>OY754330.1:21140595-22628095 GCA_963573305.1 Pyrrhosoma nymphula | reverse complement strand
ATGATACTAAATTGCCGCTAAGAGTTGTAAGATTGCCATCTTGAAGTGGCAATCAATTCAAGTTATCTACAGTGTATCTCGAACAGAAAAGCGTTAAGCTGGTGATTATCTCTTGAATTTTTGCAGTAACGTTACTCTATACTTGCTTTTAAATTGCTTTAAAACGCTGGCCATCACATACATATTCGAAAAAATTCAGCTTGGTAGGTAGGGCACGTCGTGTAACACCAGTTGAGAGATTTTTCGACGCAATAAACTACATATATTTTAATCGATTGTGGCGATCATTTATGCGTCACAATCGATTAATTTCATTCGTATTGCTAGTACGGCCAACCAGGCGTTACATATATTTTGTTTGGTTTGTAGCATAGCTTCAATTTATGTACTATTTAGCATCATCTTTCTCATGTGTGGATGAAGATAGCTAATATCTTTATTTACAGTTCTTAAAGAAAGTAGTATTAGGAATCAGGCTGCTACAGGGGATAAAAATTAGATTTTTAATAACTGCACAACTTTTTTGTTAAAACTTTATTCTCAAGATGGATGAAGATGATAATAAAGTGGTTGATTGGACAAGAATACAAATCAAGGGATTAGGGTTGTGAAAGGGAGGAAGTTGGTGGAGGAAATTTTAATCAGGCATTGAAGGGGTTGGAGGCGGTATGTAGAGGAAGCAGGATGTCGAAGTCTGCGGTTGAAGGGAGAACTTTCGGTAGCCTATGGCGAGGGTTGAGTAGGCATTATGAAGCCGATGGATAATTTGAGAAGCTGGAAAAGGTTGTAAAAAATGTGGGAGTTATCTTATGTATACACCAAAGAGGGTAAAATTCGTCATGAAAAAAATCGTTTAACTTAATATCTTTGGTGTACATCATTGCACCCTTGCGCGTGACTGCGTACTACATAATTTGTGCAATCGTATTGATTGGAAAAAAAGGTTTTTATATGATTAAAACATGTGGAAAATTCCATGGGGGCATGCAATATTTTCAATCAACTGTGACGCCTTTGCTTTACATAGCAGACTGCTACTTCAATTAATAAAAATGTCACTATGGGAACCTCCTCCTGTTATCTATCTCCCTTTCAAACGAAACTCTTTATTAGCTTGTGAGCGTTTTTGATTACTGCCTGTTCTACCATCGGCAGACTTTTAAATAGTCATTTCATTATGTTAAGAATTGAATATGCACCGTACATATCGACCTTTCGATCTAAATTCTTTGATTCTAAGCGGAACAGAACAGTAAAAAGAAACTGGGCCACCCCAGTTCACTACTTTTTGCGTTTTTTGCGATGAAAGGAAACGGCCGAATCATGAAACGGCGACCCTTTCCAAAAACTTTATGGCCGTCAGATTCCTCGCGGAATAATTTCCTCCTTACCTCCTCCGCCCCGCCCCCCTCCAACCCAATTGAATCCGCCCCCGGAATACATTTCACACCGTTTTATTGCGCCGGGTCTCAAGTTGTATGACCCACCGAACTACATGCGGGGAACAGATGCCTTTTTAATCCGCGATTCCTGTCGGCGTTCGAATTCACGGATGAGCCGGTTGAAACTACTTGGTTAAACATTTGAGAGCTCTTTGGAGGCATTCTTAATTTGCATCGGAGGCATTCCACATCCCGTCACGAGGTTTCTAAATTCGCACAAAAAGATTATTTTACGCCCGCCCAATATCTGTAGGACAAACAAAATTGGCATAATAAGAATATATATAAATGAGGATAATTTCAGTAGCCAATCAAGCTCCCTGGCTGGTTAAAATATAATAGTAATTCACTTTCGAACTGATTAATTTTTAAAAATCTTTCTTCTCACGAACCATTAATGATTACGGCATGAATATAGGGAAACCTTAATTCGTCGAACTACACCTCACCTTTCATCCCTTCCCTCTTCCGATTCCCTTCTGTGTACTCTTCCTTTTTATGGCTGGTGTCCTAACGCCCTCCACCATACGCCCTAGTGGCGAATAGCAGGCTGGTAAATAGATATATAATTATTATTAATAATATTGTTTTCTTCTTCTCTTCCTTCAAATTGGCGAACAAAATTTTTCCGTTTGCGTTCGCACGGTGGTTGGAGGAGTTAGAAAAAATATCTATTTGCATTCTAGGACTTAACGTTTCCCATATAGCATGGCATATGTAATTGTTTGAAGGCGTTCGATAATCGTTATCGAATACAAGAATATAATCATAATGGACAGAAAATAATGTTCAGTACCTTTATTATGTTATAGATTTGGGCATTGCTTGTATTAATGACTACCAAAATGATTTAAAAAATTGACACTAACATTTAATGCGTAAACATGAAGTAGATTTTGATTCTGTTAATTGCAAAATCAAATTAAAAACAGCATTGTATGAACCATCAGCAGCAAAACTACTAAGCAATGACTATAAAGCAACATGCATCTTATCATGATTCTATCAAGTTATTATTTGATACCCTGATTACTTATAGAACAATCAGAAGAATAACTTATTCATACATAAACTGAAGTAAATAAAAAAATACATAATAACATATTAATGATTTATAATATTTACAAAGCTACAATTTTTAAAGATTTCTGGAGGATGCGTTTTTTTATCGTTTAAGGAATTGAATTCCACATCCTCCGTATAGTTAAAATGAATGACTTATTATAACGGAGGAAATGGTTTCAGGCTTTTTTGGTGGAAGTTATCCATGGCGGAGAAAATGAAAAGGAACTTGGTGAACTCCACTTCATGAATTTTATTGAAAAGACGCGGGCTTCGACACTGTATGTCATATCCAGGTTTGTTGAACTGGAGATGGATTGCAGTGTCGAAACCCACGTCGTTTAAATTAAATTCATAAAATGGAGTTCACCAAGTTATTTTTCATTTCCTCCGTGACTGATAATACTGACTGATAAGATGTATGTTCTGCATATACAACAGAACACACTGCAAGATGTATTTAATGTTGCATGGCATAATTATGCATTTCTCTTGAGTCTCGTGTTTCCATTTTTTTTACCTGTTAAGTGAATAAGTTATTTCACGATGTCACGCGTATGTCTTCCTCAGGTTTGTTGAACTGGAGTTGACATACAATGTCGAAACCCACGTCGTTTAAATAAAATTCATAAAATGGAGTTAACCAATTTATTTTTCATTTGCTCGTGACTTACTATAAGATGTTGTTCGGTTGCATGGCGTAGTCACGTGGTACAATCACGAAAGGTTCGAGATTTTGGTGTGTCCGGACCATTCGCAAATCTCTCGCGCAGTCTTTCCGATAGGGTTTTTTCAACTGGATATACTTGTGCGGAATTAATATCTGTTTTTGATATATCTTGAAAAATTGTTCACTTTGTGTTGTTTTTCTCTCCAATTCTCGCTGTCTTATATTGTGGGGTGTGTTCTTTTGTCCAAAGGTTAACGATAAGATTGTTGCAAAAAGAGAAAGTCTAGACTATGCATACTTGTGCTGAATTAATATCTGTTTTTGGATTATCTTAGAAAAAATATTTTCATTTTTTTAAAAAGATAATCCATAAGACAAAAGTCTTGATTTGCAGGTATAGCAAGGGTTGTAGGGTATAAGTACTTTGTTTTGTTTAAAACTAAAATTGCTTTTTAAAAGTTCAAATGTGCCCAACTTTGAAAGGGTATCATATACAGGTCCCCCTTTATGACACCCAATACATCTCCATGTTTAAAATATATACACAAATATGTTATCCTATTGTATAATACATCTGGAGAAATAATTTCAATTTCAACATCGTTGATGGAGTCGAATATCTCGATTAGAGTCGCCATAATCAACTTATCAGACGCGTAAGTTAACCATCCGAATGTTTTAAACACACCAAACTCATGAACTTCTCGTTACTGTGCCATGTGACTCCTAAGTTACGTTCTCGGAATCATTCCGAGCGTTTCAAACACAAACCCCAGGAGCAAACAGAGGAGCAGCCTTAGCTAGCGTCCCGAACGCGGGTTCTGATTTAGTGTCCGCGGGAGATGGACGAACGGGAATGGGGCAAGGTGCTTTGGAGGATGTGTTCGCGAGAGGGTAAGAGCGCTCTCTCTCTCTCTCTCTCTCTGACTACTAAGGTACAACTTCCTGACTCTCTTCGCAACCTCCACCACCACCTGGCGATTGCGATGGCGGAGAGAGAGAGAGAGAGAGAGAGAGAGAGAGAGAGAAACCGGAAGCGAGGGTTCGACTCCTCTCGGGGGCGGCGGTGGCTGGGGTGAAGTGCAGAGGGGCAGGGTGGCGAAGAGGAGGCGCCTGGAATGCAGTCTCTGGAGGCGGGAGGGGGGCGGTTGACGAGGGGGATTGGAGGGGTTGGGACCGCAGACCACCGCTAAAAGAGGGAGGTGTCGTCGCTGCCGTGTCTCGAACGGAGATTGAAGGGAAAGAAAAAAAAGAAACGCGATGAGGCTCACCTCCGAAGATTTTCTTTTGCATCACGGAGATGGGAGTACATCTTTTTCGTGTCCGTGATATCCTCCAGAATACGACTCGCGTATCACGTAAAAGAGTATTGCGTCACTTATATCGGGCATCTCCAATCTTGGAGATGTGTCTAAAAACTTTTAGATGTAAGCCTTGAAACTCTTTGGGTTCGACGGGCGTTGGTACAGATCCGCAGGAAAAGTGTTGACCTGAGCATTGTGTAGGTTGGTGATGTCATGCTTTGGTGTCAAGAGTCCGCGCCAAATTAAATGGAAAGCTGAAAGCGGTGGTTTATAATCTTAAAAGAGCATGGCACTCAGATCTCAAAATAAAACAGGCTTACATACTATCTTTTAAATAAATTTAGTATCATAATTCATTCTCGGCCACTCGGGACCTTTCTCTTCCTGTTATGGCTACGCGAACCCCCGCCCACTCCTGGAAGCCAGCGTTCGCATCTGAGGATGAGGCTTTAGAATTCTCTTGTGGATGCATAAGACTCAGTCCTCACATTCTGTATAATTTTTTATTATTTACTTCTGGTAATGGGGTCTTATGATAGAAATTCTTAGTCTGCGTTCTACTAATTGCACCTTTTATTTTATTTTCCCATCGATAGTGATATTTTTTTAATTAGAACGCAGGAAAGTCATTTTTTTTAACTCGACACTCACGTCCTATTTTCGGCACCTCATAGTTTCAAATGTGCGAATTTAAATGCTACATGTTTTTCCTTCCTTCTCTAACCTTGCCTCTTAAAAGATCAATAGCCTGTATTGGCTGTCTGTTAGCTTCCTATCCTAAAAGCCGCCGTCTACTAATTTTTTTACTTTTTCGGTGATACATGTTACGAGGTCATTTCTATGAGGTGTGGGCCTCATGCTTGACAGTCTCCCTCGAGGAGCTCTAGAAACCCTCCCTGAGGTAACTACACGGACGGAGAGGCGGATGTGTTAAAAGGCTCCCTCACGCGGTTGCGGACCTCCCGGAGAAAACTTACGCTGCTTTACCGCCCTACAGTTTCATTTCTCTTCCTCCGGGCCTCTCCTCCCCTTCACTCCTCCACTCCCTTTCTGTCTTCCCGACACTCCACTCTCTTCCGCCTCTCCCTTCTTCGACCCACATCTCAGACACAGTCCCCCCCCTCTTCGCGATCCCCTTTGCACCTGGAGCAGATCACGCCTTCTCCTCCACGCCATTAATCTCTCGCCTCCATCTCTCCCTCTCTCTCGGTTGGTGGACTCGCGGACTTCAATTCGAAATCCACTCTTAGATCGTTTTCATCCGTCCTTCTGTCGCAGAAATAAATCAAGGAGGTTTCATTACGACTCCGTGAGTCAAATCAAGTACTGAATTCCACCTTATCGTTTGTATTGTTCAAATAATACTGCTTCCACGGCCTTTGCTATTAGAAAAGAAAATCTATGTTCTAAATATGCAGATAAGTTGAGAATTTGTTTTTAATTAATACTTTTTCCGTCAGTAGGAGCCGAGTGAAGCTGAATGTCTATCTAATAAATGTATTTTTGCATCAATGTAGGTATTTAATAATAACTGAAAACATATGATGGGAAGGTGCGTAAATTTTATAAGTATTCAAAACTTCTCGTCATTTCGACATCCAAGTATTCTCCCGAACGGATCATTCTACCTCATGGATTCATGGTTTTTAAAATGAGAGATCTGGATAAATAAGGGAAGAATTAATACATAGAGGGATTCATCGTACAGCCGATTTCTGGCACAAGTGCATTGTATACATTGTGAACATCTGCAAAAAATTATTAACTCCTGAAATAGTGTTGATGTTTGTTCACTAAATTCTTTATTTACGTGTATATTATAAATTCCAAAATAATTATGCCTTATCTCATTATACAACACTGAAACGGAAATAATCCATTGTCGGAATTATTGATCACCTCTTCATTGACCTTCCGATGAAAATTGCCGCAAAAAAATCGAACATGTTCTGTTTTGTTTATGGCACGTTAAAAAATCCTCATAATATTATATAAAAATGGCGTGGAATTGTCATTGAGCAATCACAATTACGCGTTATATTTTTACTGGCATTTATGGCAGCCTAAATGCAGCAATGTGAAGAATGATGACGGCCAAATGGGTGGTGAGAATCACAAGTCAAGGAGTCCTACGAAGAGTTGGAGGGGAAAGAAGTTCAATGAAAACTCTGCAAAGTAGAAGGATGTAGATGTATTACTCGGATTCTGCGACACAAAGAATATTGAAAACATTCCTAGAAGGAGAAATAAACGGGAAGAATTGTCGTGGAAAAACCAAGGATGGAATACTTATGAAAAACTTATCAAGTACGATTAAATGCAGAATTTTGAAGGAGTAAAGCAATTGGCGGAGAGGAGAGTGGAGTGGAGAGAGCTTCAGCGAATCGATATTTTAATAATAATAATAATAGTATGTTTTTTGTTCTGTGGCAAGCCACCTAAGAACAAGTACAGAGAAAATAGTTGTCACCTCACAGTCGAACAGTTAGACAAAAACAATAACGAAATAAAATACAAAAGTTTTAAATATTATTTAGGATTACATATTTTAAACAATCTCCATTTTTAATCATAAACTTCGTGTTAAATATATAATAAAAAATCGTAATCTTCTGAATGACGAATGCTGATGATGGTGGTGGTAAAGTGCGCGAATTTTGAATGGACTTCGCGACCCCAAGGACACAAAACAGGTGCCCAAAAATGTCAGGAGCCCGCGGATCCTGTACGCCCTCCCGCCCGCGAAGGCATTCTTGCGCCGCGGACGGCCGCTCGCACCATCCGCCCCTGGGAGTCCCGGGATCGGTCCTCTTCTGCACGCGCGCCCGCGACCCGAGTGAGTTGCAGAGCGGTCGGCTGCCGGTTCATTGGCCTCTCGTTCCCTCTCTCTTTCTCTCGGCCGCTCCGCGCGTTGGTCGCCGGAGTGAAATGCCGTGACTCGCCCCGAACACCGACGCCGCTCTCTTAACGCTTCCATCTTTTTATCGTGAGCCACGCACACCTGAGGTTGATGCTCGCCGTTTTCGTTTCGTTGTGGGTGGACGCCACTGATGTTGACCTTTTTTTTTAAGAAAAGAAATGAGTCTCCGGGGGATAGAATTGCCGGTGGCGATTTTCTTGGCGGCGAAGAGTGTAGCGTTATCTCCCTCTCTCTCGATCGGCGTTTGTTATGCGGAAATGCCTTGCCGCAAAATCTCTGTGGTCCCGGCAACATTTCTCCCACCTCGCGACGATACACAGGTCTCGGACGTTTACAGTTGCGTGTATGTATGAATCATTTTATGTTTCACACGCCCTCGGCCGGCTGAAGGAATCACGAGCCGTGAGTCTTGGTTAGAGCAAATAACGTCTCTTCTCGAGACTGGCTGGCAGACTTACTTTGGAATTTCCTTGACCACCTGGAGAAAGGTTGTAAAATTCCTTTTATGCCAGTCGTTTATGTCTTAATCATAAAGGTATGTTTTCCTCCGAAATGCTAACAAACGTTTAATGGTGCATTCGCAGTGTACGAGGGAAACCATTATTGTGGCATGATGAAACGGTGCAACAGTTCACAGTTATGCCATAAATTTTGCTGAAATGTTTTACTACCCTGGGAGGGTCTCTATGTAGCGTAATCTCGTCACTCTTTATTGTATCAAAGGTAAAAGAATCTTTCCTCTGTCTCATTGCGGATTTATAAAAATAGGGACCATAGAAACAGACTAACCATGCAATTTGCATGACCTGAATTTATTTTTGATTGAGCATTGATTGATTAGTTTGATACATTTTTATTCGATCAGTGCCCTGCCTATCGCACGGCTACATGTCGTCTAGACTTGTCGCGACATTCCATTCCAAAATCTCAGGTAGCCGATTATCTTCTAATTAATGTCAAGTTTGGTAGCATGATATATGTACGTCATGTACACCGCGATTCCTTGCTTGCCTCACAAAAAAATCTGACTTTCTCTTTTATATTTTAGAAAAAGTAACCCTATGTTTCGTCTCTGTGGAAAATGAACATATATTCTGGCGTCCGGTTTTCTAGGTTCAATGAGCGCAATGGCTTTTCCCGGTAAATCGCTCCGCATCGTTTGAGGTCTTCTCTCGTCCCACCTGTTTGTGCCCGCGTTCAACATCCCCGCGGCCTGCCGTCTCCTCTCTCATCCCCCATCACCTCGTGCACTCCACTCATCTTTCCACTTTCTTATAATTTCCATGTTCCCGTCGTCCCTCTGCTGGCTATCGCCCTTCTTCCCTCCCTGCCCCTTCCCCCTCCTCTTCTACTCTACTCCTCCCCCCGTACCGAATCCCGTCATACGACGGCACTCCTAACTCCCCGGCATTGATCTCCTTCACTGGACATTGCTTCCATTGAAGCGGCTCTTCTGCCGGACACCCCAAGTCACATTTCTCCTCTCTTTCGCAAGCGCCACATTTGCTGAATCAGATGACCGTGATTTAAGTAACAAATGAAAGTGTACGGGTGCCTTTAAATCACATTTGACAATCATATATTTGTGGCAAGTGTTAAATTATTTTATTTCCTCAACATTTTCATTTTAGCGAAAATCAGTAACATTTAGGAAGTACAAATGGATAAGTACGACGCACCTATGTTACATTTTATATTTTTTTAAACTTTCCTTTAAGGACATTATTGTGGAATGACGCATCTCAATATTAATTTTTGGAAAATCTTGAAATCTCTTGACGGATCACACTTATGTTCGGTTAAGATGCATTTACTGTGTAAATTTCCTCAGAAAAACAAAATATGTTTTGTATTTCATTTATTTTCAAGTAAATACCCTCTATCGGTTTCAGATGAATCCATCAGATGAAATATCCTGAATATTGCGTTAGTTTTTTCTATTCGTGGAAAGTTCACTCAACTGTTATTTCACTCCGGTGCAAATGGCCATTAAATCCGCATTCCTGTTGCATTTCAAATATAATTTCTGATGTGAGGTTTCGGAAATTTCGCAGTGATCATTTATAGGCTTGCATGCAGTATTAACTCTTGTATATTTGGTATGCAACTACTCCGTAATTTATTAACCTATTATTGTAGGCTATCACTCTATGAGATGAACTCAGCACCTCTTCGTAGCGCATGGTAAAACATCTTATTTCGAAACATGATTTTTTTCTAATCAGGCAATAGAATTTATATTAAAATGTATGCTACATCAAGGGTTGCGAGATTACGCGGGGATCTCAAGAAGAGGTTACATCATTTTAAGCCTTGTGTACGGGGTAGGCTGCCAATTATATATATACATCCCTTTCAATTCTAGCCTTGACGTTTACTTTCTGTTTAAAGTGAACGCCTACTGCGGTCACCGTCTTCCAGTGTAAATCTATCGATTTGCATGCCCTGCGGATCGGTACTTCGAGAGAAATACGAAACTATGCACGCAGCATACATATTTCATACCGGCCCCACTCATATCGTCCGGCGATTGACACGTTGTTACGAAACACCCCTGAAACGGGAAGTCGATTTTAAAACGTAAATCCCCATCGAATTACACAAACGATATGGTTGTCACAGTTTTCCTTTTCAGTAAAAATTGCTTCGGTAGCATTGGAGAATGACTTTAAGGCGTCGTTTGTCTCATTCCATCGTGTTCATTTGGTTGAAATACGATCACTGCTTCTGCCTGAATGTTCTCCTATAGACGAGCGTCTTGACGTTTCCTGGGCGTATTAGAGGGACTCGTGCCTGCGTTGGTGCTCATATCGTGGCTCGGGTGACGCGTATTGCACCGGCCGATACCGACGGTCCTTCCCTCTCCCTCCTCACATGTTGCTCCCCTCCCCTATGCCTCACGACCCGTGACTGTGGACCTGTGCCGCAAGAGGGGGAGTGGATGAATCGTGGCATTCACGATGGTTTGGGACGCGTTGTTGACCCTTAATGGCTGCTACCCCGCCCGCCCCACCTTCCGTGGTTCACTTTCACATCTTCTACCCGCGTGGGCACGTCGTCCCTCGAAAGGTGTCCATTAGTCAGTTGGCACGCTAGCCGCCCCGGCGCCTAGACGAGGCGCGCGAATTGCTGCTTTTCGAAATGCCGTGGCAAGCGCCTTCTCTCGATACTACCCTCGATTGAGTCTGTGGCGAAGGGGTTTGTCCATTGGGTGACGAGAGCCCCGGGTACGAATACCGATGCTGATTTGGGAACTCGTCTGTCGGAAATTTGATTGCATTTCTCTGTCATTGTTGATGATAGCGATCCGTGGAAACTCAGAAAAAAGCCGTGGTATTATTCCTTTCGATCCATTTTTGCCTTTCTTGTTTGGAAATGAAACTAGGCTTATTGCTTGGTCAGCATGAAATTCATCAAATGGGCACCTAATTAAATATGCCCTAATTTGAATTTAATGCTGCTGGAGAATTTAGGAATAATAACCGTGGCTAATGAGTCTCTTAGTCCAAAAATAGGAGAACCTGCATATGCTTATGGATTAAGATGGCTTGTAAAACTATAAATACCTTCCATGAAAGTTGAGGGTTAAGTGGTACGCAATTCTGTGGTATTTTGAGAGCATCTAAACACTTGTATTATCTGTATAATGTAAAGACGTCAATAGTGCCTATCGCTCTTAACATTTTTCCTCAAATTCATTGATCATCTTTAAGGTGAATTATGGCTGCAGGAGAATGTCTATTCATGTTTTGTCCCGGACCCGATGAAGTCTGCATTCCGCGAGTGGAGTAATTTCATCGAGGGTCATGTCAACATCGCCGCGGACTGTACCCTCTACGTCATCCCCTCCTCTCTTCACCCCGAATCCTCCTGCTGCTACTCCTTTGCCATTTCCTTCTGTTTCCTCTTGTTTGCTCCTCAGCGCGAAGACCGCTCTCATCCGGAGACACTGCACGTCTTTCGCGGTGGTGATCCACGCATTCCGCGTCTCCTCTTCCCCCACCTCAGCCCCTCCCGGCTCCTCTACTCCCTCCCCATCATTCCCTCCACCCCCCCAGACTTACCCTCTAAAAGTGACACGCGTGATTCCCTCCCCCCAGAACCGCATTCAATTCCCGACTCCTCCCCACATTCCCTGCTTCCCTTACTTACAGCCGCCGCCTTCCCGAAATGGTCTTTTTGCAACCGGTCGCGATGCGCGAACCCCTCCCAACTCTTTTGGCTCCATCCCCAGGTATCCATCGTCTGCATGAATCCTCCCGCCTTTACCCCTGTTCCTTCCGACCTTGGCGACCAAGCGACAACCCCTTTAAGGAAGATAAACCCTTTTTCCACTCACCCCTCCGATTACATCCTCATTTCATGTCTCTCCACTTATGCCATCCCACTCACTGCTCCTCAGTGTTGCTGATTGCTTGCGTTTCTCCCATCTATAGCTTTCATTATCGTCGCGCCTATTATCCTTGACGAGACCCCATTCAATTTCTTATTTACTTGGTCAAGAAATAAATCGCGTGATTTTAATACGGAAATTAAGTTGTACCTCTCGCTCAGATCCTATGTATAGCATTATTTGAATTAGGTAGTTCCCGAGGAAGTCGTGTAGTGAAGACTCAATAAGCAAAAAGGTGTTTTCTGCGGTATTTTACCTTTGCCTTGTTCATCCGTCATGCTGCCCCGTTATTATATTAACACATGCTGGTCATTTACATTGAGGAATTTAAATTGTGTATGCTTTTATTCTCAGTTCTCTCTCATTTCGCGTTGTCAGTAGATGCATTGGTTGATCAAGCTTTTAATCTTCATAGATAAAAAAGTGGTGGTAAACGAGTACTTTCCAGTTGATTTTGCAATACGTTTTCTTCTCCTTCATACGCTTGGGCAGTTTTTTGGTCAAGGATGTCAGCCCTAGTTTACGTAACTAATTCACATTCTAATTTTACCACTTTCTAATGTAATAGCCTACTTCTAGAGGCAATACCAATACCTTTAGTGTGAAGGTCAGTTTACTGGATGAGGTTATAGCTCACCCGGTACCCAAACCTATAGCTTGGATTCATTAGAAGGGTTCGCCAGCATTTGAACCCGGGACACTCAGGTAACTAGCCATATGCTTAAACTTCTAGGCTACCACGCTGTCATTTGGCTCGCAATATTGACGAAAATTGATGTGCGGTTTTGACGAGGTCTCTGGTGGGAGAGGAGGTCAAAAGTGTTGGGTCTCCCTTCCCGAGTGAAGAATGATCCATCCATCTTCCCTATTGCATTCTCTCTCTCTCGTCCCCTCCTCTTCACTCCCTCCCTCGACGCCACCTCGCGTTCCTCCCCCTCTCCCGCCCCCCCTCGTCCCCCCTCCAGACCTCGACTTCTTCCCGAAGGCGAGCGCTGCATCGAGCGAGTCCTCGGCCGCGCCGGAGTTCATCGCCCCCTTATATACGCGAGAGTCTTTCCATTCTCCGCCTCTCCCTCCCATTCCCCTCCCTGTTCCCCCCTCACGCGGCTTCCTCATCGCCTCCCTCACCCACAAACCCTCCCTCCCCATCCTTATTGGCTTCCCTCCCATGCGGGTCCCGTGCCTCATGACTTTCTTTAAGGCACCAATCCTTCCCTCCCACCCTCTCCAAAGGCTCCCCCTATCTCTCGCTTTGATGGATAGAATTCCTTCGCAGTTTCCCTCCCACTCCAGCCTCCCTTCCCTTTCTCTCAGCCCCCCTCTCTTGTGCCTTCCCTCAGGGCTCTCGGAGAGCCGCGAGGAAATATAGGGTTGTCTCCTTCCCCGCAACCTTACCCCCCCCAACCAACGTCACTCCCTCCCCCCCACTGTCGATCTCTGAAATGGGTTTGTGTTCTCTGCCGATGAGAGTCGTCGTCGCCGGCCAATTCGTTCTCGAGGCGCTGTGGTAAGTGGGTGGGGGTAGAGTGGCGAGAGAGGGGATGGTTTAATGCCTTTCCATACTACCGTTGAAATCCCTGCCAGTGATTTCTGTTTTACGTGTTTGCGGGCACTCTTGACCTTTCTTGGCTTTGCCATATGTTGCTCGCTTACCATACTGGTGCTCCCGTGTCTGTTGGGCCTGCGTTGGTTTTGTGTTAAGCAACTTGCCTTGTCCTTACCGGGGACGATTGGCGGAGTTAGGAATGAGAGACCGACAGTCTACTTGCCTTACTCTATAGCACTGTAGTGTAAGATAAGTTGTCTCGGAAATCAACTTGAGTGAAATCTTTTACATCTGTTTGTCATTTGCCAATTCCTTATCTTTCCCTGAGAAAACCTTTCTCAACATTGTACTTAGTGAGGCATAGAATGTTAATAGTTTTCTTTTGAGTTTCCATTGGATTTTATATTTTAATCCTCTGCAGTAATAATAGTTTTCCAATCAGCCTTTTCATGAGAATTTCCAGAGCAATAAAGCTTTCGGAAAAATGTGTGAAACTCTCACAAATGAAATCGTTTCCGTAAAACTTCAGATGTATTCTATCAAATCAGTGCATCATTTCATTCATTCAAGTATTCTACCTGCTGATTGGTAGGTTCTTGGACAGTCCCCATTCTGCATCCCAATTTCAAGCACATTGTCTCGCTTTCCCTCCTAAGGATGTCCCGCCATTAGATCCCTCTTCAATTCTTCATATATTCTACCTCCTCTTATTTCGTCCAGAATTCCTATCCTCTTCCTTCGGTAAGAGGATAGGAATCCGGTCGGAAACTTGGCCATTGCGAAGGGAGGATATGCGTAGACTTGAGGCGATCGAGATGTGGGTTTGGAGAAGGATGGAGAAGGTGAGCTGGATGGCGAGGAAGACGAACGAGGAGATATTGGATATGGTCGGAGAGGATAGGAAGCTTCCTCTCCTCTCCGACCATATCCAATACCTCCTCGTTCGTCTTCCTCGCCATCCAGCTCACCTTCTCCATCCTTCTCCAAACCCACATCTCGATCGCCTCAAGTCTACGCATATCCTCCCTTCGCAATGACCAAGTTTCCGACCAATAAAGCGCCACGCTCCTTATTAAAGTTTTCACCAGCCTCTTCTTTAAGTCACTTCTCAGACCCCCCTTCATCAATTCCCTTCTCTTCGGCGATGCTTCTTTAGCGAGCACAATTCTGCATCTGATGTCCTTACTACTAAACCCATTCTCCTCTAAAATACTACCCAGATACTTAAACTGCTCGACATGCTCTATAAAAATTAAAATTCTATTTCTGTCTCGTGAAGATGATGACTTGTTTTTTGTAAATATAATTTTCAATTTAACAGTGCGGCTTAAAGGCCGACAATAATGCAATATCATTTTTAAAATGTCGTTTATCCACTAATTCTCGCATTATTCCACTTAAAGCATGTAATATTATGTCACTTAGGCATTGTCTTTGCCATCCGCATCCCTGGACGACGAAATCTAAAATATATGAGTGGATATATACGAACTATTTTATATACGACGATTTAATTTATTTCTATTATCCCGAAAGCCGCTCTACTGGTCTTTTGCATCGAGTTTTTACAACAAGTAACAACGGACGAACACAAGCACCCATGTTCTAATGGTCCACTCAGGTGGGACTCAAACCCATGACACTCGGATTAGCTGGCGAGGACTTCACCCTACACCACCGGGGCCGATTTAGAAAAATGTGCACCTTATTGCACTTAAATGGAAATGAATACACTGATTTTTTTAGTATCCTGCAGTGCATGCAACCCTCATCACTTGATTATCTGTCAGTTTCCATTACTTCATTTGTTGACGTTGCGCTGCTGTGGAAAACACTTCCACCCATGTTCTCATTCTAATGGATAAATTATATATATTCTGCGTAATTACGCGCCGAGGCTAATTATTAGATCTACTATGGATTTAACATTTCTGACCTGGTGTGGAGCATGAATAATTTCAATCGAATTCATTCTATTCTAGTTAACTATCCTTTCGGCCCCTCGTAATAACGTTTGAAGAGAAACTACAATGGGTAAATTGTTATATATTTCCTCTATGGAGGCCGTCCATGGACTAGTAACTTTTTCTCAATTACTAGTTTATGGAAGGCCTGCAATTTGAAATGTTCTTCAAAATGTGGCGGTACCGAGAGAGAGATAGTTCCTCATTTTGCGCCTTTATCCCCCACAGCTCACCCAATTCCTCCCCGTTCATTATCCCCTTTGATTCGGCCTCTCATGCGCACGTACGAATGCGGGATCGGAGAGACCATCGCCCATTGTCTCTCTCGCCATCTCACTCGCTCCCTTGGTTCCGGTCCGTGGAGGGGGAAAGGAGAATCGCGGCGGCAGAAGGCCTTCACGGTCACATCCTTTTCCCTCCGACGGCTGTCACTGAGGAAGTCATACCGCTTCGGAATTTCTCAAGACATGCATCTTTCGATTCTACACCCTTTACACCCTTGATTAAAATTTCTCCACACCCGACATCCTTTTCCTCTTCCAAGCCGCACTTGTGCGTGCCTACTCCTCCTCTTCTGCTGGGTGATGACGCGAATAGATGTAGCTTATTGGAGGTCCTTCAGCCGGGAGCATGCATTTCAATTGTAATATTACTGAAATTGTTTGATATATTTTTAATTTGAATGGATTTTAAATGCGCCGGTGTCTCGCTATTTTCCCACAATTTTTAACGTTACCTCTTGAAACACTGTTGCTTAACGACTTGGATTTTGGACTAATTATTTTGTTAATTTTTTACTGAATTACGTTACTTTGTTTGGCTTTCATTTTTACATTTAAGCAGTGGAAGTTTACTCGATACAGGTTACCAATGAATAGCGTTTGACTACTGATATGGTGATTATTTCTTTATTTATCCGTACTCAACGAAGAACTGACGAAAATGAATGCAATGTTATCTCTTTTTGCGATTGATCTTTATACATCAATTAAGTTGGTTTTCTAAAACATTACGGGTTTAATTTAATGTCTTTAAATTTGAATTTGACGTTAAACCAGAAGGTAGAAAATACAAATGCTAACTCAGCATTATATTTCTCTTGACGTTGCGCGCCGTGATAATCTCCATTTTCCCCGCTTTAATTTAATGCGTGATATGCGGGGTTTATAATTCTTGAAAAAAAAGCAGAGCGACCACTTTGTCCGCAAACTCGCCTCTCTAGAAAGCCTTCGTATCCTTTGAAGAGAGCTGCCCACGGGAGGGGACAAGTGAACTTTTATAGCACCTGCTGTCCTCCTCGAGACTCGGTTGTTTTTCTTAAGTGGATAGGCAATGGAAGAATGCCGTCGTCTTTCTTTGCCTTCCCCCTCACTTTTCCCCCTCCCCACTCCATCGCCAAGTGCCACGCCCCTTCTTTCCGGAACGCTATTTTCTAGCTTCCTTAGAAGATCACCTCCCCCCCTCTCTTTTGCCTCAAGTTGCTCGAATGCATACTCGTGGGGAAATATTTGGACACCTCCCGGAGCACCGAAGCTGAATTGCCCTGGGCGGAATTATAGCGGCACGGATCCATCGTCTCTGCCCATTAATGATGTGGTTGAGAGTGCGTGGACGTAGAGGCTGACCCTCATTGACTGAAGCTAGTGAGCTCAAAAAGTCTACATTTGCCATTCATTTGGCTCTCAGTGTGATGCCGTTATCCCAAAATGAATTCTGTTGGACATACGGCAATCTCACCTTAAATGTGATTATCCAAAACGTGGGCTGAACGCTATTCAAACTTCAATGCTCATTTGTTCTCCAACATACACACATTTGCACATGCATGTTCAGTATGAGTAGGTTGGAAACTACCATGCAATTTTTATCTCACTGCAGGCATACCGTTTTGATAATTCGAGCGTTGAACGCTTTATTGCCCATAGCTGAGACGCATAGGAAATGTCTACGAATATCCTGGATAAGAAACATCTTATCCTTAGTCCGACTGTCAGAAGCTATAACTAATAGAATATCGGTTTTTGATATCTGTTTTAGACGGTGATAATGTGACCATGACTTTTAAATGTCTTTTCTGTAAAGAACTGCTACTTCTTTCCAACTGTCGCGGGGAAGTGAGAACGTGCTACTCCAAGTATTTTACTAATGTCACAGAATTATTGGTGTAGCACTCTTAATGCGTATGTTCAGCCAAATATTTCCTTTTTTTTTCATTTTTGTATTAAAATTTATTCTTTTACTGTCTTTGACATCTGTGTGTGCGGATATGTACCGTCCACTACTAAGAAACACCCTTGGGATTGGATAATTTCAGTGATAGAAAATGAGCATGATATGATGACATGATCGGGTCATATCATTGAAGAGTGAGCTATGTTGCCATGATGTGACATATATAGTTGACGATATAGATTGCGAACTGTATCTTGGAGTTGGATTTTGAAACATCGCTATTAGAACTATGAATTACCGGAGAGGATTGGTTTTAAATACCTACCCTTGTTTAATCAAGTCAAGTCTCGGCTATCGAGAAACCAGGGCCCCACTCGTCACCGATCTGGTTCTTCAACTTCCCTCCTCTATCTCCTCGCTCTAGTTACCTATCCTTGTTTTCCCTTCCTTAGGCTAAAGTTTGGTGTAACAAAGTTGTGGAGGTATCCTAAGAATAGATAATATAATAGAGGAGTTGAAAATCAAGAGGTAATACTTGCTACATGTATATAAATTAATGTATATTAATGTATATAAATGTTCCTGTCACGTACGGGTTACTGAAATAAAATTTCGATCCTTTGACTTACGATAGCTCTTGACTCAGAGGCTTAAACTTCAGTAGCTGTTGCAAACAAAAGACTTGCATGCTAATCTTTCATCCCAGCATTATCAGGGCTATTTTAAATTGGGCTTACTATAATATCTCTCAACGACAACACTTGTTTCTCTTCTTCAGCGCATAGAATGCGTTGGTATTGCATGAATATTTTCAACTCCCGCCATTGTTAGTGCTTATATGTGAGATTTTTTAATACCTCCTTATCTAAACTTCTTTCGCTTGTTTTCCTTGCAGTTTGACGACTACGGCCGCTCCATCCTGGGCCACGAGGCGTTCCCGTTGATCCGCACCAATCACTACAACTCTTCGTTGGCGCACGAGGACGGAGTGCACTCGAACGGCGTCGACTCCAATGCGTTGGACGGCGGCGACAAGGGGCCCGCGGGCGGCATGGTGCTCGTGACCGACGGCCAGCTGCCCCTAAGGCAGTGCCTGCACCCGGAGGTGTCCTCCAAGTGCATTGACCTGCCCTCCTACTACGACTCATTCTTCGACCTGAGGAAGGAATTCGCCGCATTCTACCACCACTCGGCCGAAGAGATCACCTCCGTAAGGGATATGATTGACTGTATCCTTTTCTTGCATCATTATTATTATTACATTTTCATAATTATTCTCGATTTATATCATACAAATATATTTTATTGTTGGGGGGCTAATTTCATCTTAAGATGTTTAAAGGTTAAGCTTAATTTAATCCTTGAATTTTTAGGTCGTTATGCGGAAAGTGCTTAAGTGTGGTGTATCCCATTCCTCGAAAAAAGTGCTGTCTTATAGTATCGGAGTATTACAGAATAATATACTTCAAGAGCTCTGAATTTTTAAGCTCCTCCGGCTTTTATTTTTTAACTATATATATATATATATATATATATATATATATATATATATATTATTATTATAATAAATAAAAAGTGTATGTATATGTGTGTATATATATATATATATATATATACACACATATACATACACTTTTTATTTTATTGCATTCTTTTATCCCCCATGTTGATCCAGCCAAGTGTAAGTATGGGTGACGCACCATCCGCCTTAGTCTTTCTATCACCTGGTAGTCTTTCTTTTACGATGGTAGAAGTACAGTAACAACTATTTGATATGCACGTTTGGGTTTATGATGCATTTAAATTCATAAAGAGCCCAAGAATTTCTCCCTTGCTGTATTAACGATTTTCGAGGAACTGGATCCGCTGGCATTTTTTGCCACCGAGGTTTTTACGGGGTTGCTGTGCAAATTTTTAACGTGCCAAGTGTTCCTGTTTTCCCTCTTTCATGACACCAGATGTTAATCCTCTGCCCAACAGTAATTCATCGCTTGACCCTCGAATCGGTCCCACCCTCAAGTTTCGGCCTCTGGTTTGAAGCCTTGAGAAGTATCCCATTTCTCGCCATCAATTACGACCGTAAACGATTTAAGCGGAGGTTCTCGAATAGACGCTCAATCTTGCCGCCGACGATTTTGAGAAAGAGCGAGGGAGTCCAATTTATTCATTAATTTTAAAGATGCTATCTACCAATCTCATCAAAATGTGGAATATTATAGACCGGATTTCCCGATGAATCGGCTGAAAACATTTTAATTTTGCTTAGACTTAAACGTTCCTACTCTTGCTAATAGCGTTATTAAACTTAAGCATCTCAAATTTGTTGCAAAATTTAAAGAGTCGAATTCCGTCAAACTTTGAGCTCAGAGAAGGTTCCGACCAGAATTTTAATTCAAGAGTTTTCGAGTTGCTGTTATCTTCCGTTAGGTTGTACATTTAAATTCTATTTTTAAATATTCTTACAAAGCGACCAGGCCTAACGTTTTGACAGTTACCTCAGAATTTTATTTGGCTCGTGTCATGTGTGACGCCTCGTATGTAGTCCGTTATTCTGGAAATGTGCCAGCGGATATATGAAACATTGTTTCCACTGAGGATGTCAGTGCATTTCCGCGCAGCTGTCAAACGCGCGAGTGGTCCCCGCGATACGGGAAACGGGCTCCTCTCTAAAGACTCGCCACCGCATGGTATGTTTTCATTCTATCTCACTTCAAGCGTCGATACGAATCTGTTTAAGGGAGATTTACGGCCGTGCGCCTGTAGGAGGAACATTCCAATCCCCGATTCACGGGTCACCCGCGCTGATTGTGTCCGTCGTCCCTGACGTCGCGGGGGTGTGCTGTGGGTGATAAAGTGCCGTTCTTGTCTCTCTCTCTCTCCCTCTCTTCACAACCTTTCCTCTTCCATCAATCCATCCATTCTCCCCTCCAATTCCTTTTTCGGTGCACTCCAATCCCGCCGTCTGCGCGGAACGGCGGGAGAAAGACGGCGGCGGGTCACGGCGGCACGCAGGTCTCTCTCCCCCGATGGCGATTATGGTTAGGAGGGGAGGAAAGGCGAGGGAGGAGGCATGCAAAGTGGGAGATTCTTTGCTCCACTCCCGTTCGCCTTCCACCCACAGCCCCAACACCCCTCTCGCTTCAACACGATCGTCGCCCTTCCCCCATTCGCTCTTCCGACCCGGAGGAAATTTGATTGCGGGCAGCATTCACTCAATTCGCTCGACCCGCGGATCGATTTAATAGATAAGAATAGCATTTTTCTTATAGAACTAATCCCTAAATCACGTAATAAAGGCTTTCTGTCACAAGTTGGGACGAGATCCTTTCTCAGGGAAGCCTGCGGCTTCATACCAAGCTTTAGTTATTGAAAAGAGTACCTTAAGAGTTGTTGCTGGAAATTGCCGCAATGGGTTCACTTGGATTCCAGCCCGTGATCATCCGGTTCACAACCAAATATCCTTCTCCACTGGTTATTCTTTTGCCGATTGAGACGGAAGTGGGACAATACATCTATCGGAAGGGGAACTAAACTAAACATGAGGATTTAGCAATATGGTAACTCCCACCCCAAAATGTTGGTCGTTTGTATCAATTAAAACTCAAATAAATGATTATACCTAAATAGGTTAGAAAAATAAATAGTTATAATTTCAGTGTTTGGATAATACGTATATATTTTATGCATGTTCGAAAGAATGGATTTATGGAAATAATTATGGAATACATAATCACTTTATGCTGAATGAAGGGGTCATGACCTGATTTGGCAACTGTTCACCTGGATATTCTGAAGCAACTGTGAACTTGGTAGCAGACGAATACGGCTTATTTTACTAGTATTTCCTCTGAATAAGTATTCTGACAAAAGCAGTCTCGTGTGAATAACGTGACTTAACGGCTGATTCGACGGAAAATGTTAGTTGTGTTTGAGGAGCCTGATACTTTACTGGGTTGATTGAACTATCATTTGCTTATAATGAATTATCACATGTGACCTGAGGCAGCTGGATTATGTAAAAGTCTCCCTTAAGCTTCAATTTACGCATATATTTATGACCGTAATATGTCATTTTGAAATTAAAACGTCATTAAGTTTCTCCCCCCCCCCATATTTGGAATGTTGTGACTGTTCTTTTGGATGATGGAATTTCATTTTCATTCATAGAACGTCTAATTTCCATCCTCGGGATATATCTCGTTTGCAACTCTTCGAAGGTGACACCTCGCATCAATCATAGATCGTATTCGCCGTTATCCAACTATTGGCATACGTGTCCTCTGCTGTTGTCTGATTCGTGTGTTGTTTTGGAAATACCTATTATTTTCGTAGAATTCGCGTTTATCTTTTAATGATGCTTCATGTTTTCTTGAGTTTTACTATCTTGATGCCAGTCATGAGGTAATATCTTGGGATCTTAAGGAAGGGGAAACTGAGAATGTTTACGTGAGCATAAACTTGGGAGGGAGTGCTGATGGCTTCATGATTATTATAAATGCCCATCTCCGGGGTGAGAGAGCGGGAAGAAGGGCATACGTGGTCCCCCCCCCCCCATCAACCACCCAACTCCCCACCCCAACCATCCCCTCTCCCCCTCCCCTTCCCTCTCCCAACCCCCGTTCCACGACATCCAAAGTGCGCACAGTTTGCAGTCCTCGTCGAAAGTATGTCGAGACTATCCCTTCATGGCTCTCGCCCCCCACCCCCAACAAGAGGGGATGGGGCGGGGTGGGAGGGGCGATTAGGTGAGGCGAGAGAGCAGAGCAGTTGTAACGAGAGAAGCTCCGGGTGCTCAGCGTTTTCCAACCCGGGGAACTGGGGTGGTCTTGCGTACTGTCAGGGTCTAACGGCTGTGTTTAATCCGTCAATATGGTCGATGTCGGCCGCCACAAATATTGTCACCCTTAAGGTAGTTTAAGCGAAACATGACTTCTCCTAGTTTCATGAATTTGGCCTCATTTTAAAGAAAAAACACATCTCATTGGTATTAAAATATCAACCTCTAGCCTAACTACTTTTCGAGCGATTTGCCTAAAAATAAAGGCTGTTTTATATGGGAAGAAGATTACGGCTGTGTGCTCCAGAGGGAGAATATTTAAAAAATTAGGAATTTATCACACCTAGATTTCGTCAAAAAACTGTGTATAGTTTGCATGTTTATCAACTATTTATGAAAATGAATCTATTACTCACCGAAGTAATTTTTACAGAATCGCAAAAAAAACCTGCTGTTTTGAAGGATTTCAGCCGTACGGCCTGAAAGAAATGAGTCAAGTTAGACTTATGTCGCTTTATTTATTTACTGAGATTTTTGGTCGTATATTACTAAATCTTTGCGCCATTAATACTACAATATGTATTTCATACTTCTTACAGACACTGAAATTAAAAAAAAAAATTTGAATATGGTCTCCATTATAACTAGGGAACTATGTAACTCAAACCACCTTTGCAGTGTCATAACTTTCTTCGTTAAAATAGTGGAATACAGAAATCCAAGTTTCCGCAAAGCGTCCACTGACACCGTACTGTCTTCACTCTCTATCTGTAGTCTCTCCCGTCATAGACTCAAATCCGAATTAAAAACTCATCTACAACACCCTTAATTATTACATAGTCCCGATCTTATTTCATTCAACAATATCAGAGTTCCTTCTCGTCCTACCCGAACTAACTCATTATTCCACGTTCCCACACCCAGATAATCATTAATTAATCGTTCTCTCGTCTTCGGCTTCTTCTCCCTAATAAATTCACTCACTACTGATATTGATCCATTTTTCCTATCGTCTAAAAATTTCACTATCTTGGCCAAAACACATCTCTCTGGAAATAATCATTGATCTAGACAATAATAAACAATAAAAAGCTTCCCTTTTCCGTCTTCGGTGTGTTGTTTTTTTGTTTTACTATTTTGGTGATTTTATTTTTGTCTAATTTTGTGCGTGTTACAAGTGCACTTTAAATTGGTAATGTTGCTGTATGGGTACTATTTTCTTAAAAAATAAAATAAAATTATCTCTCTTTAATCATGACGTTCAAACGGTGTTCTAACTTCAATTCAATCAAGTCTTCAATTCAATCAGAATTCTCCGTTATCCCTGGTTATTTTCGACCACTTTCAATCATTTTTACTGGAGCAAAGAACACAACTACTTTTTATTTACACCTACTTTATATCCCAAACACCGTCACAAGGGCATGTGGCCTGGTGGATTAGAATACCAGCTTCTCATTATAATAGTAGGACTAGAAGCGGGACCCGGCTTCGCACGGGAAGCTGTGAATTAATTGCACCGATAATGCATAAAAGAACCGGGTTAATGTTGAACATTTTATATTTTCTCAGATAAAAATATATTTATACATGACATGAAATTTGAGGTTTGATTTAGAGAATATTTTAAATAGCATATTTTATAGATATTTCAGAAGAAGAGAAAAACAAATGTTACAAAAACCACATCTTTGGTAATATTATTACACAATCTTGGTACAGAAACAGTTCTACATAATATTAATAAGAGCAAGATGATCATGCCCGTTGAATTTCAGTGGGAGATGTCGTTTACCTTTATCATTGAGAATCAATGCATGACGCGAGCTATATTCAGGTACTTTCTATCTACCATTAACCGCATTTTGGAACTTCGGAGTGAATTCTCATTGAAATTAGTTTATATGCAATGATAATCTTATAAATGTACAAAGTATGCATGCTCGTGTAAAACTAAAAAATGAAGTGTAGTACAATTTTCAAACTTTAAGGATTATAAAATGTCTTCTATGCACAGATAACTGACTACTTTTATGTATCTCACCTTCTCCAGTTCGATCCCTTTTCGTTCTTTATTCTTGGAAAAATAAATGCTCCTACGCATCATAAATTTAAGTTCAAATTCTCAGAATATTACATACATATTCAATATCAATTCCAGAAGCAGAAAAATACCAAGTATACTACTTGGTAATGCGATTACATACTGCGGCCATAAATAATGCTAATAAGGGCAAGATTCAGCGCGAGAGAGAAAACATGAAAAACGTTGCATGTGACAGAAAGAATCAATGTGTCGTATTCAAAGAACTCCGGAACTGGCCATGCAGTAACTGTAATGGAGTCACCCGGTGATGGACACACAACTGTGTGAAATTCACTGTGAAAAAAAACGTTAAAGTTACTGCGCGGCCAGTTCCATAGTTCTTTGAATTTGTCTAAGTAAGCACCTTTGTGTTTTAAGTTTGGCTTTACCTCGTGGACAGTAGCGCTTAGCGCTCGCACACGGGTACTGAATGGCATTGTACGCACGCCACCTGTGAAGACAACTCTCTCCTTAAAGCCTCCATGAAATTCACAATGAGAGAGGACGCCTTGGTAGCTTAACTTGAGCACTCAGCGCGAAATCGAGGGGTCTGGGTTCGAATCCAAGTCCAGGCGAATGATTTTTGCACTGTGAATTTCACACAATTCAATGTAACGTGCCGTTTCGCCTTCTCCACGGTAGATGACGCAGTGATCGAGCAGTTGCTACTCTACCTTATACACACCTCTCCTTCGCACTTTCTCCCCGCCTTCCACTCAAACTCGCCCCCTAAAACCATTGACTTCAATGCAATTCCATTCATTTCACCGCACTTCACACTGCACATTTCACTTCAATTTGAGGATTTACACTTCCTTATCGGGCAAGAAACACAATTGGTAATCCATTTCACGATTTATTGAAGGAAGGGAATTCCATGTTAAAGCAAATGCCATTAATTAAATGATAACTTGCAAGCTCTGAAAAGAACCCTTTGAGCCTGACTCCGACGTAACCAAAGTCTAGATCGCAAATATTTGCGTGAGAGTACAGGATTCATAAATCGTGGCGACCACACACCACACAGGCAAGTCAAGAAATGATTCACACCAACAGACCTATCAACTCTCATTGGAGAATGAAAATTGGGTGACTTTTAAACAATTAACTTCCGACCATTCACAGTTAATGTTTCCCTTCCACACTACCCGAGAAAACTCCGTCAACAATACTATTTGATTTTCCTCCAACAAATGCCCACTTTTATTCAGCATCCCACTTGAGGAATTTATATATTAGGCTTCAAATAATGACCCCTTCTACTCACCAACCCACTACAGGGATTTCTTTCTCAGAAAAATACGCAATCTGATATATTAGGATTTAAATAAAACTCCCTTCTAATCACAAACCTACAACAGCGAATTCATTCTTTAAAAAATACGCAATATCATCGTCCATGGTAAAAATTCACGTAATTTTCACTGTGAAAATGTTAACCAGTATCATACCGCTCAATGAAATCGCCTCTCGACTAAAACACAACACCCAGAATTATTCCTTAACTACGTCTTTCCATTTTCATATTTATTATAAAAATCTGCATTTTGAACCTTCCTCCACTCTCAGAAATGCCCATTTCCACTTTATCGTTCCCGCAAAAAATATGTTTTCCGCTTTTTCAACTCACAGATATGTCTTTCTCACTCATGAAAATGACCAATTCGGGCCCGCGAACCGTCCAACCCCAGCACCCCTGTTTCACTCAACAGGCCCGCAAGCTTTTTGGGGAGGTGGGATAAAGGCATATTTTAGAAGGAAAATTAGTCACTATCCCTCTACCGGGTCTTCGTAAAACCTCCAAATATGGCGTCGAAATGTCACGAAAAAATCGTGAAATTCCTCATTTTGAAACACTAATATCTCTAAAACCACTCATCGCACGGATATGATTCTTACATTTTTACAAATGAGCATTCTTCCTCTACCCCAAGGTATCATAGTCAATGTTGCCAGTTTCCTACTTAAAAAAATGTTATCCGTGCGAGACGAAAGCTCTCCTTTAGCGATGGGTTGAATAAGTAAGTATTCAGCCCCGCTACTCTCTGCGACTTCAATTACCTTTCTACGGCAAGGCGATGGAATCACAGTCACTCTAGACGTTTTGCTAATTGCACCCAGCACTTTGAATATCGACGGCATTCTGGAACCGTCTAGAGAGGGCGACGCACGACTACTTGCGCTATTGCTTCACTGACATAGATGAGTGATAGAGAAAGGAGGCATTTGTTGTCCGCAGACTGGCGGCTGGTTCAGACCTAGTCACTGGGAAACCTGTGTATGATTCTTTTAAGAAGTTTGAGTTGTTTTTTCCCCTTATTTTCATCTACTCTTGGGAATGAGATAAAAACAATTTTACTATTTTATCCCTTTCAAACGTGTAGCACTTCCTACAGCGGCAACCCGCGGTAAGTGTGGTTGAGACCGTCGCAGAGACTTGGGCGTCAAATCGGGTATCATGGACTTGTCACACGAAAATGTTGTTCTCAAATTTGAAGCCGACCTTAAATCTTTATATTTAAACAATTGAACGAGACAGTTGATTTCTAAATGAAACCCGCCTTAAATGAAATTACTTTTAGTTTTATATTCCCTTCTAATGGTGAATGTCGAACAGTTACTTCGGTACATAATAATGGAGAGGGAACAAAATGGGGAGAGACGCAATGGGAGACGTAAAAGAAGGGGCTCTCCCAGCAAAACAGAATGATACAGGAAAAAATGATCTTGTAGAATATACGCAGTATGTAGGGAGAGGAATAAGATGGAGAGCTCTAATCCGATTTCAAAATAAGCCGTCGAGTATTTATTTTGGCTTTGAAACTTGATGTTCAAGTTCCTATAATTCCTTCTCTGACATCTCTAACGACTATATGGAGATCGGGGAGGTATCACCAGTAAGCGTGCAGATCTTTGGCCTAATCGTAATCATCACTGATATATTTTGCATTTACTCCCCCTATTCAGTAATTTATAATTAAAAATCAACTTCAGGATATAGGAAAGCACAATCCTTGCTGAATTACACGAAATGGTTGCAGTGGGATGTTAGTTTAGTAGAACAGAAGAAGGGATTAGGAGGCATGCGGAATGTGGAAGAAATATCGTAGGTAGTACATGTGTGGGGAATATCAATGAATGAATATTTGTCAAAAGCAGAAATATCGCTGGACTTCCCTCTCACCTTACTTCATGGAAGTAGAAAGTGGCTATACCAGGGTAGACAAATGTCAGCTAAATGCAGTGGGCATGAAGCACCTTGATAATCTCAATGTAAATATCCCGTTTATCTCCGCATTTTTTGTAGGCACTCATTTACAATCACATAAATAAAGGCTGGTTGCTCCCTAAGCCGCCTTGCTTCATAGTCACGTGGTGACTCGCAAGATCTGACCCATATGCAGTCAGTCGTCATTGCAGGCGCTCGAGAGCAACTCGACAGACTGCAACCATTCACCCACTCATGTCCGTAGCGTGAATATTTCCTTGGCTCCTCAAATCCTCCCCTATTCCAATCCGTCGCTTCCTTTTCTTCTCCTCGCTTAATGTATTTATTATGCTGAGAACGGTATTTTACGATCCCGCACTTCCCCGAGGCGAGACTATTTAGGTTTCATTGCTCTTATGTCGGCGTGGATTCTAGTTTTAAGGCCCCCCATCTCCTCCTCCGCTTATCACTTCTCATTTCTTTCTCCCGAACATCTGGTTATGAATGCGAGAGGGAGAGAGAAGTCTTGTGTCACGATCTTGAAAGAAACAGCGCGCTCTCCCACCACTTAAATTGTAGTCCATTCCATTCCACTCCTGGCCCTCGTCCTCCTTAACTTTCGGCCGCTAGTTGTTTCGCGGGGAGTGGTGAAGGGTAAAATCAGAAACTTATTTTCGTAGCCGTGTCATCGTTGCAATTTTCAGACCATGTATGCACGTACGTACGGCGACCGAAAATTTCCCGCGGTGCTCCCCAAGCGGTCAGATTTCCGAACTCGAGGGGATCGTTCCGTTCGAAGGGAAGAAGATAGCGATCTCGTCGATCGGAGAAATGATTGCGGGCGACGCACGTGGGTGCCGCATTCGACGTGGGCAACGACTGCAACGCCCACGGGCGAGGAACATCCTCAAGCGATGGGTATTCCTGTATTCCCTCGCGCAAGTGTTTCCTTACCGAGCGCGTTGCGTGCTCTCTGCCTTGCCCTTCCGAATCCGACCGAGATCCGAGCAGTATCGCGTATTTATTCATCGTATCAGCAGCATGAATATACATATGGATCCTAAACCTGCCCCCAGTGGGTGTTTCCAAACATTTCGCATGCACCGAAAAATCAGGACCAAGCAGATTGTACCGCCGCCACTCTAGAGAAGGTGGCTCTAACAAGGAAAGGCCGTGATTCAAATGGAGATACTGGAAATAAAGGTACCAGAATTGGCCTACCAATTAAGCCGGCCATTTTTGACACAAAGAAGCGGAACCATGCCAATTGCAGCGCGACCTATCTTTTGCGGAAGGTTAGGTAACACTGCTGCCCGTACAGTGGTGCCGAAGATTCAGATCCGTATTTATTCTATACATGATCAGCAGTATCACGCATTTCTTCCTCATCCGTCTGAAAAATTAGTGAACCATAATGATGAATTTCGCACGTATTTCTTGCCAGTTCATCGTAAGACTTAAGCCCTAAGTATGCAGAGCTAAACTTGAAATATGATTCAGGGTTTATTAAAAATTGATTTGAAATTAAGAGGGTCAGTGCTTATGAGCATTAGTCGCTTTGTATGATGAGAATGGTTACGGGTTTTTCAATCAAAATGAAACAGTAATCAAGGAGATGTTTATAGGTCTGTGTCCTCAGGGGAAATGCAGAAGCGAAACTAAATTGAACGAAACCTGGAGAATAGAATTTAATTACGTCCAAACAAACGTTTGCTTTGTGCTCAAAATTAACCAAGTTGTAAATATTCATTTTTCGAAAGTTGGTGGGAACTTCATTTTTTATTTAGTTTAATGGTTTCATTTTACGTAATATTCCAATTTCAGTGTATTGATGTAGTTGACGCAAGTATTTCTTTTGTTGGAGAAATAAATTTTGAATTAAACCTTATCACATTCGTTGATGTATCTTGTACAGGTGCCGTTAATTATACGTAATGTGGCGAAGTTACGACGCATGACGATTTGAAACAAATGATTTTGCGGTTCAACTATTTCTGAGAATTTCGATCAAAATTAGTCTTTCCCCTCGAAAAACAAACTTTTACAGGCCATAGGTATTTTAAAGTGCATTTTGCCGACGGTACCTACGTATCATTTGTTATAGAAATTGAACCCTCCAATTGGAGGTGCGTTCCACTCTGGCCCTAGACAAAACCGAATCTCGAAATTTTATTTCACTCTCTGTCTACTGTCATTCTTAGGCCCACAATTAGTTTATGTAAAGCTCAATCACTTAAAGTTGCCTTGTAAACGGGCTTTTACGGGACAGTGGTTGTTATTAAAATGTACTACAGCGCGTGCAAGCAGAACTTTTTTTCATTTTAGAAAAGGGCATTTATAGAATAAAAGGGAGTTTTTACTGACGCACGAAATTTCCTTATATATTCGCTGGAAAGGTCATGGAAGTGGCCTTCAAGCGTTTGGAAGGTTATGATTGTTAGCTGTAGGATTTCGGGAAGTGAGAGCTATGTTTAAAGACGTGATTAACGGTTCATGTTGCGCAACCATCCCAACAGCTGGGAAAGAAGCATGTCTTACGGTGTCTCTTCACCGCAGAGTGATGTTATTTTTGGATAACTCTGGCACTCGGAAAGTAAGGCGTAGCTTAACTTCAGAAATTGCCTAAGTTTCCTCCGCCTCATTAACTTACCTTGGTGTACTATGAGAACAATTCTTAATTGAGGGTTTTGACGAGTAAAGTAATTTCTTAATTCTCTATTGTCATTTTGTCCCTGAAAGTGGCCTTAATGACCTACTAGTAGGGCTTACCACCATGAAGGAATCATTTTGCTTCTTAGATTTCATTGATCTCTTGTTTCCCATTGCCAGACTTATAGGCTGTTGCTTACAAATTTGTTTATGCTGTTTTGTCATGATCCACCTTTCTATATCCTTCTCTTGCTATTTTGATTATCTTCCCCTTTCATTCTTTGTACGTTCTCATAATGCACCGTAATCCATAAGAATAGTTAGGTCTTATTTTTCTTTAATGTATCCGTATACAAGCGCTCACAGCGATAATATATTTCTAAGGGATTATCGTTGAAACTGACGGATAGGTGTTTTTTGGTTCGTTTATGATCTTATATACATGTTACACATGCAGGGCTCCTTAATTTCTCGAGTTGCTTGAGTAAAAAGGAATGTTTTAAGCTATGTATCGTGGAGGCTTATCTCTTTTTTTATTTCGCTGCCGATATGGTGAGTGATCCTAATGATAATATTTTACGAAATCCTACATGCTACGGTAGATCAGATCATGAGAATAAAATTAGGGAATTAGACTGCAGAACGGACTGACTGACGGAAAATGTAATTTTTCCCGCGAATGATAAGAGACCATAACAGCTGCCAATGAACTAGGTTTGTCGGTAGGTAGTTTAGCTCTTAGTAGTAGTAGTACTCCCTAATACTTGTATCCTTTTCTGCTACCTAGTACTGTCAGCACGCCGTGTATGTTTTTAGCATAACTCTTGAATCTCGGTCCATTTATGTTGTTGCAAAATACATAAATACTAACGGTCCCTCTACTATTGGTAGCATATCTGTACTGTAGTACATGCTCGTGACAAGTATTGCATAATTGGTCGCAGTTACACTAACTTTAGGGTATAGTGTAATGCATGTTGGCATAGAGTAATCATATTACTCGGTTATGTTGGTGACTACTCACCCTCTGCCACACAACCTTGTGGTGGCTTACAAGGTATTTTGTAGGTGTAGAATGATGTCTTCTTTGTCTGAAGTGAATTCCGGTTCCCTCTCCCTTTTCTGAAGTCTTAATCTTGCTTTAATTGGAGGGACTCGCATGGAACTCGCGAACTTGAAGGGACCCAAGTTGCGCCTTGGGGGGTAGAGGGGAAGGGGAGAGGTGGGGGGGGGAGTAGAAAATGGGACTTTGCGGGGGCGAGGTTTTCGCACTGGTGTTAGCGGCGGATCGGGGTTCGCAAGCGGTGTATAGGGGGCGGGAGGATGAATTCGCTGAGCGTGCGTGGGCCGGCGCCTCTCTCTCCCCGCCGGCACCGACATCCTCTCCTGCCTTTCATCCAGGCATCCCTTTCATCCCGACTTCTCATCTCCCTCTATCTCTCTCCCAGATATTGCTTTGGCCTTGAACTTTCGTTCTATCCTATCCGATCCTCCGACGTTGCAAGTCTCTCATCTCTCTGCTCGTCGAGCAAGCACCATTCGGCGATTTTGTACCCCTTCTCACTTCTCCTCCCATCGCTCCGCCATCATCCATCTTCCATCCTCCCCTTTCATTTTTTGACTCGAGATCCACCACCCTCCTTCCTTCCCGCGCCCTCAATCCTCGCTCCTCATCGCTTTTATCCGTCTACAGCCCACCCACACCACCTCCCTCCCTCCATTAATGCCTCGCTCCTCTCTTGCTGCTCGGGCGCTTCTTTTTTGTTATTCGCGATGCTTCGCTTTTTTACGTCTTCGCGGACGAGGTGGGCCTTGTGACTCTAGAGGGAGATCTTCACTTCCGTCTCGGGCGTTGCATCTTTCTCCCTTCCTAGCTTCGTCTCGAGTCGATCGGCGGAGAGATATCAACGGTAGAGTCAGTCATTCGAGTCTCTTCAGGGAAGCGGGGCGAATATTCGCATGTCGATTATAAATTGAAAAAGACAAGTTGTTGAGAAATAAAGTTTTATCACTCTGTGATTAAATGTTACCCTTTGACATGAGTATTCAATCTTACCGAAAATATGAAAACTATTGTAGTACTTCAAGTCACTAATAGGTGGTGCATATTGGGTGAATTTGCTTGGTAGCCTGGGAAAGACGCCTGCCCTAATAACGCTTGCAATATAGCCTAGGGCCGGGTCACAGGGTACAATGTAGATGCATACATATGTCGAATATTCTTTAATTATGATAATAAATAGTTAAATGATTATTATGTGGAGCTCCATGTGATTGAAAAAATCCAATTACCTTGCCTAGGAAGGCTAGAAACATGAAAAGTCTTATCGAAATGCACTTTTGGTATTGTCCTACAGTTGTTGTTTGATCAGGTATTTTGCATTTAAGATATTCATTTTCCCATCGGGAAAGTAAAATTTTCCTATCTATGGAATTATCGGGACGAATTAAATGTATTGTTTAGTTGAATAATTTTTAAATCCATTAGTGTTTAATGTTGTTATGAACGGGTGGTTGCTTCACTAGAAGGTTAAATGCATGGCCCGGATGAACCAGAAGCTCTGTCGTGGAAATCCTTTATCGGTGGGGCGCCAGTAAGAGTTTCCCCTGCGTGAAAAATTCCGCGAGTAGAAAGTTGCTTCAGGCAATAACGTAACCATACGGGAGTTTGATACATAGGCCGTACGGAAAATAGTCGAAGCGAAGCTCTTCAGGGAGGAAATGCGCCTTACACACGTGCATTACATCTTATTTTGCCTCTAGCTGTTCTGTTAAAGTTTCGCTTGAAAGGACCTGCATGCGGATAAGCATCACTCCATAGTGTTAGCAAAGTGAACGTTCGCGTCATTTCAAGAAGTAGGGGTATCCAACGGGCTTATGACGAAGTGGACTCTACGGCGTTGCCTCTGCCCTTTCCTGCTTCCTGAGAAGCAAATTACTGTTCTGTTGGAGATTTTGATTGCATTTAATTAATCGCTATTGGAGAATATTTATGGTTACTTATCATCTTTCAAGTGGTTGCAATTTTCTCAGCGTGCCCACTATTCAATTATTTGATCATTTTTTCAAAATGTAAATAACTTGTATTAAATTGTTTTGGCAAAGTGGTAAATATAAACCATAAAGATTACGTTTATTGCAATTAAAAGTAACAGGTTATAACAACATGACACTAAAATAAGTACCTATTTATTCTTCATGCATTCTGTTAAAAATATGATTTCATTAATTTAAGCGTCAAAGATAATTACATTGATGTTTCCGCCTTGTTTTCACTCCGGTGTGCCTGGTTAGATTCTATTGTAGACGAAATGGGAGCGTAACAATGTATTCTAATGTACTGGTAAAATTGCATATAATCTCAGTGTGCTATTTGTTTTCGAATTTTCTTTCCAACCAGGAACTTTTGCACTTTCAGCCTCTTTTCTTTTGGGGGTTAATTTTGAACCCTCCTCATTCGCATTGTTTTTATTTTCCCACATTTATACACCAAGATGAAGTTTATTTAATTTAGACGTTTTCTACAATGTTAAAAAGAGCAGTAAGAATAGTGCAGAGCAATGATAAATGAAGCGCCTGACCCGAGGAGGAACTTAATCCTACGACCAACCCTAACGAGCTGGATATGGTTAACACCTTATGATTTTTCCCTTACGATAGTTTGTTCGAGCATAAGGGCAACGCGAATACATTAAGCACTCTTTCTCTAGATGATATTCTGGTATAAATCATTATTAGCTAAATTATAACATTTTGTTTGACGATGTTGGTACAAAACGTACATGCTCGAGTTATTTGGCCGGAATTTTGAAGTTATACTTCTTTGCGCCCGTTGGAGACTTTTGGGATGGGATGTTGGTCGAGAAACCGCGTCACGCTCTTTTGGGTGAGAAAAATCCACAATTGTACTCATTGATACGAATTCCTGGGTATTTCTAATCGAGCTAAAAGGATGAAATTTTCAGGGAAGGGTTCAAATTTGGTGTCGAGTCAGGAAAAAATCGAAAATCCCAATATTTTTCATTGGTTTCGAGTCCAGATAGGATTTTGTTTTTTAATGGGTTTAAATGGGAAAAACGAATAATTTACGTGTAGAGTAATTTTCATTCATTCATTAAAATATGAAATAATTTAGATACAAGTTTCATTCTTTGACTGAAATGAGGCCAAAAGATCAATGCATTTACTTCTTGCAACCGATGTTTCTCTATCGATCGATAAATTGAAATATTTGAAGTTTAAACGCAAAATTAATGCAAATTTCGATCTTTTTTCATTTTCGTTGCTAAGCAATTTTTTCATTGTTCCCGAGACTTCCAGTACCTTATACGCGTGCTATAAAGATTAAACTTAAAGGAATATAACATTATCTGTGCGTATTTCAATCGCTTTTAACGATATTATGCCTTAGAAATATACTTTTTACAATGTTTTATAATTATATACATAAACTGTTTCGTAGCTTTGACACTCCTCCATTTGCTCATGCCTACGAAATCCGTTGGGATCGCTCCAGATTCCTCCATTTTGCTTCTGAAACACTCTTTACACCTACTTTCTGAAATGTACCTCGAAACTCCATTCTACAAGTCAAAACCATGTAAAATGATAATGTTCTATGATGCATTATCTCTTGGATTTTGAAATTATGAATTCAAGTACTACGTCATGTGTTTAATATGTAAATTATAATAATTGAGATCAGCAAAAATAAAATGAAATGTGAAAATCCATAGCATTTACTTAGCTCATATTGATTGAATTTCATACTGCCAAATAACTGTAATCATGTTTAATTACAAATATTTACTTCAAAATTGCTCAATGGCATGAAAATAAAAGGAAAAATATAGCAATTACTAAGAAGAACAAAGTACATATGTCATGGGACCATTCGTTTTATGCTATTATCTCATTATTATATTCTTAGGTCAAAAATTGACCCAGCTAAAATAATTTCCAAAAGAAGTAAGACCTTATTGCATTCGTTTTTAATGATTTACAATGTACTATCATACACTTTTCCCCTTTTGCTTGCAAACTGCAAGCACCCATTTACTCGTTTTGTACGTTCGAACTTTGAAAAGAAGTTTTGTTTAAAATAACAATATATCGAAGAGAAATATATTGAATAATAGAGAAAAAATTTCTTTTATTTCATTTATATATCCTGTCTGCCTGTGTGTGTGAGCGGGTGTGTGCGACCGGCCAAAGAAGTATAACTTCCACCGTCTGGTCCGACGCAGACCACGTTTTTTTTATTTCTCACCTTGGCGGGGACGTTCGTTGTTGTTCCAATTAGTTATAAATAATTAGCTGATTGTGTGAGAAAAACAGCAAGCTAGGAATCCAAACTCAGGCGCGACGCACGTCGCGTTAAGCTATTTCGTGTGCTTACCCTGAGGGCGGAATTTAAACGAAACTTAAAACAATGGAAACGTTTTGTGTAGTTCCGTCTTTTCAACTGAAAAGCTCCTGAAAAAATCATTCTATTCCTCCTTACCCTCCTGTAAGATAAGAGCAGTACGTGTAGTGTATTCTCGGGAAATATATTTCTAATATCTCGTTCAAATATTTGTCTACCCTATCATCGTTGATGCATGTTTACATTCAGCATATGATGCAAATTCATTTTTTATGGCCCACTTATGATTTCCAATAGTTTTCTAGGTATTTTATTGTTTTGTTTATGCTTGCTGGCATTTTATTTTTGAAATTCTATTCTTATCTTTAAGCTTTTGCTAAGTATATCTTGTATATTCAGACTTTTATTTGTTCGTTTTATCTTAATATTTCATTAGAACTGGTAGATAGAAGTAGATTTTTTATTATATGCGAATAAAGTTTTTAAAATGCTTTTTATGAGGATTAGTAGTAATAATGTCCAATGTCCCTAATGATGTTAAATTGCTTTATTATTATTCATCCTTCTGAAATTCACAGTTATTACTCATCTTCTCTTGCATACTTCTTTCACTGTCATTCCCATGCGAGAAAAGACCTGTATTCCAAGTGAAAACAGCTAATTGCGGTACTTCACCCGGCCAGCCACTCCAGCCACTTGTGACCTCGGAGTTGTGAGCGTCATCCTAACTGGTTGCATAAACTGGGAGCATTCTCGACATTTGCGTTAGCACTATCAATGTGATTAGCCATCATCCTCGAGTCACGATAAAGTCATGCTTTTTCAATTTAATGGCCTGACGAAAAGTGTGAGATTTGGCCGCTTAAATTTCTTGTCCAGTCATAAACATCCTATAGAAGATATCTATTTTTGAATACATTCGTTGGAATTCCTTGTCTAATGAATCGGAACATATCTCTAATGGCTGACTTATTACAGAAATCATGGCAGTGTTAGTATTTGGCGCATTTTGTATCAGTGTTTAATTCGCTAAATTTTCACCATCCCAAGAAATGAATAGTTAAATGTGCTCCCATTTCGCCTCCATCGGCCAATTTTGGTTGCAGATTATGGAAAAATAATTTATGTTGCAGGTTGATATCGCTTGAGACATTCAAATCTTTGTTGCAATTAAATTATTAGTAATAGTCTCTCTCCTCTTCGTTAAGTTGATTTTGTGGAGATTGAAGCCATTTGAAACACGCTGCACTCGAGGTAACGACAATGTGATGCTGAAAGGCAAACGATATACCAGTGTTTAGCGGTGCCAAATATATTACCCCTCTTTTTTGTGACCACGTATTTTGGGTTATCTTCATGGAGCAGGTCGGGAGAAGTAAATATAACCGACGAAAAGCAATAAGGTAACCGCATACATGAATGTCCGCCTGTGGCCTTTGAGGGCAAGGCCATTAGTGAACTCCGGCAGCATTTTTAAAGATTTTTTCGTATACGGCCCCTCGAATGCTGGCAGTGGTCCTCGACGGGGATTGTTTTCGGCTCTGATTTTCTTCCTCCTTCCTTTTCACCAGCCTCTTCCTCTCTCTCTTCATTTCTTTCTTACACATTCCCTCCGTTCTCCTCGTCTTCCATTCCACCCTCCCGCCTCCTCCTTCCTCCTCCCCACCCACCCCCAGACCACTCCGCCGGAAAGTCATCAAGTCCTCTCTTCCACATCACGATCATTCCGAAAGAGAAGCCCCCTTCGCTCCTCATCCTCCCTTCGATAGAGCAGCGAAGGAGTCGTTACGTGGCGACCCGGCTTTAGGGCTTCCATCCAAACCTGTTTCTGGGAGCCACCGCCCCGATCCGCTCCCTGCCTCCTCCTCTTCTGCGCCTCACTCCGCTCCCCCGGATCGCCGCCGCTGCACTCGCTCCTCCTTCACGTGCTGCGTATGTCCACTCTCCTGCCACCTCCATCACCCGTCTTCGCCTCCTTTCCATTCCGGCCGACAGAGGGCACGGAGGCTCTTGCGCCGCCGACCGGTGCATTGCCGCCCTCTTCCTCGACGGCCTTCTTTGCTCGTTCATGTGCCTACCTGTCGCGCGGATTCGTTGCGTGCTCAACCGGCTCACGGGGTCTGCTGCTTTTATTTAATTTGGCGCAAATGAGAGGTGGTGTCATCATCGCAGAGGTGTTGTCGGAAGGCCTTCCACCCGATGGAGGGGAATGGGGGGGGGGGTTGTCGATGAGGGTACTGAGGGCATTGTTGTTGTCCGGCCCTCTTCTTCCATGAGGTGTTATTTTATACGCGAGTTGAACGGAGCGATCCGAATGCGGAATGGAGGCTTCTGACAGATACGAGCCGTGGGAAGCGAAGGAATTGCCAATAACACGCATGATTTTTGCATTCGTTGATGTCGAAGTGGAAGCCGGGAGCCTTCACAACTGGCACTTTAAGCGTGCTTTGAATTTGTTGAGTTTTCAACGATGGATGTTGGGTTCGCTTGAAGGGTTTTTATCGCGTGTTGAAGGCATTCTGTAACAGCTTTGCTCTTTCATCGTTTTAAATGATTTCTGCTTTATTGCAGCCATCAAAGAAGCCGCTCAGAATATGTTAGAGAGAGCGACAAATCGAATCACAATTTATCGTTTTAAAGCCAGGATACTAGCATTGATAAATTAAGATTTTATTTATAGTCATGACCATCAATATTTTAATGAATATCTTCTCGAAAAATTTGCGTTTGGCAGGACCTACTAATTGTTATCGTATTAAACATGAGATGTTAATAATACGTATGCGTATTTTCGTTAATCGTCCTTCTAGAGTACGATAATAGTAATTTTCCGTTTAAAGTTTAAGAACTGTATTTACCGATAAAAGCTATTCCTTTATCAGAAATAAATAAGATTGGTTGGAACAAACTCATAATCCGTCTTATTACCTATCGGGAATTCATTTACAATGTCGCTCTCCTAATGATGAAGCTTTGGCGTGTTCAGATACTGAGCGCAGAATGTTGCCCTACCAAGGTGAAATTCTGAATGAATTTACATTCGCAGGCATTCAGACTCATTGCTTGTTGACAGACTCATTGTTGTATGTCAAAATTTCTTCTTCTCTATTCCAAGATTGATTTATCTCCACTTCCACTAGTCCTGTTGCTTTATTCCCAGTGGTGTGGTTGGTAGACCGACTGAAAATTTTACAAAAACTGTTTTGTGCTTGAAATGTTTCGACGTAGGTATGCTAGGAGGAATCCGTGGCTTTTTCGTCATTCTTCACAACTTTATGCCTCCTCCTCCCCTCATTCTCCCTAAAACCCCCGGGCTGAATGCAGACGCGGCGTAGACGGCGATGGTGGTTCTTCCTTACGGTGAGACGGGGGTACATAAGCTGTGCGTGATGATGTAGCTTCTACTCCCCGTGTGCACGCAAGGACCCCAGGGAGGCGTGTCACGTGTAGTAGTCGGCACGGACGGCGGAGACCGGGTAGACGGGCTGAGAAGGTGGCGTCTTGAGGAGGGGGGAAGGAGGGTTACGATATGTTTTCTTCACCATCGTTGAAGTCACCGGCGACGGCGGCCCCGCGTGGTTTCGTGGCTATTGGTTATGGCCCCGTCTGAGGGCTCGTTTGGAGGAGGGCGTCCGGGTCCTGAGACTTGGATGTAAGCAGAGCCCCTCTAGGGCCAGCGTATTCCCCCCCCGCTCTTACCTTTACACATATGCACCTCCTTTTTCCCAACTCCAAGACACCCTTCTTGCCTCTCATCCATCCTCTTGAATCCTTCCTCCCACCTTGCCTCGCCAGGGATCTTCCTTCCCCTCCCCCATCTTCCCTCCCCCTGCCAACCTTTTTTCGTCGTCTTCTTTCTCCTTCCCTCCTTCCTCTCTCCGGTTCCTTGAGCGTGCGTTCCGCTCGAGGTGCCCCGTGATGCGGCGTTGCCAAGTTTATACCCCCTCCCCCCTACAGCGTCCCTCACCCTTCTTTCTCGCATCAGCCGGACAAGGCGTTGGAGCGAGCGCTTGGTTCCCTTCCTACTCCTCAGTCCGTTTCTCCTTCCTCCAACTTAAGAAAAGGGGCCTCACAGCTTATCCACCCATTGTTAGCCGAGACGATTCTCTCGCAGCCATTGTTTGGCCTAAGAAAAAAGCCCTAGCCTTGCGTTTATTTTGCATGTCATTTTTCTCGAAATTAATGTTTCAAGCCTTTCCCTTTTCATAGAATTAACTGGATGAGACCTAATTAGTGAAACATGGACGTGGCGGCATGGTAACCATGAAAGGAAAATTATTTGACTCACCTGTTTTTAACAAAAAGTGGAGAGTTACTTTTCAGTATTTGCGTAACGTTAATTTGCGTTGCTGGGGTTATGTAGATCGTCAATACTATTTAATAAAACTTTACTAAGGTCTTTATGGTGGAGACTCTTAAGGAAAAGAATTTCTGACTTGGATTCATACAGTATTTTTAAATTATTGTATTAAAATTATAGAAAGCAAGAATATTCGTGAGGAAGGATTACAGGCTTTCCCGGCGAAGATTTGTATCAGGGATCTTTCGGGGTTTGCACCGGGTAGTTAGGTCCATGGCGGCCAACGTTTCGATGCTCGAGTCGAGCATCGAAACGTTGGCCGCCATGGACCTAACTACCCGGTGCAAACCCCGAAAGATCCCTGATAAGAATATTCGTATTCGGTCTTCTTGAAACAAAAAAAAACTACTGGGTTGTAGCGTCCTTTGGGCACTGTAATCGATGTAGCTGTTTATAAATGGTGTTTTAAAATTTTCATACGGATAAAATTTTCGTATGTAGGCTTCTCGAAAAAAGTTATACGTCATCGTGCTTTAAGAATTGTGGTCGACATTAAGCACAACTATAAACGATTTAATTGGTCAAAGTGCGGAAAAAGTCAGTAGGAGTATCAACAGATTTATAATTTTATTAATCCATTGTCTTATCCTGTCTCTAGGGAGATAATTCCACTAGGTTTGCTTTTTTTCTGCTTTCGGTATGAGAGCCCCAAAGCATTGAGTGCACGTTCACTCGTTAGCGGAGGGGCCCACGGGGGGAAATGATTTATATTCAGCCTCAAGGGGGGGAAGGGGAGGTTGGTTCCTTTCCGAATCATGGCGCGTCGCCTCGGAATCGGAAGCAATTTCGTGGTTCTCGAGTGTGTGAAATCGTCCCGCATCGATGGTCCGTGTCACAGTAGACTGTTCTCTCGGCTGTTCTCACGCCCCGGTACAGGGCGTGCTCTCGGAAACGGGCCATTATTGCCCTTAAGAAGACGATAGCCTGTGAATGTGATGCCTCGAGAAATGAATGAATGGTGTTTCGTTTCGCCGCTTCTTAGCTTGAGTTCAATTTGTAACCGATAATGAAGTACTTAGGTAACCTCGTTAGAATGTTTTAACAAATGGTTGATTGGGAAAAATTCAACCTTTAAAATCGCAAGTCAGTTTTACTGTGGAGCTTGATGGATAGAATGGAGGTGATAAAGAGAGAAAAATATCCTCTTTTAAATGGTGGAGAAAATTACATTCGACCCCTTGAAGGGAATGCCTTCGCATAGATAAGAAATAAGTATTTTACTGGTGATCATTGCCATATGTGCGAGTAAAGCTGTCTACCCATTGAATGGATGTAGTGCATCACGATGTCCATTAGTCAAAAAAGGCGATTCTAGTTGCCAGGTGGACCTGTAAGTATTCGAATTTCGTGAAACATATTTTTTTACATTCTCTAAACGGGAGCTGTTGATTTGTACTTTTCGTGGATAACAATGCGTGTTATACATGCATGCGTTGCTCTAAATTTTTATGTTTATTTGTTTGAGCATGCTTTATCATAGTAACGAATACAGTGTTCCTACAATAAATATTTCTATGCCTTTAGTCGATTTTCGTAAACGTCCACTTCGAAACTTTTTCCACGCTTACAGTACACATTGATATCATTTAGCTAAAAAGAGGAAGAACGTTTCCCATCGCTTTGATTAGTGTTTTCATGATCTGCTGATATTTGTGAGGCATTTAATGACCAGAACAGCTGTACCCTCCCCTTCCATATCTAAGGCGACCATCGTGTTGTAGATGGATGTGATTGCGACATCTGTTCAGAGCAACTTTCCGCATTCTTTTTCCGGGTCGGAAAAATGAAGGTGCGGTGTGCAAAAACCGCCGGCCTTGACCTCCTGTCCACCCGTTGCCGATTCTCTTTCGTTTCGAATCCCCCTGTTCCCGACGTGTTGGCTGAGGGGATCTGTCCGTGGGGTAGGCGAGGAAGTTGCCTAGCTCGTGAGGAATGTCTCGTGAGTTGAACCTAGAGGGTTGGGGATGAGAAGTGGGGCCGTGCGAAGGCGTCGAGAGTGGAAGATGTTTGAGTGGGAGATTATTAAAGGCGAGAATGGAAAGAGGTCGGTGGATGGGAGGAGGAAGTTTTAGTGCTACGGTGGAGGGCGGAATTCGGATCGCACGGGTGGGTGACTCTCTGAAAGGGGGCGTGGCAACACCCCGTCCTCGCGCCAGTACAACGATTGGGTTCACCCCCTTAGACAAATTAGTTAGGCGGTGACCCCCGAGCTTTTGAAAAATATCTAGATGTTGGTTGGTGATTCGACAGGCACCCTCGGGTAAAATCGGATTGCCCCCGATTTGGAATGGCTTAAATTGAGGACGAAAAATGTTTCTACCTTTACCATTAAGGTAGTTTGAGCGAAAAATCACTTTCACAATCATGATGTGCACAAAGTCTTATCTTTCCAAATCAATATATCAAGATATCAAAATATTAATTCGAAAAATATTCCTTTAAATTGGAAATGAAGTAATTCATTAACAGTGCTCGAGTGATTGCAACTGTAACCATTAACTTCTATGGGTGCTAGAGCACATGCTACGCGATGAATGGTTCTAATCGTCATCTAACGTCGTATTGTAGACCTAAATACATATTTTCTGAAGATTATTTGATATTTTTTCTTACTCCTGATGAACAAATAAAATTATTTGTAAAAAAATAAATGATATTGAAAGAGAATACTTATTCACTTGCAGTAAAATTCAAGATGGGATAAATTATTAAAGCTTTTTCCATTAAAGCTTAAAGCTCCTATGAAGAGTGTCATTCTTGGTCTGGTAATGCCTTATTCTCGTACTAGTCGGAACAAATTGAGGTATTTCTTAAGGTTTGCCATGATAGACTTTCTGTCTTCCCCATGGTAGGTGCTTTTATCGTGTCTTGAGGTCGGAGATTGGTTTATTTGGTACATAGCTTGCGGTGGCTTTGTTTTCCGCCCCAGTAACCTCGACTGTTTGAGCGCTCATATAATCTTATCCCCAGACAGATTCCCTTTAGTGGAGATTCAGGGTACCCCAAATTTTATGCACGTCAAATTTTACTGCGGTTTCACGAAAATCTATCGCTTGTTCTTGTGTTTTCAAACAAAAAAATCCTAAGTCTGAGGTCAGGCCTAGAGAGCACACCAATGCTTTTCTGGGTCAATTATTTTTTCCAGTCCCGTCAGCAAGCTAAGCAAGCCTGTCACTTGCGGTGGAATTCAACTTTTTTTTACCTCGTTAAATTTCATCGGAGCAGAGGTTTAAATACTAGCAAATCTTAGAATTGGGTCACCCTGTAGCTCATTTTCACAAATTGTAGACAAATTATTGAGAAATTATCATACATGTGAATCTGCCTTCCATGCTTACTGTAGTTTACTTTCTTTGCCTTTGGGGTGCATGAGTTGAGGGTAAGTTCAACGCTAATTTCATTCCATTATTGAATAGACTATGAAAAATTGTTCATTTACTTTTCCGCCTTATAATATTTGTTGTTATTATTTAAATTCGCTGGATGCGATGATACAAAAACTTGAAAAGTTGGAAATGTCATATGTGAGAATTTTAGTCTGTAACATGGCAGTAATTACATTATATCAGTTACTTACTGCTTCTAAAAGGGGAGTGGATGAAGATTGATTTTAATGAACAATATATTATTCGTTTTTTCTTAGATTTTCGCAGTTCATTTTAATTTTGGTAAGTTGCTTTTGGATTTCTGGATCTTTATATCGCAGAAATCCAAAAGAAACTTACCAAAATTATATGATTCGATTATAATTCGTGGGAAAGCGATGCTATACCATATGAATGTCGAGCGTCGATTTGTGGAATATAAATGCGTCCATAAATATTGCAATTTTAATTATAAGTGAATTTGGAAAATACAACTGAATGCACTTCCAGGGGTACTCGTCTCCATAGAGTGCACGGCAATTTCGAGGTGATCGTGAGAGTATCATAATTTTCCGACGGTTGGTAGGATGTATAGGTATGTACATCTCCCGATATATATTTTTTTTCAATGCCGTGTTTATGTTTACAAGGTTGCGATCTCGCGGCGGTGGGCGTGCCCTGACAAGCGCCGCATCCCGCTCGCTTGTTTTATGAAATAGCCGCCGGAGAGAGAGGGATATCGCGGCTTTGCCCGCACCACCTCCCCATTACCGCACTCCCACACGCCTCTGAAGGAAGAGCCCACCGCCCCTTTTCAGTTTTCCCAGCCCGCCCACCCACTCTCGTGAAGTCTACTCCGTTGTATATCTCTCCCTCCCTCGGCGCAAGAACGCCCCCTTTACTCTCTCGCGGCGGCCCTTTCCTTCCCACACTCGAAAATATCTGCTTTCTTTCTCTCTATGTTCGGCTCTCCTCTTGGCTATGCCCACGACGCGACGTGGAAACGCACGTCAAGGTCGGGGGTTCGCTTTGTTGCTCGCCGAGATGCGTTGAGTGGGAAAGGACACGTGATGTGCGGGGGATAGGCGGGGTGGGGAGTATGGAAGCTGTCCATCTTCTTCTTCTCCGGGCATAGGGAACGTCGTGTTGGTTTATTGGGAAAGTTCGAATTCGCTCCCCAGATTTTTATCAATTGTACTCGGTTTTCAGTCTCTGGTTAAATGTTTCCTCCATATGATAATCGATATTAAAACGTTCTCCCATTGGCTACGCTCTTACTAACTAACCAGTAGTGTGATGTAATTTACAACGCTTAGACTCTCAGTTAACATCACCTGAACGTAAAGGCTAATACATCTGGAAATTAATCAGGCATTATAAAACTGTTGTTAATGCCCTCCATGAGTGATAAATTCAGAAACAACATCAGTAAAATGTTTCTACTTGTATCACCCTTCCAATCGTCCCGAAGAGGTGTGTAAAAGATTGCTACATCGTCACCATACGTGAAAGATTGGGATTGGAGAGAAAATAACTCAGGGAAGAAGAGGAATGTAACATACGATGTTGCGGAACCACTTTTGAGGGGGTTATACCGACGGTTCTGCTTCAACATAGAAAAAAAAACATTTTATTTTATCAGTTTCACCAGATATACGGATTGGGCCATTCCTGTGGTGGATAATACATTTTTCTGAAAGAAATATCTGTATATTCTATTCCTGAGAAATGAAAAATAATAATCCTATATTAATGAGGTGACCTTGGAATTATCTCGAGAGAAATTACCAAGCTCAATTATTAATTTAGCTTTCGCAATAATTTAGTTATGATGACAAAGTATATTTAACGTTAAAAGCATTTTTTTTCTTTTCCACTGCTCTATTACATCCGAGAATGAGACCTGAGGAATCAGAATTGGAGGAATACTTGCTCTGTATTTCTTTTTTAATTTGAATCTGCGGAATCTTTCAACAGTTTTAGATGAAAATATGGGCCATATTATCTCTTTTATGGGGTTCCTACTCATTTCTATCCTAGAGACTACGATTTCAGCGGTGTCCAGCGGTTCATTGCTTTCACAGAAACATTTTTCAATTGAAGTTAATAAATACTAATTCTTTTGTTGGATCTAGATAGTCCCTATGTAGACGTGAACGTACAATTAGGAAGGATATCCTCCGATATTACTCCTTTTAGGCTCTTCATCAATGTGTGGTTAATCTTAGTGGTCGGAGGGAGAGGAGGATTCGAGAAATCTAGATGCAACCTCTCGGCATTATTTACGGTTGTGGTAATTGTTTTTGGTTTCTTGTAAGTGCTTCAAGCTCTAAAGTAGTACGCAATAAAATGCAGTATTTGAGTACTGGCGAGGGCGTTTACCAAAGCAATCACTTGCTCGTCAGTGTGTGTATCTGTCGCTCTTCTTACTATTTCCGTCGCCAGGTGCACACGCCTCACGTCAGTCGGTGCGGCGAGTCAGAGGCGCGAATGGGTTGCCCGAGGAGTTTTTTTTTGCGAATCACCGATTTCCTTCGTTTTATTCCCCATCCACGGTTCAATTCGAGTCACAATGGAAACGGGAATTACCGGTGGGGGAAGGGGTTGGGGAAGGGGGTGAATGCTAAACTTCTCCATCTCCTCCCCGTCGTTTCGTACCGCACGCATTGAAGACTTAATTATCATCTTCCCATTCCCCAGAGAGAGAGAGAGGCTCGTGAAAGCGGAGCGAGGTAATGAACCTTTACCTCCACCTGCAGTCGTAGTTAACTTCCTCGTTTCCATGAAGCACTTCCACCTTCTACTCCCCTTGTTGCTTTACTGGAGTGTCCTGCCTTGTATTCATCCAAGTTATTAATTTGCATCTCGTACTGAACCTCTCCTGGAAGCGCGATTTTTTGTTATTACGATATTTTCTTTTAACTTAAAATTCATTAACAATGCATCTTCTGGTGTGATTTCAGTGGAGAGGGTTCACCTAAGACATTTCTTCTCGAATTTTCGCATACATGACGTTTTGGATTAGTATAATTTGGAATCAATATGTAGTATATTTTCCTTCCAAATTCGGTATGTAATCATTCACAATCAGAATTCCCTGACGCCTATTAACGAGGATTGTCGCTGTAATTGGACGAGAACAAACAAGTACTCAGTATATACTTTTGAATTCGATCGCATTTTCGTTAATATTATTTATTTAAGTGCATTACTTAGATTAGCTCGACTTGTCTTGTAGTCATTGCCGAAGAATTTGAGGTGCGGTGAGTGTTTGATATCAGGAGTAGGACCTTTTAGTACGCGCAATACATGTTACAGTTGAAATTGTACTGAGAGTATAATGTAGATGAAACGTAATACTTTGATAAGAAGTTGATTTTCGCTTGACTTAATACCGTCTTAGTATCGGTGATAGAATTAGATATAAGTGTGGCCGAGTACGGACAGAAAATAAATATTTGGTGGTAAAATGTTTATGGAAGTTTTTGGATAGATATAGTATTTGAAAATAGAGGAAAATCGCCGTATAAAAAGGTAGTTTTCGTGATCTCACTGCAGTGGAACTGGGCTAAACCCGAATCATCGTTTTACATTTTTTTATCGGCGGTGGGCGAGGAGGATGCTCGGAATAAAAAACAAATCGACAGCGGAGGCGGAATCGTGCGTCACCATTTCACCTGCCCGCTTCTTTTCCCTCCTCCTCCGCACCGCGACCAAATAAGCTACCGGTCCGAAAGTACGAGAGCGTACGATTGAGAAAAAAAAAGATTTATGCATTCTCCTCTGTTGTCATCTTTTTTATCCTCCTCCTCTCGAGTCTCGACGGATCGATACGGACAACGCCGCGTCGAGTGTCCTGTCCCGACCCGCTGTTCTCGCGTACACGTAAACGGGGCGTGGGTGATCCGCCGTCCCGGGCCGAATACCAAAAGGAGCTAGCTCTCTCGGAACGGCTCGCGGGTTTTTTTTTACTTAAGGGAGAGGAGGGAGGGGTCGGTGGGAGTGTGGGTGAAAGGGTGGTGGGAAGGGGCGGAGGCCGCCGGCCCCGAATCCGCGGAAAGAGAGGGTTAGCGCCAGCCGGTTGTGCGTCGAGAGGAGGGTGGAGTGGAGGGGGAAGGGGGCGCCCTTCCCCCATATCTCCTCCTCATCTTCCTCTTCTTCCTCCGCCTCCTCCCAAAGGCCATTGCCTCTTGCTCCTCTCGAGGGAAAGAAGGTCTGTGGGCGAGTCGCGAAGGGAAGGAGGAGGAGGGGCCGTTGCGTAAGGGCGTAATGTGGCCGAGAGGTGGGTCTCCCTCCCTCCATCCCTGCCTCTCTCTCTCCGCACATGGGTGTATGCCGATGATTTCCGCATCAAAATCCGACCCATATTATCCCTCGAGCACGCGCACCGCTGCCGTGCCGCTTCATTTGCCGGAATAACAGGCGGTGGCAATTTTGAAGAAATCTGATTTTGGTCGAAATTTTTTCGGTCGCGCCGCGTATATAAATATAACTCTAGATCCGGGTTTGTTTCGTGAATGTTCAGTGTTGCTTTCATGAGTTTTTTTCGTCGCGATTTCGACCAAAATGTGGGTTTATGTACAAATAGCGTGAGTGAATGAGACGTATGATTCTTTTGAGAGATCAAAAAGGAAATTGGAGTTCTGGCTTGGTCAAATTTCTCTTATGAAGGCCATTCATTTCGAAAAAAAATCTTTTTGTGACGTGAAATCGTAAACAGTACCCGAATTCTCTCTAAGATCCCGTTGAAAAATGTAGATCACGTTGAGAAATCGCAGACTTTAGGCTGTTTTTCTGTCATCTCTCCAAAGTAAGGGAAACATTTGTGGGGATCTAAGTTATTGAGAAATATCAGTCGTTGAAATCAGGATGTGATTTTTAATAGTGTGCTGAAAAGTGGCAACTTTTTGGCTGATCTTAACCTTTCATCCATGTGCTTCTGAAGAGTAACAGGTCATTCCGTATGTCTTTATTAGATTTAGTACTCCTTGTATTATTTTTAGGTTTGCCTCAATCTTTAGTAGCGCGCCGTATAGTCCAGGTCGCATGCTTCTTTTTCATATATCTTTTGTTCGAGGATTAACTGAGATTTAATGGAGTGTGTGCCTTAAGTACCGAATGTAGTGTGTGCCATGATTCGCCGTGGAAGAAACTTTTCCTAACTCACCGACTTCAGCCACGCCGACTCTATTTTTCTTCTTCCTCTCGAAGCTCCTCGAAGGCTTTTTTATACCCTCCCTTTGCTGCTTTGTAGTCTATCCATTGTCCACGGGCCCCAGAGGGTCCCGTCCGGCGAATTTCAAAGGCTGACTCGATTGTTCCTGTGATACGGGGAGATCCCCAGTACCGTCTTTGAAGGCACGCACCTCCCTCTTTAAGTCTTCCCCATCCGGCATTTCCTTCGCGGGATCTTTTTGTCGTGAGCACCCATTTCACGGACTGAAATGAAATGTTGGTTTAGATATTAAGGAGAGGAGGTGTGTTTTTGTATTGTTGTTGGCTTATAGTAGATTTTATCGTGCAGTCTTCATGTACGATATGTATATTATAAGGAGTGGCTCCGAGGAAGAAATAGGATTTTGAGGAGCTTATGTGGGTATAAAAGAGTGACTTTCTGACAGCGTTGTGGAAGACTAGATTGACCTGATACTTTGACCCTCGATGCCGTCAATAATGTGTGGGAGTTCATAAGAAGCTAGACTTAAAACCGGGACTACTTCGATCATGCATCGAATTATGAAGTTTAACATGATGCATCGCGGTTTTTATTGTTTTGCGACAAACTTTACATTTTTAATTGCGTAAGAAAACTTTTATTAGGAGGTTAAATTGTGTTAAATGAAAGAAAGTCCAGTCATCATTACATCATGGTTAAAATTAGAGAAAATGAATGATTATTTCTTGGAGATAAATGGAATGGAGAAATGTGTTCAACAGTTCTGCGGTTTACTTGCAGCCGATTATAATTTTTACTGTTTATATTATGTTCAATTAATGGATACGATGGAAGCCTGGGGGATAATTTTTTCATTGTTTGTATTTGTTGAAAATATTGCCATTTTGAATATATTTCCTCAATTGGTGGGGATCTTTTGATAATAGATGATGGAGTAGCTGCTGTTGTACATTGAGTCCGTCACTTACCCGCTTCTAATCGCTGGCCTTCGCTCTAGTACACTGTGCAAGGGGAGTACATAGTTGCTTTTGCAGTCGACTGCTAGGTGACCCGCTGCTGCGCCGGCCTCCCTTTCTCTTCACCGTAGTTTATATTTGTTTCGCCGCCTAGCGTGTCAATCCGGCGGATAGTCTTGGTTGGAATGCCGCACGCATTGCCAGGTCAGCTTTTATCAGATCGAGCGGATGCGAGCGATATCCTCCTTGAAGCGAGTGGCTACCCTTAGATGTGACACTGAAGTTCTGCATTGGACTCATTCGCCTCAGTTTGTGCCAGTATGAGTAAGGGCTCTTTCCTCTTTGTGTCGCATATTTTATGCCTTTATGCTTATCATAGAATACTATTACATATTTCATTTGATCTAAGCGTGAATATCCCATTCAGAGTAAAGGCTCACAAAGATATGTGAACATTCAGATCAAAGACTCACAGAGACAAATATGTGTGAGAAAGTATATTTTAATAACACGAGGTATTTCGATTGCATTAGTCTTCTTCTTTAGCAGATACTGTAATTGGTATTCACTGTTATTGCTGGGTGAATTTTAGCCGTTTGTATTCTGGATCCATCCTCACCAATAGCAACCGTTCGACAGGAAAACTCGGCGAAAGTGTGTGAATCATGCTTGCTGGTGATCCGAGACCGGAATCTTAACCTGTAAATTTCTCTGCCGGAAATAGCTGAGCTTCCTTCACGAACGATGTCGGAGACAGTTAACATTCTCTCGTCATCTCTTCATAACCCACCGTTGAAGAAAATTATTTGACGTATGCTTTAACGTTGTAAAATCTGTGCTTCCTCACGATTAATTCCGATATACCTTATACATCGTTGTCAACCACGAATTTTCGCGTAGGTTATGTCGATGGCCATATATTTATTCGGATAGTTGGCAGAGATGCGAGGATCAATGACATCACACATTTGTTGGCAAGGTCACCCGCATTGTACATCTGAGTCAGTTGAAAGCCTTTGTATGGTCGAATGTAAATGATTGAATATTATTACGACGCGGCGTATTCTTAAAAGCCTTTCGATAAAATCTCGTTCCTTGCTGCACTTGGCTTTGCGTCAATTCTGTTTTTGGACTGCAATTCCTTGAAGCTAAAAGTAAAAAATCAGTGTATAATAGCTCTGGGATTAATTGCTGAAAATCTTCGGTGGCGTAACGCAGCAAAAAGTATTTGACTTGGCATTAAGAAAGGACCCCCCACACCGAGTACTTGCATGTGACAGTATTTTTATAAATGGAATGTCAAAATCTACTCGTGAAAATAATTAAGTTGGATTCTGGAAAGTCTCTGGTTATAAGTGCTGAATAGCATTATTGTAGCTTCTATTAAAGCACGTGGTTAGTATATTTCTAAAATAAATGCTGTCTGAACTTTGCTTTCTAACTTACCGATGTAGTGATTTTTCGAGTTGACTCACTGTTTCTGCTGGTCGTGAACAGACTGCCAGCAACAGTTGTCCGATCACGTTTTTCGTGCCGAATCATGGACTTTTAATACGTTGTGGAAGGAAGGAACAAGGCGCCAGAATCGTCCTACTTCCCAGGGAAGGCGCCGTGCCGAGTCACGTCACTTGAATTCTCCCCCATTGGCTAGATGTGGTGGTTTAAGGCCGCTCCATTCGTGACCAGGGAATCGGGAGAACCACAATTGATAACGCTTGCTTCAAGTGATGCCGTCTGGGGAGTATTGTGACGCTAACTTCATCACCACCAGTTTCCTCGCTTATGTTAACGTCGTCGCGCGGAGAACCAATGCCGAAAGAGCCGTCGTGGATGGGTCTGAAGAAATGCAGACGATACGATTTTCAATTACAGCCGCTCGGTGGATGGATGCCTTAATAATCCCCCCTCCTGGCTCTTTTCTTCTCCGTGTATCTCCTTAGAAGGTTCTCTCCTTTCTCTCTCTCTCTCTCTCTCACGCTCTCTGGGATCGCCCCCATTGTTGCGGGGTTCCGGGTTTGGACGCAGCCAAATCGTGACTGCGCGAACACGTCATCCCCCCACATTACCACTTTGATGGCGTTTTATTTTGCCCTCTTCGGCCGTTGGGATTCCTGCGCGTTTAGGGGGCCTGCACCTTTCGTCGTTCTCTGGAGGTTGCATTTCTCTATGTATCTCTTCTCGGGACATGGCTGAGATGACAGCTTTAGCGTGGAATTTCTGTTTATTTTTATTCTTTCTTACATGATAATTTTCCTGGGTTACCTTAAAATTGATTCCGTTTTTTATTTACCTTTTTTAGGGATTTCATCCCGCGGTTTGTTTCTCCACACATTCTTAAAGACAGAATGAGCATAGTTCATATGCTCTATGATCAGTTTTACAAAGCAGTGGAGCATCCATGGCTTTTATTTTAATATGAGGAAACTCTTATAGGCTGTTAGCCTCCCCTCTATTTAGTATGGACCATGGCTCATCTGCATCTACATCTACAAAATACCCTGCAAGCCACCTCAGGGGTGTGTGGCAGGGGGTGAGTAATCACCAACATGTATGCTCATAATGGAGAGGGACCGTTAATACATATGTATTTTGCAACTACACAAATGGACAGAGACTCAAGACTTATGTATAAAACATGCACGGCGTGCTGTTAGTACTAGGTAACAAATAAGGATTCAAGTATTAGGGAGTACTACTACTACTAAGAGATATACTACCTATCGACAAACCTAGATAAAAGTCTCATTGGCAGCTGTTATGGTCCCTTATCGTTCGTGGGAAAAATGACATTTTAAATCTGTCCGTTCTGCAGTCTAGTTCCCTAATTTTATTCTCATGATCTGATCTACCATAGTATGTCGGATTTCGTAAAATAACCTTTTTGCACACTGTTTATACCCGTGCGGGTTCATGCTTGAACACTTGCGGGGATACATTCGCCGAATTAGAACGGACTATTTTCAGGACGCATTCGCGCAAATTGTTATGTTCACAAGATGGATTTTTGAAGGGACATTAAATTGCACATGAACCAGCACACGCATCGTGTTATATTTTTTTAGTTTTCTGGTAGCATTAATTCCAACCAGGTTAACCTTAAGAGATGGCACGGTGAAATAAGAAAAATATATTGGCCTGCGAAATAAATATGCTATCGTTTTGGGAGAGTATTTATGTGCACGTTTGTTTCCTGTGTTACCCCAGTGGAAATAGGTACGCAAAATAAAAAAAAAATAACCAGGTTCGTCGTTGCGTGGACTGTGGAGAGGTGGGAATTCCGGGAAGCGAAGTATGAAATGATGACACAGTCCTAGACATAGCAATCGTGTGCTTTCATTTTAATATGCGCACGGAGGCACATTCACGTCCACCTTTCGGGACCATGAGGCCACCGGAACCTTTTTGAAAGCGCTTATGCAACATCCGCCCTCTCTGTCGTTCTTTAGCTGCTCTCCCGTTGCGAGCGATCGCCAACCGTAGTGTTGGCAGCAGCGACGCTGCTTTATTGGCAAGATTTCGGTCATGCACGTTGCATTAACTCCTTCCCGTGACTAAGAAGGCCCGGGATAATCGTGTGTGCGCGCTCAGTGGAGGCAAAGTGGGAAAAATATCGGTCGTTCTCCGGGCTGCGGTGTTGTTATTTTTTTCCGCGGACGAAGGCTAAAAGCATATAACAGCAGATTTTTAAAAAAGTTGAAGGGCTATGGGCGGCGGGAGGTGTGGATGGGAGAGGGATGGGGGAGGAAGGGGTGAAGTCGTCGGGAATCGGTTTCGTTCTCCGCTAGCGCTTTATGTGCGCGCGATCGGAGGAAAAATAGAAAATCGGGAAATTGGTCCTTTATTGAAGCTGACTCGGAGCCTTCCCTCTCTCTCTCGCTTGGAATTTTTACGATGCACCGTTAGAGCGAAGTGGTGGGAGGAGATGGCGTGATAAACGTCTCTCCCGAGTGCGACCGCTCTGGGTGCCGGAAGGAAACTACAGCCACTCTTGGAGAAGTGCAACAAAGGCGGCTTCTTGCGGGTAGGTGCAATTCACGGATGCATGCGCGGGAGAGTCGACTTTGTTGTTGAAAGTCACGGCGCGCTTACGCCATTAGGGGATGAATTAACTACCATGCACGCAAATTATCAAGCTGTCGGTCCCTATTGCTTGAATGTGTAAATGTTCGCTATTTTTTCTCGTGCGTATTCTTGCTTTTGAAAGCAAAATATCTCTGTATGAATGTAACCTGTTTATTGAATGTTATTTTTGTAATTTTATTTTAAATTCTTTTTGCCGTATTGTTTATTTCTGCGAAAGCTTTTTTAGACTGTACGCTAAAATACTCGAAACATATTTATCCACCTAAAGAATCTTGAACAGTCTTTCTCCAACCACTATCATTTCATTTTTTGAATACCCACCAAAGCTGATGGCAACTTTAATCAAGCGAATAGTCTGTTTCATTTGACCAGTTTTTGGCCTTAAAAATATGAAAGTATGTATGCACTAAGGAAGTGAATTCGTAGTTGACAGGTATGGTAATTTTTTAAATAAAATTATAGAAGGGTTTTTTATTCCGACCTCAGATAGTTCATTAGTTTTAAATAAAGGAAATATGCAATGTGTAAATGAATTATGCCAGAGGAATGCGAAGGACGAATTTATTTTCTGTGCTAAATTAGAAATACATTTAGAACTATCCCTCATCCGTTGTTCAACAGTGGCGCAAGAAGCGGGTACTATTTTAGAGGGAGACAAATTGCTGCCATCAGCATTAGGTATCTACTGAGTACTAAGTTGTATCATGGAGGATATGAATCATGATCTTTAATGTGTTCATCATATTATCTTTTAAAGCTCTACCTAAATCGCAAATTTGGTCTAATTGATGAAGAATATCGGACAGTGGTATTGTGTCTTGAGTTACAACGAACTCGAAGATGGAGGACAATTCCCCCGACTTTACGATTAAATAGCACGAGGGGTAAGAGGTACTCTGTTAAAGTGAGAACATGTTGTATTCACTTTGAATCAAAAACGTCGAACTTTTCCACACTTTATTTAAAAACTGCATTTAAATAAAGTCTGGAAAAGTATGAAGTTTTTTTATTCAAAATGGATATCTATCACTTCCACGAAGTCGAGCCTGAAAGAATCAAATACATTTTGTATCACTAAGTGCGTTCCGTGATTCCCTGCATGTCCATCAAAGTTTCTTCCAAAGTATCTCTCTTGTTCGGTGACAGTCGAAGGGGTGAGCGGAGGAAATAGAATTGCACGGCAGATGAGGGGACGTTCGATCAGGAGCGGCTTAACCCTTCCCTCGTACCCCCCAGCCCATCTCTCGGCTGGGGTCGGGCTTATTCTCCCACGGGGTTTCGCCGCATGCGCGTCACGCAATCCGAAATTCCAACGTGACTGTCTTCCGGATATCTGTCGTCCCCGCGTCATTCCCTTTCCATCATCGCAGTAAAAATAGCGCACGGGAGCGAGCGTTATGGCATCGTTAGATGGCATTCACACCCGTCCCATTGGCGAACAAAAGGCGATCATCGCCCCTCGAGAGAGTTTGGTCCGACGACGACCTCTAATCCGCCCACTGACTCTGAGGAGGGAAGACTCCCACCGGCGGGCGACTCAACAACACGCCGAGTCGCGCCCACCTATTATCGCCGCCGCGGTTGCGTCGACTCTTGTCTCCCCTCGCTTCTTATTTTCGAACTTGCCTCCTCCCACCCATTTGTCTCTGGGATCGGCGCCAACTCACATCTCGATCGTGGATTCCGTGAAAGGAAAGTGTTCCGAGTGCCGTGTCCTTGGCGAGGGCGAAGACGGGAAGGGCCAAGGGCCGCCGCTCTTGAGGTCGGAGATAAGGACGTAATGCATATCGGTGTTTCTGTCGCTAAATTCAAACGCAAATGACTTGGGCTAGGAATGTATTTCGTACTGCATTGAATTCATTGTGAAGCTTCGTTTCAATGACATGGAGTTTATGAACGGGAAAGAAACTTGGCATGAGATTAAAAGGGTCTTGCTAATGTTGTGTTTTATAGCTAACATAAATGTACTTGCATTGAAAACAGGCGTAATTGATTTTCTGTGTCAATAAATAATATTGTTCCCTTGCAGTTTCAGTAAACGTGCAATTTTATAAGATAATTATCCCAGCTGTTGATGTAAACACCATCCCGAAGTCTAATGTGGGTTTGGGCTTTCCATCCTACACCATAAGTTATTTCTGCGTTTGGTTTGGCTTGATAGTTTTGCGAATTCATACCGAAGATTGCTCCAATTAGTTTTAATACAGTCATAGCTTATTAAGCAGGTGTGTTTAGTGAGTTTAGTGTGTGACGTCTTGAGTTATATTTATTGCATGAGAGGTTAAAGAGCTATCAACATGTATCCCGCGAGAACCCATAGCGTTGCGGTCTGAGGGTACCAACATTATGAAACGTTGAATAGCTGGGCGTTTGGTTTTACTTCTTCGTGGAAGTATCAATTCGCGGCAGGTTCAGCGGGAAAATCTCACCCTATTAAGAGCTGAGAATTTCTATCAACAGTCGAAATTTGAGTGAAACCAACCGATCAGCCATTCAAATCACCCGTTAGCACTGAACTTCCTTCCCCGGGCCTCTTGCGTCTTTATCTCTTAAAATATTGACGAATGTCATCGCTAATGAGGCCTTCCTGCTACTTATATATCGTAGGCGGGTCTCGAAATTCTCGGGGCCATATTTTCTCACGAACTTATTCGTCGGGGCCGTCAACCTCTCGCCATCCTTCGTAATTTCAGGACTCATCCAGCTCAGTGACATCCCGGACCCGACCGGCGCCAATGGGGGGTGGTGGATGTTCAGAACCCCTTCCCCCATGCCATTAAGACCGGTGGCGAATCGTTAAAAGTTAGCCAGCAGGTTAGGTCGTATCCCGTGGTTATACTTGGCGTAATGCTTATGGGAGGGAAGGGATTTCCTGGGACGGGGAAGTGTAGGAAAGGTCGTTGCGCGGTCCTGAAAAGCCATTACCCAAGAAAAGCGGTGGAATATTTCCACTTATAGTAGCCACTTTTGAGGCAACAGGTTTCCCTTCCCTCCCTCTCTAGAGGGCTGTTTTGTGGTAGCCGTGGTTAGGATTATTAGCGATAGGTATGCGCGCAATCGAAAGACAACCTCCTCCTCTCCCCCTTCGGATACGTCGCCCGAAGCGCGTGCATACGTGCGGTGAAAGGGTTTTCCCCCTTTTCCATCCTGTTCCTCCTATCCCCACCCACCTTTTGCAGTCCTCCTGCAATGTTGCCAAACGTTGCCGCGCGTCGTTGCCTGTTCTTTGGAGAGTGATATGTCTTTCCACCTTTTCCTCGTAATACTGCCTTATAATTGTGCCGGTCATGGTCTAGGAAACCACTTATTATTAGCGCAAGAGGAGTTGAATAACGGGTGGGAGAACTCATGTTTTAAACATCATTATCACTCAAGGATATGGCTTGTTCGTCTCCCTTGGTTCTTCCTAGCCGTTGATCTTTCGATTTTGCTCCTGTAATTCCTACCCGCGAAACTTTACCATTGCAACAGATTAATGTGGGAATTGAATATCTGTATTTGTTCATATACGCGGAAACCGAAAGAGACGTAAGAAGAAACAATTAAGTTATCTCTGATATAAGCGGCGAGAATATTTTATTTTCTATCTCTTCGCCGTTTCATTGAACAATAGTGGAGGATAATGTTTTCAGAGCAGCTAGTGTATTAAATTATTAAGTATGCGATCGAGAGCCACTGAGTTCGTGGGCATTCCTCTCGTACCACGTGCTTACTCGGCAACTCCCCCCTCTGCGCTTCAGACTTGCGGGGCAGCCTTGCGGCCTTACGTTCACGTGTGCCATCTCTTGGGGTGAAGTGGAACTATACAGTCACCTGTTGTGCACGCAGTTTTCATTTAATCTGAATAGCCTTTTGACCTTTCGTGCGTGAAACAATTTATTATTCTAGAGTCTTCGACGTTTTTAGAAGTCCTACGACGGGACAAATATCACACTGGAGTAATTTAGTCACCTTCCCATCACCTTTCCATCCGTAGTCTTTCTGCAGACGATTTAAGTTACTGTATCGGGTGACCTTTTATTATTTCGGGTTTCCGAGTGATCATTGTCATGCTTTTTCACCAGCGCTGGTTAGTGTTATTCATTTTTGAAAGATCAAAGGAAAAATGTAACATCTTGCCGTTTTCCTTTGGTGAATTATTTTAAATGAGTCTCTTATTCCAGCATCTTATTTCAAACTGTGTAGTTCTCAATATCGCTCTTTTCTAAATAATAAATATTTGTGGTAATAGTGTTGATGATGGCGAGTGTGTTGGAGTACCATCGATTTATTCTCCTTCTACTTCACTTTCCCGATGTCCGAATCTGAATTTAATCGTTTTTCACCTCCCTGAATCGTCTTAGTGGCTATTGCTCCCGCGGAAAGAGTGGTATTTTTCATTAACTACTGGACCTATTTTGCCGCAGTAAAATGACAAAAATATCTTGATAAGGGATGTATTTTATTTTGTGGATAGTATTTTTGTAAGTTCTTTTTTTCCTTCTGAAAATATGCATTTTAGAAATACCTGTGTACGTCCGACTTGTGAGATTCTTTGTATTTCCTGGCCACCTTCAGATAATTTTATTCTGGTTCTTCCATACCACTTCTTATCTTCATATTCCCCTTGCCGCAAATCCTTGAAATGCCTTTCAGTGTACCATGTAGGTATTCAGTCAGTAAGGGCGATTAGAAAGCAATGGTTTCTGAATATGGATACAAGATGGAAGATGGAAATTCATGTCTATATGTGTAGAAGTGATCCTTCCGCCTATGTATTTATGTCCATTTAATTAGAAACATTTTAATCGAAGAGCATCTTTTCCAACGTTGAGGCGTCCACGTATTTCGCCTTAATGCGCTCATTTTTCTTTCCCTCGCGTGTCTTGAATCAGTTGATTTGAGTGCTTGACACTTCTTTTTTGTCTCATGCACTCGAAAATGTTCTTTTTTGTGGCAGTAATATTGCACAGCTTAGTCAACCAGACTTAATCGCTAAAAATATTTTCTTGATTTCACCCTCGCGGGAAAGGAGAAGAAAAAACTGTACTTCTGCACGAAAATAATGACAGATCAAATATTTTGCGAGGCCAAAATAGGTATTGGCATAGAGTGAGCATGCGTCTACTCTGTTGTACTAGAAATTATTAGCATTCCGCCTTCATTTGATATATAAGACCCTTGGACCACAAACGTAAACGGAGGGTACTGTGTGCGCATGCGTCTTACACCGCCGAGGTGAAATAAATGTTTGGCATAATTTGACGCACCCCGTTAGATTGTTGCTCTTGCCAAAACTAATTATCGGATGAATAGCGAATCAACCAGCGTTACCAGCAATGGGAGTTGGTAATCTCGGGTCGCGCGGACACCGTTACGCTCGGCGGAATTTTCCAAAATAACACCGCCTCCCATCTCGATAGAGGTGTACCTAGTCGTCGTTGTCCGCGATGGATATCGCCTCGTGAAGGGAGTGTGGCCGAATCGCGGGCGTATTCCGTCTGGATGAAAGGGGCGCGGTCGCTGCCCTCTCCCTTTGGGGAAGATGGGTCGAGAGCGATTGCGTGGAGGGAGGGAGCATCGAGCGATGGTCTCATCACTATTTTCGTCAGGGAGACGGTCTCGTTTGAGAAAAAATAATATTCTCGTCCGGTGTCTCCGGTTCTGCGAGCGCGGGTGGGGCTCCTTGAAGGGTGGGTGGGAAGCGGGAGTTTGGCAGGTGGTGCGGAGTCCGGAGAGGATGCTTGGAGATGAATGTTTTGGATGGGGTTGTGGGGCGTGGCCGCATGATGATCCCGTGCGGGAAGCGGAACTCTCTTCTTTCTTTCTGGGGGGCAGGGCAGCATCCCAAAGTGGAGCGGAGGAGGAGGTGCGGGGTCCAGGGAGGATAGGGGCGACTGTGGAGACCGTTGCCCTTCGGTAGAATTATTTCCGCGGTCGTTTACTGTCGGGTGAACACACTTCTGCGTTTCTTTTGTCTTCATTTATGTCATTTTTCTTTTCACCCTTCTTCGACCTGCTATCTCCCTTCGTTTACCTACATATTCCACATTCGGCCAAGGTAAACCAAATAACTTTTCTCACAACGAGTGGATGGCACAGGGAAGTCGTGATAAACGCCCTCTTACTTAAAATATATCCGCTGGCCCCCAATTAGATGGCCTTATTTCGCGGTGTATCTTTGATTTTGGAATTTGAAAATTGCTTAGGACTGGCCCTCAGCAAAAATATGAACGATTTAATCGTATTTGAACATCATCAGGTCTAATATTGACACATATAACGTTTAGCGGGAATCAATTCAATCCTCTTTTTCCTTGCCGCTGTATGAAACAAGCTCGTTGAGGAATTCCCATTTCGATGAACAATTATAACTTTGCACTATTTTCCTACTTAATTTACTTGCCGACCAAGGTTTCAACACGTGTCATTCTCGAGGAATTCCCTGAGCCTCAAAGGCAGCTTAGCTGACTGTAAACTATGCCGTAGGCATTCTAGTGGCGGAATATTTAACGGTAGCAGAAGATACCTATGCGGGCTAAGTATAGAAAATATTTATTTTAGGTTTCCCGCAGGAAATTCGTGGATTACCTCATCTTTCTTGTCATTGAGGAAATAATGTCAGCAGGATATCAAAACTTTTGGACTCTCGGAAATGACCAAGTACGGAAACATTTTCCTCTGATGCTGCACCATCATGATTTCACCTCTCACTTGTTCCTTATTACTTTCGTATCCGTTTCTTGGGAAAGTTTCGTTGTTCTGCTGTCTATTCGGCCCCGTTGGCCGCGCGGCGGTGTTAAGTCCTTGCCTGTAAATCCAAGGGTCGCGAGTTCGAATCCCGCCCGGGTAAGATTTTCTACTCCCAGGGCATGACTGTGTGTGTTCGTTAAAGAGCTATATGCAAGAGAGGACTAGATAGTCCTTATTTCGCTCGAATAAAGTCACAACTATTATTATTATATTGCATCATAAGTAGATGTAAGTTAAGCCATATATTGCGAAGACTGTGAGCATTGTGTGTTATTTATTAGTGCTTTAGAAGTGCTTTTAGAAGTATTAAGTACTTTCATGTAGACTTAAACAAATCTTTTAGTACCTATTTGAAATAGCCGCAGTTCCTAAAATTTGTTTATCAAAATTTAATTAATTTTATTTATACGTTTTTTGTGATTAAGGGTTCCAAATGTTGTCTCTTCCGTAGAAAGTAATGCATTCTTACTTAGAATGTCTGTTAAGAAATTAAAATAACCAAAATCAAACGCGCAGAAGGAGATTTTAGTCATAACTACTTCTCGCGTTACTGAAACAAATACTACTCTTTCAAAGAAATCAGAGAAGACCCATGACTTGAGAAATAAGGAACAGAGGAGAACTTCCGGCGCTCTCTCTCTCTTGGGAGGGGAAAATGACGTGCGATTAACCCTATTAGTTTTAACACCCTATGCCGCTTTATATCAAGGGTTTAAAATTAATATCATTTATTCAACCTAACAACCACTAGAATGTGACTCCCCGGGACGATAAAGCAAATACAAAAATAACTAGAATTGTTTCCGCCTTAACACTGTATGACTATGAATATTGGTTGGCCAATGTCCACATTAAATATTTTGGGAAAACAATCTTGGTAAATACAAAGAATAAAAAAATATTTGCGATTTTACATTCGGATGTATTTTTGTGATTCAGGAGTAAACTTGGTGGAAGGTAGATTGAGTTTATGTTTTAATTGTTAGCCATGCCGCCGTGCCCTTTAAGGTGGAACAGTAATGGTCATTTAGTCTAAAAAGTTGGTACCTTCGTGTAATTGTTTTTTTAGAAAATAAAGCGGCAAAAAGACGTCGGGGGCAGCGATGCGACTCGGTGCGCGAGAGGGGGGTAAACAGCGGGAGATTCTGGACGGCGACCTTGAGAAATAGTGCGAACTCCTTTTTTTTATCTCGCTTGCCTAGCAAGGTCAGTGTGTGGACCGGCGCGGATGTCGGTGACGTGTCTCGGAGGAGATTGGGTGAGGGCTGCGCGTCGTTTGCTCTGCTGCGTCTTATCTCCCTCCCAAGACGGCTGACAATGAAACCCCAACCCACACCACAACCCCCAACTTCCCGCTTCCCCCTCCTTCCTGCCCCCGTGCCTTCTCAGTCCTCTGGAGCCAATTCAGCCGCGCACCTTCTCACGAATGTGGACAAATCCCCTAAGCGTCCCTTGTCGCTCCGTCCTGCCGATAGCTTTGAATCATCCTCATTCGCACTCTTGATTCGGCCCCACGACATTTGCATGTGCACAGTGGGACGCCGCTGGAGCGTGTTGCAAGGCCTGGTTTCACTGGGGGGCGGGGGGGGGGGGTCCAGAGGCAGCGTTCAGCAGCCATATATATATATATATATACACGTCGTGAAAAAATTAGTCATGTTAGAGACTTATGTAGATATAATTATTTAATTACTGAGAGTTTTTGTCATATTACTATATCTTTACACAATTAATAATACAATATTTACTTCACATTTCTTACTGACGCTGAAATTATAATATAAAATTTGAATATGGTCTCCATTTCGACTAGGGAAATATCTCGCTCAAATTACCTTAAGGTTATCAACCATCAAATTGGAAGCAGAATGGTGAAATAAATCGTTTTTGAGGCAGGATGCAAATGGGGAAGTGTTTTGCTGGATTAGAGTGTCGTCTTATGAATAAAGCTATTTAACCCCCCTTCTCCATGGATCGTAGGGCACTGCGCCGATGAAGATGCTTTGTTTTGTCACAGGATAAAGGAAACTATGGTTACGACGTCGTGTATTACATTGGCATCAAAAATGAGTAGTACGAAACTTCAAAGCTAGGGAAATTTGGTTTAACTTCATCGCGAAAATATCGTGTGAGAATTTATAATTACGAAACACTATGCAATTGTTGGCGTTGCGGCAACAGTGCATGCGGTTAGCGACTCCGCTTCGTCACGAAGTCAATTGTGGTAAACGAAGTAAGATGTCACGGCACCACGACCGGGAGCGTGCCGCAAGTGGAATTCTCGTGGAATGGTGCCTCAGTATTAAGGGAATAGGAGCTGCTGCGTGGTGTTGCAACCTTTCAGCGTCGCCAACCCACCAAAGTGCATACAGTGTCTTCGTGATCGTCAGGCGACTTCCCAGGGGACTGCCGCGAAGGGAAGACAGACGGAAAGTTGGTTTTTCGTGCTTTGCTTAATAATGTTCGTTGTTTATCGTTGGAAATATTTATGGTATTTATTGGAGCACAACTCGACAGCCAGTGATAATCAGGATTGATAACAGAATAATTTTGTATGTGCTGCAACGAATATGTCTGTAAGCTATTGGGTATCCACTATCATTTAAATCATGCATCATAACCTACCTCTAACCGGTAGATTACTCTAATGAATGAATAAAATATAAACATGAGTTCGGAAAACAAAAGGATGTTTGCATCAATGAGCAAATTTTTTCTAATCTCTTTATGTTGTCCCCTTCTGACGCAGTTCCTTGGCCCTTATATGTATTTCAAGAACATTTACTACTACGTAATGTCTTTTTCGCTTCTTTCGCCCTTATCTCTTCCAATTTTCGTGTACGCGTATTCTTGTTGATGTTAACAACATTTGTGAACAGCTTTGGAACTAAAGTGATTCTTTTTACTTTCTCATTCACGGTAGAACGTATTTCTTTAGAAATTTTGCTTACCTGTTAAATTGAGGATACCTATTGTTGGCTTCCATAAGCATGCTCGCACGTTGAAGTGAATATGTAATTCTAAAAAAATAAGCCCGTCTGCAGCAATGTCACGTGAGAAATTTATGAAATTGATGGCTACATCGATAGCTAAAAAGTAATTTTCATTCAGGGTCAGACCTGTGCCGTGATCATTCCACACAACCTTCAGTAGAATGTCGTTATTGCTGCCTTACTGTATTAATCGGAATGGCGATGAGATGTAATTAGTTAGGTAATCCGTGGATTTGCTTTTCACCTCTGTTGTCTTTCTGGACCGCTAAATTAAATTCGGAAGTAATTAGACGCCGCGAAAAAGTGACATGAAAGTTGGTCTGTGTAGCATCACAGACATTAAGCTGCTACTCGGAAAATTGTCACGATACTGGTTATTTAATTATTACGAAATGAGTGTGAAACGCTTTATATTCAATTTTAGTGAAAGGAAGGATCTTCTTAATTCGTTTTAGTTTTATGATGCCTTATAGTTTGAAAAATTAATTATCCTTGCTTGTACACTGCCTTGAATTGAAGGGTAGGCCCCAACCGACGGACTGAATGGTCATGGCGGTGATATATAGTACTTTCACGGTACGTACCCTTGTTGCAATTGCTGAAATCTTTCATTACAACTACTTTTAAGACAATTTCCGTGAAATTCCTCGAGATAATTTTTAAAGGATGCTCAATCATTTTCCAACCCCGGAGGGTGTTAGTCAAAACCATACTATCAATCAGTCTAATATGGAAATTAAGCCTCGGAAATTATCGAGGGAGAGATACGCGTTTATTTCAGTAACCCTTCAGTGCGCAATACCCTTTCGTAATCCTCTAGTTGTGCTATTCTGCGGTTTTCCCCGCTAGCTGTTGGGGGCGTCGCGATGTCGGGCGCAAAGGATCCCAGCAATTGCAGCATCATCCTATGCTAAGGAAATAAATGTACTAAGAAATAACCGGTGACCTTGTAGAAATCTTCGACTGTTATGTGCTCCGTCTACTTCCATGGGTCTTTTGCAATAGAGTAGGAAAAGTATTTTTAACTGTATTACCATCGTTAATAATTTTCAACACTCAATAAATTAAAAGAAGTTATACTATCATCGTTCTATCCATTTAAGTTTCTCGACGGAGTGCGGAAATTTACTCCCAGTGAGTCGATATTTGCCATGTGTTTTGTTCGTATCATCGGTTTAATGCTTTAATTTCTGGAGTAAAGCTTGCAGATATATAAGCTGAAGAACTTTGCTCCTTTATTTCATTTCTTACATTCATACATGCTATTTGTTTTGCAAATAAGGCTTGAGTTATTTGTTAAATATGGACTAGTATGGTTAGGGTTTGATTGCGATGGATGGATCAGTGAAATTGTCGTATAATGGTTATAAGATTAGTATCAATCGAGAACATTCTTCTCTAGATCTAGTTTTCAGTCAGTATCGTGTAAAAGCATTGATGATTGCTTGAAATGCTATGTTATTCTAATTGATCTCAATATATGGCCCTGTTATAATTAGTTTCATATACCAAAAGCATTAGGAGATAGTTAGGCAGTAACAAAACTTCGCCGTATCTGGAAGCCAAGTAAACAATTAAATACCTTCTGAATAACAAATGCCACGGGGCTATTGCGTCGTAATGAGAAGCGTTCTTATGCGTAGAATTTTAATGCATGTACAAAATATCCTTTGAAAATTTTGATAAAGGCTTTAGCGTGCTCAACAACAAAAAAATGAGATGGCGGGATACGGGGTCTGATACCTGTTTTGTACCAAGGTATTTCTTCACCTCACGTAACTTTAAAAAGTATATTGCAGAGTTCAGAGAATTAGAATTAAGAGTGGAGCAATTGAAAGGGCTGCATCTGATAAACTTTATTTCAACTTACCCTCTCACAAATCTATTTTTTTGTTCTAAATATTTTTCCCAGGCAAGATTATTTGCGTGGCCCATTTTTCTGCTGCCGGGAGTGGTTGTTGAACTTTTCCCACCCTCCTTAAGACTTTGCCACCAGCATGGAGGCCACGATGGGAAGTGGAATCGAACGATGGGAAGTGGAATAATCAATCACCAAATTTCTCGCGCATCTCGGTGGCCGTACTTGGCATTCTGTTTCGCAACTGATCATCGGCAGCGAGCGAAAAAAGGTTCCAACTCCCAAGGACTGCTAAAAATTTCACCTTCCTGAGCTGAACTTAGCAGCGAAAGTTATTTACATTTCAAATGCGGGCTATTTGAATTCAGACTGCGGCGAGGGAGCGGCCTTTTCCACATTCCCCCCTCCTCATACTGGGCTTCCTCATCCTGTATTTGGACGCGGCTTCCTGCAGCCGTCTCATAAAAGCCAGCACATTTCTCTTTGTTTTCGACACTTTGCCCTAAGCTGGCCTGACCTCCGACCTTTATGACATGACCGCCTCGTACACGAAGAGGGAATAATTTTACATATTTAGAATAGGGTTTGTGGTCACTCCTAATCCCCCTGCACAGTGCTGACCGTTCATCCCTTCTTTTGCGGTACCGAGTTGAGTTTTGCTACCAAAAATAATGCTAGCCGACTTGTTTATAGTTAGAGATAGTTCCATAGATATGGGGATGACAGGCATCGATACAAGTCCAAAGTCTATAAAAAAAATCAAGGTTTTAAACTTCGAGATATTAATATTAGCCAGCTGGAGAAGACAAGTTGTAAGAATTCTCAAATGCTTTTTTTATGGCTGAATATTGTTGAATCCTCAAAATAATGCATTGAAAATATAGGCATGTAATTTTAAGTGAAGATTTAGTTTTAGGTAGTTGATGGATCACTTTCATTGCCTTTTATATTTATTCCTTTTGCATTAATGATTTCTACCGACTCATATTATTATGAGTAACAGAGTATTTGTTGAGTTAGACACGCATATATTTAGCGTTGGGTGTGGGAAATACCGCCTACGCACTGAGATATTTGGCTTTATTATTTTTTCATTCGGGCTGATTAGGTTGCAATTGCAAGTGTCCGTCGTTGATGTATTTCACGTGTACAGTTACTTCGTGAAAAATTTAAACCCTGAATAATTTTCTTGAAAGAGGCTTTTTAAACCAGAAATTATTTTTGAACCTCGTGGAAGTTGAATGATAAAGTCATTGGCTCTTTTTTAAATGCTCTTTTGATTTGTGTAGTTCACGAAATTTTATCTAAATAGTTGTCGATTGTCATTGATCATTACGTTAGTAGTTTTTTATGGCAATAAGCTTAACGGCGTAGTGAGTAGGAATCGCGTCGAAGATTGTTTTCGTTTCGTAATACTTGGTGTATCGAGATGCTGAGGAATGGACCAACGCGCGCTGCTCTGGACGCTCCTCCGTTAGCTTCTCTCGCTCACCATCTCCAGGAAGGAGAACCGCGGCTTCGGGTACGTGACCCTTTTTCCCCTGCTGATGGCTAACCAGAATAGCTTCTCACCATCTTTCAGGATTTTCGTATCTCCCTGTTATGCCTCTTACTCCCAAACGTTGTCCCTCCTCAGAAAAGGTCTCCTCCGGTTCCTTACTTCAGATTCGAGTTCTTACGAGCGAGCCTAGAGAGCTGGTCTGTGAGCGTAATAAATATTTTCCTCGACTCGAGCCCGTTGGAGCAGAAGACAGACCAGCGGGAGACGGACATGATAACCCTTTCTTTATGGCCAGAATTAACGAGCGCTCAATTTTTTTTTCAGAATAAGATTTTTAAGGAACTGGAAGTCAGGCGAGTTCGTCCATGAAGTCACCCACCTCACAAATTTTTCCCGACTCACTGTTTGAGTAATGTGTTCCCTGCTGTTGCGAGGAGACTTATAATACGTTGTTAATTTCTTTTTCCCTCACTAGTTATTTATCGCTCTTACAGTCATTTTGACCATGAGGTTTATTCGTGAAATTTTCTTCTCATCCGTGCTAATGTTGTGTGCAAAGGAAACTTGTCTTAGTAGAATACCTAATTGCGTCTCTTTTGTATACACGAACAGATGCTTAAACAAAAATAGTCGTAAGAAATTTAAAATGTTTTTATTGTTCCTTATGTGTCGCTTTTTTCAATTCGTTTAATTCAACATCAATGTAAGTTTTTCAATCAATTCTCTAGTTTGACCGTCTTCTGCTTTAAGTCCATTTCGCGATTGATTTCCGAGGTAAGATACTCACTCTGTCCGTTGATTTCCAGACTAATATAGAGGATAGGATGTTGGGTAAGCGGGGAAGGGGAAAGAAGAGAATCGGTTTTATGGACGGGATGAAGAAAGGTAGGACTTATGCTGAGATGAAGAAAGAAATACTAGAGGTAGAAAGGGCACGGCACGTGTAAGAGTTCGTTGGATACTCTCTGACTTTCATCACAACCTACCTCTAACCGGTAGATTACTGTAATGAATGAATACTGTCTATGCGATCACTAAGCAAAATATTTTCCGATCCTGCCATCAAACATAAAGTTTATGCGAGTCGTCGACACGGTGGTTTAGTTTTTGTGCTATTTTAGCATTAACCTGTATTTCTCCTCATTGTATTACGAGATTGATGAATGACGCTGTTTCAATAATTAGGTTAAAACATTCTCACTTTCCACTCTAAATTATTCTGATTTTGGCTATTTGATATTTCTAATAACCTCAGTTCTCCTAAAAGTCCCTCCGTTTTTAGTTATACCTACCCTAGATTAGGTAGTGTTTATTCCGATTCTATATTTCGGTCGCTAAACATGCGAGAATGGGCATAACATTGGCAGGATCCATAGCAGCGGTGAAATTAATGCTATGTAATATCGCTTCGTGATAGTTATCCTCGCTTACTTTACTTATCTCTCACGTTACTTATCCTCTTTGTTCTCTTGCATCAGATGAAGTTAGGAAGTCAGGGTGAGGTTTAACGTGTGCGTAACTTTTTTAGTACCTATATTTTACAATCGCAATCAACGTAATATCACGAAAATTGCTCTGATTTTGGATTGATTTTGAAGTTCAGTGAGTAGTTATTTATTTTTTAACAGTACATAATTTCTAAATAATCGCAAGGGAATACATTAAGCATGTGGTGATTGTGCTTTCCCCTTACAAATCCTTAAAATATTCCGAAATAATGCGTATTACTGTATGATGTCGGTTAATATTAGAATACCTGGAATGGGATACGTCAGGCAAATAATGAGTTACGTTGAATGAATTTTTATGAGGGAATAAAACTGCAAGCCGATTGTAGAGTGGACTGGAGAGCTTTAGCAGTACAATCTTCCCATTGATTACTTCTGATGAAGGTTAGAGTACATCCTAAATAGAACTGCAGATACACACACAGGTTTGTAAGATTCGAACTGATCCTTTGCGATGCAGCAAAACAGTGCTTAAGTGATGAACAGTCCTGCAGGGGCCATAATCTGGGAGTATGCCCTCCTTGGCCTGCTGTCTCCCAGTCCTTGCCGACTCCCTCCCCTCTCGCCTTGTTCTGGAATTCGCATTGCGCCTATACCGTTTGGGCCTGCGGCAGTGTGATTCTACGTCAGACATCAATTATTCGTTTTGCTAATTTCTGTCATTTTTATGGAGGGAAAAGAAGTAACCAGATAATTAAAAATAGTTAGGTCACTAAAAGCTTTATTAATGATAAATGGAATCTATTTTTAATAGGGACCCGCGAGTTGAGATTCTTGCCGTATTTAACTATGACTACGAAAAAGACTTCCTTCGTCACTTATTGTCTCTACGATGCCAAGTCTTTTGGTCTTTAATTTGGTGGATTTTTTTCAAAAATTTCCGTAATCCATGTGATTTTAACATTTTGATCAAATCACTGGGGGTGTTGAATTCAGTCTGGATGAGGTTAATTTGATAACTCTTTGAGGGTAATATAAAAATAATGAGCTAAAATAAACCAATTTGTACCTGCGTTTAGTGGTGGAGATCATGGAACATGGGACATTAACATGGAACATAAAGCAAAAACATGGGTGCCTGTACTGCCAAGGTGTAATTGCTCCGTACCGCAAGCATATCAAGTCGTGATCGCGACATGTTTGTTGAACTTTGTTAGTGTTCGAAGTACATAATATTTAAATATTCAACAGCTTTGAAATCCATTGGTTAAATTTTCTTTTTTGCTTGAATGTATGTACCTATCAAATGAAGGTTGTAATAAACCACTCGGCTAATATATTTATAATTGAGTGACGTGCATTGACGGTAGAAGTAAAGGATCACCTGATTCTGAGCTTCGTAAATCCTCTCTGATGCTCGCATTTGCATTTCAGAAATGAATGTGTTCTGATCTCAACTTAATCAAATATTATTGCTGATGCTCTGCAGACATTGCTTGCCTGTTTATTTCGCGGTGCGCGCCACCTTTTCCCGCTCTCCTCCCCCCCGAAACAGCCAGGGCCTTGCTTGCACCAACTGCCATTCACTCGCCCCTCCCACGCATTCGTCTGACAAGCGAGTGTCCCTTATTCCCCCTCGCGAGAGGGGAAGGGTCTCCATTCCCCATCAGACACTGAGGGAACTCTCCTTCCTTCCCAGACGGACCCTCGCTTGTAACCTCACACCCTCCCCTCCCCCTTTTGGCTGACTGCCTTCTCCATTCCAGTCTCCTCCGCCTCCCCCACCCTGCTCTCTCTGTCTCGCCCCTCTCACTTCTCCGAAGTTGTAAGGGGACCTTCGCCGTGGGGCGGGCTGGGAAAAAGAGGGTTCGGTGGCGGCCGAAGGGGTACGACGCAAGGGTCTCGCTCGCCACCACTTGGGTCCGGTACCTCTTCTTCCCTCCCAACCCGACCGCCTACGCTGCCACCTGTTGGCTGCCCGGCCACTCATGCCCCTCGCTCTCTGAACGAGCCCCGAAGTTCTTCGAGGGGCCGGAAGTTCGTCCCTCCGTGCCCGCCCGCTAAATCAATGCCCCGTCTATTGTCTCTATTGAGGCTTTGCCTTGATCGCATAGGCACACGGACCGCGGGTCAGAGACCTTTCCACCCTCATCCGCCTTGCAACTGTGAGGCTCTTCCCTCTATCAGTTTGCTCGTCGCATGTTCGAATTCGGTGTGAAGTTGATCGTGATGGAAGTGGAAACATATTCATTTGGTTTGGCAGTCCATAGCGTTACACAAGAATCTAGCAAGGTGACCTACATTGGAATTCTGAAGCTTAATTTTCTTTATGATTATTGAAATGAGTGCCTTTTCTTCGAACTATTGGATATAATTTAGTGTACGAGCAATTGGATATAATGTATGTCCACTGCTTCGCCGATATATTACATCGGATCACTGTAAAACACAACGCAGAAACAGCTCCCACAGTAATTCATCGCTGTGTTGATGATGACAATTGTCAAGGTGTGACGTGGTTAGTACTCAGGCTACTCCAACTCTTTTGTAGATATTTTTATTTGGGATCTTTAGTTTTTATGAATTATTTAGCTTCTTTGGACGACTTGATGTCACTTACTTTCAATAGTGGTTATTTATCAGTTTTCCAATTACCTTTCTAAACTGTAAGCCTTTGTCTGCCCGTAATCTAGTGGTGTTGCTTGAAAGTCTGACTGCAAGTATGGGGGACTACAGGATTACGATTCTATGTTGATCTACCTCATTTCATCACAGATAAAATTCTTTCATCATAGATTTCGTTGAGACCGACATTTCTTGCAACTATTTTCGATTTTCATGTGTTACCATTATTCACGAAATGGTAACGCAAAAAAGCTGGTAGAGTAGAACATTACTCATTGTCCGTTAATTTTCAATGTACTGTTTAGTTTTTAATCGCTAGCATTTACGAAACAGCGTCATTATTTTGTAATATCGGTTGGTTGGTAGTGTCTTGAGGGCCATTCTGTTCGGGCTGGCCAAAATTGGGCAGGGCTTAACCATGACAAACATACATTCATAGAAGACATTTGGTGCCCTTTGCCGGGCCTTCTTTCTTAGAATTGCTTCGATACGCTCGTCCCATAAATGCCGCTCGAATATCGCCAGAATCTTGGAGTGACCCCATGACACGGTCTTTTCCCAACAACTCCCTTTGTTGGTGTCTTTTTACTTTCGCCTCGGCGAACTCAGGAGCGCTTGCTGACACGGAAACCGCAGAGACGAGTGAGTAGGTATGGGAAACTGAAACGGGCGGCGTCTTTTTCTCGATTCCCGCCATTTTCCCCTCCACCACCACCGCCCCGAAATCCCCCTCGCACCTTCCCCTCTTTCAACCCCCTTGTCCACTTGCCCCCGCACTGCAAACCCACCCTCTCCCTTCCCGCCCTTCTCTCCCCTCTTCTTCTGCACTCACTCCACCCTCTCGTCGCCCCATAGTGCTTCACAACCTCTCTCCCTTCCTCTTCCCCACAAACTCACCCTCCCCTTGCACAAACGCCACCCCTTTCCATAGTCCTCCCGAGCCCCATACACGAGTGACCCGCGCTTCCTCACGTCTTAGTTTGCACGGTTTGCACTGTAATGTTGTACCCCGCGTTCCGCGCTCTGGACACCTGATCGTGCAAGAAGATTCCCTCCGCAAGAATCTGTGTATTTTTTTCCATCCCACCGTCGGAGGTACAGCTAACCCGCGTGCGTACGAGGCCGCGGTTGGAAGTACGTCGCGAAGTTCACGGGACGAGCCACAGTTGGTCCACGGCTGGAGGAGAGTTCGACGGCAGTGGAAACGAGACAGTCTCCGTCTTGTAAAGCATCCTCTCTCCCGCTGTTTGCGTGTAGAGGTGGGGATAAAATAGTGCACCTTTTGGTGGATGTCTCACGCGCGTGCGTGCAACGGAAGTCGTGCCACTCGGTGTCTGTCTCCTCGGCGAACGGACGCGTCTTTCGGGGTGCTCTCTATCCCTCCCTGCCCCGTGTTTTCTTCCCTCGCTGTCAGTCGGCCAAGCCCTCGTGGTCGAGCGGAACGGAGCGAGGAGGAGGGGTCGTGCGGGAGACGGCGGAATGTGCTAGAAGCCCGGAGCTTCGCCGTTTTTGTTTTGCTGTAGTTTTGCGCGTCTTCTGCTCCACCGTGGCATTCCGCTTGAAAAGTTTTCTGAAAAACCCGGTGTAAGAGGTGGTGTTGTCGGAGAGGGAGTTGTGAGGGTGAAAGTGCCCCTCAGGGAGGGAAGAGGACGGACGAACGGTTTTTGTTTTCCGACCGCTCATTTTTCTGCGGAAGGATTCGATTCAAAGTTTTGCGGAGGTGTTTGCGTCGTTCATCTTGGTTCTGTGTGCTCTCCACTGAAGGCGAAAGTGAAATTCTCGGCGTGTGAGGAATATCTGTGACGGAAATAAGTTGTGCTGCCCGAAGCCACTTTGGGCGCCGGATAACGCTGCGGGCAGATAAGGTGTTTTTGAAAATATGCCTGCCTTTGTCGCTGTATTCCTTCGCTCGTATGAACATACATTCCGCATCCCTAAGCTCGCGGGAGAAGGCTTGTCCGCGATCCACGTGCTATAGTGTATGTTTGTGTGCACTGCTGTAATGTCGTCGTCCACTTGACTTTCACGGATTTCCAACCATTCTTCCTCGCCTGACCACGTGACTTACTCTGACGAGGTTCTCATGAGGGTGAGTAAAAAGTTTATATCGTTCTCGCGTTGAAGTAGGTACCTAATATTCGCTCCTCGGTGGATATTAGCGTATCGCCGTAGCTTATTTGAAAGCTCGGGCCCATGTTCACGAAAGTCTTTGATTGCGATTTACTTCGTGATACGCTTAGGCCATGTCAGCCGTTTGAATATTTACGAGTAAACTTCTTGGAAAAATGTGAATATTCAGTGCTAATCATTTAACATAGGTGATATTTTTACCAGGTGCTTTTTAAAAATAAGAAATAATATTCTCATTATATGGCCGACTTCAATTCCTCAAAAATGTCTTGTAAGTGAACGAACACAAAAAGATCAGCCAAGGTGTTCATTGAAATTTCCCCTATTAACAGTTAACAGTGACATGGACAACTGCATTTCCGCAGTGCCTACTTTCAATTGCATAAGAACAAACTGACGTGGCAGTATACCAAAATAGATCATGCATATTCGTAAGGATACTAATTTGACCATATGACCACAGTCGCCCGCCAGCAGCCCAATGTTGGCTCCATTCGGTCATCCCCGTTCTTGCTCACCCTCAGGCTTATTCAAGAGTGGGGAAGGAAGTGCTTGTCCTTCGCCCCTACCTCCCTCCCGAAGTTCCCTATCAAAGATAATGCTGAGAACCCTGAGAACGATATCCCAGAGCATGCACAATGCTCGTTTATTTTTATAGTTCCCCGCATTGGATATGCTTTCACGTAATGGGTTGTTTCACCAGAAGTCGTCATCGATGTGTTTGCATCCATCACGATATACCATTGTGTCTTCTTTTCCCTTGCATGCGCAACAATCCTTGGCAGCATGACTCAGTACTTAATGTTGGCCTGAGTTACTATTTGTCCCAGACATCCCGCTGACGTTTTGAGAAGGTTATCGCTGTTTACTGCTCTTCCTTCCACCTCACCACTTAGCCACTCTTCCTAGCTGAGATGTGAATATTTGATAAGATGTCATTTTTCTGCATTTTCAGTTGGTAGCAATTAGTGAAACAGGTTAAGAAAGCGGCAGTGATTCCCATCCTGGTCGGCGAAAGGTTGTCACGCCGCATGACCAACATATAGCGCGTGGTCTCGTCTCTTCACCTTCGATTTTTTAAAAAACATTTATTTGTTTGTTTATCGTTAATGACTCGTCTACACACTTAATTTCTCTTTGTTTCTGTTTGGCTTGTAGGTGGAAAATGACTTAGCGCCATGACATCAATTTTTCTTCTGGAAATAAACGACTGATAAGAAGTTAGGAGTTGAAGTCGACAACTTTTTTATGAAGCTGAGAAAATAGGTTTCCGTATAAAGTCTTGCAAGAAAGATTGATTTTCCCCTTAAGTTTTTGAATGTTTACACTCGTATTTCAGCTGGTCGCTATCTCCTGCCAGCTATTGTGCCGTTTTCTTCTCTTGGGTCGGAAACCTCATGGTTGTAAATGAAGCCCATACATGTGATATCTTCTTTTATTTCAACATACATGAATATCAGATGCCTGAACTCGAGAAATGTTAACGTGCGACAGATATACTTTTGTTTTCTTTTATACGCTGAGTCCTACTAGTAGTTTTAGTGAGGATGGTGTGACCAACTTAACGTATGCTTCAAGGTGATTTATTAGATAAAGGGATACTATTGATTTTGTGTGGCTCCTGGCAGCATCAGGTAAATGTTCAAATCCCATTATTAGCCATTGGACAATGATATCGATCGCAGTTAACTTGATAGGGAGTCTAATTTAGGGTGGGAAAAGATATTTATCGGAGTGTAAGTGGAGTAAATGACATTTAGGGCTCGGTTTTAAGTCTCTATTTTCGCCTGAATACTCTGAGGTGTAAGGAGTCCGCGTGCGAGAGGCGTTTTTGCCTTCTCTAAGCTCGCCAATATCCTTTGCGAACTCTCGGGTACTTTGTCAGCGTTACGTCATTTAAGCCCTCTTTAAGGTTTATTTTTTTCTTCAATTCCCGCCATGCATTTAGGAGGCGTATTACCGTCCCCGCACAATCCCGGGACCTGTGCATCACCTGTTGTGCGCGTTGAAAATCTTGTGAAATGGTATATAGTCTTCTTGTGATCTTCTAATGGCCTTCCCCGTGTATATAATCGAAAGATTTAAAAATATTCTTACAACATATTATTCATTCCGTACTACTTAACCCTTGTTTTAGGGTCCACACGTTAAGCATTTTCGTTGTGCCATGTGCCCTATCTACTGGCTGATAAAATGTACCTACTTTTAGTGATGGGACTTCACAATTAGGACAATTTCTAATGTGTGGAACACGAAGTTTTGAATTGAATATTTATGTCGAGAGTGGAAAAAATTTTGGATTTTGTAAAATATAATTGCCAATTTTATCAGTCATATGATGGCCGTGTAGTTGTTTGTTATTTTTTCTCAATTTAAACTATATTTTGATGAACTATATAAATAGAAAACGGAAATCAGTGTTATTCTGTAGTTTTTGCGACACATTTGTTCCTAACCTATGAAGTTCAACAAAATGTTCGTATTCTTTGGACGATTTATTAAATATTATATCTGAAATTGTTTTTGATTCTGTTGATTAGAGGGAAATAGAAAGTAAAGTAGTTTGACTTTAGAAGGAAAATGATTGAATCAACTCTTAATTCTAAGTTGTTTCTATTCATATTTGGAAATTTGAAGAGGTAAATAACCAGTTGGCTGTGTTTTAATAATAATAGTTCATGACATCTTGGAATCACTTGACATTTTCCACTAGCCACGGAAGTTTTGCATTTTTGTGAGTAAAACAAGTGAATCTTTTATGCTCCAAATCTTTATAAAATACGTTGCCTTTGGTAAGGGTAAGTAGCGTGTCCAAGATAAAACGGAGATACTAAGAAAATTTCGTAATTTTAAAAGGCCATGCATCTGCTGATATGCCTTGCATATTAATTCCTAAAATGGGGAAAATTGAGGAGATCCTCTTTGCTGGCGGGAAATGATGATGTAATTCCTTCTTGGAATTTGTAATATTTGCGGGGATTTTGAGGAATGGAGATGTTGGTTAATATAGTCTTTCTTCAGTAAGGCCGTGTTCCTTCATGCCTACCAATTATTCATAATTAATTTTCTTCTTATTCCTTAATTTTGACATGGATTCTAATTTTATGCAGGGTGTGAAGTGCGGCATATTTTTTCTGTTCTGGTGTCACGGTAACCCTCTTATGGTTACGGGTAGTGCATGCCTGCTGTCGAGTTACCCTCTGCCATACACCCTTGAAGTGATTTGCAGAATAACATGTAGACGTTGATTCTCGCAGGGCGTGGGGCTCACATTGAATGGGCCGTCGGTTTAGCTTCTGATCAGTGTGATGCCTGCTTCACGGAGGCTTCATTGTCGAATTTCGTTCGTATTGAGGCTACAACGTCAGACTTTCGTTATTGTGTAGGCTTCCTGTAAAGGCTCTTGTAATAACTTTGCTTTTTAACCATTTTCTGGTCATTTACGCCTTTTTATTGAGGAAATGACATTTTCATCAAGGCTGACAGTCCTAGGTAAGTCAGAATAGTTGGGAAAACCTTTTAAAGTTTACATGACGACCGGCTGTTTATTGGCATGCAGGAAGTTACGTATATTTACTATTTCAGTCATTGTAATGCCCACTGCTACTGATAGTCTTATCAAAGTTAATTGGCTCCGGCAGGGGTTGGTACGGGGGGGATCAAGAGGATCAATCCCCCCCCCCCCATTTTGACCAGAGTTTTTTTTTGCTGCATGTGGGTGACCGAAAATAATTGTTTTTCGGATTTTTTAAGGAATTTAACCCATTGGTTCTACATCCATGAACAATTAAAGTATTTGTATCCCAATACCATCGAAAGCGTTCGCCGTAGTTTGAGGATGAACGTGGCTACCCATGCCTCACAACAGTTTGATACAAATTTTCAATTCCCATGTGAAGTAGGAAATGCCAGCTCATAAAAATTCGATCGATCCCCCCCATGAAAAACTCGTATCTACGCCACTTGACTCCGGAGTCAAGTGGTGGAAGTACCTAGTGTTTATCGATAATTAATGGGCTAACTTTTTTAGCTTCCACTCAGCAGCATTCTTTCGTAATGGATATGCATATTAGTGCGCACTATTTGGACATGTGTCGTAAACGAATATCAGTCAGTTAATAGAGAATTCAATATTGGAACCCGTCCCAGAGCAGGGAGACAATCTAGTGACGATATATTCTCCTTACTTGGTCTCTCCCCTCTTCCTTTGTATGCACGCTTTTATGTGGACGCGCGGGCGACTGAAAACTGTGGGCCGATTCCGAAGTCCTGCTCTGGCTTCCTGCCTTATCTCCGACGCCCCGTGTAACTACGCGAGGACGTACGCATTCGAGATAAGATACTGTGTGTGAGTTAGTTCTGCCTTCCCCTTACCCCTCTCTCCCTGCCCTTTACGCGATCACATGGGTCTCGGTAGTGACGACTGCGTACGCTGCCTGTCGCGACTGGGATGCATACCAGAATCTTCAGACCTCTTTTATCCGAGGAAGGTTGTTCATCTTGAACTTTTGTCGCCGGTTCCCGATCCCTTGCAGTTCGTTTGTTGACAGTGCCTTCGTCGTTCACCTTCCCTCGATGTTATTCCCATGAAACGTCTTATTATCTCCAAAATCAACCACTGCAAGTCATTGGGACAGCCAGTTGTTACTTGTCGAAAATGGCATGCCTATGTTTTACGCTTCTGAAATATCCAAACGATGGTTGCCTGGTGTAGCGGCTGATGAATTATTGCATTTACCTATATGACAAGTGTTGATGATTTGATGCTCCCGCATATTTAGGCAATATTCCGTGGTCTAACTGTAGTTCTTGAATAATTAATCCGTCCCGTTACATGACCGCATAAAATAAAATTTTATTTTGGAAAAATGAACATTCCTCTGCAAGTGATGGAACCTAAATGGATTTCACAGAATTTTAAATTATTGAGTCATACGGTTTGTATGATAGTAAAAATCATATTTTCTTTTATATAAAGACCTGTGGATACTACATAATTTTTTGCACTTGGTCATGACGTTTTGTTAGATTGAGTGCAAACCTTTTAAACAAAGCTTTCACAGGCTTATTTCGTATCATGTCCGCTCTGAAATTCGTCTCTGAAGTTTTCGCAATTGCTTTTAGTGGTAATTTCAAAAGAAGTGTGAATTTTTTTCCCTGTGGCACGTGCTGTTTGCAACACATTTTTTTCTTGCATTTTTTTCCACAACGTTCATTTGTGTACCTTTAACCTTTGTGTAAATGAGCATCATGCTGCTTTTGTTGTGAGTTAATATTAGAACAGGGACGATCACAATCGTTTAACGATGCCACGGCTCGCGGATTAGACGCTGGCAAAAAAACCGAGCCGGTGTACCTAAGGAATGTCGTCACCCATTGCATGCATAAAATGGTTCTTATGCTTGGCGCCAAGGTTCGCTCGAGTCGGCAGTGTGATCATTGGTCGGCGGAACGCTGTCATCTCCTCGGCATGCGGGAACATTTTGAGCGGGATATTATGCTTATGAGTTCCTTTGTTACATCACGGAGTGCCACGGGAAGTGGTCTCAAATGAAGTTTTAACCGTTGCTCGTTTACTCGTGTGTATTTCTGGTATAATACGGGGGACAGAGATATCTTCGAAGTCATTCATCCTTCCGCGACGTGCGTATTGAATTGGCTCACCTCACTCTCCGAAACTCTAATGACATGACATTTTTGTGACGTAGTTACCCACAACTATCAAAAGCTTGCTAGTTCCGTTGTTTTATAGTGGGCGCGACGAGAGTATTGCAGCATAATTGCAAGATAATTTATGCAAACAGTACGACGCGCTATGCTTTGACAAAATGGAGACAATGGCAGCTACATGTTAACTGTATCTACGAATTTCATTCATAGTGGTTGATTCTTAATTTTCAGTGCATGCCACTGTTTTTGGGCTATAAAATAATGCATTTACATCGTAGGGGATAAATAAGCCCTGTGTTGGGATGATTTGGCTCTGATCCAGTCAGGAACCTGACTGGTTCCGTATATGTACCTGTTGAAGGCTAGGGTAATCTGTCTTTTATTCAATTTTCAAATTGTGTTCACCACACTTAAGTATTTAAGTTTTACGGTTAAGTGTATGCATGTGAGTGTTAATTGAGTCTCCCTGCTATGTCTTTCTTTGAATACCAATCCATTAAAACCTATCTCCCGGACAAATGGTCTCTTCCTTGACGCAAAGAAATCAGTTCTGGGAATGGATGCTGACACGAAATCGGAATTTCACGTCAAGTCAGTAAAGGATATGGTGGACATCGTTTTAAGGCTGCTATCTGACGGTAAGTACTTTTCATTTTAATTATTATAATTACAATTGACAATCTCCTAATCGTTATAAGGGCTTTCCTTGGAATGAATATGACCGCGCGAGTAGTTGGCATGGATGTATGAAATGACCAATAATCTCTATTCAGACTGGGGCTATTTCAAGGAAATATGTCCGTGAATTCTCGCAGATTGACATGTGTGCACCATTAGACTTTGAAGGGCATCAGTAAATGCATCTTCTATATGATATAATAATAATATAAATTTATTGCTCTTGGATAAATGTGTCCTATGGAACATGTGTCCCATATGTACATTCTTTAGACTCTGTGGTATTACAACGATGAACAAACTTCACCGAACTGAATACAATGAAGAAAGAATAGCAAAAATAAACAGTTAGATAAATACAAAAGAATAGTATGGAAAATACATTATTCCAAATGATATAAAATAATATTTTGCAGGAATTCTCAATGGTAACATATACAACATCCAACATAACAATTATATCTATCATATAAAATCCACAGCTTCAGGCTCTACTATGTAGACACTTTTAATATTCATTACAATAAAGTTGTGTACTTTTCTACACTTTTTATTATTTTAAAACACTACGCGTTTCACCAATTTTATGGCACCGTTATGTGTACACGATAACATACCATATGCCGATGCCATAAAATTGGTGAAACGCGTAGTGTTAAAAAAAAATAAAAAGTGTAGAAAAGTACAAAACTTTATTGAAATGAATATCTATCATATATTTATGAAAAGTTTCATGAGTATAATGGTTTGGCAGCTTTTTGAGTTGAACCCTGAGACATGACACAATCAATTACAATAACAAAAGAAATGAAAATAGAACTAAGTAATTAAAGGTTGCCATAGAAGTTAACAGAAATAATTTAGGAACGGCAGCAACAAAAAAGAGGAGGTATTCACCTACTGAAACTTACAAATACATACATTCAGAAAGAGGACAGTAATACAATATTTACAATAAATAATATGAATACAATAATAATTACTATCGTAGTTTCATTACTCGCGTACCTACTTATTTATTCTGCTTTCCGTTAGAGATGTGTTCATGCGTTAATCCTTTTTGAGGGGATAAAGCTAGTTTTTCGTTGGTTTTATCAACTCTTCGCGCCAATTGAGACTTATTAAGAATACTGTTGCGACAAATACACATGCTCATATTTTGGCAGAAGCTTAGTAATTAGGGTTATCGCTGATGCTGACCTGTGAGTAATGGGCATTTCAAACCATAAAATTCACCGTTTGAGGTGTGATATCATGGTATAATTCAATCATAATTTGGAATCAAATAACTTTGTTTTGGAGTCTTACAATGAGACATCGCGTGACTTATGTTCGGGATTCAAACGAGGCAATTATTGACTGAAACTATAGAGAGAAAGCGGGAAAAGTGTCAGGCTTTCTTCCACATAGGCCCGGGTTCGAGAGAAAAACGCTATTAAAGAATCTTCCTCCGTATAAATCCTTTATAGTTCACACCTTTATCAACACAGTTCGTAGCCCAGTAGGTTGAGGCACTGAGCCGGTTATCCTCATATGGTGGCTGGGGTCCTAGGTTGCGGCAATTTTTTTATTTCGAATATTTTACGGAATTACTGTACAATGACCACTCCCATACATTTACGGCAGTAGCAACATGTTTTTTCAATTTTCAGCCTATTTGCTGGATTTTCAATCAATCCCCTTTGGAGACTTTCGAAGCTAATTTCGGGATTCTTGTTTGGCCGAAAAGAGGCTACACATGCTGAAAGACCTAATATGTTTAGATTTTGAAAATACAAGGATACTTCCGTGAAAAGGATGGGCTTCGATTGATCGTGGGTCTTTCTCAAGGCCGTAAACAATGAACTGATTATTACTTTTTAATTAGCAACGATGTACTCACTTAAAATTTCCCAGGAGCCGCGACATTTGCCATCCGAAAGTATTCAATTCCACGCCATGAATGAAAAGTTAAATTCCTTCAATTGAAATAAACATGAGGTCGGAAAAGAAATAGTGTTATCAAAACGTGATATTTTTTTCTGGTGGAATATCTTCCTCTCCCCCACGATACAGGCTTCGCTTCAATATAATACGTTGCTCCGCAAAAAGGTCATAGCAAAATTTTTTTACATAACCTCGGAAACAGTTACCATCTCTTTTTTACCTACTATATCATGTTCACTATTGAACAAGAAATAGAGTTACCGAAGTACCCGTTATGTCTTGGGAAATATCTCGCTCAAACTACCCTTTAATGAGTTGGAGCACTAGAGTTGTTGTGTATTGTTGTATTTCTTTGCATTTCTTTCCATAGGAGAGAGTTCCACAAATTAGGATAAGAAGCGGTATAATATGTCACACGAAGAATTGAATCTCTCGGGAAAAATTGCCTCGTTAAAGGGAACATTTGGCAAAGATTTTATGGCCTCAAGGGAGCGTAGTGGTTATCTTTTCTCGCGACGCCACACCCTTGCCTCGAGACATATACGGGGCCGGGGTCGTTGAAGCGACCCATGACGTTTCGATTGTCGTCCTTCGATAATCGCATTTCGATGTCTAGAATTCATTCGCCCCTATCTCTTCTGGGGGGTGGGGGTGGAAGAGGTCCGGGACGCGTCAGTTAATCTATCAACTGCCGCATTTCAGTATCATGTTTCGATTGATTGATTTTCCGGACCAGTAGGAGAGGATGACAAGCGAGGAAGAGAGAAGTGGCATGCTTACGGTGTTCATTTTTTGTCGCCGGTTATACCTCGGTAAAACGGTGCCGCGTGACGTCGCGGCCTCTCGTGATGTGGCTGTTCTCGGCGCGGGACGCGAAGTGGAGTGTCTGCCGACGGATTCTTCGAGATGCCTGCGATTAGGGAGCAGCGAGAGACAAGTGGTAGTTTTGGGTGCCGTCGTCGAGAGCCGAAAGACAGATCGACTCGATAACATTATCTTGACAGGTCCGAACAATGGGCTGGGATGGTTTGAGTAATTGGGGATTAAAGTGTAGTGACATGAAATGCGAAGAATGGTGAAGAATATACTCTTGAGGTGCTTTTCTTGAAACGTTCAACATCACCCCTGGTCCTCCATAAGAGAACACACTTGTACCTACATTTAATTTTACTCATAAAGATTAGCATTCTTGAAGTAAGTCAAGCAAGTCGAGGAGACAAATTTCTTCGCATGAGATTTCAGCATTAGAGAAACTTAAACGCAACTGGGCTCCGTGTGTAGCAGTGTTTAACTGTTACAATTACTTGTGATAGAGGCTTACGCTGTAGAGTTAATGTGTCCGCTCGTGAAGTTCCGTCGAACATTTTATTTTTAGTGCCGCTTACGTCACCTCGAATCCATTTAGCGTCAAGAGTTCTTGAAATTTTTTTAGTACTCTCAAGCAGCCATCTTAAAAATGTCTGGTTCTAATAGCCAAGAAAATTGTGCTCGGGAGAAATCTCGGTATTACGGTCCATGGATAATTAAGCAACGTAATTTATTATTCGCCGTCATCGGTTCACTTGTTTTATTCCTTTCCAGACGAGGTGTTTTTATTATTTTCCCCTTCCGTTAGCTCAGGTGTTGCGTCAACTCGCGAAGGCGAACGAAAGTTTGCCCAGGTGGAGTTGCGACACCCAGTGCGATCTTCTTTTCATTCGCCGAATGCAATTTCCATTGCAAGCCTCCTACTCTGGGTTTGTTCCGCCTCAATTCCGAGACTATATGGAATCGCGATAACGAACTGAATGCTCTCTCTACTTCCTACAGTGGACCACTTGGAGACAGTCTTGTCCTCTTATCCGTCTCTCCGGTCATTCGCGACTCATCCTCTCCTCGAGTCTTCAATTTCCACTTCCCCACTTCGGTGGCTGGTTTAAGTTACGAAAATGAACGGTATTTATTGAAAATTGCAGTATTTGTATTATGTATATTGCCATGTGTGTTAATGAGTATAAAGTCGCTGGTCATTGATGTTGGTTCTGTATTATATTTGGTATGGTAAATTTAAAAATGTTATCGGACATGATTCCTAGAAGAGGTGAGCCATTGATTTATAATTGAATTCATTTTTTCCGTGACGCTGTATTTTAAATGGCCTTCAAAATTTAACAAATGCTATTAAAATTCTCAGTTACTCATGAGCAGCGAACGAGCCACCTTAAGTCAGTCAGTTTTCTCTTACTTTCTCCCTTATAAATGCACTCTCAAGGACTCATTGCAATGCCATTTCAACCCTAAAAAGTTTTTTTTATCATTTGCCAACCTGTGGGAAATATTCGCCTGTTATTGATTAGGGCGTTTGTGAGCTCCTTTCTATTTAATTGCAATTTATTTCAGTTCTCATCGGTCACTGAATGACTATCTCGTATGAAGGTCAACCCCCCATGTTGGGTATTGTTAATTAGAAAACTGTCTATTTCTCATTCGCGAAAACCATTAGAGTTCAACTTGATTCCAACCCAAATGAAGTTCGAAGTGTGATGAAAATAACCGTTGAAAATTATTTATATTTCTATGGTCTCAGCTTGATTTCTGTTTGCCGGGCTTTCAATGTAACCGGTACATGAGCGCATTCTTCCCATGACTTATTAGTGTGGAAAAGAGAATGCCAGCCTATACCTTGCCCAGATGTTGTGTTTGCATCGAGATTAATTCCATATTGCAATTCGTACTTAATACACCTATACATTAAGTATGTTGACGTACTCTCAAGCAAGATCGGTACAAAATGCTTGCTGACCTATATAATTCCAATACTGAATAATTTGTTCAAAAGTAATCGAAATAATGAATTGAGATTTAAAGGTTTTGGTAGAGATTAGAATTGAAGAATAAGTTTCAGTTGCAGCCCCAGGTTGCTTTAAGCGACAAAAATCTCACCCTTCTATGCCGTAAAACAGATGCTCATTGGGTTACATTTAACATCATTTTTTCCTGTAAGTTCTCAAGCTATGGCCGTTTCGTGTTAACATTTCTTGGCTTTGAACTACCCATGCAGCTCACTAAAGCTGTATTTGTCAGTGGTGAATTTTTAAGGAAATAAAGTTATATTTTCATGTGCTTTGGCCCACGCAGACAATTTTCTTTCAAATTAAGAATTAATTAAATGGTGCTATTCAAAACGCTAAAAACAATTAAGCTATTTTATCAACGTACGGTCTGGCTTGCAACGACTCCAATTAGGTTTTCAAATCATTGGAGTGTATGCATTTACGCGTCTGTATTCGGGTGGCTAACCTTCATGAAGCCCATGGATTGAGTAAGCGATTGAGATGGGCTCAGGTTCGTGTTTTGTCGCGTCTTCTCCATATGTAACTCTCAGTACTTCGCTCATCCTAGTTTCATTTTGTAATATATTTCTCCAGGGTGTGTGTTGGTTATCAAATCTTAATCGCCCACGCATCCCGAAAGGTATCCCTGACCCCATCTGGGTGGCTTGCTAGTATGTACACCTTCCTTGTATGTACTTGTCAAGATACAAACATACGCTTTTTCGCTTTCTTCTTGCTCACTTCTCCCGCCTCAATTCATTCTTTGCCACTCACTATTCTTTGGATCTCCGAGATCATAAACCGTTAGTTAGCGCCTTGATACGCCATTGATCCTCATGTAAGAGTTTTTCAGAGGAATTAGAAAAAAATTTAATGGTCAGAGATAATTATTTATTCCTCAATATTTTATTTTCGATTATCTAGAGGGCGTTATTTGGCGTTCTGATTGTAATGTCAACTGAGCAAATTTACTCGAACCGTCTGCTTATTCACTTTATATTCTTTTACAATTTCTGATCCGAAGACTTCAAACTCCCTGGGAGGAGTGTAACTGCCTCCAAAGAATTAATTAGTTACCATAATTGAAATGAAAGCATTCTTTTTCGTTTTGTAAATCTGGCTGTACATATTCTGGTACTGCTTTTGGAATAGAGCATGCTCCCTAATCACTGGCATACACTCGTGGATTTTCCTCTTCATTTGTAATTCCGGCGCCCATCATATTCTTTGACGCAATGCCCCTTGTTCGCATACGTTGAGTTCGAAGGTCGATGGATATGTGTGGATGAAAATTAAGTGAACGTTTTTCGCAATGGAAACTTTAGAAAAAATTAGGAATGGATCACTCTTGTTTCGCTTTAGTTTTAAGGCATGCGGTTATGGAGGTTGCCGAGGTGTGTGTATGTGTATTTGGCGTGTTAAAGGCGCCGAAGTCATTGCTATCGTGAGCCCCAATCAATTGTGCGACGATTATAATCTTTAAGAGGCCAGTGATGAAGAGAAGCACTTCAATGAAATGAGCATACATCAGCCCGTTCCCCTCTCGATAGAAGACTTGTAAACATCTTTGTGTGCGTCATTCCTTTGTGTAGTCAATCCATAAAATACAGTAGAGTGCTAAGCTAAAATGCAGCAAAAACCAAGTAATGGAAAAAGAGCTCATCTTACTTGCTAAGGACTTCCTAATATAAGGCGATTTTTAATGCAACCTTATATAAAATTGGTTGCATCACGACTCAAGAACCTAAGTGCTTTTCAATTCAACGATTTCCCGTCATAGCTAGTTACATCAGTGCCGTCCATCATTATGAGGTTACTAGCTTGCTTGTTTACAGTTTTACTGCTTAAAAGGAAACATCTCAGCCAGATCGATTGAATATATCACTAATTGTATTTTTTCTTAAGTGATAAAAAGAGATTACGTTGTGGCTTTTAAGTTATATTTACTCAGCTGTGTGAGTGCTTCCATCTTGTACCGGGTTGGATTATCGGTAATTAAATTTCTTTTAATACTCTGCATGCGCCAGAATCTTCGTTTGTCGTAATGCGTGGTAATTTTCATCACAATATATCGTCTTGGTCCATTTCATTTATTTTTATCCCACATAATACATTCAGTGGTTCTATCAGATCATTCCTTATTGATTGTATTTCTTGAAAACGTCTGATTATTTCAGCAATTCCTCCCTATTCTAAATCCCTTGATTTATCTGTGTCCTTTGAAGTCCCGTCTTGTTGCTACTGCGTCTAATAGATCCAGAGAATTTTAAGTCAACATTTTTTAACATTTATAGCATTAGGAGTATTTTGAATAGGCAAAGAAGCATGTTATTTATTGATAAATTTGTTATGCAAGGAGAAATGTGGTTATTATAAGGAGGCTGTCCTGATCTATCGTTGTCTGGAGAAGCTTAAAAAATGTATAGTTGCTTCTGTCAAAGAAAGCATATGATTATGAATTCCCTGAATATATTTTTTACGCGAAGCAAAGGAGAAATTGCTTTTTGTTATATCCCGAAGCGTTTTTCCATTTCCGCGTCTTCTTTCCACTTAATTAAGTATGTATGTGCCTGCATCCCAACGGTCATCTTGGGGCACCTTTGGTATTCTTCATCAGCGGTGGTAGCAATTGCCCAGAAGCCCGACTTTTCGGCAATATGGCGCCAGTTCTTGTTATCTCCTCTGCGCCAGTCCATTGGGTGTTATTCTCGGTCATTTTCAGTCTACATTCCTCCTATTTGAGTGAAACGAGGCGGAAGTATTTTTATTTTTTGCCCTCAGGTATGTGTCCGTAATTTGTGGGTATAGCGTGGCTTTTATGCTTCTGCTTGGAGTCTTGGTTAACTACTAGAGAAGAAAATGAGATCTCATTCAACCTGTTTCTCTCATTTATTTTGTAGTTTGATGAAAACACTGCAGCAACGGAAACCATCTCATCGTCTCTGAATTACCTGCCAATAAATAATTATACCTTTTTGGATGATGAGAATTATCTTGGAGTTCTGTTTATGGCAGCATACCTTGCTTGGACTGAATCCAGTTTGATTGTCGACTATGTGGCGGCGTAAACGTACGTTTTACTACAGATGGAATCGTGATAGGAACTAGTCTCGACAGCAGAATTCCTATATTTAGTATTGAATTCATCTCTAGCTTCCTTTCCAGGCGCTAGAAAAAAAACTCAGGACGAAATATTCGGCCATTTATTGTGCTAACGTGAATATGATAATGCTGTACTTACTTACTCCTCGGCGCTACAGCCCTTGTAGGGCCTTGGCCTCTCTGACATTGTTAGCCCAGACATCACGATCTCCTGCATGAGTTCTCCATCTTCTTATACTCATCTTTCTTAGATCATCTTCTACATCATCCAACCATCTTTTCCGAGGTCTTCCTCTCAATCTTCTGCTACTAGGATGTCCAAGGTATATCTTGTTCACCATCCTATCCTCACCATTCTCTCAACATGCCTTAACCACCTTAACCTGTTAATCCTAATTTCAGCCACTATGTTAGGATGATTGTAGAGTTCCTGCTGGATGTCTATTACAGAACTTTCGTCGATAGGAGATAACGTAGGTACGACAACGCTATCGTACGAAATGGTAGCAGTTGTCGACAATGCTATTATGGATCTTGTTATGATATCGTACGATAGAGTTTGGCTAAACTCTATCGTATCTATTTGGAATTTATCGTATATCAATGACGTATATTGAAAAAAACGACACTTCGGTGATGCAAGAGGCTCAAGAGAAACGGCGAGACTACAACATAAGAAGAGCGAAATGGTTAAGCGGCAAAGTTGATTTCATCTTAGAATAACTGGAAATGTACTTTTATTCATACAAGTGCAAATACATAACATTTGCGAGGAATATTGAAATAATATATGTTTGAATTTGGTTGCTATGTTCGTGATACATTGCAATACCAACGAAATTTCTTATTAATAGTTTTTTCCTTTGCATAGAATGGAAATGTCCGAGCAAAAAGGCTAGCTTATTGAACTTTTAAAATTTTTTAATAAATTACGTGTGAATCATATTTTTATTCTTCAACTTGTGGAATAATTTTATAGCTATCGATTTTCACCGTAGTGTTGTATTAAGGTAAAATATAAAAGGCAAAGCTACGTTTATTTATACATTATCCATGAGAGTCAATTTAGCAGTAGAGTCTATATTTTAACCAAAGTCATTTTCCTAACAACCTATTTAACAAGTTTATTGAAATAGAAGGTAATGGTAAAAATTATTAACAGATACCTATCTAAAGTGACAGAAATATTCGTATGTACATACCTAACATGCCAATCCCTTCAGTCAATAAAAGTTGAACTCTCAGTGATAGGGCTGTAAAGTTCACTCAATCCTAATATTTTCTCAATATTTCGCTATCTTTTCAAACCTCTTTCACTTTAAATACCCTGATACATATCTTAATACACACCTTCCATCCTTGATAACCATCCACTTCAGTGTCTCCTCAACCGCAATCACTCATGACCCAAGCCTTAGCCTCTAATTGCTTCTCAATGGGTTTTTTATGGGATAATTATAAGTCAGTGTGTGCATGCATGTAATTGTCTCAAATTTCCATATTACTGCTATACATTAAGAAAAAAACTGAGTGGATAATGTGACTACCATGTGTTTAACTAATGAAATTTTTTTCCTTCTGAACATAGGATATAGCTGCTGCCATACGGGAGTAGACTGATGCCTCTCAACAAAATGCCCAAACCATTAAGAGACTCTCGGTTTTATTGGAAGCTTACCTACAAAGACAATTATAAGAAGTAGATAATAAATGCATTTAATTCGAAAAAAATCTCTTTTTTCCACCTTTAATTATCAAAATTTCTGACAAGGGCATTGCGGATTCTTATGGCAACAACATGCCTTTCTCCCATAACTATTTCATTGCCGTATATCTCCGGCCCCTCTTCCTCTAAAGCATTATCATCAACTTCAGCCTCTGTCATATTGGTCAGAATCCTTACATTGTGTAGCACTATGCAGGCATTAACTATTTTTGCAGGGTGATTTCTGCTGATGTAATTTTTTCTCTTTCCCGTAAATTGTTGAACGAGCATTCGTCTAGTATGCTATCCGCACGACGAAAATTATTTGGAGTTAACGAAAACATGGTTTTAGCCCCTAAAAACAATTAAACCAAATTCAGCATCAAGTTTCAATTAGGACTGTTGCCTCGAACTTACCAATGATTAATTATCGGGTGTTAGTATATCTATTTATGAAATAGAATAAATATGCAATTACTATGCTAAGATTAATTGAAAAACTAAGATAACGGAAGGTATTCATGCCTGCCGCAAGTAAGGTGACGGCCTTTTTTCCTGTGGAAATTACTACGTATGTCAGATCACGCGAGTTTTCTGGGATCGATGGAGAATATTTTGTCACCGTACACCATCTCTCTATTACTGACGAAAGCAGCAATAAAGGAATATGCAGTGTCAAACGGATGAATACAAAAATTCCCTCTTCCCACGCACAACTAATGACTGTTACAAAAAAAGAGTGAGAAACTTATTCTGAAAAACGCATCTCGCATTTTTTTCTTTTACATTTGTCCTTTTTTCTGTTCCTCTCTTTTTTCGTGTCTTATGTACTAACGCTCCCAAGCCCTGGTGGTGGATCTTAGGGCAGTATGGTGGTAAAGAATTGCTTGTTTCTTTATTTCGAAAATTTCAACAGTCGTATTTTGATCCTGCGTAATAGCAACCGGGAATAGCAAGTTCAGTCCGTATTTTCTTCTTTTCATTTTGAGTAATAACTCGTTGTATGTACATAAAAGCGGTGTATAGGTACAGATGGGGGAGATGGACAGCCCCGGAAAAATACGGAGACTTATCTCGCTCCGGGCGTCGCGTCGCATGACAACCACTGGATAAGCTCGTCTCCGTTCCCAATTCCGTTTTTGCCAACAATGCGATCGTTGCCTCTTATTGCACTTCTTATAATTCGACGTTAATTCGTTGTAAATGCATTATTATTTCCAGACCCTCTCTTATTTTAGCAATTCACCCTTGCACAAACCCTTGAGATGGCTTGTAGTGCGCCCTGTTGATGTATCCTGTGGGAATTGATAATTTTAAATCAGCACGTGGTTCAGGGTTCCATCAGCTTAGTTTTTAAAGCATTGATCTTAAATGATTTGGAAATTAAGCCAATCAAAAATTTTTAATGGGATCTTGTTTCAAGGCCATCGTAAAATTGAGGCCAACCTCTGTATCGTGCGATAATTAGTGGCAGACTTGACGACTTTCCTGGTATGCCGGTGAGCAACGTATATGCAAGGGCGATTTACTTGCTTTCTCTTCCTGATTCGCCGTAATTGCCTCCTTTTCCTGATTGTGCAACTGACCTTGGCTTCCGTGCGCTGTTTTCACTCGAACGAGGACATTTTGGGACATCTCATTATCAGTTCTGGAAGATAATTGCTTGTGATATTTATAGTCATTTGGGTCAGATATGGGTCGATTACCCCAAATTGTACTCAGGCGATGGAATTTTGAAATGAAACGACAGTGCTTTCTTTTATCCCTAATCCCCAAACAAGTTGTAAACACCCCCAAACGCAAACACAATTGGTCAGAGACCTTTTCTCACGGTGAAGATAAAGTTTTGTGTTTCTGTCAATCATGGTGAGGTCCAATTCCAAGGTGTCGTATAATAGGGTAGTTTCCTTCATCAAAGAAAACAGAATTCATTTATTGCGACAGGTGCCCCACTAGAAACGTATTCATTACACGCAAATTATTTGGATTAAAAAGTCTTAGTTTACAAGTAAATTGAATGTTAATTTTAAGTTCATTTGAAAGGGCTCGGAAATGGCGGAACAGCGGCAGCTCTTATGATGACGTAACAGGTAGATAGTCAACATTGCGAGGTATATGGAATTGTCATCGACTGTACTTACTATAGTATTTCAGAGTCCCTAAAATCTGGTGAACATGTATTAATATACCTCGATTAAAATGCTCAAATTTCGGAAAGTCTCCTCCGTTGAGCATGCCATTAAAAGAAGTTTTCTAGGCTCCTACACTACCTGCTAGTACAGAGCTACCGCGAAGGAGTTCTACTCGCATGCGCAGTGAAATGAATAACGAAACTGCGTACCTGTGACTTCGCGTTCTGTGGTGTTCCGGCCTAGATGTTTACGTTTTGATCACTTTCGTTTTGACAAACATTTCCTTTATCTCATCTTCTATTCCTTTCATTTACCATTCCTATCATTCATACCTTGCATATTTCTTTAGTTACCTTTCATCATCAGTTACTTTTGCTGATATACAAAGCCACAAGGTTTCATGAGAAGAAGTTCAATGGCTTTACAAACTGGTTTTGTACGGACAATCTACCGTAAGTGGATGTGGCCATGGTGGTGGAGTTCTTTAGAGAAGATGTTCGGTTTAGTGCAGGTGAAATCAGAGGAGTAAAGCAAGGTACTCTCTTCTGACAGCTTTTAACCACAAAATTCTCCTCTTCTCGATTAGTGGAACCGCGACGTAAGCTTTTTTGCTATCGCTAAATGTTGTTGTGTGACACTGCGGCACAAAACAATTTTTATAAAGCAATGTTCTCGGAGGCATGTTACTGGTACTTCTTGGAGAATATGATGCTGACCAGCTGATGCAGTGAATCACGAGTTTCCATCAATGGTCTGTGATCACGGTGAGGGGTGATCAACGCGTTTTAGTATTTGCTCATACATAGTTTGCTTCGAGATTTTGCCATCCATTATGCTATCGACGGTAAGCCTTTTTTGCTAATTTCATGTTCTGGCAATGACACCTCGACAAAGTGGATGAATTAAATTAATGTGTAATCGTATCATAGCTGCGGCGCAGCACCTGCTCTCCGTATAGTTATTAAGTGACGATTTCGTGCTTGCTTGCGGGAAATATTTCGAAATGAATACGAACAAAATGGTTTATTTCATGCTTTTCATACTAACTTCAACCTAAAAAATAGGAGCTAGCACCTAATTTGAGAATATATTATACTATACGATTTTTATTCCCCATACCGTAACCATAAATGTTTCATTATTTTGATGAGGTTTCTCTATGCGACTAGAGCAGCTAAATTAATAAATAAAGCTCATTTCCATTTTACACCAAGTTTACTTTTGTAAATAGTTTTTTTCCCGTCAATAAATTTATTATTATTATTAAAGCTTTCTCGGCGGACGTCGTCTGCAGATAAGCAGCGGCGGCGAACCACCTAGCGGCAGATTGCGGTAGTTGCGTACGTACCTGTGACGTCACACGTAGGATTAATCAGCATGCAATAGTTTGCCGTCGCGTTTTCGCGCCGTTGAATTTTTTCACTTTTTAATTAATAAGGAAAAATACTTAACGCCATTTAAAAATCGAACGGTTTCAAACACGTACTCCAGGGGTTATAAACTTCAGATCTAGGCAATAAAAAAAATAGGAAATCACCCTATTGTATCGACAGGTTTCGTGAATAATTTTTAGAATGGGTTTTGGGATTCGGATAATGTCGTTAGAGGTTGACTTTTAGGTTAGTGAAGCTGGGTAAGGTTATTGGATGCCGTTGTCCGACGTTTTAAATGATTCCGAGTAGTGCTTTTGGGTTCTAAAAACGTGTCTCGGTGACCGTTCTGTTTCGCGACATCGGCTTCCGTCAGTGGAGTGCTTCTGACGTGAATCGGCTAACTGGCGCCGGTGACGAGCAGTGTGCAGTCAATTCGTAAAGTTCTGCTCAAGAACTGCGTACAAATCTGCTATCAGTTGCGTCGCCGCAACATCTGCTACCAATTTTCCATCGCATCATCATTCGAGGTGCTCGGTCGAGCTCGATTTTACTATTGCAAGGCCTACAATGTGGTTGGAACTATTTTTGTTCATGTACAGATTTGCGTGAAACTTTGCATACGTGTTCTCATCGTATAGATTAAAGTGAAAAAACTTAGATCATACCGATTTGGTTTTTGACAATGTAATGTTGCTTTAACTCGTGGCCTAATTGCACATGACACATATTTCGTAATAGTTCGACTACATTTGTACAGATTTTCTCCTAAACGCGACAATATATTTCTTATTACCATAATTGTTGCTTGCAAATATAAAGGTGACACGACGAGTCAAATGTTCGAAAAACGCCACACTTAATAATTTTGTCTAAATTTCGAATACTGCGCGGAAAACTCATCATAACATGGTTTTATTATTTTAAGTAAAGGAAAATAATTAAAATTTAATTCTTGTGTAATTTCCATGTATGGTGAGTTTCAACGCATAAACAGATGCACATAAATGAAATTTGGTCCAAGATTTTTTTCAACTTAAAAATTATTGAAATATGCTCTCAAATGACCCACTATTACCGCTCCAGTGAGAATAAGTCGTACTAGTACATATATACTAGTATACATAAGTAGAACTAAGTGAGAATACGTCATCAAATACGGAAAATGTTGTCATTTTTCGAAGTTCCACTCCGCCAGCCCGGCGGCGTGACCATCTTGGGCTCTCAAGAGGTGAACTGCAGGTCTTTTATTTTACTCATCCGCTCTTTCGACTCTTGATCCGTTTCATTTGCCTCCGCATTTTATTAGTTCCATCTCGCCTGTCGTAAGGAACGTGAAATGGAGCCACCATCGGACCTTGGCCGATCATTAAGAGAGATTAGTATATATACTTGACCCTAAAAACCTTGGAAAAAATAAAAAGTGAAATAAAACGTTTAAAATCTGCTAAAAAATATATTAAAATCGTAGGGAGTGAAAACTTGTTGTCCTGGTGCCCGTTGGCACCAGAGACCCCCCAAAAAAACATAAAAATATATATTTTAAAATTAAAAAAAAGTTATAAAATCAGTTGAAAAAGTCAAAATATGTTTATTGTTTTCCATTCTGTCTTGTTTTGCCTTAGGTTTAGTTCTTTTAAATTTAGTGTGCACCATATAGCACCCGCTCACTAGTCTTTCATCCTCTTCTCCTTCACTAATACTGTGAAGGTAACACTGGTCCCTTCACTCTGGATCGTCATTTTCCCCCTGTGTGTAATTGCACAGCCAAAATCGCTGAAGATGTGGACTCAAGTTGCACCGTTACAGCGCTCTATTCTTCGGGCCGAGGGCCCTGCCATTGACATTGCTGCTGCTGCTGCTACAGGCCTAGTGCATCGGTTCCATTGGGGGTGTCCCCAGGGATTACTTGTAAGCTTCCCCCTGATGTCCTTTTTCCTAGCCTCGCGTATGCCCTCTTGGGCGTTTTCACTCCTTGTCCTCCCCCCACCTCCCCGACAGCCGTCGTTGTCGAAGCATCATCTCCGGAGACACCTCGTTCTCCGTCGGGGTCGCGTCAACCACCTGTCGTATCTTCTCCCTCCAATTGCTCTCATCAGCACGCATGGGCGAGCAGAGCAAGGGACCTCCTATTGCACGAACAGCCCCGCTCCCGCGAACGGTTGACGGCGAGAGATTTTTGAAATCTCGGCCCGGTACGCCTCCACTCTTTAGTTTTTACGTCACCTTCACGTTCCCTCTCCGTCTCAAGACGGACACCTCCTCCTTTTGAGAGCTCACCTCTTGAGGAAAGGACCTCCCTCGGTGATTTCGAAGCGTCTCGCGAAGAGGTGGCTTATTAATTTTTTTCTCGTTCCTCGAGCTGTTTTGTCATAGGAATGAGAATGGAGGGTTAGAGGATGACGTTTGTGGATTGCGCACGTTTTTCCTCGGGGCAAATTTTTTCTTCGCCCACTGGTGAATTTAATGTCCTTGTTGGTGTTGTCTTGTGATTCTCCTTATTCATTTATCTTTTTTAGACGAAACGTTTTTGAGGATGGCTCAGTTGTTTCGGACGTCGAGAAGCGAGTGAATCCAACCCGCTTTGTGATCACTCCGAGACTAGTCAGTTTTATTAAGCGTCTTCACTGGAAGCGGAGGTAAAAACAATGCTTTTGCCATTCCGTCATTACTGCGTATCCCCTTGGCTGCAATCCCGTCCACTCTCCGACGCTCGACGTTAGTGGTTGGTTTCTTATGCAGCGTCCGCAGCAATCCGTCTCATTCACCGCACGTACTTTCTGGCTGGCGTCGTAAGTCTTAAGTTGAGAGTAATCGAGGCTGTGTGTCTGGAGTTTTCTCTGGAGTAATTTGTAAAGTCCGTTTTGAAATCGTTCCAAATCGCAGTTTTCAATGCTAGCCTTTCATTCGCGAGCGTAACCTGACCAGTGACCATCGACCGACCCAATGCACCTTTCCCCTTCCTATGCCCGGATTGTTTTAAATTCTTTGTTTCGCAAATTATCTTTCTCCAGTCATAGCTGCTCATGGTGATGGTATTGCTAGAATTATACCAACGACTGTGTTCTTGTAATCTAATTTCATATCTGTTTGGTGGATAGGTAACCCGAGGCATGTTTTTCTAAATATTCATTGGTTACTCAATAAATCGTTCGTCAGAGGAAAGCATTAAGCTCTGTCTCACTGACAGAACATCGTGAGATTGTTGTCGGATAGATATTAGTATTGGCGACACTTGTTTCCATCGCATCAATCTCTCTAATTGGAGTTAATCTTTCGTGTAACTCTACGCGAAGTGGCCATTAATGTTATTCCATTTAGCATGTCTTGGCTATTCTTGCGAGTAGGAGCTTATGGAAGTCTTGTTAATTGGTTTCGGCGTTCCATTCATGAGTGGCGCCGGGCATTTCTCATTTCCCACGCCACGGTGGGTCTTGCCTTGTTGTCAGCAGGGCGTACTACCGATAACTGAGTTTTCTCGTTACGACGAAAGTGATTCCTTTTTGTTTTTTTTTTGCATGCTCAATTGAGCCCCTCCGATTGAAGTGAGCACTCCCGTGGTTATCTTTATCCAGTTAGTTTTTGAGTTTGACGGCTGTTAGCGAGGGCGATCAACGGTTTCGAACGTGTTTCGGAGGTAGTCTGTGTGAGACTGTGCGAAATCTTTGTCTCCCATTGAGGGAGGAGATCCTTGCCGTGTCCGCCTTCCGTTCTCACCGCTCGACTTTTCCCACTGACTCGTTCCCGTACGTCTCCCGTTTCTCATCCTCCGCGTCCTCCACTCCCTCTGTCCTCTCCGGGACCCTCCCTCACATCCCCCTCCTACCCTCCCCCCCACCCTTCCACAGTCTCGCACTCCCGCTTGTGACACCTGACTCACCGGAGGATTTGCATTTTCACACCGTCGACAGTGACAAGCACTCTTCGGCTTCATGGCCACGCTCATATTTTGGCGTGGAGGCTTAATGCGTGGTGGCTCTGACCGGATTTTCTCTTTTCCGACCTCCGTTTCGGTTCGTTCGGGCCCTCGGACAATCTGCCGAAATAAGCCGATTATTTCATTCCTAATGCACGATTCATCTTATTGATGCATACTGTAATATGCATCCTTGTAACCCCTGGCTCCAGAAAGGACCACCAGGTTTGACGCTGGACTCGTAGTTTTGTTGCAGACGCGACGATGTAACCATGCTCTAACATGGCTGCATTCACTTTCCGGTACTAAATTTTATGATGTGGTTCTCACTGATTTATTTAAAATCTTCCCACACCAGAACACCTTGTTGTTAAAAAGTATATTTTTTTCCGTATTTGGCAATTTTTTTTTTTTTGGCCACCTCTGGTTTTGGGCATGCCGAGCAACGAGCGCCAATTTTTAAAGCAGTGTGAATAACGAAAACGTATAATAATTTCATTAATCTCGAGTGTTAGCATTACTTCAACTGTGCAAGTTTTAACATTGACACAGTAATCACAGTCAATCGTATCAATTTTCCTTCTAAAACACCAGTTTTTTCGCATTTCAAAAAACCCTCTGTGTCCTCGAGACATCGCTTGTGGCACGCTCGCTGCAGTTAAACCAGCCTTGTGTGACCATAAACATAAGCTGATTGCTACAATATCGGCTTCCCATTTCGAGGGCTCGGGTTTTCATTAGAATTCTGAATTCCCTATTTCGGTGCTGTGTGGAGATCACCAGGTGTAACATTCTTGTCTGTTGGATGGGACGTGGGCCCCTTTTTATATGTGCCACTTATGAAAGTTATATATTTATCATATCACTTTTTATAATAATGTTAAAAGCCAGTAGACGCAATAAATAAACTCCATAAACATAAATTTGAACCGTATTAAATGGTGCGGACCAACTTTTGCGCCTTAGACATGGTTCTCGGGACTTTTGAGTATATTCGATCCCAGAAAGCCGTGAATCATGCGTAAAGTACGCACGAATGATGCTGGCCATTGTGGGTAATGTTGAATTGCCGTTTGTAACTATTTTATTGAAAAGCAGTCAATCAACACTTCCTATCCAAATGTTCTATAAGTATTCACAAAATACCAGCGCACCTGATTGCCTGTCGCTCGATCGATGAGATGCGATGAGGATGGAGACAATGTCCCCCCCTGGAGCCTTCTTCAGCGATCCCCTTCGCTCCCCACTCTGCACCCCTGGGTCTTCTACTCCTCCTTTCCTCCTCTCCGCCCCACCGCCGTCCTATTAGCCGTCCCGTCGCTCGGGAGACGCGAGGACCAAGAGAGGCTACGCGAGGAATAATAAATAACCTCGCCGACGTTTGAACGACGCCTTCTACGTGTCCTTTTTTTGTTGTTTTCGCGTCCCGTTTGTCGAAGAGGAGGTCTTCTCTCGTTTGCGCAGGTGGTGGTCGCACCTCCTGTTAGGGTGCCTCCCCCGTGGGCGGGCCGATTGATCCTCGTCTATTTACGAAGGTGACTTGTCGACCTTTTTTTCCTGTTCATTTTCCCGGGGTCTCTCATTGAAGGTGTAAATGGCTTGGAGTATCGGCTTTCTCTCTCTCACCCGCGGCCGGCTTTGGAATACATATCTAAGAAGCCTGATTGGTTTCTCCTTTTTAATCGTTGCAATTCGCATGCCAAGTTCTTCTCTTCCGCTATTGCTTTTCTGATGGGTTAGTATTGCTTCTTCCTGTGATGTGAAAGTAGTTGTCTACATCTACAAAATACCCTGCAAGCCACCTCAAGGGTGTGTGGGAGGGGATGAGTATTCACCAACATGCATTACACTGTACCATAAAGTTATTGTAACTACGACTAATTACCCATTAGTATAAATCGCTAATGCTTGTCACGAGGCGAAGCCTCACAAGCATGCATTACACTACAGATATTACACTATACTCTACTACTAGTTGTAAGTCTGTAAGAAAACTTTTCTCTTTTAACTTCCAGTGAATCCTTCCAGATAATAAGGGATGCGCTTGTTGATCATGCAGTGCTAAACGAAGAAAGTCCGAATGAAAAATACTATAGTTTTTTATGCCACGCGATACTACTCCTTTTATAACTTGCCGACTGAAAAACATGCATTTGCGAAGTGACTGGTCGACTATGCATGGTGATCTCTAGTGTTTCTTCACTCGTATGTCTCAGAAGCTGTCTGCGTGTTGACTTAAGTGTTTTTGTTACCTCCGCGAGTTTTTTCCTCAAGCATCGCATTTGATGGCAGTGGAGGTCATTCTATGGCTTGTACCGTGAGTTTTCAATTTCTCTTATTACCTGTGGTGCACCTCTTCGGAACAAACTTAGCCTTCATGGCTCAATAATGTCTTGATGTCATATTCTTCTTTTGAAGAATATTTAAAAATTGAGTATTGACACCCGCATCGTTTCTACAAAGCAGAAAAGTAGCATACCGTGAGAGTACATTTGTTTTTAGAAGTGTTAAGTTACATTTGGATCACGATTAGGGGCAAGCGGTTTAGACACATTAAATCACTCCAAGATGGAGCGTTTTTGCATAATGACTATGGGATACTTAACAATGGATTTATTGTTAAACTATGTTTTACTCTATTTAATGGTTGGAAAAGTAAATGAGTACTACTTATAACGGTGTACTACTCGGGCATTGATGAAGAGTTGTTGTCAACTGCTCTTGTTCTTGCTTACTCCTTAGAAACGCTCGCTGCTAAGTTAAATTCGCTGGGAAATGCCTACTATAGTAGAATAAAACCTAAAACCTCATTGTTAAAACTGTTAAAATCCTCCTTGTGAGCCTGATAGTCATTTTCAGAAACTCTAATTACTTCTACATTGTTGTTTTATCAACAGAGGGATATTTCAGAGACACTAGTGGAACTTGCTGGGGGCATTCGGGTAAATGTGACGGTAATAGAAACTCAGAGGGATAGATTTCAATGCCACGTGTGTCTGGATAAGATAAAGGGAGAAATGCGCAAGTTTGACTATACATATATTTAAAAAAAACTGGATTTGCGTCCTTGTATTTTCTGAAACCGCGATTAGATAACAAGAGACGGGGGGGAGACTAGGAAAGGGAGAGGACATCGTGTGTCGGAGGTGAGCTCTTAAGGTAGTTTGAGCGAAATATCACTTGACCCAGAATTTGATGAATTCTCAAAGAAAACTCGTAAAGAAAATAATTCTCATCTTTCCAATGATATCAAAATAATAACCACTTGCCGAACTACTTTTCGAGCAATTTGCCTGAAAATACAAGCTGTTTTACATTGGACAGATTACGGCTGTGCGCTCCAGAGGGAGAATATTGAAAAAACTAGGAATTTATAACTCGTAGTTTTCGTCAAAAAACTAACGGTGTGTAGTTTGTATGCTTTCTCAGCTATTTATAAAAAATAATCTATTACTCACCGCAGTACTTTTATACAGAATGCAACAATCCTGTTTTGAAGGCTTTTTAGCCGTACGCCGTGAAAAATTGAGTCAAGGTGTGTAGATATATTTATTTAATTGCTGAGAGTTTTTGTCGTATACCTATATCTATATTCTTGCGCCATTAATATTACAATATTTACTTCTCACTTCTTACAGACGCTGAGATTAAAATATAAAATTCGAATATGGTCTCCATGATGACTAGGGAAATATTTCGCCACAACTACCTTAATTCTCAATTCTTTCCCATTTTGTCGTCGTCTTCGCTTCCCCTCACCGCTCACCTCTCCCACCCCCTCCACGCCCCCCCCCTTACCCCCGTTCCGCCTCTTGGCTATCATCGCCTCCTCTTCCGTCTCCGTTTCCCGTCCACGCCGGCTTTTAAGTGGGGAAGAAGGAGAAAAAAAACGGGAAATAAAGGAATGGATGCTCTTGAGAGGAAATTGTTTGTGTGCGTGGTTGTTGTGTGTTTGTGGGGAGGGGTGGGGGTTTGGGGGTGTGGAAGTGGGTGGGGGGGAGGGGCGGAAAGGGAGGAGGATCGGGGTTGAGGACGCGGTCGGAGGTTTCAAGTTCTTGCCGCCATTCGTGACAGGCGCCACAGGCGAATGAACACATAGTCGTCCTCTCCACGTGTGTTTCCGGGTTCGAGCCCGCGGGAGGGAGATTTTTTGGATCCCTCGTCTTCGCGATGTTCTCTTTTTTCCCCACCGCCTCCGCATCCGCTGTCGTCTTCTTTTTATTCTTTTCCTCCTGCAGCAAATCACATTGTAGATTGCTGAGTGGGATTGGCTCCTCTCCCTTCCTCTCTGCCCCCCCCCCCCTCACCACGCTCTTCTTCTTCTGCCACCACTTCCACTCTCCCATCGAGGGGGTAGCCGTCGTTGCTCATACCTGCTGCCCTGCAGTGTTGGGGCCGGGAAGCAACTGTTCTCCAGGAGGGTTTTGCGGTCGTGGTCGGCTCGCCTGTCTCGAGTGATGAGTGGGCGTCTTGTTCGCCGCGGGGATTCGATCGCCCGATGAACCGGCGGGACCCGGGAACAGCGGCCCGCGCTCCCGTCGCACGGCCCTCCATCCTTCGCTCTTTTGCGTCCCCGCGAGGGTATCCGCCAGCACTCGGACATCCTCGGCGCGCGATTTCCCTCTCCGACCCTCCCTTCAGTCATGCTAATCAACATTCACGTGCGGCGGTGGCCGTTAAAGTGAACGACAGAATCCGAGGACGCAGTCCGATGGATACTAATTGATTTATTGCCAAATTTGGACGAAAAGAGGAATTTGACTCAGTCTGCAAATGTGCTAGCGTACACTAGCGTGAACTATGTAGCACGGGCTTGCAAGCCATAAGTCGCAGTGCTAGGTGACTTTTGTGAAATAATTTTTTAATATTAATCTTTGTTGAGCGTTTTTTTGTTGGTGTTCCATTATTAATTAATCTCCTATTGACATTTTATCTCATATTGTTGATATGGCCTGCTCTTAAAGAAATACAGTCAAAATTGAACACCATTGGCGGTGTATTTTATCTTTTTTTCTATTTAATCATATATAGATAGTATATTTACATAAATTATCTATTTCTTCTTGCCTTTTTTATCGCTTTCATTTAGAATAATATCGAATCCTTGTGCTGTTACGAATTTTCCTAAAATTACCAGCGCATCATTATCTCGCTTAACATGTTCTAAACACTAAGCAATTTATTAAAATGATGTCCATTTATCGCTATAAGGCTTCGTTGAGACCTTTGAAATAAGCTTTTAATTTTAATGACTGTTTTGGAGCATCCGAAATTTTTAATTAGTATCCTTTGAATGCGCCTTGAAAAATACTTCCCGTTTTATATTAATGTTATTCGTTTTCCAATGATTTTGGTGTGAGTTAATGATGGAATACCGAAGAGCAATTTGCCTTGAGCTCCGGCTGCTTTTAACACCTATCGCAATCTTTCTCCTATCGGGGCGTACTTTTCTTCAATTTTGCTATGGAGGTAATGGTTAAAGAAATCTATAGGCATCTTTAACGTATTTTTTAAGTTGTAAAAAATCTTTCAGTGAATCCTCAATTTGCATATTTTGAGGCCATGAACATTACGGTTGCGGAAAAGGAATGGGAAGTGCTCAAGGCTGCGGTAGCCATAGATCTACTAAATATAATGCCTTCGTGGTTTTTAACCACCGAGAAGTTGGGCACTTGTGTTCGTCCGTGATTTGGCTACAATCCTCGAAGGTAGTACAGGTCAATGCTACCATATGTTGCGTGGTAAATAATTAATATTTTCGAAGCGTCTAGATTTGTTAATGTCATGAACGTCATTTTGATGCCCTCTAATCCGGTAGTCAACTGGTAATCGAATGCTCCGTCTCGTATTGTCGCAAACTCTGAAGCTACTCATTGCAACAAATCCAACAAAACCCTTAACCGTAGTGAGTTGTTCATCCGTTTATCATTGGTTAGTAAAATACCGTAGGTCCAACCCGTAGCTTTTTTAGATACTTTTTTTGAATCCTTCATCATTATTTTGTGCATTATACAAATATTTGAAACATGCGATGGAGTGTATGGTATCTATTTGCATTGTAAGTATTCCCTTTCCCCTCTTTTTCGCTTGTGAAGCAGTCAAAGATTTTTTGTATTCGGCAAGGTTTTTTTGTCGCTTCCTTTTGTCTACATCAAATTGAAGAAATGGGTTTCTTTGAGGAGTTTAAAAATATTTATGGATTTTACCGTTCGTAAAAAATTTTAATTTTGTATAAGTATCTAAATATAATCCAGATTTTCGTTGGCTGCATTGCATTATCTTTCGAAAGTTAACGTTTAAATTTATACCGTTTATCCTTGGTAGTCATTTATTTTCGCGTTGGTCCGTTGAAGTTGTGAATATATTTTCGAGTAAAACTCCATTTTGTTTCAAACCTCTTTTTGTGTCAAATGTAGAACTTCCACTGCCCGTGGGGTGGTAAGCTGCAGCAAACCCAGGTCATACTAACTTGAGCGTTGTGGAGGTGTTAGCTCAATTGCTGATGTTTTTTTAAATGAAACACCGGAGAGCGCAACTTTTACCGTGCAATTATTGTCGAGTGTCTTGTATGGGGACGGCGTAAAAAGAGGTGGAAAAGTCTCACCTCCGCGCAGGAGGGGAGGGGGGCGTCCCAAAATGTTTAATACCATCCTGTTCTCAGTTTCCTCGCAATTTTTTTCAGGTTTATCTTTGCAGAGGATGGTATTATTTTATGGTAATGTAAGGACGCGTATCTCGTCCCTTTCCATTGTGTCACTCTCCTCTCCCCTTTGCTTGATCTCCCCGCCGTCCGGCCATTAATAACACTCTCCCCGTCCTCTCCTCTCCTCCCCCACCCTTTCCGGTCCTTTCTCTCCATTTTCTGAGCATTCGAGCGCTGCCACCTCTGTCCTCCCAAACCCCAAATGACATCACCCTTTCGAGCAATAACACCTCTCGCTCGTCTTATCTCCCCCCCACGAGATCTCCGCCAACCCCCGTCCCGTCCCACTCAGCATCCCTCGGCGTGCTGGACCATTCGAGGCCTCGGGGGATCGGACCCTTCCTTCTCTTTTCATTCCTCCTCCGTGTGGAAACATGAGTGCGAACATTTTGACTTCCAGGCGTCTGCCTCAAAGTTGTTTGGATCTTCCACGGGGTGTGCGAGTTTTTTTGATTGCGTTTGCTGTTAGGGAAAATCTTTCTTGTTTTGAATCCAACTACACTTTAATGAGGATTAATTAAGCTAATATGCCATTAGTTTTGTCACACCTATGATTGGTTAGCATTAAATTGCCAGTTGTATTTAATAATTGTACAAAACAATCTCGCATTAATGACGTCCTAGTGATTCTTTTGGTTTCAACGTTTTCCTCTATTTGAGTTTGTCGGTAGTGGGTACTCAATAGCTATAGTAATAGAAATCGGAAGCATTTCATTCGACGTATGAATTTACGTAATGCGTTCTCTTTAATTTTTGAATACGTTGTTATTCAATCATGCGACGGACAAATTGACGGAATAGAGCATCTTGCACCTACGACAATCATTTCATGCCTCATGCCCTGACCCCAGGGAAAATAATTGTGTATTGGAAAATTACATATTAATAAGAGAGCACGAATTCCCAAGCAAAAGATTAAAAATATCCACCTAATGCATAACATTTGGTGCTTCTCATTTAAGTTGTTTTACCCTAAAAATATCAGTTATCTTAATGGATGTATGGTGGAATAATTAGCGAATACGTGATGCTCGAGATGGTCCCTCCCATAAAGCGTCCATCCATTTTGGATGCATTCAATGGCTTCGTTTGGAACGAAAGACGTGAGGTGTGGGAAGATCGATCAAAACCCCCTTTGTCGATCAAGATGAAGCATTTTTTAAAAATCTCTTTCCCTCTTGCGAGCTCCACAGCCCCCTGAGGGTTCTCTTCAGAGCGTGACATTTTTCGATCTAATAGTAATATCCTATGTCCGTCGCCCCAGCTATTTTTTCGGTTACACAAACGTCTTTCGAACGACCGGTTTGGGTTTCCCGGCCGGAAAGAAGTTCTCATTTTCGGTCGTAAAACGTTCTATAAATTCCGACTGTTGAAGCAGGATGCTGGATAAAAAAATGAACCATGAATAAAAAATATTTCCGGTTTTATTTTTTTTATTTCCGTTATATGGAGTTATTTTGGATTCATTATTTTGACAATGCTTAATTTGGATCGTCGTTGGTGAATGCGTATGGAAATTATTTCCATCTATCTTTGAAGTGTAGTGATATGCGATGTGACCCGTTATCGGTTCACCTCTCCCCCGTCTAGGAATAGCAATGTGTCTAGTAACTTCTGCGCAGGGGTTAAGGGCGCTGTAAATCATCGTAACTTATGCTAGGTTTGCGGCATGTAATTGCATGAAATGGTGGCCTGTTTGGCTCTACGGTAGGTAGCTTTTGTCGTTGACGGTATAAATCATTACTGAAACTGTGTTTTATGGAGAAGCCTGGAAATCCTCCTTGATTTATTTTCATGGTTACTTATGAAAGGGAGCTGAACGTATTTTTTTGCTCACAGATAATGAACCCTCAGATTTTATGATCCTTACGTGAACAGATGTTCATTCTGTTTTCATATTCGAACATATGGTAAATCACTTGTGAAATTTTATTTATTTTTTCTGATTAAATATATTTCTTGCTAAAAAATTCTAATTCGCTGATGCATTTCATGAGATTGGATACTTCCTGCGCCATGTTTTGGTGAATTGGAGAGTATGAACTTATTGTCTACAATTGATGAATTTTTTTGGTAAGAATTGTAAATGGCCTCTTAACGATGCTTCACCGTTGAACAGTGAAGGAAAATTGACGATAAAAAGATGCATTTTCCTCTGAAAATGAGTACTTAGTTTTGATTTTACAGCTGCGCTTCGACAATGCGTGTCTCAAGTGTTTCGAATCGTGGAAATTTCGAATTAAAAAAAATGTGATTGCCTTAAACGATAATCGATAAACGATAATTGCCTATGCCTTAAACGATATTCATATTCTTTAAATTCGAAAAATTAAATGTTCGTTTTATAAAAGTTCAAATATACTAATAAAATACTGACCAAATGACGGAGAATGGACGAGGATGCGATTATTAACGAATGAGCCATTAACTTGTACTAATATTTTATTTGGAGCCGATAGGAAGGAAGAGTCTTTCTGTCAAATAATCATTGGCTTATCTCAATGGGTCGTCTTATCTGCATTACTCCTGCTGGAGATTAATTTCCTCTTATCTCGTGGAATATTTTCGATTTGTCTGCGTTTTCAATTTGTATCTCCCTGGTAATGCCTGTCTCTAATTCTCTCCTTGCTGTCGACTGACGAATCTCCCTTTTAGTAGGGAAGTATGTTTTGTTATTGTGCGGTTGATGCTTGGGTTCACTGGCATTTGGTACACGATTAATGTAGAACTCTCGTGCTTCATATTTTATGTTGTCGGAAAATACAATTTCGTTATGATCGTTGTCGCTTCGAGGGACTATGCTGTCCTGGCGCTGTTTTCTCGTGTGGTCTCATCGGTCAGGTGTTGATTCCGGTTTTCCGGTGAAGTTAGATTTCAGTTGGTTGGGAGTGTAATTTTCTGAACCTCTACTTACGCTGTTTCTTATTAATTTAAATTAAAACCTAGTTTCTGAGTTAATTTAATAATTTCCGTGCCATTTTAAGACTATGTTTTCGATTGTCATGGGTGTCATTTGTATACCATAGCACGCTTCTACTAGCGAAGCTAAATAAGTTAGAGGCAGTATTTATTTTTATCCAATAATACAATTTTTTTATTGTTTCAATGATTATCATTATTATAAGTTTGCTTACCATTAATTGTATTTCATTCTTGATTAAGTTTTTTCCTTGTATATGCGTTGCTTGAGACTTGGGTGGGAATGAAGCTGTTACCTGAAAGTACAGTGTAGTCCAGAGCTGCAGCAAAATCAACCTTCTGATTAATAACTGCTGGCGATAATGATGTGCGGCTCATAATTACTCTTCTATCGGTGAGACTTTTAGACAAATCAAAGTAACGCAAGGAAATTATGTTAGCTGTGAGTGTATGAAGGTTAGCTATGTCTAGCTTATGTATCTTTCTAAGTGAGTGAAAATTTGTTAAAACTTGGATACGTATTTTTGGGCGTTGTTTATCTTCCTCGAAGTACCCGAGATTACAAAAAACGTTTTCTTTCGATTTGAGCATGGGGATGTTACGCCTATCACTGCGAAATAGCATAAATATTTTATTTCAGTTCTACTTGTGCTTAAGAGGCGCTCTTTCTTTCGTTCGTAACTTTTCATCCCTTACAGATATTGTTATTTCTTTTATCTTTGACTTGAAGGGCCTCGTTAAAATTTAAATCAATACGTTCCCACATTTTATCGTTCTTCCTCTTTCTTATTCCTTACCCTCTCTTCCTCACTCCCTTCTCCCCTTTTCTCTCTCAATCTCTCCGTGTCTTCTCTTAACCGTATCTTCTCTGCTCTCTTCTCGAAGGAGCATCTCCTTCCGTTTATTTCCTTGTCTCGAATATTTTGGTCAGCCCATTTGTTAATGGTTCATTGGCACCCGAGTCCTTTGGGCTCCATCGCCGTCAATTCACACTGTCGCTCGCCCAACCCCCTCGTTTGTTTTTTTCGTCCCTCGCTTCCCTCCCCCATCCTATCCTCTCCACGAGCCTCCCTTTGGTACTTTTCCTCCACCCCCCCCTCTCCCGGCCCAGGACTCTACACTCCCCCTTTCACCTCCTCCCCCCTTTGACACCTCCCCGTCAATCCCTGCGCAGGGCATTTGCATTTCTCGTTTTAATCTCTTTCACCCTCCTCTCCCTTCTCTTCCCTCTCCTTCCCCATCTTCCTCCCTTGATCGCTCGTCACGTGAAGTGTAAAGGGTCGGCGATTGCGGAAATCCATTCGACCCTTCACGTGCTATAGTGTCCTTCCCCGAGCGTAAGCATTCGCCTCGCCGCCTTACACAATCTGACACGTCTTCCTCGAGTGTATCGGCTATTTTATGGCTATGTGACAATACTATCTTTCTCGCTAAAATTCTAAGGCAGTGTCATTTTTTACTCTCGTCCGTTGCAATCAGGAAATGATTCGCTAATGAGGAACACCTCGGATTATTATTGCAAATGAACTTCAAAACTGCGTAGGTCGTGTATTGGGGGTCAATATTAAATTGACAATTACTGTCTGCCTGCCCGCTGGTGCGTGTTGTGCACGCAGAAACGATGACGGAAACAAGAAAAGTAAATAGCTCGTGGTGGTGCTTCGGTGGTAGTGGGGTAACCTGTGAATCCAGTGGTTCGAATCCCACCTGGTTGGCTTTTTTACCATCTAGGGTATGGTTGTGTGTGTTCGTCTAAATATACAATACGTAGATAGTAATTGGTGAAAGCTATTACCTATAAAGAAATTATTATTATTTGGTGACCGTTTGAGGGAGTGCTGGTGTGCTGAAGTTATAATTCATATTTCACTCATCCCCTTTTTTTGTGGGCCGAAATGTTTACTTTTGAGGGCTGAAATTCGTTATTTTATGCTAACTTCTCATTTTTTCGAATGCAGAAGTACACTGTACAAGGTATGGACAGAGTCAATGTTAAGTAAAATATGGTTTCTATTGGGCTGAGTCCTGGGGAGCGAACACAAGGAACAAGTCCTGGGTGGTGAAAAAACCTTGTAGGCAGGATTCGAGCCCGCGACCATGGGTTTGCGGGTAAAGAATATACCCCGCTATCTATTGGGCCCACAAATTTCATGCCTTTATGGTGGTTAAGTTAATGTTTTATTCTAATATGAATCAACTACAGAAAATCTTGCTCAAAAAACTAAAGATTTTACGTAAGATGGTAGAACACAATCAATAATTTCCAAAAATGTGCTGGAGCTATAAAAATATTATGAAATTTGTAAACACTCGCAGTGGCTAACATAGCAACACGCGGTCGTGATTTCCCATTAATGGCAGATTGGGACTACTCTGTATAATTGCTATGATGGCGTGTAGATGACTATGTTAAAAGGACCTTTCCTCATGCAGTGTAGTGTTATTTGGAGAAAAACTCGTCCTTTAATAAGTCCAATGCAAATGGAAAAAATGTGCTATTTTTCATTTGCGGATGTAATTTCCGTATCACACCGAAAATATTAATATCCCGAGTAAATGGTATTCTCCTGTATTATTTTTGTATCTTATCGCTTCATAGACGCCCGTTCCCGTCAAAGCTCCCTAACACTTCTCACTAGTGATGGAAGGCTGAAGTCGGTGGGGTCTCTCCTTCATAAAGCATTGCTGGGCGTTGGCAGCGGTCACCAACTCAAGTCCACACCCCTCATTCTGCAGAGGGTTGGAAGATGCTAGCTGTTCTTCCAGCTGAGTTATTTGATTGTTTCAGAGGAGGAACTTCTGTGATGCCTTGCTCGATGTCAACCTCGATCATTCCTCTAACAATAGGATTGGGCAACTGCGTCCTCTGTTATTTACATGGAAAACAATCCATTCGATTAAATGACCGGAGCTCATTTGGAGATAAAAACATGCGTTTTTCGTGTTAATGCTTCACCACATTTTGTCTCTCTTTTAGTCTTTAAAGAGGCCTGGATGTTAAGAAGTATTATTTAAGTTTCCCCCATAGGTCTTTATTTCGTGGAGATCGTACTAATATCTTGATCCAGGATTTATTCATTTACTTTGGTACCTTTTTCTCTTGGAAACCTTACATATCAGTTCCTTTTGTGGCCACCTTCCTGAAAGGTTGTTGTGACTCGCAATAGTGTCGTCTCTTCTTTTTTGTCCTTTCCTTCTTCCTTTGTGTACATACATATGCACGAATATTAGAGTATTTTGAGAAAATTCGCAAGAATTTTTCAAATGTTTTACGACTTGAATGTATTCCATGCAGCATAGTGTTATTGAAATACTAACTTGGTTTATAATGAAAAAGTGAAGTTTCCTGGAGCAGTTGGAAATTTAAATTAGAATAGTATTAAACAACGTCATCGTGCATTTTGCAATCAGTAGTCAAGGTAGTCATTTGTAAGTAAATGCCAACTATTTTTTACCTCTAGTTATGCTAATGTTGAGGGAAATGGGAAGCATTTCCGTCGATCGAAATCGTTTAGGCATTAGAGGTAACCGGGCATGGAAGACAAAAAATTAAATTTACTGCGGCTTCCATGATGACTAATTAGGACCCTTCTTAATTACTTCTTAAGTATTAATGAAACCCGCTGTGCTTCAATTTTACGATGGTCATCGCGCTCATCAGTCACTTCGGCAAGTCCCTCTTCCTTTAATTTTCTTCATTTCATATTCCTTCCCCGCCGATCAGGTCTGCGAACGGCGGACCGCGAAGGCTGAGCGAGCGTGCACGTTGAGGATGGATGGGATAGGTCTAATTTTATTTCGCTTCCCCCCGCTCATTTTTTATGCTCACGTGATCTCCACCCTCCCTCCCCCCTCTCCGCCAAATATCCCCATTCGTTATTGTAATTTTTCGGGCGAGCTAAACTGGCCCTCCCTCGCAAATGCATGCTCGTCGTCATCTTGCGCTATTCGTCTTGTCGCTGTCTCCTTCGCGAACGAGAGAAATTGCAGCGTTTCCACCGAGGTGCAGACGACGTGTTCGCCGATCATTCCACTCCCCGGTCGCATCCAACGCGTTGGGTGTGTGTTATTCCCGTCTCTGGAGAAATTAGATGCACAAGTGCAGACGGACGGTATGTACACTCATCGGGCGCTTCCGCTTTGTCTTGGCTCATTTGTTTGCCATGATCTCATGTGCAGTCCTCGGGTCACCTCCTCCCATCCCCCTGGTAGGCGGCCGCCGCTGAAGATCCAACAGTGACGGGGACGATTTCCTAAGACTTGGCCGCTTCATCTCCCTCTGCTTTCACCCTCCCCCTAATACCATGTTTGGTTGGGTCCGGCTTGGTGGTTGTCTTGGTGTACGAGTAAGGTCGCCGCCGACTAGCCTAAAGGCCGCGGGTTCTAGCCACGCCTCTGTGGAGAATGTATTGTTGGAGTTTCTCGGCAGGCATTAAAAGATAATATAGCTTCTTCCGTCATGGTCGTTAAAATTGACTTATCTTCTCGCTGTATACCTGTTCAGGAGGAATGAACTCATTAGCGAATCTAACGTGATGGGTAATTTTCCGGCACTCCCGACAGATGGTGAAAGGAAGACGTCGTTGATTGCTCTCTCGTCAGGCTTGGTGTTTGATTTAAAGCACATGTTCAATTATCGCCGTTTAACGGCTCTGGATGGTTATTATGAAAGAAGCCTTTTCATTCAGTTTATCCCTTCTTCAATTTATTTTGGAATATTAGCCTTGGGAAATGACGTTTGAGAACTCAGCACTCCTTTGGAGAGTAATTTATGGCCATGTGCGGCCTTCTTATTTTTATCTCGCACTCTTTATTGCCCGAGTTGTTGTGTTTTGGAATATCTGGGGTAACCTTTACAAGTTTCAGCTTTTCTTTTACTATAAGAATTTACTATTTGAACAACCTATACCCTTTGTGGGTATCCATCTGGTGCGGTGGATAGAGAACTGGCTTCCAATGCCGAGGGACTGGTTCGACTCTTTGAAGTATCAATGGAATGCTGATACTAAGTTGGGTGCTATATGGGGAGCACTTCAAGTGCAGTACTCCCATCTGTCAGATGGAATATTGAACTGTGGCCCCCTCGGCATATTTCGTGAGGAATACACTAATGCCGACGCTGTATTTCTCTCCACCCACCGTCCATTTCCCTAGATAATTCTGCCAATACTAAAATACCCACCTTTACCTAGTGGTAAAAGATTATCTCACTTGTCGGTCGTCTCCCCAAATATCCAACCAACCAAACTTGAGCTTGATTATTGATTGAGTTATAGTTATTATTTTTATATGATCACACCTAAACGTGCAATCATCTGTAACACCTATGCAATTCATTGTTCCAAATTCGGCTGTATTGATTATTTACGGTATACTTCTCCATGGAAAAACTAGCGATTGCGTATAAAGTTTATCGGAGGCTTTATCACGACGCAACCGACCTCCGAAACTAAACTACATGAGGGTGAATCTAAATGGTATTCATTTAAAAATATTAATCACTGGAAACTGTTTGAATAAAACTTCTAACAGTAATCGTCTGTCTTAAGTGATTCATTATCATTCATATTAGTGAATAATGTGCATATATTAAAATGCCTTTAATTTCATTTATCATTGGTTTTCATTTGAAACTTTGATCATCTGAGTGTATATGGGTGGGAAGGAAGCAGCAGTGGTTGATGGGATTGGGAGCCTCCCGTGCCATTAGCTCCCGACCTATATTTCGATCTCCCATCCGGAAGGGAGAGGAAAAAGATTTAAAAGTTAGAACTACTCCTTCAGCATTTTCTCCTGCCATCAGCGTCCCTCTTGTTTCTTCAATTACTCCTGGCTTCCCAGTATGACGTTCTTCTATTTGTCCGCCGTTTCGCATCGCCGTGTGTCATGGAACGAGTTGCTCGATCAGATTACTAAATCTATGCTTGTGAACAACTCCCAGTTAGTCTTTTTCAATGCAACTTTGAGTCATTCTAGCAATTCCTTAGCTTTAACCAAATATTGCGCGAATGATTTTGCGCTGCATTATCATTTCGCTTCCAGGAAGCATAAACTGCCGTGAATCCATTTTCAAACCTCGTGTGATATTACATAATTAACAAATTTTATTAGTTCGTTATATTTTCTTTGAGAAAAATGTAAAATATGCTGTCTTAATATTATTTGGATTCAAGCAATATTAAATTTTCAGTTATTCGCACCTTTTTGATACAATAGGGAAGTCATGCAAAATATGAAAGAATATGTTTGGAAAGACATTGAGGTTTTCTCAGTTATGTCGGGAATAGATAAATTGGCGGAACTACTGTTTTTGTGTGCTCTCAAATCTATTTGAAATGATAATACGGCTCATGTTGACTATAGCTGTAAATATAGCCAAGGGCCCCATTAATCACTACCTCGGGCTGTAACGATCTGGTGGCGTAATTCGATAATACACGTTTCGAACGCATGTGCAGTGGGGGAAGCAGAGAATGAAAAATGTTCGGATAAACACGCTGTCATTCCTTTTCCTCGCAACCGTCGTTTGGGTGGCGGATATCGAAGTGAAAGGGTCAGTTGTAGTAATAAATTTTCATATTGCATAGAAAAACTTTCATTTTGCCTGGAGCAGAAAAACGTTTTCATAATAATAAACTATGTACTTCCTTTAAATATTCACGCAGGCTCATTCCCTCACACAAATAGGACTCGCCTCTCTGCAGTTGGGGACATACGTTGGCCTCAATGGATAAATATTTGCGTGCGAGAAAGAGCAGTATCTTGTTTGGCAAAGCAAAAAGTGGTAGCAATGACTGTTTTATTCGTCTTTTCCTTTGCCCTGCCGTGAGTATATTACTAAGATCCTTGCTGGTACACTGTTGCTCCTGCCAAAATGTCCACAAACATTTTTTAAATCAATTTAAAACTAACAGTATCCCATTAGACGTTTCTTAAAACTAGGTTTTCACGGGAAGTTCTAATCCTAAATGATCATCGTTTTATTTAATTAGCTATTTACATTATATTTTGATTAAAAGTTAACACCTAGTATTTTCCACACTACTTTTATTGCTATCTCAACCGGTTTCGACGTTTTCACGTAATTTTGAAGAGGAGCAATAAAAGTAGTGTAGAAAATACTTATTGTTAACTTGTATTAAAATGAATTTACACCACGTAACTCGTCAACGATTAATCTAATTATATTTTGAAAAAAGAAATTACGGAACATTAAACCCTGAGCATGAGGGATTATTACGGAGAAGTATCTATTTATTATTATGCACTCACGGAGGAAGTCCGCGGAAAAGTATAGAGAGACATAAGGATAGTAGGATGAGGACGTTGAGGAGTGGGATGTGACGGAGAATCGGAGACCCTACCGAGTGTGACGGGTAATGGTGACGGGGAAAAGAGCGAGGGTGAGTATGCCGAAGGCGGATTTATAGGGAGGTGAAGGGGGAGAGGAGAAGGTTAAGGGGGGGATGAAGGGGTGGGGGGTGGCTGCTGGAGAGAGAAGATGGACAAGTGGGCAGAGGAGCGGGAGGGGGGGAGTATGCAGGTCCCACGAGTGAGCGAGGGGTTCGTTGACTTCGCTGCTGTAAAGAGAAGGGCTGCCTCAGAATCTTACCTTTCCGGTACATGCGTGCAAAAGGAAAAGGGGGAGGGCAGAAAGAAGGGTAGCTCTCCTCCCACCCGCCATCCCCCTTTCCCCCCTCCAATTCCCTCCAACCCCCTCCACCCCCTTACCGCCCCGCATTTTCCGCTCTTGGGAAGAAGACGGTGAATGGACTCTGCTCGCGGAGACCGGGTAGATATTCGAACTGCTAGTACGGAGGATCCCAATGAGAGGTTTTACTGCAAGCGTAAATATCGGCGTTACTTCTTTACCCGGACGCAATTACCGCACTTAAAATATATCCAGTCATAAATGTGTCCCTCGGACTTCCGATAGTGAAGCAAACATTCTGGACATACATTAACATCATCTAGATGAATTAGCATAAGGGGTCGTCGTCTGTATGATCGCTATCTCAAAATCTTCACTTCTTGGACCTCGCCCTGACAAAGGCATGATTCTCATTTGGATTTTATTCTTGACGTGTTGCAGTTTATTAGGTATACCCCAGACATCGAGGCACTCGGAGTGTTGCCGTCTACTCAAGCGCGGACGGCGTGGAGCACAGATGGTATTGATGTTCACATTGCGCATGATATGTAGAATATGATGAGAGAATATTGGAAGATGCTTAAATGTAGTACTCTCGATAGTTTAAAAAATGTTTACAGTCGTTAAATATTTAATGACCAATGACCTCCTTCAGAACTTGAAGTAGGTAGCTTGCTGAATTTTAGAATCAACTGTAGTGGAGCATTAATTTTTGCTGTTTGTTCATAATGAGGATAAAAAATTACTAATAATTTTTTATGTTATTTTATTATTGGTTCCTATCCGGTTTTGTTGTTGTAAATCATCGTCAAAGATACTAGTTAAAGGTATGCGTTCTACCTTTGATAATGATGCAAAATATCGAAACTGGTAGGGTACCAATAGGGCGGGAAATAACTAATTACGTCTCTTTCGGTATTGATCATAACAACCATATTCTTTGTCTTGATGCTGTGGGGATAGATAATATTCACGGGTCAAAACATTATAGAACGAATTCTTGCGATGTGCCGCTAGCAAATAGGATATAACTTCCGTATTTAGGTGTTAAGCACCAATTTTAGTTCTGCTGTCCTCAGTGGCGGCGTGGTATGCGTGTATTTTGGGTTTCCTGCCCTTAGGGGGTTTGGAGATTTTAGATGAAGTGATACTTTTGGGGCTGTGACGTAGGACCGAAGGGCTCCCTTTCTCTTCTTTAGTCCCTCTCGGCTATGTCCCCTCCCCCTCTTCATCCGCCCTACACCCTCTCGGCCATTCTATTCTCTTCCCTCCCCCTTTCCCATATTACTTCGCGCTTCCTGTTTCCTCCTCCTCCCGCCTTCTCGTCTCCGATTCCTCACCACCTCCGCTCGGATAAGGGCTCTATCGTCGCAGTGTACGCGCGGAATTCAATTGCTACTACCCAGTTTCATACGCTTTCTTCTCGGACCGCGGGGGTGAATACGATTCAGCATTGGCAACTTTCCCTTCTCCCCCGGGCGCGGAATGATTTCGTTTACAAAGTTAAAAAGACTTATTTCCGTCTTTCCTTTGGCTGCTTCACTCTTTTTTGTGTCTAAATTCGATCGAGTGTCTTTGAAGTAATTATAATTTTCATATTCTTATAAACAATTGTTTATACTTGATTTCTGTCACCAGCCGTTAAATGTTTAAAGTCATTTGTCTTTAAATGCCACGCGAGACGGAAAAACTCTGATAGAAGCTTATATTTGGTGTCATTAATTATAATTTAAAAAAATTATTTTAGACGAAACCCTTGAAGAAGGCGTAATATTTGCATGTATTTCTAGGCGTGAGTTGCTTGTGAGACTGGCAGTACCAAACTGTATGAAAGCAGGTAGTACAACAAACTAATTTTCTGGATCGTGTCTATCCGAAGTTGAAGCGAAACTGCGTGCTTGAGGCGGCAAATAGACCTCCATTAAAACTGTAGTAAAGACCGTACTTTGCAAGCATCTTCAGCTCGAAGGGCTTTCGTTTTACCGGCGCGGGGGAGCGTGGTGTTGTGGGATAGCCACTGACCAACAGGCAGGCCAGCAGGCAGGAAGCCGGCGGAGAGGCATCCATCATCCAACCTGTGTGTCCACACCTGGGGCTCCATCCCCCCTCGTGGAAATCTACCTTTCTAGCCGTCGGCGGGTGAGCACTGGGTCGTGTAGGTGCGAATTGCGTCCACTCGAGTCGTGGAGACCGAATTGTCTTAGAATTACATTTTGTGACTTGCTGAAACTTGTTCGTCCCTTGAGTTTGTCATGTCCTTCGAGAAATGTGTCGCATGCATGACGTTGGCCGATCGGATATGTCGTCCTCTGTTTCCTTTTCTTCTTAAAAACCAAAGGAATAGGGATCTATACTTGAAGAACTGAATTATCTAAAGACTTTGTGGGTTCATCTTGCGATTTTTTCTCGTTACATTATGAGAGCACGACAGATATAGGATGCTACCGAATTTAAGGTATTTTTACCCTGATTTAGTGCTTGAACTATGGAATCATGATTGTTGTATTTTCTCTGACTTTTTTGTTATAATTTCAGTTTTGAACTTTTAACGGAGGCCACCTCTCCATAAATAATCTCTGCGTCATTGGAATTGTAGCTGACAGTGTAACCCAGTTGTTATTAATTTTAGCTTATTCAGCCCACTTAAACCTTCTCAGTTTTAATGCACTGAAAACATGCGAATCGCTCACCGCCCGCGTTTACTCGTTGGGAATTGTTCAGGCGCACAAGTAGACGTAAATGGTTTCCACTCTCTCTCTCTCTTCCTTCCTACGCTTCAGTTGTAAAGTCAACCATTTCCGTTTCCATGGCAGTAATGTTCCGCGCGAGGAGACGACGACGCCAGTGGACTCTTGTGCGACGATGCAGGGTAAAGAAGGACGCAACTTCTCCCCCCCCACCCTCTCCCCTCCCCGCGCATATATACACGTAAGCAGGGTTTTTATCAATGATTGGAAATCTGCTGGCCATTTCATTGTTGTAGTAGGTATGCAAGTTTTATTGATTCCATTTTATTTTAAAATAAAAGGTGCAACTTTTTCATACTTGCACTTTTTTCATACAGCTTCTGCTTGCAAATATATTAAGGGTTAAAAAGTTTGATTGGCCGCCATTATGAAACGGTGTATTAGAAAATAATTAAACATCGGAGAATAGTTTTAAACATTGCCATTAACAGCTATATCAAATTTCAAGTCTTTATCTAAAACAGTTTTTTTATTTAAGCTGGTTTCAGTGAAAAACGCATACATACAGATAGCTGGGTAACGGGTTTTCGTACACATGTGCAATTGAACATTTTTCTTATTTTGATCTGCTAAGTCAGATCCTTAAGTATGTATTTCAGAGTCATTGAAAATTTCCCTGTTTAAATTATTTTGGCGCATTCTGCTCTCCCATGTCCAGAATGATTCCGAGGCTGCACCGAGCGTCGCTTCAAACCTCTTTCGAATACCGACGTTTTCATGTTTGCTGTTTTTTATGAATGTATAATATGGGCGAAGGCCCTAAAAAAATTGTAAATTGATGTATTTATTCACTATTTTAGTCAATTTTGATTAATGGATTTTCTTTGCATTAATTATAATGAAAATCTTCGTGGTAATTTTAATTATTAGTCGTACCAAATCATTGCTTAAATCAGATACAAGGTAACTATCTTAAAACAAGTCTTTACAATTAAAGAGTATTGTTGTTGAATTTATAGCTAGCGATTGATTAGTATAAAACCTTAGCAAGAAGTTATATAATGTGGCTCTAAATTGACATTTAGTCAAGAATAATTTCAAAGAAATTATTCTTTAATTCCTGATTATAAACAATGTGACAAGTGTGTTAAAATTTGATAAAAAGTTCTGCGGAAAATTTGAGATGCAATTTGTGATATCTAGTATTCAGTGTTTATGTACTAAATTTGTTTATCATTTTTTATATAGAGGTGCTAAATAGTCTCAATATTGATGGACCCAGTTAAATTGGCTTGCTTGCAATAAACCTGCAAGTACCTTAGTTGTATAGTTGTGTTATACTATCACAACAAGAATTTTGTTTATTATTTACCGTTACAAGATTAACGGTATTCTTTGTTGTTAGAAGGTAAAAAAGTTGATTTTAGTTTATCGCATTCCTTTCCTATTTTTATATAAAAATGATTTCGAATGTAAGTTCAGATTCAATCTAAAAGTGAGATATTTTTATCGTTCTCACTTGCCAGCAGTTATATTTTTTAATGTCTACAATTATGCCCATTAAAACCCTGCCTTCTCATAAGCACCATCCGCATCGCTCATTCCCTTATCCTTTTTTCCCTCGAAAAAAATGCGCTCCGCGAGGCTTTTGTCTTCGACATGCTCGTTAGTCGGTGCAAAAGCGGAGCAGAGGAAGGTAGGTAGAGCCTTATATTCTTAATTGATCGTGTGTGTGTTGGGAGGGGGGTGGTGGGGAGAAGAGATTCTTCCTCTGGTGAGACCTCTTCCATTTCCCCGCGATGCCCCCACACCCAACTGTCTTCGCTTGGCGATCCGTTGGCCAGTCCTAGAGTAATCTGGCACAGTAAGGTTCGGCTGGGATTCATTTTTCCGAAATATCTCAGATTTGAGTTTTCGCTTTTTCGTTTTAGGGGAGACGTCCTTTTCAGTTTCAGGCGATTTGGTTTCGCCGGTTATTTTCGATTAGACCAAGTTGATACCCTACCTGTTACTACAATTGCGTCAAACGTTCATACTTTATTTAATTATGGAATCTCAAGCGTTACCATTGATTAATCACTATCAGTCCTTCGCTCCGTAACACTAAGCAGGCTAATGTTCTTTCTTACGCAGTGGTTTAATGAAAGGTTTCCCTTTCTTCCGAAATTCTCGCGAGCAGAACACAATGAATTAAATAAATAGTACATATATGAATTTTCTTACCCCTACGCTTATCCCCCTTTAGTGTTCTATTGTGTGGTGGCTAGAGGAAGGAGACATGTTAATGGCTCTCCATGTATGTTTTATTTCTTAATTTAAATGTCTTGATCTCGTTATTAAAATGTCTTGCTGTGTTAAATTTTAAAACTCTGCCAATTTATGATCGTTGGTAACTATAGGCATTCTTTCGTTTTTTAGCCAGGATGGTTAATTTTTTTCTTCACTGTTTATGTCTTCCACCCCAAACTATTAGCGAGCTAAAAGCAAGAATATGATTTGGGGTGCTAATTATCTTGAAGAATTTATGTACATCATTCATTCTTGAAATTTCCTAGTTTACTAACGTATTATAATTTATTTTCTCACTCAATGAAGGAGTTTGGTTTGCGTGCAAATTTTGATTGTAAGAAATAAATCCTTAGCTACCGTCGTTTATCAACAGCCATTTTTCTCAATGCAAATTAAAACTGGCGAGGGACGTGCATTTCTAAAACCACTAAAAGTGTTAATAAATCAACGTCTCCAGAAATTGGGAGTGTGCTAGTGAGGCTTAATCGGAAGCAATTCTCATCACGGATATCTTCCGTGGATAGTCTTGTTTCGTGTTCTGCGTCATCCTCAGTGGAATTTATTCTCACTTCCCCATCCTCCGCCTTTCTTTCTAAACTCTTGTCGGAGTTGACCTCAGGCAAGCACGGGATTGGTCAGAATCCGTCGCCAGGTGAAAGTAGTGTCCCTTTCCGCTAAATGGCTCCTTTGAAGCCAAGCCTCTCCTACCTTAGGAGACCCTTAATATTCTCAGACTGAGGAAACTTACGGCCCTGTGCTCCCGGGTAATATCGTAAATATATAAAGTATCGTGATGTCATTAAATGCTGTTCAATCATAACATTTTTGGTATCCAGATGCTTTTTCTTCTTGACCTCTCAATTATTAATATTTTCTTTTCTCCTCTCCCTTTTTTCCCAACGTTTCGTATATTTATAGCACTTCCTGAGGGCTGTATCCGAATTTTATATTTAGTGGCTGTATATTTTATACAACATTCAACTAGATTCCAGGCTTACATGTTATGGTTTGTTCATTCATATGATACTAATATATCTTTAGAAAAGAAAATATTAATTTTTTTGTTCTCGCCTAAAATTAAATTTGTACAGTGTTTCCTTCGGTTAGCCTTCACTACTTACATTAGAGTTTTTCTCACTTTTTCCATTGCTGCTGTGAGTGATGTCCAGTTTTCTTGGTCGCTTCCTGCTCGACAGCATCGTATGAGAAAATTGTTTTATTCTCTTCTATTGTCTTAATTAATTGTTGATTCTCGGCATTGTTCCATTTAATATTTCGATACTTTTGCTTATAAGTAATGGAATTACTGATTTCGTAGTCTTTTTTTACTCTTTTTCACGTTTGTGCATATGATATCCTCGGTTATTATTTGCGCTTGTTAAGTTTATGTGAACCGATGTCAATATCTTTTTCACTTCGCAGATTATATCTACCTATCTCGGTTATCCAGGAATCTTTCCTCCTGTCCTTAGAACGAAGGTTATCGAAACGATTATATGTGAAGATGACTAGTCAATATTGATACATAAACCGAGTCGTTTTTTATCACCTCAAGTAAGGCCCGGATGCCGACCACCCACTTGCGTTACCACGCTACATTTTGGGAACAAATAAGGTTTCAAAAGGAAAAAGATTAAATATTTTGCACAATTCCACAGAAGACATTTGATTTATTGACTGAAAAATGTTTCACTGCACTGCAGCATCATCAGGACTGTCCTACGTATGCAAATTATATTTTAATATGCAAATATAATCTTTTTCCTACTATTGAATATAATAAAATGCAAATTTAATCTTTTCCTACAATGGAATTCCACAAAGTATCGGTCGCCACCAATAACTTCATTAAGGTTTCAAAAGTTGACTGCGAGTAGTGGAATATAATTGTTTGCTCTCGTGCATCCACAATTTCCAGTTACCCTCGCGTTCTTGAACTCTATCTCTGAAGGAGGAATCGGCGTCACTTTGACCACATTGGTGCCCGAATACAAGGCAAATAAGATGTTAAGCTAGTTTCCGTTAGGGAAATACTTTGAATAAATTCACATCATCGCATCGCGATTCATTCCTTCTTAAGTGCCGTCAATCGTTGTTCGTAAGCCGATCGTCTTAACGTAGTGAAAAACCTATTAGGAAGTTGTGATGGTGCGGATTTACATTCTAACCTTCACTCACGATTCGTTGCATGTGCAATAAGATCTGTCAAAGATTATGTATTTGCCGTGTTTTTCAACACAGCACGCCTCAATCTTGCTTATTGACTAAATCCCCTGAAGGATTAAGATGGTGCAATCAGCCTATAATGGCGTGGTAAGAAAATACAGGTGTTTATGGGGCACGAAGAAAAAATAAATGCAAGAAATCTGCTACTGGATTACCCTCGGTGCTTGTTGTCTTTTGCGTGGCGCTCTATCTTATTCCTTGCCCTCCAGTCAACCCTTCCTCCAACGACCATTGCCTTCTCCTCCTCCTCTTCCCCCTATTCCCCGTCCCCACCACCCTGCGGTATTATTATCATCATTGCATCTCTGTCTCCTTCCGCCTCCCCACCCCCACTTCCCCTATCCTCTCATCGCTGCAATCATTCCCTTGTTCCCCCACCCTCCCTCTGGAGTTTATATCCTTTCTATGTTTAGAATGAGTTCGTTTAGGCCGAAATTTGGAAGAGACTATGCGGCAGCCATTTATTTTCACACTACTCTAGTTTTATATGTCAATTAAAAGCTGCTCTTTTTTTAAAACTAAACATTTCATACGTGTTGGAATTAGATTTCAATCGTGAATACTTGTAATTAAATTAAATTAAACTGCAGGAGTTGTACTGTCCACTTATATTGAATGTACACAACACGTGTTTCAACGCTTAGGGTGTCGTCATCAGGCACGTACGTTAAATATAAGTAGACAGTACAACTCCTGCAGTTTAATTTAATTACTGAAATGCTGTTCCACCACGTAACGCCAGTTAAGGTCGAATTTAGCCATGAATACATGATTTCAGTGGCTAAGCATTTTATGCTTTTGCATGCTTTTCATATACCCTTACAGTAACAAGAAAACATAATATTTTTCACAACTGATATATATTGAGGAAGAAGCTTTCTTATAAACCTCAATTCGAAAAGGCAAGATGACTATTTTCTTTGGAGAATCTTTGCTTTAAAAGTTATAGTTCCTCGAAGATTAATTACTGTACTTGTGTTCTAAAAGTGACTGAAAACTTAGTAAAAAATAGTATTAAATTACTTTTCGAACTTAATAACACTGTGGCATTATGTGTGCAGCTGGGTCATTTTTATTTGCATTTTATATTGGTAGGAGAAATGGATCTGTCCGTTTGAACACTTATGAAAAGCAATGCGGAGAGTTTAATCCATTTATCATACCAATTGTTTTATAATAATGTTTGTTTATTACTCCTACAGAATCAATCCTTACATTAATATTGAACAGCTGGATAGTAAATTTAGGTTGCCTTGAAGGAGGACCTATTTTCCTCGTTTCAATCTTCCGGATATTCGTTTCTTTATTTATTTTAGGAATTTTTTCCTCTCAATATCTCCTGGTTTTTACTCGGTTCTATCATCTCCCCATTGCATCAGTATTAGCTTCCTTATTTACCCTATCTTGTATACACAACCGATTATAATTCCGCCTAGTTCTTCCAATTTTTCTGTGTCTTCTTTATATTTCATCTAGTATTCTGTGACCAGTGTAAAATATGTAATGTACATTGGACGATATACTTGACAAAGCAAGTAATCATTTTATTAACCATGAATCTGCTGTCCTGGTCAATGTAAGATATTCTATTCCTCCATTTCTGGCAGTTTAATTTATTTAATTTTATTCGATAAAAATTATTTTTCCTTTTCTTGGATTATTCAGCCGTCAATAATTAGCTTACATTTACTAAGTACATTACGTTATGTATTCCTTTTATGCCCATTATTGTACTCATTCAATTTTATTATTTATTTTTAACACGATAAACGTGCATTTACCTTGTATTTTCAAATTTGAGTCTAATGAGTTTTGTAAAATTGTAAGAGCATTACGCCTATGAAATGGTATTTACTTTTTTAAAATGCCCATCATAACAACATATTTTATTTGTCTTTCTTATGCGACATGAAAATTTATTTGGATTTGAAATCGTTTTATTAACAGCAATCCGTTCGCTATTTTTGCTCAGAAATTTCGTAGTATTTCGCTGTATTTTTGGTAGCTTGCGAATTTGAGGCATTTTCCCCAGTTCTTCGGGACATTAGCGGCACTAAATTTGCGGAGAATACATTACGGGTGAATCACTCTTTCTTTTTTCGTACCCTCCTGATCATCGTTTCGTTCATAGTCTCCTCGCCGCCGTTCCCGGCTTCACTGGGTGAAGAAGTTCGTCAGACCCGTCCCGGAGTCGCTGACTCTGTACAAGGACATGGCTGAGGGTTGATGGCCGATTCGGTGAGCGGGAGAGAGCAGGGGGAGGGTGAGCCTTGGCGAGTGCCGATCATAATTGCGACGTCGGACCGGGGAGGAGGGGGAGTGGATGTGAGGTTGTTGGGGGGGGGGGGAGGCGGGAGAGAATGTTTGGAATGGGGAGGGGGGAGCAGGTATGCACAAGAGGTTCGGAGTTTTGGCTTGGTGGGGGGAAGAGGAGGGCCCGACGGGGATTTCGGGTTTTCCACGGTGCCGGCCGGAGCGGTGGGACGGGGAATGTTTTAGTCGTGTGGGGAGGGGGTCTGAAGAGGGTGGGAGGATGAGCTCCGCGTGTGTTGCGAATTGCCAAGTGGTTTGAGACGGGGGAGTGAGAGGAGAGGATGGGGAGAATGGGTCCTTTTGGCTCTGCGGACTTGGTTCTCCCATGTGAGAAAGGGATTGGCCAGAGAGGAGTCGAATATGCGAGGAGGTCCATCGATGAGCTCTCTTGTTTTGTTTTTCTCGCTTGGTGAGGGGAGGGAGGGTGAGGCGGACGAAGTGGACGCAAGGGTGGGGGTGTTTTCTTTTGATTTAAAGGTACTTTTCACGCGACATGGTTGTTGTATGTTTTATTTTCTCGTCATCTCATCATGGACGCGTATTTTCCCTCTCTGTGTTTGCTTATGGAGTTCCGTTTCCCAAGAGTTAGACTGAAGTCCAGTCTGTGCGAGTCCATCGTGGTCACAATGTGTGTGGACTTCTCGGGAGAAAACTCTAGTCGATAAAAGTTGATTGAAGTTTTTGAGTTGATGTCACAGTTTTTTTAAATGAGACGCTGAATGTTGATGCTAATTATGCATACTTGTGCGATTTTGGTGTGATAATAGAATTGCCTAAAGTATGAGCATGCCTACTTCAGCTTTAGCTGGCAGATCTGTGCTCTATCAACTTGAGCTAAACCTTCTCAGCGGTAATGTTTTTGCCATTACTTCGTAATGACTTCGCATTTGGAACGAAAACTTCCACGAAAAAGAGGGAAAGCAACGTATTTTTGTTGGAATCTACGGTATTCCTTTTTTAAGGAATTAAAAACATTGGAATAATTTTGGGCTTTATCCTTTTCATCCCTCTTCTTCCGTAAGTACACCCATCATATCAATTGAATTATGATAGCAATAATAAACCAATTGGATATTGGATAGGTGACATTAGGCTTAAAATATGTCTACGAAAGGTGCATATATGTGAGCAATAGTTTATTATTTTGTATCTTAGAGTTATTATATTTGAAGGCAATCTAGACAGCTAGTTTATCTAATATTACTTCAGAATTGTGTGATTTTCGTACTGCAATACGGATGCTGGATGGGTATATATTGTAGAAACTATTCGACAGATACGTATTGGTCTCCCATGAAAATAAATTGGTATCATTCTCATGGCAATGCCATAAGAAGAGAAGTAGTGTTTTCTTGGGCCTCATGACGCAAGTAATCAATCCAAGGAGCAATTCTAATGGAGGCTCGCATGATGATGTAAGTGGGCAATTTTGGTTTCACCCTTCGTGTGTCTCAGGCACGTAATGCTGGTAGCCCGTGAGATTAACCCCCCACCATGTCCGATTTGCCCGGCGGTGGATCAACGTCCATGTTTTACCAAGCCAGGGACAAAGGATTGCTCTTTCAAAAGAGTTTATTTGTTCAGATGCTCCATCTCTCTCCCCCCTATCCTCCCCTGATGCATGCTGTTCGAGGAGATTTATTTTGCCCGTGCAATTCCATTAAGCCACTTGTGTTTCCTTTTATCATTTCCATTTTTGTTTAGACGTTTCGCTGGTAAGAAGCTAAGGAAGTGTAATTTTTCAGCTTTTTCACGATCTGTGTTTTATTTTAGAGCCTCTTTCCCAAACACCGCCGACTTCTCCGCGCCGTTTTGTTGTTCTTTTTTTATTGTAACGTAAGGCAAGTCGAATTAATCTTGAAATTCGGTTTGACTCCTGTTGAGAGCCGCCACCGCACCATTTTATGGTGAAAAAAGTAAAAGGTTCGGCGGATCCCCTCCACTCGATCGTGCTTGGGCCATCGTCAAACATTTTTATTGCTTGCCATTCTTCCCCCCTGTGCTCTCGTCCCCTTGCAGGAATTTTATCTTTTTTTCTAAGGGTTGGTATTGAAATCGTTTCCCGACTGGTTTATCTCACGACCACTCATTCACTTTTTTTGGTTGTTTTTATGAGCACTGCAACAGCCTTTCGATGCAGGATCAGGCTCTTGAAGTGGATGATTTTTTGGTGTAAATAATTTTGTTTTTTTAACAGTTGTCTGCTTTTGTATCCACTTAGTTTGGAAAGTTTTATCTCTATGCCTAATAGAAGTGGTGACGACATGAGTACACCTTTTATTGTTGCCGTGTAGTTTTCAGCATTTCATGTGGATTATCTTTCACTGAATACGTCTTACGGTCATCTGACTTTTCTTTATAGATATAACTGTGACTTTACTTAATTATTATTTTAGCGTGTTTCCTTTTTGCGGATGCCTTTAAATATATCCCAAGTGTATTTATTGTGGCTTTCATTGAGTTGGCAATAGAACCGAAAATATTTTTCACATTTTTTGCTGTAGCTAAAGTTGTCATATATAAGGACACATTTTCCATCATTATTTATTGACTTCAACAAAATTTTATTTTAGTTGTTTATATATTACAATTTTTGTCATTTTATCAATAATTGTCACTCGCCGAAAGGTAATATTTTAGGAGTCGAATGACATTTAGACGTCAGTAATTGACTTTTTTAAATAAATGTCGACCACTGTGTAGTATTTTACGCAATGCGGATTTTAAATTAAAATTACCTAGAGCGTTGTCCTGTGAATAGTCCAAGGGAAAAGAGTATCGGAAGAACTCTTAAATTATCGAGACCAGGTAAATCATTGGGGTATCTCTAAGTAATTGATTGTAAACTATTAAATCAATATGTTCTGAAATGGATAGAATAGTGTAATATTTTTCGAAATTTGATACTAGAGGCGCGATGTAAGAAAGCGATGCTTAAAAATGTTGGAATGTGATAGCATCGTGCGGTATTACAGCTTTGTACGGGAATTATTTTAATACCCTCTTATCCATTACCTATAATTTTATTTATAAGTTATCTGTTTGCTTAAGTATTTTGGTGTCTTCCATGCATATATCTAACCAACTTTTTCTTTTCGTTTCAGGTGAGTGCTTTTTAAGGGGTGTGCTGTGCTTTACTGAAGGAGAGCCTAATTCATGAGTATCAAGTTTTATTAATTATGTTATGCTATTCATTGATAAGGCATGGCCATGACTTACCTTTTTTGTTCAGATAGGTATACACTAACTTTTCCCACCTGTTTGCAACGAAGGAAATTATGATTTCCGCAAACAATAAGTTTATTGTTGCTTCCCAATTTGAGATTTCATTCTTTGGTTCACGTTTGAACCACATTTGCACTAACTGTTCCACTGTCTGAGAGCCTATTTGTAAGTTGATAGCAATCGGAGAGTTCTGAATTATACAATATAATTACACTAATCAATAATTATTAATGAAGGGCGTTACTCGATTTGGAACTCTGGTTATGATGAGTTCGTTCACCTTATAGTTAAGTATTTTATTTGAGTTGTCCTTTCATCTTTCTTTCGTAGTTATTTCCACCCTACAGAGCACTTATTTTCAATTACTATAGTGATTGTGGTGATAGCATTCATGCATTCGTCTCTTTATCAAGCTTAACCGCAACTCCAAACGGAAATAATTTTCGATTAATGACATGTAAATTTTATCTTGCCTTGCCGGGGCTGCCGTTTGAGTTTACATTTTTTTTGTAAACCATCCGGAATACCAATGTATTATCGTATGTTGCGCTCATCGAAATCGAAATTTGTGAATTGTTTGATGCTTTCGTCACTCTCTCAAATTTAATTACCTCGCCCACAATATTTTATTTCCAACTTCGCCATTTTGCCGGTGGATAGAATCCATCGGCAGAACTTGTTGCGTTCAGCTTTGGTTAAATCGAACGAGGGGTGTGTAGAATAGAATATGAATGTTCTATTGTTCTTGGACTTCTTCGTCCACTAAGAACATGCAAAAAATACATAAATATTTGCGCTCAATACATAACATGTTGCATCCATTTGAGAGGTGGTTACATATTAATCCGAAGAAGTTATACAGAGAATTCTATAAAATAATAACATACATTTTTAATTATAACTCTTCCTGGTTAAAAATATGCCGAAAAAATATATAAAAAACAAATATTGAATTGGATTCCGTAAAATCGGCGGGAGTATTATTCCACAACCTGGCCACAGCAACTCAGAAGGCTTTTTGATACGTAGTAGTCCAATGTAGTGGAATAATTAAATTATCAGGAGCCATTCGGGTGGTAACGTTGGACTTTTTTCTCTGGAAGGAAAAAATTGCTTTAAATAACAAGGTTGCTGAGTTTTTAAAAGACCATACATAAACGAACCAAGCAAGTATTTTCTTCTGGTTTTGGCCTTCAGCCATGTACTATCGTTTTCACTGAAATGTAGACACCCACATGGACTTGTACTTATTTGATTGAATGGGGCCGGGTCGGAAAAAAACATAGAGGGTTGGCACACGAGGCTAGCTACGGCCTTTGCCTTTACGTCACCGAGAGCCGACGAGGATGGACGTGGATGCGACCGGGCTAGCGGAATTAGAGTCAAATAAACTCCGAGAGCATAAGCCCTAGCGAAAGGAATACACTGAGGAAACTCACGTCCACGCACACGTTGGGCCGATCGGAGTTTTTTATTTCGGGCTCTGTCGCGAAGTTTTTCCTCTCCCTAGATTCAGATTTGGACTCACCGTGAGTGTTACACCAGGAAGTGGCCTTTCAGCCGAGATGGTTAATTCCATGCGCCGAAGTTGGTGTGCGGTTCTGGTAGGGTTCGAATCCATAGTCAGGCCATTTTTTTAATCTGTTAGATAACAAAGATGCGTTCTTAATATCAACACAATTTATATAGTTGACAAAAGAAAGAGTTAATGCGGTTTTTTGTTTACGGCTTAATTCATAAAAATAATGACCATCTACGTTACCGCATTTATTTCTTAACAGATTTAATTCACTGAGAGGAAAAAAGCATTGGAAGTGGCAGTGGTTGCATCTTGCAGTCTGTCCTTGCAGGGAAATACCTACTCATAGTATCTACAATTCTCTATAAATAACCAAATGCATTCGTAGTTTCGATCATTTTGATAAACCCTAGAGTTTGAAAAAGGTTTGTAATTCTATTGATATTTTTTATCTTCAAACTTCTAGTACTTGGTCACGTAAAAATGTGGGAAGTGAGGTGTTTTAAAGAACGAACGCTTTCCTTTCAGTGGGTGTGCGCAGAACCAGATTAACAATAAGGCAAAAGTAGGCAGTTTCCTATGGGCCCCTTGTAATGAGAATTGTTGTCCCCTTTATTCTCTTATACTTGTTTATTAACGTGGGCGCCGTTGCTTATACTGCCTACAGGCCCCCAAGTGCGTTAATCTGTCACTTGGTGTGAGAACCATAGTAAGCTATGACTGGAACATTAATTACTTGGCCATAATTCCCAAACTGACGGTGAATATGTCGCAGTCGCCTTAATTGCAGGAAAGGAATTCGGGTTGATATTAATTGTTCAGTCACCAGATCTAATGGGAAATTTTTAAATCTATCTGGAAATGGGGGATATTTGAAACCATTATATACTGATAGTTGTGGGATATTATATTTGTGAATGCTTGTGATACAGGTTGCGCATATCTGAAATTCTGATTTCTGAACCGGAACAATTTTCCTGATTAATATTATGCTTTTTGTACTGTCAATATTGGTAAATGATTTTAAATCAATTTGAAACCAAGTCTATCACAAGCATCGCAAGCATGACCAAATTCATTATTAATAAATTGCTTTATAAACTCTTTATGTGCCGACAAATGTGTTGAGAATGAACTGTACATTATTTGCTGTAATGGTTGTGCTTGTATTAGAGGCTTGTATTATTTTCGTTTGACATATCTTTTTCATTCCGCCACTGAACGAAATCGTGCAAAATATTATCAGCATTTGAATTTGACTCGCCCCGATCCTCTCCTCCATCAATCACCATAGCCGTAATATGAAGATCTGGAGATGGTCCACCACTTTCAGAATTAGAATAGGTAATGTCTTTCCGCGGATTAAAGGCACCTCTCTCGTAGAGGGACCTGCTATTTGCGAACAATAAATTTTACGATCTCTCTTGGGAATGAATGATAGTTTTTTGGAGGACCCCGCTATTTGGCAATCATTCATTTCCATAGTTTGTAGTAAATCATCGGTCCCTTGTCTCTCCCTGTAATTTTTAGGACGAATTTTATCTAGGCTCTTTCTAGGAGCAGCATCTTCATTTCCTACACAATCTTTATTTTTGACATTAGCTTTTTTCTTAGCACGATAATTTCTGGCATATTCGGCTTTTTTCCTCTTGTTTTCCGCTTCCTGTAGACTCTGATGAATACATTATTTCTTTCTTACGCGGTATTTTTGGCATATTCAGCATTTTTTCTCTTCCGGTCCATATTAGTTTTTTTCCAATCCGGGATCAGCGTCAATTTTCCCCAATTTTTTCTTTTTAGCGCGATAATTTCGGTCATATTCGGCTTTCTTCCTCTTTCCTTCATCTCCCTGTCCTTCCGCTAAATTATGCAATTGTAAAATCTCACCCATTTCGTCTGTTGTTCCATTACCCTTATGGTCTTCTTGCCGCTCTCTTCCACTTTCTGCATTTTCTAACGTTACAGATTCAACACAAGTTGCGTTGCCTTGATGACGTTTGTTCATGTTTCCATGCCTACAAAAGAATTCCAAATTAATAAAATTTCTCGATATAGCAGATCATGTGCATAGGTCAAATTTCCGAAAGAATTTCTCATAAACACCCATTTATTTTTGAAAAACCATTTCCCCCCAAAAATTTGTCAAAAAAACTTTTTGACAATAACAGAACAAAATCTGAAATAAATTCTCAAGAATTGTTCCCAGAAAAAAATCTCAAAAAAAAACGACTACACCGATAGGAATTGATCCTGGGACCTTCGGTAAGTGAGATGACTACTTCTATGTCCCGAACCACTACACCATCTTAGTCTGTTAAAGAGTGATCGTTCTCATGAGTTTACATTCGGCATGCTAAGCGGGGCCCCGAAAAGAATCTGTCGGTACGTGACGCGAGTTTGCTCTTTTTCCCCCATGCCAAAAGTGACCAACGGGCCAAATGAAGTTTACACTTCAAAAACTCCGATCGGCCCAACGTGTGCGTGGACGTGAGTTTCCTCAGTGCATTCCTTTCGCTAGGGCTTATGCTCTCGGAGTTTATTTGACTCTAATTCCGCAAGCCCGGTCGCATCCACGTCCGTCCTCGTCGGCTCTCGATGACGTAAAGGCAAGGGCCGTAGCTAGCCTCGTGTGCCAACCCTCTATGTTTTTTTCCGACCCGGCCCCATTCAATCAAATCAGTACAAGTCCATGTGGGTGTCTACATTTCAGTGAAAACGATAGTACATACGTAAGCCTGGTAAAATAAGGGGAAATATGATCATCTATCTTTAAGTTAAAAATAACCCTTGCACACATATTTATTTGACTTTCTAGCTAATAATTGAGCTCTTCATTAAGATCATGGTATACAAGGCAGCAATAATCAAAATGGGGGAAAATAAGTGAGGAGATAAGTTGCTTACGAGTTTGAAGGGGCAGGAGATTTTTTCTGAATTTTGAGCTGATGGAGCAGTATAGTATAATTTCATTGGACGTGCGACTGCTCACGGATTCCCTCGTCGCGCGCACGGCAATTAAGCACGGCCCCCGGCTCTCAAAGCTCCCCTCCACCGCCGCCGTATCGCTCCGATCCTATAGTCCAAGGAACAATCCGACCTGCAGCTCCTTCTGCAGTGCGTGTCGCGGAACGGGGAAGAGACGAGTGGCGAATGGGAGAGATGAGAGGGAGAGATATGCAATTGCTCCTTTATGACGACCGGGCCTGTTCCATTCCTTTGCCTCCTCTCTCTTTCCCTCTCTACACTCTCTCCTCTGCTCTCACCAACTCACCTTCGTCGGTGAAGGTAGGCTTCATTATAAAAATCCTTATTAATTTCCACCTTCCTCCCCGCCTGCCCACTTGACTGCTTCCTCTTCTCCGGCGAAAACGTAACGAAATGAAGGAGATCGACTCGCCTTCCCAAAACGCCCCCCCCCCTTTCCTTCCCCCCAGGAGGGGACCGAGCTCCCCCTGTCCCCTCCTCCGTCTTCTCTCAGCCCCCTCCAGGACTTCCTGCCGTGCTTTTCCATCCGGTCTCTCTTACCCGTGAAAACGAGGGAAAAGCGGACGCACTTACATATTGGTCTCAAAGACGGGAGCCTTAAGTGGAAAGCTGCATTTTTTGGCCAGGGGCGAACTGGTTTTTGTGCCCGCCCGCATTAAATTTTGTTGCGTTTGAGTTTAATCTCCGGCCGCGAAGGCTTGAAGCGATGTCGGCTTATTATTATTACTTTTTTTTTCCGCCGGGCGATTTTTCTCGCCCCGGATTTCCCGTTCATTTTCTCGTATCCCCGATGGCGGCGTTCACTTTTGCTCGTTTCCGCTTATTTTACGACCAAGCTCGCAGCCTTGCAACCCTTCGCTCCATTGCAATAAATTTGGACTTTGTGAAAATATTTTGAGTGTGAGTAAATGAGAGGACTGAAATGTATGTGGTGGCCTTTTGTTGGTTCTTAAATTACTCGCGAGGAATTTGTGTCACCATTCATTTCTATTGGGAAATGATATTGTATCTCTCGTTATAACAAGGGGAAGTCAATGCCCGATGTCTTTACCCTCATTATTATCCACGTGGGAGTTCGCCGTGTTTAATTTTCATTCGTTGTTTCCTATAAAATTTCGTTTTACATAAGTGATCAAGTATTTTTTCCCATTTGATTTCCATCACAACGAATGATTAAATCCTCCGTAAGTTTTTTTAGCTGAGAGTCTTTCACTAACTTCTTATGTGCCGTAAAATTCCTAGTCCGGTCTTCCTGCCGTGTTGGTAGGTTTTATGCTTCTCATTTAATCGCTCGTATCTTCTTTGAAAGCTGACTCTCTATTAATGTTTCCATGGTCGTCGGCTCCGCTAACGGTCCAGAACCCGGCCATTAATGAGTATCATCAAAGTGGAGAGTGGCAACACCGCCCTTCCTTCAACGGAGAGCGGCGGACAACAGCTCCTGCTTTTGTGATAATGTTGGTCGTTGAAATCTCCCCTGCAGCCTCTCTCGCTGTGGCTTGCTTTTCCTCCTTATTTGTCTCTTCCTGTGAGCATCCTTGTAAACTTGTGTAGAAGTTGGTACGACTCGAATCTCACTTGAATATTGATGGACTCATTGTGCGGATTCGTAGTTTGTCGGATGCTCCTATTTTCTGTTGCATTATAATTGATTGAATAGCGCTCAAGATTTAGTGGTAAAACCTTCAATTACTCGTCGTTTTAAGTCCAAACATGGCCATGAATGCCTTTGCGTGCGGTAGATAGTCGCGTACTATCCTCTAGTGTTCGAGAAATGGTTATCACTTTGTCTGATCGCCTTATGCTTTGGTTAGTAACTCTCCTCTCGTTGTAGTTCATGTCTGATCATGTCTTCTTAATGGACCCGTAAATTATTGAAAGAAAAGGTGATTCATTTTCCTATCCGCAGATGGCATGTTACCTTGCTGTACATAACTTGGTCGGGGGAATGCGAGGCCATGCCTCTAGCACTTTGTGGCTGTTCCCTTCTTCACTCTCCTCTCTTCCTCGCTTCCCACTCACAAACCACTTTAATTGTTTGTTTAGATTCTCGCCAAGGTTGGAGGGGCGTGTCCTTTGCCTCGGCGACTTCTTTTTTGGGAGATACCAGTGGGAAATCCACGTGGATGTTGGAGGAGCCTCCTTTTGCGTGCGTGATGTAATACACCTTTTGTTTGAGTCGCATCCTCCAGCAGTCTCTCTCCTGGCGCCTGTTTATAATTTTACTTCACCCCTCCCTTTTATTTGGCCGCTTGCCATATTGAATTTCGCGGGCGATCCGAGTGATATATGCCACACATTCTGTTAGCAAGAGGCCTGGGTACGCGCGAGTAGAAGACATTAAACTGAAGACCCGCAGTACTCCTTAGCATACAAAAATAAATAGCCCCCCTTCCTCTCTTTGTCAGTCACAAATTAAAATCTGTGTTTGATTGATTTGCGGTAAAATATAATGCAGGTTAACTTTGATATATTGTTAACCATTGAGTCACTAGATGCGCATCAAGTGTGGGTTTGATTTTTATTTTTCTCGTCTTCCTAATGACATGCAAGGATTTGGATATATTACCTCCTATTTATCAGTTCTCTAGCGCTTAATTTCACTGTGAGCTCTTCTCTCACCGGGTCAAATTCTCCATACCGGCTGACGTTAATGTAGACGCACAGGTTAATATTATGCCGGTAAAGCATATAAGCTTTCAGCTTGATTTCATTGCGGGACGTATACATATTATTGCTTTTTTAAGGATTTGAGCTTCTTTATGATACCATTTGATTAGTTTACCAAGTGTGACGAGCGCAATTAATATCAGTGTTACCGGAAGTTTCTCTTTTACTTAGCTGAAAGAATGTATAGTGAAATAAGTAACGAATCTTCGAGTCGATGCCATCAAGGCTGCAATTCTCTCGCTACTTCTCCTTGACGCACTCTATCTTAATTTCGTTCGAATCCAGGCGAGAGGAAAGGTAACGGAGGAAGAAGGGGGACCGGGTCGCTTCGCTTGGTTGCTTCCAATGCTTGACTCCCAACCCCCTTCTCCTCCTCTCACTTATCTTCCTGCTTCAGCCCTGTCACACTGCGGGGAAGGACCCCGGGGGGCGTAAAGGTATTCGGCCCAAGGAGATGTGTTTGCGTGTGTCCTACTGAGCACCTCGGGGATTGAGGGGAGAATGCAGGAATATGGGAACCCTTGGCAGGGGAGATGAGTTTTCGGGCGGATGTGTGGGGGGAGGAGTATTGGAGACAAGTAGGGGGGGTGTTTTTTTTGGGAGGCTGTTAAAAAATCCCGTCCTGCCCAAGAGCCTGCTTTCCCCGAGCCCAACCGCACCCCATCTTCTGATAATGGTTCCGACTTGAAGGATGGGTGGGGGAAAGGATAAAAAAGGGGGAGAAAGGGTTATTCCTACGTTAAGGGATGCTGTTGGGTCTGTGGGCGGACTTGTGTGTGGGTTAAGGACCGGACACGGAGGGCCTCGAGAGAGCGGTGGACCAAGGAGGAAGAAGGAATAGGCGGGGATGCTGCGGGTAGTGAGGGGGGGTGGCTCTCACCTGTAAATATATATTCCATCACTTCTCCTCTCTCCTCAGACCAGAGTTCCCCTCGGCTTATCTTCCCCTCCCTCGCCCCTCCTCCTCTGCCTGACCAACACACACGTAAAGAGGAGTCCGTGATGTTTTTGAAGGGTATGCCGTGGGGAAAGGGCTCGATGATGAGATGATGTGAGGGGGGAGGGAGAGAGGGCGCTTAGGGTAGGAGCGATGGAGGACCAAAGGGGCCTCAAGGAGTTAGTGAACTCCGGCGCGAGCGAGCGCTGTCCGGTCTTTTTTCGGGGTCCGTGACCGAGGAAGGTCAGCGGGGGGAGTGGCTGAGGAGGTCGGGAAGGGGGGAGGGAACAGGGTCTCCCGGGAGGAGGGGTATATTCTTCCTGGGCGTGCCTCTTTTAAAGGCGACTGAGGCTACTGGGATGGTTGCTCCTCGAGAAAGGGTAACGGGGGCACCGAGGGCCCCTAGTAACCGCCACTAGATGACTCGAACTATCTGCCCCTCCCCGATGTTTTTATCCTTTTTCATCTACCCTTCTCATCTTGTCTTTCGACGTGTTTCCGCTGGACTCTCTCAACCCCATTTTCACCCTGCGAGTCTTCCTTTGAATAATCGTAACTTATCCCGTTACTCTGTAAACACTCGCATCTCCTTGCTTTTCTCCTATTTCCGCTTCATTATCCTTAGCTGAATTCATTTCACCGATGTAAATATCCCAAATAAAATACGCTCCTCTTGCTTATTATTACAATGCTTCCTTTCTCATGTTCTCCTCACTGATCCACCATTCCTCACTCATTTCAAATGCCTTCAATTCCTCTCCATTGCCACGTTTAATTTTTTTCAAATACTACTCCCTTCATGTATGTCCATGTTATCACCCATACGAATTCGCTGCTAAAATTTTCCTCAGTAAAATTTAGGTTAATCCAAAAATGGTTGGCCGACGAGTTTCGTAGTCATACTTGACCCTAGTTGTGAGATTCTGGCGAGGAAAGAAATCTGCTGCTTGACGTAAGTTTCCCGTCAAATTGGTAATTTATTTCATCGCACAAAAACGGGAGCATATTACACGACCTCGATGCTCTTTGGATAAAGGGAGAAACAGCACGACTTCTTTTTCTTCTTGCTTACCTGTCGTGCTCCTAACAGTATTTCAACAGCACCCCGTTTCATCCAGCCGAAAATTACTTTTCCTTTGTTTCTCACGGGCGAAGGGATTTATGGCGAGAGTTAATTTCGAGGGCAGAAAAAGTAGTGAGACCTTCTCGTGGAGAGATCTCGAATATTAATCTCCAAGCATGTATTATTCAGCGAGACCCTTGTGACGGGCGCTTGCTCAACCCGCAATATATGTGTTGGTGTCATGAAATCGGGTCGTCTTCATCTTTCTTCCTGCTAGCTCTCTTAATTATTCTCGATAATTGGCCCCGATATGAAGCGTCTTATGTTTTAACGCGTCCTCTTTCGCTTAATTTACTGTTAAGACGTTTTCAGAGCGAGAGAATTAAAAAATAGCAAGGTTTATGGAACCCTCATCCATTCTTCAGTCAACACCAGTCTAAGTCCCTCCATAAAGGTTTTTATGGCAGAAATGGGCGCTTCTGTGAAGAATCAAAGGAATCCGTGCAGATATTGTCACAAGGAGATGGCAACAAGACTCCTGGAAAAAAACTGGAGAAATGGGAGTGCTGCTGAGTTACTCAGCTACCTGAATGATACCCAAGGCACAAATTCTCCGCCCCAGTAGTCATGGGAGTCTTCATTATGGAGCATTCAATCTTTTAGATGGCCCTCTCATCTCACGGTCGGAATAGAATCGATAATACACCCTCTTATGCCGTAGTTTGTCTCTCAAATGAGCTCTAAGATTGAACATTTCTGTTAGTTTGATCATCATGAAACGATGGGAAAGGAAATGTATGTTATGGAATTTTATGGCCAAGGCTAATTAGGTCTTCGTGAGTCACCTGTTAAAAACGACTATGCTAAGACTAAAAAAGGATCGCGTTCATTCATTGTCAATTCAGTTTCTCGCTGCGGTGATTCGTAAAGTGACAAAAATGAGTTTTCACGCTCAGGTACTTAGTTGGGAGCGTATTTGGATCTTTTGGCGTAAATGAAAAATACAATTATATACCTTCCAGAAGTAATAATATATTTGAAATATTATCTAACCCCAAATTGCGTAACCTATTTTATGTCCAAGATGAGAAGCGTATTCCGACACAAAGTCTGTCTTTACTGCGTGAATATGAGTGCAATTTTCCACTCCCTAGGGTATGTGGTATTTATACCAGTTATTCAAGTAATAAATGGAAAGTTCATCAATGTTATTAAAAAACTGTGCATAGCCGAGTAAATCTTATTGGTGACTTGATTTAGAAGTTGCCAGTACCTTTAAGCGAATATAAGATCTTAAGTTGGCTGCCGTTCGAATCAACTGCAATCTCGCAAAAAGAGCCGAAGTTGAGAGACGGGGAGAGCATTCCAATGGGAGGGTGAATTCGTGGAAATTTGTCTAGAGAGTAAAAAAAATCACCTTTCGTGCTCACCGATCGGGCCCGATCAAACGAAATTGATTCTTTTTCCGAACATCCTCCCTTCGACTGGAGCGAAGTGAATGATGGCTCCGTGCATTTCGTGGATTGTGGCAGGGTGGTGATTACACCGCGAAGCCCCTACTCCCTCGCTTGCCCTGTACGTTCCCCCGATCAACAGTTTCCTCTTTCCCTCTCTCCCCCTCCCTCCCTTCCACCGCCCTTCTCTTAAATTTCTCCCCCCCCCTCTCCCCCCCGCCTCTCCCCCCCCCTTGTTCCAAGCGAGTTCCTCCCCCTCCACGCTCCCACCACACGGACAAAGAAGTGCGCTGCGACAACAATGAACACCTCCGGAATCCAACTTGGGTGTTGCAAGTCATCGCTCCTTCTCTCCTGCCTGGCCTTCCTCCCTCGCTCTCCACCGTGGCAAGTGCGAAAAGATCGAATGAGTGGAGAGAAGAGCTTTTTTTTATTCCGTGTTTTTGTCTCTCTTCCTCTATTTTTAACCCTATCCGTCGCCGTTCCACCTTTTGTGACTTTAAAGCCACGAATGTCGGTGCATGGCTCTCCCGAAAAAGCAAGGGCCCTTCCACCAAAAACATCGACGACGGGTCTCTCCGGGCTGTGTCCTTTATCCCTTCGTCCCCCCCGCCCTCCCCGGGTCCCTTTCGTTCAAATCTCCTTTGCCTTCCCTGCCCTTCGCTCCCTCCTTAACCCTCCTCACTCCCCCCCAAATCCTCCCCATATCTTGGGGCACCGGAGTGGGGAGGGAGAGCTGGACCCGGGTGCCCAGAGGCATTAGATGAGCGAGTTGATCTTCCGATTCTTCCCCTTGGAAATTGACGTTTGAAGCAGTAGAAAGGGTTGATAGGTACCGCGGCAAAGAGCTTTGAAAAGGGAATCGAGTCAAGCGATACTTTGTGAAAAAGTGACATACTGAAAGAAAACCTAAACGATGTATTTTTTCGCACAATTTATTAAAATACTAAAATCTACCGGTTTCGACACCCTCATGACATTCTCAAGGGTACTCTGATATTTTCACAGTGGCGAGCCCATATATATATTCACGAAGAGGGAGGGAGAGTACTGCAGGAGTGGTTGGGGTATCTTATAGGGTATGATTAATTAGGAATAAGGAACGTGTTGAAGGTCAGGATTATGGAGGAATGCTTTTTAAAGGCGGGACAGGTACATGATAAAATGGGGACAAATTAAACGGAACAATGTCATGTAATAATTTCTGTCCCAAAGCCTTAGATGATGATATAATCTCTTAAGTTTTCTAAAATATCCAGCTTTGCACCTTTGTCATGAACATTTAAAATCTCTACTCTAAAATCATCCATCCCTCTTCGCGAATATATATACATAAATGGGCTTGCCACTGCGAGAATTTCCGAGTACTCTTGAGAATGACACGAGAGTGTCGAAACTGGAAGGGTTTAGTATTTTACGATGTATTGTGTGAAAAAATACATCGTTTAAGTTTTCTTTCAGTTTTAAAAGGGGGTTATCCGAACACAAACCCAGCTTATCCAGCACCAGCTTATCACAGGAGCTCTTTGACAATTATGGTATAAGTTGTGAATATGTAAGTAGTCGCAGGCCTAAGAATATCAACAGATTTGAGCTTTTGCTTAATAGCTCAATCTTTATATGATTCTCCCCTTTCGAAAGGATTTATCAATTAAGCGAAATAACTCAAAACACTACGATTTGCACCGTTAATACCCTGCATTTTCCACTTATAATAATATGAGTTTGGAAAATGCAGTCATTTAAGTTCACCTTTCGTTCAAGGTTGAAAGATTTTCACATTTTAACGTCTGAGACTGTCAACTTAGTCGGACAGATGTTCTCGTTTATCGCCGCCGTAGGCAATAATGTAGACCATTGGTTCCCAAAGTGGGTGCTACCGCCCCCCTTGAGCGGAGGGCGAAATCTAGGAGGGCGAAAGGAAACAAGGAGGCGGCAGGGGGGCGCTGAAGGCAGGGTCCAGACCGAACGATCCCTTAAATACATGTCATGGGATGAATAGACGATCTAATGGATTTGAAAGTAACGTTAATATAATCATGATTTTTTAAACTTTATTTTTATATCCTCCTAATTTGGTTATGTACTCCAAGATTTTAAAGCTTACGGCTGGGGGGCGTTGGGTATTGGTTAGAGGAACCAAGGGGTGGTGGTACGAAAAGGTTTGGGAAATACTGGTGTAGACGTTCGGATACATACTTGGTGGCCTAAGGTTAATTCCGGTTCAAGCGTATTTAATCTCATCAGTCACTACCCTAGCGGTAGTTTTTTCCCTAAAATATCCCTTGGGAAAAGTGCAGGGAACGAAACTGGACCTATTACCCGGGAACGTGGGTTACAGTCACCGTTCGTCTTGATACTTGCTCAGCCCAAAAGGCCCTCTGCCTAAGTATACGTTGCAGGACGCAAGTCTGCAAAATGCTCGAGAAATATTGATTTTCGCCGAATGATTCGGTAAATTTTTACTATCCACCCTTCAAAGCTCTCCTTTTCTCAGATCACGTGGCAATTGAAATTTATATTAGAGCATGGATAAGGTAGTATTATCGAGCCCATGCTTGGGTAACACTGGTCCTGGGGTAAGCGCGGTTGGGAGTGAACCCTGAGCCGATTTCCATTTTTATTTTCTTTTTGCTTATATTTTTTGTATCCACTATTAATTTTTGTTTAGTAATTTTTAATTTGCAGCACAGTCACTGATTTTTATTTCTACATTGGCGTCATATGTTAGTCAAAGAAGAGTGGGTTAACCCCAAACAGGATGTTATCCTAAGGGGAACCTATGTCCCTCGTTTTGAATTTCTGTAATTTTTACCGTTTTGTGCACAAGTTTATACGAGGAACAAATAAATAAGTAAATTTGCGGAAGGGGGGTGTGCGGAACACGAAAGTCAGCGCGTGTCCACTCTCACGGTCGCCTCGACAACGACGCGACGCGACTTAGCGTTCATCGCATTCGGCTTTTTCGAGTCGTATTCGGGTCGTTGCTTATCCCGGGCGCTCCTCTCCCTCTGCGGGGCCCGCATTCCTCAGGTGCCCGGGGGCGTCAAATCACTTCTTCCCCCCCTCTCGTGGTCCTCCTTTCCGGTTTTCGGCTCGCCTCTCCCTCCCTCTTCCCTCCTTCCTATCTCCCTCCTTCCCGCTCCGTTCTCTCTCTCCTATCCCCTATCCATCTTTCTGATTATTTCATCTCCCGTCGTATGGCTCTTCATTTCTCCAACTGTTCGCCCTAATCACTGGGGGCCCGCAGACTCTGATTCAGATTGAAGAGAACCCTCATAAACGATAATTATCTGTATTTGAATCTAAATATTTCTGACCTCAAAACTTTTTTTTACAAATAATTGTGTTCACTTACGCCGTTATGCTATCTGTAATGAATTCAGAGTACGCGTATAAATATTACCGCGTTAGCCAACTATTGTGTTTGGAAAATTCTACTAGTGCATGCGCAGTGGCGTGCTTAAGAGTAAAATCAAAATGTTCCATCTTATTTACACAGTTCCTGAGCTTAGCCACTTACTTTCCAGAGCTTCATCTTGGACTCTTTAACGTTTCCAACTGAGTCTCAACGACCCTTGGTTTCTGCCTGTGTTCTTTTGGTTTGTGCGGTGTGAAGGTGTGAATATCGCCGAAAATATTTCTCATGCTCAACGCTGAAAGCCATGTTTTCGACCAGTCGTAGTCTTCATTCAGCATGTCTTGATGATTAAGGGTTATGGGAGAGAGTTCACTAAAACTGCTTTGGATTTTTAAGTCCCGTGTGACATGCGAGATTTAAATGGCTTTGCTTGTTCGGAAATGTCGATTAAGTAAAAACTTGGTGCTGTCCACGAGGACTTTTTTTATCGTTCAGCGCGTTTCAACGCCTCAGCATCAAGTAAAAATTCAGGTGTAATGTTTCGCCAAATTTACTTATTTCATTCCATCCCAATTCATATGTAAATGTGGTGAATTCTTATAACTAACATTGTATGACGCTGAAGCGATAAAACGTGTTGTATGTACAATGAACAGGTGGAGTGTAGTATTGGTTGTCCATTAACTCATAAACTGTGTGTTGATGGTTTCACTCCCGGAGTTGCGCTCCAAGCCCCAGGGGTTATCGTATTCCCTTGAATTCGAAAGGTGTACGTCGAGGGGCAAGTGTTGCCAGGCTCGCTGCTGCCTCATTCTTATGGACGTGCGTGGATCCTCTCCGACCACGGACCGCTCCTGGTCCAGGGTCACTCGCACGGAAGGGGGAGGGCCCTCCCTGCCTCGGCCATTGGCCGCGCGCTCCCCCCAAAACCCCCAACCCCCCCGAAAAGAATTAAACCCTTTGCTTTCCCCTCCCCCCGTCATCCTCCCTACTCATTTAATGCTTCGCCGCCCTCTCACGCACCTACCATCTTCCTCTTCCTCTAATCCCACCTCCTCTTCCTCTCCACCTCACCGCCCTTATCTCTCTCTCTCTCGTTTCTTATTCCCTTCCCCCCCCCTTCTTCCCGGCCCTGTCCACTTTCTGTTCTCTACACCTCACCCTCTCTGAGGACGGCCGTTGCTCACCCTCGACCGCCCGCTCCGCCTCGTAAAAAAGGCTCTCTCCCTTTCTCGGAGAACCGGCCTCCTGCCTGGGGTTGTTCCATCGGCCTCCCCACCGAAATGTCACGGGTTCGTGTTCCCACGGCGAAAGACTGATGTTGCCCCTGAGTTGACGATTGGTGTCCGGGGGCGTGGCACCTCTCCTTCCCTCTCTCCCAAACATGGGCAAGTGTGAGGAATACCTCCTATTCGCGGGACAGCACCGCTTGTACCGGCGTTATTTTTTTCCGTAGAGGAATCATTAGAAAGTTCGGACCAAATGTGAAAGTGGTTTTGATACTGCATGAAGAGGTGTAGAGGAAAATATTCGAAATCGCTAGGGCATCAAAAATATACCGTACGGGATTAATTTGGGTCATCGCGGTTGAAATTAGCCCGATTTTCCGGAACCACAACAGGATCTACTGGGGAGATAGATGATCGTTTATATGCCCGTGCTGAAAATCCGCTTATGGATTATCATTTGCTAACAAATTTTGGTCGGCCAGCTTCTGGAGTACGCGCTAAAAGATTTAGAGTGGCTGTAGGGAAAATAATGCTTTGGAGATGACGTCTCTAAGGAAGGACTGCTATTCATTGCGCCAACTATATGGGTTATTCATCCCCACCATAATTCACCATAATTCTTGTACTTGAATATACTGTGGTATATTTCTAAATGGGACTCCGATGCTTGCGGAAGCTGCATGTGACAACAAAAAGATGGCAGTGGGATATGATCATTACTTTTATCCTTGATTGATCAATATTTCAATTTTTTCTCTTGAGATACGGTGCTTGAACTGTATACTCATATATTCCATTCTCCAACTGCCGATAAAATCTCGAGTTTTTAAGTTTTCTTATATTTTAATTTTGGATTTCATTGCATTTAATATTTAATGAATTTGAATTTGATTGCTTGGAATATTTAATGCTCTATGTGGCTTACCTCTTTTTGTCAATATTTCCCATTTTATTTTGTCCTAACTTCATGCTCCAAGTATTTCTTGTGAAGTAATTTTAATACTTCTTCCATCGATCCCTTTTTCCGAGTGTCATCACCAGCATTAATCGATATGGAGGTTGGTTTGTTGCAGCACTACCACTCGATTTGTTTTCAGCTAATTGCTCGTTTTTCATCATCTATAACCTTCCGCTCTTTCCCAAATCGGTGCCTTAATGAATCAGAGATTAAAACTTTTTGTAATGCCCACTCGCCGACCTGAAGTTTATTTTTTTACGTTCATGCCCATAAGATCAGTGTTTCTCTTATCACTCTACTTTTATGGTAGTACTGTTGTACGCCATTAGTCACAAAATCATTTATTCTCGCTAAGCGTCACATGTAAACCCGTATGCTGTAATCACTCCTTTATACCTTGGTATTAAACCAAGGAAGCAGCCAAAATGAAAAACATGAATTGACGACCCTTGGGGAGTAAGAGGAGGGGTCGGTAACGTTTGAGGGGTCGGAACGAGAAACAGGTTGCCGTCATCAAATACCTGCTTTACGACCACCGCTTGAATAAATTACCGTCAAAAATTCCTAGATACGTACGCACGAAGAGGCACCATCTTTGCTTCCCCTCACTTATCCCATTTCATGGAGAAAAGTAAGTTGTAAATCATGCCGTCGTCTTCCCTTATCACGCCCCATCATCTCACTGTTTGGAATTTTTTCGTGGTTACTTGCAACGATGGCACTTACTTGATAGAATTGTTCCCCGTTAACCCTGAAGTGCATCCCTTAAGTATTTTCTACTCCTTGTCATAGGGTCATGTGTTACTTGTCTTCTTATGATTCTGTTGAGCATACTATTCCCCTTGAATTACGTGTGACCCCTTACTGTAGAGTGTACACCCTTGACAATTATGAGGTCCTCTTATGAATATTCCGTAAAGGTTAAAATTGCAGTTTTGACGAGTTAAAAACTTAAGATTGTTTTCCTTTATTTATTCTCCTGATAAGGAGTGGCTTAAGTTACAGCAATTTCCTGCGTGATTCAACGAAAGTGGATGTAATTCAACTGTAATATTGATCGCCTTGGAGGTGCACGTAAGGGTTCATTTATTTTTCATTTGATGCTTGAGGGGCTGTGAAAGACAAATTTGTTCAATTTTCCAACAAGTTCTCTTGTCCTCATCGTTGGCATGAATGTTTTGGCTGTCGGATTCATAGAATTATCGATTCGTTTGCCCAGTGCAACTTTAATGGTTACTTAACAAAAAAGTCGCTTAAATGTTGCGCATCAGTGTAGCTATATTTCCTATGTCGTGGCTGCCGTCATACCACCCTCCTCCCACATACCATTGCTGCTGCTGTCTTGACATTGTTCTCATTCATGTACGCTAGATCAAGTGAGCGGAACACAGCCCCGGCGTTTCCCATGAATCCCTTAATTCGTTTTATTTAGGCTCTAAACGCGTTAGTTTCCCATGACATTCATTCATTCATTTATGGAGCTGGCTGGGTATTTGAATGATCACTCCTCAGGCCCTTCAGTTTTCGGTGATTTTCGAGATCACAATATTCTTCATTTCCTGGAGGGTGGGAATCTTGAAGGTGGGCGCCTCATTATCGCCACTGCTCTGGGGGAACTGCGAGTAAGCCGTGACATAAGAGCGGAAGTCGCTCGAGTAATGTCTGGCGTGGAAACAATGGAGACGGAGTACCGCTACATCGTTCGAGGGGAAGTGGGGAGTTCGAAAGACCTCGATCGGTGGGTTCCCTCTTCCTTTTAATTGCGGGGAGATATTTCTCTCTTCGCTTCTCACCGGCGCTTGGCCCGTGAGGAGAAGGGGCGACGGCCGCGCTCGGCGTTTCGTGTGGGCCCGTGGTGTGTTGGTCTTTCGCACGGCGACTCGGGGTGGGTGGGTGCTGTGCCCTGGTGGCGGCGGGGGGAGGTAGGTACGGAGAGGGAGGGAGAGGAGGGGAGGAGGGGGGGAGGGAGGGGTGTTACCCCATTGACCCGACGCTGCTTTGCCTTTGATGACGGGAGATGCTGGAAAAGCATGAATGGAACGATTCACACGCGCGCCTACAACACACCCAAACAACACACAGGTGCTCGAAACCTTCGGTGTCAAGGTTGAGTGGCCGTCGAGCTGCTCCCGGACTCGACTCTGTGCTTCTCCCCTCCGACGCCCTTAAAATACCATGATATTTAGGAACTTGACTAATAAAACTGCTATTGTTAGGGCCTGGTGGAAGTTGTTGATATCCATGATGAATAAAATACTCATCACTCTTCCACAAATTTATTTATTTCACCAGCACGCGTTTCACCATATTGTGGCTTAATGCGCTCCACAGTGATGTGGTGAAACGTGCCGTGCCGGTTAATTAAATTTGTGGAAGATTTCTAAGAGTTTTATTCGTCATGATGTACAATATGCAATCATTCTCAGCGCTGATGACGATGGAGTCACTCGTCGAAACGTTGGCCTTTAAAAGCCTTACCCGGTGGCAAACCCGAGAAGATTTTACAAATGTATGTACAATATCTCTCGCGGCGTATTCAAAGATTTCAAGTTAAACCCGTTTTAAGGGGGTTTCACTAAGTCCTGGTCCAAGGTAGGATTTCAGTAGGACTTTGTAATGAGTTTAAACTTTTAACCCCAACTCAGTGTGTGGTGAGTTTAAATGTCTCCGGACCCGTGCCCCGGACTAATCCTGCCCAGAGCATCGTCATTCGAATATAACGACGGCATACATGCAGATTCTGATGGAGGCGCAAGATTAACCTCTTCCGGCCTGGTCGGGAAGAGTTAAGGATTCAGCCGTTGGAGTTCACCTCGCTCTGTATGTTAGATGAAGGATAGTGGTTGCTGATTGTCGTACTGATCATCCCAATCCTGTCAGAAGAGCTGTGGGTGTGGAAACCGTATACATAGAGTGGAGTCATTTCATGGTTTCTTTTATAAGCATTCACTGATATTTTCTTGTATTTGTGACAGAGAAACCTTTCCCAAGGCCCGCGTGTGGAATTTAATGTTTGGAGATCTGAGAGTATATGCGTGACGGAATATAACGGTGGGCTTCATTTGAATTACCTTGCGTTTCTCTGCCTTCACATTGTGGGTTCTTACCCGTTTGGCTGCTTCCTCATGCGTCTCCGGTGCCCCGCTCAACAGGTAATCCAGTTTGGTCGTATACGTAAATGGATGAGTTGCTTTCTCTCTTGCAAGAACTCCTCAGAGAGTTTGACTTGAACACCTCAGTCTCTAAGGAGTTCAAGAACTCCTTAGAGACTGTAATTGATTGTATTGAATGTTCAGTGATTTTTATGCGCTCTTTTTTAAGATGCTTTTAAATCTTTGAGTTTAAAATACTTGCCTGAAGCGTTATAAAAGCTATGAGCATTTTAAATTATCTCATATTCGAAGTTGGTGCGAAGGCTTCCGTGGTGCGTTGAAGTTGAAGGCTGCATACTTTCGGGTGTTTCACCGCGTCGTTGTTTTTTGTGACGTTGTTTTTAGTAAAGGTCACTAAAAACAACGACGCGGTGAAATACCCGAATGTATCTCACATTCATTGAAATACGTCATTATCGGTAACTTATATTTTCGAATTCCTACTTTTCCTCATTTTTATAATCATAAAATTAATATTTTGTTACACCTTCTCATGGTCCATTTCTCCTTCAGAGAGATGTATAGTGCGCTGGGATTAAAAGTAGTTTACATGCAAATAATATTTAAGGACAGTTCATTAATATATCGGGAATGCATATTAAGAAGTGTCGCCCATTAAATATATATCCTAGCTTATTGTTTCAGATAAGAATAAATTATCTTAGCATATTTTTCGGTGCTTCTAGGGAAAGAGGAGGTTGTGATCCGTTTGAACATTTCAAATAGCGTGTGCTTTCATTGATTATCGTTGTCGCTGCATTTTCTATCATTCTTATTCCTCCCATCTGAAATTTCTGTGAGCTACAGGCAGTTACTTATTTATTTATGCTGAAGTTTTTAGTGTCAGTTTTGAAAAGTTCTCTTTTGGCACTTTTTTTATTCTTTTCTTCAGTGCCTGTTGAAGAAGGCAGATTAAAGGATTTTTTTCCCTCTGGTGCCTTTATTTTCTGCGGTTATTCGTTGGCTCACTGTTTTCCTTCCTTTAGGTCTGAAATGGCAATTGCCGTTTTCCGCGCTCGCATCGCCATTCGCTCTCGCAGAAAACAAATAGATAAGAATTTGACGCGGGTTCTTTCGCAAGCATTTCTGTTCGAATGTTTGCTTCGCTCTGGGCTTCCACATGTTCAAATAAGGCGACATGACCACTTTTACTCACGCATTTATTTCGTCTGTTGTCATTCGAGCATATTTTCGTCAACATTGTGGGTGGGTGTTTGTTGGTCGGCGGGGAATAATGTTATTTCAACACACCGACATTTGGCTTCTGAGAAACCCAATGAATTTCACGACTGTAGTTCGTAGAAGATAGGGCTTGTATCAGATAGATATTTTTAGCTTTTTCATTTAGAAAATTAATTTCCTAAGACAAATAATTTGTTTTCTTTAGTATTTTGCTTATGGTTGATAGTTCTGTAACATATATTTTCTCAGGCTTCCATTTTAATTTACGTGGTCACCTGAGTGATGTATTTGCCATTTTTGTTGATGCTTGTATTCGTGGTCTGCTGGGTTTGCCATTTAGATTTCTTGTTTGACCTAAACTCCTGATATTTACATCATAAAATAAAAGAGGTCGAGAAGACACGTCGTATGATTTCTTATCAATTATTTTTTTCCCGAATGGGTAAAAATCATATTTAGGTTAAGTGAATGTTTCCACTTGTCCCATCACGACGTTGTATAGCTTACGGAGATATTACCGTTAATTATTAATTTAAAAAAATTATTGAATGATCATTCTGATTGTAAATTTATTTATAATCCACTGTTTAGTGTTGTACTTAGAAATTTGAAAAGTCCGCCTGGCATGACAGGGGTATGACATCCTGGAATGCCTTCCACAATACTTAATAACTTTTGCAATGAAGCAAGGAAAGACAGATTAATACAACAATTTAATGTACGAGTCTTATTGAATATTAATGGTTCTGCATTTTGCCTTTCCCTCTTCCATTTTGTTGTGCATTGTCTCATTTGAATAGGTATAAAGTTTAGTAATTTTACGAAGGAATTTCTACCTTTCAAGGGACCTAAAAGCATGAATCTCACCCCGACAATACTGACGTATTATTATTATTATTATTGCACATTGGTGGGGAGAAGCAATCCTTTTTCGCATACGCACCCTGTTTGACTAATTCCACTTCTCTGACCTGCGATTCGCGCTCGATATGTATGGCTTCTTCTTGCTCCTATCTGCTGCGAGTCTTATTCGAGCTTTCTCCGAATTCCGACAGAGACCGTCACTGCGCGCATCAGCTGCTGCTGTTGCCAAGGCGACCGTATCGGGAAGCTAACAAATTCTGAACGCCAGCGCCGGTTTTATGCCTAGAGATTACCTCCTCTTAGTTTTTTCGACTTTTCGATTGCGGACCCATAATATTAATCCAGTCAAGGGAGCTGTCTCCTCGAGAACGGAAAGATTTCCTATGCTATGTTAATTTTTTTCTTACACGAAAATGCTTTTGCTTATCAGATGTTTTATTTTCCTTTCTTCAGAATCTTGCCACTGTTTCTTCCGTCAAGCCCCAATTTCGCCGCTTTACCCAAATTTACGGTCAATGCGAAGAGTCTGTCTATCCCTTCGTGTCCATGTAAGCCGATTGAAATGATCTCATGCTTTTTATTCAACTGCCGGACCACCCTGCTAGTTGCATGCGGTTGAAAGAAGATCCTTTGGAAGATCGGGGGGAGTTTCTATAACATATGAGCACACATTGTGACTTTCAAACATATTTCCTTGTCGTACATCGTCCTTTTCTTGTCGTCGTTAGTTTTTCGTTTTCTGTTGTGTATTTCTTCGTCGGTACTTAACGTGTATCCCTACTAAGTTATTATCTCTCCCAGTTTCCTGTATACCAGAGTTTTTTCTTCAATATTACCTACCTCTTGGCAGCGATTTTAGCCATGTTTACCTATCCGTCGCCGTGCTTGTGGGCATGATAGTAGTTACAACGTGGAGTACACGGGGTCGTTCTTACTGAGTACTTCGAGTGTAATTGAATGCTGCGATTGGACGAGCTTTTATTCGAATATATGCCATCATTTCATTTTACATGACCAAGACCCAATTATGGAAATACGGGTTAACATTTTTAAGGTCGTTTTACACGAGGCATCTAGTGGCGCAATTTTATGTGGCTATTTTCCCATCTGTCGTTTATGCATTTGCGCATGCATTCTAGCAATTCTACGGTTTACACGACGCATAACCGAACGATGAATTTTCAATCCACAGCCACACATGCATTAGATTGTTCAATAAAGTGCATCGTGTAAAATGGCTATGTGAACAATAAGAATAATAAGTTTATTGTTCTGTGGCAACCCACCTATAAACAAATACAAAGCATACAGATGTAACATCACAGTCGAACAGTATGACAAAAGCAAAAATGAAATACTGTACAAAAATTGCAAATATTATTTAATATCACATAAATATTGGCAGTATGATAATAAATATTTTTAAAAATCTCCACTTTTAATCATAAACAGTGAATGGAAGAGTACATTACAGGTTTTACAGGTTAAAAAAAGAAAAATAGAACCCTGTACTACAGGAAACATTTAATGGCATGATTTATTCATTAAATATACATGGTAGACGCTAGTTCATTCCTGGTATTAATGTGCAATTGAGTTTTCCCGTTACGTTATGATATTTTTAGTGCTTAAAAGAGATTGATGAATGTTTAAGGAGAGAGGAGAGGTGGGCATGTAATTTGCGTGGAATCTCGAAGTTCACAGCAAATACCCGTTCTTTAGGCTGAAGTTGTGAGTTAATTGTGTAAGAGATCGCCCTATTTTAATTTAGCTTAAATTCTCGTTATTTCGTCCTGTTGTCCATACCTGAAGTTATAGGATTGGATCCCAGACATCGAAAAACAGCACAACTCGCCTTTCCTATAGCAAGTAAGCATAATTGTGACGCTAAATATTTAAAAGAATCCACTTTTACCGGTATCGGAATGTATTTGACGATGCTATTTCACCCCGGGGTTATGTATTTATTAATTTATTAATAGAGTTTAAATATATTTTTTAATTAAGAGACGAAAGAGAGAGAGATTATTAATTTTAAACTAAGAGACGAAATAACTACAGGGCAAACAAAAAAAAAGAAAATACAAAACAGTGAAATCAATTAAATTATACAGAAATCTCGATACATATCAAGAAATTATAACATTTATCGATTTGTAAAAGAGACTTCTTTGATGACGTAAATAAATTGTACCACCGTATTTGTTAAAAGTTCGGCACATTCTGTTCAGTAGTGATTTTTCACAGTAGTTTGATTTTTCCATGCTCAACTTGAATTTTCTTTTTAACCTTACACTTTTACTAGGCACTACAAAATTAATTTAGCTAATTAATTCACTATTTTCTCCAGTATTCACTATTTTATTTAAGTAAATTATATAATAAGATATATCACATATGGTTATTATTTTTTACAAACATTGAAAATCAGACATTTTTCCCGAAGTTTCGTAACTAATATCCTCTAAATCAAAATACGTATCGATCCTCGAAAGTCGTATCGTTCTTTTAAGCGTCTCGCTGTTTTGCTCAGTGAGGCATTGAACTTTACGTTTCCTCTTTCTTTGAAACCCATGAGGTTCTCCTTAGCCGAGCAATCGGTCGTTTATCCTCGATCACTTCATTCGCTCTGGTGGGCGGCGATTGGTGTCCCTGAAGGCCTGCGCTCGTGAATTTAGAAGGTTGAGGCGCCCACGCCTTCTGCTCTCACGTATGCTTTCACCGTGATTCACGCTCGATTTCAAGTTTTCGGAGCACCGCTCTCAGTGGCCGCCTTAGAAGGAATCGAACTTGTGACGACAGCGCGTATTTTTCGACCCTCCCGGTACTTTCATTTTTTTTGTTTCCCATCGCATTCTTTATTTACTGCTAAATAGCTTTACTCTTAAGGCCGTTTTACACGAGGTACTTTATTGCACAATTTGATGTACAGAAATTGCGAGAACGCGAACAAGGAATTAGAGCAGGGGCTATTTTCCCATAATAAGAACTATGACGATGCAATTTTCCACAGATAAAAGTTTTTAATCGACCCGGGTTTCGATGCACTGAATCATCATCAGGTATCTTATTATGTTCATATTCCACAACATCTCGCCTGATTCCTCCCTTTTTGTGGCTATTTTCCTATCTGTCGTTTATGCATTTGCGATTGCATTCTTGAAATTCACTGCTTTACGCGACGCAATTTTCAATGCACATCCATTCATACATGAAATTGTGCAATCAAGATCCTCGTGTAAAACGGCCTTTAGGAAGGCTTATTATGCATTTTATTTGATTGAATTTCATGTCGCTGTCCACCGCCTTAACTTTTTATTTAGATTAATTACACCATCCAAGGAAATATAGCGTTCTTCCTGCGAGTAAAATCTGTGCTCTTCTTTGGCTGAAAGGGCTTATATAATACAAAACTGATTGTGGTAATCCATCAATAGTCCAGCATTTGATTAGATGTTCGTTCACCCCTACAAATTTTGATAACGCCAGAGGTTCTTCATTACTGATGTAATCAGGAGATTCATTACAAAAGTCGTATTAAAAAAGTAACGTCTTAATCAACCAAGATTGTCATAAAATTGGTTCTGGTCGTGTCCGAGATCGCGTTGTTTTTTTAGGCGCGTGCTCGAGAACTGCCGATAATATTTTGAAATATCATAAAAAGTGAATCATAAGTCCCAACACGACGCATGAATTCACCTGGGAAATAAGGTTTGTGTTGACATTGCGGTAACTGCTGCGGGATGGTTGTGAAACGCGTAACACTTGCATTCGAAATAGTTTAAGGGTCGCGGGCATCACATGTGGAGAGAGAAGGAACGCGATCGACCGGCAGCAGCGCTGGCTGGCGGGCTCCGTAGCAACTAACTGACTCGAGGGGGGCGAACCCTCCGGTGTCGCTCCGACCGAGAGCGCTGCCGGCGGGAGTTCTCCGAACTTCCTCGGCAATCTTAAATGAATTCCGAATGACCCGACGACGACAGGGGGAGTCAGAACGGAAGGAGAGAGAGAGGGACAGGAAAAAAAACGAAAATAAGTATCAGCAGCAGCTTGCCGTATGCAATGAGAGTTGTGTTCTGTTTGGGTGCCTGTGGGTGGGGCCTTGGTCCATTGGGCTGCCCATGTATCTATGGAGGTGACGTTTGAGCGGCTGGCTTATTACTGCAGCGGCGAGTCGCCTTCGGTCAGCTGGATGCCGACCACCTGTAAGAAGGTTTCGTCGCGTCTTCCCCATGGGGGCGGATCCGAGAAGGAGGAGGACCAAGGCGAAGCCACCCCGCCGTTGTCGTCGTCCCGAGCACCGCTCCTACCCTGCCCACCGAGCACCCAGTGGATCGGTAAGGTCTCTTTGACGTTAGAAGAAGTGAATGCGAGTTCGATTTCTTCGCCGTGCTCCTTGTTTGCCTCGTGACCGTGGTTCCCTCCCCCGTGAACGTTTTTCGTAGATACACCCCACTTCTCCCTCCTTCAGGATACATACCGGGCCCCTCCTGAGGGTTCAGGCGAAAGTCCTTCCGTGCTGAACGGCTATTTATCATGGACCCCGTTTTATTTTCACCAGGGGAAGCTATCCCCCCCATTCGTGTCATTCGTTCCTTCAGACCATTCCTTGTGACTGAGTGACGCACGGGCAAAGTGTTCGATTTAACTGTGGCATTCTTCAAGGTGGCGGAAGACAATATTTTCTGTTTAATTTCCCTCTGTCGAAGTGATTGCTCGGTTCAGTCCAATGTTTGGTTGATTCCAGTCCGAAACCGATGCGTCATATTTGGAATCGGGTAATTCGTAGGTGTTACCGGTGTTGATGAGCATCTCCTCTGCTGCGTCATGTTGGGACAAATCCATATGGGGCTGTCACGTGAATTCAGTTTACCATACTTTCCTATATGGAAAATTTTGCGTTTGAGATAATCGGGGGAACTGATTATATCTCCTAGTTAATCGTGGTGTGGAATGAATTGCTACTCAAGATCATTTCATAAGATGCTGCCTTTATTTAAGTAGCCATTAGTCGTTTTCCTCGAGTGGAACGTGAAATATGACGTTTATATGTCCCATTTGGTTTGGCGTGTAGTTCAAAATGCCTTGAGTTTGAAATATTTTCATTAACCTACGCTGGTAGCTATCCGAAGAGACTAAGAAGGTATTACCAGATGCGATATTGCTTGGCCCATTATTATTTTCCCTTGCTTTTTGACGAAAAGTTATATCCAATAATTCCACCGAAGAAGTTTCATTAGATACCCAGGCCGAGTTTTCAGCGTTAAAAAAAAAATAATTGAAATCCTGAGGTCTTATTATTTCTATTATTCTTGAGGTCTTATTATTATTAGGTCAAATTGCATTTGGTCTCGTAAAATGATAATTTATCTTCAGAGCGTATTCGATTTCGTTGAAAATGAATCTATTGATAAGGATTTTCACTGTCTAAGTTTGAATGCACAGGGAAGCGTTTTCTGTCCTACTGGCTGGCACTGGGGGCTACCATCACCATGACTTTGTGACTGTGGATTATATTTAATCTGTACAGGAACTTGGAAAATGTGCAGCCTACTTAATTACCGTTAGCTTTATGTCACAGGTGTTCTTATCGCTCCTCTCTTATAGATTGCCTCGAAATCCCTTATTTCCCGGATGATGTTTACGGTTCCCGCGCCGGAGACGTCTAGTTTGATACTTTGTTCCACCCTGCTGCTTCTGTTCGCTGGGAGGCCGATGACATGTTTACTGCGTTGTTTGGTCGGCGCTACTTAAGAGCCGGGCACTCTCCCTCGTCTCTCAACGGTTTGGCCCTTCCGAACTAGCTCAGCATATCCGAAGTCAAGGACGTCGTAAATACACTTGTCCCTAAAGATAGCCACTTCATCCTTACCCTCTAAAGTTCTCTTGATGCGACAATGCTGTGTATAGCTCTCTGTTCATTGTAAACTTTATTGCATCATGGACCAAGTTTCTAGTATTCTTAATGTATTATATTTAGTCTTGTGTTTTAAGTGCTGCAATTGCTGAGGTCATACCTCTCCATCTAACTTAACACGTTAATCTTTAGATCTAACACAACATCAGTGCCCACGTTAACAACCTGGCTTCCGCAACCATGTAGTTATTTCTCGACTGTTATTCTTGGTAAAGCTAGGACTGAATCGGCAATAGACTTTTATTTTCGAAGTCTTGGGTCCTTTCCTTAAAATAGCGGGAAGTTTGAAACTGGAGGTTTAAGGAAGCAATTAATAAGTTCTTTGGTTGTTAAACAGATAAAGATACATGAAATTTACTCAAATGTTTTGGTAAGTTGGGGGATTTGGTTCTAATATGAGCTTGACCAAACCTAATATAGGTAACTGTGAAACTCGGGGTCACGAAGCAAGTAGTTGATAAGTTCAAAATTTACGATGAATATATTTGGCGGATTTTTTTTTTGCTATTGAACTAGAAAATATATATCAGTGGTATTTACATGTAGGGTTCGTAACGTGTTGAAATATTTTGGACAAGTTGGACATTTTTTTTAACCAAATGTCTGTGATCACTCCAAGAAGTAGGAAACAAAACTGAAGCGGCTTCTGCCTCGTGTCTTCCCCTTTGACTCCGACCGCTCTTCAAGTGTTTGTTTGGGTGATCCCACGACGCCCATATTGTCATTGCCTCGAGCAACAGGTGTTTAGTATTTTTAATCCCGCGAGGGTTCGGACGACTCGCGTTCAGCCACCCTATAACCCTCCCGTTCATTGTTGAGGGGAAATAGAGACGTAAGAGGGGGCGCGTTGGGATGGGGGGCGAGGAGAGAGGGGTGCAGAGAGGGGAGGGCGACTGAAACCGGGTCACTGAGGTATCGAATCTTTATCCGCACCCTCCCACTCCCTTCTCTCCCTTCCCAACCCTCCCCCCCCCCCCACCGTCACCCTGTCACGTTCCGCGGCCAGTGTCTCTTTGAGATTTTTCACGCCGACCCCCTTCCCACTGTCATTGACCCTCCCCCGTCCCAATGGGCGGCCCATCAGGGGGGTGAAGAAGGGTGCACACCTGTCCCGAGATTCGGTCGATCTCCCCCTCTAGGGGGTTGGGTGCCTCACACTCCTATAGGTAATTGTCAAAGGGGAGCGCTGCAATCTGGCGGCGGCGGGGCATCCCATCCCGTCTATTGTATGTTGTGAGGAGGCACGTATATTTCGTGCGACGGAATACAGGATTCCGCTTTGAATAATACCTCCTCTCCTCGGGGAGTTGTTTATTCTGCTCTCTTGGGCTGTGTGGTGTGTGATATGTCACGGGAAGTGCCTCCATCGCTTTGAGTCCATTTTCGGAGTGGTTTTCTTTTTGCGTTTCTAAACTTCATTTTTACGTCGCATGGAGAATGAGACGTCTTTGTTATTACGTCGCCGAAGTTCTTCAGAACTGGTAATAATGGTGGGATCTCTTAGGTACGAAACTTCGTTTATTTTTTCAATATTTCGTTCATAAGATGAGTCCGAGTAGAGAGTTCTATGAATAGATGTGACATGAGTGGGAGTAATATTTCTTCTTACTACTTTCGAAAGACCTCTTTACATTGCGTTTATAATTTGTTTTCCATGATTAGTTTCTTCATTAACTTCTTTGTCATGCTATGACAAATGTGAAGTGATATTTTTATTCGGTGGGAAACATGTCACACTCCCATGGAACTCATTGTGATGTCACCGTGTTCCGCCGTATGATTCATTATTTTACGGAATCATGCCCACTTGGTTTTGGAGACAGCAGTATTGAAGGCAAGCAACTAAAGCTTCGTCTGTTCGTAGTTAATTTTTCGTAGGGGAACGTAATAGTGTAAGTCGCTCCAATTATTCCTACCCACAGATTTTCGAAGGCTTTGTTAAAATTCATTTTGAAAGCAGCATCTCCCATGCACTTCACGTCTGTCGCTTTCATAAGAATACTACTGATCTTATTGGTGTCCTTGTATACTTGCGAATGCATCACGAAAAATCATGTCGAATTTACTGCCTATTTGGAGCAGCCGTGCAACGAATCGTTGTAATATTAGTAGTAGGCTTGGGTTTCAGTTACCTCTTTCGCTGAGGTTGTATCGTTCCGTCTATCCTCTGGCAAACGCTAACTCCTACACAACGTTCCACCTTGGATATAATAGCTTTTTAGGCTGAAGTTGTAGGTCTTTAAGAATTTGCGTAGCTCACTTTTTTCTCAAATTTTCAAAAAATTCTCAATGATGAATAGGGAAATGTGGTGGTCCATCGAAATAAATATCCTCCACGGGATGATATTTATTCCTACGGACACACATTCCTGTACATGCGCACAGGTGGGATGGTAGGTTGGCTGCAGGGCTCGATGGTATGTACGCACAAAGGATAGCCATTGGTGCGGAAGCAATGCACACTGTTTCTATTGAGAGCGTTCGCCAAGCACTCTCCCTGACGAGAGCGAAGTGCGTCGACATTTCCTCTCCCCATCAACTGGCGCGCGGAGAAACCTCTCCCTCATCGCTGATTCCTCGTGCAGCCTCCCGCCGATTTGCTACTACCTTGTTTACAGAGTAGTCGGTGACTAGAATTTCATTGAGCAAGCTGCTAGTCGAGTGAAAAGCCCGTGCCATGGGAGCCGCTCTTCCTCTTCTTCTGCGGGCGCATTGTCCCCCGGCCACGGGGGCGTCCGGGTGAGTGTTTGAAAAGGCGGCCGGGCTCTTCATCTCTCTCTCTCTTACTTAGTCCTTCCTCCACAAGCTAATGCCCCAACCTTCCTCCATCTCCCCATACTCTCATGTCCCATTCTTTTCCCCTCCCCCCTCGCTCTCTTCTCCCCTTTCCTTCGAGTGTTTCTCGGCAAGCTATCATTCAGCGAAGGTCGGGGGAGTAGAGGAGGACTCCAAAAGAGCATACACTAATCATGTGTCACCCTCCCATTTCTATGGAATCACTTCTCTCCTACTTCCAATGATGCCAACTCAAAGTTATAGCAGTCAGAATCTGCGCACGCCATATTCCGTAGGAATAATCTTTTTGTCTTCATTTAAGAGAAGGGAATTGATGATGGGGAGGTATGAGAAGAGACGTCGAGAAGAGGCTGGTGAAGACTCTAATATGGAGCGTGGCGCTGTATGGGTCGGAAACTTGGTCATTGCGAAGGAAGGATGCACGTAGACTTGAGGCTTTTGAGATGTGGGTTCGGAGAAGGATGGGGAAAGGGTGAGCTGGGTGGCGAGGAAGACGAACGAGGAGGTATTGGAAATAGTTGGAGAGGAGAGGAAGCTTGTGGCAGAGGTGCGGAGAAGGCAGAAGAGATAGATAGAGGTGGTTTTGAGAGGAGAGGGCATGTTGAAGAGGGTGATAGAGGGGAGAACACTGGGGAAAAGAAAGGAAGAGGATACGAATTCTGGACGAAATAAGAGGAAGTAGGTTTGAGGGATTGAAGAGGGATCTAATAGCGGGACATACTGAGGAGGGAAAATGAGACAATGTTTCAGAAATTGGGATGCAGGATGGGGACTTTCCATGAACCTAACAATCAGCTGCTAGAATACTTAAATGAATGAAAATGAATTGTGTTACCTGATTAGAGGTACCTATAAGTGTTCGCTAAGAAAGATCTGATATCTTCCTGGTGTATGCTTGTAGGGAAGTCTACTCGGGATCTCCGCCGCGTCAAATTCTCCGTAGCTGCTGGCGTTTCGAGTCTTCCATCGTCTTCAGAACTGAATGCCAACTCAAAGCTGTAGCAGTCAGCATCTGCGCACTCCATATTCCGTGGGAATAATCTTTTTGTCTTCATTGAAGAGAAGGGAATAGATGAGGGGGAGGTCTGAGAAGAGACGTCGGGAATAGACTGGTGATGACTCTAATATGGAGCGTGCCGCTGTATGGGTCGGTGGGTGGGAGGCTTTGATTTCCGGCGAAGTTCTTTGAGATTCCTTCGTCGATAGCGCAAAAGGACCCGACAAAGGAGTTATTAAGCTGAAAACAGGGAAGTGATTGTATCGAGGAGCTCATTCGTGCCGAGAAATGCGCTTAGTGTACGTACTTCATTTTAGGACGCCGACAGCACGGATGCGGCCTTATAAACCCAACTGACTCTGCTGGAAATACCTACCCTGTTTGGCATTAATTATTTACTTAGGTTAAATCCATTGTTTTGACCTCTATGTCACGAGAATAGAACTAATACATTGGGTACCATCTACTGTGTAGGTATCATAGGCTGACCTACTATTACTATAATAGTTGGATACTTGATAAGTAACTACCCTCTCGCAATTGCTGAATCTTTAATGAACAGTTTTGTTTTCCTTTGGAATTGAAGTTGGGCTAGTGATGTATATTCAACCTCTAAGGATAAGGCAAAACTCTTCAACCTCTTATTAAAACATGTCTTCCAATCTTCTGTCTGAAATCTTCCAATCTTTGCCAGGAAAATTTTATCCTGTATATCCTTAGAAATTATATCGTGATAGCCAGTCTCTTAAATTTCCCGTAAAGAACGATTCCAAAGAGATTCCAAAGATCTCCCCCCACCTTTCCAGTCGTCTTGTACTTTTTATGTATTGTTTAATTCATGTTTGTATGCTGAAGTACTCTCTTAAGGGTTCGTTTTTGCATATGCTCGATTTCTTGAGTCCTTTTTAAAAGTCGGCAGTAGAGGTTTCTTTGTTTCGTATCCAAGGCTTGGATTTTTTCCGCCTTCATCTTTGGGCTAATTTCCGGAGGTTCGTCCGGCTTCGTTGGGGCAGGATTGTTGGCCGGACCCGGGGAGTGCAGTGCCACTATCCTGTCCTCGACCCGCGGCGCTCTGGACACGGGACGATTTCCGGCTTCCCTGGCAAGTCACTCGTCCTGGGAGTGACTTTCTCCGTTCGGAAGCGGCTACCAATCCACAATGTGAATTACTGGGAGTTCTTTTATCGGAGACCGGAGATTGTGGCTTCAGTGTTGACCCGGCGGCATCCGGCGTGAATAGGGCCGGCCCACTTTAATGTGTAGATATACCTCACATTCTATCCGTGTAGTAATTACGGCGAAAGAGAGACGGCGTGAACAATAACCTTCATAAAGGTCCCCACAGTTGATCATGGAATCGAAACGAGTCTCTTTCCGATTTACTGCGACACAGTGACGTCCGACAAATGCCAGCCTTGATTTCCCCCTCTTGTGCATCTTCGACTTGAAATTACATCTTTTCTTTCATGCTTTTTTAGTTTAATACTATTCGATCTTGAAACCTTTCCTTCCCCCGACCTGTTGACCCATTGTGGTTACCAGAGTGACATATTATTCACTGGAAAAATTTTAATCTTGGGACCTTGTCACACACTATTTATAACCCCAAGGTTTAAGCAGGTTAAGTCCGCTTTACGTCGGCTTTGGAGATATTGGAAGCTTTTTAAATGCTCGAGGAATGAAACATAAAATAACTTCTAAGTGACGTTCGCGTGAAAGCGACGATTTGTCATCAAAGATTCCTCGCCGGCTTGTGATTCCGGGGGCGCCTCGATGACCACCACTCCCGAGAGAGAGACTTCATCCCCTGCCTTCGCAAAACCTCGTTTCCGGTTCCGTGTTGCGTCACCCCTTTCCTCGCTTCCTCTGTCTTTTCATCTCCAAGCGGGAAGGAGGGTCATTCCTCAGAGTAAGTTTTTTTTTCAGACTTTGAGGCGGCGTGGCCATTGGTCCCGGTCACTTTATAGAGCCGTGCTTGAATGGCTGAATGACCTCTGGAATCTCCTGGAAGTGGACGGTCGACCCAATTTCTCGGATGGACCACGCTCTCGCCGTGAAATCCCTGTGGAAGGGGAAGGATCCTTGTCAGAATGAGTCCCGAGGAGACGGATTGTGTAAAGTTATGTGCTCGCTCATCGTCCGTTCGGAGTGAATCTATCATAGGACGATGCGGGAATAACTTCAGATTTAATTAGCGACACGAAGAAAATTACTACTAAACAAAGAAAGAAGCATAACGAAGAGAAGTTACCCAACTACACCAATGCTTCCCGGCGATTGAGGAGCAGTTTCATTAGGTTTAGATATATTAGGGGCTGTCGTTCCAAGTTGCTAACTGGGGCACTGTGTATTGCGCTATCTGGTGCATTGTGGTTTTTGAATTAGGTGCTAGTATATTACTGATGGCGGGGCAGCCCAATTGTTGCAGAATCTGGCTTCTGAACGTACATACATCCCACGTTTAAATCCGTGTGTGACTCTTCCAATGCGCTCAGCAGATTTGTGATTTTATGGTGATCTAATCTTTCTGAGAAACCCTAGGTGGCAGAGGGAAACGAACTTCCGACCCCATTTCCTGATATGCGCCTTTCTCTAGCTGCCTGTGACTTAATTTGTTCTCTCCGTGGTGATGAAAACAACCCTCGGCTTGAAGGATGCGATTTCATGTATTCTCATTCGAAATTCCTACTCAAGGTGGGGTCGCATTATCCAAGGGAAGGTGGAACATTAGTGGTCATCGGTGACAACTTGTGCTAAGTATTCTAACGAGAAGCCAGCCATCTGGTTCGGCCACATTTTTATGGCACGGAATTTCGGTGAGGTTCGGTGAGGAGTACCCTATGAAATATCCACGAGAAGTAGGTAAAGAATATCTATCTCAAATTTTGTCTTTTTTTGTAATGCAATGATCCCAAATTTTTTACCGCATATGCTTAGCATGTACATGTATTTGTTTTAGGTTTTTGGTTTCTCCTTTGACGTTACTTCTATCTGATAAAAACTCCTTGGATAGCACATTTCTTCGAGTTAAGAGGGGATTTGAGAACTGAAAAATATTATTTTGAATGCCATTTTGCATTTTATTCTAGTTAAAAAAAAGCTTATCGGTTTGCGTTGCACGTTTGGTTTGCATTGCCACTGATATGCCAATGCACGTGATTTTCCCGTTCGTCACGTCTCGTGTCTCGATGAAGGAGTCAATTGCTGTCGTTCGTCGCTTAAATCCCGTGCCTCCACGCCACCGCAATCGCCGATTTGCATTTCGCGTCTTCGGAAGCTCTTCGAACTGTAGGGCTGGGCGGTATTTGAATCCCAATATCCGATATCTTAAAATTTTAAAATGGACCAATATCAATAACCTGTATTGGAATATTGAATACTGGAAAATATTGGAATATTTGAAATATTTGTATATTGGAAAATATTGAACATGGCAATATTAACAGGTAAAATTATCTGGCTTACTATGGTTTGCAAATGCTGCAGAAACAGCATTGCTGCTCAAATAAACAACCAGGCTGGCGCAGGCATGTGCTTCATATTACTAGCATAAAAAAATAGCTTTTTACCATGTTCTCCTGTTAATGAATTTCTGGTATCGGTGATGACCTCACCGCCAATGTTAATTCAATACTTGATTTTTTAACATTGGTAATCAAATATTCAATATTCCAAACATTGGATTGGAAACATTGGATCTTCAACATACAATATTCCAATTACAAATATTGGTTTTTCCATCCAACCAATCCAATATTCAACATTCCTATTGGAAATATGGTTCTTCAATATCAATATTTCAATTACAAATATTGGTTTTTCCAACCACGAATATCCAATACGGGATTTTGGTATTGGTCGTGATTGAGATTGAAATTGTGATTTTGGAATATCAATATTTAAAAATATTGATGTTGGAACCAATATATATTGGGAAACCCCCCAGGCCTACCCCGTATGCTCTCGTACCGCCGAAAGCGATCGGAAGCCGTCTCCAGCCCGCGCGTACAATGTGCGCGTCCAGAGAGTTGTCTCCTTTGAATTTCCGGGTGCAGCGATTGCTCTCTGCTCGCTCTCTTCTTCTGCGACCTCGTCTCCTCCTCCCATAAACCCCTCCCCCCTTCTCCGCCTTCTACATCATCTCCTTCCCCATCCCTCCCCAACCCCCTTCCCCATCCCTCCCCCAACCCCTTCCCCTCACACCTCTCCCACATACCCCCGCTCCCCAAATACGTCATTCCTCGCGAGCTTCTCCCTCGAAGCGGCATGATATCTTTTATTTTGTCGCTGAGTTTGGTAGTTTAATATACCTTTTGGAGCGCTCTGTTCTCTTATATTTTTACTGGTATACGGGTTGCCGTTATTTCTTAGCTTCGCTCTCCAAAATGAAAGAGGCTGATTGACGGCAACCCTTGGGTGTCAAATTGGTGATAGTAGGGTTTTGCCGATTCGCCAGTTTTATGTCGAAGGGCCACCAAATTTAGGATTTATCACTTATTCCTATGTCTATTGTTGTCTGCTATGGCTGACGTCCATGCGAAGGTACCAAAATCCCTAATCAAGATAAGTAGGTACCGTATTTATCAATTTTTAAAAGGTGTCACATCGAATTATTCCTTACCTATCTTCTTTCGAATGTGAAATAAGTGATAAGTCCTAAATTTGCTGACCCTCCGACAAAAACTGGCGAATTAACAATACCCTATTGCAACCGTCGAATTAAGATGTTCATATTGAATGCTCCATTGGATCGACTCCGTATTTTATTGATATATTGGCCACAATGCCGCTTTCAGCTCGTTGCGTTTACGATTGAGCGAGAGAGTTGCGGGAGCGTTTTGCGCCCTCATTTGCAGTGTCGTGTGTCTTCCTGGAAAAGAAAAAAATTGCTCGATAGTGGTGCGACTGCTAATTTAATCAATTGCTTGGCCTTTTATTTACGCTATATTGACGTCGATGCAGAACGTTCTGTTTCCATCCGCGTATAATATCTTGATTTCTTCCATAAAATTACGTTGTTGGTTGTCACGAAATGGATGCGAATGAAAAATCACACTTTAGCCAAATGGATGACAAAATAATTGCTCATATCCGTAGCAAGGAGGTGTCGTATGCTCTTTTTCTCTTGTGCATATTTTAAAAATCATTTGAGAGTAATAAGTGCCGAGGAATCTATTAGTATTCAGTGTAGTATTCGGCCATCTATATTCTTGTCGCCGTGCTGTCACGTCTGTGTCTTAGCATTATTTTCGCTATCGCCTCGGAAAAGAATTGCATTCCGAAGTCAAAGTCTTGGTTGAGGGAACTCTGGACTAAGATTAAAGCGCCTCGGCGACTGTCGTCAGCACGCCCTATTTATATTTTTCCGGAAAATGTTGTCAGACGGTGGGTTATCTATACTTTGGGCAGGATTCTGTTCGCATAGCCGGCGTCTGCGTCAACCTTGGAACTGTCACGGCCAGTCGCAGCTTAGCAATTTTTTATAAATGCAATCACGGAGTATTTTTGTTGCAACCGATTTTTGTAGCTTACTCTTAAACTTCTCAAACTGGTTTTGTAAAAAAATGGCTTCAATTCAACTAGAAATAGGCTATTTAGAACTCTTCAATTCTTTTGCGAGCGGCTGTCTTCATGTTACACAAACTTAGTAGTTGTTTGTTGAGGAACTGAATGGTCAATCAGTTTCTATACTATTGAACATTTAGCCACCACAGTATTCGCCGGTAGACAAAAACGACAAATGTGAGAAATTCAATTTCGAAAAGATACGTTTAAAAATTCTTTCTTCACGTTGACCGGTAATGATTGCAGTAAATAAATGGAGCGAAGCACTTATCCTTTAAAACATTGTCACATTCCGTCCTCACTTAACCACTTTTTTCCCCTATATCATTCCTTTTTATGGATGATATCGTAATACCTCTTACAACACGCCTAATCGGCGGCTCGCTGGATAGGTGGTGGATGTAGTTGTGGATAAACGAATGCCTGTATAGGTATAGCGAAACTTGGTGGCTCTCGTCAGTGAAGAGTGTAAAGTCACAGAGGACCAATAAGCATTGATGAGTGGGCAAAGTTACTGAGGTGCTTAATTGGGGACTTCTAGAGGGAACCTATGCATCTTTATCCCTCCTCTCTTATATGCTCTCCTCTCACTGACGTCATTTTCTGTACGAGCGAGTGCCACTAAGTTTTGCGACGCCTATAAGTCGGTGGCTTCCGACTTCTTCTGACTGGAGCACCCTTTTTCCAGGCCTTTACGCCGAATATTTGGACGCAGTTCAATGTGCAAATATGTTTACTAATATCAGCGCCGATACAAGGCGTTTTTTCGCACCCATCAAAACTTCCGTGCACCTACCCCTTCAGGGTTCGCGTACTGCAGGTTGGTTGGGAATTGTAGTTGCTGTGAGCGATATCGTTAAACTGAGTGTGTGGTCAGAATTGAATTTTCCTCCTCGCCCGATAGAGCCGAGCCTCTTGAGCCGAGTGGAGCGTGAGGGATTGTCCCGTGTTCTTTCCGAGTCGGGCGATGCCGTGGGGTTGAAGAGAGGGGAGCTGTCGCTAGACGACGTAACGTTATGAGCAAACGGGGGGGAGGAGAAGGGGTTTGGGTAATGGGAAGGGGGAGGCTTGTTTCGACAGTTCGCCGGGGTGTGGTGGCAGGAGGGATGAAGGGGTTTGAACGGCGTCCAATGGGGAAGGGGGAAGTCGTGTAGGAGGGTGAGGCAAAGTTCAAATCGAGAGGGCCGATGGAGGTCAAGATCAAGAGAGATATAGCCAACTCTGCGCGTACACGAGAGGCAGTCGGCAAGAGCTGTTTTCTCCCTCTCGCCCGTAGAGTGGCCACTCCTGGCGCGGCATCTCCTCTTCCGTCTGCCTAAATAAATACGGGCCTTTGATGAAGCGTGTATCTTCAGGGGGGGAGCAACTAGGGATGCGGGATTTGCAGATGCTAATGGCAGCATGGAATCGATTTCGAAATGCAAGGCCACGAGTAGATTGTGCTCCTGTGGTTGACCTACGTTCTGCGGTATTGATGCGTGATGTTTGCTCATTGGGGGATTTTGCTTGTGATTGATGATGCTTTTTCCATGTTGATGCGGGCTGCGTGCAATATGTTAGTGCTACAATAACACGATGCAAAATTGTACCGGGAGCCACCTACTATGTGTTCATAGTGGTTTTCGAGGCTAGGTAGCTTTTTTCTGAGAAAAGTGTATAAAAATAATAATTTTAATGTGGTTTTCAATGTTGGTCGCGGGCAGTAGCGACATCTAGACACGTAGGCGATGCGCTATCCTGTTTAGTAGTGGGGCTGATTTGGTTGTCTAGCTCCCCCTCCCCCAGCCCCCCACCCTAAAAATGTCGGTCTTATCTGATAGTTAATGCAACTAAGGGTGAATTCTTTCTCCCGTTCAATTGGTTTGTGCTCCTTACTAACCTGTGGCTATCCCCCTCTTTACCGTGATGGTACTTCACTCTTTGCCACGGAGTAAATGTATTCAAACCGGAGAGAAGTTTGGTGATCTTCACCACAATTCCCCCGTATTTTGTGGCTGTAAACGGGAGATGCCGATGAAGTACAAGTACTTGGTGATGTCGTTGTTTTGACCCAGCAAGGATGTCCGGGTGACATGGATAACGTGGTCATAAATTGAGCGCCGCGCGCGCTGCCATGTGTGGAAGACTTCGTGGAAAGGGACGGGACCGGAACGTTGCGCTGAGGGGGCGCGGTTGCCGAAGATGTGGGCTTGCGTAGTCGTGGAGGGCGGGGGGCGGAGAGGGGGTTGGCGAAGAGGGAACTAAGGGGGAATTGACGGTGGTGGAGAAGAGAGGGATGCGCTTAGTGAGGGCGGCCGACTATTCCTCTCCCCCCGTCGTAACCGTTTTTCCGGGTGATGAAGGGACTAGGAGGAGCAACCCTGTGTCGAAGCTCCCTCTTCTTGCTTCCAGAAGATATCATCGTGACTGCTTCAGTAAAAACACATGAGAAGCCACCTTTTCATTCATACCACTTGAAAAAAAAAGACTGCTCTCGCTGGCGGCACGCCTCTGCTACTGGAAAGCTACAGTTAAGATGTTAAATATGCCGGTTAATCGACTATGATACCTAATTTATAATAGGTGTTTACTCCCTGAGGAGCTGACTGCTGCTACATTTCTATTGAATTGATGTATTTTATCTCTTAATTGCTGCGGTTATATGCTTGCAATTCAATGACTAATTGTAAGACTGGTTGATGCTTTCATTTTAGTTTTAGGTAATTTCCCGGAAAATTTATTTCTTACACTAGTTTTTCGCAGAAGTGACAATAGTATTTGGCAGACCACAAGTTCCGCCCCTGCCTCACCTATTTTTGCTTTTAAGCCCATGTTACTTGAAGTCTAATTCTTTGTGGAAGTAATGTGGCGAGTCAAGTATTGTGAAACATGCGACGCTCGTGGTAGAGGACACGTTATTCTAAAAGAGCCTCTAGTGAGGAAGAAATATAAATCATTTTGCGGTGGGACCTCGTGAAAAGACAGACGAGCTTCCCTCCCTCTCTGTCCCCCAGTCCTCTCCCACCGAGGCGGGCATTCCAGGGGGGGGGGGAAGGAGAGTCCTACGTTCGCCGAAAGAGGAGTTTCTCCGTCCGTCCGACTGGTCGGCTTCCCTCAAATTTCCTCACCGTCCCTGTGCATGCTGCACAGGGACGGTGAGGTCTCTCTCTCGAGCCGGGAGGGTTTATCAAGCGGAGTTTTAACGCCAGGAGTGTCCAAACTTCTCATAACGAGGGCCACAATGGGTACTTGAACACTTTTCAGCGAGCCGTTGTAAAGAAAATAAATAGGAAGCTCTAGATATGAGTTTTATCGAAATGAGAAAATTTTATTAACTAATTACAGAGTAAATGAAATTAAATTATTGTATATTGATGACGACGAACACTACCAGCAAATTCTCATATTTTCATCATAGAAACATTAATATGAATGATGTTACTGTGTTTGTGCTTTTAAAATATTATTAAACAGATTTAAATTTTGAAGCGCTAATTACTTACAAGTAGCGACCATCCAAGCGAAAATTATGCTGCGCATTTCCGCATAATTCTTCTGTGGGCCGGATAAAATCATCTTGCGGGCCAGATGTGGCCCGCGGGCTGTACTTTGGAGACCCCTGGACTTTGAACTGGTTGCATCTTCCGCGGAGGGTGGCCGTAATGAAGGGAGAAGGGGGCAAAAAGTATGAATAAACACCCGCGGAAGGAGGAGTAAGGGGGGGTCGCGCACTGGCCTTAGCTATTTATTTTTATATTTCGGAGGACGGATGGGGTTGAAGGGTTTCTCCGCGAGGAGCGAAAGTGCTTCTGCCGGTCATTATTCGTCTTTTTTCCTTCTCCCTCGTCTTGTGTCGTGTTGGTGCTGCACCAGAGAATGAAAGGGAGGTTGTTTTGCGCCGGCCTCTAATTTTAACTCTGAAGATGTCTTTGTTTGGTCTTGATGCGGTGCGGAGATAGCAGCGGCAATGCGTTTGCGTTTCGAGTCGGAAAACTGCGAGCCGTGCCTTTAATTTTCTTGACAAGCTAGTTTCTGTCTACGGAATTTTTCGGAGACGATGCCCAGCCTCTATCCTTACGTTTCATGCATTTAAGAAACCGTTGATAAACGATTGATTGCTTTAGAATACACCATCGCTGAGTTGAACTATGTGCTCGTTCCTAACACTTAGGTGATGGTATCTACTAAAAAATCAGCAGACCAAGGTATTTAAATGTTTGTTTTTCTAATCCATGTAATGAAATGTGCAACTAATGGAACTCTTAGAAAATATAAAACGAGACTAGCTTGTGCGCCTGAAATCCTAATATCAGTGGATTAAATATATTTGATTGGTATTAGATTTATTTACACTAAAAACAGTGGACAGAATCGTTTTTATTTCATTATGCCATTCTGAAAATCTTCTTTTTTCGTTGAATTGCTCCAAAACAAATCTTTCCATCACTTAACATGAGTCTATTGCATTCTTGATTTCAATACCGACCTGCGTGGCCGTTTGGAGTTTGAAGTTGACTGCAATTCGTTGGTAGTTACCCCTAGGCCGGTATTACGATGCTTCTGGGTAAATTGAAGGGATAGGTGTTTCGTTAGGTTTAACAAGGCAGCGGCCAATAGATTAATTGGTTTGATTTGTAAACCCAACTCCTCGAATCCTCTGCTCTTTATCGCTCACCTCTCCCTCCACCTCACCGCCCTCACTCCTCCCACAGCCCTTTGGGTAAATAATACAATCATCTTGCTCTAATTTCGACGGTGCTGTGGGACCGTGGTCACGATAAATAAGTGTTGATTGTGGACACTTTTAGTCGTGTCTTTTAAGTCTTTTAAAGTCTCATTTTGTCATTTGAAACTTATAAAATGTAAATGAACTGGAACCTCATTTCTACGGATCAATCCTTGAGCTACGTGTATGCGATTATGGTGCAATGAAAATGCATGAAGATATTGCCACGTCAGTAGTTCTTGCGAAAATACGAAAATTCTGTATCTGCTTTAGATAGCTGGTGCCCTAAAGTTTAGAGCTTAACTCCAGCTAAGACAGCTTAGATCGTGTGTTTGTTTACGAATGTATTTAGTTATCGATTATTTGAAATATTCACAAGAGAAAATATCGCATGGTGCCGGGCTCTAATTTTCACATTTTCTAGGTTATTATGAAATATAACGTGCATAAACCATTCAGCTACGGTAAGTGAAACGATACCATATCATTTCCAGTTTTCGGTGGACCAATACGATATGTGGCTCAATTGTAATTATTTTTAAAGAATCAGTAATTGTGTTGCACGTTAAATGTCCATATGCTAAAATATCTATTGCTAATTAACTAAACATTAACTTTATGATTTATTGGAAACCTTTATCCTATTGTATCGCAAATGTAATGATGACGCTGAGCAGGAGGCTAATCTGAAATGGGTTCCATTCTTTCGCTCTTTTCGGATCGACTCTGGGAAACATCCCTGCGGGTGTAACTTGTTGATGCTTTGTGCGGCTTGAAGTGAAATTGGCTACATAAGTGCCAACTGTGTCAGCGCTTCTCTTTCACCTGTCATCCCTCTGTGCATTGCCTTTTATCGCAGAAATGTTTCTGACGTTCATATTCTGCATCATGTCACACGATAGCGCTCCCTTGATTCAACGCACGTGATATCTTGTTGCCGTTGCCTAGTAACGGCGGTGTGGGGGGTGGGGGAGAGGGGAAGAAGATAGAGGGATGTACGAGATTACCACTACCATTCACTCTGGCTAGTCCTTTATCAACGGTGGCCATGGCTCCGGCTAAACTATTGATTCGGTGCGTGATTCAGGCAACCCGTAGCTCGGCGTCGGTGCTCTATTTTATTTGCTCTAAGCGAGTGACTCACACCGCGATCTGTTTAGTCGTTAACTCGGCGTCGTACCCGCATGCATGCTGTAATTCTTCGAATCGTACCCTTAGGGTTTGGTTTTTTGATGGGTGCGAGTGGGATTTTCTGTTATCGATCAGGACTAATAGGCAGAGCCATTTGCCTCAGCCAGACATGATTTCGTGAGATAAAGAATAAATAATCGGTTTGAAATAGCAAAAGCACAGTTTCAATTTTTTTCACGACAAAATAGTTCATGGTGAAGGTTTTTTTGTTCGTGAAGTGACGAGACAATCGTTCGTGTTAATTCCTTGCGTGTCAAGTGATTTCCGAGGCCCAGCTGTCGTGTATTTCGATTTAATGGACCAATGGCTTTACTGTAATGACAATAGAGAGGCTCATGACGATGTTTCCATCTGCTGTGAACCAATAAATGATTTGAAATTAAAGTCGTAGTGCTGAAATATGAAGCATTAAGTGTATCATTTTTGAGAAGCTGGTATCGCGTCTGTCTTGAATCGTATCTTGAACACACAAAAGTCTGATTTTCTTTCCAGATTGATTCCACTGAGTGTAATTACTGAGATCGCGCTTAAAATTTTTTAATTTGAGATGGGTCAAAATCGTTAACTTAGCAATTAATTCTTCTTTACTGGGTTTCATAACGGAGGCCAAGTTTTCATTCTTAAAGTCACACAGCGTTTGCTTAGTCCTTTATGACACTACCGCACTGGGGCTGGCTTCGTCAATAGTCGTTCTTTAAGGATAAAATATTTGGAGTAGGCTTAATCTGATTTTTGTTACTGCTTCAGTATTAGTTAACCGTTGTTGGATATTTTTTTATTCTCTTCCACTGCTAGTTAATCCTAGGGATAGATATTACTGTCGCGGAGGCTGTTCCTAATCCTCCATCACCTCAAGCTTCATTTTCATCCCTAGTCATACTTTGAAAGTTGTGTGCTAGAGTATGATTATAATACTTAATGGCTCTTTTCTCACTTAAATTTAGGAGTCTCTTCTAGCCTTCACGTTGTGTTGAAAGGACCATCCCCGAACTCACCAGATTTGCTAAATCAATTGATTTGCTCTCTCCCAAGCACGTGACATGAGCAAATCGCCTTTACTCTCTTGCAAGTTGCCGTTATGACGGTTATAGTAGGGATGGGCAAGTAAAAAAATATATCGATAGATATCGTATCAATATTTAAAACATGTATCGATAGTTATCGATCCAATATAATCGATATTTTGATATCGATAATTTTGCCAAAACAAGTGGTTCCTTAAAGTTTCACCAAAATATATAAAAAATGTTGAAGTAAAATTTGGAAAATTATGGGCATGTAGAAGTAATAAAAAAAATCTTTTATTTTTTTATTTTTACAGTCAATTTTAATCAGTCAAACCAGTATTTGTCTGATATTGACATCAGAAGAACTCTCTGTTTTACATGTTCCCCCGTTAATCCATTCCTGTTGTCCGGTATCACCAAGTTTACTGCAGAAGCCACTCTTTCGGATGGAACAGATGATGCTTGGCATATTAAGTACTTGAGCGCGATTTCCGAAAGAACTGGTGTGAAGTATCGGGAGTTCACCCAAAACTTTATTGGATCCCATTTCCTCTCCAGTAGTGGTTGGTCCAGATACTGCTTCAGCTCATTAGGGACAGAGCCAGAGCTAGGAACCTTTTGCGTAGTAGTGCTAAGAGATAATAGGTGTTCATGTCTGGACCAAATTGAACTTCTATCAGCGTTTGCTCGTTCTGTTTGTGCAGATCGTACTTATGGAGAACGTTGTCCCATTCGCCTATGTTCTAAGCGAATATCATCACTTATTTTCGTTATAGCACTAGACACCGCAGCTGGAGAAACAACTTTACAACGGTGACGTGCTAATCAAATATATCGAATTTGATACTTGGAAAAAAATCAATTTTTGATATATCGACATGAAAAATATCGACGATAATTATCGATAGATTCTAAAAAATATATCGAGTTTTTGATGTATCGATATTTTTTGCCCAAGCCTAGGTTATAGATTCTTTTTGTCAGTCGGTGGTGAAGAGAAGGATTCTCTCTGCATCGAAACGAAAACGCATTGGGCTCAAAATACGACTAAGCGCGATCGATTCGAAATTAAAGCGGCAGATGGCGGAAGCGTTGGAGTTAGCGCAACGTCCCGATATCTCTGTGTATTCTCTTTACTCCCTCCGAACGGAGTTTCCAACCCCTTTCGACAACCTGTTGAGTCAGGCCAGATGCAAGGAGTGGACTGAAGGTGCCGGAGTTGGTAGGATCTCTCAGGAAATTTTTAATTCCTTCTTCTAGTGCTCTCTTCAATCTCCTAGGATTTGTACCCTCTCTCTATGCATGCTCGTCGTATAACTAAACATTCATACTATTTAGTCCTAGTAAATGACTGGCACCGCAAAAAACTGAATAAAAATTATTTCTTTTCATGCACGTTTATGCCATCTATGTGATTCGATCCCAGGGTGATCTTCCGTTGATATCGAATATACACTGAGAAGTGTTTTCTATCATCGGTAGACGAATGCCTTTGGCGCATGCAACATATTGCTGAGAATGTTGAATACACATTTTTGTGCCTTTTGAAATACATAAAATTTATATACGCATGTTGTCATCAGTATCAATGATGGAGGCAAATTGTGATCGTGAAGTGCTAACTGATGTCATTTATCACACCACATTTAAAATGCTTTTTCGTTTTGCATGCATCATTTATTTTTAAACAAAGTACTTAGTTTTTCTCATGTTCATGGCGACTGGCTAGGTCAGGCTCCTTGTCATTCTCAGAACTTAGGACGCATGCATCTATTTCGTGTGCGTGAAAGGGGAATCTGTCACGGGAGTTAGTTCTCCCTTGTGATTGCATCGCGTGGAGGAGGAATCGTGTAGTCGTGTAATTGATTACATTTGGTGGCGCCTGTCGTTCGACTCAGCATCAACCTCAGGAGCGCATCATTAACCCAATCACGGGGCACTACTCGAGTTGTGACAGCGGTGGATGTTGCCGTGTGTAATGTGGTCGTGTGGGAGTTGCTTCTCATCAGTGGTTGTTATTATTATTATTAAAAGCTTACAAGTAGGCCATTGGCCTGGTGGTAACAATAAAAACAGCCGAGTAAAAAAGTATAAATCTTGATAGACTTCTACTTCTTTAACCTATTTTTTATAATTAATTTTTTTGGGAAGGACTCCAATAGTTTTGCTGGTAGGTCGTTCCAGTCCCGTTTGGTTCTATTGAAGAAGGAGAACTGTTTTACATTTGTCCTTTGTGATCGGCACTTTATCTTGAACTGGTGATCATTTTCCCCCAAAAAGTTTGGTTTTACTATGTCCATCCCAAATTCATCCCATGCTTTTTCCTCACTCACAATTGTATGCATCCCACGTAGCCTGCTCCTTTTCCTCCTAAACCGTAAACTATCCCATCCCAGTACTCTGAGCATTTCTGTATCACTCTCTGTTTTATTGTGTTTCCCTAGCACTTACCTAGCCGCTTTTCTTTGCACCTTCCCCAAGTTCATCACCTCTCCTTTCTTGTGTGAGTTCGCGTCAAGCGAAAGAGCATTTGAAGTGAATAATTCGAACCGAGTGAGGTCGGCCAAAGGTGAGTAAATCATTGCCATTTGAGTGAGCGTTGGGGGGGGTCCCTCCTCCAGGTCCTTCAAGCGTGTGACATGAGCCTCGTTTTCGTCGCAGTAGCAAAAAAAAAGAAGTGCGGATACGAGGTTGCTCCTCGTCGGAAGTCGAGATCTCTTGAGATAGCGACGCGTTCCTTCTTCCCGGCATTCCCATCCCCCCTCTATCCCCCCCCCCCGCACGCCCGTTGTTCTCACAAACCCCTCCTCGCCACGCCGTGCCCCCCACTCCCCCGAGCGTCCCTCAATATGGCTTGTATAGCGTGTCTTGTCATCTACTCCCTCCCCCCCACAACTAGCTCCATCCCAGCAGTTAAGGTAGTTTGAGCGAGATATTTTCCTAGTCATAATGGAGACAATATTCGAATTTTATACTTTAATCTCATCCTTTACAAGATGTGTGAAGTAAATATTGTATTTTTATGACGCAGAAATATAGTTATGCATGACCAAAATTCTCAGTAATTAAATTAATATATCTACATAAGTCTCTATCTTGACACATTTTTTTTTATTGCCGTATGACTATAAAGCCTTCAAACCAGAAGGCTTTTTGCGATTCTATAAAAATTACTGCCGTTAGTTATAAATTAATATATGTAAATAGTTAACAAAATATACGAACTACGCACAGTTTTTTTTTTGAGGAAATCTAGGTGTTATAAATTCCTATTTATTACAATATTCTTCCTCTTTGGCGCACATCCGTAATCTATTCCAAGTAAAACAGCTTGTATTTTCAGGAAAATTGCTCGAAAAGTAGTTCGGCTAGGGGCTGATATTTTGTTATCATTGTAAAGATAAGTTTTTTTAAATGAGGTCGAGTTCTTAAAATTCTAGGTGAAATGATTATTCGCTCAAACTAAGACTTTTTTTTAACCTCCCTTTCCTCTAACCCTACCGAGCACTCCCCCATATGCCCTCACAGGATTAGTTTTCTCCGTAGTCGGCCCGCTAGATTTTGGCCGATTCGTTATCGACCGATAGTTGATGAATATCTCTGTAGTTTCCATCCACGGCTAACGATTGGAAGTGATATGTTAAGAGTGGGGTGTTTGTTATAAGGTGTTATGATGTAATAATGTGCGGGTTAATATAATTTGGTGAACATTTTACTGAAGAAAAATAGGCTGTCGTTTTTAAAATGCGTACCATCAATGAAAAATTTAGTTTCGCGCATCATCCGTATCGGGTCGGGTATCGGAATATGGGCCAGAATAATAGCACTTAACGGATTGGATCAGAAAAACTGGTATAGGGCCAGCCCTAGTGCTTTTGTGCCGCATTTCTCTCAAATACTTCTTCTCCATTTCTGTGATCCACAAATGAGGATCATCCGTGGTAAAGGAAGATACATGTTGGTTACTCACCACCTGTTGGTGTTCCAACACAATACTACCTGTTGGTATTCAAATGAAAATCATTAATAGCCAACTTTGGAAGTCATAGCAAAACTGAGCATTTTTATCGCGCCACCGAAGTGATTCGAAAAATTTTGTATCTCAAAATGTAGCGGCTTTCTGTTGAAAGTTAAAGTGGTTGAAAGGATTTAAGGGGATGTCACCAAGACTAATGACTGAGGGAAATATTATTCTCTTGTAATCACCCGACTTTTTTTTTGTTTGAAAAAATTGGGTCTTTAGCTAAATGCGGGTAGTTCGTTGAATATTTCCATTTTGTTGGATAGCTTAGATCAAACGTTTTCTCTAAAACTCGTCTATTCTCATAGTCCGTTATGAGAGTCAAGCTCAATTCGATTATTGTGTCACTCCGAATGGATGCGGGCATCTCAGAAGATTGTACGAGATGAAACTTGATTTTGGAATCCTCTACAGCTAAGGCGTCTCGGGCTTCATTCCAGCGGCAAAATCGTGCCCTTTTATTTCCTGCCTGTAGGTGTTTAAGTCTTCGGCGATGAATAATTTGGTCGTCATTTCCCGTCGGCGATCCGATGCTATTTCTCGTGTAATGGCAGGCATACTGCCTAACGCCTAACAAGCAGACTAGCGCCCGTATCGCACGATACTTAATCCTACCCACTTTGATCCTTGATGCCCAGAACGGGTCCCAGCATAGTTGAAGCCGTCCTGTAGCATTCTCCCGGCCATCGAACTTGTGCGTGCGGGAGCTTTTGACGCGTCCTGTAGTAAATACAGTTGAAGATGCCTTCGCGTGTGTAAAATTGAGCGTCGTTGGACGATTATCGCTATCCTTTACTGGGAGAAAACAAGAAGATATGACTGTAATGATCGTGGAATATAGGACCCTAGCTGGCATACTAGCGATCAGGAATGATGGCCATCAGCGCTGGCTCTCTATCACTCGTTATTATATATATTCTATAAGTTTGTATCGTAAGATATGCTATTAAGATAGTCGTGCGTGAATTTTTTCAGAATGGAGTACTGTGTGTAAAGAAGTCCAACTTCTTCGTTGGAGCAGTCATGATGGGGGAGTTGCTTTACTGTGGAAATTAGGATAAAGTAGAGGGGGGGGATGGAAACAACGATGCATATATGATGGACCTCTGAAGGTCGTCATGGAATGCAGGGCGTGAGGGGAGAGGGAGGGGAAGAAAAGGAATTTGAGACGGGATGGAGAGCAGTGGGAAATATTATTTGCTAAAAAGAGGAATGATACCACCACTGGGAACTCAGAAGATGGAAAAGATAGGTAAAACTGTTACATTTAATTCAACCCTAGCCTCTGAAGTACCTCATCATCATCCGAGTGATATTCCGGTTAGAGGTAGGTTATGACGAAAGTTAGAGTAAGTCCAACAGGCTCTTGCACGTGCAGTGCCTTCTCTACCACTAGTATTTCTTTCTTCATCTCAGGGTGTCCTACCTTTCTTCATCCCGTCCATAAAACCTATTCTCTTTCTTCCCCTCCCCCGCTTGCCCAACATCCTACCTTCTATCACGGCCTTCAGCAAATCATCCGCCTTGCAAAAAACCGCTTGCGTTGCTAACAATACGTGCCTATTACAAAAAGGTTTAGTTGCATCCACACCATCAGATTATCCTTGCATTCCCCAGTTAGCCCCTTGTCGGTCAGATGTCCGCATCGTCGAAGTAACAGTCGAAAATTCTAAAAATCTCACCCTAAGCGTGATGACTTATTCCGCGCGCCTAATGAGTGCTAACGCGGCGGATGGTTGGTGCGAATGCTCGTATCACGACCGCTCACCGCGACGGAGGTGACGCCGCGCGCCACCGCGTGGTGCGGGGCCACGGAGCAAGTTCACGACGCAGCCGGCGGCAGTCGGGAGGGGGGGGGGGGAGAGCGGCAGCTGAGCTCCGCTCGGTGCGTGATGCTGCGCTTTCGTGAGCGCGGCTCCTGATTCTTGAGGGTGTGGGGGGAGAGGCGAGGGACGTGGGGAGTAGGGGGTGGTAGGGTCACTGGGAGAGTTCATCTCCATCTCCGTGCTCTGCCCCCAACCCCTTCTCCCCCTCCCCCCACCCACCTCCACCCCTCACGGCCCTTCTACTCGAGTTTTTTCGGCCGCCCCCGGGAACTCGATCGCGGTGCGAATGTTAATCGTGCGTGTTCGCCCAGTTAGCGTGTGCTCGCGGTGTGCTGCTCGTCTTCGTGTACGTGTACATTCATATCCGTCTCTTGCGTGCGTCTCCGCCGAAAAGGTTCACGTAATATTGATACTGAATGAATAAAACATTAAGGAGTCGTTTTCCTGGTAGGGTTTCACTTGTTTGAAGCTTAAAATTTTTACCCACTCGTGATGGGTTTCCCAGAAATTTCGTGTTCACTTTCCTTAAGGCCATTAAAATATGTTTAAAAAGTCCTTGGGAGTGAAAAAAGAATGAGCTGTTTTATTCCAAATTTTCAAATAAGAATCGATAATGCATGGAGAGTAATTGGACGTTTTGGAGTATTTATGTTTAGGTGTCGCCTCGCCTTGGGAACCTAGGGCTCGATCACGATAGGTGAATTAATGCTTTCTTCCTTCCCGTTGATTCCGTTTTAAATAGCTTGGGGTGTTAGTTGCCATCAGTATCTTTTCCTGATGAAGCATTTTGTGTATTCTTTTGGGATTCATCGCACGTTTAGTATTACGGCCAGCTATATCAAACCTGAATGTTCCTTGATATTGAATTACTATCTCCGGTTCAATAATCAGGTTTATTATACAAAATATTTGTCACTATCGCGTCGTAGAGTTTAAGAGAAGCTTTTAAACGTTTTGCATTCCGTCGCAGGGACGATGACGTTAGTTTCATTTAGGCTCTCTCAAGTTTCCCGAGGAATCCCCGTTTGAGGAGCGACCTTGATGTGCGGCCTTTCGTCATATGATAAGTCCATTTTCACGCGACGAGATATCTAATTGAAGGTAATACAAGTTAGATTGCTGTACTTGTAACAGTGCTCACGGATCGCAAATATCGTCCCCGAAATACGTCCGTAGTCTTCGGCGAATAAATTCAAGCAGAGACCTAGTTTTGTGGTGCATCGCGTGCTCGGTTGCCACCATTTTGTGTGTTTCGCTTTAAGGTATCCTGCCTTACCGCGGGACTTAATCAGGAATGAGATTACGTGCTCATCGCAGAATTCCCTCCGTAAATGTTGGAAATTTGCGCATCATTCCCGAAAGACTTTTCGTCTGGAGTGTTCTTGGCCACGAAGGCTAATCTTCTGAAGGCACTCCCGTCGGCCATTTTTAATTAGAGCTACCTTGCCAGAATGTGAAGTACTTCAAGGTCGGATATGTACGGTGCTAAAGGTGGACATCCAATCAAGAAATGCGGCATTATTGCTAGCAGTAATGTAGCCAGGATTTTGGTTCGGGGGGGGGGGCTTAATGAGATGCCTGGGGGGTCCTCTCTTGGTATAATTCTATTCACTATTGTAGTTTACTTATGACTACTTTTTTATAGAAAACTGCTTTATTCTTTCCTTTTTCCCCTCTCAAACCCGTGCATTTTTCATCCAAAATAATGCATGGTAAAACTAAACTAGCAATATGATTTGAAATTTCAGGGGGGGGGCTGAAGCCCCTCATGCCCCACCCTGGCTACGTGCCTGATTGCTAGGAATCCCGTACAATGAGTATCGCGCGGAACAAATGTTGCCTAGCTCAAAATTATCCAGCCGAAAATAGAAGCCGACTTCTGCCATGTTCCTTTAAATGCCATAGTGATATCATTCAGGCATGATTTTAGACAGAATACTGTCGTTTCAATTTTGCTGTACAATTACGAATTTCCACACTTATGGTGGAGTTTTTCTTTTTCCCTGGCCCACTTTTTATTAGTGACAATTTATGAGTAATCCTTTAAGAGATAATTTCATTTAGAGTTGATACTTGATGCATATGTTTCGCAGTTCACTTCAACAGTTTTCTAACATTCTTTGTTAGCGGACAAGGCGAATATCCGTTTTTTATTATATTTCCTCCTCATAGTGCCATCTCTCTGCTAGCCGGAAAGAGAATGCTTCACTTCCTCACTCTCTTAGGCAGTTACTCGGTCAGTAATTCCCTAATTGGTCGAGACTAAAAAGTAATTTGTGATATGTTCGTTTATCTAATCACAAACTATGGCTCATGTCGTTCAATGTCTCTCCATTTTGCACTGCGAAGATCTCCTCTCTATTAGTAGGTCTTTCGACCTCCACGAGCGTTGAGTTATAGTCGATCTTTCATCTCCTTTTTTATTCGTGTTAGAGTGTTAATGCTTCGTTAAAATCTGGTAATTAACGGGCCGAACTCCGAGTTAGCTTCTGCGTCCTTATTGGTGGTCGCTGATTTCTTCATTTCATTCAGACACATAATCGAATTTACACCCTCTGCCACTCCCCCTGTCTCACTCCTAGGACGGGTGCCATATTTAGAATATGAGAAGTCGATAGTTATGAAAGGCCTCCGTTTATCCACTTTATGTAATACATTTATATTTTCCTATATTCCGATGTATCGGGCGTTACTTCGTAGGATTTGCTTATCATTGTAAAATGATAAATAACTTAGTGTTTCCACATAGATGTATTCAATTACGACCTAGGTTTCGACGAAGCTGCATCATCATCAGGTACCTACATACATAGGTAAGAGTAGACGAAGAATATAAAGTCACTCAAAAAATGGGGGACCTGTTCCTCCCAACCTCTTTTTCTTTCTCTTACCAATGTACACATACCTGATATTGATGAACTTCGTAGAAACCTGGGTCGTAATTGAATAAATTGTGAAAAACCAAGTTATTTATTATTTTACAATATTTATTTTGTTACAAGAACACTGGGGAAGCGTGGGAGAGGAAGGAAGAGGATAGGAATTCTGGACGAAATAAGAGGAGGTAGAATATATGAAGAATTGAAGAGGGATCTAATAACGGGCCATCCTTAGGAGGGAATGCGAGACAATTTCTATTAGGTTGGGATACAAAATGGGGACTGTCCAAGAACCTACCAATCAGCTGGTAGAATACTTGAATGATGATGATGTCTTTTGACGAACCTCGGATTATCTTAGAATTCTCGCTTCATTGGACACAGGCCGCAATGCCTTTCATAAACAGTTTATGCTTTTAATTTTCAAGTTTAGGAAATTTCTCAATATTATTAAAATGATGACCTGATTCCACGTGTGTAAATATACCGTTTCATATTTATTGTGAATTGTATTGCACACTTTTCAGAAGCATAACATAAGAGATTTGTTTTAGAAAATTCAAGCGGAGTTTCACCCATTATCTCTTGTGCTGGCGAACCTCCTGTAAGTGTCCCGTGCTCTTAAAGAGCTCTAAAATTTCGAGATGGGAGGAAGCTTTGCCGGCTTGTAGCCGCGCCTCCCCGAGGATTTTGAACCCGCGTAATTGAAGGTCAACTCTTGAGAGCGGCGGCATCTATCATGTGCGGAACCGTACGGCGATGCGATGCCATGTAGAGGGGGCCTAGTGACCGAGCATTCTAGACTCCCCGTGCTGGGGCCTCGGGATCACAACCGGGTGCATACAGGTGGTTTAAATTGTCATCGTTTGATCACAGATTCGTTTTTTGTGGTCTGGAGACCATTTGCTCGTTGATAAATGTTGCTTCTAGAGAGTTGGATACCTTAAGGTAGTGTGAGCGAGATATTTCCCTAGTCATAATGGAGACCATATTGGATTGTTATTTTTTAACTTCAGCGTTTGTAAGAAGTTTGAAGAAAATATTGTAATTTAAATGGCTCAAATATTTAGTTATAAATGACAAAAATTATCAGTAATTAAATAAATGTATAGCTACATAAGTCTCTAACTTGACTAATTTTTTCACGCCGTGCGGCTAAAAAACCTTCAAAACAGCAGGTTTTTTTGTGATTTTGCAAACATTACTGCAGTGAGTAATAGATTAATTTTTATGAATAGTTGACAAACATACACACTACACACAGCTAGTTTTTTGACGAAATCTAGGTGTTAGAAGTTCCTAATTTTTACAATATTCTCCCTCTGGAGCGCACAGCCGTAATCCATCCCACGTAAAACAGCTTGTATTCCCAGGCAAATTGCTAGGAAAGTAGTTCGGCAAGGGGTTAATATTATTGATATCATTGAAAACAAGGCAATTTTTCTTTTAAATGAGATCAAATTCATCAAATTCTAGTTGAAGTGATTTTTCGCTCAAACTGCCTTAAATGGCAGGTAAGTTAATGAAAAACTACTCGTGTCATGGAAAGCTTTTTTGGTATTCAACCAACGACCGTGGTTCTCTTTTCTGATATGGATGTGAGTGGTGATCCCGATGATTTAATTAGTATATTAGTCATTTTAAGATTTTGAGGTATTAGAGGTGAGGTATCCTTACGATATTTTTCCATCTGCGGCACATTTCCGCTGCAAAATTTTTTTTAAATCCACCTCAAGGAACTCTAAGACATAATACTCGAGAAACTAGCTAGTGGTATTCTGTTTTTATGATAAAATAATATGCCTTCAAATTAGGAAAGGTGAGGAAAGAATTCCTGTATGCAACCTCTTTCCACCTCGTATCACCAAATTATTATGAAGGCTGAAAGGGCTCCTTCACGTTGCAGCGGGTGATGTGAGTTTTGAGGAGACGACTCCCTGGCGAGCTACTCGTATTCTTCCCCAAACATTGGTCCTAAGCCCTCTCTAATTTCCTCACCTTGGCAGCGATCATGGGTGAGCCGGCGGCGGGATCAAACGCCTTTGCCGCGATGTTTTTTGTTCTCCCAATTCCCCGGGAGTTTCTCAATTCCCCGAGTACTCAGTTTCGGTGGCAGGGATGTGGTGGTGGGTTGAGATGGGGGCGGGGGAGGCAGGGTATGGGGAAGTGGAAGGGGGAGGGTGGGAAAGAGAGACGTGGACCATAAAGAGATGGAAGGAATGAAGGAAGGAAAAGTTGTCTGATGAGGAGGCGGAGAGGGGTTGGTGTTGTGGCTAGGAGAGAGTTGCTTCCCATCCCGCAGCGCCCGGCTTCGGCGGTGTTGGCGAATTTTTTTTCTTCGGTGGAATCTAGATCCCTACTTGCGTGTCATTTGAAGAGCTCTTCAAGTAGTGTCGACGATAAAGTTAAGGAAATCAGCTGCTTCTCCCTTGTTAGACCCCACTTGGAGTACGCTGCCAGTATTTGGGATCCTTATGTGGCAGCGTTAAAAAGCGACTTATAACGCGTGCAGAGAAGATCGGCAAGGTATGTTAAAGGCCGTTATGATAATCTCGTTAGTGTTACTGGCCTTTAGCAGCAAATGGGATGGGAATTGCTTTAAGACCGTCGATTAAAATTTAGACTTAATCTATTATATAAGCTCCAAAACAATTTGTTTTCCGACGAAGTTAATAACGTTTTACGAAATCCGACAATACGGTAGATCAGATCATGAAAATAAAATTAGGGAACTAGACTGCAGAACGGACAGGTTTAAAATATAATTTTTCCCGCGAACGATAAGAGACCATAACAGCTGCCAATGAGACTCTTAACTAGGTTTGTCAATAGGTAGTGTAGCTAGTTAGTTGGTTTACTCCCTAATACTAGTATGCTTATCTGTTTCCTTGTTTTAACAGCACGCCGTGCTTGCTTTCAGAATAATTCTTGAATCGCTGTCTTTTTATGTAGTTGCAAAATACATAAATACGAATGGTCGTTCTAACATGGTAGCATAACTATATCTGAGGCTTCGCCACCTGACAAGCATTAGCGAATTATGCTAATGCATCAATAGTCCCAGTTAAACTAACTTTAATAGGGAATAGAGTAATACATGTTGGTGACTACTCACCCCCTGCCGCACACCTTTGAGGTGGCTTGCAGGGTATTTTGTAGATGAAGTGACTCCGTTCGTCGGATGGGACGTTAAAAAGTGCGCCCTTTGTCGCCATTGGTATAGGACACGCTGATGTCGACGCCGGGTTTCTCTCTACTCTTCCTCCACTCCCCAACTAACACTACCCTAATCAACCTATCCACGTATCCTCAAAGGCGTTGAGGTAGTTTGAGAGAAAACTCACTTCACCTAGTAATAAATGAATATGACTTCATTTTAAAGAAAAAAATTCCCTTCTTTTCATTGATATCAAAATATTAACCCCTTACCGAACTACTTTTCGAGCAATTTTCCTGAAAATACAAGCTGTTTTACCTGCGGTATTGATTACGACGGTGCGCTCCAGAGGGAGTATATTGAAAAATTAGGAACTTCTAACACCTAGATTTCGTCAAAAAACCAACGGTGTGTAGTTTGTATGTTTTTTCATCTATTTTTGAAATATAATCAACTACTCACCGCAGTAATTTTTACGGAACCTCATAAAAACCTGCTGTTTTGAAGGCTTTTTAGCCGTACGGCGTGAAAAAATGAGTCAAATTAGAGACTTGAGTCGATGTATTTATTTAATTACTGAGAATTTTTGACATTTATGAATATATTTTTGCGCCATTAATATTTTAATATTTATTTCATACGTCTTACAATCGCTTTAATAAAAATATAAAATTAGAATATGGTCTTTATTATGACTAGGGAAGTATCTCGCTCAAGCCCACCCCTAATTTTCCTTCCCAATACAACCAACCAACCAGCCGTCGCGTCCCCAAGTAGCCAAACAGGGAGAGGGGATGGGTAGGGGCTGAGAGAGAGGGGGAGGGTGGACGGCGAGAGGGGATTGTGAGAACCAGAAGAGGTTGGAGGAGAGGGACTTGTGAAAGCTCGTCTTGACATCACGTGCCTATCCGCTCCTCACCCTTTGGGTCCGCTGCATGCGTGGCGCTGCTTAGCGCTGGGCCCTCGAGGCTCTTAAGGAGCGAACAGTGGCGGATCCAGGATCTAACTTAATATCTGCTAATATGCCATGTAATCGGGGGTAGGGGGACTTATGGAACATCCCCCAATGGGTATATGTACTATAAGTTTTTGTCAAGGGGGGGGGCAATTGCCCCCCCCTCCCCCTTGGATCCGCCACTGGGACCGAATTGCAAGGAAATGAGTTGTTTTTACTCCACAACTCTTGAATCCTTCCTCCCCCCATTCCTCGATAATGGCCTCTCCTTTTTTGGGGGGCTGCTCGCGTGACCTGAGGGGCGGGGAGACGATTTGCGATTGGCCTCATCAGGAAATGCCCCTCCGACCGGAGATTTCACTTCGCGGATCGACATGGTGCCCGCTCGGTCGAGTTCACAATGCTTGTCTCCCCTTGAGTAGGTCGGAGGATCCTTTGCTAGATTTTGTCTCGTCCCGTCTGCTTTCCATATCCCAAGTTAACCGCACATTTTACAATTTTCTTGTTATTTTCCCCTTCTTTTTCTTGTTATTCCTGAAGAGGGATTGTAATACGTATTTTTCGCGCGTAAAAGGTTATGTTACCGAATCTATTTTGGAATTTCTTCATTATTTATCAACGGTTTGAATGGTTTTGTGTTTCACCTTGGTGCTGAAACCTAATCGGTTGATGTATTTCAATTGTGATAAAATACGCGGGCGCTCAGCCAAGTCTTCAAATTGGCGAATCAGGTATGTCTTAGCTGAGTTGTAAGCAGTCACTTCCTTTACCTAAAGCTTGAATTAAATCGAGTCACAGCTGAGCACGTGTTACGCAACAGTGACGTCGTATTCTTTGTTTCACCTGTCGTGTGATAAATGTCTGATAACTATTTTAAGGAATATAAGAAAAATGCTCAGTGATATTTGCAATCAAGGGCGCTTGCATTTTTATTACTGTTTTGGAAATTTTGGTCAACTTCTCATGTACAGTGGTACACATTCATCCAACTTATTTGTGGATTTTTTCCTCTCAAGTGTTTTGCTACTTCTTCGCACGACCATTACGGGACCAAAAAAACGCTTGACATGTGCTCCCACCTCAGCTAAAAAATTTGAGTTTTACATCTGTGTATTTTAATAAGGTAGATTTTGATCAAACACGCCATTGGAGCACTCGAGTGCTTGTTTGCACATCCGTTTTCTGGCGTCATCGCGCCAGACTCTTTTCGAATATTCTCCTCACAATGAAAACCTCGCTTCCGGAGCCTTTCCTGTCCCCCAATGCCAGAGTTCTTCGGATATGAATGAGAATGCGTGCTCTCCGTTTTCTGTCTACCTTCATTCTCTCTTCATTCGCATCTGTGGTTTTCCTGTCATGTATTTGTCACTGTTAAGGAGGCGTCACATTTCACAATGTGAGTGAACAGGTGCTTTTTTTTAAATTTATTTGAAAACCTCTTCAAAAGCGTCACAGGCACTGCTGAGGTGATTAAAACCAAGATTATCACCACCCACCTGTTAACGGCGCTAAATCGTTCGACACGATACTCCTGCTTTTCGTGGTGACTTCCCTTTTGTGAAATCGTTAATGACGCTTCGGATTTTGAATGTATCTTTGCTAATGGCAGACATTAGTGCCAGCTATAAAATTGAAAGGTTTCAAACAAAAACCACCACGGGCGTCGTTCTCCATCTCGGCGAAACGGTTATTTAAGAGTGAAACGCGACGGATTTCCTCGGTAGCCATCCGTGGAATTCAATGACTTAAAAAAATCACTCCCTAGTGCTTTGGGTTTCTGTTGGAAGAGAAATGATTTTAAAAATTTTTTATCCCGTAATTTTGGACAGGAAACTGTTTTTCGTACTACACAAGAATCATAGTAGTTGAATTTTATCTCTTTTTTTTGTTCTTTCCTGCGTAAAAAATGGACATTTTCTTCCAATTCTTGACTGTTGCCAAATTGCGACCGGAAATGCCAGCGATTTTCACCGCAGTCTCTTCTTCCTCCTTTAGACCCAGCTTTCGTGGGTGCTTGCAGTCCAGCATTAAGCATTATCCGAAGTGTTTTGATAGAACACAGATTTTTAACTGTTATCCTGTCGCCGAATGACCCGGATATTATCTCCGACAACTATTCAGCTATTTCGTTGTGCTAACGTTTTCAACTCTCAAGCTAGTAAGCTACTATTTCAAATCTCAAGGAAGTAAGCTACAGTTGTTGGGTATTCGGTAGGTACTCAGTGCTGAACAGCTACTCTTCTGTGGCACTTTTTTCAGTCCAATGATCGACCACGCGAAAATCCTGTTTCGTCTTACTTTTATGTGGGTGTAGGTTTGTTGGCCTTTTCATTTTCATTTGTAGGTACAGAGGGAGTAATCGCCGTTCTCTTGCAGTGCCTCAGAGTTACAGAGTTGATTTTCACCTAATTAAGTCGTTCCCGACGCATTTGTAGTATAATTCTTAAGCTAAAATCTACTACATCTTAAAGTTTCAAAGAAATCACCGCTTGGACTGAACGCACAAATGCATTTCAAGTGCCGTTGATGTCATTTTTATGCATCCTCTTCTTCATGATGATACTTATCAACAAAGCCTAGTGGTGCAATACGTTGAGAAAGGTCATGTGACGTAAATATTTTCCAAACCAAAACGCATCCTTTGCTTTCCTCTCGTTGTAACCAGCTGTGGTAAAACATTTTGATGGGCGACTTGCGTATTTGAACCGTATTCACCGGATTTTGTCATAGATATAGTGACTATGATGTTAGTCTTTTATGTTCAGCATAAAATTTCACCTTCCTCAAAGTCGTTGTCTGGGGATCAGAAGGCTCCTAGTCTGACGGTTATCCATTTGATTGGGAATTTTTAAGCACCTCCCCGCTACCGAAGTGCCGCTTGTGGTCTTTCGCACTACCACGCTAATGCGTGTTGCTGGTCGGCGGATTTTGACTGCCCTCATCCGGACGCCCTCCGAAGTAACGCCCAAGTGACGGTGCCATCCGTTCTGTACCATCGGTCTTGTCGGTATCGAATCAAAACCGCCCCTTCGATACAATATCACGAGGATTCAAAGGTACGCTGAGTGATCAATTCTTCTTGAAGTTTCACTCGACCTTGCCCGTTAAAAAAAATCAAATGTGAAATTGAAAATTTATTATGTGAAGGTCGTCTCTCGGTGATATTTAATGGTCCAGTGCAATTTAATTGACTAAGTAAAAAGAAACGCGCTTCTCAAAATTTGGAAGTGGTTCCTCTTTTGGGACATTTTCATTTTAAATGTAAATGAGACGCTTTATTTTATTGTGTTCACTTCTCTGTAACGAAGCGTCTTTTTCCGGTGCAATTCTTGTAGAGAATATGTGCTGAGTCGACGTTCGCTGTGACTGATTCCGAATTGCATGGCGTCGTCACCTCGTTTTCGGGAAAGTGTCGAATTTTGAACATAAAAATCCCTCAGCCCCAGTTTGAGTTAGATGCCAGTGTATTACGTTCTTCGCGTCCGCGTTTTTGAAGAGATCGGTCATGCTAACCATGTGCAATTTAGTATCCGGCCGTGGCAGCGAGGTTGGTAACGCACAGACTTGGCAAATCAAGGGTCGCGGGTTCGAATCTCATCTCGGAAGCTGGTGTTGTGTCATTGGATGGAGATCATTGGTTAGACGGTGCAATACTGCCTCGATTGTTGGAACACCTAGTTTCCACTGTAGTCTTTTGGGACACAATTCAGAAAGACCTCGACAACGACGACGTCATATGCACGACATTGTCGAGGATCCTCTATTTACTGAATAAGGGGCTTGTGTATTGTTGACGCCGATTTTACCTCCGGTGCGCCCTCTCCTCCCCTTCATCCTCACCTCCCCTTCGCCCTCTCTCCCCTCCTATTGGCCTTCCTCCTCCCTCCCTTCCCCTCTCCACCCTCCAGTCTATCTCCGCCCCCCCCCCCACACCCCTCCTTCCAGGCGAGGCGATCCTCGCCTTGCTCTCTCGAGGACCTCGGGCATCTTCCGGCCGATCCCATAAGAGGAGGCAGCCAACTCGCTCGCTCCCGAGAGGACGGACGGTCGAAAGAATTCGGTTCGGCGACATCCGGATTCTCACTCGCCCGTGGGGAGGGTTCGTCCCTTTCGGACTCAGGAACCGCCCCTTGAACGAGAAGAAGGGAGGAAGGAAAGGGGTTCCGCGATGAGGTGACCCAGCGACGGAAGGACCTCCCGACTGTTGAGACGAGAGATGGTGAAGGGGGGCCCGGGTGCCGTCTTCTGCGGTGATGGTGGAAGAAGTGGTGTCGTCTTGGCATCGCGGGCCGCGTGCCTCTGGGCAGCTGCGCGCCAAACCGGTGTGTTTCCCGTCATTCCCTTGTGCCCCCCCCCCCTTTAAACCCACCCCTCGAATTCATCCCGTGGGGCAGCCAGTTGTTATCGGTTGTTTCCAGTGTGCCTTCCGCTGTTGTTTTGCCATTCTTGCCGAGTGGAGTGCGCCCCTGGGGAACGAAAGTGGAGCGGGGAAGGTTTCTTGGATACTTATCGCCGCGGGACGTGAGTATTGCGGTGATGTGCGCGCACGTAAAAGTGACCTATGTTTTTCATTCCCAGAGGAGACACAATTTGCTGGAATTCTTGACTCGTGTTCCCGATGGAATTGTTTCTTTTAGTTATGGCGTTTCTAAAGCACCTCCTGTGTGATGTTGTAGAAAACACTTAAATCGACGAGAGCCTAGCTGTAGTTGTGGGGAAACGGAGGAATATATAGACGAAATACTTGGTCGCTGTGGTAGTTTTAGTCCTTACATTTTGAAAAACAAGTATTTTCTCCGTGTTGTATAGCAAAACCTTAATCATTAGCAGTTAGTCCGGAGACTGGCTCATGGAAGATCTCCACTCCGTCCTCATTTCGGCTACCTAACCGTTTCACCTCTTCGTAGTTTTTGCTGTAATATCCATCATCATTATCCTAAGGGGATCAAACGGGTATTTCGTTCGATCCTCGTTCATTGAATTTATTTCGCTCTTTGTCTATTTGGTTCTTGGTTGCCATCATTGCATCCGATTGGCTTATTAAGTTCTCTCTGTGTTCACGGTAGAGATTCGAGGGCTTGTTGGCGTTATTACTCTCGCTGTCGAAACATTTCCTTCCTGATCTCTCTCTCTCTCTCGAAGTTTTCTCGTCAATCCGGAATCGTCAGTTCCGCCCGGGGGAAATCTCTCTCAGGGCAAGCGAAGCTCGCCCCGCTCTAAGAGATCTCCGTAATGCACGTGTGCCCGCGAATACGGGTCGTGGGGATGCATGTAAATTTCCGTTCTGTTGTAAACGGGCTCTATAACCCTAAGTACGCACGTGCCTTGACCGTGCATTCACTTCCCATGTATCTTTTTTTTTGCTTGGAGAGGGTCGTGACCTTACTCGCATATAGATGCTGATCCGCTTATAGTTTCAACGAAATGTTACAATGAGAGCCTTTCACAGCTAGCGGTGGGTGAGGTCTTTCCATCGCCCGCCGATGCCAACCAACTTGAAACAAACAGCCACTCCTCGCGTATGCAAGACAAAACTAGCAGAGTGAGAGAATTAGATAGCATTTACAAATTATACACTTGCATCTGTCACATCGTCCTTATAGAGTTTATAATCGGTGAGTAAAATCATGACTGTAGTACTGGAATACCGTCTTTGTTGTAAAAATCTTTCCAACTGTTACTTACCAGCTAAATTTTTCCATCACGCATTCATGCATTGCACCTTACAGTATCTCCCATTTCTGAGACACCTCTTGTGTTTCTCGTCGTTGTATTTCGCTACATTCATCCAGGTCTTCTTCCTTTCACCCCATGAGAAGGTACATGAGTTCTTTATTCGTGCGTTTCATCCATAGGTTGTGGACTTGCGCTTGTAGCACATAGGCGTTTGCACACGTATTGTGCCTGTATTGTGTGTTTAGAGTATAATGCGTGGAAGCGATGCACGCGTACTCTCGTGAAACGAGGGATCATGGTCGTCGACCAAAGAATTAGTATGTATGTACTTAGAATTTTCCTCACTTTTGTTCCGGGTCCGGGGATAAATGTGTGTAAAATGCGAATAATCTATTAATTCGCTAACTGGCGTTTATGAGTTCCTCATAGTTAAGCCGGAAGCTTTCTCTTATAATGGTAGTCAGCGAGGCCCTGGGTGATTTCGTTATCTTCGGCCGTCGGTGGGAACCGTATGACCTTTTTTGTAAGGTTTCGCGAGGCATCGTGTTGAGTTAGACGGCGCCAGCAGTCAGTTGCCCGTCTGTCTGTGGGTCTCGGGGAGTGTCAGGGGGGGGGGCGGAGGCGGGGGGGGGGATTTGGTTCTGGGTTCGCGTGCGTGGATGGGGCACTTGTGTGAGCGGTGCGTGCATCATTGGCTCGCGCGGCACCCCGCTCGCTATCTGCGCACACGTCTCCCCTCGTAATCCCCGCATTGCCTCCGGGGCGCCTCTAGAGCAGCCGATCCCCCCCCCAACCCTTCCTCCTCTTCTTCTGGTGCCATAAAAAAAACCGTTCGCTCCTTTCCCACCGGCGAAGACCCGAGTGAGTCGATCGCTGTGCCGCTAAGAGCAGTCTCTCAATGTCAGTGGGAGTCGTTATTGCTAAACGGGAGTCATTGTGCGCATACGTGCATGCCACTAGGTAGTGATTCACAGCGTGTGTCAGAAGCCCAGCTTCGTGCCGTGGTATCTCCAGTGTTGGAATGTGCAATTCATTTGCAACCCCTTGCTCCTGAAGCAGGAATGAAAAATAAACTAGTATTCAACCTTTTAGTATTTTTATGAGGGTAACATTTGAGCGCGGAAGTCCTCGTAAAATCAGGTTTTTTTGCTTCCATTCTGGGAACATTGCTTTAGGGGAAGTTAAGAAACAGTAATAATACAGCCAAAGGTTCGCCATTTTTCCTCGCCATTTTTCCTCAATCAGTGTAGGAAATCAGTTGAGGAAAAATGTATTCCACCTGACGTCGTTACTAGTTATTTGCAAAAATTGAGCTGTGGAGATTTGCCAAGCTAAGACCGAATTGATTTCCTTTTCATTGGAGCTTCATTTGTTATGAGTGTCGCTGTAAAGTCAGTAAGGCATGAATTAGGGATAAATGCAGTTAAGAGTAGAAGTACTTTCAGACTTTGGCGTGAATAGACTGAAACATTAATTAATCATGCCTATCAAGTACTTCTGGTTTTGATCAGCGATTATCGCGGAATCCATCCGAAAAGGACGGAGTCACATTCACAAATCGGCGGAAGTGAGTTTTGGTTTTAGGTAGGAAGGAAGGTGGGTAAGAAAACACGCGTAGGTGACTAGCCCTTGCATCATCATGTGAAAATTTGAATCGCGTAAGCCCTCAGCAGGCAGACTCTCGAGAAAAGGAATTGTTAACCGTAAACCATCAGGAAAGAGTGCGAGGAATGTGGCTTGACATTGATAAATGAAATTTTCGGTATCCTTTTGGTTTCACCGCCGAAGCGGAGGGCTACAAGGGGTTTTCTCCATTGTTCTCGTAGTGGGTGTCAGCGTGAATGAATAAACAGTGGTTGGTCCTGTGGGTCTGTAAGCTTGGAATATTTACTCAGCGAAAGTTAATTGTTCTCTGTGATGGAAAAATTCATCCTTCCCGCTGTTGGAATGAAACCCAGCAGCCGTTGGAACAGGTTATTCGAAATTCGGTTGACAATCAAAGTGGGCACATGTAAATTATACTCTACGCGTGTTTCTACCTGTAGGTTCGTTTCCGATCCGTACAGCAGGGCTTACGATGAGTCAATCGTCGAAGAAGAGAATTCTTCCTAGTGTTTCTAAAACATTTTCCCCAGGTTATTTCCGTCTTCCTTGTCCAATTCATTCCCCGAAAACAGTTTGTGCTAACCCTTTGCCGGCATGGAACGCGGCGTGGGAACACGGACAGAAAGGGGAAGATGGGAGCTAGCTCTCAGGTGACGGGGGCAGAGGGGGTGGAGTCGTGGGAGACGTTTGTTTTTTCGTCCCTGAATGGGGCCGAATGCACCCCCGCCCGCGTGAGAGAACTTCAAATTGCGCGAGTGACTGCTGTGCCGCTATCATGTGCTGGGAGCGCCAATGAAAATTAGTCGGATGATGCCAGCGAGAGCATTTTTCGGCGAAGAGAAAGCACACTTAGTATAGTTTTGCCCGTCCAGTCCTGTCCAGGGTATTTAGTAAGCCTTTATTCTCGCTGTAACGGGTGTAAGCCCTCTGCAGCCGTGGGTTGAATCCAAAAACTTATAGTACATACCTATACGCGAGAGGGAGGAAGTTAATTTGGGAGAATTACGAGGGGTGTTGGAGCTTGAATGGTGACTGGTGGAGGGGTAATTGACGACACGATTGTTGTAATAAAACTAATTAATACTAATACTAATTTAAGTTTAATTGATGGAGCGCAAAGTGAATTTTTTAGTATAAAGTATAATGTTTGGTCGATATAAATATATTAATATAAGTATTGGTTTCCTATTATTGTTTTGTTTGTTTAAATATTTTTTAATGTTAGTAAATAATTTAATTAGATTAGTTTTGCTAACTAAGGCGTGAGGGAGTAAATAAGGAGGAGTTAGATACTGGTGAGTTGGGATGTGAAAGTTGGGTGGATGGAAGAGGGATCAAATTTTTAAATTTTCATTTTGCGTCTCTGTTTGTTATTTTTAGGTAGAGGTAGCATTCGGTGAGGATATTTATTTTTCCCGTATAGTATTTATTTCCGTGGTATCAGCCTCCTAAAAGTTTTGCGACGGGTAACGAGTGTTTTTTAATTCGCTTTTCCCCGTAAAATTGGAGAGTATTGGCATGGACTCGTTCATTCTATTCTTTAGTGGGTTCACTTACATTTGCTGTGGTGACTTAGATTTATTTTAATCCTTTGTCATATGTAATAATAATCGATTTGATATATTTTTTTCGAAGATCATGGCAATTTTTTCCATGCGTAAGACATAATAAATGGTCTTGATATTATCTGAAAAAAGACTTAATTCTTTATGTAGACCATGTCCTCCATTATGCTTCTTGTGTGAACTGCATGGTATTTGAAATTTCCGAGAAAATATTTCAGGGCTTTCGTCTCATTAATGGATGTTGTTTTTGTTTTGATTACGATTCGCTGGAACTCGGTCGCCGTGGGATGTTTTTCACTCGGTCGTGGTTTTTAAGATCCCCGTCGCAACCGAGAAAGTCATTGGTTTAGTTTAAATTTTCCCTCTCTGATTTGGTCGATATTGTGCTAGGTACCTCGCTGCGCCCTCGAACATGTCACTCTCGGAAATGATCATATGTCCAAATTATCTCCACCAGGGACTGCTGGCCGACACATAACACAAAAAAATAAACAATCTACAACTTTAAAACTAAGAATAGATTTTGGTAGTCTCAAAGCTATTAATGTAATCCTTTTTAATTAAATACTCTCCGCGAATTTACTATATTTTTAATGACTCTGGTCTCCGGGTCTTCGCTCGTGATGCGGTGAGTCAAGAGTCGAATCCATACTACTACACTGGATAGTGTAAGGAAGTAAAAATTGTGCACGTCTTGATGGAGGTATTCAGACGATCAGCAGTTATCACTAGAATCAATAGAAATGAGATGTACGCTTTCGTATTTTTCGCATTCTGCTTCGTCATCTTGTTTACCCAGAATAGAATGTGGACTGTCAAATGTTTGCGATTACTGCGATTGAGGAATTTCCCGGGTGTCCAAAGGTCGCTCACTCGCGCCAGATTCGACACCGAACTTCTGTCTCGTGGAAACTAAAAACTGAACCAACTGTTCCTTACATTAGAAAGCTGTTGCTTAGCTTTAAAAATTGGTTGAATTAGAGTCTAACTATGGATTAATGGAGGCTTAGGCAAGAAGGTTTGCTGTGTTGGAAAGGGAGTTGTGAAATATTAATTTCTCTCTAGGAGCCTTTTCCTTAATATTAATTCGTCGCGATGAATTATTTGTTTTTAATCTTTTTCCAAATGTAATAATAAATTTGTGGTGTCTTTTTTCCCTGTGATGCATGGTAGTTTTTTCGAGAGAAAGTTTTCCCCGAAGTGTAACGGGCGGCGCTTTATAAGCAGAACTTTTGGATTACGTGTTGATCACCATGGACACGACGAGAGAAAAACAGATGAGCAGTCTAGGGACAACTCTTAAACAGTCTCCGGTCCTCTGTGACCGCGAGCTTTATACTCAACTACCTAAAATAAAGCGATCATTTGTGTAATTATTCTCTTTAGTGCTTCGTTTGCCGGTGAGAACTGAATTACAAAACCACAATTTTATCACTTGGGACGGCGAAATGAAAGCATAATTACATTGGCTCATTGTTCATGTGTGTTGAAAAATTGATCGGTTCAGTTTTTTTATGGTAATTATTTCGGCGATACTTGGAGGTATTTTTTTTAAGAGGATAGGTTTTGGGTTTTACATTCCTCAAAGATCCAAACGTGGTGTTTGTTCGTCTGTGCAATCGTTTGGGTAATAAGGTTGGGCACTCAGTTAAACTTCTGGGTACTTCTTTGGTACGTTACTGGCATTCTAGAGTGTGCTGCGGACTGGCCATGCTTCTTCACCGCCCCTAGGAGCCTTTTCCTTAGACCGTCTTACTTTTGAATCCATTTCCGAGGCGCGAGAAAGGATGGGAGGGAAATGTTGTGTAAACAGAATCGTTCTTCGAAACGAGTGGATCGCTTTAGTAAACTTGTGAAAAACATTCCCTTGTTGACTTGTCGGTTCCGAGGCACAAGTGCCGCAGGAAATGTTGTGAATGCATTTGGGAATGGAGGCGAGGCGTGGAGTGGTTGGCAGGTGGGTACGACGACGGCGCTGCTCTCATTTGCATCGCTCCCGTGGAAACCATCAATCTTCCGTCTTCCCTCATCCTCCCTTCCCCCTCTACCCCCCCCCCCCCCAGCGGGTTCCAGACCCATCCCCCCGCGGGCGCCCCCAGTCGCTACTTATCGCGCGTGGATTGTTTTATTTTCGACGGCGAAGAACCAAGATGGGTGTGTGACGCCGATTTCCCGCGCTCAAAACTAATGACGGTTTATTTAACCTAGCGAGTGTTGAGTATAGGTGTAGCAAAACATGGTGGCACTCGATCGTGCAGAAAATGACGTCAGGGAGAGGAGGGACAAAGATGCTTCGGTTCTCTCTTTCAGTCCCCAACTGAGCCCTTCGATAAATTTGCCCGCTCATCACCACTTAAGGTGATTTGAGCGAAAAACCACTTCACCTAGAATTTGATGAGTTTGGCCTCATTTTAAAGAAAAAACTCATCTTACCAATGATATCAAAATATCAATCCGTTGCCGAACTACTTTTCGAGCTATTTGCCTGAAAATATAAACTGGTTTACATGGGATAGATTATGGCTGTGCGCTCCAGAGGGAGAATATTGAACAAATTAGGAACTTCTAGCACCTAGATTTCGTCAAAAAACTAACGGTGTGTAGATTGCATGTTTTCTCAACTATTTATAAAAAATAATCTATTACTCACCGCAGTAATATTTACAGAATCGCAAAAAAACCTGCTGTTTTGAAGGGTTTTTAGCCTTACGGCGGGAAAAAATGAGTCAAGGTAGAGACTTATGTAGCTTTATTTATTTAATGACTACGGATTATGATCATATATGATATATATATCTTTGCGCCATTAATATTACAATATTTATTTCATTCTTCTTACAGACGCTGAAATAAAAAAATAAAATTTGAATATGGTCTCCATTATGACTAGGGAACTATCTCGCTCAAACCATCTTAATTCGTTCCCAGTGACCTTAAACGCTCCGCTGGCGAGTGCCACCAAGTTTCGCTATGCCTATATCATGTGGCTGGCAGGATTTGAAGATAATCGACATTCGATCTTAAGTCCTTAAAATTATGTGAGAAAACGCTTCTATTTTTTTACTAAAACACCAATCACGGAGAAGAAAATTTAAATTGTCCCTCTCCGCTTTGTAGTACACATTGCGGTTTAGAGCCCTCTTTAAGAATGTATAAGTATTATGTCGACTCCCCGAAATATCATAGGCAGAAAGGGTTATTGAAATGAAGTGAAGGACGGAGTGGAATTCCTGCTTCGGGTTCTTGCTTTAACCAATTTTTACCCTTGAAGTTTAATACTGCTCGGGGATACTAGGGGAAGCGTATTGCTGCGAAATCTGGTGGCACATTCCACAAAAGCGTATAATTAGGTCTCGTATTTTTAGAAATTGCTCCATGTATGACATGAGTTCGAAGTGTTTTGGTAAAATGTATTCTAGCAATATTTTACTCGTGGGACATCGGGCCAATAAATTGGAAAGGCCCACTATTTCAACGCTTCAGCAAAAATCAGAGTGGCTCGGAGTGTTTACCATGGGAACGTGAAGGTGTATCCTAAATGAAGCCTCGTACTAGAGCCCTTTTACTAAATGAATATCTTCATGCAATTGGTCTTCGTTTCCTCGTTCAGGCGAAGAGGACTGTGTTTCATTCCTCTGCTCGTGAGTTAGTTTTCCTGTTTTGTATCATTTGTTAAAATTTCAAATTTTCCGAACGTGTGCTATTGTTGTTGGGATTTTAGGTCGTAATATTTTGTTTTGCCTAAACTAAGTGTGATATATTACCGGTAAGCATTTATGCGCTAATATTTCCGAGTGACATTTTAATCTGTACTCAATTAGAGATTCTGACTTCTACGGTGGCATGTACCTACATTCACCAATGTCCAAAATCTTTTTGCGGCTTGCAGTATACATGTTTTACTACGATATTTTCAGCGAATGTTTTGAATGGACATTGGGTGTGTAGCGTGATGATTTAAGGAAGTAATGAATCCCTTTCGGCAATCACCTTAAACTGATTGCTTACGAGTCACGATTACAACACTGTTTCCTTATTCTTCCAGATGATGCAATACCCAAACAACACCCTTGGGTGATAATGTTTTCTTTTTGGTCCCGGGAAAACAAAGGAAAAAGTTTTGATCGCATCTGTTTTCCCGTGATCGTGAGAAGCTTGTATTTCGACATTGCTATCGATGCCCCGCCTAATTCTTAGAATGTTGGGAATAATAAACCAAATCTCCCCACTTAATTAAGGTGAGAAAATGGGCGCCTAATTTTTAGGTATCATTATTCGACCGCTTTGGGAAGTCCACGTCATGTTTTCAGGATAGTTTTGATTGCGCGCGATATATATTTTCTGAGATTAACGTGGTGATATAAACGGGACGTTGTGTGAGGTACTAATCGCTTATTCTGTCCCGTCTAATCGTTATACTTATCCCTGCAAAGGGCATACGTGCAAGTACCCATCGCCCCTTTCCCTTTCAGGGTAGACACTGTCCAAATATCTTAGCGCCGTTAGGAATAGAAAAGTGGCTCTTCTTTAATAATTTCCTCCGTATTACCCTATCCTTGCATGCCTCTTTTTGTTTCCCCACTTTCTTGCGTTATTTCATCCACGCTGTTTTTCCCATGAGTCCTCCTCAATAGTCACTTCCACCTCATTCACGCGTGACTTTCTCGGTCTACCCCTTCCTCCATTGGTGGGTCCAAGGGGGGGGGACAGCAGTAGGGGCAATCCCCCCCCCTCCCCAAGAACCATTTTGCACATAGTTTGGTACGAATATCCGGGACGAGACCCACAAACCTCACTTTTCCTGGAGGGTATTCCATACCCCAAGAACCGCTGGTCCGCCCCCCCCCCCCCCTCACCTCTGGTCTGGAGCCGCCCCTGCCTTCCTCTCACACCATTCACTCCTCTTTTATAAATCATGTTTCGTAATTCGACTCATCCATTCTCTCGACATGGCCAAATCATAGAAACGGGTTCCTTTATAAGTATCCATTACTGGAGCATCCATACCACATCCTTTGATTACCCTCTCATTCCTAACCCTACCCACCGCAAAAATGTCTCGGGTACCCCATGCCCACTGCATGTACGGCCGTTTTACACGATGCTTAGGTCAGTGCTGAATTCAGTACTGAAATCAGTGCCGAAACTCGGAACCAAATTTGGGACTTAAATCCAATTCGATGCCTCGGAGCCTGTGTTTACACGGTGCTGATTTCAGCGCGCAGCGGCGTTTTCCGGGCATTTGCTGAACTACGCAATGTAAATAAACTGCGCCGTATTGCTTCGGCATATTAAGTGAAATCATGGAATCGCGGAATGATTGTACTGTTTTCAGCGATTCTGAACAATTCCTCGAGAGATTTTATAGGCCTTGGTATTTTGGTAGATTCCAGCGCCGCCACCGGTATTCTCTCGAAACGATCGACTCGCCTGCTTGCCTGTGATTGGTCGTTGGATCCAAGAATCGGATGAAAAATATGTATCGTACTTATTTCCCTTTTCAGTACTGATAATCGAATTCCATTCCGTAATTGGATGCTCACACACTTTACACGGTACGATTTTAAGTATGCTGTTCAGTTCTGTTTTCAATATACTGTAGTAAGCATCGTGTAAAACAGCCATTAGTCTGCTCTTATATCTATCCTGGCATACCCTAGTCCCTTCGAACTGAATCCATGTAAAACTCTGTCAAATGCCTCGACGAGCCATCGTTGACGCGTTGCAGTACATGAAAGGATTGATAATCGATCACTCGCCGTATTTGAGCGACGTAACATGTGTGCGTTCATTCCCTGGATGTGCTCATGACCCGCGGTCGCGCTAACGAGGCGTGCTCTCCGTGTATATCTCAGTACTCGTCGAAGATGCTCAAAACTCGTGCGCGAGAACGTCTTCGGGAAGGAGTTTGCTTCGCCGGCCGGCAGGTGGCGGCTCTTCGTCGAGACGAGCGATGCGACGCCGGGAGGAGGATGTGTTAGGGAAGAGGAGAGGGAATTGGGGGGAGATTTCTCCCTACCCCTCCCGCTACACCCACCCCCTCTTCGCTCACTCCCCTTCCCCCACCCTCTGCTGTGTCCGTGTAGATGCGGAAGGGTGAGGTTGGGGGAAGGGTTAAAAGTGGAGGAGGAGGTGGAGGGAGTTGGGCGTTCACTTGCACACTGCTTTGAATCACGAGTGTCGGCGCAGCGCATGCGATTCTGAAATGCAATCTTATTTTCCAATCCGCCCCTCTCCCGCTACTTCTCCACCTCCCTCTTTTCAACTCACTCCCCCACCTCTCCACTTAATTTCCCCCACTCCCGCCTCAGCAACTGTTGGGAAATGCAAGGGGGTGGTGGTGGCCCCCCTTAGTTGGGGCCCTATCAGTCTTCGGCTGTGCCCCTCACACCGATTCAGCATTCCAAGGCTTTGGTTTTCATGGGTTTCGTTTTCCTTCCGGTCGCTTAAGGTAGTTTGAGCGAGATATTATTTCATAATGGAGACCATATTCGAATTTTATTTTTTAATTTCAGTGTCTGTAAGAAGTGTGAAGTGAATATTGTAATATTAATGGTGCAAAAATATAGTTATATATGACCAAAAGTAATTAAATAAATATATCTACATAAGTCTCTAACTTGACTCATTTTTTCACGCCGTACGGCTAAAAAGCCTTCAAAACAGCTGTTTTTTTGCGATTCTGCCAAAATTATTGCGTTGAGTAATATTTAAAAATTTATAAATAGTTGAGGAATTGTACAAACTACACACCGTTATTTTTTTGACGAAATCTAGGTGTTATATGTTCCTAATTTTTGCAATATTCTCCCTCTGGAGCGCACAGCCGTAATCTCACATTGAAAAACAGCTTGTACTTTCAGGCAAATTACTCGAACAGTAGTTCTGCAAAGGCTTAATATTTTGATATAATTAGAAAGATGAGTTTTTTTTGTAAAATGAGGTCAAACTCGCTCAAACTACCGTAAGCATTGCCCTCGGGGCGACATTTGAGGCGGGCCGTGAGCAGTGGGAGGTAATTGCCCTCGCCTCTCGAGCTAAGCATTTTGTAGTATTGAATTATTAATTTGCAATAAGCTTTATTATTAGAGGATTAAATTTTGGAAGGGAAATTTCCAATTTCATATATCCGTCATGGAATAAAATGCTATATGTATTTTGGGGGCTCAATTAGATATGTTCATGGGAATTCATTTTATCGTAATTTTCCCCTACCATTTTAACGTTTCCCCTAACGTTTTTTTCGGCGTTTCATTTACACTAGAGTTTTTGTCGTGCACTTTTTCCATCGCGATGTGAAATTTCCACCTTTCATTCGTCCGTCATGCGTAGGATTTGAGAATCCGTCGCTATCTCTTGTGTCTGTGCAACAGGTGGTTTTAGATTTTTCACCGATGAAACCTATTGTTTCCTTTTCAGAAATACGAGAAAAGTTTACTACACTGTTCTTGTATTCATTATCGTTCCCATGTTTATATGGGAAAATCTCCCAATTGTTTGTGTTTTCGTTGATTTCAGGGAATAGATATGTTTTCGTCGTTATTTTCTACCATTCATCCTGTCTTCAACGAGTTCGCTTAATGCAACGTTTCTGACATTTTTTGGCTAGCATGTTTGTATGACACACTTAGTTGACACGTACGTGCAATATCACTGTATTCTTTCGATCTGTATAACTTGCTTTATCTCCTTGGATCGAGCTAAATATACGCGTCTCCATTCAGGTTTTTTTATCTTTCCTGCCGAGTGATTTTGATCCAAGTCCGTTAGGTAGTGATTTCGTTTATCACATTTCTAGCACATGATATTATGCGCCGTTGAGAGATATCTGCCTGTCGTTCTGCTGACTTTCCTCCCTCTCCTCCTTGCGTGGCTGTAATTTCCGTCCTACTGTGTGTTTTTCATGGCTGAGCGCTATTCGCTCCGCGCCGATGCCACGGAAATGCATGCATGCAAAAGACATAACGCATTGTTACAACTAACTGTCGAATCGGCGCATTCAGGTTTTCTTCCTCGTCAAGACTGCACTTAAAAGTGGAATCTTTTGTTCTTTCGTCGGAGCTCTCAGATTCTCGTCGAAGACACGCGACATGCGTAATAGGGGCACTTGATTCTTTGAGAGTTGTTGTCAAGTTTAATATTATGAATAATGCTTCGGGACTCATGTTAAGGTGCTGAAAATGCTTCGAGGTTTGAATTGACGCAGCCACGTGTACAAGGTCGCGTAACTTTTTTATTGTGTATCCTTTTAAAAACGACAGCCCTCCCCAGTGTTAGTATGTATTCTGTTCTAGGTCTTTCTGTTAGTGTGTGCAATGTCTTTCTGTGCATTTTCAAAGTGTTCCTCAATTGTAGAAGCATAGTGGTTTCTGGATAATGATGTGTTTGGTTATCTAAATAAAGGTTATTATTTCTGATTGGATTGAATTTCCGTTTTTAGGACAAACTTTGCCTATTTAGATTGATAGGTACAGTTTTACCTCAGAAATATCAATAGTTTTTTTCCGATCGCGCTATTTTTAATTTATTTCATTGACTGTAGATGGCGGGAAGGGGATTGGAGGAAACTAAAAGAGTGTCTTTCTTGTGAATTTTCCTGGAAAACCAATTCGAAAGGGCATTCGCATGGCGAGGGAACTGAGGGTGCACCAAAGACCTTTTTTGTATTCCAAGGAAGATATTTATTTTGATCACAGATGTACGAGCGTCACATTAAGCATATTTTTTGTTAATTGTTTCTCAGCCCTTCTCGTTTTTGTCTTATGCTTATAAATCTGTCATCTTCGGAAAGCGCCGGTAAATAGGCGTTTGAGTGCTTGTTCGTCTGTCTCTTCTGTTCTTCTGTCTCTTCAATGAATCAGCCTTAACACGCACGAGAGGAAGAAAGGGGCAAAACGTGTGCTTGACAGTTTCCGAGTTTCGCTTTTACGACTGTTGTTTGGAAAGGGCGCCGCTCGGCTGCTTAATTGTTGTTTTGGCTGTCCTTTGGAAAAAATAGTTAATGGGGGGGGGGAATTTTTTAAATCAAAGAAGCAATATTGACGATCTTTGCGCATTGGAATTTATTCCGCTTTGTGTATCGTAAACTAATCTGATCTATGTCACGAGCTCTCTATTTACTTGAAATGTCATATTCTTCCTACTAATCCTAGAGACCGGGTGACTGACCTATGTATGTACATAATGTGGGCGAAATGTCGTTACATATAACGAGCGTAACTCACTTGTTGGCTATATGAGCTTTGAAACACAATTCTTCGACAACTAATCGTTGTTTAATAGTGGACTGTTTATTGCAATCAGCGCTGTACCAACGAGTGAGGTCAGAGTTGGGAAGGAGTGCATATTCCTTTGAAAAATGCCGTCCTCTGCTTAATTTGCCTCTTTCTATGGATTCATAAGAACTTGATCCATAGTGTTATGGGAAAGCTCTTCTCTATGCACCTGTGGCCCTCCGAGGGGAGGAAGGAACGCACCAGAGGGGTTGATCCATAAACTCGGAGCTGCTGATTTCCTTGGCGGAGGTTTTTGTTAACCTCCTTAAGCCGTCTAAGTGACTGCGTAAATGTGCCTCTCCGTTAATCGGATACTGCGCCAAGATGAGCGTGTCTGAATCCATTGGCAGAGAATTCCCGTCCTCATGTGTTGGTTTGTCAAATAATCATGTCGCACGCCACATTCCGGGAATCGCCACCGTTGCATGAACGCTAAGTGCGGACGGAAACTTTCTCAGTTGAGTTCATGCCTTCTTTGTGTCAGAGTGACTTAATTGAGTTGAAACTCTAGGGACCGCACACTTCCTGTGTTCAATCGGGTTACTAAAAATAAGTTTAAGATGGCGATCCAAATTGCTTTTAATAATGGTTTTACTGGACATCTCGGTCATTGCTGTCGCGCCGAAGGAGCTACCATATTTTTTTTAGCCCAACATCAATACGCGTGGCATAGATTTTTTCATTATTTTAAGTTTTGAACTTATATTACGTTGACATTAATGCTCGTTTCCCTAAGTTTGTTTCCCATTGTGAGATTTTATGTGGGCATTACCAATTATTTGATTTAAATTTGCTATCAGTTTGTCTGTGATCTGAAATCCGTAACAATTATTTCAATCTAAGCATGCTGTCATTTAAACATTTCATCCTATGGTGAAAAAAATTCGCGATCGCTTGGAATACTCCATTAGATTGAGTAAATACACAGCTATTTCTTTCCATAGAATGACCCAAGTAAATAATAAAAATTATCTATAACAAATTATTTCTATTCGTTAAGTATGTCATTGATATTTGCTAGACGTTCTTTGGTGGATTGTTGACGCCATATGAATGTTCTATAATCATTTTGGTAATCCATATCTACCTGGAAATTATCCTCATTTTTTAATTTTTTTTATATACGTTTATTTTTAACGAACCATTTCTCTTTCTTGCAGGTCACAAGTTCGTGAACCCAGAAAGGATAAACGTGCGCTTGGAACCAGGCATATGGTGAGTACTGGGCTCCTGAGACTCCTGTCGATTCGTTTGGTATTTTAGAAGTTAGCTCAATAACCGGATTATGGGTGGATGAAATTAATCGTCTCTGATGAAGAGCGGGAAGCAGTTTTACATGGTGCAAATCATAATAATTGTGAAGGCTTTCTTGGCATTTAGTTCCCTGGCGAAATAAAAGATAATGTTTTCCACCAATTGAAAGCTGGTTAATATTTATTTCTCTACTGATTATCATCGCCTGTATAAAATGCGAGTAATTTATCAAAAATGATACCTCCATTGAGATGTGTCGGTTTCCGCCTTTTTATTCTAATCGGGCGGTGCCGGTTCACTTGCCATTCACTGTAATTCTGCGTTGCGTGTGTGCTCAATTTTTAAATGTCGCTTTCAAATGGCACCGAACGTGCTCGTTGAATTTCATGTATTCTAATGTGATGGGAGTAGGTGTCCGTGTACAGAGAGATATTTTGGAAATCAAAATGTCACTGTCTAGAATTTATTATGTTCCTTCAGTCGTCTCCTTCGACCGTTGGCATAAATAAAACCTTTGCTCGTACTGAGATAGGCCCTACGAGCAGAGCTTCTGCTGGGCGACCCAAAGAGCCTCCTATTTTCAGCTTCTGCGGAGATTCTTACCTACGTAAGTGCAAAAATATCGATGCATTTCAAAAGAGATGGAACTACATTCCTTAAACAGTTAACTTGAAAAGCTAATCGATTAGTGAAAGCAACCGTAGCCCACTTGAAGTAGATGAGTGGAGTATAATTATATTAATTGTATTCAGCTACGTGGCATTGTAACTGAAGAACAGTTTGAATATTTTGTTACCAAATTACTCAATCAGTAAACGACGTCTAACATTTGTAAAATGAAGCGCCATCCACTGGTAATATTTTTCTGTGTTATTTGTATATAATAATCTTGATCTCGATCGCAATTAATGCTAATTAACGCATCGTCATTTTCGTTTAACCGGTTATTGTGAAGACCATCGTCTCATTGAAGCTGTTTGAGTGGAACTGAAGATTCACCGTTTGGAATCTCGACTGTATTGAAATTCTTAGTTGGTGTCATAAATTTCTGACAACGTTAGATTCGTCAGCCATAATCCTCTACTGTTGAAATGAAGTGCTGCGATGAAATGGACCGGTTAGCTGAAACTGAAAGGAAAATTGAGAGGAGAGTTGCCGAGAACCAATCTTTGAATGAGTGGATGTTGATGGTGATGAACCCTTATCTAAGACTCCCATTTGGAAGAAGTCGCCCTGCAAGGAATAAAAAATGTGTTTGTTGAGCGACCTCGCATGGTTATTTCACGTCCCAGTTAATGTTTCAAATGCACATGTTCAACAATGACTAGTTTTTTCATGTCTTCACGGTATTAGTTTATTATTATTGTCCAGTGGATTAGGCAGTAAATCTCTGGGCCTCCATTGGCCCTCTCGAGAGTCTCCTGACGTATCAGTGTGATTTGTACGAAAATTGTGAACATAATTAAATGTTTTATGTTGAATTACGATATTCATGATGGACTCCTTTGATCACCAACTTGTGTAAACACATGACGAAATCACTTTTGAGACCATAATTGTATGCTGTAGCAGGCTTGAGTTATAATGCCCTCGAAGTTTGTATTTTAAAATCGAGCCTTTGGACTGTGTTAACCTTTATCATCGCCTCTTTGTGGTGTGAAACTGCTCGGTTTTCAGATTAACTTGCAAGTTTCGTCGCCTCTGGTTGACCGCAGTTTTTCCTATCTTCTTTTGATCAAAAAAGTGACTTCTAACCGTAAAATGCCCGCAAGATGACAAGCAAAACCGTCGAAGAACCGGAGGCAACTCAAGGCAGAGGGAAACGCAAAAACAAAGCAGTTTCGCGCGTTGGAACACTGTGGAAACTCGAAATGCAAAATATGTTGACCGTTGTCACTACTCAGCTACTTAATTTCTTTCTGTGCTTTTAACAAATTGTTTTTATATCAATTCCTGCTTTTTGTTGAGTCTCATCGCGACTTGCTTTTCAATTAATTTAGTATGTGCATAATTCCCTGCTACAGTTTTATCTGGAGATGACTCAACTTGTGCAAAAAATAAACTTTATTTTAAGAGGCTGCTATGAGCGATCAGAACCTGTCGCCAGGACTGCTCCCAATCTGCGAGAATACCTTTCCGATTCGGCCTCGCTATCTCACTCTTCCTTTCCACTGAATTCCCAAATCTCTTGGAGAGATGTGGCGCAAAAAAGAAACAAAGGAGCAACGAAAATGACGCTCCGTCGACTCGAAGGACTCCGCAAACAAGAGTCAGCCAATGGTTACCGTCCGTTGTTTGTCCGTGATTAGCCCATCGGCGGGCGGCTATCGCACTAATCTCATTCGAATCCTCGTCTCCTGCCCCGTCTCCCTTCAACCTCCCCCCCTTCTCCCCCTCAAACCCTCCTACCCTGAGATAAAGGTGTAGCCGCTTGCTGTGCTGGGAGGATGTTTACCGAGCTTCCCAAGAAGTTCTGATGACAAGGTTTACGCGGCACTCTCGCCAGAGTTACGCATTTATTGCTTTACTGCCGGGAAAAAATATAAAAGGACGGCGCACTGTGAAAATAGTTTTCAAAATGCGCCCCTTAATTTTTATTCGAGCGTTCAATTTTCCTCGTTGCTTGAAACGCTCGTGCAGCTCGATAATAGTACACCTTCCACATGCGTCTTCCTGCCAATCCGCGTGGTGAATGCCGGTTTCGCAGGGGCCTTGAGAGCATCATTGTGGAGCGAGTAAGATCAAGGTGACTAGCTTCCGAGGAGGAACTCTTTTCTCAGGCACCACCTTGCCGATTGATTGGTGGATTCGTGGTTGTTGGGATACGCTGGATATTGTTCACTCGGGTCTCATCCCTGCTTTCAATTGTGAATTTATGTTATGGCATTCAGTGTTTTGAAATCCAATTGATTTTAGTGATATTAGAGTCTACTACTAATAGCTAGCAACACAAGGAAGGAAGCAAATCCATTAAAATATTCGGAGTATGCTGTTATACGGCAGTGAAGCTTGTAAAATGGCAGCTGCCGAGCAGTGAACATTGGAAGCAATGGAAATGTGGGGTTATCGAAAAATGATGAATGTCCATGAAACTGAGTAATATACAAGGAAGAAATACTATGATGATGTATGATGTCAGGCTTTCCCGGCGAATGGTGCTGATAAGTTCTTCTCGGGTGTCCCACCGGGTTAGGATCTCCATGATCGCCGGCGTTTCGGCAGAAGACTTTCCTGCCATTATCAAGGCTCTGGATAATCCATAGCCTTGATAAAGGTAGGAAGGTCTTCTGCCGAAACGTCGGCGATCGTGGAGAGCCTAATCCGGTGGGAAACCTGAGAAGAACTTATCAATACTATGATGAGTTAAAGAGAAATTATGCATGATGGAAACTTTTTTGGAGAAGAGGGCACAAAATTATCGCACAAATGTTTCTTCAGAACAGCCTTTTGAAAACACGAAAAAATGAATCACAGAGGATGGACATTATCATACCGAAATGGAGAAAATTACTAAGGACGTCAGAATGTGAAGAGTGGAAAGCTGCAGCAAACCTATCTTCGGATTAATGACTGCTGATGATGAATGAAATCTACCAGTAGAACTGTAAACAAAACCGGCGTGACTTGGTGGAAGTTCGTCTTATTCATGTTTAAAATGAAACTTGGTTTAGATCCCCACTAATTAAATAAAATCTGACCAAAGCTTCGGCAACTAGGTGCCATTTTCAAGGCGCCATTACCTTGAAAATGGCACCTAGTTTCCGAAACTTTGGTCAGATTTTTATTGAATAAGGGTAGATTTAAACCAATTTTCATTTTAATCATGAATGAAACTATAGGTTTGCTTGGCGATGGATCTAGGACAATCATTCCAATCCATTAATGAATTGGTCCCCGAAAAATATCGGTGTTCATTGATTTATTTTTTTTTCTTTCCCTTATTCCTATCACGACGTTCAGCCCTCATAAATAGAGTTATCTTCTTTATTAGAGCAACGGAAAAAATTACATGAGCGCTGTAATACTTGTTCGCTGTAATGTGGATCTTCAGCTCGGAATCTAAATGATCACTACGTGAGTATCATCACCTCAGTTATTTCACCGAAATAGCTCGCTTTTTAACTGTTTCTGTATTAAGCTCCCCAGCACTGTTTGCCATGTATCTTTTAAGGTCGCCACACCCTAAATACCAATCCAAATCCTCTGTTAATTTCCTCCCTATATCCATTTCATTCAGCACCATACCCTCCGCCACATCCTTTGCTGCATCTTAAGTAGACCTTTATCTTTTTTTCTGCCCTCGTCGAATTTATTCCACCAACTTCCTCTTCTTCCATTCCCTTTTCAAACCTTTTCAACATGTTTTCGCCATTCCCCGCTATTCGTCCTTACGTTATATTTTCCTAACATAATCACGGGATTCCATATTCCGGAGTGAATTTTGACGAAGCCTTGTGCACCTCTTTGCGAGTGACCTTCCAACACTACTACAATTCATTGGTACTCAAAAAGGCTGATCTAGACGTAGTTTGCAGCCCCAGTAATTAAAATGGAAGTTATTTGTTGAGAGACGCGTGATGAGTGTTGATTCTTGATGCTGCATGGGTTGCTCTCACTGGTTGCACGAGGCCTGAGTTTGCCATGTTCTTTTCAATATGGATGAAAACGAAACGTTGCCATAACATCTATCCATCATGGTCATCCAATTGCTTGGTCCGAGTAGCTGCTAAAAGCTAAGCTTGGTAAGTGATGACTGTGTGTAAATTACGCAGTACTCTGTACTGTGTTAGAGGGTATTTTCTATAATCTATGTGCTGGATGGTGTTTCTCGCCTTTAACTAGTGATATATTCTACTTTTAAAAAGTAAATAATGAATATTTATTAAGCTTAATTGTCTCTAAAATGTGTGTCATCCTTTTGGTTAGTTATGCTCGGAGGAACTCCAAAGTGAGATGAGTATCACATTTGTTGTACATTGTCATAAAATTCAGGTATCGCTAACTGACCGTGCCTTAGAGGGGAGCTTTCTCCTAAATATAACCTTTATTTTCGAAGTAACGTCATGATTTTACATTAAAACATTCTTCAACCTTGAATACAATTTTACGAGAAGAAATATTCTGTGGTAAAACTATTAGTGTGGATGAGTGTCCTTCCGTAAGAATATAATTTCCCCCGTCACTCATGTTTATATGGAAGTCTAGACAGTTGTGTGCATCTAGGGTTTCAGATTATGTAATCTCCGAATGACCACCATCTTTCATTGCGATTATTTTTTCTTCTGGGTCATCGAAAAAAAAATTCTTTTCGTCGCACATCATGAACTGAAGATATGGGTATCAGCAATTAACGCGACCCTGGAGGAGAATGGGGCGTGAAAGTTCACCATAAATTGGAATGTTGTCTGGCAGAAATGTTTTGGTAATCTGTTTCTGTACTGAAATCACATCCCTTCATGCCTGTTTCTTTGTCGCTAAGGGAATTTCGTTTCTTAACCGTCCTGGGAGTGAATTTTTATGCGCTGCAAGAAGAGTATGGCAGTTTTGTTCACTGAAGTTCGGGGATAATCCAATGAGTCTTGGGAAAGGTTTCCTTAGGTTAGTCATGCTGTTTTTTTCTTTTCGCGTTGGCTTAGGGACTATAGCGTACATCTAACTCCATTGACACCAATGCATTTTTTTTCAAATGTCCTGAGGAGTCCATAGCATTATTCGTAAAACGATTGATAAAATACTCTGAAAGAATTGAAGTTTTGGTGATTGAATATCTTAATATTCGATGCTTTTCGAAGCACTGGCGACATTTTCGGCCTATTAGCAAAGAATTATATTCCATTCTAGTGTCAATAGTGTGTTGTGAGATTCTTAAGTCGTGGACTTACTAATCCATGCGAAGCATAGGACTAAAATGGCCTCTTTACTTAAAAGATTTTAAGTTGCCTCCGCCTCTGTTGATCGGAACAACGAATTTCCATTGAATCATCAATGCGAGCTTGATTTCTTGTCTAGTTGGCTGAAATGCTTCGTATTATAAAATTAAAAGCGGATAGCATTGTTTAATTTTATTGCTTCAATTAATGTACAAAAACGCCGGGTTTTTAACCATTGATTTTTCACTGTGAACTCTTGCACAGAACTTCTCACCGGTGCAGCAAACCGTGATCAAGCTCATAATATTACAGTGAGACTAGGTATTGGATGAAAACATGAACTATAACTGCTAATCAACGATTTAAACTCTTCACTCCGTGAGTTTCGCTTTTTGTACAACCTTACATTGAAAGGATGTATGAGACAGTCGATTTGAGATTTAACTCTGGAATTTCATTTCAGTGGAGGTCTTCCAATCGTTATACATTAATTCTATCAATTCAGACGACGATTAAGCATGATGATAATTATCAAAGAAAGAATGATATTCCAATCGTATTGACAATAATATCTTGTAGTTACCCCTGAGTTCTTTTGAGTTCTTCTACCTACTTCCTAAACCATGCTGAACTCGAATGATGAAATTTCCCTCCGATAGAAATTCTTTTCCCTAAAAAAAGTGCTTGATATTTCTACCAAAAGATATCGGAATGCTTAATTACATGATATCTGATTTTTGCCCTCAATATGTTAAGATTTGTTTTCCACTAACTGCGTTGCGCCACGTTATCTGTCTCCACGAGACCAAGATTCATCTGCCTCATGTTAAAATTAGATCATTCAAGAAGTTGATAAGACTGTGATAGTTTCACCTGTTTGTCCTTTGGTGCACAGATGTGGCATAATCTGTTGTAGTTCTCGAATTTTTCCTTGCTCGTCGATGGACGCCGAAATGTCAGACTATTCATGTCAATTATAAGGTGTCATGATGTTTTGTTTTCATTCGAGAGCTGCTGCATGTTTTGGATTGTTCGATGTTCGTTCCCAGCAAGCGAGAGCGTTTTCGGCGTATCAACGTGGATCTGGTGAATCATAAGATGGCATTAGTTGTTCTGCGGAAGCCCTTGATTGACGATGGCTCGTGAGTGGATGAGTGGTCAGTAGTTTTATCGTTCAATTCACGCGATATTTGTTTGAAAGGTTAAAATTCTTCAATTGAAATCGAGAGGAATTCCACTTATCTTTTCTAGTCCTCTAGCTTCCAACCTTGGAGCGGAAAGTCTAGTGCATGCAAATGATGGAAAAGTATGCGAAAAGAACGCGACTGAGCTCCCATTGAACAGACCTAACTAAATACTATCTTGTTTTGCGAAGGCTGACCTTGTTGCGACAGTCTTGTTTTTCTAGCACGTTATGTATGCTTTGATTTTTTTACCCCCTTATAATCTCAAGAGGGAACGTAATTTGAGATATTATTCGTTTTTGCTTATTTTTTACTTTTATAATTAATTATTTTTTATCCGTTGAATACTTGTGGAAATAGCAGTTTTCCAATGCACACTTTTATTCACGTTCTCTATCCCACGATTGAAATAATATATTTAATGAGTCTTAAGAAATTAGGTATTCGTTTCTACTTTAAGCCTCTCCTCCTGTATGCTCTGCCTGCTGTCTCGACTCTTATCGCTGCCTGCTAAAACGTTTTCTTTTTTGATATATATTTCTTAAACGAGCCCACCAAATTGCCCAGTTTCTTCGTGAATTTTTTATGGAAATCCTTGGGTAAAAAAATCTTGTTTTTGTACATTTTCATTTGTAATTACGGGTCATATGGCTCATTACGACGAAATCCAAATGCATGTATTTTTTTAATTTTGTATTATTTCATTAATCTATATACTTTCACATGAAAAAACATGAATTAAATGAGGTGGTGGAACCTCAAAGCCTGCCTTACTTCGTTCGGTCATTTTTGACTTATGTAATCATCCTGTAGTTCCTGTATACTCGGAGTATTTGCCCGTGAGACACCTCGCTTATCTTTTTCAGTTCTAATCAGTTCTAATGTGGAGATGAAGTGATTTGAAGCGAATGTTCTGCTTATTTTTTGTAAGCATGTCCGCGTTTCCTATCCATAAACGAAGAATTCTGTTTCGTCTGCCTATCTTCCTCAAGTATACTTCCATGAAAACTGTTACATGATGTAACTTTAGGGTGAAATATATTTTACGTTCTACTTCTACAATCGCTGTAATCGAGCCTGATCCTCGCCAACTGACGAAATCAGATAACCTAGGTGTCAATAGCGATGGACCAGCAAGTGAAACATTTTTCACTTCCATCCTTGGTCCAAATGGAAAATTTTCCTCGGTTTCCTCGGACATAAGTAAAAAATGACCGGAAAAAGTTAGACAGGGGTAGGCTTTGAGGTTTCATCTCCTCATTTATTTCAAGTTTTTTTCTTATAAAATTACATACATAGATTAGAAAAATAATACAAAATTTAAAAAATACATGCGTGTGACTTTCTCCATAATGAGCAATATGACCCGTAATTACAAAGTGAAATGTACAATTACAAATTCTTTTGACCCAAGGGTTTCCATTAAATAATGCACCAAGAAAGTGGGCAATTAGGTGTGTTATTTGAAGGAAAAAATCTCCAAAAGAAAACGTTTTAGAAGGCAGCAGCGATAGGAGTCGAGACGGCAGGCAGAGCATACAGGAGGAGAGGCTTAAAGTAGAAACGAAAGGTTTCCTCGGTTTAAATATGATTGTGTTCCATTCCATCCATAATTTGGTTTTCTTAGGAAGGGGAGTGTCAGGAAGCTTAAGAAAAGAAGTGAAAGTGTGTTTAAGGAGCGTGGCACACGTTAGATGTACTTAAAGATCTGGTTGGAATCGCTCTGCTTATCTTGCCGGGCAAGCGAGATAAAACAGGGGTCGAGCGAGCGAGGAGGGGGGGGGCGCAGCCAGGGATTATGTCTCCTTGTGCACCGATGCCGGGCATGTAAAAAAAATGAAGGGATAAGGCGGAGATTAGAGAGTCACTGTACGAGAGTGTGCGCGATGAAAAAGTTTGTTTCTCGAGGATGGGGGAGATAAAGGTATCTCCGTACAAGGATTAGATATGGTGGTTGAAGGGCGTTCTGTGTGTCAGTTGGCTTAGTATGCTCGATAAAACGAATTTCGATGCGGTAATTAACTGGCCCACTCCTGTCATTTAAAGGGCTCTTATGTCAGCAACCGTTAAGTTTGTGTGAATTTATTATTACAACTGCACTCATGTGTTTCCTATTATTCCAGGAATTTCGTGTGAAGTAATGGCTTGGTTTCCTTATTGCTTAAGTATATGCGTTGTTAAACTTAGGATTCATAATGCAGTCTTTTTTATGACGGCGGCCTTCAATTCAAAGTTCATGTTTGTCCGTCGGTGACGGAGTGAAGTAGACGTGCAAGACTTATGTCGAGGATGGCGAGAGAAATGCTTTCTGTGTCAATATTATCCTCGGTAGGGGGTAAATTCTTCTTTATAGTGATACTATCTGAAAAAAACGTGTATAAAGGTATGCTGCCGCTTTTCTGCTGGTTTCTCCTATTCAATTTAGATTTTTGCATGGGTTATTTGCGGTGGTGAGCAGTGATAAAAATTATATATCGGAATATACTAGATTCGCGTGGGAACAGTTTTCATTCCAAGGCTGCCCGTATAAGTTGTTTGGTTTTTTTGTCCTTAGTGCCTAATATTGCGATTCGTTTTGAGTTGACGCCGTGGCCCGCGCTGAATAATCTCCCCAGTCGCGGGTAGGATCACTTCAATTTGTATCTGTGGATTTCATGTAATATAAAGTTCAGAGTGTATTAAGAATCAACGAGCAAGAATTGTAAAACGTACATCAGTACAAAAGTTGAATTCAGAAAAGTCGCTGCATTGGCTGTAACTTTTCCCTTGTGAGTAAACACTTCTTACGTGTTTTTAATAATCAGCAACTATTTGGATTTGTCATTGAATTTTTCCGAATTCTCTCTTAGCAGAAGTGTATTGTGTGTTACATATCTTTGCACAATTGAATGAGCCGATGCCACGCGCTGGAAATGTCTCCCTGACAAAAGCTTTTGTGCACACACACACACCTTTGTTCCACATTACTGCTGAGTCATCCTTCCGGAAACTGCCTACAACTCTCGCACTTTTATGAATGATCTTCGGCAAATTATTTTTTTCTCACCTTTGACTTTGAGCTGGTTTGTCGCCGGAATACCGTTTCCGCTTTCACTAAAGCCTCCTTATTAATTTTTTCTGCTTTTTATTTTGGTCCAGGCAAATTATTTCCGGCATCTCTAACCCGGAGCATGTTCTATGAGGCCATCGTTTTCGACGCGAATTCGTCTTGTAGCCACTTATGTTTTGTATCGTTTTTACTCAGGTTCAGGCCATTCAGGTCCTTGTATATCGAACTTCACTTTCTAAATAACAAACTCCTTGACTTTCAGAAGAGTTTAAGTTGCACATGGTTATATTTTTGAATTACCTTCCGGTATCTAGTCTGCTAGTAAAACGCCATCAGCTAAGGCTTTATTAAAAACATAGATTTTAAAATATCTTGACGACTAATGTATTATTTCATTTGCCGTAACAATGGAGGTAATACCACAGTAGTTATATGAAAATAATGGTGGAAAAAATATTCAGAACTTGTTGAAGTGTATTGAAGTACGCCACTAAATATTGAGATATTTGTGAATTGGTGATCGACATTCTTAACTATCTCGATCCCTCACCTGTGACAGCCAGTTTGTTGGGGTTCCAGAAGTTCACGGATAAATTTCCCATTACAATTTTATGCTAAAGTAATTCATGTAATTTAACATTTTGGCCTTCTGCGGGACTTATAGTGCTTAAATCCATTATGTTTATTCGGCTCTTTTACTTTTTTCTTGGTGGGAAGCTACGAATCCATGAATGCGACTACGAGCGACAATACGACGGCCGAATTCTTGGAACTGAGTGCGTAGTCTAGATGAGTTGATTGTACGAACGAGTCCCGGCATTGTTTTTGTCATCGGTTATTCGAAAGGGGTATCCGTCAGGGAAATTCGTAGAACTCCACGGATAGACGCTCGAAGTTTCTATATCATTTGCTTTGAATATTCCAGTGTCAATATTTAAGCAGCGATTTGCCTCCCTCGGAAGCCAGCGTTCGATTGAAAAAAAAACACCGAGTTTGCTATCTGTATCTTACGACAGTCAAGGAGGAAATTACGAAACTTGTCTTGTTTCCCGATTAGTAGGTTGGGAACCCTTGCCTCGGTGACGCCATGAGCTGTGAAAATAAACTTGATAGGAAGATAAGGAACATCTCTACCTTTCTTCGATATGATTTTCGTTGGTTGCTTCGTGAAGTATCCCATCAGCGGTATATATTCAAGCACTTCCATCTAAAGTGGTGTTACATGAGTAAATCTGTACATAAATGCTACCCTGGGCTTGAGCTAGGAGGTGTAAGGACACCAGCTCTGAAAAACAGATGGAATTTGAAAGAGGAATTAGGAGAGAGAAGGGTCGAAGTGTGAGATGTGTTTTTTGGCAGTTTAGGGTCCGAGCGGTTTTAGTTAAAAACGTGAATGGCGTTCTGGAAGAAGTCTTAAAAAGAGTCTTATATTTATCTGTTTGATAGTGTAATGCTCTTGTTTTATCGCTTAAGACTGAATTACAGATGTAGTATGGGGCTAAAATAATGTATCTCCTGTCAACATGAAACTTGCATGGAGTGAATTTTTGAGTAACATTTGTGAATCATTGACACAATTTAATGAAATAGATTTAATATAACCGTAGTAACCAACCAGAGTGCGACGCGGTATTGTCGTTCAATATCGCTTTCCCACGAAAGTTTCGAGTTAGACCTCGCGTAATTAGAATTTTTCTGGCCGACAATGAAAATTATTCCGTCACCCATTTTCCGTCTCGATCTTACCCTGCTGAGGAAATAGGTGTCGCGATCGGAACCAGAGAAATTTTCATGTTGAAGGCTAGAGAATATTTTGTTCATCTCTATTTATTTAGCTTTCCGTTGTGAGATGCTAGTTTCATCGGTACTTATATTATTTCAGTTTTTCATCAGGTTTCAGAATTGTCCACACCGCTACTGTGTATGCGTTTATATTTTCGGCGTTCGGTAACGTTCTACTCTCTCACTGAAGATTCCTGGTAATCAGTTACCGTAGATTGCCAAAGTCCTCATTCCAAACGGAAAAGAAGAATTTTACCCTTTTTCTTTAGGTAGAATATCGCTCGAGATGCATTACTTCACTTCCAATCATGTATTATTTTATTTAGCTATATAATCTGGTCATACACACTAAACTTAATGTAAGACTTTCATTTTGTTAGATGTAGAATTTTATTAGTTTTTAGGGATGAATGATGCTCTGAAGTTGGTATTATAAGCTTAAATAATTGGGAAGGCAAATATAATGTTACCTGGAACCTAATTATACCAATAGGAAGTGCACATTCACTATTTCTGTTACGTGAAACATATGAGAAAGATCTTCGCAATTTTGATTCGTTTTCAGAAGTGTCGGTCGCTTTGTTGGGGTTTTATGCACCATATGATTTGTCACTTGTGGGTTTTGTGATGCTCATTTTCTCGTGGTTGGTGTAATTAGTTATTGGCATGAAAATTAGTCCATATCTGAACTTAGATCCGCCAAACCTAGGGCTAATGTGATGTTTTGTCTCCCGTTAGGGACTTTCCACGTCTTGCGTTGAAGTCTCTCCCGTGATCTGCAGAAAATTTGCTCCAGAAGCCGAATTCCTTCCCGGAAAAACCCAATATTTCGAGTTCAGAAGGCGCTCTCCCGTAATGGATGTTGTTTGGGTTGGGAGCCCGAAACGTTTCCACGGGTTTCCCGTACATTTAAGCGTCCTCGGCTCCTGTGGCCCTCAACCGCGGCGTGGTCCGATCAACTGACTCCTGGAAAGCTAATTACTCCGTTGAGTGTGGATACATACATCATAATTGTTGTTGATGGCGGTAGCGGCTGCGGTGGCCGCACCACGCGTCTTGGCAATGTGATGTTCGTCGGCGATCGTCTCGGGGCACTATAGGATTTGCGTCTCCTCTATTGGGCGGGTGTACCCTTGGCGACAAGTTGGTGCAACAGGGGCGTCGAGCCGGAGCGGGGCAGAAGGCGAAGAGTCGGAGGTCATGAGGGGGCGGACGGGAGCCCGGAATAGAATAAATCTCTTCATTTCGGAATACCCTTATCCTCCTCCTCCTCCCCTCCTCTCCGTAATCTCGTCTTCGATGACGCGAGGGCCAGGGCAGGGTTAGCGGGGACGGGGGAGCGGTGAGTGATGGGCGGCCGGGGGGAAGGGGGTATCTCCTCGGGGGTGAGGGGGAGGAGGTGGGGGGAGGGGCAAGAGATAGGAGGGAGGGGTGGAGATGCGTTCAGAAAACGAGAAGAAATGAAATCTTTTCCGAGATATGGAGACCCACAAAGTCAAGTCGCCACTGTTCTTTCCTCCCGCTCCCCTCTCTCCCTCCTTCGGTGGGAAGAGAGTGTTGAGGGGGAAGAGGAGGGTGGGGGATAGGAAGAGGCACCCGTGGGGACCCGATGGTTTACCACTCTTGCTGCCCAGTCTTCCTTCGTCCCCGCGAGCGTCTGAGGTGACGCGTCCAATTAAAGTGACACGCGGGTGCTACGGACGCAAGAAAACGCTGGGGGAACTTTTCAATCAAAGGAATCACCCGTGTGGAGCCCCTCCTTCTTCCTCCGAGTCCACCGCCTGGAAGTCCCGGCTTCACACTCAAGCCGAATCTATTGTCTCCTCAGCTACTCTCCTCCTCGCTCCGCCCTACGTCTGATCGAGGACAGAGTTCTCCATTCGTCCAACGTTTCGGTCGCTTGCTGAAAACGTGCCTCTTCGATCGCTCCTGCGAAGGGGGCGGCGCTATCTCCGTCCTTGGTTTCCGTGACTTTGGTGATTTTTAAAAGTTCTCCTCCGTCCGTTTCTAAATTGTTGGTTTCTTCTGAGACGAAGAGTGATCAGGCTGGTGATATTTGACCTTGTGAAAGTTGAAATTAGTTGTGATTTTCTGTACCTCCGGACCGTGAAAGGAATTATTTAAGATCGCCGGTGCTTCTGGACGTTCATATCGGCACTAGCCGAGAAGACAGAGGCTGACGTTGGTATGTATTCTTCCTTCCCTGGAATTTCGATGTAAGTTTTTGGGGAAAGGAGTGCGGTCATTTCAAGACGGAGAAAATTCTTTGAATCCTCTCTATTGAAGGAATAGAAACCTTATTGGCTTACGCATTTATTTCTTATCATGGGACTGGTGTCTACGATCGGAGTGATGCGGTCCATGCAGCTGAACTAGTCGTTTCAAAAATACATAAAAATTGAGCTTGAAACCGAAGAATTGACCGAATTTATTTTCTCCTTGGGATTATGAGATAATTGCTGCTTCATCCGTCGTAATTGCACCAATCAGGCAATGCCATTTTAGAATTTATCTGGTATTAATGAAGTTATCTGGGGAAGTCTTAAGTAATACTTTGATGACGAGTTAAAAGTCGTGAGATTGAGTGTTATCTTTTGTGAGAGATTGAGAGTGTTATCTTTTGTGAATCAATGTACATCCTTGTATAGCAAGTTTCATTGGAAGTTACAACATGGCGTAATGGATGGCAATATGCATTGTCACTGTGCCCGAGCCATCTTCAGGAAAACATATTTCATCAATCATGCGCCCCTAATATTAACTATTACGTAACTCAAATCTTCTTCCATCTAGCCCTCCTACGAGTACCATATGATTGCCTATTAGTGATTCATGGTGTCTTTTAGTATTTTCCGTTAAATTAAAACGTAAAAGCCCAATTCCTTATTGGATGCTGCTGTTTAATTGCCTGCATGAAAGGGTGAAATTAACGCGTTGTTAATTTTCAAATGGTGAGATTAAATTTTCCCTTATGGTTAATGGTTGTTCTTCCCTGATTAACCAGATTCCAGGTTTTCTTGTCCATCGAGGAGGTCGTTTATGGAGTATAGCTCTAAGTCATCCAAGGAGCTGAATTGTGCTGGAGGGATGTAAAAACCGACCTGAAATGGTCGGTCATATTAACGTAGTGGGCACTGTTAAGACGGGTACGGTTGGTTGCGTACATGCGAGTGAACGTTAGAGAATATAGGATCCCGAGATTTTGATATTGGGGTATGGGGCAGGTTAGTATGAATAGCAAATATTGTTACTTACCTGAGGTACGTAGTGTATATCCTCTCAGTCATGGCATGTATGTCACTCAATGGGAAGGTAGTCTGAACTCATCAGTGAATACATATTCTGAAACATATTGAACGTTGAAGGTTTAGATAGAAGAGAATAAAACCAAGAATCTAATAGTCTAATAGTACCTAAACTTTGTTTTCACATTGATGAATCGGTAACCCTTTGCGTTCCGTGCATCCTAGTAATTATTATTTTGGTTCTCCTTCGTCCTCGTGTTTCATACTCTTCTGATTCTCAAGTCACGAGAGTGGAATGACTGTATGCTGTAAGAGATGGCATATCTAACCTACATTGGGGATATGAGAGTCCAACTTAAGTTTAATGATCATTTCGTGGCACCCGTCCTTCAACCTATTCATTAGGCCTGAGGGCTTTCCTCTCAAATTCCAATGGCTGCTTGTGCTGAGAGTATGCCTGGATTTTCGATTGTGTTTCGGTATTCGGTATGTGTCCATCCAGGACCCCGTGGATGTCTCCGAATCTGGAGCAGTTTTTTTGGAAGAGTTGCGAGTTCTCTTCTTCACATTTCGAGGCTTCAATTCTGATCTCCATTTCACGAGCTGCGAAGTTACCTTGGGGAAGCGGGAAGTACATCAGGGGCAGGATTTTGTGGCGTCAGCAGCAAAGGCCGCTCCCCAACTGCTCTCGCCCCCTCGCCTGCCAACCGACCAGTCCGGCTAGTCGATGAAATTACGACACTTCCTGCTGGAATATGTGCGCGATGGACTTCGTGCCCATGAGCGGTTCGCTTTACTTTGCTGAGTGAAGCACCATAATCTGCTTCCACTATCATTTATTTTTCTTCTCTCATTCCCTATCCTCTCTCTCTCTCTGACTCTCACCCTTTGCGTATTGCCTTTACGTAGACTGATCCTGCGACGACTGTCTGTCTGCCTGCCGTTGGGACGCCGTTAAACCTCTGGAAAGGTCATTTTTTTCTCTCCTTCGCCGACGAAGAATTTTCCCCGAAAATCGTGAGGAGCGCGGAAAGTTAGTAATTGAGGTAAAATGGGGACTTTTTTGAGAGTTGAATATTTATTCTCATTGCTGCATGCAGTCGTCGATTCGCGCAATCTGAGACGGAGGAAGTCTTCGGGCGTTTACCCTAAGACTGTCAAGTTTGGGAGATTGGTCGAAGTCGATTCGTCGCCGAACGAATCCTCCCTCCAAAGGAGTGGAATAAGTCCGCCGATAAGCAATCCCGATTCTACCGAATCCTAAGGACTGGGGAGGGGAAGGCGAGACGGACTGCGTTTTGAGGGACGTGTGCAAAACCAGCGTATCTTGGAGTGGGGGTGTCCCGCGGGCAAAGTTCCCTTGGTTACGGAGCTTTTAATGGACGAGGCTCGGGGGAGATAACGTGGGCAGCGAAATTGCCTAAATAATAGTCATCGAACCGGCCCCAAGTGCCGGAAATTCGTTTTCTTCGGCTCTCGAGTTCTCTCCTCCGGGATTACTGTCGCCCCGAATGTGCTTGTGCAATCCGAAGTTTATGCTGATCTAGCATTAAAGCTGCTGCTGACACTTGACCCATTTCAATCGAAGTGCTGGCTTCACGTGTCCAGCGATTGACTCTGTGCACCCCTGCACTCAACGCAATTCCCTTATCTCAGATATAGCCCTGCGCAAGCGCAGAGATTTCCTCGTGCTAATGTCGCCATCGCTTCCAAATTATGTGGTTGTAATTAGACTACCCTCTTTACCTTTTATTTTGCGTTGAAATATCGTTTAGCTGTGAGCTATGTCCTCCGTTTCTTCCCACTTCGAAACATCTTGGATGATTTTCTTCATGCAGGTCATCAAAAGTTCCCTTTATCGTGTTCCCACTTGTAAATGTATAACCCCAAGCCTTAACAGTATCGTGAGAGGCTATTGCTCCTTATGTCTTAGTACTTTCTTTGGTGAACTTTTTCTTTGAAGTTTACTTTGCTCTCGTGATATTAACTTTGAATATGTTAAGCTGTTGGTATGCCATGGGCGCGATTTATTTCCCTTGCTTTGCCGTTCTAATATTTGAGTGGCTTTAATTACTATTATCTTAGATATGCAGGGCATCACCGAAAATGTTTTTTGCATGCTTTCTGGTTCCGGGACGAATATCTTTTGCAGTAAATTGTCATTTTCATTAAAATGATTGATTCTGAAGGCTCTCTTTCTTAGATAACCCGGTTGCGACATCTCATTGTCAGTTTTTCCCTTGACGATCATTTCGTAGTTTATCCAGAAACTGGAATGGTAGACTGCTCCGTTACGGCCGAAAAATATTTTTCTATTTATGTAATTGAGCGATGCAACTCCAGTCGTGTTACATTAAGGACGAGGGCCTACCGAAAACCACCTTCCGAAGCAACAGGTGAAACAATGTTTTCATTTCATCAGATTACCTCGCCCCCCCTCCTTGTCTACCTTGTTTTGGGTCCATTCCGACTACAGTTGTTGAAATTACACTTCATGCAGATTTGAATGAATAGTATATTTTTAATCGAATCGGTAGTGTTATTTCTCGGAATCTGAAAAAGAGTCTATTACAGCTTCATACGGAATTATTCCTTTTCGACATCGCTATCCGCTATGAATCTCCGCTAGCCTGCATAGTTCACTTTAATTAAACCATTCTAGTTGTGGAAAATCTGTCTATTCGTGCCGAATAAAATGCTGCAATATTTATCACTGAACGTATTTACGCTTGGGATTCAGGACTTACACCACCGTCAACAATCTTACCTAACGTTTTTAAGAAGTATTTTTAAAGTGGCCTTCCATAATAATAACCTGCTATCTTTCTTTTCTCTGTTCCTCCTCGTTCTTTTCGGAACATTTTTTTCCTGCACATGTTCCTAAATTACGGCTTTTCATACACCAGAGTTCCCTTGTCTTCAGAATTCCGACCATATTTTATTCCCTAGTAGCTGAGAAACCTGTTGATCTTTTTTCTACGACCTCCTTCAATCCCTTCATGTGACATCTTTTACTTGTTGTGGCTAGTGTGATTATGTGGTTTTTTGTGACTGTAGTTGATTTTTGTTGTTAATATGTTTAATTTATTTATCTACTATGTCCACAACTGTAAAAGGCCTTTTTGCTGGTTTTGGTGTTCAGCAAATAAGCACTTGTATCCGATATTTTAAGTAACATTGATAGTGTGACAATCGAAGTTTTTAAGATGGTAAGAAGTAAGATAGTTATTATAAATGTATTAAGAAGGAATTCAGTAATATTCTCGGATTTCATGGCATAACATATTTTTCGAAACTAACGTTATCTTCCGTAAACTAACTTCCCTACGAATTCATTCCGTATTTATAACATTGGTTATTTATTTTGAAACTTCATTTGTTGATATTTCGAGAATGAGTTTCCGATTGACTACGAGAGTTTGTTTTGAACTGCATGCAAAAAGCTAAACATTTTGAATGCCGCCCCATTTATTGTCTTTCTGTGGTGACCGCTTATTAACAGCTTTCTTTTGTTTCCTACAGCTCGAAGAATGAAGAGGTAGACAATAACTGCGTTGTCAGAGCTCGTGGTCTTCCTTGGCAGTCATCTGATCAAGACATCGCCAAGTTCTTTCGTGGGCTTAATGTTGCCAAGTAAGTGAACGATATCGAGTTTTTTATGCTTCCAGAGTAACTTAAAGGATGTGTTTAAATATGGTGAAAATTTGTTTTATTTCGTCGTTTGATTTATCCGCTAAGAAGCGTATTGTTCTTGAAGGAATGGGATCGGCATCATTTATGAGTAGTAATTTCTGACGATTTCACTCAAGGTCGTCGAGAGGTGTTAGACTGTGCTGTCATCTTATTAAGAATTCGGCAATATTTCGAATATGTGAAAAAATTTGCTTCCGTTAATGAGAGTTGTTTGTGAAAGTTTCATGAAATCTGTGATTGGAATCATAGTTAGTCCGTTGGTTCGTTAGACCTTAACTATGATTACTGTTATTAACAGAATACTGTTATTTGGGTATAAGTAGTCTTGACAAAAATTTTAATGTTGTCGTATGTCTATTTTCTGTTCGTATTTTATTATATTTTCATTACAGATTTTAATATATTCTCTATTTAAATCCCCGTTCTCCCCCCTTGCCCTTTTCTTCTCCTATCAAAATGTACCCTTAGTGATATTTTACTCATTAATGATGATGGAGTGAACCATAGTAAGACTTTTGCAACCCATGTCCATACCTACATTATGTATGTATCACTTTAAAATCTGAATAATGTTGGCGCATTAACTATAAAGCTCTCCTTTGATCCTTAGCTGCGTAAACTTTGACCTGATTTCAGTTCAAATGCTCAATTGTAATGTTAATTGACTGTTATCACCAGTTAAAATTTTAATCTCAAAAATTAATTTTTCAAGTAATGCATTTATACAATTTAATACTTTAGGTGAATCTCTTCATGACCTCTATTTTATTATGTAATTATTTTTTTTCTTCTTTCAGGAGATGTAGGTCTATTCATTTGTAAATTATTTGCTCTCTTTGCCGACGTTTCGAATTTTTATGCATGCATCTGCAGGGCTACAATGAAAGTTATTGGGTGTATTATACATCAGTTGAATATGGTTTACAATTTTGGTACATAGTTATGTTAAAAATGTATATGGTATAAAAAGGGAGGAATCAGGCGAGATGTTGTGGAATGTGAACATAATAAGAACTATGACGATAACCTGATGATGATGCAGTGCATCGAAACCCGGGTCGATTAAAAATTTTTATCTGTGTAAAATTGCATCGTCATAGCTCTTATTATGTATATGGTATTATTTACAATACACCCAATAATTTTCATTGCATCCCTGAAGAAGCATGTATAAAAATGCGAAACGCGGGCAAAGAGAATAGATAATTTACAAACTAATATCTCCTGAAAAAAGAAAAAAATAATTATTTTGGATACTTGCTTAAAAATTGATAGACCATGATTTTAATGTTTGCGCAACATTTTGTGCTCCAAATAATTGTTAATTGTAGTATTTCATTAATTACTTGCTCATTATACATTCGCCATCCTGTACTCCGTCAACCTCACCTTCCTATTATAATTCTGCTGCCTCGGTGGTGGTCAGTGTGCCTTCTCTCGCTTGGGTTTCCTATCTCTTTATCGATATTGGTGTTACTTGCTTGTATTTGAGGCAAAAGGACATTATCTTTTATGCGTCTACATTTTTGCCAATTCAAGCCAATAAATTAAGTTGATCGGTTGCTATTCATTTGCAATATTTTAGCATAAAACAATCCTACATGTTCTCGGCTGCAGTTAGCTGCCTTGACCATTGCTAAGGCAAATAAGTATAATCTCAAGCAACTGGTAAAAGTTATGTCTCTAGTATAAGTGCTATTTTGTATGGCAGTAATCGTTAGTTTTTCATCATACATTTTTCACATAAACTGATACCCGTTGTGAAAATAGATGTGTATTTGCGTTATCTTATCAGAAAAGTTCGCACGATCCCGCGAGGGAAACTCCGCAGTAGTGGAAGAATTAGAATGGTCATTATTGCATCCATATCTGCACGAATCAATAACGTTGATTCTTATTGAGTGCCATCTTTCTTGCCTCCTCCTGAGTGAAAATCTAATTAGTTATTAAATCGCCGTTCGTTTGTTATTCATTCATTCATTCGAGTAATCTACCGGTTTGAGGTAGGTTATAACCTGCTTAAAAGAGGCTGGCCACAATCCTAAGGAAATTACTATTTGCCATTTAAGGGTTTCATCTACGAATAACGACAAAAACCGAAATATTAGCAACAAAAGTAACAGCTCAAACGTCAGCAATCAAAATATCTTCTGAATCCTGACAATTGACTTTCCAATTGATTGACTGACCAATTGATTTTCCATCCTAAGGAAATTACTCTCTGCCATTTAAGGGTTTCTTCTACAAATAACGACAAAACCCGAAATATTAGCAACAAAAGTAACATCTCCATGTGTCAGAAGTTAAATGGCAGAGAGTAATTTCCTTAGGATGGAAAATCAATTGGTTACGTATTTCACTTTGATTGTAGTTCCTGGTTGTCTACTTAGAGTAATTTTTATTTTACCGTCTTACCTTCCTTGCGTTTATTTTTCTGACGAAAAGTTCCCTCGACGAAAATCGGAATGATTGTTTATGACGGAAAGAAGTGCTACTTTTAAAATTATCGATTTATCTGAGTCAGTCATACTGGTTGCTCTCACTGGGAGATTGGAATTACCGAGGGTGGGGTATTCGTGTATCTGATGGAAGACGTCCGCGTCTCTGATAGCATTGAAGGTTTCATGTTTTTTCCTTAGAGGAGGAAATTTTGACTGTCGCACGATTTTGTACGTGTTTCGTTGGTGTTAGTTGCCCGAGTTTCTCAAATGTCCATTCCTCGGTCGTGACCCTCGGGTCTTTGGCCGCATTTTGTTTGCTGCTTGACTCATCAGTGCCTGCGAGGCTGCGAAGGAATTGGTGGCGGGAAATGGCCCGCTTCAATCAGCCTCGGAGCCCTAAAGGAGGTGTACCGGGAAAAATACGTGCATTGGGTCATTGCTCCTATTCAAAATAACATTCCCGAAAATCGCTCTCAGATTCACCATTTTGCTGGATTCATTGCGTGTGGGAAAAAGCGCTCGATTATCAGTGTTGTTGTATTTGCTTGGTTTTAGCTATGCATAATGGCGTCCAGTCGTGTAAGCTGTACGTGGATAAGCTAGCGTTTTGTGATAACTGAGGCATTGATATATTGATTGAGGCACTGAGACATATTGGCCCCTTTTACTTTGAATGCACGAATTACTCTCCGATTTCGAAAAAATAGCTAAAACATTATGTACTGTAGTTTAGCATATTTTCTTGATTTTACTTTTGTTGGTTCTCGCATAATCACGTGGTTGGGCATATATCACAAGAGCCGTTTTGTCTCCCAAGATTATTTATTTTTTCTCCGTGGCAGTCTCAAGTTATCGCTTTGAGATACAATTGCCACATGTGAAATTTTATCGAAATTTCAAGCTAAATTACGGATTCTTATTTCCGTTGGAAAGCAAACTTTTTATTATTTGGAAACAAATATAAGCGTGAAATAGGCGATGGAGAATTGAAAGTGACTCTTCTTTCGTCCATTCACTATCACAGTGTTTTTTATTATCCATGGAATTCGTATTAAATTTAATTCCAATTGACCCCTACGTGAACTCACTTGAAAGTTTACCTCATTCCTCTATTCCCGGGAAAAGAAGCGATATCTATCCAGAGTGGGGGAGTGTAATCGAAGCCCAAGTTTTTTGTGCTTCATACTGCCTTATTAACTTGTCGCTTTTTGCTAACCTAGTAAAACCCAGGCAAAGAAGGATGAGGTGAAATCTGCTGTTCCGTAGTTGATATTATGTGAAGCGCGCGAAGGGCGAAATATTCGGAAATTTAACATCGTCTACAAGTCGTTTCATCACTTAGTTAGGGTGTATCAGCTATCGTTTTTTTACTCCATTTTAAAATTGGATAAATATCAAGTCTTGGCCATAGGTACTTGTTGCGTTGTATTCTCAGAGTGTGTGAATCGGGATGAATGCATGCACTTACGACTGTCAATCGGGTCACTTCGGAGCTAGACTGTTTCTATAATAACTTTTTTTTTTAGATGTGAGAGTCAGAAGTCTATCTAGGAACGTGTCCCCGATGGGGAATTACGGCAAGACCTGCTCAACGAATCGAAAATATTTTTTCATTTCTGGTACTTCTCAGTTATTCCGTCAGTATGTTATGTTCCTCATGCGATATCACAGATAAAAATGTACTGACTTTTTTTATTTAAAGTGAGGCATTCAAATTGTTTTTATCCTGTGACTCATGACAGAAATTAAGTAGTTCTTGATATCCAGGAGACCTTGTATGTTGGCTCATTTTTTCTCTTGTGTACTCACTCGTGGATTCCAGTCGGAATTGACGGGAGTTGTATGTTATTTCGCTACATTTTTTGCATATTATTTGTGCAATTGCACGAGTATTAAAAATGTGGAATTTTATTTAATCTTATTTTTCTTCCGTGGATTTTTGTATATTTTTGTATCGATCCAAATCGGGATGCTGGTGGACCTTATTATGCTTATGTGATGATTGTGGCTGGCATAAGCATCATGCCATGCCATGCGAGTTGAAAAAGGTTTGGAACTGCTGGTGTGAGTGAATGCAGATCCCCCCAAAAAAAGTGAAGTCCATTGAATTCGGTGTTAAATCCTATGTAGTATGTTATTTTGCTTAATTTTTGCCTATTATTTGTGCAAGTGCATGAATACTAAAAACGCGGAATTTTATTTAATTTAATTTTTCTTCCGTGGATTTGTGTGTCGATCCAAATCGGGATGCTGGTGGAGCTTATTATGTTTATGCGATGATTGTGGCTGGTATAGAAGCATCATGCCATGGAATGCCAGTTGAATAGGGTTGGGAACCGCTGGTATGAGCGAAAGCAGATCCCCCCAAAAAGGTGGTCATTTTATTTTGGTGTTAAATCCTATGTATTTTTGTCGTATTCTAACCGTGTCATCCTTAGGTTAGCCGAGTATTGAATTTTATTTCTAATGGTGCAATGTCCTTTCCTATGCGTTTATTACTATATTACTGGCACACATTCCTTATAATGAGTGCGTTATGCTTTATAACGTGACTGCAAAATCGATGCCTTACCACCATTATGCCTGTCTATCAATATACCATTATCGCTTACTTAAGCCTGTATCGCTACTTAACGTTTCGTGGTTCGCGCCCAGGGGTGGTGTGGCGCTGTGCTTGAGCCCGCAGGGTCGGCGCAACGGGGAGGCACTCGTGAGGTTTGTGAGCCAGGAGCACCGCGACATGGCCCTCAAGCGCCATCGGCACCACATCGGCAACCGCTACATCGAAGTGTACACGGCCTCCGGAGAGGACTTCGTCAACGTGGCGGGCGGCAGCAGCAACGAGGCGCAGGCGTTCCTGTCCAAGGGTGCGCAGGTCATTGTGCGCATGCGCGGACTCCCTTACGACTGCACGGCCAAGAAAGTGGTGAGTTCTAATGCGAGATCCAACTCTTAAAATGCCCTGCAAGCTAGCTGTGAGCAGAGGTTTTGTATAATTTTATTAAGGCCGCTATTAAATTCATTATCTCCCTATGTGTTGTCTGGACGCCCAGAACTAACAAATACTTTTTATTGCTCGGAGGTGGTTTGTGATTATTCCTTTATTTCGATGGTTCTTGGAAAAAGAATCCTAAAATAAAAATTCATTAGGCATTGACAGTTAACTCAAAAATGTGGTTGTGGGTCGCATCGCCTACAATATACTACAGCTTCTGCTTCACAGCGGAGAAAGCTGATGATAATATCAGTAACTGATTCATATTGACTGAACTGTTCATATTGACAACGGACATGCTAAAACGTATGTGATTCTCTGTATTCCACGGAAATTATGTCACCAAATATCTTATTAATGTGTACTCTGGTGTCTCCTCTGCCCCTTGGTGAAGTTCCAAAGCTCAAATCTTAGTCAGTTTATATTATTATTCACTGATTTTGGCTGAGGGTAATGATAAAATGAAATTCTCCTTTTCTGTCGACTACAACTGAGACGTTCAGTTGTGCTATATTTGGGGTCATTAAAATGCGCTATCGTTAGCCTCTGCATCGGAATCTTGGTCACATCGGTGTATTTACCGGCATTCACTTAAATGTCACATTTCTCTCGCTTGGATAAAACAGTTAAAATTACAATTCATCAAGTTTTTCGCATCCAATCTGCCTCGAGTGACTTATGGCGATGAATATCGCAGTATATTGATTCTTTATTTTATTAATGTATTTTTTAAATGTTCAGTGGCAAGCCACCTAAAACAAGTAAAACAAAGAACACAACGTAAATTACAGTCGGCCTAGAGGCAATGCAAATTGAAAAAATATATGGAATATCGACCACATTGTGGATTACGTAAAACAAAGTAAATACGTTTATAACATTTAGCGAAGAATAAAAATGCTGGAAATATATCAGTAAGGCGTTTTATTACAATAAATTATGCATGGTTTTTAGCAGGTATATTTTTTTAACAATGGCTATCTACAAACTTCATGTATTTGCCAAAGTTTAATAGCAGAGGCCGGACATTACTGTTGGTAAACTTTTCTTTTACGGAGGGAAAATATTGCACTAGATTTTGGGTTCTTAATGTTGAGGCACATTCAGTGGGTGGTCTTCGTGTACCTATTTAACAGTTTGGTGTTTTATTTTGAAACATCCTAAAAAAACTAAATATTTCTCCTAATAGCTTTATACAAGCCACCTATGTTTACGACAGTAAGGACTTATGTGCTCGTGGTTTCTTAAGTCACATTTGAATCTAACATGGGTGCTTAAGAGCCGCTGATTCTCTATCAATAATCCTGTTGAGGAAAAATCAGTGAGCATGCACGTTTCTTTCTAACATCTTTAGGTTGTGGAGCAGTTTTCGGGCGTTCCTCCGCGTGATGTACATGTTCGACAACAGTTTCTCCAGCCGTCCTGCTGGAGTCTTCAGGTCTGACTTCTGACCTGAAGACGCCAGCAGAATGGCTGGAGAAACTTGTCGAACATGGACATCACGTGGAAGAACGCCCGAAAGCTGCTCCACTAATTAAACCCCGCGGAAACCTTCGCATCATCTTTAGGTTGCGTATGCTCATACTTTTTCAACTGATGTACCTACTTGTAGATTTCATTTTGTTTGTTTTCTTTCTCCGCTTTGTAATGGTAGATCGAATTCTTCGAGGGAGATGGCGGCGAGGGTAGCTGTAGCGTCATGGACGGCGAGCAGGGGGTCCTGTTCGTCAAGAAGCCGGACGGCAGGGCCACGGGTGATGCGTTTGTGCTCTTCGCGAAGGAGGAAGACGCCGTGCCCGCGCTCAGCAAGCACCGCGAACTCATCGGCTCGAGATATATCGAACTGTTCCGGAGTACGACGGCCGAAGTGCAGCAGGTGAGACACCCCTCCAGCCTTTGCCCACCCTCTGTCACCACCCCCTCCACCCCTCGGCCTCGGTGTGACCGGAGGCTGCCCTAGACGTTGAGCGCTCCGCAGTCAATGCGATGCCAAGAAGGGGGAAGACTCGTTCAAGTCGAGAGTCGTTCATTAAAGATCCGGGTACGATGTGTATTAACACTTTCACGGACGTGGGTTTAACGTCCACGTTCGAACGCAAAAAAATCACGCTCATTCCGAAGATGTGATTATGATTAACCAAACGTCCAACAATGTTTCTGTAGCCGTGAAATTACTACAGTGAGAACAGCCAAAATGTTTTTTGTTCTTGTATTTATTTGGCGTATTTCCTCAAGAAAAGACCACAGTAAATTTATGATCGTGTTGTTTCTGTCATGAGCAGGTTTTTACCGATTCCACTCTGTATCATTAAATCACGATATTAATCGTTAAATGTTGAAATTAATTAGTAGGGATAAGTTTAAAAAAAGAAACTATGAGTCCACCTGAATATGTCGCTTATGCGTTGAAACCGGTCGTATTGAATAAAATCCATTGTAAAATTTACAAAGTTTGTTTTGATTCTGTCAATATGGAATTTTACAATGTAACGCCTGAGAATATTGAGTTCACCCTATACTTTCTCAGTATATTATTGTTTTTCGCTTAGAAGCGTAACATCCGTCGTTACTCTTTTATTTGCTCCTCAGTATAATATATTATGTATACAGATTTACATTTATTCAGGAAATGTTTTTTCGTAAACAAGCACCTCGAGTGTTTTAAGAATGAATTGGTGAAAGGAAATCCTAACTAACACGCTACGCTACAAGGAGTATTGAGCAGTGGCGTTAGACTACTTTGCTCGTTCGTATCTCTGAATGGGACGATGGATGGTGTTAACCGCAGCTGCTAAGTGATAGAAAGCGGTGTTGAACTCGATGCTTTATGGGTACTTCTATACGGAGACACATGACTCTTGACTGCTTAGTGAGTTGAGTCTGCTACCGCATCCCCATTTCATCCACTATACTGGTTGCCGAAGCTGGCGATTTCCTGGCATTGGTGGACAAGTGATAATTATCATGGTAATTTGTTTTGTCCCGTTTTTAATTGAACTTGGTTAATGTGTTTTAGCTTTGAATGATTAGTAGTATGTAGTATGCTCATTATTTAAACTCCAGTATGCGTTAAAATATGAACTGATGAATTCTCTTTAGTGCTGTTAAGCGATGTTGCATTTTTTTGTGATCGAGGGGCGAAACCTGATGCCATTTCAAGGCGACTAAAATTATTTAAAGGCGCATTCATCTGTATTTTAATTAATGCATGGCAAATAATACGGGAAAAATGAAACGCGTCATTTTCAAATGACTAATCTGCCCCGCGTATTCTTCCTCAACACGGATGTGCTATTGTGACTTGGAGTCGGTACTGTAGGACTAGTGAGGATCAACTCAATCAATTCTCTGTGCTTTATTCAATATGGTAACGAATTAGCCCTTGACCCAACACTTGTCGATTGGAGATAAAGAGCTTTCTTAGTAATCACTCTTGAGTTTTAGTTGGGGATCGTCCTTATATGTTCGAGTCCTTTAAGGTTTCTTTCTCTGCGAACGGATTTGGGTGATTTAGAAGGACTGTTGTCCCCGTCAGCCCTGTTTCATGCCCTTTCGTCTTTGTATCCTTGTCTCAAGTGAACCCTGCGATTTTCACAGGTGCTGAATCGGTCCTTGGACCCGAAAACTTACGAGCCTCAGCAGCCGCTGATCGCGCAGATTCCGGCGGCTGCCGCAGCCGCCGCCGCGGCCGCCGCCGCCGCAGCTGCCGCCGCGTCTTCCGTGCCGCTCCTTCCGCAGCACATAATCACGTCGGGCACGAGGAAAGACTGCGTCCGCCTGCGAGGACTCCCTTACGAAGCCCAGGTCGAGCACATACTGGACTTCCTGGGAGATCATGCCAAGAACATCGTCTTCCAAGGTGTACACATGGTTTACAACGCGCAGGTTCGTATAATTAGCTGCTCCTAGTCGGTTCAAATTACTTAATTTTTTACATTCTTGAAGCTTTACCATAAGGGTTGAAAACCTCCAACTCATTACATCATTTTTTTCCGTTACATTTGCATGATTCTTTAGGCCTAGTATACCTAACTGAGGTACCTTCTGATTTATTCTGTTCAGTGGGTCATAGAAGTTGCTACTATTCAATTGATTCCAGTCCACCATAAGCAAGGCCAAGGAATTGATGTAAATGTGCTGTTTTTCTTTTGAAATATCTGTTTTTGGCATAATTAATCTGCCTTACGTGATGTTTCAGAGAGCCTATCTGTGGAAAGAGGAATTTCCTTTCTTACCGAAGGGAAAGCTCTCAGTATTAGTGGAGAGGGTCAAAGTGTTAACTAGATGTATTATCAACTTCTCAAAAATGTGTGATGGAGAATAAATGGCTGGAGAAATGCAAAAGTATAAGAATTCGGAGCTGAACTATACCTTCCTCACTTAGGGTCTGCTAGCTTTTGCTGTGAAGTTAGTTCATATTGGCGAAAATATCTTTTATTTTCGTGATCAGATGGAGCTCAGTTAAATCACTTGTGTCATCTTCGCGACTCGTTCGACGTATTCAACTCCAAATCCCTTTGGCTCACCGACCCGCGTTCTCGCTCGCGTTACAGGGACAGCCGTCGGGGGAAGCTTTCATACAGATGGACTCTGAGCAGTCCGCCTTTCTGGCAGCTCAGCAAAAGCACCACCGCTACATGGGATTCGGGAAGAAGCAGCGCTACATCGAAGTTTTCCAGTGTTCCGGCGAGGACATGAACCTGGTGCTGACCGGAGGCCTTCCGTCTCCCGCAGCGGCAGCCGCCGCCGCAGCCGCGGCCCACGCGCACCACGCGGCGGCGGCCCACGCGCACCACCACGCCCACCACCAGCACCACCACCACGCCCATCACAAAGCGGCTGTGGCCGCCGCGCTTCTCTCACCCGGTATGTTGAGCGCCGCTCCCATGCCAGCTTTGACTCCCGCCTCGGGGGGGCCCTCCGTCCCCAGCGCGGGGCCCCCCGCCCACGGCGCCGCCTCCCTCACCGCCCCCGCGGGCCACCCACCCCCGATCCCGCCTCACACGGCCACGGCCCCCCCCTCTCTTCCGCCCCCAGCTCCGCAGTCTCCTGCCTGGCCGGAGCACTCCCACCAATCCCTGATGATGGCACAGGCGCAGGCCATTGCGGCCCAGAACCTCGCCCTGGCCCATCACCAGCAGCAGCAACAGCACCAGCATCACCAACATCACCACCACCAACAGCAGCAGCAACAGCACGACGGCTCAGCCGGCGGCTCCGGTAGCAATCCCAGCAACAACCTCTGGTTGATGGGTTTGGCGGCCGCGGCGGCGGCCAGCAGCCAGCAGGCAGGCGGAGGCCCCATGGGCGGATCTCCGACGGCCGCCGCCAAGGCGCCCCCGCACCTGCCCTCCTCGGTCACGTCCCCCGCCACCCCCACGCAGTTCCCTCCCCCGCCGTCCCCGGTGGCGGGCGCCCTCGTGCCCGCGTGGGACTTGAACGGGAACCCTTCGGCCTCCGGGCTGCCCCCGTCCCCGGTATCCGCCGCGCACGTTAAGTCCATCCTGGCGGCGGCGGCTGCGGCCGCGGCCGCCAGGTCCCTCCCGCCCCCCACCTCGACCGCGGGATCCATGCTCCCCTACTCCCCCATTCTGCAGGCCGCGGCAGCGGTGGCAGCCGCCTCCTCGGCCCCCTCCGCGAATCCCTACGGTCCGCACAACCCCATGAGCATATACGCCCATCAGGCGCACGCCGCCACCCCCGGTGGCAATCACAACAGCCTCTTCCTGCTGAACATGCCCCCGCGGCTCCCCATCACGTCGACGAGCCCCTCCCAGCTGGGCGGAAGCGCCACCGTGCCTCCCCCTCCGCAGTATCTGCACCCCCCCATGAAAGCCCACACGGTGACGACGGCCTCGCCCTACTCGAGCTCTCCCGGCGCCGGGTTCACCCCTCAGGTTGCGGCGGCGATGGCCGTGGCGCAGCAGCAGATGAACGCGAAAAGGTCGTGGGAAGAGGCGTTCCCTGGGGTGGGGAGTGGGCAGGGTACGGGCATGTTGGCCAAGAGACCGTGGCAGCAGCAGCCGCTCACCTCCCAGGCGTCCCACCCTCACGTGCCAGTGTCCGGGGCGAGCCCCCTCTCAATGCCTCCGGGCTCGGCGCTCACTCACCCCGCGGCGGCTGCTGCGATGGCCTTCCAGGCAATGAATTATAGGGCGAGGTTTTACATGTAGGGAAAGCGAACCCTTTTACTTCCAATGGTGACATTTTTTTATGAACGAATGCTTGGTGGTTACCTTGCTGGGTTTCCATTCAAAAGATCCTCGGGATTAATGAAGTCTACTTTTTTAAATGGGCTTACATTCCGGAATTCTTTATATTATATTTTTGTTGTTGACTGTGACACTTGCACTGAAAGAGCTTCTGTTATGTGTTTTACCTTAACAGAGGCTTGTGTTTAGCGAAAGATTGATTCCAAAAAATTTCTATTTTTATACAGATTAATTCTTATTTGTTATTGGATTGCTTATTATTGAAGCCTTATTAAGTATAAGTATGTTATGAATCGAAGGGTTTACTCATTCATATTGATGACTCAAGGATAAAAATTTATTACTAACATTTAGATATACTCCATTAATTTATGCAATAATTTGTAGGAACTACCATAAACCAATGCATTTCATAGGTTATGCTCCCCATTTAATATGTCATAGGTGAATGAAAATATTGAATTTAAAAGGCTTTATATACCTTGCAATAAGCTGTAATTTAGGTTAAAATATGTGCTGATCAGGCCAAGATATATCATGTATCTCCTTCAAGGCATATATTTTGGTCAATACATATGTTTGTGCACATATATATATGTATGTGCGTGTTTGTGTTCATACATACACGTGCATGCCTACATATCCATGCACTTACCAATATGTACGAATGAAATCTTTGCTTTGGATAAAAAGAATTGCAGAGTTTTATTTTACTCTTGGCTTAAATGTTAGATTGTCTGTTGGCTTACACAGCTATCATGGTGCTTAAAGAGGAAATAGCAGAGTGATTGTATATTTTCAACATTCCATTATTGTCAATTCCACAACTGTCATGAATGCATCCAATTGTTCTTGTTGTTATTATAGGGTGTTGATTAGTAATAACTGTCCTTTGTTTTCAAAAGTCATTGCTGGCAATGTTAAAATTTAATTGACAATTGCAGAAATTTGGTTAGGTACTGTGATCAGTTTTTTTCTGATGAAGTTACTTAATTGAATTTCCTGGAAAAATGAAATTTCAAAAACTTACTCGTGGAAGTTTTTGTTATATCAAGATAGATTCATGTAAATACAGTTGAAAGCATTAGGATGTACATTGAATATTCAGAAAGCATAAATTTGATTTTTTTTAAATTGTGTATGTGTGTTCACCTGAAAGCAACTCATTTTGCCCATAATCTTGCTAATCAGTGTTCTCATCATTTCTTTTTTTTTGCTTTTTATATGTTTGACAAGGTGACTTTTCCCACTCATGCACACTATATTGTGCATCTCTAATGTTTTTTATAACTAAATAGTAGTTATGGGACTAGTAAACTCCTTGAAAACATTTGTTGTGCTGTCCATTGTTATGAGTCAATATTAGGTAGTAGCCAATGCATGCGGAGTGCAGTAGTGTCAAAAGTCTCCTTCTGATTTATTTTTTCAGTTGTATTTCGTAATTTGGGTTACACCACTCCATTCCTCAACTTGTGTCCTCATTTCCCTTCCTCATATCCTGTGGCCTTGACAAAAATTGCCAGTTAATGCCAATATTGGTGCCGGTAGTATTTTAGTCTGTGTACAACCAAAACCCTTGCCTTTTCAAGCTGCAGTGATGGCGAACCTCCTTCCACATCACTTAAACTTTGAACTAACACTCTTCATCTCCTGGGCTTCTCTTGCCTGGACGCCCTGTCTATTCTCAGCTGTCTGCATCTGTGGAAATCATGTTTCTCGAGAGTTGCTTGGATATATCTTGTGGTCCATCATGCTTTGTATCTGGAAGAGCATTGCAGTGATGTAATATATACATATTCGTATTATAGTAGCGGCAAGGTGGGTTCGCCATCACTTTTCCGTCCATTGAATCTCCCGCACCACCATATATTGCTTGTGTGAGGGTGGGGGGAAGGGGGTCCAATGCAAAAGAGGCATGCCGATTTGGTCGAGCCTTCCTTGACTCATGGGGGTCTGAGGAAGGTCTCGATGGTAGAAGTGGAATGAAAAAATTCCGCACTCGTTTGCTTTGGCTTTCTTCCTCTAAATGTTGAAATCCACTTCAGTTGGATGGCCTTGCATCTTGACCATTTGTTTGGAACATCCCCTCGTCATTTTGCCTCTGTGCCTCATGAATGTAATAATTGGTGGCAACTAAACCATGTTCTCAATGAAAGGTTGTATTTGCATGTACTTAAGAGAGACTAAATTTTTATAGGTGATTCTTTATTATCCATTTTTATATAACATTCTTCCAACAGGGACTCATATAAGTGATGTGATGACAATTTTTTTATGAAATGTTTGCACATAGATTATCATGTAAAGTGTGTCGGAAAAACTTCTCGGCCTTCTCCCATGAATATTCATGTCTTTGTTACGGCCTAGACTCTGGACACAGTTGCCTTTTGTGCCTCCCACTTTGTTGGAAACTATCAAAAAATGCAACTGAAATAGTGTTCACTGTTGATGAAGCATGTAGTGATGATTCCTGATGGAAGTGTGCAGCTGTCTCTTTCGGGGAAAGACATTTGGGCGCCCCGAAATTGTTTTTATACATCTATAAATATATTTGGTGATGTTTTCTGTTGACTCACACTCACAGGGTTTATGATGTACTGTTGATTTATTTTTTTTGGTCTTGTGCATTTCTGCTTTTCATAGCATACATTTATTATTGATAATTATATTAAAATGATTCATAAAACTGCACTGCCATAGTATGTCAGGCAAAAAATAATAATTTCCTTTATATCATTTGGTCTTTTAACCATAATGCTTTCCTTTGCACACCTTTGTGCCCAATCCTAACCTGAACCCGTCCGTTTAAAAAAATGTCCTTAACCAAAACCACTGATATTCCTTTATTTTTGTTTTGTTTTATGAACATTCCAGTAGCTTTGTAATGTAGCCAATTTAATAATAGCTGCATCATTTACATAAAAGATTATATAAATATTATGGCCCTTGCTTGAGCTAGTAGTAACATTCTGTTGGGTTTGTAAGGAATGAAATAACTGCAAAAATGTCATAATGCATATTGTTCAATCACTTGCCGCGTATTGCCTGGCACAGGTGATAGGTGAGTGGTGGGAACAATAGGTATGTTTTGGAGTGGTTTTGTTGTTCTAGCAAGGGCTATTAGGTAGTGTGATGTATTTTTGTATCATGGGAGGAGAGGGAGAAAGAACAGAAATAAAATTTTTATTTGAAATTTATTCACAGCGGTTTTATGGTTGGGTTCTCTAAATAAAAAATGCGCAAACTCGAGTTTTTTTCCACTCTTTTCCTGAGTCTTCCCAACCCCTGGATGTTTAAGGTAGGCGGAAGGATCTACTCTCACTACTCTAGTAGATTTTATTAGCATGGTGTGGTATGCTTGGCTAAGCCTTTGTTTCCAATACATTGCTATATTTCTTCTTGTGGGATCTTTCTTTCTTTTTCATTTATCTGTGGACTCACATCTATGAAAGACAAAAAATTGGGTGAATTGCATGCTTTTAATGTTTATGTATGTGTGAATGTGAGCATATTTGGTGTGTGCATAAAAATGTAAAAATGGACGTATTGAGTTCAATGTGTCCTGATTTGTTTTTTACACATTGCTAATTGCTTAAAAAATCTGGGTTTGGGTAAGAAAAACTAAAACAATATGCCTTTTCTCTCGAGATCTTGCTAGGAAAATCTGCATAACTGCTATGATCTCTTTTTATGATTGCAAATTAGATGATTCACTAAACTTTGCCAGATGATTATTTTCTTTTGATAAATAGCTTTATGTACTTACGCAGCATCAGTATTGGGTTTTTATGTAGAATGCAATGTTTTTTTTTGTTGAGAAATGTGCATTTTTGAAATTACAGGATTAATGTGGTTGCATTCATTGGGTCATTGAAGTTGATTCTCCAAAAGAAATATATTGCAAAATTTAATTCTGTTCATTGATTTTTAGAATGGAAGAGGGAAGATATGAATTTTGTAATATTTTTAATTGGAAATTCCTTGTCAAATTTTGTGCAATGACTCAAAAAATTTGAAGGCAATCATATTAATTGGAATAAGTAAAAAGTTTCTCTAAACCTGTGTGTGTGTGTGCGCTGTGAGTGAGTGCTACAGTGTCTTCTTCTCTGGTGGTGGGTTGGTCTATGGTCTAAGTTTTGTATCAGTCTTGAAATTGTTATAAATATTTTTGTATAATTGGTCACACCTCAATGAGAGACCCAGGGTAGTGGCATGTTGAGCGTGGGTGGTTAAGTACAGTGGAACACTGGCTGGTTGTTGTGTCCTTTACTTCCCTGTGCGTGTGGTTCTCCAGGTTTTAATCTAAGGGGGTGGAAACACAATTGAGGGCTCTTGGGAGTACATTGCATTACTCCCCTGCCCGCTAGTCAGCACACTTGCTTTTTCATTGCCATATTTTTTTGATGCCTAACAAACTAAGTGTACACACATATACAAGTGAAAAAATTACAATTCTGCATTCTTTTTCTGGATGTCTGATATTTCCTGTTAACTATAACTCCGTATTTCTGTTTTGCAGGGCATATTTAGGATATACTTTTCAAAAGTCATTGGTACAGCTTTTCCATGCAATGGCATTAGTGAAACATTTTTATTTTTATCTGTGTTACTTGGGCTAAGCTGTGAAGAAAATATGGGTTGTCTTAGTTACAAAATGAAATGTAGTTCAGCCCCAGTTTAGGATTCTTGGTTATTAAGCAACCTTGAAATTAGGATATTAATATGTTTGGGTAAACCAATGTTTTGCAGGAGATGAAATTAAAAGGTATCTACCTTTTGATGATTACTGGAAGTTTGCCATTATTCCCCTTTACTTAGCCTACCCGGCTCTTTCACTGCCCATGTGAAGTTTGAGTATTTTCTTGAAGGCCCCCAGTGCAATTGGTCGTTTGGCTGTGATGGGAGATTGAGAGAGTGAATGGGGGCTGTGAGTGAGCCAATTTGTGATGCCATAAATTGTATCTTCTACCTTCGATTCAGTATATATTAACCCATTTTTTATCATTTTTTAGCAAAAAAATTGTCTTAAGTTCTGAGAAAATGTCATTAGTTGTCAAATATTTCATCTTTATATAAAATTCTACCTTAACCATTCTAAATAGTTAAGTGTTATGAACTAAATTGGATATCTCATCACAAATTGGCTCTTGAAGCTCACTATTTAATGATTGGTGCAAAGTCTAGGTTCTCTTAAATAACGGAAACTCATTCAATGCTACTTATTTTTTTTAGTAATTCCATTGACCTGCTGTTGACTTAGCTTAAATGTAAATGAGATGATAACTTTGCTGCCAGTCATTAATTAGCTCTGTGTTTTTTGAATGATTGCTTTCCCTGAACGTATCATTGACTATCAGAGAAAGCTGGATGTCATTTGGACTTATTACTTCTTAAAAGCTCTTGACATAGTGTGAATTGTTATCAATTTCCACTATTTTCATAGAAAAGTTGAAATTTGTGCTCTTAAATGCATCCAGTTTTCCGATTTCAAGGGTTACCCATGGGAGTTACAACTTTGCTGAGGGGCTTAATTTAATACAATTTTTATTGGCAATGGTATTCATGCCAAATTGATTTACTCTTGTAAGGGGGGATAACGTTTTCAATGGTTACTGCATCTTTTTGTCAATAATTGTTTTGAACATCTTTCATCAGTGTTGGCAAAGTTGTATTCCCATGTTTTCCCTTGTGTGCTGTGACTTTTTTAGATTCTGAGAATACTCTTTTCTCTTTCTGCGAGACGTGCCCCTGACTCCATCCTCTCTTTCAAAGGTGGATCCATGCTGCCTCCACCCCCACCCCCTCCACCAGCTCCATACGCTGCCTATCCATTCGGACAGCCATCACAGATACTCACGAGCTCCGGCGCTGGGACGTCAGGCCCAGGGGGACCCCTGACCCCCAGGGGTGCGGGACCCCCTCCGCCCTCTCCGGGAGCCGCCGCAGCCACTGCTGCCGCTCTAGCAGCTGCAGCAGCTGCTGCTGCGGGGCCCTACGGTTACCACCCCATCATTTACTGGCCTTACCCATCGCCTCCTGTGAGCCCCACATCTTACTATGCTGGTCCAACAGGATTGCCTCCCCATCCTGCTCACGGTGGGCCACCAACTCTAGTGAGTACATTTGCAGTGATGTGATGTAATAAAGTAAAAGTAGTTGTGCCAGGCGAAACTTGGTGGAACTAGCTTAACGTGAAATGAAAGCTTTAACTTAGTAATTCCACATGAACTTTATTTACGACATAAATGAAACTGCAGTAATTGTACTGTCCACTTAAATTTTAATGTAAATATTACACTACATGTGTTTCGACGTTTCTTAGGGTGTCATCATCAGGTCTACACAAGTTATGTCTCCAATGGGAATATTTATACAAAAGCAAAAGGAAAGAGGGGATTCTTGACAAATGAAGGAGTTAGTAGTAAGGGAGGGGGGGGGGGGTTACGGTTGATAGTGAATAATATGGGGGAGTGTTGTTATGAGACATGTGACCTTCCCGAGGATTCGGGAGTGTGGCCTATGGGGGAGGGGGGGGGAGGGGGGGGGAGGGTTCTTGTGAAATGTGGAGATAAGCAGAGGAAAGAGGAGGGGGGGGGACGGGAGTACAGGCTTGGGTTGTCAGGTGGACAAGGATAGAATGGGGGAGTGAACATCAAATTCTATATAATTAAGAAGTTTGATTTTCTTTATAAATGGATAATTAAGAAGGGACGATGCCTGGACGCCTTGGAACAGTGGGAAATTATCAAGAGAAAGAAGAAGAAAATCAAACGACTTAATTATGTAGAATTTGATGTTCACTCCCCCATTCTATCCTTGCCCACCTGACAACCCAAGGCTTTACTCCCTTTCCCCCCCTTCTCTTTCCTCTGCTTATCTCCACATTTCACAAGAACCCTCCCTCCCCCCAATAGGCCACACTCGGGAAGGTCACATGTCTCGTAACAACATCCCCCCTGTTATTCACCATCAACCGTACGCCCCCCCCTTCCTTACTACTACCTCCTTCATTTGTCAAGAATCCCCCCTCTTTCCTTTGCTCATGTATAAATATTCCCATTGGAGATATAACTTGTGTAGACCTGATGATGACACCCTAAGAAACGTCGAAACACGTGTAGTGTAATATTTACATTAAAATTTAAGTGGACAGTACAATTACTGCAGTTTAATTTAAGTACTAAAATGCTGTTCCACCATATGACGCCAGAGACTGTTGAATTTATTTACGACCTAGGTTTCGACTTACGAAGTCATCATCACCTGATGATGACTTCACTAGTCGAAACTTAGGTCATAAATAAAGTTCATGTGGAATTACTAAGTTAAAGCTTTCTTTTCACAAAGTAAGAGTAATCGAATTATTTGTAATGATTACATTTTTGGTAATTTTTACTTGTAATCGATACATTTTCCAAAAATTTTTTACTGGTAATCTGCTTCAAAGCACGTTTGAGTAACCGTTATATTTGAGTTATCGTAAGTGAAAATTTGAATGCCTCGCACATTGAATGCATTGAGAGGTAGTTTTAACTATGTACATAGTGCATCCTGAGCTGAGTCTTGGTTTTCTCTTTCACGGAGGGGTGACTCTCCGCTTCTCGCTTGACCCCTCTGTGAAAGAGAGAATTGAGACAAAATTTGATTGGTACACAAATAATTCATACATTTTTTGGCATATTCAAAATTTGACCATTTAAGGCTCCCTGATTAGCATTAAAGATGATATTAAAACAAAACTGTATTACATATTGAAGATTTAGTTATTTACAGGAGCAAACTGATAAGTAATTGTAATCGTACTTGTAATCCTACTAATTACTTTTTCAAAGAGTAATTTGTAATTTTAATTAGTTACAAATTTCCCATTGTATTTGTAATTGAGCCCAATTACATTTCTTCAGTACTTTTCCCATCGCTGTACATTTGTAATGGCTAACCGCTGGGGAGAAGGTGCGAATTTTTAATAGCTGTCTTGACGTCACGCTGCTAGCTGATATTTCCATTTATTTATTTTTAACAAATGGGCTAAATTTACGAGGGGCATAGCTTATTAAAGTTTAACGTAAGCCATTTGTGATTGTGCTGCATGACTCCTTGGACACCAAGTCAAGATTATCTAGTAGAGTTGCAAACAAAACTTCTTCGGGTAAAGATTTCAACTTAATCCCATTATCATTTGAAAGTTTACATGTGGAAAAGTGACATTCTTGTGGTATTTTCAATATATTTTTGTTCATATGTGTAGTAGGTATGTGCATGTGTGATTTGAGTTTTTTTATTATCTTGGCCATCATGTGTTGTTAAATTAATTTCTTTTGGTAAAATTTGGTTCATATTGCATTTATCCCTTTATGCAAGATAATCAGTTACCATTGGGAATGGAGCCTCTTCATTTTTCTAAATGGTATCTATGCCATTGTCCACCTGCCAATGAAATCATAAGTATTACCTTTTTTTTGCTGACCCTTCAGTGTTTACACTACAGTGAACACTGAAGAGGCTCTTAAGGTATTAATTTCAACAGAAGTGACTTTTCTTTATGATTCATCCCACATGGTGTTAGCCCTGGTTTTCTTTTAAATAAAATTGAAATGTTAATGCCAATCCAATTTGGAGAGACCTGTAAATGGTTTTATATGCCTTTGCACTTTTCACTTGTATTTTTTATGTAAACATCCCAGTTTCTGTTCCATTTCTATGATGAAAGAAATCAGCATTCTCCCATTTCACTCATATACAAAGTCTGAACTTGCCCTATGAAACAAAATGTATAAGTATGTTTTACTGAAAATTAAATATTTCTGAATTTCATTTTGATTCTGCTCCTGAAAGAGATGATTCATAGTTCATATCATGTCTCCTGGAATTGAAAAATTTGTCTTATATTTGGCTATTGGGATAAAACTTTTGCTGATTCAAATATTTCCCACATTTCCCTCAGTGCATTCTGGAGTACCCTTAAACGATGTAAATCAGGAGACCTTGACGAGGGAAATGTACTTCTGCCCTGCAGATGACACAGGAGTGTGTACAAGTTGGGGGAGGAGGCTTGGAGGTTAGCAGTAGCGCAGCTGGTCAAGGAGGCCGTGATGTTTCTATGATGTCCTTTGGGCAACAGGCTGACATTGAAAGACTCATGATGGAGAAAAACCGCCAGCAAGGATTTGGCAGCCGTTATGTCGAGCTATTCATGGTCTGAAAGACTGAAAAGTTGTGAGTTTGTTTCACGACAAGGGCTGGAGAGAGTTGTGAGGTTAGGGTTTGCAGTGCAGTTTCCCAGTTTGGCAAATTGCTATATACTAAATGAGTGTGTTGCTTCCAAGCTATGCAACCTCAAGACTTGTTAAAACTTATTTGCCATACTAAATTGGCAATGAATCTGATGCTTTTTGCTTGCCAGTAAAAATCTTTATGGTTGTAATTTACTAATGAAGGAGTTAGTGACAGAGCATGAATTTGTAGGTGGCAAGTGTGAAGACAATAATCGTTACGTATTCATTGTCCCAGTGAAATCATTGCCCCACAAAGCAAATCACTAACACTGAGGAAATGGTATGATGCATATTAAGCAACACTCCCGTTTTTTTAGGGAAGTGGATATAGTTTTGTCTAGGAAGTGATTTCCTAATTATCAAGAGAATGAAGTCATTGTTCACTCTCCCATTAATGTGTTCAGCTCAAAATGCTCTTAAATTTCTTTCTCAGAAGAAATTTTTGCTGTAGTTTTTGAGAACGTTTTTTGCCTATGTAGGCAGTGAGATGATTCCTCTGTTGGAAAGTAAAAGTAGGCAAAAATTTGTTTAATCGATAAATTCCTGAATGCATGATCTTTAAATTGTTACATATCATAATCTTGGCGTGAGATGCCATTGTGTGCAAATTTTGAAGCACTTCTATTGTGCTTATGAATTAAATGGTTGTGTTTTATCTTGTGGTGGACATAGTATCCACTGTTAAAATATATTATTTCCTTATAAAGTTTATTCAAACAGTTTTTGTTAGCCAATTTAACTTATAAATATTTGTAATGTAGTGTGTAATGATTGATATATGCAGCAAATATCACATTTGTCTTCCATATGTGATGTGTTAATCTGTGCTGATGCAGCCCTTAATTGATCATTATAGTTTTAATTTTATCCTTATAAGTTATATAAAATGCATGTTGTTTTCACCATCTAGTGAAATATGTATCAGCATGGCAAAAGTTTTTGTTTGCTGATTTCATATCATAACTACTAAAGATTACAATCCATTCATGCATGTTGGTGAATCAATTTGGTTTCGCCAGAGCATACAATTTTGTACAAAATATTGTGTTTAATTATTCATGCATGTTTTTAATCCATAAATTTTATCCTGCCTTTGACTGATTCACCAGATCCATTAAAAACACAAAATAATGTGAATTCATGACAAAACCCTGTGCATTCTAGCGTGCCTTCATAGTTGTTACAATTTTGCAATTTTGATAATTTAAAAAATTAGATTAGAATTAATAATATATATTATAGTTATATTGAATAAATCATTTCTGTCTGTGTTCCTATGTGTGACAATGGAGGAGAAATAGTCAACTATCCTCTGTGAGAATGTGGATGCATGAACGTGTGTATAGTTTGCTTGAGAGTCATTCCAGCACTGTCATGTCTTGAATGGATATCCACATCTAAATAGCATGTGAAAGATTCCAATTTGCTCAAAAACCATTGAAAGATAATTTCCTAGCCAAAAACATATATTATTGCCAAATTATTGCATTAGATTTAAATTTGATTCTATCCTCAATATGGTACTACTGACTTTATCCCTCTGAACCTAATGGAGATATTTAAATGTTTTTAGTCATTGAAGTGCTGGAATTGAAGCCATTAAGTCTCAGTGGTGGATGTCTTGCCATCTTATAAAACATTTTTATGTGACATTTGGTTCACCATAAAACACGAACTTCAGCTATCTATAGTGCTTTGCCCTAATAGCAATGTGCTGCCTTTAATTTAGGATCATTTTTTTATTATTTTATCTGAAAAAATAGACAGCTATTCCATTTTTATATAGTGAGTATTAGTAACCTACTTCAAATCATCTTTTCTGACCAAAAATCTGTAAATATAAGTGTTTATTGTTTCTGTTAAGTGATGTACTGTGTATACCCTAGTCTTTTTTTCACTTAACAAAAATGCCAGCAATGCATGTGGTGTAGAAGTATTGGGCTTCAGTGATAATGCTCTGAAGCAAAAATGTGATTTCTCTATTAAAATTGAAAAAGAGTGCCTCCTTCAGGTGCCTTGCTAAGAATACTCTTCCATAGACAGTATGCCCAATACGTAAAGTGTGGAATAGCTTACTATGAGGACCATGGTGCATTGCTTTTTTTTTAATGCTGTGATATACGAGTGAGAGATTGACACTGAAAAGCGTGACTTTAGTTTTTATTACAGGAGGTCATTGAATTTTTGAAGGCTGGGAATATCCTCTTGTGGTTGATTGGCTTTCCTCTTGGGCTGCATGATATAGGAGTTACTTTGGGATATCGAAGTCACAATAATTTGAATTATTAGTGGTTTTCATGAAAGGGCTGGTGTCAAAGCTAGGGTATATTGATAAACATCCCTTTACTCTGTCTACTTTTCTTTGTCATGTCTTAACAGAACTGACATCTTTAGGAATCTTCGTTAGCACTGGGTCTTTTCCTCTTCCTCTTAGAATAAAACTTTGAGGGCACTAACTCTCTTCATCAGTACCTACATTTTACTTTTCTTAAATGACTTGGTCTTTGGTCCTGGTAAATATTTTTCATTTCTTTGTTCTTGAACTTCTTCTTTTCTTATTATTTAGTGACTTTTTTCAGCCTTCACGTTTTAACCATACAATCTGCATGGAAACAGTGACTATAAAGCATTCCATTTTCATTGAGCAATGTAACATTAGAATTATAAATTAATAATAAATGCTGATAAGGTGTTCAACGCCGTGAAGAATATAAATGCTGTGACTTTGTTAGAGTTTGTGTTATTTTGAATTTATAATTAAATGCTAAATAGTTGTTACACAATATTTCTAGTGAACTATAAATTTCAGCGATATACTTTTTTGATCTTTGCATTGAAGTGTAGAATAGTATGTTTTTAAAGCACTGTATTCAGTTTTAGTACTCGCTTCTTTTTTAACTGAGCATACAATGTGAATAGTTAAGAACTGATAGTATACAAGCATGTTTTGTCATTGAGTGTTGAGAGTCTATAAGTTTGATCTTGTTGTGGTAAAATACCTGATTAATGAAATTCCGTTTACGGTATACTAACTTCTAGGCCTCACACTCACAATGGCACCAAGAGTGCAATAGTTTATTATAAAATGTGTATTCATAATAAACATATGTATTTAAAAGAAATATTTTTAAGATTAGTTGTGTGTTTATCATAATTATATGTTGCCCTTTTGGCAGTTAGAATCAATTTGATGATTTTAATGTGAATTTCTGATTTATTTGTGAAGAATTCATGTTCCAGAAATATATTATTGATACTAAATATGAACAAAATCATAATTAATTGACTACTAAGTTACTGATTGTCACTGACAGTAGGTGCTTATTTGTGGTCCATTTTGTATTGTTATTGTTATCCTTTAGACCACAATATATGACAGACCTATTAGTAAAAAAATGGAGAATCCAAAGTAGTTCTTTTCATTTGAAAAAGAACATTTGCATATAAAAATATATTAAATATTGATCATTTCCTGACCATCATTAAAGCATTTCCAGCTTTCTAATACCTACGTAAACACCTCTAATATTGAGTTTTACTGCTCCAAGTGAGGGTCGTGTCAAACTATGCTTGACTTGGAAAGTAGAATCTCTTCCAAGTTTTCTAAGTCATACTCAATACATTGTCCACATCCAGTGCAATAAGAGGCTGGAAATTAGGATTTAAATATTGTTAACGTCATGTATTTAAATTGTGTAAACCAATTAATAAAGCATGAAATGAATTCCTTTATTTTTTTATTTTTTGAACTATTACCTTCATTAGGCTTAGCCTTCGTTTTACCATTTTAAGTATCCAACATATCTGTTCTCTATGGTGTGGAGCAGACATTCATAATTAGCTTTAGTTGTCTTGAGAAGTTGATTTAAGACTGAATTCTGAAGTTGTAATTCCTTCATGTTTTCTTTTATCTCTTCTACCTTTTTTTATTAGAACAAATACTAAACTTTACCTGGTAGTTATCATCAAGTGTGTATTGAGTCATAGTTGATTAATTTGACATGAGAATATTTTTATATTTAATAGCAATAGTACATTACTTTTGCTACTGCATTAATAAATGCTGTCAGGTATCTATTTTCATAATCGTTTTCGTGTATTTAATTCCATCTAATATAATTGAATTATCTTGTCAAAATCCTTCATTCATCTTTTAGAACAAAAGGAAGTGTTATGTAGGTACTTATTGGCAAATTGGAGGTCATAAAGTTTTCTGATGCTTTATGAAGGTGTCTTTCTTTATCAATTGCTGGTATGTCTTGAGATGAAGGTAAATTGATGAAGAAAATGTAAATTCTCATGAAGACCAGCTGCTATGTTTAATTTAAGCTTCCCAAATTATGAAGGAATAGTAAGATAGGCTGGTGAAAACTTTAATATGGAGCATGGCGCTATTTGGGTCGGAAACATGGTCATTGCGAAGAGAGGATGTACATAGACTTGAGGCATTTGAGATGTGGGTTTGGAGAAGGATGGAAAGGGTGAGCTGGGTGGCGAGGAAGACGAACGAGGAGGTATTGGATATATTTGGAGAGGAGAGGAAGCTTGTGGCAGAGGTTCGGAGAAGGCAGAAGAGGATGGTGGAGGTTTTGAGAGGAGAGGGCATGCTGAAGAGGGTGATAGAGGGGAGAACACTAGGGAAGAGGAAGGAAGAGGATAGGAATTCTGGACGAAATAAGAGGAGATAGAAGATATGAAGAATTTAAGAGGGATCTAATGGTGGGACATCATTAGGAGGGAAAGCGAGACAATGTCTATGAGATTAGATGCAGAATGGGGACTGTCCAAGAACCTACCAATCAGCTGGTAGAATACTTAAATGAAAATTAAGATTGTTTTTTTTACTGCATATTAGGCAAGAGTTGCATGCAAACACCCTTGACATCCTAAGTTGTATATATTTACTTATTAAAATGTTAATTATAACCCAACAAATTTTCTAGATGGTTGGAATATATTTAATGTTAGTTTGTCTCAATGCTTGCTTTTTATGCAAGAACTCATCAAGAGAGTAATAAAAGTGATAATACATTCATTGTCCATGTAATTGTAAAAAGATGGTTTACCATCATATAACATATGCACTATACATTATTGACAAGTACATACATATCTCCACACTGGATCCTGCACTATCCGGCACAAGTAAAAGGGGTTATGAAAACCATGATCCACGGGTCACTCCACCCTTGGTGACAAAGACCACAAGAAAGAAGAGTTGAAAAAATTAACTGACATCCTCAAGCATAACAGCAATAAAAAAAGAGAGAGAAGATAGACCTTCCGAAAATCTAAAGTGGGATCGCACAACTAACCGCAGCAAAATATGGGGGACATTATTTATACATAACTGCTGTACATTAAAGGAGCTATGCACAAGATATCACATATATATATATACCAATATAAGACTGCACAATTTAAAAGGTGAAAACAATATGGAGATTGAAAGTGTACCAGCTCACATCTAAAATATGCAAGAAAGTCTATGTGGGAGAAACTAGATGGACAATGGAGATGAGGATTGAGGAGCACTGCTCCGCCATTTGATTCGGCAACCTAGAAAGATCATCAGTTGCCAAACATGTTGCCCAAGACCACAAAATAGACGTTGAGGATGCCACAATGCTAGCAAAAGATCTACATTATAGTTTGAGAGTCAAGTTATCTCAAAATCTTCAGTAGGTATTCTATTAGAGGAGATACATAGCTAATATTTTTTCTAAAAATTTTAAAATTAATAGCCAATATCTAACAATTGGTCATTCTCACCTAGGATTCAGGCTCAATTGACTTACCTCGCGATATTTTTTCTCTCGGAGGCACAGAAATTTTTTACATAGTTCATTGATAATCTTTTCTTTTTTTATTAATTCACTGTTGAGGTTTATTATTTCTTTTTGTAGTTCAATAATATTTTCTTTATAAGCAGACAATTTTCTCCCTTTGTTTTTTATAGTGTTTTTGGTATCCTAAAAGTAAGCCATTGGTAAAGTTTGCGAAAAGGGATCATTTACTGATTGAATGAGTGGTTTTATTTAATTAGGTACCTGAATATCTTGTTTTAATTTATTTATGACATAAATAAAATTAGGAGGAACTGTTTTTATCACTTCTTCCACACTTAGATGATGTAATGAAAGAATGTCCAAAGCGAAGGGATGGGCCATTGAATTTGAATAGACATACTCCTTTCGCCTGAAGAGAATATCTATAAGGAAAAATCCTTGGATATGTTTTAATAGTGAATGCTATTAGTTAATTCAGCATAAAAGTTACATTTGAAATTACTGATAAATGATAATGCAGTGTGCTTCTAAAGGAACATAATAAATTAATAATTAACATAATAAAATAGTAATTGTGTGGCATGGGGTTTCATGTCTTCAATTTGTCCCATCGGATAGAGAGATGAACTCCTAAATGAGATGTATGTAACATAAGACTATTTATCTTAATTAAAAGACACCTTGTTAGTGGATTTGTATCTTACTTAGAGTATCTCGGACTCTTTTCCGAGCTTGTAAGACATCATTCGCTAATTTATTTTTTTCTTTACAAGAGAATGAGTATTCATCTAGAATTGCATTGAAGTAATTCCACGATTCATCAATGCTTGATTCTAATTCCACTATTTTGGTTTTCAATGCTTTTACTTCTTTCTCGTAGAAATAACTCAGGAAAATAGAGTCTGACTCACAAGCTGGCTTTTTGAAGTTCCTGGAGTTATTATGGTCACAAAGAGAGTAATGTTCCATTTCTTAAATTGGGAAATCATGGATACTGCATGGTGTTGATAAAATGCCTATCAAACAATGATGTCTATGAAATTTATATGTTTTCCTGGCTTATCATGTGCATAGATATTCAAAAATACAAAAAATTAATGCATCTACTCCTGATGAAAACATTAATTAATATGCTTGGGTCACTTGGATATACATCATGTAATCTAGTTGCTAAGAAACAGTTATTTCATAACCAAATTGGTAGAAAACTTTTTCAATGTAAATTCTCTTCATAATGGAAAGGTTAAGTTGTGACATCAAATTACTTTCCAAAAAATATTTTGCTGCTTATCTAGGATTGATTTTGCATTTATTTGGAAATGAATACCTTGGTAACCAATTGTTCATGATGTCATGCTTTACTAGTCCATGAAGTCAGTTTTACTGAAAAAGGCAAATAAAATAATTCAGATTAGAATAGAATATATATTCAACTTGCGTGTTGCCCTTTAGCCAAAATATTACAATAGATAGGTAATGATTTAGAAATACATACATGCATTAAATCGAGCATAACAACCATGAACTGTGGTATGCTGTCCAAAAGATATAAGTAGAAACCAACATGTAACATAATGAACAGCTGAAAAATATTAATGTTAAGGTTAAAGATGTACATACATTAACAAACAATTTCAGTAAGTTTTCGTGGAAAATTATTATATGTACATTAGAAAAAAGATGAAAACACATTCAGGAAAATAATTTATTAAATAAAAATTCAGGTTCAACTAATAAATAAATGTTTTCATAAAAAATAGAGGTTAGGTATATTTACGATAATACTTCAGGTATTGAGGTCCAATATTTTTTTAGTGGTGGAAGTGGCCTGAGTCCTGCAACCCAAGCCCTATAGAGAAGGGGAGCCCGGCCCGATAAAGGTTGTGTCTGACAATGCTGGGGCCCGACTGGGCCCGATAGGGTGAAGGCCCGACTCGGCCTGAGTCCTTGAAGTCGAGCCTGATTAGGCCCGACAGAACGTTCTGGAAAGGATTTTGGCCCGATTCAACTGTCGAAATTAGTCAGTGTATAATAGATACGTTTAAGGTGCAAAGTTTAAGTATTTTTGTTCTAAGTTTAGGTTTTTTCTTCTTGCCTCTTAATATATTAAATATGTAACTTAGTTTTTAATTAATTAATGAGGAGATAAGTCAATAAGTTTCAATAATTGTTTTAGTTTTTTTTATTATTTGTTTTTTTGGTAAACTGGTAAAGGGAGTTACCTTTGGTTTTGTTTATTTATCAATTATTTTTAGAGTCATTTGTTGGGTTTGTAAGTTTAGTATTCGTGTTTCTGTCATAGTTAGCATTATATTTGGGTGGATAATCGAAGTTGAACGCAAAATAATGCCTTACCTGACTGCTTTTGAAAAAGAAGCTCTGCTGGAGCTAACAGCCGAATACCGCCATTTGGTGGAATAAAAACATACCTGATATATCCACCAAATAAAAAAATCTTGGGTGGTTGAAAATCGAAGAAGAATTCAAATAAATCCCTAATGGAAATCGAAGGCCGTGGCTGATGTTGAAGAAGTCGTGGGAAAACATTATACATCCTGGAAGGCCTACATTTAATACCTAAGTTTTAGCGTTGATTATTCTGTTGCCGATGCCTTAATGAGCTGTCATCTATTATCCTTTAACTCTTTTCCCATAATTTTAGCAAATATGCACTATTTCGTTTCGCTATATTTCGTTCACATTTTTTGAAACCCTGGTATCGATGAAAAAATTCATTTTCCAGGAAATATTCAACTTAAATTTCCATGTCTCTTATGTATCTCAGGGGATGGTTTCTCGCCAGCATTTCCATTCCCTCAACGATATCAACCCAGTCGACAAGGATTTAAACTTCGTTAATAACCAGCGCATCCAATTTTTTTAATCTCTAAAGATCACTTTAGCATCTAAAGTGAGCACCGAGGAGCACTTTATGGTAAAGTGACACTTTAGCGTTATTTCCTCTAAAGTGACGTCTATGAAACGATTGCAGGACACTTTAGCCCATCTAAAGTATACTTCAGCTTAAAGTGTCGACTATGAATCGGACCCTTAACAACCGTTTCTGGAAAAAAAAACATTCAACAATTAACAAAACAGCATATCTTTTAAAACATCAATAAAATTATAATTAATAACTAAAATAAATGAAACAACCATCAACATAATGAAGGACAACTAAGAATAACAAAGCCTCGATTTTAAACAAAATCAATGCGATCATTTTTTTATTTGGGTATGGCACGACGTTACTTGTTTTCAATGCAGCACCGTCAACTACTAAGTCACTATTTACACGTTCCGGTGTTCATTCCAATTTCCTTTCTATTTCTGTTCTCTTCCGCGTTCCGCACATTCCACTATTGTGCTTGGTGGGCCTAGTCAGGCAATCCCCACATTCCCGGGCCTGACTAGCCCCGGCAGTTGAATCGGGCCGAAACTCCTCCTTAACTTGCTGCCGGGCCTAGTTGGGTTGGGCTCCATCGGGCATGCGTTCTGTTGAGAAGGCCCCAGTCGGGCTTATCACTCATCGGACAGCATCGGGCTCCGTCGGATATTAGTATCGGGCCTGGGTTGCAGGACATTGGAAGTGACACAGAAAATAGATCATGTCCCAAGAGTTATTTCCATCTCACATTATGGATAATAGGAGAGGGGTAGGCAAAATTTGGGCATAGTAACTTGTCCATTTTTAATAAAAATCTTTGTACTTTTCCACACTTTATTTAAACAGTGAATTTGTTTGTTCCCGCTGAACGTGTGGTTAATCTTTCAAGTCACTGTTTTTCTGAGAACCACCTCGATCTACTAAGCAAGGGCTGAAAATATTCACCACCAGTTACCCTTTGTGAGAGTGTGATCAAAAATCTTGCTGCGGATTGTGAGGTGGCCTTACGTAAAGAATCACTGGCTACAAAACAGATGTTTGCTAACTGCATCTCCAACTTCATCTCCGCTGCACACCCAAAGCTGTGGGATCCCACCACGGCAAAGCAACGGAAGGATCTTCGAAGCCTGCGGGAGGTGGTTGAAAAGGAGGACCTTGTCGCACAAAAAGCGGACAAGGGAAATAGTGTGGTCATCCTGAACAAGTGTGATTATGTGGAAAAGTGTTGTGATTTCATTTTAAACAATAGTATTTGTATGTTGCCCAAAGACCCAACACAATGGTTTCAAAGTGCTGTGAAAAGTGCCGTGTCTAAAACTGTCATTTTTAAAGAAAGGGAAAAAAGGAACCTTTTACAAATGAACCCGTTAGCACCCAGGTTCTATGGCTTGCCTAAATTGCACAAAACCTCCGTTCCCATTAGACTGGTAGTGTCGTGCATGTCATCACCATGTCGCTGCCAGGCTTTAAAGTAAAATGAACTTATCAAATCGTACACAAATTTTAAACCAAAATATAGTGTTGCAAATGCGTTAGAGCTAGCAAGTATCCTAAAAGACATGGTGGTTCCTAAGAAGGTGAAATTAATTTCTTTTGACGTTCAAAATTTATTTCCGTCGGTCCCTACTTCAGAAACATTAGATTTAGTTGAAAGCCTGTTAGAAAACTCAAACACTAATGCAAACGTCAGGGATGATCTTGTGCTCTTAACAAAAATAACAATTGCTCAAAATTATTTCACTTTCTACGGCGTTTTATACAAACAAGAAGAGGGTTTTGTAATAGGTTCCCCACTTTCACCGCTTCTGGCCGAAATTTTCTTAATAATTTAGAAGAAAAACTATTCACGTCACAAGACAAGCTCGTTCAATGTGTCCATTATTGGTATCGGTATGTGGACAACATAATCTGCCTCTGGACAGGAACGGAATGACAGTTGGATCAGTTCATCGCTAATTTAAACAATCTGCACAATAATTTGTCATTCACGATGGAAAAGGACATGAATGGCAGTCTTAATTTCCTCGACCTAACTATCTCAATTACAGCACAGAGGCACCAATTTTCAATCTATCGAAATCCTACCACCACGGATCATACCATTCCCCAAGATTCCTCCCATCATTTCTCCCACAAACACGCCGCATTCCTTGCAATGGCACACCATTTCGTCCACGTTCCCCTGTCACCAAAGAGTTATAATACAGAGCTCCAAACAATGTATTCCATTGCCACAACAAATGGTTTCTTGATAGAACTGGTGGAAAAAATTGTTTGGACAAAACAAAAACAGATGGCGATTAAAGAGATAGTTTCCTCCAACTCTATTTGTGTTTCCGGAGAAAAATGGAGGTCTCTACCCTTCGTGGGTAATCTCACATATAAATTGAGTAAGTTAATGCCAATTGGGGGCTGTGTTTTATTCCCCCCTTACCTTAGGGAAAATGCTCTATAGTGGGAAGGAGGTTGACAGATATATGAAATCTGGTGTTTATCAATTACAGTGTGACGAATGTATGTCTTGTTATGTTGGGCAAACTGGAAGAGGAGTGTCAACACGTATGAAGGAGCATGAACGCTCCCTCAAAAATGCTGATGGCCATTCCCTATTTTCCCAGCATCTATTAGAGTGTAACCACAGCAGTGCTTTTAAACCTGTAATTCTACATATGTTACCGAAAGGCCTAAAAATGGATGCTTTGGAACATTTAGAAATTTGTGTGCTAGCGAAAAACCAAAATGCTAATCCGTGTAATGACCATGTATTTATGCATTCCTCTCCGTTGTTTTCGATATTTCCGTGTTTGCAAAAGTAACTGTCACTCCCCCACATCCTATTCACTCTCCGGCCATTCCACTCCCCTTCTCCCTGTCCCCACTTACAGTTGCTAGGAGCCCTTCCAAACCCCTCCCCTCACAACCCTCCGTCTGTTGCCCATTCATAAACCCACCCGAGGTTCCTCTGGGGTCCTTTCTTTGCAGCTCCTCACTTTGCGGCCTTTTTTGAATCATTGTTTTGGCAGATCTTAGCCTACTTTCCTTGCCCTTCAGTCACAGATGTTTGGGCTGGGGCTTTAACCAATCTTCCTTTCCTCTCGTTTTTTCCACTACCCCTTCTCACTCTGCCATGCCCCAACAGCCTTGCTCCTCTCTCCCCCATTTCAAACCCCCACCATTTTTAACTGTCTCTGGGTATATATTGTATGACCTAAGCTTCATAATGTGCCAGAAGATGCCATATTATGGTGAAACCGGTCGCAGTTTTTAAATACAGTGTGGAAAAGTACAAAGTTTTTTTATTAAAAATGGATACCTATCACTTCCACGAATTCAAGCCTGAAACAATCAAATTTATAGTAACTTGTACCAAACAACAAATAATTTCTAGAGGAATTTTTATTTTATTTGCCAAAGGATCAGTTACAGAAAAGAATAACTATAACAGATATAAGGCACGTCAATATAGTAATACACAAGATAGACGGGTACCAAAATTAACACATGTTAATACAATACTACTCATACTCATGTAGCATACCATGGACAACAACAAATCACAAAAAATAAGAAACAATATGTTATGAAAGATTCACAAAAACGAAACTGTTAAAGTTTCTTGGTGGTTTAGTCACTCATGTATTTTAAACAGAATAATATTGCTTTTGCAATAAAAAATATTTTAGTTTGGCCTTAAGGATGTTTGTCCTTTTAACTTTTTTAAATTCAGAAGGCAATTTATTGAAAACTCTTATTCCCATCTCCTGGGGGCCTGATTTCCTGGGCCCGGGAATAAGAAGGAAAAGATATTTCTCTCTAGAATTCTGCTCAGGATTGGTGGACAGTGGAAGCGAACCGAACAGAAGATCTATTTGGATTTAGAAAAGGGAGAAGAACGAGAGAAGCAATCCTCACCTTACAAATAATAGCTAATAGAAGATTAAGGAAGGACCAAGACACTTATATCGCTATCATAGATTTAGAGGAAGCTTTTGACAAAATTGATTGGAGACTGCTTTTTCTTGTTCTGAGGAGGGCAGCTATTCAATGTAAGGAGAGGAGTTTACTGTGAAGCCTATTTCAGATAGGGCTGTTGTGGGGTGCAGACAGAATAAGGAGGCTAAAATCAGATGGCATGTGGAAGGGCTGCTGCTATTCTTTTGAATGCATACATTCAGGAGGCTATAGAGGAAGTAAGAGAACGGCTTGGAGAAAAGAGTGGGGTGATGGTCTGAGGGCAGAAGGTTGACGTGGTAAGGTTTGTGGATAACATAACATCGACCTTCTGGTAGAGACTGAAGAAAAGCTGAGATCAATGCTTGATGTTCTGGAAGAGATACATACTCAGCACCCGTTACAAAATAAAAATTAACGGGGCAAAAAATAAGACAATGGTCTTCAGTAAAGGAGGCACCTGAACACAGGTGTTTTTGGATAGTGTACGACTTGAGAATGTGGAGGAGTTTAGATACCTGGGAAGTTACATCAGATGGGTGCTGCAGTGAGGAGTTCATTAGTCATATCAACCAATCTAAAGGGGCATTTAATAAGAAAAAGGGACTATTCACCTCTAACAACAATAAGTATGAAATTCCACAGAGGAAAAATCATTCGACTTGAGCGGGATCCCTCAATTTTACACTGAATGCTTTAGCCAGTTGAGCTACCGAGGCTTCCTTCTCCCCTGTGGATTTTTGCTCTGTGGAATTTCACACTTATGTGCACTTACGAGTGACTCCGTAAAGGGAATACTGTGGCTAGTCCTGGTATCCTCATAGTTCTAACAACAATGTTCGTCGTAAAGTCAGGAAACACATGGTCCAATCATTTGTATGGAATGTGCTACTTTACAGCAGTGAAACTTGGACACTCTGTACAGCAGATCATAGACTATTGGAGGCATTTGAAATGTGCTGCTATTGAAGAATGTTGAGAGCCCTGGTGGCGGCAGGGTAAAGTCCTCGCCTGCTAATCCAAGAGTTGCGGGTTCAAGTCCCGCCTGGGTCAGTTTTTCGCATGCCCAGGGCATGGGTGTTTCTGTTAAGTCTGTTGGTTCAGCCCCTGAGAAACCTGATGACAAGCCAATGGCTTAATGGGATCGCAGGGGCATATGGACCACCAGAATCGTCCAAGAGCAAAAAAAAACAAAAATTGACCAAATTATTCAGCTTTTAAATGAGAAAATTCATTGAGGTATATAGTTTCAAAAGCTACATCACGTAAATTTGAAAATACAGTGAGTAGGGCAATTTAGAACAAGAGATGTTTGCTGTGATCATAGGATCATGCTGGGCATTAAAGGGTTAAAGTGATTGTGAGCTCATGGTAATGCTCAATATATCCTTGTTAGTCGAGCTTAACTTACCTGTGACTTACCCTAACCCTGTCATATATCATGACCAAGTTATGATCACAATAGATATCTGCACCACGGTAACTCTTGCAGTATTTTACTTGATTTCTAAACCACTGTTTCGCTAATATATAACCAATGTGGAATCTTCCTGTCTCCTGGATTTTCCACCATGCCATTTCCACCACCTGGTATCTGTCTTCTTTGTGGGTGGTTGCCAAACAATGTTTGTGATGACAAGGCCATATTGCATGCAGAACTCATATCAGTCTATCTCCCCTATCATTACATTTTCCCAAACTACTTCCCCACTGTCTTACCTTCTCGGCCATCTCCTACAACCACGTTCCTGTCTCCAAGAATGATCAGATTTTCATACCCTTTTACATTTCTTATCACTTCCTTTATTCCATTATGCATGTCTTCTACTTCATCATCTTCATATCTGATGTGGGCATGCATACCTTTACCACAACTGTGTCCTTAGGTTTCATTCCTAATCTAACCATAATTATCCTATCATTGTATTGAAAATAGCTTTTCACTTAAATATCTTACTTTACTTTTCCTATGTACTGCTCCAACGAGTGCATTTCCATTTCTAGATCCAGAGTGGATAATCCAGTAGCTGTCGCTCTATAAGTCCCCTTCTTCAGGGCATTTTATTTTGCCAATATCTAAAACACCTAGACCCATTCTTCTCATCTCCATTTCAGGTTTTCAAGTTGTCTTCAGCCTCTAAGCAATCTTACGTTCCAGATACAAATTCTAGAATGCAGCTAATCTTTCTTGACTGATTTACCCTCTCCTTGCCTGGAGATGGGACTAGTTTACCTCCAGAATATTTTACTCGAGAGAATTCAATCATGTCTTTTATTATTAAATATATTAGAGAGATAATTGAAGAGCTGCTTCTACTCGGAATAATAAGCTGGTGGTTTCCGGTTGCCTTCCACCTCGCAATACTACCTACATCCATTTGGGTAAATAATTTACTAAGTCTACATAATAACTTCACCTTTACTTATGTGAAGGAGGGCTGCCCCCTCCCCTGGGTTATTGGCTGCCAATTAGATGGCAGCAAACATTCACCAAATCACAACATCTTCAGGAGTTTTCATAGCATTTTAGAGCCCTCTTACCAAAGGATGGCCCCCTACACAATTTGGATACCACCGCTTTTTGTCCATGACTACTTATTCGATGAGTGAACTTGCTTATTTCACAGCTAACCTCTATATCTACAGGTCGACCCACCATGTGCAACCCGGTGTACGCACTTAGTAGAGATAAGCTATGTCTGCGAATACTCGCATAATGATAGCAATGACTCAGGATAGGAGGGATCAGTAGTTACAGAATTAATAGTTCTATTATTCATGCACAATGGCGTAATGCATATTCTTTTCATATGTACTTTTCTAAACATACCTATTTCTAGATGAACTTTCCAACTGACATTGAAATAGTTATTTTCAATTTTGTAATTGTCGGTGAGGGAAATTTTCCTTTAGCTTTTTTCATTGAATGTAATTAATGTTTTATGTGTACCCATAAGCTTTCTATGTTTGTACTTCTCCTATATTATTTGCTACTGGGAAAAATTTCAAATTCTGTGCATCTATGATTTCCACAGATGTGAACTGTGCCATTATACATCCCCCTATACTTGAAGAGTGAGAGTGGAACAGTCCACTATAAGAGGTAGAGAGCACTTTCCCTTGATATTCCCCTGTGCATGGATGCTATAAATTACCATCTCCTTACCGCCACTAAATGGTACACCACATGTAAAAAAACAACTCATTCCTACTGCCCTTCATGGCATTTTTTACCCTTTCTATACAGTTAATTTTTAGTTGAATCAGTACCTTTTTATTTCATTATGAATGCTTGCTAGATTTTGAAATAATTTATTTATCTTATTTATTTGTACACATAAATTTTACATATTCAAGGATTGACTTAGGTATTCATTGCTTATTTTGTAAATGACTTTGCAGTGGGCCATGAGAAGGCTTGATATGCCATTATTTGCATACCTTAAATTAACTTCCACTAATTGTTTTTTGTAGCAACTATTCAACCACCTGTATCATGACCTTTTTTAATGTATTCAATTGAATAATTAAATTAAAAATTTCTTCTGCCAAACTTAAGTGACTGAACAATTGATATGTCACAGTTGAGGAAATACTTTTTTTTGATGTTTACACAAGAAATATGTAGGGCAAACAGCTAATTAGGTAACTTGCTTAATATTCTTCCTCCTCTTCAGGGCAATCCTCTGGGTCAGACATCGCTTTGTAATCACTGGCTACTTCTTCATAATCTCTCTCCAAGTTAGCCAAATCTTGCCTAGCTTCTGAAAACTCTCCTTCCTCCATCCCCTCTCCAACATACCAATGCACAAATGCCCTCTTGGCATACATCAAGTCAAATTTATGGTTAAGTTTTCCCCATGCCTCAGCAATGGCTGTTGTGTTGCTAAGCATAGACACTGCTCTTTGAACCTTGGCTAAATCACCTCCTGGGACTACTGTCGGGGGTTGATAATTTATCCCAACCTGTTGGATAAGGAATTGCCTTGAATTTTAATAGTGTTACAATTTTAATGAGATCAAAATACATCATTTTTAGTAACTTTATTAAATAAGAATGGGTGCTTTGGCATAAATATTAAAAATGTAATATTTTTGTAATAGATATTAAGCTGCGAGAAACGAAAAAATAAAGCCTCTAAATAAATATTTAGCTGCTTTATTTCGTAATAAATATTTGGTTGTGAGAAACTAGTGTAGTTGTGGCATACATTAGTAAAGAAAAATATATGTGAATGCATATATTTTTTACTCTACATAGTTTGTTAGTGATTATAGGTTACCTATGTTTGAATGTGATAGGAGTGATCAAAAATGAATAAATAATTATGTACATGTGGAAACTATAAAACTTCTCTCAGACATGGATGAGGAAAACATAAAAAAGTAGGTACATGTAGTTGGTATTTTTACATCATGTCATACCTTAAATCCAGTTGGACACCAATCAACAAAACGTATACAACTTTTGCTCTTAATGGCTGCAATTGCTGCATTCACATCCTTAGGAACCACATCTCCTCTATAGAGAAGACAACATGCCATGTACTTCCCTGATCTTGGATCACACTTTACCATCTGGTTGGTAGCCTCAAAGCACTCGGCTGTAATCTCTGCCACAGATAGTGGTGAGTGATTTACTTTTTCAGCTGATACAACTGGGGCATAGGTAGCCAGGGGAAAGTGAATTCGTGGATAGGGTACAAGGTTTGTTTGAAACTCAGTCAGATCCACATTGAGAGCTCCATCAAATCGTAGGGATGCTGTTATTGATGAGACAACTTGGCTTATAAGTCTATTGAGGTGAGCATAAGATGGCCGTTCGATTCCAAGTTTCCTTCGGCATATGTCATAAATTGCCTCATTATCTACCATAAATGCACAATCAGAGTGCTCCATTGTGTTGTGAGTAGTTAGGATTGAATTATATGGTTCCACAACTGCTGTTGAGACCTAGTGTAAAGAAATGAAAGAGAAAAGTTCATAGAACAAGACATATTCTATGCTTAAAGCTATCTTATACATGTGCTGTTATCAAAACAATTAGTGGGAATAACTCTATTAGGCGACATGCTCTTAATTAAGTTTTTCACTGCGTGTGATGAGAATGTCATCTTTACTTTTCTGTCTTGCTGTTCACATGAAAAATATGTCTTGTCACGATTGATATTCACAATTCATCTCTGTGCATATATCATATGATTTCTCGTGCATAGTGGTGAATCCAGGAATTAAACAAAGTCTATCAGGCAGATCATTAAGATACATATATAGTAGGAAGAGAACTGGGCCAAAATGGCTCTCATATTTTGATTAAGGAGATCTAATGGGGTTTGAAATCACAGTATGTACTTCTTCAGGGAATGTCCAGCTTCATGTCCATCACCTTATAATATTTTCTATATAGGTAACAGCTTTTTGCCAATTACTACCTATTTATTATACATAATTAGACAGCACACACAACCATGCCCTGGATGGGGAAAAACCACCCAGGCGGGACTTGAACTCACGACCTTTGGGTTGGTAGGCGAGAGCGTTACCCCGCCGCCACCGAGGCCGACACGTATGGTCAAAAATACCAAATAAGCTCAAACTAAGCTTAGGGCCTCACCTGTGGAGCAGGGTAAATTGCAAATTGCAGTTTACTCTTTTTGCCATATTCATCTGAAAGGCGTTGCATCAACAGAGCTGTAAATCCAGAGCCTGTTCCTCCACCAAAGGAGTGGAATACAAAAAAACCTTGCAACCCAGTGCATTGATCAGTCAACTTCCTGATTCTATCAAGCACTGTGCCCACAATTTCTTTGCCGATCGTGTAATGGCCTCTGGCATAATTGTTTGCTGCATCTTCTTTACCAGTAATGAGCTGTTCCGGATGGTACAAGAGCTTGTAGGTACCATTTCGCACCTCATCTGAAATGTATTTGTTTTTTGGTAAAAAGGTATCATAGGAATGTTCCTACATTTTTTCACCTGTTTACTATACCATAAAATTTTCAACCTTGATTAAATTATTGGAAAAGGAAAACTATTTTTGAATTGATTAAGTTTATAGAACTTTGAATTTGGTAAAACTTGTATTAAAAATGACTTATGCAGCCTCTGAAAGTATCCAGCAAAATAAAGTAGCCATTATGTTCATTTTTCTGTAGCTTCATTGATAGCTGTAAAATATTAATCTCCAACTTGCAAACTTACTATTAGATCTATTTGATAAATTCAATGGTATCAGGCGAAATATGATGGAATTCCTTTATGGTTGTCCAAAAAGGAAAGACAATGGCAAGGTTCCACATATATTATATTGGCTCTATTTGAGCTGTGCAATTTGTGTTAAATTAATTCCTGTCTTATTTCCCTCAAACAACAGCATTCATCAACATCATACATTCATTCATTTAAGTATTCCACCAGCTGATTAGTAGGTTCTTGGAAAGTCCCCATCCTGCATCCCAATTTCTGAACACTGTCCCTTTTCTCTCCTAAGGATGTCCTGCCATTAGATCCCTCTAAAATCCCTCATATCTTCTACCTCCTCTTATTTCACTCAGAATTCCTAACCTCTTCCATGCTTCCCCAGTGTTCTCCCCTCTATCACCCCCTTCAGCATGCCGTCTCCTCTCAAAACCTCTTCCATCCATATCTTCTGCCTTCTCCAAACCTCTCCCACAAGCTTCCTCTCCTCTCCAACCATATCCAGTACCTCCTTGTTCGTCTTCCTTGCCACCCAGCTCCCCCTCTCCATCCTTCTCCAAACCCACATCACGAACGCCTCAAGTCTACGCACACCCTTCCTTTGCAATGACCAAGTTTCCAACCCATATAGCACCAAGCTCCATATTAGAGGTTTCACCAGCCTTTTCTTTACGTCTCTTCTCAGACCCCCACTCATCAATTCCCTTCTCTTTGAAAATGCTTCTTTAGCCTAAGCAATTCTGCATCTGATGTACCTACCGTTAAACCCATTCTCATCCAAAATACTACTACCGAGATACGTAAACTGCTCAGCCTGCTCTATCTTGTGCCCTCCCACCCTTATATTCATCCCTGCCTTCTTACTTGTATAAAATCTCATCACTTTCATTTTCTTGTGATTAGTTTTCATCCCATACCTTTCACACTGCAACTCTAAAACATTCATCATTGACTGTAACCCCTTGTCAGACTGACACAAACATCATGCACACCACCATCAAATAATTCACATTAAGACACATACTTCAACACAAATGTATTTTTTATACACCACAGCCAGTAACACTAACTGTTCAGTCCAAGACCATTTTTTTAAATTGCATTTTATTTTATGAATCATGTTAAAGTATCTGTGGTAATTACCTGAATAAATCATGTACTCAAAGAATACACCGAAAATAGGATTCCAACTGGGAAGCAGTATATACTTGAAAACAATCATATGAGGTGTTGCGCTTAATGGCTCTGAGACATGACCGTCAGAAAGCAGGATCAAAAGAGAGTAGAGGCTTTTGAAACTTGATGCTTGAGGTGAATGCCGAAGATCAAATGGATGGATGGAATCAGAATGAAAGCCCTACGAGGAAGACTGAGGGACCAATAAATAAGCTAGCTAACATAAAGAGATACTATCGGCACAAAAAAGGTAGAACGCTGAACTTTATGCATTTGTATGAAATTCCGCCGGAGCTCCATAGAGTCATGTAATATATCGTTTTACTCCTTGTTTATTTGAATACAAAATGCATTCATTGAAAAGTGTTTAAAAGTAAACATTTAACTTCTACGGTCAAAATAGTGATGAAAAACACGCGAAAAACTAGGAGAACTGTGAAACGGTCTTCTTCATCTCGTCACAACCAAAATATTTGATTGGTGCACTTCATTATTTTTGTAAGAAGAGAATGACATCTCTGCATTACAAATACACATTCTTTTAAAATTAAATTTGACCCATTCTTTGATTTTTAAAATGACCGAAAGATAGATTTCATTTTCCGAGATGTAGAGTATATCAATATCGAAGTTACGTATGCTTTATGGAAATAATATTGAAAAACTTTTCATGTAAGGAAATGTTGATATTCTTCCTCTTACTTAAAATAAACCACAAAGAAGAAAATCGCCCCATGGCAACGCAGACTACCATTTTGCGCAGTTGGTAACTTGGTTGGTAAGTTGGTATGGGTGAAACTCCTGGCCTTGGTTTGGTTTATCTTAATGTATAAAACGTGTGATTCATTAATGTTTTAGTGTTTTTTATTGAACCACAAACACTTTTATAACTGTGTTGGAATGTCCCAAAATGCATTGTCTTACTTAAAATGTATAAATCATGATTTGATATTGTTCCTCATGAGCCAAAGGCTCCACGGAACATTTAAGCCTGTGAATGATGTCTATAAGATAAGAATTTGAATTAAAATTGAATTGAATTGAAAAGATTTAGAGGCCACTGCTCCACCAGATTTCAAGAAGGCATTTGATAGAGAGGATTGAACAAAATCAAAGGGAGTTCAGAAGAAATTATGGGTAGACTGGTAAGAAAGAGACATCTTATTAGGAATTTATAAATGAACCCGACAGTAGATGCAAGGAGGAGGCAGGCTGGTGGAGAATTGGAGTAGAATGGGGAGTGAGGCAGGGGTACCCACGATCACTACACCTTTTTACCATGCACAGTTTAACATATCTGTTTGTTGTTTGTCTGAATTTGGCACACTTACTTACTCGAGATGACGATACGTGAATCAGTCATTAACTTCACTATTTACCATGTAAATCTACTAAAATGTAATGTTTTTTCAGTGTGTGTTGCGTGTTGCATCGTATGGGGTTCGGTTTGTGTTGCGGGTTGCGTCATTTTGGTAGTAGGGTGAAAATATTACTCCTAACACAAATTAGGTAGTGTGGTTTAGGAACCTCTGGCACTCAGTGCGTCCTTTTCCTGTCATTGAATTCTTTACGGAGGCACTTGGAGCTTTCTTTCCCGCCGCCTAGGGCCGCCGGTGTCGCTAATGGAAGTTAGCATTTATTGTGAGAATAAACGCTAATAATTTAAATTTCAAAGAGCCGCTGCACAATTAATATAAAGACTAAAAAGTACAACATAATAGGAATTAAAAAACACTTTTTTTTAAAACCACGCTTATATTCAAGCGTACTAAAAAGTTAAAAATAATTTTTTCATTATTCTGAGAATAAAATCGTGTACGCTTTTTCTTAATGAACATCCAACCTCTGTCATTTACATCAATATCTATTCCACAGGGTGTGCGTTTTTGGAATAGATAATGATAATATAAATGACAGAGGTTGGATGTTGATTAAGTAAAAGCATCCATGCTTATATTTTCCGAGTTATGAAATAATTATTGTTTACTTATTAGTACACTTGAATATAAGCATGGTTTATTAAAAAAAGTACTTTTTTTACATATTATTGTTAACACTCAGTTGGAAAAAATTGTTAGAGAAGCATGGAAGGTTGTGAAGGTCGGAATAAAGGTAGGAGGGGAGCAGATAAAGTCAGTAAGATACACTGATGATTCAGCGTTAGTTAGCCAGTCAGCCTATGGGCTGATGATGCCTATGCCTCATCCTATGGGCTGATACCAATGATGAGAGCATTAGTGGTACAATGTAAAAGGTAGGGGATGAAGATTAATCCTAAGGAGATGAAGGTAATGAGGTTCTCTAGAGGTAAGCGTCAATTATGTATCACGAGAGAACCTATCAATCCAGTATATCACTGTACACCCTGATGTCAATAGGCAGACCCAGAATTAATCGCAAGATCGAAAATTCAATTATATTTTCTACATCGCCAACAGTTGCAACTTTACTCTTAGGATTGAAAATTTCGAGTGCCTGAAAATTCTTGTCTCGTGAATAAATTTCCTTGTATCATCGACCAGGAGAAATTTTTTTTACGGCATAAAGTAAAAAAATTGAAAAAAGAGAGACATCTGCCATTTTATTGAATAACAAACACAAATATTACTCAAAGCAGAAATAAAATACGCTAATATTAAGTCATTGAATAGTTTCATGTCAAGAAATAGATATTATTCCATAGGGGAACTCTTTGAGGTACCACTAAGGCTTGAATCCGGGTGTTCAGAGAAAATCTTTGAGCCATTACTATTTGTTAGCAAGTGGTAACTATAAATGATACCTACAATATCACATGAAACAATCATTCAATAGTGACCATTGCTTCAACTCCCATACTGAGAAAAGCAAAATTTGCTTTTTTGCGAGCTTTTTTTGATTATTTTTCCATAGTCATGCATGACACTAATTGCATAAAGTTACCTAAATTATTATTATTTTTATGGTTAACTGAAAAAAATTAATGCTGCGAGTAGCATCATTTACTAATGGGGTGAAGAACGAAGAGTAATGTAAAAAAATTTCATTAGAAATTTAAATGGTGCAGTTGCAAGTGATATTTTCTCTAGTAACAACTGCCAGTTTATGTGGCTCACTTTCATTGACAGAAAATTAGAACTTTCATCTGTGAACCACATTTTTACTTAAGAATACAAGTCTTATCCTCTCTGGTGTGTGCTTCTGAAATAAGAACTTCCAACAATATTCCGTGCAAATTACACTCTCGCATACGGCATTTGCATCCCTCGCCGGTGTTTTCAGACTTTTATCGTAACAAAAAATAACATAAAAAATCAAATTACAGGTGTTTAATTTTCGTGACAAGTCAACCATATCAACCAAAACTATTGGTTCAGAAAATATTTTTGGATGATGCAATAATGGTGCTATTTCACGACCCCTTGAAATACCACCCGCACTGCATGCAGGAGGCCTGTCTGGATTACGCGAGGATCCAGATTAAGTGGATCCGGATTATTGAGGGTCTACTGTAGGTAACTGATTGGTTAAAACTAAATTAATTATGACAGTTTAGGTGACATAATTAGTTTCTATTTAAAGTGATTAAACCTTATTCAACTATCAGATGCAATACTCTCCATAGCAGGTGAGTCACAACTACATAATACCATTTTTTGATTTGGCACTCATGGGTCATAGAGAATCCTAGGGATATTTCCTGAGATAAAGAATGCATATGCATCAATCATGTGCAAAATTCTATTGACAGCATGAATAATTTAATGTATAAAAAATACTTTTTTTTTTAAACCACGCTTGTACTAAAGAGTAAAAAAAGTCACTATATTAATTGTACAACGGTTCTTTGACATTTAAATTAAAAGCATTTCTTCTCAATATACATGCTAAAATGATGGTTACAATCGTTACAATGATTTGCAACAGTGCTGACTGCTAGAAGACAATGCAATGCGGGTTGCGTCATATTAGGATGAAGAAATATAAAATGTAAACCATTTAATTTTAGTAGATTAACTTGGTAATTAGTAAATTTATTGAATGATTCATGTATTGATATTGAGATTAAGTAGATTCATGTATTGATATTGAGATTAAGTAGATTCATGTATTGATATTGAGATTAAGTAAGTGTGCCAAATTTAAGCACGAATATTGGGAAGTGGGTTAGATTTCGATTACAAGATTCCATCCAGACAACAACAAACAGTGCGTTAAAATAAGCGTGGGAAAAATAATGGTGCATAGACTTCAAATCACATAAAACACTTATTCCTAATGTTTTAAAAAAAATTACAGCTTTTTATTTGAAAGAGTAGTTTCATCTCATTGTTGGAAAGTTAGAACTTTCGTACATGAACCACATTGATAAGATACAATGAGTGGGATACACGGAGAGTTCATATTGTTTCCAAAATGAGCTATTTGCTTATGTAGATGACTTTACCTTCCTAGTTGCTTCAGTCATATTTCTGAGGAGATACCTTAGAAACTGAGAATTTTACTTTTTTTCATAAAGGTTTACTGCAAAAAAGGTCAGCCCCAAGTTCAAAGGAGCATGCATTAGCTGCATTAAAATATATACTTACCAACTACAGTGGGCTCGAGGTCTACCATTACAGCCCGGGGTATCATTTTTCCAGAAGAAGTCTCAGTGAAAAAAGTATTGAAGCAATCATCATTGCTTCCAGTTAACTTGTCTGAGGGTATTGTACCATCAGGCTGGATCCCATGCTCCAAACAGTACAACTCCCAGCAGGAGTTTCCCATTTGGACACCTGCCTGCCCCACATGAACAGAAATGCATTCCCTCTAGAAAGGAATACAATTTCATGAATTTTAACATTTTATCTATATAAATATATATATTTTATTTATATATTTTATAAAGCAAATACCCAGGTGGGCATTACACTTGAAAAATGTAGTCAAATAAAAAACAAAGAAATTTAGAATATGGATGAAAAGAAGATCACCAGAAACAAGGAAAGAATATGTGGAGGCAAGAAGGAAAGTGAACACTGAACGGAAAAAGGCTAGAAGGAAATGGTGGGAAACAAAAAAAAATAGAACTGGAAAATGAGGTATTGCATGAAAAAAGAAAAGTCTATGCGCTGGAAAAATCATACAGAAAGCAAAAATCAGGAATTGTGAACATAGAAGATAGAAATGGAGAAATAATAATGAATCCTGAGGAAATTAACAAGAGATGTACGAGATACTTTGAGGAATTATACAATGGGAGAGTCAAGGATACAGCAACCAACCTTGACATAGAAGCAGAGAATAAAAGAGACTAGACGAGGCGCTAAAAACTACCATTATGGAGTCTTGGAAATGTTGAATGGAATATTAAGGAGAGATTGGATTCCGGAGGAATTGGGTAAAACAATAATAGTGCCAATACATATGGTAAAAGGAGACAAGTTGCCAGAATTATATAGGCACCAGGTTAATAAATCATATCACAAAAATCTATGAAAGGAATTTAAAAAGGACAGCAAGAGAAATTATTGATACAAAATTGGGAGAGGAACAACATGGATTTAGACAAAATAGAAGCACAAGGAACCTAATATTTGATCTGCAAATTGTTATAGAAAGATCACAGGGGTTTAACAGGCCAGCTTATGTGGCAATGATAGACTTAGAGAAGGCCTTCGATTCAGTGCCAAGAGGAAAGACGTGGGAGTGTTTGGAAGAAAAGTACAGGATCAGAGGGAATTTGAAGAGAGCAATAGTGAACCTCTATAAACCTTGTCAATATAATGACAGGACAGGCTATAAGAATGAAAAATGATTTAAAGTAAACATAGGCGTAAAAGAGGGTAGTGTCCTATCCCCTCTTCTTTTTATAGCATATTTGGATGGAGCAATAAAACATTACAAGGAAAAGCACAAGCATTTAGGGGAAAGAGAGACAATGGAGTATGCAGATGATATAGCAATATGGAGTGACAACAAGCAAAAACTGGAGGAAGCAACGGCAAGATGGGACAGAGTACTGACAGAAGCTGTTTTAAGAATGAACGCTGAGAAAACTGAGATTCATAGTGAAAATATGCAGGGGTGAAGAGGAAGACATTAAGGTAGAGATACAGTGACAAAGGCTTAGGATGGTAGAGGAAATAAAATGCCTTGGAAGTGTTTTCTCAAATAAAAGTAACAACAAACAAGAAATATGCAACAGAATAACACAATACACCAAGGCAACTGCTGCATTATACCCACTTCTCAAGGATACATTCATGCCTTTAGCAGCCAAGAAAGTTAATTTTGAGAGTATTCTGACTCCTATTCTAACATAGGGAGCTGAAACTTGGAAAACAGATATGTACTAAGGACAGAAGCAGAATACTAGCAGCTAAAATGAAAGTCCTAACAATGATCACCGGAAATACTAGAAGAGATAAAATCAGAAATGAGAAAATAAGAGAAACCGTTGGAGTTTGTCCAGTTTTACAAAAGATTGACATGGATCAGCTGAGATTGCTTGGATATCTTGAGAGGATGTATGGAGACATAATTGCCAGAAGAAGATGAGAATGGACACTGCATGGTTGCAGACCAAGAGACGATTCCTAGAAAGAGATGGAGTGAAGCTGTTGAAGAGACCTTGGAGATATAACATGCCGAGACTGGACGTCCTCCGAAGGAATCTGATACTGTTGGACAGGAAAGAATAGAGGAAGTGGCTGGACCGATTGACAGAGAAGAATCTCAAACTGGGACCAGATGCAGGTTTGGCTTAAGAATCGGGGCATCTGCAATGAAAGGCACCGCATGGTGGAATGAAGAATGGAGAGAGTGAAAAGAAAGAGGCGTATAAGAGATTGATTGCAGTCAAACCTGAGGAAGAGCAAAATGAGGCATGAGATGAATACAGAGAGAAAAAGAATGAATGTAAAATCATTGTGAAAGAGAGCAAGGAAAGAATTTGTGTGGATGAGGCTAGCAAAGTGCAGAGTGATTTTGAAGGCAATGTTATTTTGGAAATGGCTAAAAAGGGCAAAGCTAGGTTAGGTCAGGGGAATGGATGCAATAAAGAACAAAAGCGGAGAGTTTGCGTGGGATGAAAGCAACATCAGGGGCTGTTGGAGGGAGTAATTTTGAAGAATTATACAATAATGATGCAGGTGATGAGAATGAGCCTTGCAAATTAGTATGCAAGAATGCCAGTCTGAAAAAGGAAATATGCGAGAATGAGGTTGTAACGGCAGTAAAAATATTGAAAAATGGGAATGCTGTTGGCATGTTGGCTGTTGAAGGGATATATAATGAAATGCTGAAGTGTGGGTATAAGTTACACAAAAGTCACTTGCATGAATTGTTTATTTTATCCTTAAAAGTTTCTATTTGTCCCAACAGATTGGAAGAATGTGATAATAGGTCAGCTATACAAAGGGAAGCGTGGGAAGACCGAATGTAAAAATTATAGAGAAATTAGTTTATTGAATATTCCAGGAGAAGAGTTCAGTAAAATAAATTGATAGAGCGAAGAAGATTACTAAAGAAGGGATAAATGGAAAGTTTTCAGGTACTGGAGTACTTTTCAGGTACTACTTCAGGAGTGAATGAGCAGGCATGTTACGAAGGTGATGTATGATAATAGCAAGGAAAGTGTGAGGGTTAATGGGTTATTGAGACTGGTTTGAAAGAAAACAGGGCATAAAGCAAGGATGCATTATATCACCGTGGCTGTTCAATGTTTTTATGGATAAATGTGTGAGATGAATGTAGGGACAATATCGGCGTAATGGTTGGAAATGTAAATGCACGTGTTCCTTTGCATGGAGATGATGCTGAGTTACTGTCTGAGAGCCAAAAGGCATTATAGAGAGCCCACAGGGGGCTCCTGGACAACTTCTGTGAAGTAACGAGGTGAATGGATTTGAGGGTAAATGCATCAAAGACCAAAGTAGTAGTTTTTAATAAGGAGAGTGGTGAGAGTCAGAGCCGTAACTATAAACGTTGAGGCCCCGGGGCAAAACTTGATGGCGAGGCCCCTTTATTAGTTCAAGAGCGAGACCTTAGATAGAGCACAAAGCAGATGATTGAGCTATCAGCTGAGCATATAGTGCGCAGGCGCTTGTATTTTTATTACTAAGCTGGCTATTTATCGGGAATTAGAGTAAGCCGTGTTTACAGAACAAGGTCCTAGCCACATAGAAACACTGGTTCCCATCAGATCACCGAAGTTATGCAATGTTGGGCCAGGATGGGGGTTGATGAGGCAGCCCTCCTCCATACCTCTACCGGGGTGGATGAAGAAGGTGGCACTCCTCCAGACCTATACTGAGAGGTTGGAGGGTAGACCCAGACCGGGAAGGTTGAAGGGAGGTGACCCTCTTCCATACCTGTACCGGGAAGGTTGGGGGTGGCCCCTCCTTCATACCTCTACCGTGGTGCTCTTGTCCCTTGTCTGCAAGTGACAGGCAGGTTAAATGTGGGATGGCACAATGAATCAATAACTTTGAGTGCCAGGAGGGCTCCAGAAGGCCCTCGCCCACCCTTACAATCAATCAAGCCATCTTTACACACAAATAAAAAATATTTAAAAATAAACCATCCTTGTGGGGCCCCTTTGGCTTGGGGGCCCTGGGGCTGTGCTCCGTTTGCCCCAGCAGTAGTTAAGGCCCTGGTGAGAGTTATTGTATGATGAGGGTAAATGATGAGATAGGTAATTGAACAAGTGGATGATAAAATATCTTGGCTGAATGCTTGCAAAAGATGGAAAGATAGAGGAAGAGATTATAAATTGTGGGAATGACAAAAAGAAAAGTCGTAGGTAGCATGAGGAGCATATATAAAAATGAGTGTTTGTCTAGGGAAGCCAAAATTGCAGTGTACAAAGGTGTTCTCCTCCTGATATTATTATTCAGCAGTGAAACCTGGGTATGTCAGGATAAGCATAAGAGCAGGCTAAATAATTAACTGGGAATTGGGTACCTATGAGAAGTGTTTGCAGCAAAAGTAAGATGAAGTATACATTTGAGTCTAAGAGAAGCAAAAGAGGTATGCGCATGGATAGGGCATTATATGGAGGAAATTATTTAAAGCAAGCCAGTTCTCTATGCCTAACAGCAATAGCGAAGCTCTTTGATTTTGTCTACCCTGAAAGGGAATATCGTGAGAGATATACACTTAACTATGTATATGTATGTAAAAATTTAAAATAGGATCAGATTGAAATAAATAATGAGTGACTAACACCAACTTCAGACAATGAATAAAAATGGATGGAAACTTACAGTAGGTTACATCCCTGGTGAAAATAAACCGTGACAGACAGTGTGAACACAGTGTGCTTAGAATGTGACAAGAGCGTGAGTACAGTGTGACAAAAGCATAAATTGGGACTCAAAAGCATGCAGTGTGATAGACAGTGTGTGCATACACTGTGACTTATACACTTGTACAGTGTGGAGCACATTGTTGTCACACTGTCTGTCACAGTTTATTTTCAACAGTGCTAGAATTCAATATGTGATGAATTAAAAAAATGTTTACTTCAAAATTTTACACTGTTATGACATGAAGATAGGGAGGAAGGAGGAAGCAATGAAAATTCAGTCTTTGTTATATATAAGAGGAACACTTGAAGCAAATAATATGCATTCAGTAGAGTTCACATGACATTTATGACAAACCCCTTGAGAGACCTAATTCAGTATAGGTAGGTACCTACCTTAAAATCATATAAGTATAACATGGGACTTGGGACATCATAGAAAGCTGAGTAAGAAGTGTGAGAATAATTACTCAAAGCTTTTTTCACAAGATGTCTTGTAGGGATACAAATTAATCGGTGGAAGGGAAAAATATTGACAAATGATCAACCGACAAATGAAATGACAGAATCATCAAATATATTGATAAATACATAATCTTCGACTTATATAATTAAGTCGAAGATTATATAAGTCGAAGTTATAAGTCGAAGAATTATATAATAATAATATTGTTTATCATGGGGATTTCCATTGCACAAAAATTAGTTACAATAATGTGTAATACTCATATAGATGTAAATACTCAAATATACCTAATATAGTTGAATAATGAAGGTACACACTGATTCCAAATGACACTTGGCAATAAAGAAACACGCTGATAGTGCGGTTACATAAAAAGCCTTCGTATACCACTTGTTTCCAAGCCATATCATCTGAAATCAGGAATAGAGATAATGAACTTACCATTTTGTCAATTACTGCAAAGTCGCGATAAAACTGTAATTTTGAGGTATGATATTCCTAAGAATATCTCTTTCAGAACAAAAAGTCAACCATAAATTTAGAACCTTCTAAAGGAAATGTTTATTAGTAACTACAAATTTTGCAACATTGTTGATTTATTGATTGTTTATGGGATACCTTTCATACTCATACACCACATTTTAAATCAGAAATGTAGCCATAATTATCACTGATTTTTTCCGTTGAAGAGTCATACCAGTCGAGATCAATCTTGCGTTCTACATTTTAAGTCCCCTCTACCTGTTCAAGAGCACTGATGGCAAATTATAGTCATATTTTCGCGCCAATCACGCACATGAATAATTTCGTTTCTCTATGGTTTTATTTTGAACAATATGAAAATTATTCGTGTCAAAGATATTAAGTTACTAGATAATTTAAGGCCGATTAATGTAAAAAATTGAAATAATAACACTGTAATTACCCTCTCAATTCTTTTGATATAATTAATACATTTTCAATTATAGAGAATTAAGATTGATTATAATTTTCATGCATTTATTTTCTATATTCATGAAATTTTTCATAGTGCCAAAAATGGCGCTGACTGGGCCACCTGCGAAACCCCCGAGAGGGGTAAAACATCCTAAAGAAACGGTAACTTGAATGTTTTCACAGACTTTGGTTTATTATTTTCGATATCACAACCTTTGTATTCCTTATTTCCAGAGTGGGTTGTTGATGTCGGTGATTAGAACACTTTCTGCAAGTGAGTCGAATGAGCAAAGGGATAGAGAGAAGGCAAAACTCGAAAAAGAGTACAAAAAAAGCGACCAAAGGTTAGATGAATTAATATCTCTGCATGATGAAGATCTCAGCCAAATTATGCAGGTTAGTGGGTGTTTATTTTCTTATGCTGATCGCCCTTACAACTGTTTGTTGACATTGCCTTCAACAGTTCACAATTATGATCTTTCAACATTTCTGATCATTTTAGCTCTTTGGGCAGCTGTCAAATATGGTTTCGTCTTCCAGAGAGAAAGTTCACACCGTTAAGGAAAACCTTCAAGCTTGCAAAATGCTCTTGAGGTGCCGGCGTGATGAGCTGCAGAAACTATGGCTTGAGGGGGTGGAGCACAAACATGTTTTATTTCTTCTAGAGGAGATGTATGTAATGGGATTTGTATGAGTATACTTGTTATGATCGAAGGCTCAATTTCGTGTGTTAGCCGTAAGTTTGTGATACTAGCCGTCTGTGTTGTGGTAGGGCACCCAGGGGTCCATTCAGATTTCGTTGCAGGCTTGTGTGGCTGTTTGAAAAGATTTAGCAGTATGATGATAAGTCTAATTAGTATTCTTATTTGAGGTAATCTGGGGTGGGTAAGTTTAAGGAGGAGGTAAGCATTCCTTCAATGATATACCAGGTATGATATCCCAATGGAATAGTATAATCCCTATTATTTTTATTCATGATGTGCCAAATTTCCCATTGAAATTAATGGTGGAAGTGATTCCTCTCCGTGGAATAATCCCCTCCATGTAGGCGTGTGCAGACCTTTTTATTAGGTGGTGCCTGGAATTGTTTTGATTATCAAAACTAGCAGTTAAAATGGTAGAAATTTGGAACATACTTGCAAATATGAATAATAAAAGTTGAACAGACAACATTAGGGTTATAAAAAATAGAAATTTGTTTATGAACGTATGTTTCGTAAAGAAATGTATTGTCTTGAAATTTTGTAAGTATGAAACAAACACTTTTCAATCTTTTCCTAATTGCTATAAAGTCAAACTTAGGGTGATTTCCAATTGTCATCTGTGCTGATCTGATTTAATCTGATTAGCGCAAAGCGTGTTCCAATTGCATATGTGAGTCATCTGCGCTAAGCAGATGGAAAAACATCCCGCACCGTAGTTCGTCTGCGCTCATCTGCGCTAGCAGACAAAATTTGTAATGGTGGTGAAATGTGTAGCTGAAGGAAAAGGAATTCCTCAACGTCAAAGATAAATATGATAATAACTTGAGCAAAACAATAAATAATTTGTTTTTTTAAATCATTTTGAAATGCAATTTTGAACGCTTTTGAAAGGAAGTGGAATATCTTCTTCCCTCTATATTATGGAAAAAGGCGAATTATGAGGTGATTGAATGCTCCAAATAAAATTAATTTTTTACTCGGATCATTGACATAAATAAGCCTCAGTTCTGAAATCTATTTAAGAATATTTCCATTTCTAACTATTGGATAATTAACTTAAATTATGCAAGATTGCCTCGAAGGGCTTATAGACGAAAATTAAACAAAGAAAGGTAGCTAGGAGAGGTAATTAATTTCTGTGAACCAACTTGAAGCCATCTTCCTCATCCACAAAATCCAAAAGGGAACAAGTGAGCAAAATCATAATTTTATATCCTGTTGATTAAAAATGGATTCAATTTATTTACTTTTATGGATACCCTGTTGGAAATATTCTATTAAGAAATTCAATTGAATGCCCTATGCATTCCATTAAATATAATTGATTAATGCCAAATTTCAAAAGAATTTGCCGATAATTTTCATTGGTGTAGGTGCTTAAATATTTGTGCTAGTTCACATATCGGCAGTAAAGAAAAAAATGAAGCAGAGAGACCCACCAAGGGGCAGATTGGGCTTCTTTACAAATGTGGTAGAAAAATATAAGACTCCTGACAAGAAATAATTCGTCTATCAAATGGAACTAGATGAATGAAGATGTATGAATTCATAATCATTCATTTAGAGCTCTGAAAAAACTGTTCTGAAGGCTCAAATAACAGTAAAAAGCACTAGGCAGGCACCAAGCACCAGTGCACAAGTTGATCCAGTGGAGTGGTCGTCCCAATAATAATAATGACGGAGAGCGAGAGTCGCTGCTCTTCTCGGTTTAAATAAATTACGCACTGCTACTTGTTATTCCATTACCTCCTTTTCATCAACTATCGGAAGAACTTGTAATAAATAAGAAGTGAAATGCTTTTGTAAAATAAATTATGGACAGACTGAGGTGAGATAAGCTGTCCTTTTTATGAAATAATTACACAAATTATATGTCCCTGCTGCATTAAAGTAGCTCAAATTTCATTCATGAAATTTCCATGGTAATAGGTCTTGTGCCAATAATTATTACCCCTGTATATATTTCACGTATCGTATGTGGAAGCAAAAGTCTTTTTGAACTCAAATTTTGCCGCCTGTCGCTCCGCCATTTGTAAACACTTCAGCGCAGACCCGTTCCAATCGTCTGCTTCAATGTTCACTCGTGTGTTTCAATGTGTTGTGATGTGAGCTAATCTGTGCAGGGCGATTGGAAAGCACCCTTAATAAACTTACTTTAATAACTTCTTTTAGAGCAACATTCTCCTCTCAGCAGGAATAAGAACTTTAAACTATTCAATGACATCCGTATAGCTAACATTGCTCTATGAATGGTACAATTGGGCACTCCGGGTGAACTTGAGACATTGTCTTTCTTAGTTTACTCTTGACAATTGATAGCTTGGAAAAACGCCTTTCACAAATGGCACTGGTTACAGGTATTATTGAGAACGTTCTAGTAGTGCCTAGAATTAACAGGGAGGAATAAACTTATTTTGCTTCATTAAATTGTATAGCCCATGTAAATGTTTATTAAATAATTAACTCTTAACATGCTACCGCAAATGCACTCTTCAGTTGTGTACCTCTGCGCATGCTTGGAACAATTTACAAAATGCAAAACTTTATTTGCACTGCCAGTCAACCAGCTTTAGTGAATTTTAAATGCTGGTTGTCAATGAGACAGAGGGAAGAAACACTTAAGTAGGTATTTGATATTTTTTACCAGTTTATGGTTCATATAATTCTTTTGCAAAATTATAAACATTAATACGATCATTTGCTCGAATTTCTAGGTTATTTAATTAATTATTTCTCGCCATTTGGTGATGACGGTGCACCACCTATGCCCCTCCAGTATTTTACTTTACTTTATTAGCATTAATAAAAGTAACAGTAAACAGGAGGCATTCGAGATATGGGTTTTGAGAGAGAAGGTGCGATGAACGGAAAGTTACATAAACGAGGAAGTTCTTGGAATGGTGCATGAGGAGGACAAGGAGAAAGTAGAGTAGATGGATGGAGCAGGTAATGAGGGAGAGGAGAATGGTGAACATTGTGAATGAGGGAGGTGGAGGGTTGTGGGAAAGCAAGGAAGTGGGATAAAGGGAATAAGCTTTTTATATGGGATGAAGAGAGTAGGGACATGTGTAGAGTTGAAGAAAGATACATGTAAGGAGATAGGTTCTTGTAGTTATTGATAGATTATAATAGCAATTACCAGCTCACCTGCTAACCAGAAGGTCGCGGGTTCGAGCCCCACCTGGGAAGGATTTTTCACCTCCCAGGGCATGGTTGTCTGTGATTGTCCATTGTGGTTACGTTACAATGCCTGATGTAAAAGGCCCTTGAGTCTGTTTTCGGGATGATAATAAATAAATAATTAGAGGCAATCCTTTCTCCATCTAGACCTAACTTATAAAGGCCTGTTTACATGATGCATGAACCTGTACGGGTTCATGTATCAATGCCTGAACCCTTGTCTGTTAAATAGCCTTTCTAATTCTATGAATGTTTTCTTGAATGCATTCACCTAAAAACCTGTGTGTGTTCATGCATCATGTGAACAGGCTTTTGGCTGAGACTAAATGAGAACTTGGTCATCAGTAGCCATACATCTAAGGATTGCTTTGTTGCTGCTTTTCTCTCCACTCTCCTAACAGTTTCATTTCTACATTAGTCTTTACTTCAATGTCCTTCTTAATGTGCCTGATATTAATAATTTCTTTAAAAAATTATATCCCCGAGAAAATTCAGAAAAGTGCTGATTTTAGTTAGTACTTTAGTATAATATAATTAAATTATTGCAAAAAGGGGAAAAACAGATGATACATAACATGGAATAGATCAAATATGTGTATAATGTACATACCATGTTCATATGATAGAACACATCAGCACACTGGTTATAACCAGGGCTTTTTTTCTGGCAGTACGCAGCAGAACTGCATTCCAGCACCTGTTTTGGTCTAAGTCTATTCCCTAAATTCATATGAATCAATCAAAGGTCATTTGGATTTTTTGTAACTCTCATGGACTACTGGTCCACCACCTTTTTTCCCAGAAACAAAGCCCTCGTTATAACAAATGTATCAGCAACAGTTAGAATATGACATTTTGGGGCTTTTTATCGTCTTGGCTGGTCGAAATAATTATGTATAAAAGACTAAAAGCAGTGAGAAATTGCCTTAACTCACAGTGTATGCATTTGTTTATTTATCATCCAATGAAAATCTAAAAAATTCAACACTGTAAGTAAAATGCAATTTATTCAACAAATATCAGAAAAACCTTGAGAGAGACATTTTTCTCCAATTTATATTTATTCAACATTAATAAAATATTCAGATAAATTAATTAAAAAATTTCAATGCATTCAAGATATATATTAGACATTGGGATTTTAATATCTTTCGTTTAATATTTTCTTTATTCCAAAAACATCCCAGAAATGTAGAAGTGAAGGCATTTAGTACATTTGTAAAATATTCATTAGTTGTTTGAATATATGTGGGATAAGTCGGCCTTGGTGGTGGCGGGGTAACGTTCTTGCCTACCAACCCGAAGGTCGTGGGTTTGAGTCCTGCCTGGGTGGTTTTTCCCCTGCCAGGGCATGGTTGTGTGTGTTGTCCAAATATAATACATAGGTAGTAATTGGCGAAAGCTGTTACCTATGGAGAAATTATTATTATTAGTTATGAATTAATTACTTAAAGGCTATTAGAGTTCTCTAACCGTAAGAGTAAGTTTTTCTGCAGCACTTAGAATATTGTGTAATTTTTCTTACAGAGATAAACTTCTAGGAGTTCCTAATCAACTTGATAAATATGTTGCCAAAAAGCATTATTTGCATGCTACGAAGCTTTTAGTGTCCGCAATAGCCACTGGTGAGGGCACACTCAAGGGAGTTGAAGCTCTTAGTGAAGTCCGTACTGATTTGAAAACTAAGAAGGAGGTATGCTTATATTTTATGAGCGAAGTGAATTGATATCAAATTTTTGTAGTGTTGGTTTAGAATATTACCTCTCCTTGGTTTATGGCTTACAGAATATTATCCTCATGGTCTATTTTTAGCATCTTAACCAAAAACTGATGGGGGAGTTGTCTCGCCATCTGTACATTCAGACGAGCCAAGAGGCCTTGAACTTGCGGCGACAAGGATCAGGCCGGGAAAGTGGCTCACAGTACACCCCTTTGCAGAGGGTTGGATCAGGGAGGGCACGGCCTGGTGAGCAGTCACATCCTAAGGCTCGTAGGGCTCTCCTTGATGTCTCATTCTCTCCTGCCCCAGGAGGTCCAAATCAGAGGTAAACATTTTGTCTAATTGAGGTATTCACTATTAGGATCTTTTCTGCTTTTCAAATGTTTGGAACTCATCCTATGGAATTATCGGAATGTTTTGAGGGTCCATAGTGCCAGTGGCGTAATTTGGGGGTGGCAAGGGGTGGCAGTTGCCACCCCAGAATTGCACTACCCAGTATTTTGCCTCCCTGGAATTTTGAAGTAAAAATCTCAATGATGTATGTACAAACAATTGGAAAATACAATTATACATGCACCGCACTTTCTTGATTCTTCATTAATCATGCCTAATTTAGGAGGACTCCCGGACCCTCCTTCCACCTGGGGGGTATTCCATAACCCCCGGTAGGGCTTGCCACCCCAGTTAACAAGCTGAAATTACGCCCATGCTTACTGCTGGGAGTTGTGAATGCACCTCCCAAGATGTGAGATTCATTGCTTAACCCTGACATTGCCTTGTGCACTCTGATTGTGGAGTTACATAGAGGTAGTGACAACCTGAATGGCTATAACCTTCATCATAATCATCATATAATAATAATGGCAACAGTTTATCTGCCCAAAAACAATTCCTTCATGATCCAACATACATAATGAACTATAAAAATAACAATCACTTAAGGAAAGTAAATATTCTGTTGTAGAGTGTTACAACATGGTTTGCATGGACAATCATAGTTTGTTTTTGAAAGCAGCTATTCTCATTTCCAATTTTATTGCATGAGGAAATTTATTGTACTGTAAATGTCAAGGAGGTTAGAAAAGAAATGGAGGTGACATACCACTTGATTCTTGAAGCCAATTCCGCCATTGCAGTCGGCACAGTTTAGACCTTCCTCTGGCTTACGTGTCCTGCGGTCCCGTTCGATTTTCGTCAAATCTAAGTTAAAAATCACAGACAAGGCGATGTTTTGTGCTGGTTTGGCAACACCTACTCGGTACAAAATCCTTCCCAAGCACCCCTATTCTTGCTTCATTTTCACCCATGAGCGTTCACGGTCATGCCTCCTCCATTTCATTTTAACCTCCTTGTGTAAATGTGCCAAAGATGAATAAATAAATAAATAGAATTAGTCAGTTGTCAATTGTAAATGTGCCAAAGATGAATAAATAAATAGAATTAATTAGTTGTCAATTGGTTTCATTGCAAAGACAACATCATGAGGTGATACAGAAAGCTTTTGCTTTGAAACCACTCAGAAACTAATAAATCAACAGTGAAAATTACAAAGTTATTATATGGATTCAGTCATAAATATGTATAGTTACGTCAAAATATTAGATTAGATTGTTGTTGGGGGGGCCTTGGTCAGGAGCCCGGGCACTTAGACCTTTCTTGGTCCATTGTGCCAACCCCATTCCTGTCTGCCACTTGCAGACAGGGGACAAGAGCACCTCGGTAGAGGTATCCTGCCTCACCCCAGTACCAGGTATAGAGGATGTCCTCCCTCCAACCGGCCCGGTTTGGCCTGGCCTCTCAGGCCTGCCGGTATAGGTATGGAGGGAGTATCATCTCTCCATCCATGCCTGGTTGAGGTATGGAGGAGGGTCACCCATCCATCCACCGTCCGGGCCCAACGTTGCTTAACTTCGGTGTTCTGATGGGAACCGGTGTTTCAACGTGGCTAGGCCCTTGCCCTTACGTCAAAATATACTACAATACATAAGTGATACAAAATATACTATCAAACAAACGCAAGTTTGTGCTACTAACGTTTTACCCGATGTATTATACTGTCTTGTAGACCCCATGGAAAACTATTATTTATTTTTTTTTATTTTCGTACAAATTATACACTATAGATGGAAGCACAAATAAATTCTATTCCGGCCTGTTAACCTAACATCGCCAAATTCATGAATTTTTCCTGCTCGTGTGACATGGGGTTCAACAGTTCACGAAACTCTATTAATGAATATGGAATTCATGAATAAATTTACCGTGGGACACTGGCTTTAAGCCTGAGATTATAGAGTTCATCCTGTGGGATGCAAAGAAATGTTGTGCTTATATCATGCAATGCAAATATTTGTCGACTGCAGCCTTCCATTTTCCCTTGTCCTCTCCTATATGCCCTGATAACTTTTACCTGACAAGCATATACTTTATGCCCTTCTATGTAGGAAAAGATCTTGGATGAAGATTTCCTCTCACATCATAGCATTCCTCTTGAAATGAGAGCGCTCTATGGAGTTTTCCTGCCTGAACCTCTGCCACAGAATTTTATCCATACTGACTTAAGATGTGGGTTGTTGGGAAATGGATTATTGTAAAATAATATTGAATGTATTCTGATTATAAGACCTGGCATAGGGTCGTAGCAAAGAAAATTTAAAAAAAATGTGAGGATTAATGTTTGCGGTGATACTGAAATAATTGCATTTACACATGCATAAATGTACTTGTGAGGAAATATTTGAGCAAAGGTAATATCTCTGGAGTGTATGTAATTGCTCACATTTGTCTGTTACACTTCTCTGCTTCATATTTTAATGCAAAAACTTTCACGGAAAGGCTCTTCTGAACTGTCTTGCATCCTTAAATGTTGCACCTCTTCCCTGTGGGGACACCTTTGGGAGGTTTGGCAGTTTCACTAAGATGGCAAAAATGGCCAAAGTAAAACCACTGAGCATAAGATGCCGCTCTCTTGCCATCTTTTCAACAGCATGTGACTGATTACATAAAACCATTCTCTTGTCATGTTGAAAACCACATTGGCCTTTGCTTTCACCACGTTCCAGGCCTAAGGGAACATTTTGTTGCTGTGTGCTATCACTGGCAACTGACCGACGGCTTGCTTGTCTGCCTGGTCCCTGGTATCTTGAACACCTGTAAATTCCACATCCTGTGCTCCTTTGATGACAGTCTGGCTTGACAAAGTGCACATTCTTTGGGCACTTGGTCATCTCTCTTTGCTCTGGGGGTATCAATTAATTTTTTTTTAATTTTCTTTGTAGGAGTGACTTGCAATCAACCGGTGGCATCCCTGGGGATGAGCTAAACAATATTCAGGAAGATATTGATGAGGAAGATCCTGAGGGAAGAAGGGAACACTTTATGGCTATCCTTGTTGAGTGCTTAGCTCACTTGGGGAAACTTCCTGATGCAGTAGAGGTGAGGTTCAAATTATTCATTGCCCTTGCGGCTTATAAGTTGTATGATTCTCTTTAGCCTTTTTATAAACATTTTTTAGGTGTTGTGTACACCAGTATTTTGCACAGTGTCAGCACAGTAATAGCCAATGATCCTTTGCTCTTGTCGGCCCCAGTGGTGATGGGTTAAAGTCCTCGCCTACTAATCCGAGGGTCACGTGTTTGAGTCCCTCCTGGTCAGATTTTTCACTACTCAGGACATGGGTGTTAGTGCTCATCTGTTCTTGTTGTGCATATGCCCAATGTAAAAGCCTAGTGGCGCTGTTTTTGGGATTGTGAAAATAAGTAAATAAGTAGTGCATTAAATTTAAAGCAGTAAGATTGGTTTGCAATGTAGTCTTCCTTTCAATATGAATGAAGTGCATGTATGTATTTAGGATATTGGATTCTACAATAGAAGTCTCATCTAACATCTCTTGACTTTCTTTATTCATTGTCATGCTTTAACCTCTTCCCTGATGTTTTTTTTTCCAGAAACAGTTTTTAAAAAATGTCATATTATATTATTGCATTTTTTGTTCGGTAATGGGTTGCTGTAAAGTAAAACAGGTAAATACTAGTGCTCAAAACGTTTTTTCTGTTTTTATTATTACAAATTTAAAGTTTTAAGAAATTTTCAATTTTCATAGAGAAATCACTTTTCAATTAGCCATTTGTCAATCAATTAATAATTTTACGTCATGCAAATAGGGATAACTGAAGTAATTTATACTGTCCTTCTGTTGATATATTACATTCAAGGAAGACCTCAAAAAATTGTACATTCAAAAATTCAATTAAGTGTGCTACAATCGGAAACGGAGTTACACAGAGACCCACGTTGCACTCCGCGCAAAAGTACCTGCTTTCCCTCCTAATTACTTTTCCTCGTGCATCTCTTTTCCTAGAGCATACCACGCACTTCCTTGATGGATGACTTTTTTTCTCTGTAGGGGGGATTATATCAGGGAAATGTCTCTCGGTGATTCGTTTTGGGTGGCCTACCTGCCTTTGGGGAGGGAACACTGGGAAAATATATTTCCAAGATTTTTTCAACGAGGTCCAGCCTGAAATTTAGGTGGGATTTTCTGCCCCCTTATTTTGTGTATTTCACAAAGTAATTCCACGTACTTATTTCCAATAAGTGGAAAAATATTTTCTTATAATATTTTTTTCCCCTCTTTCTCGGAATGGGATAGTCAGCCAAATGTTGATCTACCCAGTCAATGCCCCCCATCATCTCATTATAATCTAGCACTACCTTTGGCTTTAGCATTGGCACACCCCTTTTTTCTGTTTCCCCCATTGCACAGTTGTGCACAGTAGAAAGAAACAACTTCTTTCTTGTCTTTCCATATGAGCACCATTATTTTTCCCTTCTGGAATGCAATCACTTCCCCCCTTTTCATTTTTTTTCTTCGCTCCTTCCGGCATTCCTTTCCTAGTAATTCTCACTGTGCCATAAGTGTCACATGACTTGGAAATAAGAGTCTCAGCCAGTTGTGGTGAGGTGTAAAAATTGTCAGTTGTGACGTAGTAACCTTTCCTGAACAAAGGCTTCATGAGTGTCAAAACAACTTTTGATGACATTGGCATGCCATCAAACTCTGCATCCAGAAGTGTCCCTTTTCCGGTGTATATTATTGTAGACCAAACGTAACCACTCTTTGACTCACATAGAGCGAACGTCTTTAAACCAAATCTGGCTCTTTTAGTGGGTATGTACTGACGCCAACCCAATCGTCCTTTATACAGAAGAAGGCTTTCGTCTATTGTTATGTCCCTTTCTGGCGTATATAAATGACTGCATTTTTCACTAAGTATGTATATAAAAATTGGCCAAGATTTTGTTTAGCTTAGGGTTCAGGTGTATTCCCGGTCTATATTCCTCGTTATTGCTGAAATGCAAAAATTTACGGATTCTGGAAAATTGCCGGTAAGCCATGGTTTCACCGAAAAAGGGAGTATTTAGTACCCTTCTTGTAGACGAAAAGTGTTCCTGCTCTGGTTTACAAACAATGCTTTGAAGCATTATCAGCGCGAGGAATATATGCATTTCAGGAACACTCACATCGTGCCATTGATCTTTTGATGTTGAAGGCTTATTGCATAAACACTGATCAGCATATCGATTTGTCTCTGAGCTTATGAGTTCCAGCACTTGGTTATCAAAAAACAATTCAAAAAAATAGTTCACACCGCAATCAGGATCAACTTCGAAATTCATCTTAAAGTTACCTTCAAAGTTGAATCTTGGAAGTGCAGGAGGGGGAGGACATGAAGTGTTTACCGACCACCAATTTCTGTCTACTGTCGGATCTTCATCCTCGGTATCTTCAGATTCAATGTCCGACTGCTCTGAGAAGCTTGAATCTGAACCTGAGTGCTCGATATCCTCTTCAAATTCCTTGTCAGAAGTGCCAACAGCCAAATCACTTTCCACATCACTATCCATGACGAAAGGGTCGAATCTCAGAGAACTCAATCAACTCCAAGGTGACGTTATGAGATGCACAACTCAAGGGAAATGCTAGATGTGTACACTGAGATGCATGATGAATAACGAACTTGTTCTCAAAATTACAGGCCATGGAAAAAGGTCAATGACTGGAGAACCAAGATCATTTTCCGGGAAAACACAGTGACGGTAAAGAAAAGACTTCCCTTTCCATAGCATAGTGTCATCAAATCCCTTTTACGGGCAAAAAGAATGCACTATGTATAGGGAATAGTGGGGAACAGCACAAGTGCGAAAACCAAGGAACTGAGGAAAACTTTTTCGGAAGGTCACGGAAAATGGTACTGAATGCTCAACACTGTTGTGGTCGGTGATAATGAGAAAGGAAGCCGGGAAACATCAGAATATTTCCTTTTCCTGTGAAAAGGAGTCAAATCGCACGCTAAATTATCTTGATCTCTCCATATCCATTGAGAACGGTCACCACAAATTCTCCATTTTTCGAAAACCAACGTACACCGACCATTTCATTCCTGCCGATTCTAGACATTGGTATCCACAAAAGATAGCTGCATTCAATTCCCTAATTCACCGCCTGTTAAACGTACCCCTGTCAAAAGACGACTTCAATAAGGAAGTCAGTATCATTAAACAGATCGCTAGGAATAACGGGTACACGAACAAATTAATAGAGAAATTAATTTATAATAAACAAAAGAAATTGGCACTCGAGTCTATTTATCCCACCAAAAGCTTACTAAGTAACAAAAAACGGTGGTGCTCGTTAAGATACCTTGGTGACATCACACATAGATTGGCGAAAATATTCCCTACAGAAATGTATAACATCTCCTATAGAACTCCTGTAACGTTAAAAACATTATTTGTTAAGTGCAAAGACCCAGTGGACTCCAAGGAGAGAAGTGGGGTATATGCTCTACAGTGTGGTGAATGCGATGGAGTGTATGTGGGCCAAACTATCAGAAATTTTAACATTAGAGGTAAAGAACATTTTAGAGCTTTTAAACATAACAATGACGACAAGAGCAACTTCGCTAAGCATCTTTTAGTTTGTGACCATACTAGTGATTTTATTGTTAAAATTTTACATTTGTCTAACAACAGAAGGGAGTTGAACTCACTGGAGCAATTGGAGATTTTAAAACCATATAATGATCCGAATGTTTCCGTAATAAACGAATATTTGTACCCTGCCTCCTCCCCTATCCTTGACGCAGTCGCTGCTTCCGCTCCTCCCTCATTCTACTCAAGGTCCGCTGCCAGCCCTGCACGTCACCGCTTATCTCCCCATCATCCACCACTACCCACAGTTCAATCCGTGTCCACCCCCTAACTACTACATCCCCCACCCACTCAACCCACCCCCTCCCTCCAGTGTGGTATATATACAGGTTGCTTGTATTGCTTTTCACCTGATGATGGTGCTTAGCGCCGAAACCCGGGTCGTGTTTGTACGAATGTGCATATATTTCTCTGTGGTTTGTAAAAGTTTTTTAATAAATACGTTTTACATTATGGAATACCACAAAGTTACCAACGATCTTATTTGATTTTTACTAATCCCAAATTGAAGTATCACGTTATGAGATTGTATCGCACAACTGTTATTTTTGCATCCAATATTTCCCGTGATAGTCGTAATCTACTGCAAGTAGCATTATGAAACACAAAGATTGCAAATAAATGGAATATTTTTTGCAAATGTTATTATAATTGAATGCAGAATGCATAAGTTGATTCTGGGTATTGATGGGTATAATTGAATGCTTGGACTATAAATATGAATCAAATTCGATATAGATTTATATAATATACGAGCAGGGAATGCGCTAAATCTCACGCGATAACACGTGAGATTTAGCGCATCACCGGGGTAAGCATTATGAACATTATGATGCAATTACATCTGCTAATACATAGAGATAAGTCTCAAAAACTGGCTAGGTATGGGCCTGTATGTCCGCAAATGCCATCTACTGGCTAAAGATTGAATCTCTATGAAGGGGACGAAATATTTCGTCCGGAGCAGGGAATGGAACGAAAACGGCAGCGAGGATGAGATAATATGCCCGCATCAGAATTTGCTAGACTGGCAGAGACGAGATATTATGCCGGCATCAGGGAAGGTGTTAAGGCTCACTCATCATAGGCAATATGTTATTAAATGGACCTTTTTGTCATAAACCCTTTGCCAAGAGTGATCGAAGCAAAATCCAGTAAACATTTAAATAATAAATCTCTCAGGACTGTTAAATCAGTTTTGCCATATTAAGGTTTTGTTGTATCAAGGTTTTAAAAGAAAAGTGCAAGTTTTCCCACTGAATCACCCTTAAATGCCTTTAAATGGTTTTAGAAGATTATTCACATTTTAATGCTTCAGTAATTTACTAGTTTTAGGTACGATCAAATGAAACACTTAAAAATTCCATGTATGTGATTTATTCATCAACAGGTTTCAATGCATCGTGTCATCATCGGATCCTGATGATGATGCCATACATTGTCCCATATGCTATACATTGACCCTTGACTTCAGCATTAGCTGAAGCCCTCTTGCCCCTAAATGTCCTTAGAAAGTTCTGAGTGCTGAAACTATCAGAAGTGAAACTAGTTTCTGCTGAGACCATCTGGGTGTATGTGTATGAATAATGTGCAAAGTTATTTAGCTTGATGATGTAGACAATATTTATCTTTTTTGTTAAAGATTTCGTTAAAACTAGTGATGTGGTTAGGATTTGAGGATTCAATCAAATCCTTCCAAAAAAAAATTCCTACGCTAGTTGTGTGGGTGGTGTGTGTTTCTGTAAATCCCAATAAAATCTTGCCGTGGAATTTCAACATCTTGACGTCATTTTTCTGTAAAAGTGTTGATTATGTACAGTAGAACCTTGTTATAATGTTAATTGATGTAACTTAAAATTTGATATAATGTCAGCTGAAGAAAGGAACCAATGAATCTTTGCCAATGTAAAAATCTTGATGTAACGTAAAATTTGATATAACGTTATAACGTAAAGCCGTCGAGGCACCACCAGACGTCATTATTTCATTATTACGCAAACAGGATTAGTTCCCACATCGACTGTGTATGGCGATGAAGTAGTGAGGGGTGGGGAATACCACCCGATTCAAATCTGCGTATGAGTATTTCTTCAACTGAATTTTGGATTAATAGAGAACTAAGGAAGAGTCGATTCCTAATGTCGATTCTCGATTCCACAGATTCTCTGGCTTAGAATCGGTATGGAGAATCGATCACCTAAACTTGATAGGTAAATATTTTAAACATAGACTATAAGCTGAGGATATAGTTGCTATTTGTCATTAAATACACTCTTTGAGCTACTTAATTGTCTTTGTTATTTTATTCCAGCCAGTACTTGAATTTAATTACTAGTCGTACGCTACTTTTGTATCAACATCCCACCTGTTATTAGGAATAAGAATCGATGGAATCAGAATCAAGAATCTGGAACCAATTTGAAAGAATCTGAATTGGGATCGTAATCAAAAGAAAGTGGAATCGACTCATCCCTAAAAAAAAAGAGATTTGGTTTTGGGATTAGGATACGAAAAATGTTGGATTTCACCCATCAGTAATTTAAACATTTTAAAACATCCTTAGTTTCCTTTTTTTTGTATAGTAGCATGTGCAATTAAAGTGGCAAAAGAGTGATCATTTACTAGTTACATCTTAACCTCTTAATTCTAGTGGTTTTTCACACAATTTTCCTAGTGCTCTTGTAGTTTTTTTTAAGGAGATTTGATGGATGTGTTTTAAATTGATATATGATTTGAGTGTTGGTTATTACTATCATTCCAGAACCTGAAATTATGAGATGTAAATGACATTAACTTCAACTTTTCAGGATATTAAGGTGAAAATGCAGAATGAACTTCTAGCCATCGTGAAGAGGACTACTCAGCAGGTTCTCATAGACCATGGTGTTGGTTCAGCAGTTGTTCCTGCTAGCGGGGTGACTGGACCAGTTATTTCCCTTCCTTCACAACAAGACCCTAGTGCTTCTCAAGGGAAAGCCCTCCTTGACCTTCTACAAACTGTGTTTGATCAATTTCGGTTAATTGCTGCAGCCCATGCTTGCATCTTGCAGGGTTTTCGTCGTGCAGCTGAAAAATACAGAATTGATGCTCAGCTGTATGAGATGGTTGATGTGTGGTCTAAGATTCAAGCTGTGGTAAGCAACTTAAATAGCTTTAGTAACTTTGTAGTGAGCTGGATTATTTTTGAATACTTGTTGTTGGGAGATTTCTTAGGCTAACTATAGGTTTCACTTTCTGGGAAAACCGGGCGATCAATGCATTCTTGTACCCTTCCCAGTCCAAGTCGGAGGTACAAGTATTAAAATATTGCTGAGGATTCTAAGGATTTCCAGGACCCCACGGCTGCCACCAAATTCTTGGGCGCGACCCCGCGCGAAGACGTCTTGCTACGAGACAGCCGGACGCAGCGAGTGCCGCTAAGAATTAAATATGATTAGGATTCTTGCCCTTGGCATCGGAATGGTGAGAGTAATAGACATACAACTGCGAGTTTATGCAAGAACATTTATTCACATGAGGAACTATAATCTTAGGGGAGATTGTTCGTGGCGGGAGCCAAAAGAAGTACAAAACACAGGGCGAAGGAAAATATAGAGTACAGGGCGAAGGGTCTTACCAGTCAATGTAACACAGTCGGGATCTCGAGTGACAACGCCTACTAACCAACCAACCTACTAACCAACCAACCCACATACTAGCCGTGCTAGCTAATATATAGGGTTTTCCGCAGATCTTCCGCGCAGGAGGCGATAGAGGGGAGGAAGTGGGAAGTTTCCATAACTAGAAAACATGGAAGGAAAATCCGGGAGATGCAAATAACTATTCTCCCGCAGGAAAAGGCTGAGGGCCAGGTGCAGAAGGTCGAAAGTGAAACTATATTCACTTTCTCAGTGAAAAATAGACAAATGGAAATCTCACAATAGAAATCTCCCAACAACAAGTATTCAAAAATAATACCGCTCACAACAACTTACAACAAGGGAAGGCAGTATATGGTAACTTGCAGATTGTCCTCAAACTTTGTAGGGTGAAAGAAAACAAGAATTAAACAGAAATGAATTTTCAGTAAAGTGTTGACGAGATATTTGCAATAGAAAACAAATAATTTATTCTGGCCAGAATTTAAATTTTAAATCAGTAACAATCCTATTTTTCAGTTTCCATGCAGTCCTTTGACTGACGTTTTTCTATTCAATTTCATCTACAATAGTTTAATACACTCCCCTACATTGCCATCACATGTCATAGCAATTGTCATTGCAGTCCTCTCAATTCACTCACTATTAGATTAGAATGAAAAATTCATCAAACAACGTATGCAGCTCACATTAGAAAAATTATTCACCATTGGTTTGGTTGCTTACACAGCTCATGAGCCACATTAAATAGCTATGATTGACATGGGATGTGATATCATGCATTCCTGTCATGATTGGTGAAGATGAGCTCCTCAATCATTTGTGAGATCCAGTTCAAAGTCAATTTTTTTTACTAGAGCTGGATTTTGTTATTTCACTACTCATGGCCAACCTATCACTAGTACATTATGTTGCTCACTCACAAGTTAAGAGTTCTCCAATAAAAAGTACAGTCTGCCTATAGAAATACACTCATTTAGCTTAATAGACTTCCTCTGAAATGGGTGAAAAGTTTCAAAAATGTTGAATCCCATAATCCATTGTTGGTGGAAAGAACCTTTTCAAGATTGGCATAAATGCATTTTAAAAGGTACTTTTGCAATTTACAACTTAGTAAATCATGTGAATATGAGGCCGGAGCAGTTGCAATTTCTAATAAATAAAAAACTTTACTTATGTTTGGTTTAATGATCATTCTTATTTCAAACTTTGATATCCCATACAGCTGATTTCTCTGGTCCCATTAAATTTACAATTTCGGGTTTCTATTGAAATTCCTTATTCATATTCCTTCCTCCCCAGCTTACTCTAATTACCGTATTCGATGGCATATAAGATGCACTTTTTTTCCAAAATAAGGTTTAAAAAATAACCCCCGGGTCTTATATGTGAAGGTACGGCCTTCCACAGGCTAATGGACGTTTTTCTTGAGTGTACCCCTCTGAAAAGGGGGTGCATCTTATATGGCGTCAAATACAGTAGTTTACCTGCAGGGGTACTTGCTACAAGCTTTCAACAAACCAGGGGATATTAATATGGGGTTTGTTTCTGATAGAAAACACAGAGAGATTTTTGTAGAAAGTAAATGATTGATCAAGTTTCATATAGAATCAACCCTTCAGCTCTATATGTAGTCCATTTGGTGTTCTGGGTTTAAGCCTGTCATCTGCTTCTATGCTGGCTATCAAAACAAAGGGTATCTACGTATTCAAGTTGTCTAAGAATCTTATCAATTATTTATGTAGCTGAGCAAGTCTTGGCTGTACTGTTTTGGACTGAGATTGTGATGCTGTGGTTATGAAGGTCTCTGTTAATTGTATAAATGGAGCCATTGAATAATTTTACAATGGAAGTATTGGGAATCCATACTGAGAATAATTATTTGTTTAGTCTTTTTTAAAGAGAAAGCAATGAGTGGTAATACTCTTGTATATTTTTGCAAAGACACAATTGAATAGTTAAAATTATTATTCTCTTCACCCCGTTCTCATTTTTTGAAAATTGCAGGTTCAGCTTCTCCTAACTGATTATCTTGACATACAAAATACAACAAATGCTCAGCACCAGGCTCCTACATCTTTCTCGGATACATCTACTGATATTTCATCATATTTTTCAAGAAAGAAACCTCAAAGGTATCTCTCAATTTTATTTTTTATCTAATAATATTTTGTTTTGAATAAATGGTGAAGCCATTTGTAAATTTTTCCTTTAATTCCTAACTTATATTCAACCTTTAAAAAATAATGAAACTTAATATGCCAGCGTATTAAAACCTAATCATTAAGTGTGTTTCCTCCACTGAATTAAGTACCTAAGTCCCTGATTAACGCTCTTATTTCTTCCCAAGAAATTTGAGTGCTAATTGAAACAGCACTATTTGAAGCATTAAACTGCATTAGGAATAAGAATATAATAAATAATACGTTCACAAGATTCTGTTGAACAATTTGAAACTCTTCTTCTTACGATTTTTGATACAAAAAGATATTTCTCCAATCATGCATTGGAGAAATGCATGATTGGAGAATGCATGCATTGCTTAATACTGATAAGTTTTAAAGAAAAAGTGCTTTGAGATTCTAAGTCAGTGCAAAATGGCACCCTGCAGCTCAGAACTGTGACCCAATTTAGGTTGATCTAATTGCCAAAGTTAGAATACAATGGCATGTTTGTAATAAGGAGACAATATACTTTTTCTTAGAAAGTTTACTATTAACTTTTGGGGATATCAAAATTATTTCGAGCTCTTACGTAACTTAAATTTTATAATTTTTTCAAATTTGTTTTGTTTAGGTCCTAATAACTCCTTTAATAATTCTTATAAAAGACCAGTCTGTATTTCGCGGAACAGTCATGATGCAGGACTATCCTACATAAACTTTTATTAGTAGTGTACAACCACGGCACGATGGATGAATACATCGAAAAGGTGAACATTTTTGTAACTTTTGCTGCATGAAAACAGCAATGTTTGATAAGTAGTTTTAGTTTGACGTAATTTTTTTTCAACAGTAAAACATTTTGTCTTTCAAAAACAATATTAGTGAGTTTTTTTTGGTAAAACACACAAAGAAGGGCAAACATAAAGGACTGTAATGTGTGCGCCACTTTGAAAACGGCACATCTGAGAGGTTATGAGTGTAATCTGTGCATGTGCTACTCGCTGATGCTATGCATCTAATACCAATTTAATCTCTGCATCAACCCAAATGATGACGAATCGTGAGCTAAGAACAGTTATGAGAAACAGTATTTCTCCTACAATGTCCTCTGTCGTTATTATTTGTTTCCGTAGAAATACATCATTTTTTCTGACCATTTAATGCTTGGTCCCAAAAATTAGAACCTCATGGAAATTCGTGGCATCTTAAGTTCAGCAGGATGACCTGAAGTCCTGCATCTATAATAAAAAGGCCTTAAGCTCCTATAGGAAATCCAGGAAAAAGTGTGGAATTTTGACTGTAGAGTCGTCTTCGAAGACTAATAGCGGCAGAGATGGCTTCTGCAGTTTCTGATCCCTTCAGTGTCGGGTGCAGCGATCACTGTGAATTTTTATGAAATGCCATGAAAGTTTTGGAGACTACTAATGTGAAGTGTGAGTGCTAATGGGTACGAAATGGTATTTAATTTTAGACAGAGTTAATGTGAAACAGCACTAATTGAGTTGGAGTTATTCAGGACTGGGTGTACATTTATGCATGTTGTTTTTTAATTTAGTTTAATTTAAAACTGGAACTTCATTTATAATATAAAGTTATGAACTTTATTATGTTGTTATATCTAGATTGTGCTGTGGTTTAATTTAACCGAATGTGCCTGTTAACATCTGTGGAGTATTAAGGTAATTAACTCTGGGTGATTGATTTGCCAGAAGAACTAATGTCATGGATTCAGTCTCAGAATACTGACAGGGTGGAAATATTGGTCTGATTGAATTAATGCAGCATTTATGGGCCATAAGTGTAACGTGTGGGTGGAGCAAATATAGTTTTGTATATTGGGGGAAACATGTATGAAGAATTTGTGCAACTGCATCAAAGAGTGGGTTTTACCAAGGGAATTTTTGAAAGATCCCAAGACAAAAAAGTAAATGAGAGATGTGACCTCACTCTCATCAGGCCACATCTTACACAATTAGGAATAGTAAAGGTACTAGGCAGTTGAAGTTGAGAAGAATTAAGCTGAAAAGAAACTTAGACTGGAGAGCTACCAAGAATCATTCTTCAGGGTTAAAGGCTTTTCTGTATTACATATTTGATGTGCCTATTATGACAAATTAGGGTATATCTCATCATGAGCAGTCTTTTTAATTTGTAAAAAGCTATTTAAAGTTTATTTTTAAATCCCAATGTGCATAGTTTTCTATACTCTAATCAATTCCATGTGAATCTTTCTAGGCAGAAGAAATCATCTTTATTCAAGTTTGATTACTCATCTCATGCATTAAGCATGAACAGCTATCTCAAGGAGCAGAAGGATGAGGGGTTGCCAGTTGGAGAGAAATCAGTAAGTGAATGAGTTCCTAATTTCTTTTATCTTCTGTCTCTAAATGAAATTGTATTTTATTTATTGCTGGAGGTGTAGTTTCAAGGAGCAATCAATGTAATATATCATTGCTGATTTTCATTTCTCTTCTTTTAGAGCTTTGCTCAAACCGATCCAAACCTTGCCAGGCAGCAGAGAACACTAGTGTGCCAGCCTGATCCCAAGAATATTACTCAGATCTTCATTCCCCTCATGAAGTTTATAGAAGAAATAGAAAGAGGCATTGGTCAACCAGGGTGAGTAACTGTTTGACGCTTTATTGTGTAGAAATATTGAATTCTGGGTAATTGATAAAAACTCCCTAATGTTTGGTGTGGTATTTGAGATGGTAGTTGGTATGTTACTCTGTGTATTATATCTCATATATGTATGCAACATTGTTTCACCCACTCATGTGATGCAATGAACCGGTAGAAGCCGGTGGAAACTCATCCATGGAAGAAGATTTTCATTGATGATTAATCTAATAATGTCTTTGTTGTGGTGTAGAAAGGTCTCCTGAGCTTGATTGGAATACTGAATGAACAGTGTAATCTATGATAATAATCAGTAATATTGACCAATGTTCCTCAGTCTTACAGGTGTATGTGGTATCTCATTTACCATGACAATATGTATGTGTTGTCTTGCCTTATGTTCAAATAGAGTCTTGCACTTTTGTGCGGAAGCTTTAACTCTGAAAGGGATTTCAAAATTTTCAGGCTTTCAGATGCAAAGGCACATGTTTAAAGTCATTTCCATTATATGCTAATACTGATAGCAAATTAACTTTTAAGGGTGTTAAATAGATTTTTTTAACCAGATCCTGATGCATCAGTGAAAAAAATTAGTTGTTCCTTGCTTATTAATTTTTTAATTCCTGTGTTTGCAGTAGGCTAGATCTTGTTTTCTTTCATAGGTAGGAATTGGGAAATGAAACTTGGATATGCTTGAACATTCCCTCATGGAATAACTTGGATTAAGTGCAATGTCCCACAGATGGAGAAATTAAACTTAATCGGTACCTATCTGTGGGAAATTGCATTTTTTCCAAGTTATTCATTATGGAAAAATTCCACACAATAAAGCCTAAATCTAAAAGTTTTACTCCCTCAGTGGTTATTTCATCACAATCACAAGTGTGCATTTAGGAAAATTTTGAGGTTTTGTAGTAGGTAACTAAAGACTGATATTGTAGTGTCCACTTTATTAACTTCATACGACAAGTGTTTCAGCTGTCACACAGCCATCATCAGGTACAATTAATCAAGGGAAAGAGCCACAAAGAAGGCAGGAGGAAAAAAGTTCTCATGGTGTTAGATTCTTTTCCAATGAAAGTCAACACTTTCTCAATGATAGTTATTTTTTCAATTCTACCAAGTTGATTGGAAGTTATTAAAAAATACATTTACTAGTATTTTTCAAAATTTACTGCTATAATTATAAAGCTGCATTTTCTTGCTCCACATAGGGTAGTAATCTTTGCTAGCAATGCAGTGACTGCATTTAGTGGTACAGTTCAATACAGAGGGCAGTGTTCACTTTTTTATCTTGTTCATCTGTTTTGAAGCAGCTATCTATGCTATCTGTCTGTCATAGGTGAGATCCCATCAAAGAGGGGGAAGAAATAGTTTATACATGGGATTTTTAGAGTAAAGATAAAGTTATCAAGATTTTTCGCAATGTAGTTGTGGAACATAAAACCTAACCCCTGATTTCCCATTTTCATTATGTTTTCTCATCTGCAGTTTTACCAACTGGTGTTTTTCGGGAATGTAACCCCCTCAGATGATGAGGGTTGAACACCTGTATTAGTCTAGATTACTAAATTCTAATAAAAGTATTTTCCTAGGCATTACCAGGTTGAAACCTCTTAAATGATTTACCGTTCCTAACTTAGCCAATTCAAATTTCTTGCTAGAATGATAACTATTCTTATTTTGCTGATAAAAATAATCTTTATTTGCTGAGAAACACAACTCATAATATGCTATATTTATATTTAAAGGCCTTGCACCCTAAGTAACTTCCTATCAGATTACGTCAAGGAAGTGTTTCTGGGTCAGCATCATCAGTCTGTGTCTTCTTCAGTTGATGCTGTAACCAAAGCTCCTGATGCTTGGCGCTCTACTACTGACTCGGAAACCACTCGCAGCCTTGGTGTGTCCAGGCCATTGCTAGTGGTAAGAATAAAATTTAAAGACTATGGTAACTTCTATTTTGTATTTTGAGTGTGGAGATAATGTATGTTATGGCAACCTCTGTAATTATCATCTGTTTTCAATGAGTCGTTGCCAATGAGCAAGTTTATTCCAAGTAAACAACATTATATATTTATAGTTAAACACCTTTCTGCAACGCAGCCTTGGTGTGTCCAGGCCATTGCTAGTGGTAAGAATAAAATTTAAAGACTATGGTAACTTCTATTTTGTATTTTGAGTGTGGAGATAATGTATGTTATGGCAACCTCTGTAATTATCATCTGTTTTCAATGAGTCGTTGCCAATGAGCAAGTTTATTCCAAGTAAACAACATTATATATTTATAGTTAAACACCTTTCTGCAATAACGTCATTCTGAAAAATCAGCTGTGCCTAGCTTACAGTAGACCCTCACTAATCCTGACATGCTTAATCTGGAAAGGCTTCCGGACGGTGGGTACTGCGGGTGGTACAGTAGAATCTCGATTTTACATAACTTGATTTTACGTAAAATTTGATTTTACGCAAGTGAACGAGCGGTCCCGGCCGACGTCTGTAGAATTCTTATGGAAGCATTATTTGATTTTACGTAAATTCGATGTAACGATTTTACGTAAGGCTATTTTGGTCCCCAGAGGAGATATCCATTCGATTTTACGTAATGAAACAACAGAACTTGAAGAAACTTCAACAAAATCCGGCAGATTCTTGCCCATCTTTAAAGGAAATCTTCAATTTAATGCCGTACTACTGTGAAATTAACTGTAACGAATCAATACATTGCATTTTAATGGTGTATATATATTAATATTTTATTTACCCTTTCAGCACGAAAAGTTATGGGTTCAAGGTGTTTACTTGTTTACGATATGATAGTAGCGCCAGAATCCCGGAATGCTCACGCAAAAATGGTTTATGACCTTGAGATAGCAACCTTGTCAGCTGTTCCGAGTGATGAGATGAAGCTCGATTTGGGGTCGCCTGTAAGCACGCATGTCTTGACACTTGCGCACGTTGCTGAGTGGAATAAAGTACGAACAATTTTTGTCCGTACTGTATTCCACGGACAATGCCAACAACTGAGGAAAGTGGGAAGATAGGTGACATCGTAGTATTTTATAAAACATCACAACTGATGGCATCAGATGGCTAAAACTCGCTTAAATGCATGGCAACAAATTTTTCGGGTCTAAACATGTTCACTCACTACCTTCCCCAAGTCTAGGTAGATAGGTCTGTTTTGGTTGCGTTGTCTGTACTTTTCCAATCTAGAGCTTTAAGCGGAATTAGGTACACGGTTTGGGTTAGCCAAAGTTTTAAATAAATTGAATAGAAGGACCAAGGAATATGAAAGTGATAGCGAACACAGTGTAATTCAAGAAAAAGAAATTACGATTGTTAATAAATGATAGTTACAATTGATGTTATCGTAGATGCTACCTGCGCTGTTTTTAAGTACCCGTTCACGCCGGAGCCTTGCATTGAAAAATGCTTCCCTTGTCATTAGTTCCGTGAGTATATCCTTGTATTCCTCAGTTCGGAACTCACTCTTGGCAAGGAATCCCACAGATATACTCCTTGTCTATCTTGTATCACAAGTCAGGGAAGCCGAACCCTTTCCTCGATCACTGGACAGAGGTGTGATAACAACCCTCTTCTCAGTACCATCCCCACTCACGGCCAACTATTTGTTTACTCAGTGCATTTACTAAAAATATTTGCCGCCTACTATGAAAATACAGGCCCAACGGTTTATACGTAATGTTTCGTTCTGAATTTATTAATTTTAAACGGAACTCTGTCGTTATTATTAACAATCTTCTAGTAAAATGAATTCTTGACAATTATGTTTATAATACAGTTCCGTTTAAAATGTGGAAATGCACAGGAAAAAACTTAATAAAGGTAACTCTGAGCTTATATTTTCCCAGCATGCTACAAATATTGTGATACTTATTGCTATCCACCCACTATGCAAACAAATGCTTGACCACGGACACTCAGTGAAGGCATCTACCATGCTTAGACGAAAGATTGGAGATTACCCCTGCCCGCAGGCCACTGAAGGGTCCAGCGAAGGGCGGGGTGGGGAAAAGATAAAGATGTCATTTTTATGGTCGATCCCTCAGTCTGGTCTAAACAATTGACGTATCTAAACAGGTTTTCCTCAAAAGACCCCCCTCACCCAAGAAGAAGTCTTCATCTCTTATTCCTGGGCAAGACGAAATTCATCTGGGCGTGGCTCATTCAGCGAGAAGGAGAAGGGAGTAACCCGAGAAGATCACTCCGCCTTATCTGTAATTGTCTACCCCCACCCAGCTTCGCTTCGACCCAGGTGTCCTCCACTAGTGGGGGAGGAGTTGGGCCACCTTTTGGGGGCTTCCTCAGCCAACACTTTTTTTGCTTGCTTGCATCTCGCTTAGCCGTGTTGAAATGCCTTTCGTTCTCTTGCGTGAAAAGATCTACGCCGGTTATTAATGACATTCATATGTCTCAATTGAAAAATCTACGTGTGAGCACGGTTTAGTTCGCTGCGAAAGGGCGGAATAGGAAATTTTACCATTCACAATGTCGCTTGGATTTATTAGTTGTGCTTTCGTAGAATTCTCAGACGAAATTTAATATGAGAATAATGAATCTTCCTCATCGAAACGGATGAACTGACAGCTTTCTAACAAGTGCGAAAAAGTGTTACAATGTTACGACATTTCTATGAATTGGTGCGACGCGTAGCAATTTTGCAGATATATTTCAGTGGGCGCAAGCAACACTTTTCAGCGACGAAAGCATAGGTGCTGGATCATCAAATGCGACATTGTCATTCCGACAAGACCGGGCAGGGAGTTTTGCCAGATCATAACAAAGCGGTGATAACATTTTGTCGATTCAGAGTCAAGTGATTGCCCTGCCGATGACACGTGGTAATATTTAGATGCTGCTGCCTGAGGTGAAGGAGGACACATTTTGCCCACAGTTCCTCCATATACAGTGGTGTGCGACAGTCAAGGCTACCGCATCTAGGGGTCATTCTTACTTAGAGGCGGAAGAGCATAAAAAGGAGAAATTTTCTCCATTACATATTTGCGTTCAATTCTCCTGATTAGTATAAAATAAAAAAGGTTCATGGATCTAGCACCACCAAAAAACGGAGAAGGGTGATTTCCCTTTCAAAATAATTATTATATAAAATTAATTATCTCTCCACCACAGTTAAAATAGTTTTATTTTCTACAGTGTAATATGTATGTAATAATGATCTCTTTGTAGTGAAAATAGTTTAAACATCATTGTCTTCTCATACATTGTGAAATCTTAGCATATTTTTCAAAATCCGCTAATATCTTGATTTTACATAATTTGATTTTACATAACACCCCATTTTTGGGTCCCAAGGAGTTACGTAAAATCAAGACTCTACTGTATATTGAGGGTGATGGCATCACTACTGCTTTATTCAAAATTATTTCCTGAACCAATATTTTTGGTTGATATGATTGAACTCTCACCAAAATTTAATTCCTAGAAATTTATTGTTTTTTTTTGCTGCGGTAAAAATTGGAAAACACCAGGGAGGATCAAGATACCATATGCGATAGCTAAATGCATGTGAAATATCCCAGGGAGTACTAATTCCAATGGTGAACAGTAGAGATGATAAGATCGCAGTGATAGCTGGATGAATCTAGTACTCTAAAGTTAAAATGTTGTTTGTGGACAAAAATTCTAACTTTCCCTCAGCGAGATCAGGCTTCATAAATTGGCAGTTGTTACTAGGAAATATATAGTTTGCTACTTAGCCAACTAAGCATCAGTTGACATACGTTTTACATTACTCTCTGTTCTTCATCACATTAGCAAAGGATTCTATTTAAGTAAAAGCATCAAATTTTTCAATTCTCTCATAATAATTGGCAAAATTATTCAGTGCCATTGCATACTTGACCTAAGTCACAGGACAAGGAAAACTGCTTGGAGCTACCAGAAATAGATTTGCTGCTGCCATGTGCTCAACCAATTGATATTTGCTATGGCATGTGTGCTCCGATGTTGTTCTATTTCCTGCAACAATTGTGACCCCATGCATTATAGGCTGAAATCGGAAAAAGCAAGAAGTTGGCAATAATGCCATCCATTGTGCCATCCACAATATCGCATCATCACCCATAGAGTCCTATGGCCTTGCTGAAGGCCAGGATGTCTCTTATGGGGATGTCCCTGATTTCCCTGGGATCCATAAAGGCAGTCCCAAGGTGTCTCATACAATTCCTGGAAATTGAAGGGCATTCACAGAGAATGTGTGATGTTGTTTCATCCGCTTCTTTTCACCATCGGCATCTAGGTTAATCAATTGTTCCTATGAGGTTGAGGTGCCTATTGACACAGTAGTGACCTGTCAGTGGTCCAACCATTGTCCTAAGTTGATTTCTATCCAAGGTTAAAAGTATCCTCGTCATACTAGGCCTTAGTCCCGCAATGTGGAGTTTGACTTGCCTGAGTCCCTGTGTGGAGTTCCAGATCTCAGAGTGTTGGCTGGATATCCATCCTCTGACCTCCGAGCTCCCTATAGCAGGGGTGATTGGTAGGATTGGTTCCGGACCGGTTGGGTCACGGTTTGCACCTACCTTAGCTAGCTCATCTGCCTTTTCATTCCCAGGTACCCCTCTATGTCCAGGTACCCACAGAAGCCTGATTTTACAATGCCTAGCAAGCTCTGATAGTGCCCTACGAAACTCTTGCACTAGGCCTGATGTGCACCAGGGCGAGCTAAGTGCCTTTATGGCCACTTGGCTGTCAGTGTATATGTGAATAGATCCTCTAATAAGGGATAGATCCATGATGATGTAGGCACAGGTCAAAATAGTAAATATTTCAGCCTGGAAAACTGTCGCGTATTTTCCCAATGAGAAATAATACGATCTTGAGGGGCAGCCACCGTAAATTCCCACCCCCGCTTTGTTGTCTTTCTTGGAGCCATCTGTATACCATATTGAGGCTCCGCTATGCAGCTGTTCTCCTCCTCCCTCCCACTGCTCCCTGGAGGGGATGATTATTTTGAAGGGAGGGTCCTTAAAATTAAACCTTGCAACTGTCCAGTCACTGCCCATCTGAAAGATTGGGCTGGACCTGCCCAGCTCGGTCGATATTTTTCTGTGGCCAGAGAGACTTCCCTTACCATACCATTGGCCGATGTATATGAGGTGGTAGGTGGTGGCTCTAGCTTGTCCTTCCACCACGACATGGAGTGGTGGGAGGTTCAGCAGAGTCTCCAGTGCCAGAGTTGGGGCAGATCGCATGGCTCCAGTGATGCCAAGACAGGCCACTCTTTGAATGTGGTTGTGTTCTTTAATAGCACCTGACTGTTGTGCTCTCATCCACCACACTATCGAACAGTATGTGAGACTGGGTCTAACCACTGCTGTATAGAGCCAGTGCATTACCTTGGGTTGAGTCCCTAGGTTTTCCCACAGGCTCGCTGGCATGTCCAAATAGTTGTACAGCGTGTCCTCGTTTTACGTTGTTAACTCATTCCTGAAAAACTCAACGTTAAGCGAAACAACGTTAAACGATGCAATATTTCCCATAAGAAACAATGTAAAAAATTAAAATCGATTCCAAACTTTCCAATTCTTCATTTCAGCGCAATAATGATTTCCGCACCGCACAGCGATAAAATGTTGGATATATGGCATTATTGAGTGAAGCATTCAAACTAAATTTCTAAAACATTTTAATGGCGAAACTTTGATATTTTCACTAACAAAAGAAATTTTGGAATCATTCTCTATCGTGGCGGCACGGAAACTACAGGTGATAGAAACTTACTGTTGGCATCTAAATATACAGGGGACCTGATTGAAAGACATTATCAATGGAATAATGCTAAAAAATGGCCCATTTCCTTAAAAATTGATGTTTTTATGGACTACTTCGCGTCATCCTCCGCCAATTTACGGCGTAATAACAGCGTAATAAATAATAAGCAAATATAACAGATATAAAACAAATAACCCAATTATTATTCGCTCAGGTGAACCTTTTACACACACTATGGAGAGTAACGCCAAACTTTTCCGCCGAATGGAAATTACTCATCAGATGCGCCAAAGTCCTATTCGTTATTCATTTTTTTTGGTCGTGCATAATTTGAGCAACGTTATCATGAAGCACTGATGACGTTGAACGATAGCAGCATCCTGGAGGTATTCCATGGATGTTTCGATCTCTTCCTCACAGTTGAACCTGATTCTAGGTGCCTTTGAAAGAGCCCCTTCAAGTTCTTTCCTGTATGAATCCCAGTTAGTTGTCTTGGGATTCCTGAATGTTGTTGTAGGGTTTTCACCCTCCCTGATAGTGAATTTGATGCATCGGTGTTCAGATAGGGTTACCTCCTCTAACACCTTCCAGCCATTGATCCTATGGGCCAAGCCTTTAGTTCAGAGTGTGATGTCTATCACTTCCTTCTTAACTCTGTTGATAAAGGTCGGTTGTGATCCTTTATTGAGCAAAAACAGTTCGGTGGTCATTAGGAATTCCAGGAGGGATCTTCCTCTGGGATTGACATCAAAACTCCCCCACGCAGTGTGATGAGAATTGGGTATTTTCCAAAATTTTAAATTTAAGTTTACGGATCTTTATATGTTACTTAAACTCGAACAAGCTTGCGGAGTGAAAGTAGTTTTAAAATTGATTCAATATTAATTGAGATATTTAAGATTAAAATAGTCGAAATTTCAAATTTTTTTACGCCGCTGCGAAACGAAATCTGATTGGCTTGACGTCATTTTCGCTGAGCGATAGACGGATGTGAGGGAGAAAGTGAGTAACTGTAGAAGATCTACCGTACATTTAAAGAGTTTTCATTGAAAACAAAGACTATGGCGTGCAATGGTTTTATTAAAACCACATAAGGTAATTTACCCAAAGTGGATATGTTTATGGTTTGGCGTTTTAATGAAGAAGGACGAGCGATTTAATGCTGCGGAAATTCGTTGAGCTTAAGTCCAAAAAATGTAAGCCTAAAGTTTGCTTTTAAATCGTCATTACTGTTTTATATCATTTGTGATACATTTAATTATGTATTTGGTGTATGAACTGTTTTTCAAATACACTCATAATCATTATGATACTTCTTTCTTTATCGAAGTCCATATCAGTCCATGCAACAGTAAACAAACAGTATCTTAGTAACATATCAACATAACACAGTACTTGCCAAATTTTTGTGCTGCCAGTACTCGACACACCTAAAACGTTAATTTTTTATTTGTTAATTAGTGATTGTTTGTAGAGGAGGTTTCTAGAAGTGGCTTATCTGCTGTAGAAATGCCTAAATATAGATTCTCATCTCCTAAATGTCTATTCAAAGTTTAATTTAAGTGTTGTTATATTTTAAAGCTTCTCGTGAGAGTTATGGTGATAATGCTATAGGATACGTCCAAGTAAAGAGAGATGGACCACTGTGCACAGTCATTGCAAGAATATGTCCAGAACACAAAGTGCGGAGTAAAGCATACATTTTTACGGGTGGACATTGAGGAATCCAAGGAAGAAATTTCAATCATTCAATGTCGTGATTGCGTGAATAAATTTCTTGTTCGGCGTTTCAACCAATGTATTTGTACATTGTGGCACAAAACACCATTTATATCCCTTACTTAGATGCAATTTAAAGGCATATCTAGAAACGCGAACACGTCAGAAACTAATTTCGCCGCATTTGTTTCCACCGTAAGCATAAGGAAACGCCTGGGTCTAAATGTAAACAGCGAAAATGACGTCACAGGCCATTCGGTTGTCTTCGGAGTGTGCTCGGGAGCATTCGTAACCTTCTACTTTCTTTAGCTTTTAAAACCGAAATTCATACAATTCGATAAGAAAGTTTTTAGCCAATGCAATAAGTTCAAGTAGCTTAATCAGAATATCGATAGTTTGAAATACGTGGAAAATACCCAATTGGCATCACATCCAAGCAGTAGGTTCCAGTTCCTAACGCGACATGCATTTACCAGTTCCTCCAGTTCACAAGATGGTGGAGGTTCTGGAGAGTCATATGGAAGATATGTGGAGCAGGCTACAATCTCTGTCCATTTTTCCTAATCTTTGATGATCAGTACAACTGCTGTAAGATCTCTGGAGCAGAATTGTGGTAAGGGTCTGGCATTCACCCCTTTGACATAAATGCAGGATCTAGGTAACAACCTGCCTCTTGTCCCGCCTATTCCTCTGATTTTGCCCTTGTAGACCCAGGGTTCCTGAATTAGGGCTACCATTGACTTACCTTCAGAGACGTTCCTCTGCAGAATCCCAAGGCAGCTCTACAATGCTAGAGGTTGATTTGGAGGAAGGTCAGCTCCACCATCACTCTTACTTTCCTCCACCTCTGCTACCTCATTTTCTCCCGCGGAGGGTTCCACATCGTATTTTTCCAGCCCTTCGGCTGTGTCCATCCTCTGCTCCACCCTCCCCAAAAGCTTGTAGTCTGCCCTTTGTATACCGACAGATTTAATAAAAGTTGGGCTCGAGATCCTCTCCACAGAGGGCTCATCCACGCCTAAGATAAAGCGAGTGCCCTTTTCAGTCTCGCTTCGATCATACACCCTCCATAGGTCAGTCCATAGACCCGGCTTGACCTTCATAATTCGGCTGATGAGGTCCCTGGTGCTTAGCCGAGTTGGTCCAGGGACCCAAGCCATCAGCTGCCTCCTTTTGATGAGGGAGTCAGAATCTTCTGCCAGGAAGGAGACTCCCTCAATCTCTTCCAGTTGTGCTGCCATGTCCTTCAGCCAGTCTGCTGTGAATGTGTTGGCGCACAGTATTTCCATTGCCCCGTTGAGCAGGCGTGTCCCTTCAAAAATAGGCACTTCCTGTCCGTGGGGGATGGTATCCCAGACCATAGTGATTTTATGGTCGATTTTCTCATACCAACCCTGAGGCATAGTTGTGCCATGGTAGCTTGGGGGGATGATGGCCATCTTCTTACCACCTTTCGTCATCTCTGCATAAGAACGTCCGACCTTGGTGGTCTCGGCCTTCTTAGGGTCCTGGGCTTTGGGTGTGTCCCCAGGGGTCCTAACCCTCTTTCCAGGTTTATCATTGGGCCGTTCCCCCACCCGGCCACTGTCAGGGCTCTGCGATAGAGTTCCATTCTTTCCTAATGGGCGTTCCCTATTATTTCTGGCAGCGAGGGCTCGCTGTCTCTTCTGCCTCCTCTTCCTAGCTGCCCCGCTGCGATTTGAGAGAGTAGAGAGACCTTGCATCTTAGATGCCACGCTCCCCACTGTTTTTTTCGAGGGGTCTGAGTCCACGTCCTCCTCCTTGTGGGGGAGTCCATGGCCCGAGCTTCCTGAGGATAGAGACTCCTCTTTGGAGTCAGGGAGAGGTTTTTGGAAATTGACCTTCCCTGAGATAGGGCCGACCATCGAAGGTTTGGAGGAGGGCCTCATTTTAGGGCCCCCCAAGGATGGGGGTATGGAGGCCGCCTGAGAGGGGCCTGCCACAGGAAGGGTTTCTCCGAAGGAGAATTCTCCGAAGAGGAGGATTGACCCAAGGGGCCAGAAGGTGAAGGGCCCTTTGCAGGGCCCTGCTTTTTTTAAAGTAAATGGTTTCATATTGTTCCCACGAGTGGCTAGGGAAATAAAGGTCCGCCCATGCAGAGCCCTGCATACATGGGTAAGGCTAAAATAAAACCGGATTTCGCCTGGTCTCCGGAGTTTCACCTGTTAATGACTTCTAACCCTCCGCCCTGCGGCTACGGTCATCCTTGGCACAGGGACGCACCGTGATGATGGGGGCGTTTTATCGACTGTCAAGTCTAGATCTGTCATGTTCTGTGAAAACTAGGGGCACCTCGTGGAGGGTGTGGCTCTTCACCACACATGATGGTCTTGGTGTGCGATGGTCACCACCGCCCACCCTGGGATCACACATCCCTCACCCCCTGTCTTTTTCCATGTTTATCACTTGCTTACAAATAAATATAGCTTGAAGTTGAATGAGTTCCACGAGAAACATCTGCCTATGATTTTCTCTGTAAACACTCAGATTAAAGCTGTTGTAGTACAGTCCTGTTCATTAAAAACTTACCACCTCGGAGCCCTGTTCATAAAAAACTTACCACCTCAGAGCCGAAAAAGTTCTAAGTCCGAACTTGAGGGAAATATGACAACACGGCGCCCCCCCCACCCCTCTCAGGGAGGGGGGGGGCCGAGAACGAGAACCCCTCCTCCCCGCAGTCGGGCGAGTAGGAAGGCCGACGGAAGGGAAATTTTGACCTGCGAAAAGGATTATTTCCGAGGGGAGGGGTAGGGTTTCTTTTCTTGTGATGTGTGAGTAAGAAGAAGGGAGGTTTGCGAAGTTCAGACGCACCAAGATCCCTCGCACACGACAGATGCAAGCAGTCACGAAAACAAAAGCATATGTTAGATCTCAAGGGTCTCAATCCCTGGAGTTCCTTTCGTTTCTTATGAGTATTTTAATTTATACGCGTATTCATTGATGTAAAGTTGTATGAAATGTCTTACGCATTTTCAATATCTGGATGTCCTTGTGATATCGCAATCCATATTATACTTGAAATGTGCGATATGTTCTAAGCCATTTGGTTCGTTTTGGACTTGGGCACAATTTGTTTAATTTTATAATCACACACCTAATTACTCTTTCCGAAAGTAAGTTATAAAAGTAAACCATGAAAAGCATTTTAGGAAGTGCTTTTACACGTATTTATTTGATCTCATAAGGTGCGTAGATAAACCTGGAGTAGGTGGAATTACAACACACAATGAGCCACAAGAATATGTGAAATTCATTACGAAAAAAGCAATCACCTGGATGAGATTTGAAACTGGATCACTCTATTACGCTCTGAGGTAACCGATAATGCCAGGCTCGAATTTTGCGCACAAATTTCCTCTCAAAGTATTCTAGGAAAACATATTATAGGGGCGATATATTTATGCGCAAACAACTGTTTCATTTTAAAATGATAAGTTTTGAATTTCACGATCTTATAGCAAATATTTTCGTGATAATTCGAGGCTCAAGAGAGGGACGTGCGGATTGAAAAATGCACCTTTCGTACTCATCCCATGCTTTTGGTGAATTCGGTCGCCTTGCTGCTATCAATGCAGAACGTAAATGAAATATTAACTTTGTTTAAGGTACCTGATGATGACACCGATGTGTCGAAACATGTTGTACCAAGAAAATAAATCTGTGGAAGGAAACAAAGTTAGTATTTCATTTACGAAATTCAACTTCCACCTAGTTGAGCCTGAAACAATGGAACTTATCAATGCAGAAATTCACATACGAGTGTATATTATGCGTTCACTCCGTAGGTAGGGTCCGGGCTTCGTTTGCTTTATGAGTGGACGAGAATGAAAGGGCGATGGCTTGGTTTGGCTGTTCAAAGACCTCTCGCAGTCGACAAATGCTACATCAGGGTGGCGATCGTCAGGGAAAACCGGGAAAACCTGGAATTGTCAGGGAATTTTGAATTTCTGGAAAAGTCAGGGAAATGTCAGGGAATTTTCGTAACAGTCAGGGAGAAACTGGGGTAGGAAATTCTCATTATTTTTCTGACATTACATTTATCGGCCAGTCTTTCCCACCCTTTATTTCACCAAAACATTTCACCAACTAAAACTAATGTCTGTCGCTGACGTTCATGGAATAAGCCCCATCAATTCGTGGCTCATTTAGTTGTGAATCTTAGTTATTTAGTAGTGAATCAGACGTACAATGTATCCCTCTTGCATATCCTTATTGCGGTATTTGCCTAGTAATGTCATAATTCATGATCACAATGTATTACGCTAATCACAAGGAATCCGAGGCTATGCTGTTCGGAAAATTTTACCTCGCATTTTTTTTTAACTTCCGAGGCTTAGCTTGAGAAGTAGCTGGAGGGGCTGGAGCATACTAGCTCGTAGTAAATACATGCTTACAGTTGTAAAAATACAAGACAATGATTATTAAAATGGTAATACAAGTACGTGTAAACAAAATCTTACGCAAGATCATCTTCGATTCCCATATCGCCCTTCGTGAAACAGTAAGAAGAGCCCTCCTCCCCTCCTTTCACGCTCGACGTAATTGTTGAGTAGCCCCCTTAGCTCCCTCTCGAAGCAATTTAGTCAGGTCAAAAACCACCTCATACATGATATTCCTGAATATAATGCTGCCGTTGCCAATTGCCTCCTGTCTTCGCTCGCAGTGGCACGCTTACGTTTTGTTTGTTTATCCAAATAGTTTTATATCGCAATTTATTTGCAATACTCTTGCAATCAAGGGTTTATAACCACGTAAATCAAATTGTTATTCCCCTCTGAAAGTCACTCGCGCTATCCGATTTTGATCCAGTCCAACAAAATGGCTTTGGTTTGTATTTTTCGTGCACCCTAGTGATACATTTGCCGGAGTCCGACAGTAAATTGGCCATTGACTTTTCCTTCGATGCCTTTTCACTAATTCTCAGCTTCCCAGAACTACCAAGACGCGACTATAATTTGAATGAGAGTTTAACTTATGAAGATTTAATATATTTTTTTTCATTAGGATGTACATGTAGCTTTTAATGTAATGATTTAAGCTTTTAAGATTTTCTGAGTTTTGACGAAAATTTCATTCAGCAGAAATAAAATATTCCAATAATAGGTGACCTTTTGGTGATTGGTCAGGGAAATTGGTAAATCCATCAGGGAATAGTCAGGGAAAAGTCAGGGAATTTAATAATTGGATATCAGTAGCCACCCTGTACATGATGGAAATCCCAACACGGCCCATCAAGCCACGGCTCGTTTCGTTTTTTTAAATACCTTTTTCTTACGCGAATTTATTAGCGTCAAAAATGATTGAAGTGTTGACATATTTTCGTTATCTGTAATTCATTGTGAAACAATTCCACCAAAAGTATTATGGAAATATTTTGTTTTCAAACGTCTGTAAAATTTTGGATGGTGGGGAAATAAACCTGGCGTAGTTAAATCAGGAAACATATTTAATTAAACAAAGTGAAGCAAGAGGGAAAAGTAGGGAAAAGGTATAAGGGAATAGGTCATTCTAGGAAGATATGATTAAAGCCAGGTAAATTTATTCATAATGTGCTTATTCTTTGGATTTACTTCACCAATCATACTTTTACAACGTCACCAAAAGAACTTCCTTATCCTCTGACGATCATTCCTAAATTCAAATGCACTACTATTGGCAAGTATGCTTGACGAATATACGGTGGCCAACGTGGGATAATAATATGCCCAGCTTAAAAAATGGGTTATATTCCATTAGTTTGACTTCATATTAATAAAAGGAATGATGCATAGGAGACCGACAACGTCAGCCTCATATTTTAAGAGAAGATTCCTCTTCCAACGAATTGTCATGGGGAAATATTTCCTAACGAAGATGGATTAAGAGACAATTTTTCACTAGTTACTGGTTTTAAATAAACTAGTATTAATGTTTCGATTTTCTTGCATTTCCAATAATACTAAGGGGTTTCTTGTTGCTTACCTGTGATTTAAATGGTGTAACAAAGATGCATCGATTTATTTCAAACGGAAAGGATTAATCTTGACATAATGAACTACAATCACTTTTACCTTTGGATAGAAATGACTCGATGTCTTTTATCAGACTATTTGAGTGTCTTAAATGCTCCTTCCCCTCAATTATTGAGTTTAGCCTTCACTCTATTATCCAGGATCTTTGCATAGAGGCAACACCCTGACGACTCCATCCATTTTTTTCTGGGCGGGCAATAAACTGTCCGAAGGAAGCAGTCCTCCCTACCATCCTGGCTTGAGGAAAGGCTGCATTGCGGCTTCCGTTTGCATATGAGTGAGGAATAAATAAGGAAATACCCGCTAATTTCAGGAGTGTAAAATTCCCTCGTTCAGAACATCAAGAATGCACGAAGAGGAAATGCCTGTCTTTTGCCTCCATCCTCGTGTCTCTTTTTATGGTAATTTTCTGTTCGTATTCAATAACGTTAAATACTATTGGATGGTTGACCTCATGTTATGGAAAAATCCCAAAACATATTGCAGGAAGTGCTTTTACGAAAGTTTTATTTCCATTAATGCTGTATAGTGTATAAAAAAACCTGGCACAAGTGGTATTAGTAAATGCAATAATGGTGATGAAGCAAATGGGACAAAGTTCAACTTTATACGATTGCTGTAAGGAAAAGGCGTGTCTCATGGACGTATGATACCTTACAACCGAATGCTCCACAATTCTTACTTGTATCGAGAGGCGGGAACTCTATCAAAATGATTTTCCTGGTCAACCTTCAAGCATCAACCCATACGCTTTTCAGAGTCGGACTAAGTGTTATTTACATCGCATTTGGGAAACGTAGCATTAGCTGCTGGGGTTCGCATTGCACGTTCTTTGCCTTCATTGCTTGTAAACCTGAAAAATCCATCTGAAATGCGCAGATATTTCCCTCTTTCTTCCTCACTCATAAGCAAACGGAAGCCCAAAACGAGCAGATCGAATGGAAGGGGCGATCAGCATAAACACCACTTCTTCCTTCCTTCGGCCTCCAGCCGAAAAAGAAACCACAGCCCCTTTCAGGTCACTTTTTAGAGGGGTACTGCCTTTCCTCAAGCCAGGATGGAGGGGAGGGTTGTTTCGTTTGGAATATTTATTGCCCGCCCAGAAAAGAATGGATGGGGTCGTCAGGGTCTTGCCTCTTTGCAAAGATCCTGGATAATTTAGTGAAAGCTGAACTTACTAATTGAGAGGACTGAAGAAGCATTAGAGACTTTAAGGAGCATTCATAAGAGTCACTTGCAGATTCAAGTTAAAAAAACAATAACGAGAGAAAACATGCGATTCAAAACTACAGTAGCTAATGCTACGTTTTTCAAATGCGATGTAAGCAACACATAGTCCGACTGTGAAAAGCGCAAGGGTTGATATCTGAAGACTCCCCTGGGAAATCATTTTGATAAGTCTCTGCCTCTCGATACAAGATTATTAGGAATTATGGAGCATTTGGTCATTAGGTCGCAGTGTAATAAAAGCCGGTGAGACGTAGTGGTGCCAAGTCTCGACATTGCATGGCAATAAGATGTGTCTGTCCGGCAACCAGTAAATTTATTCCCCTGTAATTTCTACCTCAATACAAAAACTGAGCTCAGGCATAATTCTATGATTGAGTTGTTCGAAATTGGTGTCCAAAGCATTCGATAAGCATCAAGTTATTTTAATCATTATTTGAAGTAAATAAATCTCTTAAGTGAAAGTTTCATTACTATTCGCAGGGAAAAATATCTAATGAAATATCGAAGACGCGTAGTCGCATTATTCCAAACGCGGCAAAGGAATAAGAACTGGATATGAAAGAAAAATTAATTGCTTTTTATTGAAACCATAGAGTAGATATTCCTAGTGCATTTATACATCGCCGCTAGAAAAAATTTGCCCGTAATTTTCGCGAGAATAGGATGTATTACAATTCGATCCTGACATCGTCAGCTACAGTACTGCAGAATCAAGGGATCTGGTTTCGAATCCTAGTCCAGACAATTGATTATTCTCATTGGAAATTGGACATATTCATTAAGTAAATTGCATCATCAAATTCCACTCATGCCGCGTATATCCATGCACCAGGCGAGATTGAAGAAACACTTAAATGCACTATCTAAAATGTTGAACAAACTAAACAAATAATAATAATAATAGGAATTTAGGCACCACAATGAAATACATATAACGAAAATACGTCAACACTTCAATCATTTTAGACGCTAATAAATTCGCGTAAGAAAAAAGTATTTTAAGAAAACGAAACGAGCCGTGGCTTGTTGGGCCGTGTTAGGGTTTCCGTCATGTTGCAGTTGTCAACTGCGAGAACTTTCTTTGAGCGGCCGAACCAAGCCATCGCCCTTTCATTCTCGCCCACTCATAAAGCAAACGGAAGCCCGGACCATACCCCTCCCCTCACAAAATATCCTTTTCGCAGGTCAAAATTTTCCTTCGGTCGGTCTTTCTACTCCCCCAACTGCGGGGAGGAGAGGTTCTCGTTCTCGCCCCCCCCCCCCTCCCTGAGAGGGGGGGGGGGGCACCGTGTTGTCATATTTCCCTCAAGTTCGAACTTAGAACTTTTTCGGCTCCGAGGTGGTAAGTTTTTTATGAACAGGGCTCCGAGGTGGCAAGTTTTTAATGAACAGGACTGTACCTCATAAAGTTCATCTATAGAATTTACCTTTCCATACTTGAATGGCGGTTATAACAATTTTGTTTTTAGTACTTGATGGATGGCTTCATTTTCTACAGTGCATAACTAGGTTCCAAATAGAGCATTACCCAATTTTATGAAAAAACTTTTACGTTACTTCGTTATTTTGTTTCCAAAATCTTAAGGAAATTTTTGGGTTTTAGGCCCTTGTACACGGGGCCAGTAGAGGCAGACAGTTGTGATGGCCAGAAGTGGATGCCACTAAATTTACCTGTCAGTAAAATTATACATGAGGCCATTAATGGCTTCCAATAACTTCTAAATAGTGCCCGACAGTGAGTTGAGAGACTTGGTTGAGTAAACAGTGTTACTTGTGAAAAAATGGATGATAATGATAAAGAGTTTAGTGATTATGAGTTCGAGGAGGCATTTTATGAAGCAGTATGTGAAATTGCTGTTAGTTTGAGCGTGGAAAAACAAACCATGTTGAATAAATGTAGAGTTTGGGTAAAAGACTTTTTAATGTTCTTCTTAGCTTCTTTATTCACTTTTGAACAAGACATTGCAACACACACAACAGCCACAACAGCACGGCACAACCTCACACCAAGACTGCAAGAGCTCTACTGGCGGCCTCTGCACTTTGGAACTGTCCAGTAGTGGCAGCCAGTAGGACACGTGATCTGCTACTGACTGCTTCACTGGCCACAAAACTCAAACATGTTTGACTTTAGTGGCCACCAGTTACAATGGATCTGGAAGACACCAGTACCCTTAGACACATGGCCAGTAGGTGGATAATTGGTGGCGGCCATTACTGGGCAGTTCTATTGGATGCCACTACTGGCCCCATGTACAATAGGGTGTGGGTTATTTTTCGAAAATCGGAAAAGCTAAAAGTTCCACCCGTCAAAACATTCATTTTGATGAGAAAACACATGTGTGAAATTTTTGTTGAGTTGCGATATCGTTAACACGTGCCGCATGGGGTCTGAAATACCCCACTCAAAAAATGGAAATGTCGCATCATAATAACTGGTTTTATAGTAAATCTATGATTTTACGACCCTTTAGGGCTAAAATTTCATTATTTTTTACCTAGCTTTAGCCGTTTAGGAGATACAGAAGGGCGAAGCGAGCTCGAAATGCTAATTAGGGGGCGCCGCGCTGCGCGCCGGCGCGGACGAGTTCGCCTATCCGTAAACCCCCCCTCTCAGCGGCCCACGACGACACCGCAACTGCTACGGTGTCTTGTGGTAATTACATAGTTCTGGAGCACTCAGTCACTGGTTATGGCGAAGAACATGGTGTTTTAGTAATTATTTCAATTTATTATTAACTCGGTCATAAAAATTCCAAATCAGTCATCTTCATTTAAAAGAAATCTGTATAGCTAGCAAAATCAAACAGCAATCTGAAGGACAGTGAACTAATGAAAAGGAAAAATACAAGGAGTTTCAGATACCAATACTTATCTATACGTTTTTATTAAAGTTGTCTTCCTTACATCTGGCACCCTCCTTCTATGTTCTTGAACAACAAGTGACAATTCCAAGTCTTTGGTCAAAGTTCTGCAAAAATCTTTCAACAATTAAACTTCTCTCTCGGCATGGTCATTAACTACTTGCAATGACTTGACTAATCTCTTACCATGGTGGTAACTTGAATTCCTCGCCCAACTGCTGACTGGTAGATCAAAAAAATCGCAGTTAATTCCAAAATTTGAAAAAAATTAGCCGTTGTTTTCGTGGCTTAATTGGCAATATTCATTTGTGGTACATCATCTAAATGAATGTGTGTCCTCCTGGACCATTCTTCTTGTGCTCCACGAGATTTGATACCTTCCACTAGCCTCGCTCTTTCTTCATCGCTAAGACAGGAATCGAATACTGAGAGACCCACCAGCTCCTCACTCAGGTACCAAAGGTGTCCCGTAATTTTTTTCTAAGCAACTATGGCGACAGTGTGCTCTCATATTCAATGAGTTTCTTTAAAAAAAGTAAGTCATTTATAGGTGCTGATGTGGCTAACGAGGAAACAAACCAGGCATGGATATAAACTTTTACAATAAATATGCAAACATCAAATAGCCCCTTGGAATCAGCATCGGTAAATAGCACTTGCTCACGAAAAACCCAAATTTTAAGTGCGTCAATTGCTTTGCACATCCACTTCGCACAATGCCTTTGGCAGGTTCACCCCCAAAAAATATAATTGAGAGCTCTAAAAGCTCTAAGTAATCATCTCCATGCTGGCCGATCTGATAAAGGCAAATTGGGATATTAGCTTTGTAATATTTTAATAACTAATTCCTACGAACAAAAAATAGTAGCCGCGTACATTGATTTGCTCCTGTGTGAAGTTAATTATTGTTTCGTCTCCATTTAAAAACTTTCTCCGGCGTCTGGGTAACTATCAATGGCCTCATAAGTACTTGTATAATAGATGCCCACTGACGCTGGAAATATTTTTAATAGCAAAGTTTCTAGCCCAGCTGAATGTCCCCTTATTTGGTGATAAACTCCCTCCAAAACAATTTCAAAGACATGGTGTCGGCAAGGCAACCATTGCAATTATTTTTTTAAATAAGTGCTCAACCTGTACTGCGGCGCCATTCTTAATCCCTTGAAAAGAATACAACATTGGTATTACTTATCAGTTGCATCATTATAACTGAAAACATCGGGAAAAGAAAAATAAACCAACCCTTGTTAGCGCTGGTTGTATCAAATGCAATTGCTTTAACATTATTGGAAATGTTCCATTGTATCACTATATTAAAATATTCTATTGCAATGGCTTTTCCGCTTCCATTCGGAAGCTCTGGGGCTGCAAGCATTTACTTGGTTCTGACACCTGTAACAACTATTGCCAATCTCTCTTTGGTGTCATTACTACCAAGAAATGGTAGCATTTTACCATCCCAATGCAAAGTCAGTATAGGGTCCGGAGAAAAAAAAATCTCTCACTTTCTCCGCTGAACTAGCCCTGTGCTTATTCCGTTGTTTCCGAATAGTACTTTCATTTATGTTTGTTTGAGACATATCTCCTCCAAAAATGCTCGAAAAAATGATCCAGCAAAGGTGTCGTCGAGGGCCGCTTACAGGGGGTCTACGGACAGGTGAACTTAAATTAAAGGTGAAGGTTAAATTGTTGAAAGATTTTTGCAGAACTTTGACCAAAGACTTGGAATTGTCACTTGTTGTTCAAGAACATAGAAGGAGGGTGCCAGATGTAAGGAAGACAACTTTAATAAAAACGTATAGATAAGTATTGGTATCTGAAACTCCTTGTATTTTTCCTTTTCATTAGTTCACTGTCCTTCAGATTGCTGTTTGATTTTGCTAGCTATACAGATTTCTTTTAAATGAAGATGACTGATTTGGAATTTTTATGACCGAGTTAATAATAAATTGAAATAATTACTAAAACACCATGTTCTTCGCCATAACCAGTGACTGAGTGCTCCAGAACTATGTAATTACCACAAGACACCGTAGCAGTTGCGGTGTCGTCGTGGGCCGCTGAGAGGGGGGGTTTACGGATAGGCGAACTCGTCCGCGCCGGCGCGCAGCGCGGCGCCCCCTAATTAGCATTTCGAGCTCGCTTCGCCCTTCTGTATCTCCTAAACGGCTAAAGCTAGGTAAAAAATAATGAAATTTTAGCCCTAAAGGGTCGTAAAATCATAGATTTACTATAAAACCAGTTATTATGATGCGACATTTCCATTTTTTGAGTGGGGTATTTCAGACCCCATGCGGCACGTGTTAACGATATCGCAACTCAACAAAAATTTCACATATGTGTTTTCTCATCAAAATGAATGTTTTGACGGGTGGAACTTTTAGCTTTTCCGATTTTCGAAAAATAAGCTGCACCCTAATGTACAAGGGCCTTTAGGCTTTAATCTGGCACATGCTTAATTCATGCACATTATTTCACAAGGACTGTGATTGTAGCCATCACATGATAATTAGAGTGACAAACTATTACTATAGATTGATGACGTTAAATAATATGACTGTGAAAGATATATAACAGTAGTTCTGGGAAGATCATCCTCTAAAGTCCTCTTTTTTGTGTCAAATGTCCTCATTTTCTTAGTGGGTTTGCTTCCCTACCTGTATGAAAATAATGTTACTATTTCTGTAAATAATTAATTTTAGCACCAATTATGCACACAACAATCAAAACTTGAATTGGAGATTGGAATATGCATTCATTGAGTTAGGTTATGCTAAGCATTCTCTAACAGGAGCATTCATTCTAAGTGAGGATAATTCTCTATATTTTGGCATTTTAGCCCGTGGAAACTCAGCATCTAATGCCAGGAAGCTCCTCTTGGGATTTCCATTGGTGGTTGCAAATGCCCTTTTGTAGCATAAGGTCATGTATGTGTTACTAATTTCAGTGGAAAGTTTCTCTAATTCTTCACATGGATGCTTGTTGAGAAGGACCTAGGTTCATGAGTCTGAGTCAGAATGAGTGCTGGTTCATGTGAATAACATCAAGTGGTAACTTATGCTATTGGTAATCTGCACTCCAACCTTAGGTGCTATACAAACAAATTGAAATGTAACTTTTTCATGAAATATTCATGATTTGATGCATAATATCCTAACCTTTCCTGTATGATTCCTCTGGTGAAAATACTTCCACCATTCCTGTTTCTTGTGACAGGACTGACTATACACTCTGATTGGTCTGAGTTTCATGATGGCTAAACTTTATACCCATGAATGCATCCTGTAATTTTGTTGTAATGATTTGGGAATGACCTTGTATTTTTCAGAGCACAATTACAGTGGAGAAGTGTATAAGAGATCTCCAGAATTTGTCCTACTTCTTGCCCACCTATGCAGAGCATTTCTTAGGAATGATGTGCAGTGTTTTGCGTAACTACAGGGAAACATGTCATGCTGCTTATAGAAGCATTGTGCAACCTGACTCTGAAGAAAAGCGAGTGTTTAGTGCTGCATGGCTTAAGGATGAGGACATAAGTCGTTTTCTCAAGTTAGTTTCTCTATCATAGTGGTAGTCATTGTTTTCCTTGTATTTTTCCCCCCAGAAAAATATTATTCCATTTTTTTAATTCTGGTATACCTGATTTTTTTCTTTCATTCATTGTTAGTAGTGGGAAAGCAGTTATTTGTGATGTTGGGCTGTTATGCAATTTGAAGTGGCTAGAGAATTAAAGCTATAATAATATAATTAATATAAATTAATAACTAAAGTTATTAGCTTTAATTGCAGTTCCTTGATGAATAGTTGGTCTTTTGTTATTATCTATCAGCATATTTCCAATAGTTGATGTTAGGAAACCATATGTCCCTCTGAAAATAAATAATCTCTGATGCTGTTATACATATATCATTTTCTGGTGCATGCCAAGAAGTGTACTCTGGCTATTCATTTGTTATTTTCATGGTTTTATAATTTGACCTCACAGACTGACTCTTTCAATCTTATTTAAATCTTAATTTTTATTTTGCATGAAGTTGAAGTTTACATAATACATATGTAAACTTCAACTTTGTGCAAATCCATCCATCGCTTCCTCCTCCTCCATCGATCCTAGCCATCATAGGGCATGAGTTAACAAAAATGTGTTTGTTCCAAATTTGTCCTTTTATTAATTCATGGTGTTGCTCATTTGGATATCTAATTGGGGTGGAAGGGGGCCGAATTAACTTAAAATTTTACAGAGTATGTCCTAAAGGCCGCTTTACACGATGAAAGATTTTGTACAAACGAATGTATGTGAGAATGTACGTTTGTCTCAACGAAATTAGAACAGGTTCTATTTCCCGTGCAGCCATTGAGACATTCGCACAAGCGTTCATACAATTTGCCGCTTTACACGATACATTTTGCCTCATGCAAGAGTTCACGGAAGAGTTTGTACAAACAAATGTACCGTGTAAAATGGCCTTAAAAGTTGCAGTTTGTGGCTGTTTTTATATAATGATGTACCATATTGGAGGACATGTGCATTCTTGTCTGTGTGAATTTCAGTATTTTTCTATAATTTATGTAGAACTAGCAGTTAATTAGGTTGTTTGTGAATAGGGGCGTTTACCATTTTTTAAAATTGCTGAATCTGATAGAGTTGTTAAAATAAAAAGACCCGTATTTTTCCCTTTTTTGATCCGTCACCTAGTTCTGGAGTTGTAAGTGACGAAAAACTGATGTTCTTAACCCTTTTGCTGGAATGGGCATGATGATACTTCTTACGTCATCCCTTCGTCCTCAGCTCCTTTGCCCAATCAAAATCCTCCCCTCCCTGCCCTCTCCAACTCCACCCCACTCCACCCCCCAAAACAGCCAACGAGAGGAGGTAGATGATGTAGAAGTCCCAGCGCAGCTCACTCGATGGGCGTCACCTTTTGCGTATTTTAATTTTCAATTTTTTAGTGAATGGCTATGGTTAGAAGATTGATTTTTCACTAAAATTCATTTTTTGTTTCAATCTAACTATTTCGTGAATGAAATAGCAATTTCGGTTTCGAGTAAATACCCCCATTGGTGCCTTGATTTAATGTTGTTTTGTACTTTCTGCAATGACTTGTCTACTTAATGTGCCTTTTTCTGCTAAGGTGATGTGGGAATTACTGAATCAGTGCTCAAAACATTGATAGAGGGAATAGAGGATTGTTTTAGTGCAAAACATTTATATGTTTAACTGGTATATATTTTTAATACTCTGTCTCAGGCTCTACTTTATGGAATTGTGACATTTTGTATATTTTAAATGTGTAGCATTGCTTTATTTTTTATCTTGAGAAAGTATTCCATTTTCTTTGGTGTTCTTCTCATTCTGAGCATCATAATTTCAACCATCACTTCCATGTAGGAAGATTTCTATTTTTTTAATTAAAAATTTATGATTCATTATTGTAAAGTGGAACATGGTTAAGTACATTGTTTTCAGAAACTAAATTATTTTCAATTTTGGGTGTTGTGGTTACATTGAACATAAGGGTGTATATTAAATGAGCACATAATTGGTTGAAATATTGTGAAAGTTAAGAATACGTTTAAAAATTATTTACTGTTCTCCAAGAACCCCAAGATATGGTACATTTTCTACATGATTTTTATTTTGAGTAACTAATGAGATTCTTTTATTCAGGTCTCTACCCAATTGGACTGATCTTCAAGCCCAAAAAGCTTTGCAGCAACAGATGGTGAAGCATGTTGGTGCAAATGACGAAGTCATGAAGAATGCCAGAGGCCCCATGGATGGAGTTACTGGGCGTATTGTTGGTCAAGGGCGCAGTGAGGAGGAGGAGAGCCCGGAGGAAGTTCGCCAGCGCAATGCTCGGGAAGCGGAGATACTGGCAGGCAACCTGGGAGAGGGTGGCATCAATTCCCATGAAATCATTTCTGATGTGAACCAGTTGAAAGTTCTGGCTCAACTTCAGGAGAGCATGGTTGGTGATTATTTCCTTTATACAGTAGAATCTCGATTTTACATTACCCGATTTTACGTAAAATTTGATTTTACACAAGTGAATGAGTGGTCACGGACGACTCCCATAGTATTCTTATGGAATCATTATTTGATTTTACGTAAATTCGTTGTAACTATTTTACGTAAGGCTATTTTGGTCCCCGGTGGAGGTATAAATTTGATTTTACGAAATGAAACAACAGAACTTAAAGAAACTGAAACCAAATCGGGAAGATTCTTGCCCATATTTAATGGAAATCTTCAATTTACAGTTGATCCCCAAAATACAATGCCATATGCTACTCTACTTATGAAATTGCAATGGTAAATTGACTTCAACGCCATATGGGATAAGGATTCTTTGAGGAACCTCACACTATATAAGACTCGGGACAATTTTGAACACAATTCTGACCCATGCAAGGACCAATTCCCAGTATTTTCAATTTGTAATCCTAAGAATCTACTACTTTTAGTTAAACTTAATGTGCTATTGTTTAGGGTTAAAGTGCCAAACTCATTGCTATAATATTGATTAAATAACATTACTTGAGTTTTTGCACTATTTAACATCAGTTTATTAGAGAGACACCAATTCCAGACTAAATCTAGTATGTTTTGACAATAGTAATGCGATTCTCCAATATTTTTTTGCTGATATTAAGAAAGTTGTGTCATCTGCGAAAAGGACTGATTTACCTGTATTATATTGTTGATTAAAGGCAAATCATTAATAAATAACAGAAAGATCAAAGGGCCCAAGATGTTATCTTGAGGAACTCCCGAAGTTATCTTACTTTGGTTAGATTTACTTAGAGTGCCTTCAACTCTCATTTCAATAGATTGTGTCCTATTGCTCAGGTGTGATTTTAACCATTCCAGTTCACGGGCATAAAAGGCCCTAAAAACAAACAATCAAAGTACTATATATCAGCAAGTATATCATCGGCGAACGTGAAAATTTACATATGTTCATTGGAGGTATATGTAAATGACCTTATAAAATTTCATTGAAATCTGTGATGGTTGAGCATGAAATCGTTAGATTGAAACAAAAAATGAATTATAGTGAAAAATCAATCTTCTAACCATAGCCATTCACTTATAAATTGAAAATTAAAATATGCAAAAGGTGACGCCCATCGAGTGAGCTACGCTGGGACTTCTACATCATCTACCTTCCCTCGTTGGCTGTTTTGGGGAGTGGAGTGGGGGTGGAGTTGGAGAGGGCAGGGAGGGGAGGATTTTGATTGGGCAAAGGAGCTGTGGACGAAGGAATGACGTAAGAAGTATCACCATGCCCATTCTAGCGAAAGGGTTAAGAACATCAGTTTTTCGTCGCTTATAACTCCAGAACTAGATGACGGATCGAAAAAGGGAAAAATATGGTCTTTTTTATTTTACAAACTATCAGATTCGGCAATTTAAAAAAAATGGTAAATGCCCCTATTCACAAACAACCTAATTAACTGCCAGTTCTACATAAATTATAGAAAAATACTGACATTCACACAGACAAGAATGCACATGTCCTCCAATATGGTGCATCATTATATAAAAACAGCCACAAACTGCAACTTTTAGGACATACTCCGTAAAATTTTAAGTTAATTTGCCCCCCTTCCACCCCAATTAGGTATCAGATTGGAAATTAGCAACACCATGAATTAATAAAAGGACAAATTTGGAACAAACACATTTTAACTAAGCTTACCTTAAGTCGCACACGCAAAGCTAGAAAATGGTTCACTTTTCTGCAGTTCCTCTCTAATTGCAGGGAAGCTGAGTTCACCAACGGGCAATCAGGCAATGTTCTTAAAGTATCCGTCCGCAATCGTTCAATCTTTGAACCCTGCGCATCATTGCGGGAAGACTACTTAAGTCGCACACGTTGATCGCTTTCAAGCGAGCGCAAATAATTATGCTACTGCCCAAACAACATTACGAAAACTTATTTATTTTTCGTTGGTAAATATATTTATTTATACCACTTTGTGTAATAAATCTCCATTCAAAATAATTTGAACTTGATCAGGACTTTGGGAGGGATCATGGAAAATAATGGACATTCCCTCCCTAAAAGTAATAATGTAGAAACAATGAAGAAACTCTCCATGATTTCTCCCTAAGTGCGGAATAAGAAGTCGCTATATTGATACAGATATTTGTTAGCGGTCACATCAATTCAAAACAATTGCCTGGAGATTTTTGTCGTAATTTTTAAGTGATAAAAATAAAATATAATATGCTTTTCATCAATATATTTCCATCCGAAAGACTTAATGTTGTGTCACCTGATGGGAGGATTTAGGGAGAGAATTTGGAGGGGAGCACTTCTCCCTCATCCCTCCCTGATTTCTTCCGAAGAACATCTCCCTTGTGCCGGCTGGGACGTAACTTTGTAATAAAAAAAAGCCCTGCCATGCACAAGTATATCTGAATGGGGAGACTGTGATACGAAGAATTGTTGAATAGGTTAATGACCTTTTCATAAACACTGTCATCCCCTACCATGTAGCCCTTGTCTAACTAGGTCATTCAGACCAGGGCAAGAGTAGAGGCACTGCCAAACCAAGCTTTTATGAATAATAATTTGTTAAATGCTCATTTTTCATCTACATATTTATGTTTTTAATTTGTTCCACAAATTCTTTACATATATAGCATGTTCATCTTATGTTTTCTACATTGCATATTTATCCCATTTATATAATATACCTGACCCTTGTATATATGTAAGGAGGTGATATACCAGATGGATTAGAAAAGTGAGATGATAGTTACGAAAGGTGGCAAGGGAAAAATACCGTATTTGTCCGAATATAGCCCCCGTGCGAATATAAGCTCCCCCCCTAACTTTCAAGCCTCACTTTTGGAAAAAATTAACATCTACTATTAACATATTCCTTTGCAAGTAAAATACACTTTTTAGGTCAAAAATAGAATAAGTAATTACCTGAATTAGGTACGTAGTAGTTTAACTTGAATTTTTTAAATATCTAGGCAAGAGAATGAAATACTTAACCAACTTAAACTTTTACAATCTTTTAATGATTCTGAACCTTCATTACATGCTTTTGGCGTCTATTCTTTTCTGAGAAACACATTAGCATCTTCCTTCGAAGTACAACTTCAGACTAATAAATATAATAAAATGCACATTTTTCTATCTTCTATTTTATGTCTCTGATTCATCATCTTCTGATTCGCTATCATCTGACTCATCACTTTCTTCTTGACCACAAGGAGACCAGTCTTGATCATCCTCATCATCAGAGTCCATCCAAACATTATCATCCTCTGTTCCATCAAGTTCATTAGATATACAACATTTTTTTAAACTCTTTATCACAATTTTTTCAGGAATGCTATTCCAGCAGTTTAGCACCCATTGAGTGATGAGGGCAGGAGAAGGTTTCTTTATTTTTCCTGATGGAGTATATTCCTTTTCCTCTTGCAGCATCCACTCAGCATAAGTTGCCTTCAACCTGTCCTTAAAGGGTTTGTTTATCGAAACATCGAGTGGCTGAAGCAGGCTTGTCATTCCTCCAGGGATTACAACCATGTCTGAATTTCCTGCCCTGATATCCTTTTTTACATCCTCAGTAAGATGTCCCTTAAAGGAATCTAGCACAAGCATAGATGGCATATTGAGGAGAGCTCCTGGTCTTCCCTGCCAAACCACTTTCACCCAGTCTCTCACTAACTCTTCGGTCATCCACCCTTTCTCTTGAACTCGTACATGAATCACAGGAGGAAACTTATCTTTTGGCTGAGTCTTTCTCTTAAATATCACATTAGGTGGTAGCTTCCTTCCATCAGCTGTGATGCCCTGCATGCACGTAATTCTTGCCTTTTCATTTCCCGTTGTTTTAATAGATACTGATTTGGAACCCCTCTCTTCCACACTAGTAGAACTGGGCATGTCAAAATAGATTGGTGTCTGGTCAGCGTTACCCATTTGCCCCAACAGGTATCGTTGCCTCTGTCGTAGGTGAATGATGAAATGCTGGTAACTTAATAGCATCTTCTCTTCATAGAATTGTGGTAGATGCTGGACAGCTGTTGTTTGTCTTGGCAAGGAAAACCCATTCCTCTTCATTATTCTCCGTAACCACCCAGAACTCGCTTGGAAATCTGCCCTCGGTATCGCCATTTCACTCGCAATCTTTCTAGCTTCTGTACAGATCATATGGCGTGTCACAGAGAAATCATTCCTTCTATTTTCGGGTACAAATCTGACAACGCGCTCTTCCAATTCCGTGTGTCTACCGGTAGTTGGACCACGAAATGCACAGCGAGATGTACAAGTTTTGAGAAGTAGAGGAAGCTGTGTTCGCCAAAGTCTGGCACTTTTTCTGTCCACACCATATTTTTCAGCCGCTGAATGGTTTCCATTGTCTCCAGCATATTTTGCTACAGCAATTTTAAAATTTGCATCGTGGCTCCTACGCTGGTGGGTCTTTAATTGCCGTATCGTAGATCCCCTTCTCTCTACTGGATTCATATTTATTACTTATATGGAGCAGACAACGATTTTGAAGTAAACGCGTTAAACGCCTCGGAAACAGAAGCATAACGGTACCCGATCCTAATTTTGTTGCCTCAAGCCATTGCCTCCTTTAAAGGAGGCATTGCTCAAGCATGTTAACATACAACAAAAATGTGAAAGAATTCTCTTTGTTGGTTTGCACATAGAGTCTGGTTTCCATTGTTTTCTATGATGTGGGCATTCAACAAATGTTTTATATTTTCCGTGATATTTTCATTGGGACGATGATGATGCATCTCACGCTAGTCTTGGCACCCATGTTATTCGTTCAGTGGTTATAACCTGCAATGTCCTCATTATTTCTTCAAGTTCATCATTATGTATTTTATCCACATTAATCATGTTTACTGGGTCGCCAGTTGATATGCGCTATGTGTGTTAGCCACCATATTTATCGCCTGGGGGGGGAGGGGGGGGGGACCACCTGCTGCTCTGGAAGACTGAACCCATGTCTTCAATATTTCTTCAAGTTCATCCTTGGAGTATTTAATGTATTTACGCCTTTTACCAATAGGACCGCAGTCCTTCGCACTATTCTCTATGCATTTACAGATTTTTACAATTGTGTTCCACGTTAAACTTGGAATATCAAGCTTTTCGGCCTGGGATACGCGAGTGCCCATATTACAGTCAATCTCTTCGCAAAATGTTGATTTTTTCTTCGAATGATAACGATTATCTGGCACGCTTGTTTGCCATTTTAAAATACGATTCCTCACGACTGCCGTAAATAAATGCACAGTAAATAAAATAAAAGGTAAAGCAACTAAAAACGCAAGATGAATGGCATTAGTGCGCGATTTCCGAGAAATATTAAAATGATCGCTGCGAAGTATGAGTAAAAGAGTTAACATAAATTTTAACCTTTTCGCCACAATGACAGCGGTAGTTCGCCAAATAACATCTAATTTTTATATATTTATGGCATCCGCTACATTTTACATGTACTGTTTAAAAAGCTAGTACGGCTCCTTAGTACAATTCTGCGTTCCATTCGATAACAATTCCGATCGCAAGCATTACAATATTCGGCATAAATACTTTTCAGCAATGCTATCGAAGTAATGTGCTACCATCAAACGAATGATTTTTTTTAGAAAACCATATAAATCAGCATTCATGTATCATGTTTAAGCACGTATTTTATCCGTATTTAACATTAATCACGCTCGCAGGGCCGCCAATGGAAGTGCGCCAGCCGCCATGTTTCTTGCCTTCAAATGTCGTAAATGGCGGGATTTGAAAGTGTAAATACCGGGAAGGGAATACATTGGAAGGATAAAAATTTTTTTGGGACTGGAAGAAAAAGTTGTAAATCGCGGGAAAACGTTAATTGCGGAAGCGTAAAAGCGTGGTTTCACTGTACGTACTATTTCCCAATAACCTCATGATTTTTTGGATGCATATACATAATGAAACTTCGTAGTGCCCGAAAATAGCCCCCCCCCTCACTTTTTTTGGCCGATATTTTGTCAAAAAAGGGGGCTTATATTCGGACAATTACGGTAACTCTGAATGTACAACCACGACAGGCGATGGAGGCAGGGTGAACTTTCACTTGCTATTCATAATTCGGATATAATTTCCCTTTTCTTGTTATTCTTCTGAGTCCAGCTCTATTTTAATCACAAATTAATAAGATGATAAATACCACTTTTCTTTAATGAAAACCTTGCTGTTGTTACTCTAACCCCGACACCAAGGGCTAGAACCCACTCTTGAAGTAGTGTGAGCATTAATCCCCCTGAGGAAGGGTTGCAACATATATGTGCAACCCACAGCAATTTCAAAGATCTGGAATTTTTTTAAATCCAGTCTCTCTTGGGTCTCAAAGGTGCATTATTTATGGGGCTCTATTGTACTTAGTGTACAATTTTATTTTTTGGAACCAATGAATTCATTACAATTTTAAATTAAGCATTACCAGTTTTTTGTTACATTTTACATGATAATTTTATATTTGAGCTGTCACATGACATTCATTGACATCTGGGAATGTAAGTTCTAGTTAAGATCATAAATAAAGACTGAACATTTATCATCCCTATTGCGAAGATTTACCCGCAATGAAATGAGAAATGGCATTGATATCAAGGATTAACATCCATCTCAGTTTTGCATGATTATGCTTTATACGACAAATTAGTGATCAAGTGTGCTCAGGAAGCATCAAACAGCCAGGATCAGTGGTACATACCAAGTCTAATGTTTGAAGATGAAGAAAGGATAGGTTGTATAATTGGTGTAGCCTAATAAATATTTGTTTTTGGGGCCAAAAACAAACCTTGTTAATAGAGGTATAAAAATGAGTATATGATGATGTGGAAAGTTTGTCCTCCCAAGGCAGATCAGTGATGCAAGAAGTGCTTCAAATGGAAGACTTAGAGTTGGATGTAATATTGAAAATCCTTGCAAAATATTGTTCTTTTGCTACAGTTTTTATTAAAACCCTTGTACAAATATTATGCTGTGAAGTTTCTAGGTGGTATGTTCATGCTTATTCCTATTCTGTGTAATATATACTAAATTATGATTTCTGAAAACTGTCAAAAATATTGAGGCCTGCTTATATTATGCACGTCTTCGAAAATATGTTGATAACCTCATCTCACCTTAGTCTCTTAAAATAATTCTTTGTTGGGTTTAGTTCTCATTTTCTGATATTCCTGCAGTTTTCATATGGTAAAATATGGACTTCTTATTTATTTTCTGAATTCAGTTTTCATGGCCATCTTATGTTTTCCTGACGATGTCTATTGTGGTTTTGTACCATTTCAATGACAATAAAATGAATCATTCATTTAAATATTCAAAATTTTTCTGAGTGAAGTTGTGTGAACATGAAGTCTAGAATATCAGTATCTGTGTGTTAATCACAGAACATTAAAATGATGTAAAACATGCCAACCTTCCTTGCTGGTGCTTTAAATATATATAAAGTTGTGATAAAGAAATTGTTCAAAAGAAAGTGTCTCTTAGTGAATAGTACATCAATTAATATGATGATACATAATATTGAGTGGCTGAAACCTGATCTGTATATTTTAATGCCTATTTTGTATGCCATAATTTTATTCTTTTTGACTGCAAAATTAGGAGTGGTTTGCTGGTTCCATTAGTTTATTTGTGGCTGGACTTCCTGGACAGAGCAAAGCACTTCAGCAGACCATGCCATCTCCTTCATCAGGAGCTCAGAATTCAGATTCTTTTCCTCCAATCCCAGAGGCCACTTTGAAAGCTTTGCAGCAACAGGTCCGAGATTTTGAAGACCTTGCAGATACATGTCTTCTTGTTTTACATCTTGAGGTGAGGTTGTGTTTTAATGAATGCATCTGAGATGGCATAGCTATGCTCAAAAGAAAAGGTCTCTTAGTGAATAGTATATCAATTAATGTGATAAGATTTGAGTGGCTGAAACCTCACTGCATGCATGGTAGTTCAAACACTCCAAAATCACTTACTATTGTGATTGGAGCGCATTACTCCAGAATTGCATGATTGGAATCATCTTGATTGGTTTCATGCACACACCTCCTTCTCATTAAGTAATATCATCTCGCAGTCATGTATCTCCCATTCCAGTGTACATGCTTGAGTAATAGCTCTTTATTATTATTATGATAATAGCCACATTATGAGGCACAAATGGAAATCGACATTTGTAATTCAATCAACAAGATTTCAAGCATATTAATACCTATCTACATTTGTCATTACAGAATGTCGTCACCCATGCAGTCATGTAGTGTGTTGCATTTTTGTGCTAAGAATTCAAAAAATGAATTTCAAATGACTTACCTTTCTGATTGAAATTAGTCAGTAAACCTGATCCCCTCTCCAGTGCTTTCAACGCTCTGATTGCTTTAAGATGGGTTTACGATTGGAGTCAACTTGAAATGTTAACCATTAATTGGTTTCATGTTCACAACATTAATTTACGATTAGCCGCCAGCTGGAATGTGTATCAGTAATCATAGGTCAACTTCTTTAATATTCGGCTGGATGCCAATGCAGCCGGTGTGTATGTACTGGTTACTCGAGTGCCTCCATCCGTGGATTTGTTGACTATTTTGAAAGAGAAAGAACATGGATGACTACAAGCAGTACGAGTACATATTATCAGCTTAGTTTATGTGATAACTGTTGTTGAGTGGCAACCCTGTTTTTAAAATAAATTCATTAAGGTGGTAGCCCAGCCAGGCTTATAGCAGATGTGTTATATGTGATATAGCAGGCTTATAGCAGACTCATGGGAAGTCTGTTGTTGCTCGGCGTCAGTTTTGGAGAAATAAAATTCCTGAATTCCTGTACAAAATCCCAAATATAATGTATGCAGCTTCTTACTTGCAAAGCAAAAGAATTGCCAGAAGGTTCACTGTGAGGCAAAGTGCAATGCATTAGACAAATGAGAAATGGTATACAGTGCATATGCTGCGTGTGCACTGGTATCATCCGTCAAACATGAACTTGAAATAGATGTATGTTTGTTTTTTGGGTGTACCCCACGTTAGGGTGATTACAAAATTGGAAATGTTCGAAATGTTGTCGGGCTTAATCGGTTCCTGGTTCCAATCTGGTAAAATAGAAAGGGGAAAAAATTTGGGCTCGATCGGACGTGTAGGGGTCGCGCAACGGCTTCAAATTATTGAAAATAGCGATTTTCATGGTAAAAAATACGCATTTGCCTAACTTCCAGGGGCATGGCGGTCACGTGGGTGGTTTTTTCACACGTGAGATGGTTCCACAGTGTTCTAGCATATATACGACACCAATTACGTCTTCACCCGATGTGTGGGTGCTGCAGAGGAAGGGGTAAGGGGTGGTGACTTTTCTGTCTTCTTTGGCGTGGGTAGGGACGCTGTACATTGGGAGCGTGGGCCTTGACTTCATTGTTTTCTAGCCGAGATGAATCCTGAAGTTCGCGGCCCTACAATGTAGAGTATTGACAGCGGGGGTGTTCGGGGGCGGGGTACTTTGCGTACGGCTACCCACACCGAGGTTGCTACATTTTGCGAGCAAAACTCGTTTCCCTTCGTGCCGTTAAACCCGTAAGTGACTCCAGCATACCGATTTTCTCTCCGGCGTCATGAGCAAGAAGACGAGGCAGAGCCCATCAGATTGGCTCATTGGGGGTGCCATCCCGGATATTATGTGTCCTAAGCTGCCAACCCTTCGCCAGTCCTTACATTATTTCAAATATCTTTATGAAAATGAGAAGAAAACTGTTCGTGAAAGTGCCAGGCTGACTATTTTGAAACTTGAGGTATTTTGGAAAAAAGCGGGCATTCCGATTGCAGAGGTAAGGAATACTACGGAGGTTCTCGTGCGCATTTACAACCGTTTTTTATGTCTAAAGAAAGATAAATCACGCACGGGGAAAACCTATGAGACGCGGCGAAATGAGTTTGTGACTGACCTAGCCAATACATTGGACATTGGCCATATCAATGCCATGAATATGATAAAGCTGGAAGAGGATCGATTGTTCTACAATTCCATGAGGGAAAAAGCATCGGTTACATGAGTTGTGTTGACATGAATACTGCTAAGCGCGAGGAATATAAAGTGCAACGGTCCAAATCAGCTGGGGTCCGGAAAAGGAGGAGTGAGGAAGATATCGCTCAGCTATTGGGAAAAGTTGAGGTGAAACGTGTATACACCGAGAGTCCTGAAAAATCGGCGATGATTCCAAGGATAAGGGTGAGTAAATTAAAGGACATATTATTATTTTGTAAAATTCCGCTTAAATGTTTAACCTAATAATTTATTCGTAGAGTTTAAGCCTACAACCCAAGGCGCTGTGAGGAAGCGAATAAGACTGCTTTTAGACAAAGAGATTACATCCGCATTAGATAGGACCCAAACAAGTGACCGGAGCGCTGCCCATATCATAACTGTCTCAGCAAAAGCAACTGCACACGCTCTTGGGATTGATAAAAACAATGTCGAAATTGTCGGAAGCTACAGTTCAGTGCGCAAGCATCGTATAGAGAACCGAACTGGAATGGCCATGAATATTAAAAATGCGTTCCAGGACACTCCTGGGCCATTTGTGGTTCACTTTGATGGGAAGCTTTTGCCGAGTAACAAAGGTAAGCTAATAATGCTTTAATTCCAGTGACGAAATTTGCTAACCGTTTCCGCACGTCAGTCATATTCCTTCTTGTTACAGGGGAAGGCTTGCGAGAAAGACTCCCCGTCATCTTGTCCGGTGTGCACGGAGAGACACTGCTTGGAGTCCCAGAGCTCGAATCAGGGACAGGACGTGCAGCATGCGACAGCATTTTTAAATTACTGGAGGAATGGCAAGTTGTTTGCAAAGTGCGTGGGGTCTGCTGTGATACTGCTAGCGTGAACACTGGCGAGCACATCGGGGTAGTTAAGCTACTGGAAGGCACTCTCGGCAATGAACTTTTGAAGTTTATGTGCAGCCACCACATATTTGAGCTAGTCCTCGGCGCAGTATTTGTTAATCTCGTTGGGAACTCCAACAGTCCAGAATGCCCCTTTTTCAGCAGTTTTAAAGCCGCCTGGACGGAACTTGATCAAGGTGCCTTTTATGTGTAGATGAGTCATTAATTGAAGTGCATTCATTTGAATTCCTTTCATTCATCCTTTATTTCTGAAATTCTACAGAAATCTACGACACAGCAGCGTCTAAACGCCGCCTGAGGAATATTCCAAATGCCGACGAAGTTCTTAAATTCTGCATTCAAGAAGTTCAGGTACCGTTGCAACTTCGCGTGAAGTTCACACTGCCGTTCTTATTTACGTCACCCTTTTATTAAATTATTATTTCGTCTATTGTTTCCAGATCAAACAACCACGTGGGGATTATAAGGAGCTTCTGGAGCTGACCATCATGTTCCTTGGCGGTGTTGTTCCTGGGAAAACTGTCTATTCGTTCAAGAAGCCCGGTGCAATCCGTAAAGCTCGCTGTATGGCAAAGGCATTGTATTGCATTAAAATATGGATGTTCAGTAAACAATTTAATTTGACTGCTAAGCTAGAGAGCGCCTTCTTCCGTGTGTACGTTTTCATTACGTACTATGTGCCGGTTTGGTACCGAGCACCTTTAGCAGCGGAAGCACCACGCAATGACCTTCAGTTCTTACAAGTTTTAGCGCAAAAGAAAAAAAGTGGTAATCAATGGAAGGTAGCCTATGAAAAATTTGCAGCCCATTTGTGGTACTTGTCTGAAGTTCTTGTGGGGCTTGCTTTTTTGATCCAAATGTTACATTAAATAAAAAACGAGAAATGGTGAAAAAAAGTAACGAGCGGGAAGGGCAGGAGAGTCCCCAGGCAAAGGCATATCTCCTCTCTAGTGCAAAAGTGGCTTCTTTGAGACTATCTGATTTTGTGAACACAAACACTAGAATATTCTTCGATTCCCTTGGCATTGACAAATACTTTTTAATGCAGGATCCACATTTGTGAATGAAGAACGAAACTTATCAGGCAGGACTGCAAATAGTTCAGAACATTAGAGTAGTAAATGACACGGCTGAAAGAGGGGTTGCTTTGATAACAAAGTTCCTTACGGGTAATAACCTAACCAAAGATGAACAGTAAAGGCAATATTTGTTAGCAGTTGTGGCTGAGCAAAGGAAAAGATATGATAAAAATGCTGTAGAAAATCTCTTGTGACATTTGGTTTGTATGATCATCGTCAACGAAAATAAAAATAAAATGTTTTTCAACACAAGGATTTTCATTGCCGCTCCCATGCTCCCGTCCCTACCCACGCCAAAGAAGACAGAAAAGTCACCGCCCCTTACACCTTCCTCTGCCGCACCCACACATCGGGTGAAGACGTAATTGGTGTCGTATATATGCTAGAACACTGTGGAACCATCTCACGTGTGAAAAAACCACCCACGTGACCGCCATGCCCCTGGAAGTTAGGCAAATGCGTATTTTTTACCATGAAAATCGCTATTTTCAATAATTTGAAGCCGTTGCGCGACCCCTACACGTCCGATCGAGCCCAAATTTTTTCCCCTTTCTATTTTACCGGATTGGAACCAAGAACCGATTAAGCCCGACAACATTTCGAACATTGCCAATTTTCTAATCACCCTAACCCCACGTACTATAACCAGGTGTGATACCTGACGTTTCGTGGCCGTTGTTGGTCACTTTATCAATTCCCATCCTTTTCCCTCCATGAAACCCCTATATAAACTCCACCAACTCGACAGATACCTCATTCCCTTTGATAAAGTGACCAGCAACGGCCACGAAACATCAGGTATCACACCTGGTTATAGTACGCGGGGTGCACCCAAAAAACAAACATACATCTATAATGAACCGCGAAAGTTTTAACCAAGAATGAACTTGAAAGTTGAGCCTGGATGAACTTTAACATTATTGGTTGACGTTGATGGTGGATGCTTCCACGCAATCGTTAATGCATCCATAAGATAAAGCTGTGTATTCAACTTGAGGTTGAAGCTCAAGTCCACATTGATGCCAATCGTAATCTGGCCTTTAATATTGCTGGAAATTCATTGAAATCCTCACACTTCACATCCTATAAAATAGTATTTTGGTGCTTTAGTATAAATATTAATAATGAATTAGAATAATATTATTAGTAATAGTATTTTGGTGCTGAAATGATTTTGTCACATACTCTTTCAAATGAATTTTTTCCTTTTACATTGTTTGAACCAATATATCGAGGCTTTTCTGCTTGCTTATGAATTAGTAGGTGAATTTTCAGATGTGTTTGCCGTCTTAGATTCCTTAAACTAAGAGTAAAAAGCACTTATAATTAAATGGGAGTGTTGAAAAACTTTTCTCTGGGCATTTTCAGGTCAGAGTTCAGTGCTTTCATTACTTGCTGCCGAGGTGTAGTGGCAGCAACTCAAGTGTATTCAGTGGAATGGATTCTCAGGAGCCAGACCCTAAAGTATTGGAACTGAGTCGAGTCCTAGTTGGTATAGATGAAGCCATGAGTTCCAGCCTGAAGCCAAGGAAATCAAAGGTTCGTCCATGTAACTGAATGAGTCTTCAGTGACTTAGTTGGATACAGTTTCTCCTGAACACATTGTAATGGATTTGCCTTTCATTTGCGTAAATGTATAGTTTCAAAGGGAGGGAAGCAGTGGGTATTGCTTGGTACTCAAGGTGTAATGACTGTGGACAGATTATGGATAACATTCAAAAGTTGTCAATATTTTTACATGCTGATTAGGTTTTATGTTAAACTTTCAAGTTTTATGGTAGCATTGACATTAACACGTTGAACGCTGACTGATGACAATTGTCGTCCGCCAGGTGCTATCCAGTGACTGCAGACGACAATTGTCGTCCAAGCTCACTTTGCCTTCTCAAGGCCATTTTGGAGCTGCGACGCTCCCTAGCGCTTCCGTTTTTCTCGTGAGTCACTCAATAGACATTGGAGCGTATACAGTGTCCTTAGCCCAAGTTAAATTTTTTTTAAATTTTCATTGCTCAAATAAATATTGCAGAGACGAAGACTATCCGAAAGTGCAAAAAAATTTCAGTCACCGGCAAAACTCAAAAAAAATGCTGCCGTGTTGAAAGTGTTAATTAAAAGATTGGACTTTCCTTTTTAACACCCTTTTATTAGCTTGGTCTATATGTATGTAATGGAATCTTGTAATCGAAATCCAACCCACTTCCCAACATCCAATTGAGCTGAAATTTGGCACACTTACTTAATCTCGATGACAGTACATGAATCAGTCATTAAATTTACTAATTACAAAGTTAATTTACTCATTAACACACTTTTTATTAGCTTGGTCTGTATGTGTGTAACGGAATCATGTAATCGATATCCAACCCACTTCCCAACGTCCAATTGAGCTGAAATTTGGCACACTTACTTAATCTCGATGACAATACATGAATCAGTCATTAAATTCACTAATTACCAAGTTAATCTACTAAAATTAAATAGTTTTAATTTATATTTCTTTATCCTAACATGACGCAACCTGAATGACATTGTCTACTCGCAGTCACTAATGTAATTTCTCTTTGTCTCTTGCAGAGCACTCAAGTTTCACTTGAAATAAATAATAGCTTAAAAAAAACTAAAAAACACGCTTTTATAGCTAGCCGAACTAAAAAGTAGAAAATAATTTTGAAATATGGAGAGTTCGTTCTATTGCGATGTAAAGTTCACCGGCTTATTATAATTAAAAAATTTATAATAATTTTAAAATAAGAATTATGTTATCAACAAAATAATTAATTTGATTGTAAAAAAGCGTGGGGTGCTTTTTACTATAATTTGATACTTATAAAAATGATAATAATAGTCATTATCATCGTCATAATAATAACTCTTATAAACTACTACCAATGAACTATTTGTAACATTTGATGTTAAACACCCCATGATTTTTTTAAATCAAATTAATTATTTTGCTGATAACTTAATTCTTATTTTAAAATTATTATAAATTTTTTAATTATTATAAGCCAGTGAACTTTACATCGCTATAGAACGAACTCTCCATGTTTTAAAATTATTTTCTACATTTTAGTTTGGTTAGCTGTAAAAGCGTGTTGTTTAGTTTTTTAAAACTATTATTTATTAGGTGTGGCTTCGAACATTATTCATTGTGATCTAATTTTATTTGAATATAAAATTTCAAGTACTATATACAGTAAAACCTCCATACAACGAACACCCATACAACGAAATTTTAAGGAAAACCCCCTATTTTGAAGTCATTGCCCCGGTCCCGGACCCTTCCAATGGACAATGCACGCAAAAAAACCTCCCGTAACGAACCTCTCTAGCTACGAAAACCCCGTACATCGAAGTCTGTGCTTGGGCCCAAAACATGAAAAGTGCCCCTCTAGAATGAATTATTTAGAAAAAAACGTAGCATTCTTCATTTACAGGCAATTTTTCCATAGATATTTACATAATAAGCAGGAAGTAAAACCGCAGCGGAAAGTACCGCGTCTTAACCCTTCCGCTCCGGGCTTCGAAAACGTTCCCATCCGAGACCTACAGAGCAGAGGGCATGAAGGAAACTTGACGCTCTGGCTCAGTGAAGGCTCGTTTACATGTTTCTTATGGTGGGAACTGTCAACTCTGACGGTTCCCACAGTAAGAAACGTGCAAGGGAAGCCAAAGCTCAGCTCCGCGTTAGTTGAGCCGGGTGATAGTTGGGTGGATGAGTAATGCACCAAGAGGGGAGGGGGGAATATCAGTGCCAGCCGTAACCCAATACAGAAAGGTAATCTGAGATTTCTGAGGGCCTATTCTCTAACTCGAAGCATCGGAGCTTTCTGGCGGAAAGATGCTTCAATAAGCTACTTGCTCCCATCGGTATTCTCTATCATGGAAGCTAGAAAAGAAAATGCAAGCAGAAATTACTGGTAGCTTATTAGTCTCCCACCCGTATTCTGTAAATATCACGAAGCTACTTCCGTAGCCCTAATAAGCTCTCACGGTAGCCTCACGAAGCGCGGCCTCCGAATACCCTGCTTAAATATTGGTCATTTTATAACGCTTATCTATCTATAATTATGTAACGCATGGGTATGTTTCTTACATTTATTAAATGCGGATTCCTTGCACTTTCACTGGGTTACTTTGTCAATTTCGCCATTTGCGGGATTTTTCCAAAAAGAGATATAAACTGGAGTGACGGAAAGCAATATTTACCGTCGATAAGTAATGTGATTCCAGCCTATAATGGGATACTTATTGGGCCGTGGTAGCGTGTATCACCTTCGCATTTCTTTTTAAAGCTTTATCTTCGTATATTATTTAAATGATTTGAAGTAAATAGTAATTGACGAAAGCAAATAGCACGAATCATATTGAATCATATCATCGACATGAACCCTAATTCCCGAATATATTTACTATCAATCTTATTTCAATTGATCAAAACAGCCAAGATGGACGTCGTGCGTTCGTATTCACGAGATTATGTGAGAAAAAATAAAACATTTTAGAATTTTGCTCGCATGATTTTTAATGCGTGGAATTTTTCGCTAAATATGATGCTCGAACTTCTTCACCGTCTAAAACAACCTTAAAATGGGTTTCACCAGTTTTATCCACGGAAAAACATTGAGACGAGCTTTCCCATTGGTTCTAAGAATGACGTCACCAGAAATGAAGTTTCCGCGGATTTGGTTTAAAAATGTTCTCATACTCGCCTTTCGCCAAACCTCTCTCCACTTCCTATTACGTTCTTGAGAAAGCTCCCGCGAGTTAGAGAATATGGCTGGTAGCCTATTCTGGTATCTTATTCGAAGCTACCGCATCCTGGTATTCCCCCCTCCCTTCTTGGTGCTTTACTCATCCACCCCACCTCATTTGCGAAGGTGCAGGTGGTGAGGATGGAGCTCAATTTTCCCTTTTTTAGTCGTATCAGATTACTTGTCCGTATTGGGTTACATTCCCGGGACCCCGTGAATGGGAGGAGCTCCATGTTTTCCTCTAAAATGGTTTCAAATTACCTTTCGGTATCGGATTTTATTTTGGGAGAAACAGGTGGACGGTTATCGTAAGACTTAGGAGGGCGAAGTATTCAAAACTTCATTGGTTGGTGTTCAACCAATGAGCGCCAATTTTTATCTACTCTTTCCTCATCCCAAAGGAAAATCTGGAGTAACCTCTTTACTCTATCCAAATATTGCTATTGCCGTCTTATCCTTGATGGATGTGGTCTATTAACCGGCAAGTGGTGCGTCTGATCGAGATCGCCCTTATATTTGCTCGATTGCTTAAGGATACCATCTTCATTGTGTTTACGGAGTGCCCATCACTCGACGGGGATCGGATCCAACTTGAAGAAATTCTGTGCTTTATTGGATTACACATCAATCGCCATGAAATTTAATATTTGTGACAACGGATTGGGTAAATACGTTGCGGTTGACAGGTAGGACTGAAATAATTCTATTTGATGATTCTCTACCAATTTTATTATTACGTCATGAAATTATTTTGCCGTTTAAAATCACAGGACACTGGAGTTTTGAAGTATTGCATCTCGTTAAGTAATTTATCTGTTGCAGTTTTACAATAATCAAAGGCAATTTATTTCACGATTTTGAATTTAATTATCAGTGATCCTTCAAGATATAGCAATTTTTACTACGTTTTGGATAACAAAATATTCACACTCAGTAACTGTAGCTCCACTTTCAATGCTAACTATTACGTTCTTGCGGTTTATCCCATTCCCTTCCGTAAATTCCCATCACCTGCGGGTACCCTACCCTGCCCCCTTGTGACATGGTGGGACGCATGGCAGGAGCTTTGCCCATCTCCTCTTCCCGTCCCTCCCTTCCAACCCACCACGTCCCTCCAGCGCACCCGGTTCCCACTTGGCCGGCCATTAGCCCCATCGACCAAATTTTCATGCACATCTACTACATGTCATACCTGATGGCGTCGCTCAGCAATGACAAGTAACGTATATAATTTATCGTCCCTTTTTTGTTCAAAACCAAATAGTTTTTAATTCATCGAGGAATCATTGATGACTTAAGAAAACGTGACTAGAATTTTCCCCTTATTTTATCTCATCGCAATCGATGAAGTAGTTACAAAGATGCGAATCTTCAGACTCAAGTACCTTTCCTGTGTGCAAGGATAATTGAAGTCTGGAACTCATTCCGTGTTCGCGTTATTTATTATTAGGTGCTGAGAAAACTCTGAATTACCCTATTCCTTGTCAGCCGAGTTCTTTAGCCATTATCTGTGGAAACGGCTATACGTGTTGATTCTGACAACAGTGCTTGCTACTAAGGTACTGGAAAATATTTTGAGATTATTCTTTTTTACTTTTTCTATAAATTTAGTCTTTTTCTGATATTTGAATTATTCCTTGACAGTAAAATGGCCAATACCACCAAAAACGCCGACAACTCTCCATTGAAATGAAGTTGCAAATTTTAGAATCGGTTGACAGTGGAGAGAGAAAAACAGCAATTGCGGAGAGATTTGACATTCCAGCATCCACACTTTCTACAATTATTGCCAACAAGCATAAGATGGGAAATATAGAGAAATTTGGTCCGGAAAGAAAGAGGTCTCGACCATGTAAGAGTGATGAATTAGACAGGAAAGTGTACGAGTGGTTTACAGAAGTGAGAAGTGCCAATGTCCCTTTATCTGGGCCCATCCTACAGGATCGGGCGAAAACAATAGCCCTAAAATTAGGGATGGATAATTTCCGGGCCTCAAATGGATGGCTGTCGAAATTTAAGCGTCGGTGGAATTTGCAGACTCTCAAGGTGTGTGGGGAGGAAGCGGCAGTTGACATGGCCGTGGTGGAGGAGTGGAAGAAAAATTTGCCTTCCTTGGTGGCTAGGTATGAACCCAAAAACATTTTTAACGCCGATGAGTCTGGCTTCTTCTACAATCTCCTTCCGGACTCCACGTTAGCTACTAAGGGAGAACTTTGCCATGGGGGCAAGCGAAGTAAAGAAAGATTTACCGTTCTTTTCTGCGCTAACAGTGACGGGTCAGAAAAGTTGAAACCTTTCGTGATTGGTAAGTTTGCGAGTCCGAGGTGCTTCAAGAACGTGAAAAAATTGCCATGCCGTTATAGGAACAATAAAAATGCGTGGATGACGGCGATTTTATTTAGAGAATGGCTCGCGACACTTGACGCAACCATGGGAGGTAAAAATAGAAAAATTCTTCTTTTCCTTGACGGCTGCACCGCCCACAAAACTTCAGATTTGAAACTGAGGAACGTGAAAGTCATTCATTTTCCCCCTAATTGCACGAGTAAAGTGCAACCACTCGATCAGGGAATTATTTCCCTTGTCAAGAGGGCAAATAGAAGGCAACTAGTCGAATATCTTCTAACTAGACTAGGAAAGACTGAAGACATAAAGTCACTGAAGTGGAACATCCTGCAAGCCATTCAGCGTCTCTGTGTTGCATGGGATGGAGTAGAGAGAAGCGCGATCTCGAATTGCTTCAGGAGAGCAGGCATTCCTGGAGAGATGGACGCCCAAGACGACCCACAGCCGGAGGAGAGGGAGGAATGGGGTGAAGTCGCTCAATTATTAAACATTGAAGGGGTATCTTTCGAAGATTATGCGAGTATTGACAATGATCTCGCTGTTTTTGCCAACAATGAGGATACCGAAATTATGGCGGAGACGCAGGGTGCAAGCGATGAAGAGAGAGAAGAGCCCAGCAATAGTGTAGTGCGCCCTAGTTGGAAGGAAGTGGTGGACGCAATAGATGTTTTGGAGCGAGTTTTTTTAATGTCAGAAGATGGAGTAGAAAATTTGAAGATTCTGCAGCAAGTTGAGCAAGCAGCCGGCAAAGAAATGAGGAGAAGGATGAGACAGACGACTTTAGAAAACTATTTTAAATAGAATAATTTTGAATTAAAATAACTTGAAAAACAGCTACCGCCTCTTATTTATTAGTAAAAAAATGCTTTAAACCTGTGCAATTTTTCGAAATTTGTTTTAACTTCCTGAAATATACTCATTTTAAAGCAATTTTAAATTTTTCGGCCGAGGTAAGTCTCAAGAGAGCTGACTGCATGTACGACGAGGATGGTAGATGGTCCTGTATTTATATTTGTGAGGAGGTAAGTGAAGGAGAGATAAATCGATAACCGGATTACTTATTACAGGAATTTTCGTACTTCTTTTGTGTGTGTGCCTAACCAGTTAGGCTACTTGAAGAGGGGCAGACCACTGGGCCACGTGAGACTGAAACACATGAGATTTCGGTTAGGGGAAGGGGAGTCATTGAGGAGAGGAATGGGTGAGGGAGGTCTCCCCGAAGGAACGTGGGAAGGGGAGGGGAGATAACAGCAGCATTGTAGAGAAAGAGTAAGGGCGTAGTTATTCTTTCTTCCAGAGTTATTGAATAATAGGCATTTTGGTAGGGAATGTTTGGGATGGATTAGTTGGAAATGCACTCCTTTGTCTTACTCATTTCTGTGCGTGCGCTAGGTTAGATTTCTTGCTGCGTCCAAATCAAAACGTCTCCATTCCAAATTGTTAGCATGCAATATTACCGGTGCAACTAGAGTTTTCGGAAAAGCGATCTTTGCTCGTCTACTTAGTTTAGATAGAGCTCCTTCTAGTGTCATAAAAGACGCGAAAAGGGGTGGGATAAGGTTCTTTTACGTGTTTTATTATCTTAATTGCTAACGTAAGACGTATTTAACTCATGTGATTGTGCTTTAGCGACTGATTATTCCAGTTAAATAGTTTTGGCCTGCAAACGGCGCACATTTTAAAATTAGAGACGTTCTGCAAAGGACTGAAAAAGGGCAAACCTGGATTAAAATTTTCTTCAAGTAATCACTGGATGAACGGCGGCAAGGCGTGGATTCAAATATTACCTGGCGTACTCGAAGATAGTACTGCGTTTTGGCACCGAAGAATGGGTGTGCCAACAGAATACCGATCGTGTCCAGTTTCTGTGAAGGCATCGTGAATGCATTATCGTCTGAGATTGCCATTGTGACCTCAGTGCATTGCCGACTGCCAAGTTTTTTCTCGTGGTAACAAACTCGCCCTACCTAAACTTCCATCGTCGTTTATCGATATCTAGTATATTCTGGTCACGAACATAGATATTTACCGGTATTTCAATGGGATTCCAACAGTGCGTTTTATTTCGGAAGTCTAAATGGCAATATGTGCTCTTTCAAGCAAAATTGCTGCATAAAACTGCCAATTGATATCGACTTAAATTATTGCACTCTAAGAATAATATCTTCTAGATACTCAGAAAAATTATGGAGCACTTTAAAATACGTAATCCTTAGGCATTAATTTTGGCGCTCCTTTAATTTCAGACTGTAAATAAAGTAAGTGATGAGGCGTAGAGCAGAATCGACGAGAAAAACAATAATTTCAATTAGAAATACGCAGATTGAAAATAACGCGGAGATAGCCACGATATTTGATGGTAAATAATAAAAATTGTTTATCATCACTCTAGGAAAGGTTTTAACGGTGAATAAAGCAAGATTGAGACTCGACTTGCATCGTAAAGCACGCGGAACACTTGGATGCCCCTGTGGAGACGCAACCCTCACACCACCTCCATACATCGAAAACCCCCTACATCGAAGTAATTTTTCCGGTCCCAACAAATTCGTTGTATGGGGGTTTTACTGTATATGTTTAGGCCCTTGAAAATGCCCGAAGAGATATTCTGTGTGGTAATTTTCATAATTACACTTTTTATCTCTTTTTATATTCATTTAAATTGGCATTTGTGGAACCTGTGCACCAATAAGTGCATGTAAGCGATGCAGACTCATGTGGTCAAAACATTTTCAATTATATGACCAAGAATTGTGATTCATATGCTTCTTCATTTACCATTCTTGCACCTTTATTACTTAACAGCCTACGTTTACTGAAGTGACTTGTTCCTGTTGAAAATGTGGTCTATAATAAATAATATTTGAATGTATTCATTTCTTCATTGCAGTACATATTTGAGGGGCTTGGACACCTTATTGCAAAAATTTTGATTGGCTCATGTCAGCATCTTGAGCATATTGATGAATTGGCAATAGGAAAAATGTGCAAAAACATATTTACTCTCCAACAGACTCTTACAAATATCACCATGGCACGTGAAGTGGCTTTGGACTATGCTCGTAGATATTATGAGCTGTTTTATCAAAATCCTGAGGTAAATATGATTCATTTATAAATTGATTTGGGTTAGTTAAAAAAAGCCATTAATTGATGGTGATTAGGCTTTCACTCTGTGATGTATTGTATGAAATAGAAATCCAGGTTAAAAACCTAATTGGTGAAAGTGAAGTCTTATTATGACATTTTTTTGCTGGTACAGTAGAATCTTGATTATATATCTGGGATGAAAGGGAAATTTCCTGGATAATCGTAAATCCCAGTTAATCCACTCAGAATCAAAAAATGTACTAGGCATTAAATGTTGCATTATGGCAATTTTTTATCATTTTAAGGCCTGTTGAATGTAATTTTTTCGTTATACATATTTCAAGGGAAAGCACTATCCATGAAACCAGCTTACTTGTTAACACAGTGTTTCCCATTGTTTGAATATTGTACGTGAGGAAATTTTGGAGACGAGAGTGTTTATTAAATATCAGACACAAAAAAAATGATGGGAATGGAATGCCCCAGGTTGACTGTACTCCAGGAAAGGATTTTCCTATACAGTCGAGCATTTATAATCCGGCACTGCTGGGACCTAAGTGATGCCGGATTACGGATTTTTCTGGATTAACGGGTGTTTCATGTTTTGTGTATTTTTCAGGGGATTCCGATGGTTTTCAATAAAGTGATAATATTATTTATTCTTTATTAAATTTTCATTAATAACTAATTTTCATAAAAATGAAAATGAACACCTGGTTTCTAACTTCGTTATTAATTATTATTATTGAAAGAAATAATTTCATAGACATGTGATACATGTATTTACATACATAACTGCGTATTTATGATTTTTAATATAATGGGTAAAAGTAAAGCATACCGTAGTTAAAATAAAAACAAGGAAAAAATTAGCATCTCGTAACACTACCTATGCCGTGGCTGATAAATGATCAGCTGATTCATCATCTTTAATGCTATTGTCTGGTGCGATGATTCATGTGACTGACCCGTTTCATCTTGTGCTCTTTCTATCCCCGTCACTCGTTAGTGTTTTTTTGTTTCACAGTAAAAATATCAGTTAACCGTTTTTGCTTCAAACGTTTTGCGTTTTCTTTAGCGAGTTGACTCTGCAGCATAAAAATGTTCATTATTTGTTGCTCACAATTAAAATTATGTTGCTCTAGACCAGCCGTAAGCTTGCTGGCATGATGCAATCATTGATTGATATTTTTTATGGAACAGCTTCAGTGTCATCGCTTTTCGTCATCACTCACTCCATTGTTGCTTTGCACCATTTCAACTATCTCCTAATCTGTGAAGCTGGATTGGCATACAACTGGTGTATCACGATCTGTCCATAACCACTCCTCTAAATCTACCACTTCTATTTCATTTAACTGTCGGTTGTTGAAGCTGTTGGCATATTTAAGCAACTCTGTCATCACACATTTGTCTTTGGAAATCAGAAATCCTTTGAAATCTGCAATAGGTGTTTCATCATCAAACCTTAGGGCAGGCCATAATTTTACCTATGCATTTTTGAAAACAGATTTTGGGATAATCTCCCATGAACGTGAAAGGGCTTACACCACGTCTTTTAGGTTGTATGCTTTTATTATTTCTGTTGCCGATTTCCCTGAATTTAAACCTACAAGAAACTCCTTCATGTAATTCGATTAATATCAGCATAATGTTGAGGATACTGGGTTCTAGCCAAGGTAGTTACCTTTACGGAGTCACCCGCAAATGCACATAAGTGCGATATTCCACAAAGGAAAAATCATTCGCCTGGACCGGGATTCGAACCTGTCTCCCTCGATTTTGCGCTGAGTGCTATAACCAGTTAAGCTACCGAGGCGTCCTTGTCTCCTGTGGATTATTTGGTGGCTTTATAGGAGCATGGTGGTCAAAACTGCTAGACATATGATGCCATTAGCAATCAGATTTAGCCATTAGATTGCTAATGGCATCATATGTCTAGCAGTTCTGACCACCATGCTCCTATAAAGCCACCAAATAATCCACAGGGGAAAAGGACGACGCCTCGGTAGCTTAACTGGTTAAAGCACTTGGCGTGAAATCGAGGGATCCGGGTTCGAATCCCGGTCAATGCGAATGATTTTTCCTCTGTGGAATATCGCACTGATATCGGCATTTTAGCGATCTTGAATTAATTATTGAATTTGTGTAGAATATGTTGCATTGAATCTTTCTTCCTCCTTGGGAGGGAGTCATACATTAATTACATCATTAGGCCACACTGAGAAGGAATGATGGATTAAGGTTATTGTATTTGGTGGGGTGGGGGTGGATTGCTACTTTCCGGGGGTCTGAGGGCTGTGGAATACCTTATGACCTCCATTTTTCATATCGTACCAGGAATCATGGAACTGCATATTCAATTATGCTTACAAACTCTGTCAATCATATACATAAATTCAAAGTCTGAGCCTATTCAATTCAAATGAAACAAAAAACATTAATCTTCATAATTTTATAAAAAGATTTATTTAGACAAAGTTGATATTACTGACATCTGCTATGGTGCCATTGACTTTGTAATTCTGAGTTCCTGTGGTACTTATTTTTAATGTTAACTTCATGCTGATCTTGCAGTTCTGGAAAAGAGAGTGGAAATATTGCATAGCTTTCAAAGATGATTGAATGGATTTCTATGATCCATTTAGTTAACTTTGGTAGTGTGTTACTGTTTGAAAAAAGCTTGCTATGAATGCTGAATATTCCTTGTGAATCACACAGATATGAAATAATTTTGGTGTTAGCCTCATGGCTCGGTTGACTGGAAGATGTAACGATATCACTTCCATTGAAATAAACTAAGTAATTTCTAATAGCCTATTACTATATGGAGTTCTTTCATTTTTTTATTTGTCTTTTGCAGGAAATTCTGAATGGGGTTGTTGATAAAGGTCCCCAGTTTTCAGAACTTGAGTACATGAATGCGCTTCAGTTATTGAATAAAAGTAGAGGTGATAGTGCTGATTATGGTACAATCAATCATCAACTAGAACGTCTTTCAGAAATTCTTGGGGAAGTTGGAGTGACTGTCTGAGGATTATCAAATGTGAGAGGAAAATAATGCCTTAGGTGGAAAGTTCTAAACTTGAAACCATATTTTGCTATCAGAAAGCCAAAATAATCCTTGAAAAATGAAGATGTTTGTTTATGAGTGGCTAGTTAATATATTATTAAACATATGTTGTTATTGAACTTTTTTCAATCATGTATGCATATTTACTACAGGTATGTATTTTCCGGTGCTTTCCGTGCATTAATTGCGTTCCACGTTTGGGTACCACCCAAAATTTGCCTATGTTTTATGCTGAAAACTAGTTGCAAGCCTTAAAGAGATCATTTCCTGTAAATCTTAATGGCTTGACTGCACTTGGTGCATTTTTATTCATTGGCTTTATTGGAGGTGAATATTCTTGAAGCTTTCAGCTGGAATAAATCACATGTAATTAGAGTTAATCAATGAAATTGTTAGAATGCTTGGATGCCTGTAATAACAGATGTTGTGTGTTACTTGCTCATATTTAGCTGAATAACTTGCCGATTATGTTGAGCAAATTATGGTGTGGATGCTGCTTAGTCATATGAACCTATAGAAGTGTAAATTTTGGGACTTACAGCGTAAAATTTGAGCATTAACGGTGAAGGCCTAAGTGGTAATAATCTGGAAGAGAATGTAGCATGATGGTGGATTTTTCAGATATGGCATGAGCTGTACTGAACAAGGAATTATTAATATGGAATTAGAATATTTTGAATAATGTTATCAAATATGAATTTAATTCATTGAGACTGATATGTAAGTGCATACATAATGTCATGACTGTTTGGGAGATGTATTCAGTGCCATGCTCTGAATGTCACTCTACCAATTTCCAGTATTCATAAAAGGTTTACTTTTCACTGGCAGGGGTATCAGTCACTGTTAATTAATATTATTGGTTTATTAAATTCATCCAAGATCCTTATGTATATTATCTTGTGATTACAATGAAGATGTAGCATTTGATGAAGATGGAGATTGATCAACCTTTTGAATATTGTAGAAAAACTTTAGCAACACTACATAATATTTCCAATTATGGGTGTAGCATGCATGCTGCAAATTTGTCTGATGTACTATGAGAAATTGGACTGGAGCAAAATAGCTTTTGGAATGTTTATTTTTTTGTGATGACAATTGTTAACAAAACGTGTTTGATTCCATGTGACTAAATTATTATTCTTTAATTCATACTGAGTAAAATTGTTCACTTTTGTTAATTCTTTGGTAATAGGATGATGATAAAATGTATGTCATCCACTGGGATTTATCAAATTTACCTGCAGTGATGTAGCAAGGGGGGAGGGTCTATTGGGTCCGGACCCTCCTCCGAAATTTTGAATTATTTTTAAAAAGAGGCTGTAAAAGAGAGGGATATTTTTTAAACTAAGAATGTTCAATTAATTTAATCTTCAGTTTGAAGTTAAAAATGTTTAAATATTGGCTGTTACGCTTCAGTCACAATTACACTCGTAATTATTGCCTAAACACAAATTTTATCCTCAATTTCAAAATGTTTCTTTCCCTCCCCCCGATCCCCCTTGGATTGAAATCTTGTCTTACGTTGCTGTTACTTCAACTTTATTTCACTAAATGCTCACTGAGAAAATACTAGAGGTTATAGGTAGGTGCTTTGATTATTCATTAGAGGAAACTAATTGTTTTATATGTTTCTTATTCTTGAATGGGAAGTTATAAGCAGGCTGATGTATATTTTCCCAGCTTATGGTCAGTCATATTCGTACAAACTAATTCTGAAGCGTAAAAAATTAAATCACTGGGCAGCAGCATTTTGGTTTTATTAATGTCCCGCAATTGGCTTTGAAACTTTTGATAGTTGCATTTGAAAAGTATGTGAACAATATATGTATTTGTTTTGTTGATTGGATCGAGTGTGTATGTATTATGTGCATCAATTTTTTAAACTGTTGGCTTCCTATAATTCCCTTCATTCTTTTTTAATTGGTGTCATTCTCATGCATATATTTAGGAGTATGTATAATGTTATAATTGAAGAATATTTATTTATATTTGTTATAAAATATTGTTAATATTGACCCAATTTTTCATCATTATAGTGAATGAAAAGTGAAAAATTATGTGCTGGATGAATTCATTCCTTATACATCATAATCATGTATTTCATTTCATAATGATTATTTTTTATTGATGATATTCCCATGTTAGATTCAATTGTATACCTATATACTAGCTTTGTATATATGTATTTTAAGTAAAATCATCACATATTTGATAATACAACTTTTTTATTTTTTATTACATATTGTGTATATTAAAATTTCTAATGACAAGTCTTTGTGAGGCCAGGCCAGTGAAGCCTTAAAAGTGATTTTCTGTGATCCATTTAATGGTCATAATCCTCCAAATGCAGCAGTCTTGTTTTTACACTGCTAATGTGTTTGGCAGGAAAGTGAGGGGAATCTCCTCCTTTCCTCCTGATGCTGGGTTCAGATGGAGGCGGAATGACGAAGAAAGATGGAAAAGTATCTAGCCAATCACAGGTCAGGGGGGAGTGAAGGAGTGGAGCCACAGAAGATAGATTATTTGTGTATTTTCTTCTTTCCTTAAGTAGAATTTGATGTCAAAAACATTAGAACATTTACTTACTAATGATATCTTTGTGGGAAAAAAATCTAAAAAATTCAGAATATCAGAACCAATAAGTCTGTAGGCATATGTGAGAGAAGAATGCACTAATCATTCACGCATTTCACACGTTTAATGTATATGTTCGGCAACAAGGGGCGCAACAATGGGGGGGGGTATTGCTTCCCCCAGGCACGATTGTGGGGGGCTAGCTTCCCCCCCTATCCCCTAGGGGGAGGGGGGGAAGCTAGCCCTCCCTCCCTAGAGGTTGTGGCTCTCTTTTTAATGGACACTGCCTGATTTGCAAATCTCGCCCCCCCCCCCCCTCCCCCCCCGCTTAGCTAGCTTATACAGAGTTTTCAAGGAGTTTGCCCCCCCCCCCCACGATTTGGGGGGTTGTTGCGCCACTGTCAGCAACACTGATTTGTTAGGTGTCTACGTCAGCAAAAAGAGTTTTTCTGACATGGTTTTTCCCTATGATTCATAAAAACGAACTCAATTTTTTCTGGGGACCAGACCTGACGCTAGTAATGTCTAAAATTTCATACTTCTGAGTCGAGTCATGCGTTTTGTATGGGGCTGTCCATAATCCATGTAGACACTAAACAGGGGGGGGGGGGTATGGAGGGATAATCTACATAGACAGTAGTTGACATGACGAGGGGGGAGTGACATTGTACACTCAGTGTCTTTCTATGTATTTAGGTAATTTTTTTTGAACTTACTTTTACAACTGCATGGCAAAGTTCTTCTCATTACATGAAAAAAAAGTTGGATTTGAGGAAGTTTAACTCAACTGATTTTACCATATGTAGGTATTTACCATTTCTATTTTTACTGTTTATAGTAAATGACAGATTATCATAGCTACAAGAGTAGTTTTTCTTTTATGTACTTAACTTTCCTTAAAATCAAAAAAAGGCTTCTCTGGCAATTTTGCTTTGCACAATCAGAACTTGGTATTTTCGTGTTTCATATTATCAAGTTTATTCTGTATCTATATATGTAATTTCCTGGAGGAAAAGGAAGGGAAGGATTGGATATCTAGTGCTTCGCAATCAGGTGTTGTTCTGTAAATCATCTGGATGAGGTTGCATACTCCCACCATAATTTGTTTCTGCCGTTCCATGTCCATGTGAACCCCATTCACCTTTTCTGCTCATTGGTTTCTGTCTCCCACGTTCCTCTTTGTGTCATTCCGCCACCATAGTAACCCAGCTTAATGCAGGCAAGGGAATAGCAGGTGGTGGACCCTTCTGATATGAGTTGATACCATTCGATTGGCTGTGGGAAGAATTTGAGTTGGTTGAGTTGGAATAGGTTGAGTGTTATTAGAGATGCATGACCAAAGGATTGAATTTATTTATAAAGAAATTTCTTGACTATGCTTTTCATATTGACTTTCTATGATGTTTCCTGTTTAATCAGTTTTCATGTGGTGCATAAATTCATTTACTTTTAGCAATAATATTGAATATAAAAGCAAACCAGCAGCACAGTCATAACCCTTGTCCAAGGAATACCTTATGACCACCATTTTTCCCATTGTAACAGGAATTACTGGGGATCAATCGGCCACTGCATGCAAGTACATAATAATAACCATGATCTCATCTGTGAAACTACGTATGTATTTGAAAAATTTGCAAATATGGTAACTACCATTCAACCTATCCCAAACATAATTGATGTCTTTTCACCTTGGTCATTAAGAATATATGCTATAGAATGTATACATAAATATTTTCATCAGTTGGAATAAAAAAACTGCCAGTTGAGTATTCTTTTCCCATATCTTTCTTTGTCACTTCACATTTTCCATATCTCTTTATAGCTTTGGTGGTGTTTGATTTACCTATCTATGGTTTTTTAATTACCTAATATGCTTAGGACATTACCTAAAAAGCCTATTTTTTCCTTACTAGGGAAACTCATGAAGCTAGAAATCCATTTTAGGCCATATCTGACAAAATGAAAGGAAGTTGTTACTGTGCATAAATGCCCATTTTACCTCTTTGTGCATTTTCTGCTTTTATTGCTTATTTAAAGGCCTTGAATGGCGAGGATAGTTAGTATCATGCTTGTGAAAGAGAAAAATTCAAATATTTTCTCTCTTCACTCGAAAATTCCACCCTCCTCTTCATCTACAAGTGGACAGGCCTGGTCTCACCATTATGCTGATTTTTCTGGTGCCGCCCAAGGGACTCCTAGCCTTGCTCAAAAATAACCCTCAAACCACACCCAACCCAGCATAGGAAGCGGACGTCCTTTATAACTTATCCTCCTCCACCCTCACTGAGTATGACATCCCTGTTTTGAGTAAAAGACTCAGTCTCCCTACCCCCATAGTCAACCACATTACATTTCTGCTTCCAGTTATCATAAGCTTCCACAGGAACCTAAAATGGCAACATTTCTGGGAAGAAAATGGTAGCTACCCCACATCCTCACCATTAAGAAATTTTCTCGCTAGTCTAACTCCAAACCTGTCTTTGCCTAAAAACCACCCAATAGAGGTATTCTGCAACCAACTTTTAAGTCGTGTCTCCGATCCTTTATTTATAGATTCCCTCAGTCCAGCCCCAAACCTTTAACGAAAGGAATTGTCATTCCTCCGTCACCTACACTGCTGTCCACTGGGGGCAGTCCAAAGGGATCCACTGTGGTGGTTCAAGATGGGGAGAATTAGACCAATGGATCCATGCGACAACTGGACAATGCTTCATCGTACCAACCAATTGCAGAGCATCCAAATGTGGCATTTCAAGTAGAAATTAACTACTTCCTAAATTCAGCAGGCTCTGATAAAGTACGCTCTCAGTCTGACATCATTACACTCTCTCCTGCCTAATTCAAAACAGCACATTTCTACCTCCTGCCAAAAATTCATGAAGATGGCATCCTTTGGCACCCAATCATCTCCAATAGGAACTCCCATAAGGAGCACATTTCTGACTTTGTGGACTTTCACCTGGAGCCTCTCACCACACAACTCCGTTCATTTGAGACTCATATCCATTGGCGTAGCTAGGGATTTTTCCTAGGGGGGGCAGCCGTCCAGCTGATCAGCCACTGCAAGGTTTCAATTTCGCTAATCCGATTAGAGATCAACTACCTTTTTAGTAGGCACAGATTATCTGTAATTATGTTTATGAGGAATGGTAATGAATCTTTTTCTCAACATATAAATAATGAAAACAGAAAATTTTTCTTCAATACTGTCGATTTTTCTAGGGTGGGCAATGAGTTTTGTAGGGTGGGCGATGCCCACCCTTGCCCCCCTCTAGCTACGCCTATGTTCATATCACTTCCTAGACATCATGAAGATAAATTTTGAGGATACCGAAACTAGCTATGTTGGTAACTCGGTAGCTTAACAAGCTAAAGCACTCGGTGCAATATCGAGGGATCCGGGTTCTAGTCCCAGTCAAGGCGAATGATTTTTCCTCTCTGGAATTTCACAACATAAAAAGTTTTAATTTCCTCAAAAGCATTATCATGGCTACTGGCCTCACTCTACACCTCTAGTCCCCATCAAGAAAGCCCACAATACCACTTCATATGGCACAGAAATCATCCTAACAATTCTTCCATTAACTCCATCACCAAAATATCAGATTTTATTATGAAATGCAATGCTTTTTCTTAAAATAACCAGTTTTTTCTTCAAGTCAATTGGTCAGCTGTGGGCACGGGAATGGGGAAATTTCCCCATGAAAAGAAAACTTTGTATAGAGAAACTAAAATGGGGTTTCCTTGCCACCCAGGAATTAGAACCAAAGCTCTAGATTTAGTTAAAATTTTGTTATTTTATATCATAGGTTATTTCATGATTGTTAATAGCTTGATTTCATCATTTGGATCCACCACGAGCAGTGCCAAATTGCCAATAAGGCAAAGTAGGCAGTTGCCTATGGGCCCTAGAGGGGTCTCGAGAAATGATTTCCCCTTTCTTCTCTTGTGTTTTGTTTATTAATGTGGGCCCCATTACTTGTATTGCCTACAGACCCCCAAGTGTGTCAATCCCACACTGACCACGAGGAGTCTCTGATGAGCATCCTCAATGCTCTAAGCAATTTCTCCTTTATCCACCACCTCTTCCTCCCAAATCACGGTTCTTGATGTCCATATTTCCACCAAGGACTCAATACCAACATTGAGGCCTTGATCCATATATAATGCCCTCCAACAACTCTTTGTACATTACAACATCCGTCACCCCATAGGTACACAAGAGAATACTGTTTCCATTTGATGATCGTCAATTCTTTACGCCCCGGTGCCTAGGAATATTTAGAGAAGTGTTTTTGTAAACTGTGAAGTAACTTCAGAGAAGTAAATAAATTGAGTATTTTATATTTATTTATTTTATGGATTTGAATTCATTAGGTCTGACTTAGTCTCTTGCAATATCTTTTCACTTATCTGCTCATTAGTTACTACCATCACTTCCCTAATTCTACCTTATTACTTCATTTAAGTACTTATAGATGCGAGCTCTCCCCCTCAGACCAGCACCACCTAGGGCAGCTACACTTCCCCTGGGTGGTGTTGCTCAGACTCACCCTTTCACTTCTAATTGTGCGGATCGGCCATATATTTGTGTGATTTTGTCATTTCTTGTTTTCTTGCTTCACAACCTCAGCTTAATCCTAAAATTTCAGTGGTAAATTTGTATAAGTGTATAGATGTTTGGATACCTACTCCAGTACATGAATACATTATTGACTCAAATTTACTCATCCGTTGAATGTTCATCAATAGATTTGAATAAAGAAGTTTCATTACTTATTAAGAAGTTGGATTCCTTTCTTTACAATTTATTAGTGAGTTCATGAGAATAATGCCAATATCACTCTCATGTTGACGCCACCATGACCAAGAAGAGATCTTGGTCCGTAAAGGAAGAGCTCATAAATGACCTCTGCTTTTGGTCATGGTGGTATACAATTTTGCCAGTGACACTGGGAGGAGATTATTAAATTAACATGGGCCCTTAAACCATCGCTCTCAACATGAACGATTTTGATGAAAACCACCATTTCAATCGGATTGGAATTATACCCTTAAGTAGTATTGGGTTAGCTTAATGAATAAACCATGAGTTTCGAGATTGGTCGATCAAGAACAGAAGGGTAATCCTCTTTATGTAGGACTTAACTTTCCATTATTGTTGTGATAGGTATGTACTTGGGAAGTCTTCAACAGCTCCTAAGCTAAATCTGTAATAAAAGCTCGGAAATTGATGTTCCATCACTTCCCCATGCACTCAACCTCCTTACATATTATGCCTTACGCTGTATTTTGAAGATTTTGGCAACAAATTGGCTGACATATACACAACCATAGAGGCTCTTTGGCTGTATGTTAGGTTGGTTGTGTTTGACTGAAAACTTACCCTGAACAGAAAACGGAATAACATCGTATTGCAAAGAAAGGAAACTTATTGAAGTAAACATAATCGCCAGCCCATCTAATTTTATCTAAGTTGTTCACCGAAGTTTTAACCCTGACACACTGAACTAATTGCGTCAAACAATAAAACTAATGAAGCAAATAGAACTTATAAATCAAAGATTATATGTAAAAGATGAAAATGAAGTATTCGCACACTAGCCCCAATAAATATCACAGCGGTTCCCTTAAATTTCAGAGAATATAATTACTTAAAGGCATCAATAATTCTGCCCAAGGATACTAAAATAATTATGCCACTGCAAGAACCTGTGTTGAGTTACGTAGGAAAACATTTTACCCGATGTTGAAGAAGAATCTAATGAAACATGATGAATTAATAAAATTCAAAGCACACACAGGAATATTTCGGTGAGATAAACAGAATAACACGTCCACAAAATGCGGATTTAATAATTTTGAAGCATCACCTTGTCGTTGTTTTAATCATAACAGATAATATATACTCTAAGTTTCACTCCTTCTGCCAGGCGCCCGGATAGCTCAGTCGGTAGAGCATTAGGCTTTTAACCTAAGGGTCCAGGGTTCGAGTCCCTGTTCGGGCGAAATTTTTTTATCCTGTTTCGTCGATGGTGCGTTTGCGGTCACAGTAGGCTTTTAATTTTTGTTTCTTACAGATTTTTCAATCACTTTTCTCCATTGATAATCATCATAATTCTAGGTTTCCATTGCTTGGGATGTCTTAAAATATCCCGAATTTTAAAGCTTGCAGTAAGCTAGTTTTGTTTGGTCTCTAGTTTTTCGTGGGACACACTTCCCAAGGTAAGGGAGCTTTCCACAATTCCCTGAAAGCGTACGGATTGAGAACAGTGTGGTTGTGGTCCCAGGTGAAATCCACCGGTGTGTGTGTGGATATTTATTGGGGGAGGTGGAGATATTTTCAATTTCCACCAATTTTATCTACGGAGGAAGTTGTGTAGAATTAAAGTGGAAAAGGAAATTTCTGTTTAGTGAATGAGAGCTCACTTCAGTTAGCGCGCTTATTTTATTATAAACCCTTCCTTATTTTATATGAACTTCACTAAAGAAAGATTTCATGAAATTCATAAAAACTCAGTCCTAGAACTTATTGATCAAACCTCGTACATGCTGATAGGAGTACCAGAATTTCGGAAGTATATTCAGCATGGGGAACGCAAAGGCGTAATCAGGGGGGGGGCGGGGGGGGGGGGGGAATCGCCCTCACCCAACGATGGAGAAAAAGCTCAATTTTAATATCCTACATTCAAATTTTGACAAATGCAATTCAAGCGCTCGTAATCGGTTTTGACGTGTTGTAGGTGAAGTCCTTATTAAAGGTACGTTTTCCAAGGAACAACTGTGGCGATCATCATTGGTAACAGTCGCTGAGGGGAGGGGCACAAATACTAATTGCCCCCCCCCCCACTCGCGAGAGATTTCTCTAGTTACGCCCTTGGCCGGACGTGCTGATAGCTATAAATAGCATATTAATCATAACAAAATCTTTACATAGAAAATTAACTAACTATCTAGGCTACCTGTCGAACAACCTATTCACAACGTCTTCATGGCAGCTGTCAACCTCTGATGGATCGCGGAAGAAAAAAGAACTTTTTAAATCATTCTGACCACCAGTTGCGAGGATAAGGAATGTGCGCGGGGCCATAGGCTGAAATCGACGAAAAGAGCGTCATCTCCCCGCGAATGCCACTATCACGATGTTCTATCGTATCCATCTCGCGATCCTCTTCCCCTCACGATTCGCATCGCTCGTGCCCCTGCTTTTGTTATTCGGCCGCTGTCACCATCGTGCCTCGTCGGTCGTTTCCACGGGAACGAACTTGTCAACGGGGGTTAAGTGTTCCCACAGGAAATAAGGCGGCCCTTGCAGTGGTCAGTCATTAATGTTAATGGTGACTCCCCCTTATGTCGAGCGAGCGAAATTCCTCAGCATCGAGATTTCGACTCAGCATTGGGACGTCCTGCCACGGAAATACTCCACCATGCAAAGGCACGCCACCTCTCGGACTTTACTTCGAGGAATCCTTTATGATAATAGGTAGAAAAACAACAATTCTACAAGAATATTAATTAAAACCACCACAGTTTCGATGCTAGGCGCCACTAGCAAAATTCCGATCTGATTTTCACACGAATTTCATAAAGTTTCAGTTTGACATGTAGGATAGCATCTACAGCCCGGATCTACAGCCCGGACATATGGGAATATGCTATGAATATTCCCGGTATATTCTGAGAACGTTGAGAATATGCAAAGAATATTCCAATATTCTCATGAGAATATTCCAGGAATATGCTAAGCATAATCTTGTGCTGTTTGGGGATGTGATGGATACGATAGTCTAGTGGAATATTGAAGCCATAAAAATGCGCAATCGGCCATATTCAATGTATCATTTGTACATTTAATTTGCCGAAAACATTGACATTTGTAGCGGAATTGTTAAGGTACGATAATGGTTTACCTAAAAAAAGCAAAATGAAATAATTTAAAAATATGCCTTATTTATGAAATTTATGGACAAATTGTTCGCGATAGCAATGATAGGTGAATAATTTTCCGCAAAAAACAGGCTCTACTTTCGTGCGTCAAGATACTATGGACTGTCTTTTTTATCTATGGAGGCTATTATTATCATACACTCGATACCTGTAGGATAAACCAGACGGAATAAATTGAAGGAATCCACAGTGAAATTGACTCAAGAATTCTTTCTACTCACGAACCGTTTCACGGGTCCCTTTTCACGCGCCAGATACATATTTTCGTCAACGTCGGACTCACCATATCTCGCCCCTTGGATATTATCTGTTTTTTCCTGGAGGTCCGAATGTGGACCTAGAACTAGTCCGTGGCCGGACACCAAAATCACTCAGAAACTAACTACTACGCCTTACTTCCCCATATCCTGCATTTGACGAGTCAAAAACTCCCGAGAGTAAGTTCCTCAGTCGAGTGAGTCATATTTCTAAGAATTCCCTCACCGATAGTGATGGCCCAGGTCGCCAATGATGACGCCATTTGGTAAGTAACAGCCGCTCACGCAGTCCACGTTTAGCTTGTTTGGAGCTCCTGTACTCTTCAAGTTCATCAGTATATCTGCTTCTTCATTAATTTTCATATTCCTCGGCCATTTTGATTTTTGAATCGAATGTTCCGTACCTAATACTATTGTGATGCGACTGTCGCGCTACGTTTCTTCGTCATTTCGTGATTCTTTTCTGAATAAGGGAGTGTTTGCGAATGACCGGAGTTGATTGAAGAAGAATTGAATGTTTTGAGAAGAAGCTGAGTGATAGTAGAAGACCGATTATCCACTTCGTCAACGCTGGATTTCGACGGCGATGTCATGGGTAAGTTCCCTTTCAATTACGAGGTCAAGTTTCTAACCCAGCGTCCTGACTTGACCTTTTTGAAGTTATACTTCTTTGCACCCGTTGGAGACTTTTGGGATGGGATGTTGGTCGAGAAACCGCGTCACGCTCTTTTCCGCGTCACGCTCTTTTTTGGGTGAGAAAAATCCACAATTGTACTCATTGATACGAATTCCTGGGTATTTCTAATCGAGCTAAAAGGATGAAATTTTCAGGGAAGGGTTCAAATTTGGTGTCGAGTCAGGAAAAAATCGAAAATCCCAATATTTTTCATTGGTTTCGAGTCCAGATAGGATTTTGTTTTTTAATGGGTTTAAATGGGAAAAACGAATAATTTACGTGTAGAGTAATTTTCATTCATTCATTAAAATATGAAATAATTTAGATACAAGTTTCATTCTTTGACTGAAATGAGGCCAAAAGATCAATGCATTTAATTCTTGCAACCGATGTTTCTCTATCGATCGATAAATTGAAATATTTGAAGTTTAAACGAAAAATTAATGCAAATTTCGATCTTTTTTCATTTTCATTGCTGAGCAATTTTTGAAGTTATACTTCTTTGCGCCCGTTGGAGACTTTTGGGATGGGATGTTGGTCGAGAAACCGCGTCACGCTCTTTTTTGTGTGAGAAAAATCCACAATTGTACGTTTTTGTATGGTTTTTTGTACGTTCGAACTTTGAACAAGAGCATCGATGGGTGAGTCGGTAGCGCACTCGACTTTCACCTAAGAGTCCCATGTTCGATTCCCGGTTGGGGTGATTTTTTTTAAACAAAACTTCTTTTCAAAGTTTGAACGTACAAAAAACCATACAAAAACGTACATATAGTATATAGGTGTATATAACAGATAATATATATAGGTGTATATTATAAATATTAAATCACTCATAACAATATATCGAAGAGAAATATATTGAATAATAGAGAAAAAATGTCTTTTATTTCATTTATATATCCTGTCTGCCTGTGTGTGTGAGCGGGTGTGTGCGACCGGCCAAAGAAGTATAACTTCCACCGTCTGGTCCGACGCAGACCACGTTCTTTTTGTTGGAGTTATCTATTTCACATCTCAATTCATTGCTTGACTCAATTTTTAGTGTAAAACCAAGAAAATAATTCGCAGTGAATATTTTCCGACCAGTTAACAGTCATTGGAGCGAGCAACTTTGGGAAATAGCCAATTATGTACCTACTGTAATTTCCGCGTTGATTGTTGAACATGACTCATGGGATCCTTTACCTTTATAATTACGATGTGACTGCCATATAATTATTTCCTCATCCCCTCGTGTATCTAGTGCCACAAACATTGGTTTGGTCTGTACCTGCTACATTAAATTACTCTGCTACCTCATAATTTCCTTCAGCGGCTTACTCGCCACCCCTCCCCACACAGCACAGCACTTCTCCAATTGTGATGCTATCCGATCATCACACCCCATCCACCGTCCTTACCCACATCTCAAGAGCCTCCAATCATCTTTCATCATCTCTCTTCTGTTTCCGTAGACCTACTCATACCATTCCTTAGTAATCTTTGAACGTTGTCTAAATTACCTCCTTTTTTAATTTAATTTTAGTCTCGATTTGGGTATTACTAGGCCATACTCATATATGCAAAACCTTTATGTTTAATATTTAGGTAATATACATTCTGATAATCAAGGAGTCTAAGCAATGGAAGATTACCGCAAAAACTCGCTCATTATCAAGATGAATTTCCAATACATCTCGCCTAAAAACGCTAATTTCATCATATACATTCCAATGATAAAAGTAATAGGAAAAAGATTTTCCATTTTTCCTTCTCTGGAAAGTTTTGCAGCTCATTTTTCTTATATATACTATATAGTATATGGTCTTCCCTTAATATGTACGGGTCTAAAGAACCGGAAGATTAATTCCAAACGTAAAATTTTCCTTATTAATCTCGTCGGTATAAATTGGTACATCAAATCTGAGTGAATAATTCAAACAATTAGTGGGTGGGGAGGTTGAGTGGGGATTCGTTGGGAGGGGCAATGCATTAAATTTGGGGGAATAGGCGTGAGCAAAGTTTACATGCGGAGATTAAAGCAGTGAAAACTATAATGGAGTCTTGAAAACGCGGTGACTTTCATAACCAGTGGCATTATAAATTTATTACAATAAGTAGGGAAGCTCATTTCCCCACTTATAGTTAAAAAGGCCGTTTTTCACTAGGCGCTTCACTGTATACTCTGATGTATTAATGAATTTTCAATGAAAATTATGCCTTGAAAAGCGGAGAATTGCTAGAATGTCTGCGCAATTGTAGGAAAGAGAGATAGCCTATCCTCTAATATTATACCCGCGTCCTCGCAGTTACTATACATCGAACAGCGTAATCAAGTAAATCTCGCGTAAAATGCCCAGGAAAGAAGCAAGGGAAGTAACAACATATTACCAATGGACGCCGGATCGTGCCGATGTTCGAAGCCTCAGAGGAATTAGGGCGAGATACGGCACCCATGCATTTTAAAATTTGTTGATGGGCGAGCGCAAAATGGTAATCGATGGATATCCGAAGGAAAAAACTGTTGTCTACGTGCGAGTCGAGTGGATGTCCGGGAGTAGAAAAAAATAGACACGTAAGCGAAAGCAGAGCTGATTGTGAGTGCGAGTTGGACGAACGCACTATCTCCCCTGGGTGGTCCACCAAGTGGACCATTATTCATTCCTCATTGGGAGACGAGAGATCCCTTTAATCCCCCACCCCTCCCATACAACTTCCATTTTCCCTCCGTAAGGTGTCGTGCTGCTAATCGGAGTACTTTGAGCCGTTAATTTATTTTCCTCTGTTAAACCCCTCACCCATTCCACCAACTCTTCTTCTCCTTGACTCTTTGCGAAACGGCCAGTTTCCCTGAGAAATTAATGTCCCCGCACCGCGAGAATTCTTTCCCGGAATTTACGGCCGCTTTTGACGGCTTCCTCTCTCGCGCGTGCTCCAAACTTGTGACGGTTTGGAGAGCGCACATTTGTGACCGACCTCGACTGCTGGTGGGACGCGAAGCGGATCGCCATTTTTTTTCCAGAGGAGTTCTCCCCCGATCGGAGAATTGAATTGAACGACGGGGGAGGAAGGGGGGGGGGGGGGGCGAATGCGGCGCCCGTCCGATGTGCTTGGGAGATTCGAAAATGCCCCGGGTAACGCCTCATTCTCTGAATTCAAATTTAACATCCAATTCATGCCAGATTTAGAATACGCTGCCAGTGTACTTACGTGATACATGCGAGGAGGTTTTGGTGGCCGAATTAGGAGGCCAGCGATGATCATTGGGATTTTTAAGGAGCAATAATAACCTTATAAATGCTACGATTACACCAAACGAACTGGATGAAAATAACACCGTACGATAAACCGTAAACTAATTTAATGTTCTATTACCATCATCATCATCATCATTTGAGTAATCTACGGGTTAAAGGTAGGTTATGATGAAAGTTAGAGAATATCCAACAGACTCTTACACGTGCAGTGCCATATCTACCTCTAGTATTTCTTTCTCCATCTCAGCATAAGTCCTACCTTTCTTCGTCCCGTCCATAAAACCACTCGAACGCCTTAAGCCTATTTTCGTCTTTCTTTCTCAGAGACCACGTTTCTGCCCCATACAATGCCACACTCTATATCAAGCTCTTCACTTTGCTCTTTTTTACATCTTTACTTAAGGTTCTCGTCATCAGTTCCTTCCTTCTATTATTGAACGCTTTCGTCACTAGCGCTATTCTCCTCCTGTCTTTGCTACTATGCCTATTTTCTTCAAGTGTACTACCCGTAATTAAACAGTAATTAAACTGTTCTACTTGCTCCAGTTTGTGGAACAATTTAATTACTTGGGTAAATGATACATTTTCATTCAAGTATTCTACCAGCTGATTGGTAGGTTCTTGGACAGTCCCCATTCTGCATCCCAACCTCATAGACATTCCCTCCTAATGATGGCCCGTTATTAGATCCCTCTTCAATTCTTCATATCTTCTACCTCCTCTTGTTTCGTTCAGAATTCCTATCCTCTTCCTTCCTCTTCCACGCTTCCCCAGTGTTCTCCCCTTTATCACCCTCTACAACATGCCCTCTCCTCTCAAAACCTCCTCCATCCATCTCTTCTGCCTTCTCCGAACCTCTGCCACAAGCTTCCTCTCCTCTCCGACCATATCCAATACCTCCTCGTTCGTCTTTCTCGCCATCCAGCTAACCTTCTCCATCCTTCTCCACGCCCATATCTCAAACGCCTCAAGTCTACGCACATCCTCCATTCGCAATGACCAAGTTTCCGACCCATATAGCGCCACGCTCTATATTAAAGTTTTCACCAGCCTCTTCTTTACGTCTCTTCTCAGACGCCCCCTCATCCTCAGACCCCACCCCTTCTCTAAGTAAATGCTACTTTAGATAGTGCAATTCTGCATTTATGCATCTGATGTCCTTTGATGATACGTATAAATAAAAAAAATTGTGGGCTCTGTGGTGGATATAAGATTAGAGACTCGTGCGCGATTTCAGTTGTCTTCCCGCTCACGGTGAGGGTGTCATCATGATACGATGAATGGGTCGACAGGCGGGCAGTAGGATCTTGTAGGAGCTTGTAGGATCTTTGCATCGAGTAATTTATTATACCTAACATGTAATATTTTCAAAGAAAGAAAGTTTAAAAGAAATTAAAGTTTGTTATCTTTGCTTTTTACTTTGTTAAGTAAAATCGTTCCAGTTCGAAGAGTATAATTATAATCCCGCTCTTTCAGGTCTGGCAACGGAGACAATAAGAGAGCTTTTGACTAATTAATTGCAAGAAGTCGTTTTTCCTCGTATCTTTTGCGTCCATGGTACAAACGTAGCGGAATTCTGATTCATCAAAATATATCCCCTTTTTCATCCCATTTCCGATTCCTAGCTTGTTTTCTCCCGCTTAGTTTGGCTTAGAACCAACACCACGTGCAACAACACCTTGGAGGGTATTTGATAGATAGATTACTAGTTTACAACTCTTTCGGGGTATTGGTGGAAGTTTATTAGGTATTCTACCGGGTTAAGCCTCACAAAAGTTAAGTAGTTTTTAATTCGAATAATCTTAAACGCATCATTTTAATCCTTGGGTGTCCTGTCACTAGTAGCCGCTCCTCCACGTGGCGGCTTGCTGGAGATGTGCTCGTCCAGGAGTTCCCTCTGCCACGCCTCCTTTTGCATATCGTATCAGAAAGACTCCCTTTTCAGAACATTCCTAGGTACTCGTAGCTTATTCTTCTTTCGTGGTGCTGGATACTCAATAATCATCATTCTCATACGCTCTCCTTATTACATACTAGTTATTTCGCTTTATCCTACCATCTGCTCATTTAACTTCTTCGCTCTGCGGCAGCCTAAGCGGCAATCTTATGCCCAAGTGGGTTCCTAACCCGCGAACCCTTTGGTCGCCGGTTAGGAACCCACTTGAAATTGAATGTGGTCTGGCATCAGTTATTTATGCAAGACGATGCGATATTTTAACCCTAGCCCTTAGCATTTAATTCCAAAATCAACAGATAACTTAATCTTTTTAACATGTATCCATATTTTAATGCACAGGTGTAATTTGGGGGTTGTCTAGTATTCAAGCTGTTTAGTCATTTTTGTTCTTATGTGAATCGATTAATTATCATAATTAGTTATATTCGCGGTGATTTGCGAGTTTAATCTGAGGGAATGCGCACGAGTTTTCGCTCGGCATTAGTCACCTCTCGACTCGGTTCATTAATCGTTGTCGGCCTTTAAAGCATTCATTCGGCTTCTTTTGTTTTCGAGGAGCAAATTTTTACGCGTAATCGCCACCTCCTTCCCCCTTCTCACTCACCCCCTGCCATCAATCAAACGCCCCCTCCCCCCCACGCGCCTCACTACCGAAATGAAAGCGCGCTAATGAGCCCCACCCCATGGTCAGCCCCGAATCCCATTATTTTGTCCAATTCTCATTCAACCTTCCGTGCACGCGTCAACTCAAGATTCCTTTAAATTAGGTAGTTTATTTATTTCTGAGGGTAAATACAATTTTTCTTACCTGCTTACCCTCTTCATCACTCTTTTTTTTTAAGGTTTTCAGTATTTACATATATTCACATTTGCAAAGAACAGTTTTGACAATTTCAATATGCCAATCATTGCGGTTGCACATGTGATGTGGTACGCAGTCACGCGCACGGGTCCGAAGTTATACACCAAGACGGTAAAATTCGCCATGATAAAATTATCCCGGTCAAGTCAAAAGATTTTTCCATGGGGAATCTCACCGTTTTGGTGCATAATTTCAATACGTATCCTAATTGTTAGCAGTTAGAATTCGTTACAGTTAAAGTTTCACTGATTATGAAACATATATACAATGAATATTCACTGACTGAAATTATTACTGTAATCTAGAAATTTATATGGTGCACAAGTTGAATGATTTAATTATGGTTGCAGTATTATCATTAGGTTATAGTTAGATCCAACTATAGTAGCCTCCACTACTTAACTACCTCTCTTACGCAGACAAATTCCGTAGAAATTCCTCCAATAACGGAATGTTATGGTGCCATCTCCATTATATACATTTATTTATAATGAGAACATGTTTTCAGACGAACAGAGGTGCGCGACTACGAGCAGTTGAACACTCGCGGCGAACAGAAATAAAAACCTGAAAGCTCTCACATGAAATTGCAAACGCGGACTAAGAAGCTGGTATTCGTGGACCTTCGGTGATAGAACGTCTCAAGGATTATTAGTTGAGTGACATTCTTTAATTCTGAGAGGGAGTTCTGCGACTCTGATTTCTTAAAGGAGATCTGTTGTGATGAACAGCTGATATGTGTGAGGAATGGCTGTCCATTGATACATGCGCCAGCATTGAATTAAGTCCAGCGGGACCCCTGGCATTCAAATGGCCTTCAGCTACCTCATTAATGACCAGTCTTCCACAAATCTGACGTTTCTGCCTTAACAGCATCCTTATCATCACGATAAATGATTTTATCATCGTCATAATTATCTTCCAGCATATATTTCTTCTCCTAGACTATTTTTCTTTTTATTTGTTATTTTTCCTGTAAAAATTGCCCTCAGCTGAGTACTGTGCGAATGACTAGAGTAAAATATCTTATATTTACCCTCAAATGACAATAAAATTAATATTTTAACCATTATCTATCATTTTGTTCTCTGCTCTGTGTATGTGAAGATAAAGAGCTTGAATTGAGTGAAGTGCATGTGATTGACGTCACAAATTTGAACACCAATGGAATGCCTCCGTCTTATACACGAAGCGCGTTCCTTTAACACCTCTTTGGGTCCTTCTCATCCACCCCACTCCATTTCCATTTCTCTTAACCTCTCCGACCCATTTAATTTCGCTCTAACGTGAATTAATCGTGGAAAAAACTCTCTCGTAGCAATTAGCCGCCCTCCATTAATACCCATCACTCATTCTCTTGCTCGAGGCTCGCCACTTTTAACGACCCCCCCCCTCCCGCCCTTCTCCAAGAGAGTCCGAAGCACTGCCACCTCCCCCCTTCCCCGTACTCACATCTGCATCCACATCCACGAACTACCGTTCCAGCCGTCTCTAGGGTGTGTAGCAGGTGGTGATTCCTCTTCAGACATGCAATATTCATCACCGTTGAAGGCCGAACTCAACGCCTCAACGCTCAGTGCAAACTGAAATGTGGGGCGATCATAAACTACTAGATTACGACAAACACTAATATGAAATCCATCTGAGTAATCTACATCTACATCTACTGGTGAAAGGTAGGTTATGATGAAAGTCAGAAGTTCCAACAGACTCTTTCACGTGCAGTACCACATCTACCTCTAGTATTTATTTCTTCATCTCAGAATAAGTCGTATCTTTCTTCATCCCGTCCAAAAAACCTATTCTCTTTCTTCCCCTTCCCCGCATGCCCAACATCCTCACCTCTATCGCGGCCTCCAGCAAACCATCGCCCCTCATTACCACTTCCAGCCACCTACCCTACCTTTCCCTAATCTCATGCACAAATTTCCTCTCCTCGCCAAATAGGTCAAGCACTTTCTCATTTGTTTTTATTTCTGTCCACCGCACCTTCTCCATCCTTCTCCGCACCCATATCTTGAACGCCTTCAGCCTATTTTCGTCTTCCTTTCTGAAGGTCCACGTTTCTGCTCCATACATCGCCACACTCTATATCAAGCTCTTCGTCAGTCTTTTTTACGTCATTACATAAGGTCCCTGTCATCAGCTCCCATTTATTATTGAACGCTTCCTTCGCTAGCGCTATTATCCTCATAATGTGCTACTATGCCCATTTTCTTCTAGCGTACTACCCAAGTAATCTGTATTATACAGTTTAATATACTAATAAGTACGAATAAAAACTCAAATGGGTAACTATATTCTACATCTACATCTACGATGTACCGTGCAAGACACCACTAGGGTGTGTGGCACGGGGTGATTCCACACCAGGCATACTAACTCGTCCCAGAACAAATCAGAACCTCGCACGCTCCCCCTGGCGCTAGGCGCAGGCCAAAAGCAGTCAAGAGAACAATGCGCTGTCCAACCGGAAACTAGGAGAGTGATACGTAGAAGAACATACAAACATGCAGAGAAATGCTATAGACACAAGTAGTGGTTAATATTACTGATACTGTTAATTTATGAATACTACGAGATGCTACTTCATGCAAAGAACAAAATAAAATAATGCCGGACTATTCGACCGGTGTGAAGAGTTAGTAATTATGTGGTGTTATTAAGCACAAGTGAAAATTCTACTCTACCTATTGAGGGTGGGAGTTTCATGTGATTGATCTATCGCAACTATTATGATCCTTTATTGTACGTGGGAAAAATGACATTTTGAATCTATCGGTTCGGCAGTCAATTTCCTTTATTTTATTCCTGTGATCACTTCTACCGTAGTACGTTGGTTGTAGCAGTATATGTTGAACCTCCGGCAAAAAACTGTCTGCTCCGAGTTTGCGCAAAAGATTTAACCTGTATTTCTCCCTTCGATCAGTTAGAGATTCCCACCCTGATTCCTTCAAGAATTCGGTAACACTGCTAAGTTTATCGTAACAACTTTTCATGAGTCTTGCTGCTCTCCGTTGTATTATATCTATTTCAGAGATTAGTCCTACTTCGTAAGGGTCCCATATGCTAGCGGCGTACTCCAAGTGAGGTCTCACGAGTGAAAAATAACATTGCTCTTTAACCTTATCGTCGAATTTTCCTAATATTCTTTTGATAAATCCCAATTTACGACTAGCCTGTCCACAGATTTCCCGAACGTGTTTCCCCCAAGACAGGTCCTGAGTAAGGGTCACACCTAAGTATTATTTATGTGGATTGTTTTAGTAATGACAATGAGAAATTACTGTTCAAAAGTACGTATTCCTGTCTGCCTAGCGAGAATTACAAGTTTTCAGAAAATATCTTTTATAACAATTATGATTCCTATTTTACGCGGGCAAATGATATTTTAAGTCTTTCCTCTCTCCAATCCATCTTCAATCCATCTTTACCCAGAGTCCTAAGCAAAAACTAGCCTGGCACGTTTGAGTGAAGAATGCATACCAGGGTATCCCTAATGAAGAACATAAGTAATTGTGCGAAAAATATGAAGATAATGAAACAACAGCAATGACGGCCTTTCGTAAAGGATCAGCGGAAATCGAAAGAAAAGCATTGGTAAAATGTTTAAGCGATAATCGAAAGGCATTTGGTCTTACATGACGGAAGTTGAAGGTAATACCACTACGTTAATATCAACGAAAAACGATCGAGGAGAAAGAGCATACAACTTAGAAAAAGTAAAATACCCATCTTTACAATATGCTCTGAGGATACAATCGCTGCCCCATCTAAGTTTCAATGAAAACCAATGCCGGCTATTAATATTACTAGCCGTGGTATATATAGTCACCTAAAAGCCTATATCTTCAAATAATTACCTGGACCAGATGAAATTCAAACCTTTATGCAGCCTTAATTGAAAATAATATTTTAAATGTCTTTAAAGAAAAGCGTGTCCTAAGCGATTGGAAAATGGCGAAATTTATACTTAAATTAAGGAGTTTCGATTAAGGAAGAGCCTAGTAGATAACTATGAATAAATATTCCAAATAATAAAATACTTTCAGACAGGTGATGATACGTAAAAGGAACGGATTGTAGACAATGAATTAGGAGAAAGGAAAATCACTTGTCCTGAAAACTGGATATGACCAGTCAATGATTTAGTCTACCGAGTTAATGAGCTCCCGCTACGTGGATAGCTCACCTATGACCCTCTTTAGTTAAAAGCTGAGTTAATGCCGGCCGATATGCACACTGTACAGCACCAGTCCCCCAACAAAGCCGATTGTGAAGTAATTTTCCAGTATTGATTCGTGGTTGGCCAGTACGTGCGCATCCATTTCAATTTGGCCGACGGTTTCCTATCCATAGGACTTACAAACTTTGTACGATCGAGGAGACGGTGGTGAAATGAAGCGCGGAGATTAAGGGAGGGAAACTCTTCGGGAGAACAATTTTCTACGTGAGCACGTAAGCCGCTTAAAAGAGTGCGATTTGGACTGGAGATTTTTTTCCACGTGAAATCGACCTATGCTCATAGTCGGCCTCCAATTTGATGGACTTAATCATTCTTTGGGACGCACTGTGCTCATATATTTTATTTTTCTCGGAATATAAGGGCAACGGCCTGCTACTATGGAAACACCAGTTCCCGATCAGTCACCGAAGTTGTGCATTGTTGGGCTCGGCTCGAATTTGGAAGGGTGATCCTCCGATTCGTCCGAGTGATATTTGGACGTGGCAGGCAGTACGTGAAAAATGACCTTCACCGTCGAAGCACTTTAAATGTAAATACTACTGTTCGGAATACAAATAAGTATCCGAAAATGGGACTGTTCTTGGACGGCATGAATTTTCTCTGAAAGCCGTGGCGGGAACAAGAAGCCCTCCAAAAATGCGATATCACGAAATCATCGACCTGGGATTTTTTTATCCAGGAGGTATAAACAGTATCCAATATATTATTTCGTTTTTTTTTAGTTCTGCTTCATTGGCCAAAGAACAAAATATTTATGCTCTTTCTTTAAAAAGTGGTGTTCATTTCGTCTGAGGATTTTATGCCTTTTTTAATCATTTTACATAATCCGATTGTGCTCGTGACAGCTCTTTCAATACTCATGTGCGGGGCCAAAGTTCAAAGAGGAATGGGAGTAGGTAATTTCAATGTTCACATAGTCCCGTGAAATAGTACAGAAATAGAGAGAGCAGAGTTTTCAATGTTTTTATTTGATATCCAATTAGCCGGGCATTCTTTCATGAATATACTCTTAAGGTCCGGGTTTTTAATGTCTGGTTAACGTTAAACTCAAGATGAAGTAACCTTTTGGTTCAATGAAAGTCATCTAAGAGTTGGAGTTTCGTTTATTACGTCAGACACTCAGACGTGAGCGTTATCGATGGGAGATCCAATCAGCATCGCTTTTTATGCCGATGAAATATTCAGCCAGAGAGAACAAAACCGGATTGATGAATCGGTGTGTAATGAACAATCCTTGTGTCGTGGGGTACAACGAAGATGTAGACGATGCTAATATTGTAGTATTTTGCTGAACTCAACCTAACATGCAATCATTTCAACATCTGCAATATCCCACTCATCGAAGGAATATTTTAAGTCTGGCTGATCCTGAGGATATCAACAATACCAGCTTACCTTCTGAACGCATATCCCCCGTCCTAATTTCAGAAGCTCCACTTTTACAAGCAGCTTTTCCCAAAATATTCCCAACAAGCAGGAAGAGTTCCTGGTTTATCCAACGGGTCTAAGGTTCGGTTGCCACTGGCTTTTTGAAGACTGAAGCTGCCATAATCTTCAGGACATGACTTCGTCATACCCACGAAAATGATGCTGACTCAGCTATCGAAATGTCATTGACTACCAACTCTGAGACCTGGTGGAAAACACGAATCCTATAATGTATTTTCCGGAAAAATCAAAGATCCTTCATTCCATATGTGTGTTTTCCAACAAAAATAACTCATCCGTGTCTTATCGGTAGGCATGTTTAATAGCTTAGCACACTCCTAGTTTATGGTGTAGCCATGCCATGGTTTCCTGACTGCTTTTTGGTCCTCGGTTCGTGGCCAGGGGACCGTGCAGGGCTCAACCTTGAACTTGGACGAGTATGGCATACGTAATGTGGAACCATCCCGTGCCACATTCCATGGAGGTGCATTGCACAGTTTTTCGCAGAAGTAGATGCAAGCAGTGCCTAAAAAAAGTCATTCCCGGCAAACTCCTCTTCTGAGGCAGAGTCGGGAGAATTTGCATTTGACGCTCGAAGTCTCGGGCATGTCAGAGTCTGTAGAGGGGAATGCCTATTCGTCTTTTCGTAATCAGGGTGCTTCCGTCCGTAGGGCCCTTCCCAGTTCCCTAGCCTTCACCCAGCCCCGGACCCTTAGCCGCTAGGATTTGCTGAATTTGACCTCATTTTAAAGAAAACACTCTAGTCTTTCCAATCATATCAGAATACTAACCCCTTGCCGAACTACTTTTCGAGCAATTTGTCTAATAATATAACATTTCTTGCATGGGATAGACTACGGTTGTGCGCTCCCGAGGGAGAATATTGAAAAGAAAACGAAATTCTAACAAATAAATTTCGCCAAAAAAAAACGGTGTGTAGTTTTAATGTTTTCTCAACTATTTATAAAGGCCGTTTTACACGGTACATTTTTTTGTACAATCTTTCGTGCGAACGCATGTATCAGGAAACTGTACCGTGTAAAGTGGCAAATTGTGCGAATGCTTGTGCAAATTTATGAATGAATGAACGGAAAATAGAACCTGTTCTAATTCCATTCAGACAATCGTACAATTTTGATCCGGTTTTATTCAACAGATATGGCGAAAACTGTGGTGCCTGTGTTACGATTGAAAATAAAGTTGTTTATAAAAAGGATTAACACTTTCCCGTCGAATAATATGAGTAACTATTATCCCGTGTATATAATCTTTAATGTGTAAACTCTTCTCGGGCTCTCCTCCGGTTTAAACTATTCATAATTGTCGACGTTTCGAGAGACAACTCGTCACTCACTCTCAAGGTAAGAATTAATTACGTCGGCAATTATGAATAGTTTGAACCAGTGGAGAACCCGAGAAGAGTTAACTCAAAGTTACTCAAATGTTTACCTCGTCATTTCGTCGTGTTATTTGGTGTTCTGGTTTTTCAGTGTAATCGCGATATTTGGGTTTAAAATTAATTTATTCCCCCAAATTTATGACTGGTCGAGTTCTTGATATCCCGCGTGATTTAATAATAATCATTTCTGCTGTTTAGCAAGTAACGAAATCGTAAAAAAATACATTAAAACATTGGTACAAATACAAGGGAGGGAAATTTGGAGGGACTAAAGGGTCCCGTGTTCCGCTATACCACTTGATAATAACACTTTGTCACACACACATAATAAACCCACAACATTTGTCTATCAAGAGTGGAGATCCGGCGAGAAACGTCAATGACTTGTTGCACTAAAATCCAGATGAGAAAAAAACGAAACGATGCAAAGGTGGAATATAAAGCCAGAGAGAAGAGTCCAAGAGAGCTTTGTCTAAACCGGGAGAATATCAGTAGGCAGATTGTCGAGTCGAGGTTCCGAATTTCAGGTGATCAGCTTTTCAAGGTGTCACATACGTGAGTGAAACATATGTTCACGAGTGAAACATAAACATGATAAACAAAACACTCGCGAATTCCGATCGATTTCTATCGCTAAATTGCACGGAAAATTGTGCGTTTGCACTCATCGTGTAAAGCGACATTCTGTCTGATTCAGTCGTTCGTACAATATTTTCTTGCACACTTGACTGTACTTGCGTTCGCACGATAGATTGTACAAATAAATGTACTGTGTAAAACGGCCTTAAGAGTTAATCAATTACTCACCGCAGTAATATTTACAAAATCGCGAAAAAAACCTACTGTTTTGAAGGCTTTTTCACGGTTCGGCGAGAAAAATTGAGAGACTTATGAGGATATATTTATTTAATTGCTGAGAATTTTTATACATATATAACTATATTTTTGCACCATTAATATTACAATATTTACTTCATACTCCTTACAGACGCTGAAAAAAAAAATAAAAATCGAATATGGTCTTTGCATCGCGGAAAAACGCATCTCGTTCAGAGAATCGCTGGATGCCTCTTTTTGCACTCAAATCGAGTCGACGGGCTTTTGTGCAACTGACGTGCGCGCCCTCGCAGATGCGAACTCATTTTTTTTTCAGAATGAGTTTCTCCTCCGCCCGACCGCCGTCGAATGCATTGTGGTGCGCGCCCCCGATCGAATGCTGCGATTCTGCTGCGCGCCGAAGTCTCACTCCCCTCTCTGCACAAAGTTCTTTCCTTTTTATTCATCTTCCGAAGCGAAACACGTATTTCGCTGCTCTGCACGGAAAGATTGGCAGTTGACACACACAATTTTTCCTGCCCATACTGTATGCTCCGGAAACGTCTTTCGCGTCCGGAAGAAAGTTCGAGAATTGGTTGATGGAAGTTCAATAAAAGTTGAAAAAGTCAAGAGCGGCGGAGTTTTCGTGACTCGAGCGCCTTGCGACCGCGAATAACATTCGCGTCCGCGCATTGGAGGCGTGGGAGAACTTCCGCCCAGTGAGGAGGGAGCAATGCGCCCAATGCGTCGAACGTCAAAAAGCGTCAATTCAAAATGGGTCGCGTTTCCAGAATGCTTTCTTGCGTCCTTTCTTGATGGCGCGTCGTTCCTCACAAAAGACATGTATTGCATGTCAGTAGGGCGGAATATATTCTCAGTGTGGAAGTAGTATGGGGAAATTTGTTCGTATGAGGACGAACGGAACAGCACGGAAAATGTTCCTCTCTGTGCGGTGCAACACAAGCACGGGCTGAAACCACTTAACTCTCAGAGTACTTCAACAAAAAATTAAGTCCCGCTTGTTTTGTGGTTTCAACTCTACCTTTATCATAGAATAGGTAATTAGTTTGGATAATCTAGGGTTGAAGTCCCTTCGATAAAGAGTAAAGCAAGCGAGATTAATGAGGTTTCTAGGAAGGCACCGGGAACCCAAATGCTGATTTTCATCCTGCCAAACTACGGCAATTGAATACTTAGAAACTGCCGCGAGAACAAATCCCGCTGACACGGAATCGAACCACGGACCCTAGGCTCGCATCACGTTTTTCATCACCGTAATGCGGTGGTATGGAAATCATCATGCGTAGCTAATCACGGAATTAGTGATGTTACAGGATATAACATCACAGTTGGTGGTTTCTTAGGATCCCACTTTTCCCTTGCGTTGTCACATTGGATAGACCGCTAGGGCATAACGTCTAGTACCTTAAATTGAAACAAATACGGAAAATAGGACGCCGTACGTACTGGCCTGGCAAGATAAAGGTCTGTCGTTTCATTCTCAGTCGACGTGGATTTTTTCTTGCGGCCATTTATTTGGGAGAACCGTGATTCCTTTGTATACTAACATCATTAGGCTCCTTGACTTCATCCATTGATATAAGGGTGATAAGAACTGGGATTTAAATACTCCTCACTTTGCGTATCACGTGGCAGCAATAGAACTCTGACACCCATACGTTTAAATATAGCGCGATTATATTTTTTCCACGCACAACACTCTTTTCCAAGATTCGTGCATGAATTGGAAAACTGACAACCCCTATCGCATGTTTTGATACCCCATTACAAATTGGATATATATAGAAACCGATGATGGAAGCACAACGTAAGTAAACATCCAAACTTATGGAAAGGACTACTTATAAAAAGTTCTTTCCCTCTATAGTCCTATGAATTACGCATCCAGTCAATTCGAGAGGTGCGGAATGACTTTTTCCTCTTTTGTCTCGCTCACGTGCGGTTTAATCCGGGGCCGGTCACCCCACTACCGTCCCGGGCCTGCCTACAAGTGGGCCCCCCCCCCCTCCTCACTCAATCCCCGTTCCGCAAGTGCTCCAAGAGTCACGGAATTTCTTCGTCTCGAGGGTGGACCTCACAAATACAAGGCGGATTCACCGAACCACCTGCTCCTTCCCACTCCCTTCCCGAAAAAATTACTCCGTGGGCCCGGGCGATGCGATGGTCCCTCTCGGCGGTGTCCGGCCCGGCTCAGAGTGGCTGGCTGGATGCTGGTCGGCCCCGTAAGACGGAGATTGGCGGCAGCTGGCCCGAGTCGCCGTCGCCACCGCTGCACCTGCCGCCCCATCCCCGAAAATTCCTCTCCCATCCCATACCGCCACCACCCCCACCGTCTCCGCCCCCCCTCCTTCCCCGCCCCTGGCCTGGAACCATTTGGCGCATGCGCAAAGCCTCAGGTGAACGCGCGCGCCCTTCCAACTCCATCACTAGACTTCAGTTGTTTTATTTTAAACACCACGATACGATCGGGCCACTTTTCGGTCTTCTCTCTCCCTCTCCATCTCCTTGTTCCTTTTTATTTTAATCGCTTCAGATGGACCCATGTGATGGGCGAAAAAAATATATTTTGGTAATCTTTTATTTTTTTCTCTCCTCCTTCGTCTTGTTTTTCGTTTCTTTTTTTGTATTTTCTTCTTTTATTCGAACGAGCTCGGTTTCTTTGCTGAGCGTAAAAAAACTTGGTCTGAATGCGAGCAGTCCTTCCGATCAATTTAGCGCGTTCCTCTCATACCGGAGGGGACTTAGACCTCTTGACGAAGGGATCGTCTGCAATCTCCGAAATTATGACGAGATTTAAAACGTCCCGCTGGCGGTATGCGAGGTGAAGAATGGCAAATCACGGTCAAGAGGCTGCTCATGAGCTATCGTAATGTAAAATTCAATCATCTAAGCAAGTCTAGTGGAAAATGAAAGCACTGAATTATTTTTGCAAGTATTTTCCTGGCGTTGTTACGAAGCCAAAGTAGTTACTTAACCGGGGGCAAACCAAGCATGAAACCTTTTTGCGGAGTTGGCCTCCACGCTGGACTGAATCCAGATGTCTCACTCAATCTAAGACTAATTGAGATTCATTCCATGCATGCATCTAAGATGTATCTCAAATGTAACTTCTTTGTATCGCAAACGATGGAGCGTTAGAGGACGTTGTTCAACGGCATGAAGTATATTTATCTCGATTTATCCTCTGATTTTATGGATGAATTACTTCCTACTTGTCCTTGGCTTGTAAGTGATTGGACAGTACTAGCAAGTCTAATTAGACATTGCTAGCAACTTGAAATATTAACTGTGAATAGGAGTCATGATCACTATTACAGTTTACGATTTTTCTTAAAGAGCAAAATATGTGACTTGGCAGAGTGAATCTTTACGATAACTGGTTAGAAACTAAATAAATATAGTTAGAAGTCCTATTACAATTTTCAGAAGACCAAGGGTAAGACAAATTACCTTTGGAAAACTCTATTCATTAGACCTGGCTCATTTTATAAAAAAACTATTGAAGCTGAGTTTATTAGTTTTCTTCTAGCGTGAGATTCACAGTGAAATAATCATTTATCCGGACTGGGATTCGAACCCAGTCCTCTCGATGTTGCGCCGAGTTCTCAAGGCCAGTACCACAGTTCTTTGAATTGGAATAGTTTTCCCAAAATTAGACAATGTTCACGATTTATAAGATTGCTACGAAAATCATAGATAGATGTGAGTTGTGTGTTAGTATGATTTTTTCGTGGTGTTAGCGGGATACGCTGCGAAGAAGAGAGGTTGAATAATTATTTATTCCATATTAAATGGAAGATGTGAATTGATCTCTTCGAATCCGATTTTTGGAAATGTTGTATTGATCAGGTTGCCCATTTCGTAATCAAGCATGAAAATTCCAGTTTTGCTGGAAACATTTCGAATGGGACGTTCGTAACAGTTCATCACATACGATGAAAGTACATCCCTTTAACTGAATAAATACACAAGTGCTTGTTCAGTTGCTCTCACAAATTGCATAATGTAATTCCATTAATTTTTTAATGTGGCGTATTGGTTTGGACTAGACTAGCCATTTTGAGGAAGAGGTTTTCTACATCTACATAATACCCTGCAAGCCACCTCAAGGGTGCGTGGCAGGGGGTGTGTGCTTATATAAATTTTTTTCCCTATTTTTAGAAGGAAGCAATTTGATGACTATGGTTAGTATTTTCCGCAGGTTTTATTGCTTGTGACCGGCCACAGTCTCGACCTTCTTTGTGAGTCGATAAACTAAAAAGGTTGGCTCACAGATATCCCTTGAAGGCGAGAGCACTTTGGGACGTGTGAACGTTGAAGCCGCGGTTGGTGGTAATTAAACTCCGAAATCTAATGAATTGTCTTGCAAGTAGAACGTGCACGTCAAGCGCTGAATTGTCTCCAGCCCCACTTGCAAGCGGTGCCTCCCGAGCTCCATGCAGATGTAGATGAAACAAGGTTATACACCACTCGACTCTTCGACGAGCGAGTTGGAAAGTGGCTTCATTTGGGTCGTGCTTTCGGGCGCTCGAAGCCGAGCGAGGAGCCGATCGGGACTCGGGTTGCACGAGTCGAGAGCGGTGCTATTTGACCTCATAACGTGACCTATGACAAAGGGGACCTCTTGGGTCCTATTGTCATAGGTCACGTTTGGGAGTCGCCTCACAATCATGACACGGTACGGGCGAAAGCAACGGATCTCTCCTTCACGTGTTCATTACGTATTCGTCTCTTTTCCGTCACGTCCGACTCATCCGGATTCCTTGAAAACTCCGAACGACAAAGGTGGAACTGACGTCACTTGTCGCTCGCCAGCGATCTGCATCAAAATTGTTCTGCTCCCCTCAGGTCGTCGCCAGGATATGTGTGTCAGTCGCGAGAAATATTCCACACGAAGTGCGCAATATCCCTGTACAATGCTGCAGGGTAACTGGTATGGAAGTTATAAAATTCTTACGTATGAAGTCAGTGGGGATTTTCACAAATCATTGTAAATACATATACATCTACGAAGTACCGTGAAAACCACCACTAGGGTGTGTGGCACGGTGTGATTCCACACCAGGCATGCAGCATTCGTCCCAGCACAAATCGGAACATCGCACGTTCCCCTGGCCGCTAGGCGCAGACCAAAATGCAGTCAGAACAGTGCGCAGTCAAACTGAAAACTGGGAGAGTGCTACGTAAATGAATATACTAACATACAGTACAATGCTAAAGACACATATAGTGGTTAATATTACTAATGCTATTAATTTATGAATACTACGAGAACCTACTTCATGCAATGAACAAAATAAAATAATGCTGCACATATCAAGCAGTATGAAGTGTTAGTAATGATGCTATGTTATTAAACACAAGTGAAAATTCTACTATACTTATTAAGGGTGGGAGTTTCATATGATTGATCCCTCGAAACCATTATGATCCCTTGTTGTACGTGGAAACAACGACATTTTAAATCTATCGGTTCTGCCCGCAATTTCCTTTATCTTATTCCTGTGATCTGCCGTAGTACGTTGGTTCGTTGTATAAACGAGCCAACGATATGTTGAACGTTCGGCAAAAATTGTCTGCTTCGAACTTGCGCAAAAGATTTACCTAACCTATATTTCGCCCTTCGATCAGTTAGAGATTCTCACCCTAATTCCTTCAACAATTCGGTAACACTGCTAAGTTTATCGTAACAACGTTTAACAAATCTTGCTGATCTCTGTTGTATTCGATCTATTTCAGAGATTAGTCCTACTTCGTAAGGGTTCCATATGCTAGCGGCAAACTCCAAGTTAGATCTCACGAGTGAAAAATAACATCGCTCTTTAACATTCTCGTAGCATTTCCCTAATATTATTTTAATAAATCCCAATTTGCGACTAGCCTGTCCGCAGATTTCCCGGTCGTGTTTCTACATCTACATCTACAAAATACCCTGCAAGCCACCTCAGGGGTGTGTGGCAGGGGGTGAGTAATCACCAACATGCATTACACTATACCCTAGAGTTAGTGTAACTACGACTAATTATGCATTAGCATAAATCGCTAATGCTTGTCACGAGGCGAAGCCTCACAAGCATGCCCCACTACACTACAGATGTCATCAAAATGGAGAGTGACCGTCAATATACATGCATTCTACAACTACACAGATGGACAGAGACTCAAGACCTATGTCGAAAACATGCTAGGCGTGCTGTTAGTATGTACTAGGTAACAGATAAGGATTCAAGTATTAGGAGTACTACTAAGAGCTACACTACCTAACGACAAACCTAGATAAAAGTCTCATTTGCAGCTGTTATGGTCCCTTATCGTTCGTGGGAAAAATGACATCTTAAATCTGTCCGTTCTGCAGTCTAGTTCCCTAATTTTACTCTCATGATCTGATCTACCGTAATATGTCGGATTTCGTAAAATATTTTCAACGTCGTCAGAGAATATACTGGTTTGGAACTTACATAATAGATTGAGTCTAAATTTCAATCGACGGTCTGAAAGCTTTTCCCTTCCTAGTTGCTGCAAAAGGTCAGTAACACTAACGAGATTGTCATAACGGCCTTTAACATATCTTGCCGATCTTCGCTACACGCGTTCTAACTCAGTTTCCAAGCCTATCTCATAAGGATCCCAAATACTGGCGGCATATTCTAAGTGGGGTCTAACGAGGGAGAAGTAGCTGATTTCCCTAACTTTATCGTCGCACTTGCCAAGTACTCTTTTAATAAATCCCAGTTTACGATTAGCTTTACCGGTAATTTCTCGAATATGTTTACTCCACGATAGATCATTAGTCAGTTTAACTCCGAGGTACTTAACGGATTCTACGGTCTCTAATTTTATGTTTTTTATGCAATAGCTGTTAAAAGGAGCGTTTTTCCGTTTCCAAAAATTCACAACAACGCATTTTTTCAGGTTTAATTCTAGCTGCCACGCATCGCACCACTCTTGTATTGCCTCGAGGTCCTTAGTTAGCGCTTCCTTGTCATTAAAGCTACGAATTTCTCTATACATCACTGCAAATAATCTAAGCTTACTGTCAACTTTATCACCGATGTCGTTTATGTACAAAAGGAACAGAAGCGGGCCTATGACACTTCCCTGTGGGACACCCGATGTGACTTTTACTTATTAGAGATAGCGCCATCTAATACAACCCTTTGCACGCGATTACTTAAGAATTCTCTAATCCAGGAAATTGCGTTGTCGTCTAAACCGTAGGATTTTATTTTCATGAGTAGCTTACTGTGGGAAACTTTATGAAATTCCTTTTTAAAGTCAAGAAAAATTGCATCAACTGGAGCGTTATGTTCACCCGAGACTAAAATATCGTGAGCAAAAAGTGCTAATTGAGTTTCGCAAGATCTTCCCTTTCTGAATCCGTGTTGTGTTTTTGTTAACAAGTTCTCTATATCGAGGTGTCTCATAACTGAACTAACAATTATATGTTCAAGGACTTTGCAAGAGATAGATGTGAGAGATATCGGTCTATAGTTCGATGGCTGTTCCTTATATTATATCGCTGCTTTTGAATATTGGACATTTTGAATATGGATTTGAATATTGTTTCCCCCAAGACAGGTCCTGAGTAAGGGTCACACCTAAGTATCTAACCAACCTTACATTTGATAAGTCTGTTTGATTAATTGTGTACGTATCGTTGACCGAGTTATTCTTTTTCCAAAAATTCGGGCAGACTTAAAATGTCATTTTTACCACGAACGATAATGGACCATAACACCTGCCAATGAGACTTTTATCTAGGTTTGTCGATAGGTAGTGTAGCACTTAGTAGTAGTAGTACTCCCTAATAATTGAATTATTATCTGCTACCTAGTGCTAGTAGCACGCTTTTGCATATTTTCTACATGATTCTTGAGACTCTGTCCATTCTTGTAGTTGCAAAATACATACATACATACATATATATATATATATATATATATATATATATATATATATATATATATATATAACGGTCCCTCTCCATTGTGATAATATCTGTAGTGTAGTGCATACTTGTGAGGCTTCGCTTCGTGACAAGCTTTAGCGATTTGTGCTATTGCATAATTAGTCGTAGTTACACTAAGTTTCGGGTATAGTGTAATTCATGTTGGTGAAAACTCACCCCTTCCCACACACCCCTGAGGTGGCTTGCAGGGTATTTTGTAGTTGTAGATGTATAAGTTCAACACAAGTGAAAATTGTATTCTACCTGTTGAGGGTGAGAGTTTCGTATGATTGATCTGTCACAACTATTATGAAATGAGCAACTATTATCTCTCTTAAATCTCTCATTGACATCACTATTATTTTGTAAATGTTTAAGCTACTTATGGGATGTTGAGGTAAAAAAGGTCATATCAACAAAAATTATTCTGCATCGCCAAGGATAAATAGGTAAACCTTCCACTCTATCTCCATTCCTCTGCGTGATGGACCACCCTTTAGGGCGAATATCGTCAATCTCAGCGGAGGGGATAGAAGGGAAAACCGGCACGTGCTCCCCTTCACAGGACATCACACTCCTCACCCACAAAAAGCATCCTACTCTGCAACCCTCTCGCAATTTTTTTAAAAAACCTTTTCGGGACCGCCGCCGGACCAAGTACGCCTGGCCCGGTTGAGTGCATTGGCCCCTATTTCGAGGGGCAGGTGCGACCTCTCCGGCCACACGCGACCGCGATTTGTAATCTCGCCCGCCGCACCCGGATTTCCCTCTTAGGGTGCGGCGACGGTAGGGATGAGAGAGGGGTGGGATGAATGGGACATGTCTGTGGCGCGCGCGAGACGCAGCGTCCCTCGCCGCCCCTTTTCCGCGTCCTGCCCGGGGGTGGGGCGGGAAGGGAGGGTAAAGGGGCGGGCGGCGCCCCGAATAATGAGTCTGGAGGCCGGGATACTTGGATTGCCCCGTCTCCCAACTCTACCTCCACCGCCTCCAACCGTCCTCTTAGGATTATTCAGACGAGCGTTGCGTTGGCGACCTTGCGGACTGCACCTGCCGCCCTTCTCCACCTTCCGTGCACGCCCTCCCCCTTCCTCACCCTCACAGCCGAACTTCCCTCCCGTCTCCCAACCCTTCCACCTCTTTGTGAGGACTCCCCGCCGTGGAGCCGATGGGAGATCTCCGTGCTGCAGTGGAATGGAAGGGAGCCTGAAGTTTCCGTGAAGGCTTCCGCGGAGTTTCGTTGATGAAGAGAATGGTTTTTCGGGTTTCCATCCGCGTTTATCCATATTTGGTGGACAATATTTCGCCAGCGTTCCAGCTAGCTTCCTCAGGTCCGTTGAATTGCAGGGTTTGGTCCGTCCTTTTATGTTATGCCGGTTTCGCACCTTCCGGTGGAGGTGTGTCGTGATTGGTCGGTGCTATTGAAGAGCCGTTTCCAAGCGGTGGCGAGTGTGTAGCGGTCCTCTCGGTTGAAATTTTGCGGTGTTTTGCTATCTCTATTGACTCCCGTATGATTCAGCGGGCTTCTTTTTTCAATAATACTGTGGTGTCGAAATTTATGTCATTAGTTGACTCACTCCACTGATGTTCCGCGACCACCGACTGGCGGAGTTGTCCGTTTTTCACGGCCCTCTTATGCTCTTGGAGCCGGCATTTTAGTGCTCTTGAAGTCTGGCCGATGTAGGAGTTACCGCAGCTACACTTTATTTGGTATATTCCTCCAAATATGTCTTCCGGGAGGTGATCCTTGGAGTTGAAGAGGATGTCTGCCGTTTTTCTGAAGCACTTAAACCTCATCATGACGTTATGTTTGCGAAGAGCTCTTGCGATTTTTTCTGTGGTTCCGGCGACGTACGGTAGGATAGCATATGCCTTTGGTTCTTCCTTAGGGATTTCCTCGGCGGTCCTTTGTAGGGCCAACTGTTTCTTCTGGTCGTCATTTTTTATTATCTTCAGGACTGTTTCTCGACGGAAGCCATTCATCTGAAAGGTTTTCAAGAGATGTTGTTTTTCTTTGGCTATGGAAGCAGCGTCAGATAGAGAGCAAGCTCGGTGAAACAGTGTCTTTATAACTGCGTTCTTCTGTTGAGGGTGATGATGGGAGTCTGCGTGGAGATATCGGGCAGTATGTGTCTTTTTCCGGGAAACGGAATGTCCTGAACACGGCGCAGTGGAACGACGACGGGTTGGGGGAAGTGAGGCTGTATATGCGCGAGGTGAGGCGAGCGTGGGTGGCTCGGGAGAGGAGGGGGAGTTGGGGTTGAAGAGGCGAGGGGTAGGGGAAGGATGGAAAGGGATGATCACGAGTATTTTGCAGCGATCTCAGTTGCTAACCCGATGGATATGACTTCACCTCTTGATTTCGGTTTAGGTGGTTGGAAAACCTACATTCTCATTCGTTCCTCCTTCAAATGAAAGTACAGGCAGTAACTCTATTATTTTATTGTACTTTGTAAATGCTATGGCAAGGAAGAGTAGCAAAATAAACTAAATAATCTTAACACAGGAGGAAGCTTTTTTGACAATCCTAAAATAAATAGTAAATAATGTGAAGATGATGGGCAGTGTATCCTCCCAAAGTGACTAAGTAAATATTCTGGAGAATTGGAGAAAGAATCGGAAAAAAATATATTTAGGTTTTAAATATGTAACTGTTAAAAGTACTACAGAGAAAAATGCTACATCTACATCTACAAAATACCCTACAATCCTCCTCAGGTGTGTTTGGCAGGGGGTGAGAAATGTGGCATGCCATTTGAGTTGTAAAATATTGTTTTAAACCAAATAATGGTGCCTTGTTTGTTTTTGTATTGAAATGTATACGAGCCTAAGCTGCTGTAATGAGCTGTTTAAAGAAAAAAATGTTCTATTTTTGACTTCTGTATATATGCTCCGTCGACAGCCATTCGCCTGACGTGAATTTTTCGAAAAAATAAAATAAATAAAAAAAACAAGTAAAATTAACTAGCTCGCGAGTTAATAAAATGAGAGGTTAGTCTTAGTAAATATTCTTAAACAAATAGTGATCGTGGTATTATTCAGTTAGAATACTTTAACAGGTGTGCAACGCGCTTCGGTTTTCTCATCCATTCTTGGGCATGTACTAGCTTCTTGGACACGTTTTCATTTACGCAGTATCGCAACATGGAGGGGAAGTGACGGGAAAATTAGAAAACGGGATAGAAGTTGGCTTGTCCATGACTGGTAACTTATTTGGAGGTGATAATGCCGCAGGGGGATATATTCTATAAAAATCATTCTCCAATAATCTTTGTTCAAATATAAAATTATAATTTTATGCTCTCAGAAAATTCTATTATTTAAATGCACATGTACACTACCTCTCCTGAAATATGCTCAATATTCAATTATTAATTCTCGTAGTAGTAATTTCTCGTAGCATTAATAAATTAATACTATTAGTAATATTAACCACTAGATGTGTATATAGCATTGTTCTGCATGCATTCATATTTTATATTTTTTTTGTTCTCTGCATGAAGTAGCATCTCGTAGCATTCATAAATTAACAGTATTAGTTATATACATCTACAAAATACCCTGCAAGCCACCTCAGGGGTGTGTGGCAGGAGGTGAATAATCACCAACATGCATTACACTATACCCTAGAGTTAGTGTAACTATGACTAATTATGCATTAGCATAAATCGCTATGCTTGTCACGAGGCGGAGCCTCACCAGCATGCACTACTACGATACAGATGTTATCACAATGGAGAGGGATAACAATATACATGCATTCTACAACTACACAGATGGACAGATACTCAAGACCCATTTAGAAAACATGCAAGGCGTGCTGTTAGTATGTACTAGGTAACAGATAAGTATTCAAGTATTAGGAGTACTACTACTACTAAGAGCTACATTACCTAACGACAAACCTAGATAAAAGTCTCATTGGCAGCTGTTATGGTCCTTTATCGTTCGTGGGAAAAATGACATTTTAAATCTGTCCGTTCTGCAGTCTAGTTCCCTAATTTTTTCTCATGATCTGATGTTATCGACTCGAGCATCGAAACGTTTGGCGCCATGGACCTAACTACCCGGTGCAAACCCCGAAAGATCCCTGATATATTATAGGCTAGTTAATATTTTTCAGTTTACGACAACCTGGATTGTGTCCCTTAAAATATTAAAATAATTCATCTACATCTACAAAATACCCTGCAAGTCACCTCAGGGGTGTGTGGCAGGGGGTGAGTAATCACCAACATGCATTAAACTATCCCTAGAGTTAGTGTAACGACGACTAATTATGCATTAGCATTAATCGCTAATGCTTGTCACGAGGCGAAACTTCACAAGCATGCACTGCTACACTACAGATATTATGACAATGGAGAGAGACCGTTAATATATATGTATTTTACAACTATCTACATCTACGATGTACCGTGCAAGCCACCACTACATCTACATCTACATATTACCCTGCGAGCCACCTCTATGGTGTTTGGCAGGGGGTGACAAGTCACCAAAATGCAGCATGCAAGCGGACCGCCACATGCACACCGCACGGTCATGAATATTAAGGATACTAACCAATTCCATCATTAACTAAAAACCATCATACAGCATGCAAGAGAATCCCCACATGCACGCCACACATGTACGATGACACATAATATTTCAGATACCAGCATAGAATCTGTATGGTGCTCTATTAGATGCCCTAAATCAAAAACAATATTCGTGTGCGCATACTACAGGCCACCTAACACCGACGTCAACTCAATTTTTGAACTCGAAGCACAAATAAAGAACATCACATCCAGGAAAACCGAAAGAAATTTAATCATAGGTGGAGATTTCAATACGCCCTCTATAGATTGGAGGACCTACAGTTACATATCAGGAGGAAGAGACAAAGATATATGCGAGTCCCTGCTGCACACGTTCTCATCAAATGCCCTACATCAGATAGCTACGACGCCTAACAGAGGGGACAACATTCTTGATTTATTGGCAACAAATATACCGCAACAAGTAATTAGGGTAAACACTGTTGAGGGCATTAGTGACCATAGAGTAGTTACCGCAAAGTTCTCCTTGAGTATCATTAAAAGTTTTAAAAAAAGAAGAAAATTCTACATTTTTAAAAAAGCCGATTTCAATGCGTTTAAGAGTCATCTAAAAAATTCTCTTCCCGAATTCCAGGAATCAAGCTTAAAGTTAGACACGGAGGGTAGTTGGAAAGCTTTTCTTTCGAACGTACATTCAGGGATCAGAAAATACATTCCAAGTAAAGTAAAAAAAGAGGGCAGCGAATCAAGATGGTACAATGCAGAAGTGAGAAAATCGTTAAGACGTCAGAGAGTATGCCACGCCAAGATGAAAAAACTCCGTAGAGATTTGTCCACTAGTGATCAAAATTTAATATTTGAAAAATACAAATTGTCTAGAGCCACTACAAAGGAAGCCTTTCGGAATGCATTCATGGATTTTAAAAGAAAAACATTAGGAGAACAATTACAGGACAATCCAAAGGCATTTTGGTCATACGTAAGGGAAGTTCAAGGCAATAGATCAACAGTTATTCCACTACGAAACGAAAATGGCGAATTATTAACAAGCAGCTCGGACAAGGCCAACTTATTAAATTCCTACTTTCAAAGTGTGTTCAACAAGTCATCACAGATTACATCCGTAAAGTTAAATGATCATTTCCAGCAAAAGATGCCGCCTATCGATATTTTCACTCACGGAATAGAAAACTTGCTAAAATCTTTAAGTCCAAATAAATCCCCAGGTCCTGAAGAAATTCCTGCCCGCGTGTATAGAGAATTAGCTTGTGAAATAGCACCCTACTTGCAGAATATATTTAGTAAATCCATCAACGAACACAAAGTACCCATGGACTGGAAAATTGCAAATGTCACTCCCATATTCAAAAGCGGTGATAAGGAACAGCCATCGAACTACAGACCGATATCTCTCACATCTATCTCTTGCAAAGTCCTTGAACATATAATTGTTAGTTCAGTTATGAGACACCTCGATATAGAAAACTTGTTAACAAAAACACAACACGGATTCAGAAAGGGAAGATCTTGCGAAACTCAATTAGCACTTTTAGCTCACGATATTTTAGTCTCGGGTGAACATAACGCTCCAGTTGATGCAATTTTTCTTGACTTTAAAAAGGCATTTGATAAAGTTTCCCACAGTAAGCTACTCATGAAATTAAATTCCTACGGTTTAGACGACGACGTAATTTCCTGGATTAGAGAATTCTTAAGTAATCGCGTGCAAAGGGTTGTATTAGATGGCGCTATCTCTAATGAAGTAAAAGTCACATCGGGTGTCCCACAGGGAAGTGTCATAGGCCCGCTTCTGTTCCTTTTGTACATAAACGACATCGGTGATAAAGTTGACAGTAAGCTTAGATTATTTGCAGTGATGTATAGAGAAATTCGTAGCTTTAATGACAAGGAAGCGCTAACTAAGGACCTCGAGGCAATACAAGAGTGGTGCGATGCGTGGCAGCTAGAATTAAACCTGAAAAAATGCGTTGTTGTGAATTTTTGGAAACGGAAAAACGCTCCTTTTAACAGCTATTGCATAAAAACATAAAATTAGAGACCGTAGAATCCGTTAAGTACCTCGGAGTTAAACTGACTAATGATCTATCGTGGAGTAAACATATTCGAGAAATTACCGGTCAAGCTAATCGTAAATTGGGATTTGTTAAAAGAGTACTTGGCAAGTGCGACGATAAAGTTAGGGAAATCAGCTACTTCTCCCTCGTTAGACCCCACTTAGAATATGCCGCCAGTATTTGGGATCCTTATGAGATAGGCTTGGAAACTGAGTTAGAACGCGTGCAGCGAAGATCGGCAAGATATGTTAAAGGCCGTTATGATAATCTCGTTAGTGTTACTGACCTTTTACAGCAACTGGGATGGGAAAAGCTTTCAGACCGTCGATTAAAATTTAGACTAAATCTATTATGTAAGTTCCAAACCGGTCTATTCTCTGACGACGTTGACAATATTTTACGAAATCCGAAATACTACGGTAGATCAGATCATGAGAGTAAAATTAGGGAACTAGACTGCAGAACGGATAGATTTAAGATGTCATTTTTCCCACGAACGATAAGGGACCATAATAGCTGCCATGAGACTTTTATCTAGGTTTGTCGTTAGGTAGTGTAGCTCTTAGTAGTACTCCTTATACTTGAATCCTTATATGTTACCTAGCACATACTAACAGCACGCCTAGCATGTTTTCTACATGGGTCTTGTGTCCCTGTCCATCTGTGTAGTTGTAGAATGCATGTATATTGACGGTCAATCTGCTTATGAAGCTAGAACATGCAAAACATGCTGTTAGGATCACCATAAAACTCCGCAAACATGCTTTAAGAAATACATAAGTTAGTAAGCTACACTACCAGTCAACTAATCTATTTCTAAGTCCTTACACAGCCGTTATAGTCTCTTATCGCTCGCGGAAAAAACGACATTTTAAATCTATCTGTTCTACACTCTATCTCTCTTATTTTATTTTTATGATCTAATCTACCATAGTACGTTGGCGGTCGTGAAATATGATCAACTTCGTCGGAAAATAAACTACTCTTGAATTTACATAATAGATTTAGTCTTGTTTTCAATCTACGGTCTGACAGTGATTCCCATCCGAGTTGTTCTAAGAGGTCAGTAACACTAACATGACTATCGTAACGGCTTTTCACGTACCTGGCTGCTCTTCTCTGTACACGTTCTAACTGTGTTTTGAAGCCTGTTTCATGAGGATCCCAAACACTGGAAGCATATTCTAAATGGGGTCTAACGAGGGAGAAGTAGCTTATTTCTCTCACTTTGTCGTCGCACTTGCCTAGAATTCTTTTAACAAATCCCAATTTACGATTAGCTTGACCTGTTATTTCCCGAATATGTTTATTACTAGGGTGTGTGGCACGGGGTGATTCCACACCATGCATGCAGCACTCGTCCCAGAACAAATCAGAACCTCGCACGCTCCCCCTGGCTCTAGGCGCAGGCCAAAAGCAGTCAGGAGAACAGTGCGTAGTCCAACCGGAAACTCGGAGAGTGATACGTAGAAGAACATACAAACATGCAGAAAAATGCTATAGACACATCCAGTGGTTAATATTACTGATACTGTTAATTTATGAATACTACGAGATGTTACTTCATGCAAAGAACAAAATAAAATAATGCCGGAGTAATCGACCGGTGTTAGTAATGAACATTCAAACATGGTTACTATGATTCCTTAAAGCTCACAGGCGTCTGCGTTCAAAATTCTCCTTGATTAGGAGATGCCGTTCACGGTAAAACACACTATGCCGCGAAACTCAATTTATTATCAAATTGCGCGAAGAAAATGAAATGGCGGGTATTATTTGACCTTATTAGACATATATTCATCCATATAAATCTTCAACGTTGACTTTACCTGTTAGATAGTGTCTAATAATAGTTTCTGCATTATTAACCGAGGTCAAGGATACATAATTATGTGCATGGAATTCCAGTATAGACATTTTAGTCGCTGAAATTTACTAATGCTACGTGACATCTGGAGTCTTTATTTTATCCTACAGGTAATGCACGAGGTAAAGGGGATGTTTTAATGTAACAACCAATTATATATTTTTCCCTTACATAAGAAACCCAGCATGTTATAGTGAACGTTGAATATTAACGGTGCTGGAGTCTGATTGCAAAAGACGGGTACCCTTTCTATTTCTTGAATCTCCATATACCCATGCAGAGTACCTCAAGGGTATGTAAGGGATTGACTTTTGAGCAGCCTTGAACTGTGTTATGTCATAAGAGGCTTAGAAACCGCATAGGAATAAACTTGCATTTACGGTTTGCGACCAAATGCACACGCAACTTGCGTCCCATATCCATTTTCCCCAACCGTCTCCGCCCTCCATTCTGCGTGGGAAGGCTATCTTCCAATCGGACCACACCGGACGGTGATTTTTCGAGAGGGACTCGCCCTTTGGAAGGATTTATCGACACCTGCTCCCTCGAAGTATTAATACAATACCGGTTTGATGTGCATTTACAGCTGAATCACGGGGTCGCCCACGCCTATAAAAATTAATGGTTCTCATTCTACTTTTTTTTTTGGAGCAGATGAGATTATGAAAACCACATGGCGAGAAGATTGGTTGGCGTTGCACCTGGTAGGAGAGTAATTCGGGCTACGGCTTGTGATTATTCGAAAACATACCCATATAGTAACGTCTATCGCGCACGAGGACAAACCAATCTATTAGTGGTATAACCAAAATCCCCCTCAAATCTGAAAACTCGTTACTTGCATGGTGAATATATACCCAAATATTTCATTCCTTCGTGAGAGGTCAAAATAATATTCGAAGCTACATCTTCACGATGTACATATTCTAACATGAGAAGCAGCGATGAGGAAATGATACGACATAGAACCGAGATTAGTATGCAATGTACATTTACTGATATGGTATGAGACAGATATCTTCAGCAGGTGAGAAACAAATATTCGCTCTGTTGACCTTACTAAAATCTTCGACGAAGATCGTTGCTTGAGATGCGAAATATTGTAATCTTAGAATTTAAAAACATAATGCTGGGCGTGAAAATGCATCGTTTAGCTTCGGCATAAATCCTTTATAATTATAACCGTTCAGGTAAACAATCGAATGTAATCGCTATTCCCTTAAAATATTGGTAGACACTATTAGCAATAGGTATCGAATAGCAAATGACTAGCCGAATAAATATTGAATTCTTTGCGTAGCCATATTTTGGCTCACCTACAATGCTATCATAACTTTCATACCTTTTACGTGCCATACATAATATTGCTTGGTCATACAGGTCCAAAGCAGCTGCTGCAACTATTTATCAAAATTTACAATTACAAGATAAGATATCCCCATCTTTTTACGGAGCAGAACACCCATCTCATAAAGACTTGTTCCTTCGAGGCTTAAGGCGGTTCCACCATAAAAGGACATAAATATAATTTCATTCGTATTCTGGATACTTATAGAAAAACCAGTCCTCTATCTGATATGAACAACAAACTTTTGCTTTTCCACGCTATTTTTTATCGCAAATTGAACTTGAAATTACGTGGTGTTAAATCGGAAAATGGGCGAAACTCAGAGAAATCTACTATTTTTCTATATGATATAAATGAAATTTCAGGAAAAACGGTTTATAAGAATCGAAAACCCCCGGGAAATCGATTAAAAATAAAATGGATGCAGGTCACCTCCTTAATTTCTGGGTTTTTAGCTAATGAATGCGACAATTGAAGTCAAAATGTGGCAATTCCAACTCTCTTATCCAACATATTACGTCGTGGTGTATTCCGTATGCTTCCAACTTAACGAGTAATTTTGAATGAGGAACCTTATTGAAAGCTTTTTTAAAATCTAGAAATATTGCGTCTACTTGGACAAGCTTTTCTCCCGAGGAAAGAATGTCGTGAAGGAAAAGGGCCAACTGGGTTTCGCAAGACCTGACTTTCCGGAATCCGTGCTGATTTGGCGTTAACAAGTTTTGACTATCCAAGTACCCCATAAATAAAGGAATAAAATAAAGGAAATTGACTGCCGAACCAATAGATTCAAAATGTCAATTTTCCCACGCACAATAAGGGATCATAATAGTTGCGATAGATCAATCACATGAAACTTTCACCCTCAATAGGTAGAGTAGAATTTTCGCTTGTGCTTAATAACACCACATAATTACTAACTCTTCTCACCGGTCGATTAGTCCGGCATTATTTTATTTTGTTCTTTGCATGAAGTAGCATCTCGTAGTATTCATAAATTAACAGTATCAGTAATATTAACCACTACTTGTGTCTATAGCATTTTTCTGCATGTTTGTATGTTCTTCTACGTATCACTCTCCGAGTTTCCGGTTGGACTGCGCACTGTTCTCCTGACTGCTTTTGGCCTGCGCCTAGAGCCAGGGGGAGCGTGCGAGGTTCTGATTTGTTCTGGGATGAGTGCTGCATGCCTGGTGTGGAATCACCCCGTGCCACACACCCCAGTGGTGGCTTGCACGGTACATCGTAGATGTAATCGAACTGACTATTATATGTTCCAATATCTTGCACAAGATAGACGTAAGGGAAATCGGTCTATAGTTACTGGGCTCTTCCTTATCGCCACTTTTAAATATTGGTGTAACGTTCGCGATTTTCCAATCGTAAGGAACACGATGTTGTGTTAGAGATTTTTCAAATATTAATTTCTGGTAAGGCGCTATTTCTGATGCTAATTCTTTATAAACTCGGGCGGAAATTTGATCGGGACCGGGTGATTTCTTGGAATTAATGGATTTCAGATGACTTTCTATTCCACGATTAGTGATATTAATAGACTGCATTGGGTGCTTATATAGCCTAGGCACAACTAGGTCGCACAACTCCTTATCTTTGCACACGTGTCGCACAACTCCTTATCTTTGCCGCCATTTTTGAAATTATGTCTTCCAGTCAATCGAGGGAACGTTGAAATCACCGCCGATAATTATGTTATTTTCATTATTTTGACGTGTGAGACTTTTCTCCTGTCTATCCAACTCTAAAACTGAATTTAGGTCTGCATCAGGTGGTCTATAATATGAGCAAATAAAAATACTTTTTGTTGAGCATTTAATGGAACACCACACACTTTCTAAATCATTATCTGGAAATATTTCGGCTCTGCTGACAAACACATCTTTGACTGCGATAAATACTCCTCTTCCCGTTCTCGCTGTTCGGTCTTTTCTGTGTATTGCATATGATTTTGGGAAGATCTCGGTATCCGCAATTTCATTCGAAAGCCAACTTTCTGTTCCTATTACTACATCAGCTTCCGTGCTCCCAATGAGATGGTGAACATCAGGGACTTTGTTTTTGTACTACGGCAACTAACAACCACAATGGAAATGGAATCCCTGGTACACGACTTACTAATTCTGTCTATCGAGTATTTTATATGATTAATGGGACTCGTTTTTGATGTACCTGAGCCGCGGCGTCTATTTCTTTCGGATAGTAAGTCGTTCTGAATTTGAAAAAAGCTCTCATTTCTACCAAAATTTACGGTGACCCCTATACTTAATAACCCACTACATGATCTACTCCTTGCCCTACTCTCCACCCTTAAAAAGGCCTGCAGTGCTCTAAGATACTACATCTACAAAGTTACGTGCAAGCCACCACTATGGTGTGTGGCACGGTGAATACTACCAGCTACACACTTAGCTGCCTCGGTCGTGTAATGGTCACCAGACCGGTTTAGAGGGTTTCGACATGATCAGATTGCCGGCCGAAGCTCAACGGAGGCTCCGATGTCCGTACAGAATGTGCTATACCCCCTGAAACACCGCAGCACAGCACGATGCTAGTAATATTAACCACTAGATGTGTCTATAGCATTTTCTGATCTTTCTAGACGTGTCTTTAGCATTTAGCGAGCTCTCCTGTCATGACACCAGTGACGCATCAGCTGCGGTCAAACCCCCCTGGGCCTTGACAGCGTTTTCCCCAAGGACAACCTTAACTATGACAAAACCATCTTCTTCTCCGATAACCTCGTATTGGGTCACATGCTGTGATTACGGTCGAAAGAGCTTCGGCTCGCCACGGGAGCCTAGGGGGTGGGTGAGTCTCCCAAGATAAGAAGCCTAGGGCCCGATCACCCTCCTCTCTCTTTCCCATTTCCTCCCCTCTGAGCTACCGAAATAACAGACTAGGCTTACCTGGGTGAACGGAAATGCTCGCATGGATGGAGCCTCGATCCGTGGATTCGGATTCCAACGCACTCGTTCAAAAAGCCAAGTCGACCGATTGCCTCCGATCGCATCCAAAGACAGATCTTGATGTAAGTACGGGTTTTGCATGTAATTGCGGACCGATGCAACTACGCGTTTTCTATCCTAATCTTCTACCTTACAGCACGCCGTTCATGTTTTCAGCATAACTCTTGAATCTCTGTCCGTTTATATTGTTGATAAATGCTAACGATCCCACTAACATTGGTAGCATATCTATACTGTAGTGCATGATTGTGAGGCTTCGACTCCGTACAAGCATTAGCAATTTATGCCTATGCATCAATAGTTGTAGATACACTAACTTTTATAGAGTATAAAGTAATGCATGTTGGTGACTACTCAACCCGTGCCACACACCCTCGAAATGGCTTGCAGGGTATTTTGTAGTCGTAATTATCAATCTTGTACATGCGTTCCTCTAGATGCGAGAGGGGTATGCACCAGTAAATAACTGGAATATCTTACTTGTACGTTAAATGTTTCTTCCCAGCCTTGCGTAGCAAATGCATTTTCTATAATGCCATAGTAATGCACTCTGATAAAATATTGAATCATAAGTGGTAGTTTCAGGCGTTACTTGGTGGATCTTATTCATTGTATAAATGAAAACCTTAAACTTTGTGGTTCTATAATGACAATTTTATTTGCACGTCCCGGGTTTCGACATGCTATAACCTGAAGATGACGTTATAGTACGTGAGAGGAGGCTGTGTACGTACATACATAAAAGTAAAAGCATAAGAATCACAGAAAAATCATCTCTCGAAACCACCGTGAGTATTTAGTAGTATTTTTGTTTACCATGCTTCGATGGCTAAGGTCATTTCGCACATCATGGCTGTCACGTTAAGACTGTGGCAACAGCACTCAGACAAATCGGAGGTTCACCCATCCAAATTCGAGCCTAGCCCAACGATGCTTATATTCGGTGACTGATCGGGAACCGATGCTTCCATCGTGGCAGGCCATTGCCGCCCCACCACCTTAAGGTGTGCGGCCGGAGTGCGGCCATACCAGAGTGGTCATGCAATGCGTTACATACCTCCACGTCAAAGTGTCAAAGTAAGACACCTTTACGACGCGTGGAAAGGGTGGAAATGGAAAGGGCGACTCAATTAAAGACAATCTGATGAAAATCTGAGACAATCAAAGACAACTGATGAAAAAGGCATCGCCGGGGAATATATTTAAAAAATAAGGGTACAAAATAAATAAGTCCAGTTGACATAAAATTACATCAAAATAAGCGTGATTACGTATGCTGCAGTATAGATTCTTTGTTCAGAGCGACGTCACGTAGAATTCCCTCGCCCGAACCGGTCGTCTCCTTGGCGTCAGGGCAGCGACCGCGGAACGACGCTCTGTAACCGGTGGCAGGGGCGACTGTGAGGGCGAACTGGAAAACCCTGGAAAAAAATCATGGTGTCAGCTAAAAAGAAAACAAATATTGCCAAATAGCTTAGACATTTGACTGATTAGGTTAGAAATAAAACTCAATCTTACCAATCTAGCTTAAAACGTAAGCTTCCCCCCTGCTACACACCCCTGAGGTGGCTTGCAGGGTATTTTTTAGATGTAAAAATCCAAGATCCAGCTACTTCGTGAAATTACTAAATGAAGCACTTGGCTTTCCACTTTTATAAACCATATGTGAAAATAGGAAGTTGATAGGAGGAGAAACAGGCCACGTTTGCGATGACTTGAATAAATTGATGTGAAATGTTGAAATGAACGATTAAAAAATAATGATTTAAAACGTTATTTTTTAACATGGACAACAAGGGAACGAAATAGTTGCGTTGGACACGTTTTTTACAAGGAACCACTCCTCACGCTAGGTAGACTAGAAATTAATGGGACTCGTGTTTGATAATTTTTAACCTGACCTGGCTATTTTCGGATGAATTAGTACCCTTCGCAATCAGCATTAGAAAACATATCATACATACTTTTTCTCACGGCGTCCCTCATAGTTTGGAAAGCAGTTGCAGGATTAAATCCCCCTCTTCTGCGAGGAACAGGGTATGATACTGGCATCATAGGAGGGACGGGTGAAATATCTGAAACAGAAAAACAATAACACTACCTAATCCAACAGAAATGCAAAAAATACGATCCATCAGACTACATGTCCCTCCAACACCCCTCACAAGAGAATTGTCTTTGAAAGGACTTCACATTTACTCTAAATACTTATCAAGCCCACACTTGCAATAATTACAGTGCACTTAACCACCTCTGACGCGTACTAGAATATACACGCACCACAGCAGACCAGTGGTTCGCACGTAAGCTTATGCAGATCCCACACGTATCTCATAAAAATTGTTGTCGAGAATTTGCAACCAGCGGAGGGCGTCAATGAAAATATATTAGCATGAAAATTAAAACCAAATATGAAACTGAAAAAATTTAGGTCCCACCGAGATTTGAACTCGGATCGCTGGATTCAAAGTCCAGAGTGCTAACCATTACACCATGGGACCGTGAGAAACTTGATGCTTAATTGATGAACGCGCCTAGGCTGGCGTGTAAAAAAGTGCCATGTGACGTCTTGCGACTACTTGAATACTCGTTTACCAAAACTCCAAAAGCCGTAAAGAATAGTTGTGAATGTCTCCATAAGCTGTATGAAAACGCCTGCATTGTCAAGCCGCAAGAACTCACCACTTTTTTTTTGCAATTACTCATTCACATTATGGGAACTATTCCCTGTGATCATAATCGAACATGAAATCCTGTTCTTCCTTAAGAATCAAAATCACCATCGTTCTCACTCACCCCATGGTCGTTCTGGAACACCGAGTCCGCTCCATCCGTACTCGGACCCGACGTCATATTGGTAAACGTAAACGTTCACGGCCCCTGCGGACACGGCGAAGAAATTGCTAACCACCCCGCGCATGGCGGCCCTCCTCTGGCGCCGGATCTGTCGCCGCACTCTGGACCTCAGCACCGGGTCGGAGCGGACGAGTGCGAGCCACTTCTTGCTGACGTGGGCACAAGACAGCAAGGAAGCGGGGTCCAGCATCCTGAAAGTAGGGAAGTGAGCATACAGTTGAATACGTATCCGAATATCCACGGAATTATGAGGTCCTCAATGATATACTGAAGGCAATTAAAATTTAAATGGGTGCATCATTGAAACTACATGCACATGAAACCCTGGAAACCCTGTAGTAACCACACACCCCTGAGGTGGCTTGCAGGGTATTTTGTAGCTACAGATGAAACATTACAGGGTGATTACTAACCAGGAATGCTCTCACCATCAAGCACACTATCATAATGATAACAGCTATTTTACTAAATATAGATACTTATTTGTAAGGAGTTTTTACATGCAAAACAGACCCCCTGCCACACACCCTTGAGATGGCTGTCAGGGTTTTTTGTAGATGTATATTATTTTATCCATTCAGGATCGAAACTGTGCCCATACATCATATAGATAATTAGTTAACGAATTCAGTCATACTTACATGCAAAAATGGTTAGAAAATTATGTGCCCATAAAACAAAAAACATGAATGTGAAATATGCGAGAATATTTATAAAGCTAGGGTATTGATAGAAAAGTTTCAGGCTAGCACATGTTGAAAAAAAGGTGATTCCGACTCAACTGCGAAGAATATATTAATGAAAATTAAAACAAAGTATGAAATAAGTAATCGGATATAAAGCGTCTTAACTTTACCGATAAAGTTTCTCTGTGGGAAGTAACTGTAACACATTGATGTCGAGATCAATAGGCACAACGAGAGAATGAGAGGCATCACAAATATAAGCATCCAAAAAGCAAAATAAGTAGAACAGTCCATGTATATGGATGATTGTTTTCAGCCATAATTGCACAAAAATTGGCTGACGTCTTGACATTTTCTGCCGCAAATCTTTGTGCCACTCTGCAGGGTACGATGTTCTTGTAAATATTTTTACTTGCGCACATGTAGGTATAATTTAACACCGAGATATAATTAGAGTGGCCCAATCGCTGATAAATTTAAGTGCACGAAGCTCTAACAAATTTTAATCGATATAATGGCACACGTAAGCACATCTGAATCATGCACTTTTTCATTCATAATCACTCAGAAATAGACGGCATCATAACCTCCTGAAACATGTATTTCGTTGTGGAACACGTGGAATATAGAATCGAGTCCCTAAATCCTTACCTTAATATCATGCAGGTGAGTTCCGGGGGAAGTTTCGTGAGTAGATCGGAACACGGCGGCCTCTCAACCCTCAAACCGCACATGCCACTCAAACAAAGGGGCAGGCAGTTCATTTTCCTAGAAGCTTGTTCTCCAGTGTACGGCTTCACTCAAATTAATCACACCCTGGTTGCTTAGCAAAGTGACCGGAGTAGATTAAGGAATGCCCTTAAATAAGTGCACACCTTGGAGTCTTAAAAGTGAAAGGGTATCCGGGAGACTTCTCCCCTTAGTTATTGTTATGTCACTCTCGTCATTGGTCAGTGCGTGAAGCCACTCACGGCCCAACAAACCTCTTTTCTCTCACCTCCCCCTCTTTTCCCCTCCCCCCATGCTACTTTGACGCGATGTCAGGCATAACTTCTGGTAGGAGACCTGTGGTCATCTTTCGTATGGATACTGTTTGTTTATTCCAACAGCATTAGTTAAAAGTACGTTCTTAGTACCCATGCAAATGAAAAAGCCAATTAGAATTAAAATGAGGGATCTACATCTACAAAATACCCTGCAATCCATCTCAGGGGTGAGTATTCACCAACATGCATTACACTATTCCCTAAAGTTAGTGCAACTACGACTAATTATGCGTTAGCATAAATCGCTAATTCTTGTCACGAGGCGAAGCCTCTCAAGCATGCACTACACTACAGAAATGCTCACAATGGAGAGGGACCGTTCATTGTCTTGAGTAGGACATATGTAAGCGCATGTTGGTGAAAAGTCACCACCTGCTGCAAGCCCTTGAGATGGCTTGCACTACTGCTACTGCTTGCACTTGCTACTATGCACTAAGTAGGTAAGGATTTGACTCTGATACAAACCCTTCCGGTGGCTTGCAGGATACTGCTTTAACGCACCATGGTTTTGATAGTTCGCACCCACATAGTTACTTCATGCATTCTCTATCAAGGCAGCATTTCCATCACACCTCCTTATCTCTCCGTGAATATTTTGCCCAAAACATAGCGCAACACTTCCACAATCTCTATACAGCCGCGATTTGGCGCCTTCTGATTTCTCTTTGTCCCCTAAACTCAAATTTTACATTAAGGGGATTTATTTTGAGACTACTTAGAACATCCAAAAAGCCATCATTATGAGTGCTCTCGACAACTTTACAGATTGAGATACTTTCAGCACTTCTACGATCAGTGGAAAATCCATTGGAACCGCTCTTTTGAGTCAAGTGGGTGTTACTTCGAAAGTGATAACTTATAATTGTAAAAGTTTTGCATAAAACTATTTTGGGACGTATATAACGACCCTGGAGGGCAAATATTTTCATAAAATACGTCAATAATTGAATTTAATGTAAATGGGTGATAATAGTATTAAGGACTTATTATTAACTCGACCTATTTCGATTATTTTTAAATTAAATATACGGAAAAAATTCCAATTCCGCATGAAAAGGACTCCAAATGTTGAATGCGGACGGGATGCATTGATAAGTTGGGAATTTTTTTTCTCTTTACCACTCATAATAACATGTATATTGCGACCACCGTAGATTAGAGTGCATTTTGCTTCACTTTCTTTAGTTTTTTATTTTTTTGAATGCGGAGACTGTCTGAAAAATAATAACCTCTGGGTATTTATCCATTGACAGTAAAATTGTGAAAAAAATTAAATTTGAATCAACACCGAGTCATTTAATTGATGTTAATACGTCGGTTAGGAAACATTTTGAAAGATTTGATGCTTTCCCGGTGAATATCCGCAGTCCTCCCAAGTCCTCCATTGAAACTTCGGCCAAAATGAAGACCCCAACCAGTAGGGAAACCAGAGAGAAATTTTACCTAGAAAATTTTTAATGGATATTTTATATTCAGAAGCATTAAAATATGTAATTAGTATATTATAGGCAAAGTTGGCGTATGTATATCAAGACAATTACATGGAATTTAAGGGTGCCATTCACATGCAACAAGCATTTTTATTATTTATGTTCTTATCGGACATATAGACTTGCAATTTGGAAATCTGCTTAGCGGCTATTCCAAGAAAAGCTGTGTTCATCAAGCTGTACCCTTCATCGTCTTCGTGGATTTTATAATCGAGTAGAATCATAATTCTTAAAAGTGTTGTGGCTCTTGATAGGACATTATAATTATCATACATTATATCATATATACTGAGTTAGTACGCGTGCAGCGAAGATCGGCAAGATACGTTAAAGGCCGTTATGATAATCTCGTTAGTGGAACTGACCTTTTGCAGCAACTGGAATGGGAAACGCTTTCAGACCGTCGATTAAAATTTACATCTACATATTACCCTGCGATCCACCTCTAGGGTGTTTGGCAGGGGGTGACAAGTCACCAAAATGCAGCATACAAGCGGACCGCCACATTCACACCGCACGGTCATGAATATTAAGGATACTAACCAATTCCATCATTAACTAAAAACCATCATGCAGCATGCAAGAGAATCCCCACGTGCACGCCACACATGTACGATGACACATAATATTCTACATGCTGCTTAAGAGCTATAACATGCTGCTTAAGAGCTTAAGCTATAACATGCAAAACATGCTGTTAAAAACACCATAAAACTCCGTAAACATGCTTTAAGAAATGCATAAGTTAGTAAGCTACACTACCAGTCAACTTATCTATTTCTAAGTCCTTACACAGCCGTTATAGTCTCTTATCGCTCGCGGAAAAAACGACATTTTAAATCTATCTGTTCTACACTCTATCTCTCTTATTTTATTTTTATGATCTAATCTACCATAGTACGTTGGCGGTCGTAAAATATGATCAACTTCGTCGGAAAATAAACTACTCTTGAATTTACATAATAGATTTAGTCTTGTTTTCAATCTACGGTCTGACAGTGATTCCCATCCGAGTTGTTCTAAGAGGTCAGTAACACTAACAAGACTATCGTAACGGCTTTTCACGTACCTGGCTGCTCTTCTCTGTACACGTTCTAACTGTGTTTTTAAGCCTGTTTCATGAGGATCCCAAACACTGGAAGCATATTCTAAATGGGGTCTAACGAGTGAGAAGTAGCTTATTTCTCTCACTTTGTCGTCGCACTTGCCTAGAATTCTTTTAACAAATCCCAATTTACGATTAGCTTGACCTGTTATTTCCCGAATATGTTTATTCCACGATAGATCATTATTGAGCCTAACTCCGAGATATTTTACGGATTCTACCATCTCTAATTGGGTATCCTGAATGAAATAGCTCTGTTTTGGGGAGTTATTTTTCCCCCAGAATTTCATTACTACGCATTTTTTCAAATTTAACTCTAGCTGCCACGAATCGCACCATGCTTGGATTGCAGTAAGGTCGTTCGTTAGTTTATCCTTATCTTCACTGCTACGTATTTCTCTGTATACTACAGCGTCGTCTGCAAATAATCGAAGTTTACTGTCTATTATTTCACCAATATCGTTGATATAGAGTAGGAAGAGGAGTGGGCCTATGACACTACCCTGAGGGACGTCAGAAGTGACTCTAACTTCGTTGGAGGCTACGCCGTCTAATACTACTCTTTGCACGCGATCGCTCAAAAGTTCTCTGATCCAGGAAATTACATCATCGTCTAGGCCGTATGATTTTAGTTTTACTAATAACTTTCCGTGGGGCACTTTATCAAATGCTTTTTTGAAATCAAGAAAAATCGCGTCCACTGGAATGTTGTCCTCTCCGGAGACTAATATATCGTGGGCAAACAGCGCTTACTGAGTTTCGCATGATCTACCTTTCCTGAATCCGTGTTGAGTTCTCATTCAAAGTTATGCGTGTCTAGGTGTTTCATTACTGAGCTGACAACAATCTGTTCAAGGATTTTTCATGAAATGGACGTTAAAGATATCGGTCTGTAATTACATGTCTGTTCCTTGTCTCCACTTTTGAATATGGGAGTTACATTGGCAATTTTCCAGTCATTTGGTACTCCGTGTTACTTTATGGATTTTGTGAATATTAGCTGCAAGTAGGGGGCCATTTCTGACGCTAGTTCTTTATACACGCGAGAAGGGATTTCGTCTGGACCAGGTGACTTATTTGGACTGAGCAATTTCAATAAAATTTCTATTCCGTGAGCACTAATATCAAGGGGAGGCATCTTTCGTATGCAGTGATTATCAACCGCCACGGATGAATTATCAGATGACTCGGTGAACACGCTCTTGAAGTAGGAATTTAATAAATTGGCTTTATCGGAACTGTTTGTTAACACATCTCCATTATCGTTTCTTAGCGAACAAACGGTAGATCTTTTACCATGAACTTCCCTAACATAAGACCAAAATGCTTTTGGGTAATCCCGTAACTGCTCTACAAGTGTTTTCCTTTTAAAATTCGTGAATGCATTCCTGAACGCTTCCTTAGTAGCGGCTTTAGACAACTTATATTTATTAATTATTAACTCTCGATCACTAGGAGATACATCATGAATGATTTTTTTCATCTTAGCATGGCACGCTCTCTGTCGCCTTAACGATTTTCTGACTTCCGCGTCATACCATCTCGGTTCGCTACCTTCTTTTTTTATTTTACTAGGGATATATCTTTTGATTCCTGAATTTATGAGTGAAAGAAAAGCTTTCCAAGTCCCTTCTACATTTGATTCCATTACTGATTTTTGAAACACGGGAAAAGCATTTTTCAGATTACTCTTGAAGGCATCAAAATCAGCTCTTTTAAATATGAAAACTTTTCGTTCTCGTTTAAAACTTTTTGCGATATTTAAAGAAAACTTAGCAGTTACTGCCCTATGATCACTGATTACCTCGACGGTGCTCACATTTATTACCTGATGTGGTATATTTATCACCAACAAATCAAGAATATTTTCTCCTCTGTTAGGAGCGGAAGCTATTTGAAGCAATGCGTTTGATGAAAAAGCGTGCAGTAACGCCTCGCAAATGACTCTATCTCTCCCACCGGGTATGAAGCTATAGGTCTTCCAATCTATAGAGGGTAAGTTGAAATCTCCGCCTAATATCAGATTTCTATCAGGATATTTGGATACTATGCTGTTTATTTGGGTTTCAAAATCCAAAATTGATGTTATATCTGTGTTTGGTGGTCTATAGTACGAGCATACAAATATAGTTTTCGATTTAGGACATTTAATTGAACACCACACAGATTCAACGCTGGTCTCCGGTAAGGTTTCCGCTTGGCTGACAATTGAATTCTTTACAGCTACAAATACTCCTCCTCCAGCTCGGTTAACTCTTTCCTATAAACGGTGAAAGATTTTGGGAAGACTTCACTGTCTGAATCGTCATCTGTAAGCCAACTTTCTGTTCCTATAATGACGTTACACTTCGTACTATGAATTAAATGGTGGAATTCAGGAATCTTATTTCTTAAACTACGGCAATTAATTACTGCCACGACTATTACTTCATCACTCATATTATTGCAATTTGGGAGTATTTTCGATTCGCTCTTTCCGATTAATTTATTTTTAGGCCCTGTATTCCTACTTCCGGGTACTGCAGAATTTTTTATCTAACTTTTTAAATGACTTGAATCTACTGACCTCTGATTTCCCGTTTTTGTCTCACCAACTGACCTACTACCTTTCCTTCCATTGACATTATGACGCCGCTGACGTTTCCCATGCTTAAAGGTACTAAATGTTTTATTGTAAATTAGTGATGCTGAGCCTGACACGCTGCTTTTCCTTTCTATTAATCTATTCTGATTTCTGGAGGAACTTTTGTTACTAAAAACTTTAGAATTTACCCCTTTATTTATCGACCCATTATAAGCACTACACTCTGGCCTTCTCTCTACTCTAAAAAAGACCTACAGTGCTCAAATATATTACTCGCTACACATCTAGCTGACTCGGCCGTGTAGTAGTGTAGCTCTTAGTAGTGGTAGTACTCCTAATACTTGAATCCTTATCTGTTACCTAGTACATACTAACAGCACGCCTAGCATGTTTTCTACATGGGTCTTGAGTCCCTGTCCATCTGTGTAGTTGTAGAATGCATGTATATTGAGGTCACTCTCCATTTTGATGACATCTGTAGTGTAGTGGGGCTTGCTTGTGAGGCTTCGCCTCGTGACAAGCATTAGCGATTTATGCTAATGCATAATTAGTCGTAGTTACACTAACTCTAGGGTATAGTGTAATGCATGTTGGTGATTACTCACCCCCTGCCACACACCCCTGAGGTGGCTTGCAGGGTATTTTGTAGATGTAGATGTAGAATAGACTGGTTTGGAACTTACATCATAGATTGAGTCAAAATTTTAATCGACGGTCTGAAAGCGTTTCCCAACCCAGTGTAACGGCCTATACTGCTATAACAAAACCTAGCTATAACAGCAATTCTCATATAAAATCTCTTAATATGTATCATGACAAATATTTTTTATTTTTACATGAATAAAATTAAAATCTAACAGTAAGTATGTCACCTAAGTTATTGGAATGAAGGAATATGGAGAAATGAGGAATGGGAAAGAATGACGGGAACTCCATGACATGTTATCTCTGACCAATTGTATGTTCAAGTGAGCGGAGCGTTGGATGCCCCCCGCCTCTTTCCCCACCCTCTGCACCCTGACGATGCGCTGCCTTTCACTTCTGGGGGCGAAATGTTTCCCTACCCTCCTGGACCCTGTAATCTCAAGACCAGAATTCGTGGCGTCTGTTATCGTTGGGAGGTTTTTCTGCTCCCACTTACTCCCTGGCCACTAAAGCTAAACGGTCACATTATTGCGCACTGCCTGGCTCACGTTGCCATAAGCAACTGAGCCTCATGGACTGCCAAACTCTGTTTTCCTATACGCAATGCCAGGCCTTTGGGTATTTTTCCAATTCCGACGTGATAGGAGATCTTCCTCCAGAATTATCCTCATACATATTCAGGTAAGATTTTCTGCATGCTACAGACTGTCCAATTAGTGTTTCGATGGTTAAATATTTTTTACGTTTTGTAAAATGTTTTAAGGAGCATTCATTGACCAGTGACAGAAGATTTTCATTTTTCCTCGTAAACGCTTAGAGATATCAAAGTGCGATCAGCTTACTTTCATAGATCAGGGAGTTAAGTATTTAAGGTTTCCTGAACTCTGGTGATATAGTAATTCGAAGGTCCTTTCATTCACGGTTTCCTGATACATTATTTCTGAATAGACGCTTTATGTGAAGGGATATGCGAAAGCCAAGGTTGTCAAGAAAAATGATGATTACATTCACATTTCAATCTCTTGAGATGCGTTGCGTCGGAAATGAAATCACCACTAGCGGCGCTGTGATCGCTGACGTCATAATTCAATATGGCCGTCAATTAGGGTATACTTGCCCCGAGATAAGGTGGAAGTGTATACCGTGATTTAGTAATTTGAAGTCATGAGTGCTAAAGTTTTCATTACGTTCGATGAAATACTGCGGTATTTGGGCGAGAATTCCAGCCGAAGAAATATTGTTGAAGGAGAGTGTGTGTTAAACGCTGGACTGGTGATGGTGGTGGGGGTTCAACATCGAAGTGACACCAAACTTAAAATTATGGCCCTTGTTCTCCAAACAGGAGAAGTTTAAACTATTTATTGGCATATATGGCTTTACTTATGAATGGGCCGCTCACTGGTCTACGACGCAGCGACGGACAAAGATTGCCGATGTCTAACGAGAATGGCTTCATTCGGAGGAATGAATTCCTAACTAGGCCGACATTAAGCGCAGCTGCAGAGAAGCTCTTCCGCCATCTAACGAGGAGCTTCTCACCACTAGGAGTCAGGACCCTGTTTAATACAGTGATACAATTTGTACAGCGTTTACGGCTAACTATACCCGTAACATGGTTTAATATTGTACATTTTAGAATCTGTACTTTGCAACCAGACAACATGTTTAGTTTCACGAGTTATGACTGCGTGTTACGTGGTCTGTGCGTGCACCTTCTGTTTTGCGTGTTTGTGAACAGTTTTCCTCCCTCTAAACGATGAATTGAGTCAATTTTCTGAGAGGGACTAATTTTTCTTCACTTTCTATAGAAGAGAAAATTGCAATAAAAGAAGGAAGGTCTCTCCCTTTACTGAACATATCTCAGAATCAGAGTAGCATGGGGAGGCAATACTGTAAAGTGTAGGTACATGAGAGAAACATTTGCATATGTGGTTGTGACTCTACCAATAGTTTAAACTAGTTATTTAGTCTTAACCAAAGAGCCGCTGCAAATAAACGGGTTTCTCGGTTTAAGTCCGGATGAGAAAATAGTGATAAAGAAATTCGACTGCTCCTGTAAAGCTGGACAGTCAGAGAAGTGCAAGCACGTAGCCGCTGTGCTGTGGTATTTAAATATAGGTAATTTTTTTTATAAGTTGTAGTTTCAATTGACGCTAACGTAGGCTTAGATGATTAATTATAAATTACTTTCATACTAGTCATTTATCAGAAACTTCGGCGTACAACTTATTTATTTTTATGTTAAATTCGCGTTTCATTATATGTTGCCATTGCTTCCAATTCATATAGAAATTTATAAACTCGGTAGCATAAATATGGTTTCGTAACGGTTTGCGTATAGTATTAAGGTAATATTTAACGTTCAAATTCTTTTTATTTTGGAACGACTTAAATGAATTGGAGGAGCTCTCCTCTACGGATGTGAAATGCATCTGGAATAAGCAAAAGAAGCTTTCTTTCTTCATCTCAGCATAATTCCTACCTTTCTTCATCCCGTCCATAAAACCTATTCTCTTCCTTCCCCTTCCCCGCTTACCCAACATCCTTCCCTCTATCACGGCCTTCAGCAAACCACCGTCCCTCATTACCCCTTCCAGCCACCTACCCTGTCTTCCCCTAATCTAATCTATAAGTTTCCTCTCCTCGTCCACCATGTCAAGCACTTCCTCATTTGTCTTCCTTTCCGTCCAACGCACCTTCTCCATCCTCCTCCACACCCACATCTCACAAGCCTTCAGCCTATTTCCGTCTTCCTTTCTCAAGGTCCACGTTTCTTCCCCATACAACGCCACACTCCATATCAAGCTCTTTACTAGCCTCTTTTTTACATCCTTACTTAAGGTCCCCGTCATCAGCTCCCTTCTATTATTGAACGCTTCCTTCGCTAGCGCTATTCTCCTCCTAATGTCTTTGCTCCTATGTCCCCTTTCTTCTAGCGTACTACTCATGTAATTAAATTGTTCTACTTGCTCCGGTTTGTGACTTCCTACCCTTATCACCAGCTACGTTTTCTTTGTCCTAGAGAATCTTATTACTTTTGTTTTCCTATTATTTATCTTCATTCCGCATTTCTCACACTGCTTTTCCAGTGCAACTAATAAAGTTTGTAGTCCTTTCGATGACCGACCTACCAACGCCTGGTCGTCTGCGAATCTAACCGACTTTATCCACTGGCCTCCTACTTTCATTCCCACATCTACCTCAACCCATGCCTCTCTTACTATTTCCTCAGCATAGATGTTACAAAGTAAAGGCGACAACGGGCACCCTTGCCGTACCCCGCGACCTATAACTGCCCAACCTGATTCACCGTCAGCTACCCTTACCTGAGCCCTCTGCCCCATATATAAGTTTCGGATGAGTCTCTTATCACGCCAATCTATTCCTATTTTACCCAGTATCTGCACTAGTTTCTCCCAGTTTACTCTGTCAAACGCCTTTTCGAAATCTACAAAACAAGCGAAAACATCCTGATTATGCTCTATGTTTCTATCTATAAGTGTCCTCATTACCGCAATCGCATCTCTGGTTCCCCTCCCCTTCCTAAACCCAAATTGGTCATCGCCTAAATAGCACTTTGCTCTGCTCTCCAACCTTCTATTTAGTATTCTAAGCATCACTTTTGCTGCGTGCGAAATTAAACTGATTGTTCTATACTCCTCGCATTCTGACGCTTTCTTCTTCTTCGGGATAGGTATTAATACTGTTTTTACGAAATCCTCTGGCCATATTCCTTCCTCGTAGATCCTGCGAATAAGTTCGAAAAACGATTTTCTCCCCTTACTACCTAGATTCTTCAGTAGCTCCGAAGGTAGGTTATCGGTTCCCATGGCTTCTCTACCCTTCATCTCTCTTAATGCCATCTCTATTTAACTCTCAAGTAACTCTGGTCCGAGGCTATCCTTATCTATTGTTCCTTCATCCTCTACATCTAGGCTAAGGGGTTTATTCTCGCTGTCATATAGCTCCTCTACGTATTCTCTCCATCTTTCTTGGATATCTTCCTGTTCGATTAATATCTTCCCCGTTTTGTCCTTAACCTTTGGTATCGTTTGACCTCTCTTACCACCCGATAACATTTTCAACTTGGCGTACAAAGCGCCCCAAAACTTCCCCCTCCTCCGGCATCTTTTCCATTTCCTCACATTGTCCCATCCACCAGTTTTCTTTTGCCCGATTGGTCACTCACCTGAGTGTATTATTCAATTCCTTGTACTTCCTCTTCCCTGCGTCGGTGTTCACGTTTTTCCATATCCTTCTCTCCTCCATTTTCTTTATCATTTCTTCTGTAACCCACTGCTTCTTAACCCTCTTCTTTTCCACCGTTCCTATTGTTTTCTCTGCCGCTCCTACGATGCCTGTTTTTATAACCTCCCATCTCTTCTCTATGGTTCCCATCCGCTTCTCTTCACCTATGTTCTTTTCTACCAGCTCTTGGTATTCCCTCCTTTTCAACCCTTTCAATGCTTCAAGATTCCACCTCTTTATCTTCCTACCTTTACAAAGCCTTTTGAATCTGACTTCACACTTCATCATCACCAAGTTGTGATCTGAGTCCGCATCCGCCCCTGGATAGCTACGAGAGTTTTTTACACTGTTCCTAAATCTCTGCATCACCATTATATAATCAATTTGGTATCTCCCAGTATCACCCGGCATTTTCCATGTGTACCTACGCCTGGGGTGATGTTTAAACCAAGTGCTTGTCACTACTAATTTATTTCTTCTACAAAATTCAACTGCCTTTTCCCCGCGATCATTTCTTCTTCCTAGCCCAAACCCTCCTACTTCTAATCCGTCCCTCCCCTCTCCCACCACTGCATTCCAGTCACCCATCACTATCAGGTTTTTCTTGCCCGGCACTTCTCTAATTATTTCTTCTACTTGCTCGTACACCTCTTCCACCTCTTCCTCCCTATGGTTGCTCGTAGCATGTATACCTCGACCAGTACGAAGTTCGTCGGGCGTGCTTTTATTTCTACCACTAGTATCCTGTCGCTCGCCTGTTCAATGTATACCACCCTCAGACCCAACTTTGTGTTCAGTACCATGCCTACTCTCTTTGACTCTCATCTCCCCCACTATAGATCACCCTGTAGTTATCACTCCAATAGTCCCCGCTATCCTTCCATCTCACCTCGCACAATCCCAAAGCATCTTTTTTTCCTTTTTCTATTTCCTGATTAATATTTTCAAGCTTCCCGGCCCTCATCATGGTCCTTACGTTCCAAGTTCCTATTTTTACCACTGTTTTCCTCCTCCTCTTCCTCTTTTTCTTCTTCTTCTCCCTCCTTTCCCTTGTATCTTCTGATGATGTTGCTGTGCAAGGATTTCGTGTGATGACGACCGCGGAGGCCTTGCCTGCCCCGTTGCCGGGCACGACACCCGCCCTAGTGGGCGGCGTCCCGTAGTTGCCAGGAATCAATTCTCTTTGAATGACTTTCACGTTCTGGGAAGTGATAGTTGAGAAGTATTCCCACGCAATTCAACGGTATTTTTAACATGACACCATCACGGAACTACCTTTCGTCTGGCTCCTACCCTTCGACCTATCTGGCATGGGTGGCCCTACCAGGAGCAATGTACCTACTCCTGCCAGTCCAGCTCTAGGGGTCATTGGAACGCACAAGCCCTTACACCACGTCAAGGTCGTAGTTCAACGAAGGGTCATGTCAATGAACCTCTATAATTAAAAAACCTCCATAGAAGTCCGGAGGGGGTCCAAGGATGGACCTCCTATCAATGAAATGTTTAAAAAAAATTTGTTTTCTCGCATTTTCATCTAAGTATTAATTTAAATAATATATACGAAGATAAAACTTTCAAACGAAATGCGAAGGTGATACTCGCTACCACGGCCCAATAAGTATCCCATTATGGGCTGGAATCACGTAACTCACTGAAGGTAAATATGGCTTTCCGTCACTCCAGTTAATATGTTTTTTTGTGAAAAATCCCGCTAATGGCGAAAATGAAAAAGTAACCCATTGAAAGTGCAAGGAATGCGCATTTAATAAATGTAAGAAACATACCCGTGAGTTGGATAATTATAGATAGATAAGCGTAATAAAATGACCAATATTTAAGCAGGGTATTCGGAGGCCGCGCTTCGTAAGGCTACCGTGGGAGCTTATTGGGGCTACGGAAGTAGCTTCGTGACATTTACAGAATATGGGTGGAAGCCTAATATGCTACCGGTAGCTTCTGCTTGCTCTTTCTCCTGTAGCTTCCATGATAGAGAATACCGATGGGAGCAAGTAGCTTATTGAAGCATCTTTTCACCAGAAAGCTCCGATGCTTCGACTTAGAGAATAAGCCCCCAGGTCTAGGGAACTCATGGAATCTTACCCTCGTGTCTCTGCAAGCCTTAGATGAGCATTGCGGAACGCAACAATTTTTATTTGATTTCACCTTTTTAGGTGAAAAAGTCATCGGCGTATTCTGCATTTCTAGAAAAGGTAAATTGTCTCACTCCCAGCACTACAGCAGCTACACCACTCGCTATCAGCTATACCCGTATTAGTGATTACAGTTTTCTCCGCTAGTTGGCGTGTCACTTGTCTGGAACTCCGAATAGTGCAAATCTATATCTACAAAATACCCTGCAGGCCACCTCAGGGATTTTAATTTCATGAGTAGTTTACTGTGGGAAACTTTATCAAATGCCTTTTTAAAGTCAAGATAAATCACATTAGCTGGAATGTTATGTTCACCCGTGACTAAAATATAGTGGGGGAAAAGTGCTAATTGATTTGCGCAAGATCTTCTCTTTCTGTATCCGTGTTGCAAGATCTGCATATCGAGGTGTCTCATTACTGAACTTACAATTATATGTTCAAGGACTTTGCAAGAGATAGATGTGAGAGATATCGGTGTGTAGTTCGATATCTGTTCCTTATCACCGCTTTTGAATATTGGAGTGACATTTGCAATTTTCCAGTCCATGGGTACTTTGTGTTCGTTGATGGATTTACTAAATATATTCTGCAAGTAGGGTGCTATTTCACAAGCTAATTCTCTATACACGTGGGCAGGAATTTTTTCAGGACCTGGGTATTTATTTGGACTTAAAGATTTTAGCAAGTTTTCTATTCCGTGAGTGAAAATATCGATAGGCGGCATCTTTTGCTGGAAATGATCATTTAACTTTACGGATGTAATCTGTGATGACTTGTTGAACACACTTTGAAATTAGGAATTTAATAAGTTGGCTTTGTCCGAACTGTTTGTTAGTAATTCGGCATATTCGTTTCGTAGTGGAATAACTGTTAATTTATTGCCTTGAGCATCCCTTAAGTATGACCAAAATGCTTTAGGGTTATCCTGTAAACGTTCTACTAATGTTTTTCTTTTAAAATCCATGAATGCATTCCGAAATGCTTCCTTTGTAGTGGCTTTAGACCATTTGTATTTTTCAATTATTTAATTTTGATCACCAGTGGACAAATGTCTGCGGATGTTTTTCATCTTAGCGTGGCATACTCTCTGACGTCTTAACGATTTTATCACTTCTGCATTGTACAATCTTGATTCGCTGCCCTCTTTTTTTACTTTACTTGAAGTATATTTTCTGATCCCCGAATGTATGTACGAAAGAAAAGCTTTCCAACTACCCTCTGTGTCTAACTTTACGCTTGATTCTTGGAAGTCGGGAATAGAATGTTTTAGATGACTCTGGAACGCATTGAAATCGGCTTTTTTAAATGTAGAACTTTCTTCTGTGTTTAAAACTTTTAATCCTATTCAAAGAGAACTTAGCGGTAACCACTTTATGGTCACTAATGCCCTCAACAGTACTTACTTACTTCCTCGGCACTACAGCCCGGTATGGGCTTTGGCCTCCCTCAAGACGCCTGTCCATTCTCTCCTGTTCTGCACTTTCTCCCACCATCTGACAATCCTCATAGCCTTTATGTTTTCTTCCACATCCTGCATCCATCTTTTCCTTGGTCTTCCTCTTTTTCTCTTTCCATCCATATTTACATGTAGAATCTTCTTAGGCATCCTTTCTTCACTCATTCTTTCTACATGATCTAGCTAAGCTAACCGTTGGGTCTTCACAAATCTCACTATGTCTTCGCCTCGGATAATATTTTCTATTTCCCTGTTTGTTCTTATCCTCCAATTTACCACATCTATCACGGGGCCATATATCCTTCGTAAAACCTTCCGTTCAAATATCCACAGAGCTTGCTCATTTCCAGCGGAGATGGTCCACGTTTCTGCCTCGTATGTCACGACCGGTCTGATAAGTGTCTAATAGATCCTGACTTTCATCTCCTTAGATAGAAGAGTTGATTTCAGGAGCTTAATATTATCAAAGTAAGCCCTATTTCCAGCCATTATCCTCTTGTTGATCTCTTTTGTCATTGAGTTCTTACAGTTTAAATTAGTACCGAGGTAACTGAAATATTTTACATTTTCAAAGTTGTACTGCCCAAATGTAACGTTTTGAGTCCATATTCTGTCTTCAGTGGCTGACATTTTCATGTATTTGGTTTTTATCTCATTGATTCTGAGCCCTATATTCTTACTCTTCTGTTCTAAAATTTTGAATATTTCTTTCAGAGAATCCATACTCCGTGCCATTAGAACTATGTCGTCGGCATAGGCCTGAGTAGATTTATGCACAATTGTTCCCTCTAACCTCAGTTCTTTTATGGCTTCATGTAGACAGATTAAATAGTACTGCAGATAGAGAATCTCCTTGTCTTACTCCAGTTGTTATCTTAAAGGCTTCACTAGTCCTGCCCCCGATATAAACCTTAGCTTGAGATCCTTCAATAGTCATATTTACCAACTTAATTTGTTTTTTTTGTATTCCAAATCCCTCCAATGCATTCAACATTTTTATTCTATTGACACTATCAAAAGCTTGCTGGAAATCAATGAAAAGCATATGTAGGTCAATGTTGTACTCATAACATTTCTCCATGCACTGTCTCATTACAAAGATTTGGTCGGTTGTTCCTCTTCCCGGCCTGAAGCCACATTGGTATTCACCAAGGATTTCTTCAGCATACGTGTTAAGTCTCCTCTGCAGTATACAAGAAAGTACCTTATAAGTGGAATTTAGTAATTCCCCTATAGTTGCTGCATTGCAATTTATCTCCCTTCTTGAAGATAGGGCAAATAAAACCAATCTTCCATTCCTCGGGCATCTCTTCTTTTTCCCAGATTTCACATATCAGTCTATGTAGGTTCTTTATTAAATTTTTTCCTCCACACTTGATTAACTCCGGTACGATTTGATCTTCCCCTGGAGCTCTCCCATTCCGCTGCCGCTTTACCGACTCCTCCACCTCCTCAATTGATGGCCTGCTAATCTTGGTGTCCACCCTCATGTCCAACATTTCTCCATCCTCCTCATCTATCTCATTAACATTCAGCAATTCCTTAAAGTGCTCGGCCCACCTTCCCAGTACTTCTTCCTCTGTTCCAACCAACCTCCCATTCTTATCCTTACATGCATTTGTTCTTGGTTGTAATTTGTTTGTCATCCGTTTGATTACCTGGTATAACTTTCTAATTTCATTTTGTGTGTTCAGTTCCTCAATCTTTTCCATATACCCCTTTAAGAATTGTTTTTTCTATTTTCGTAGTATTTTATTTGCTTATCTTCTGCTTTTTTTATATCTTTCGACATTTTGTCTTGTCTCTTTCTGGATAGCGTTCCTTAGATCTATATTCTTCCTTTCTATTGCTTTTCTGCACTCATTATCAAACCATTCTTCATTCCTTTTTCTCTTTCTTTCTCCTATAGTCTCATTTGCAGCCTCTTCCATAGCCTTCTTTATATTAAGCCATTTTCTCCCTACTGAGTCAGTTACACTCGGGTTCTCTGCTCCTTCTTCCAGTTTCTTACCCAGGGTTTCCTGGTATTGGGCTACAGCTTTTGGTTGCCTGAACTTTTACACGCTCCACTGTATTCTCTTGGGTCCTTTAATACGTCCCACATTCGCAATTCTTTCCCCGAGCTTGGTCCTTACCAAATAATGGCCTGAATCACAGTTCGGGCCTCTTGCAGACCTTATGTCAACGACTGAAGATGCATGTCTTCTGGAAACCAGAACGTGATCAATTTAATGCCCTCAACAGTGTTTACCCTAATTACTTGTTGTGGTATATTTGTTCCCAATAAATCAAGAATATTGTCCCCTCTGTTAGGCGTCGTAGCTATCTGATGTAGGGCATTTGATGAGAACGTGTACAGCAGGGACTCGCTTGTATCTTTGTCTCTTTCCCCTGAAATGTAACTGTAGGTCCTCCAATCTAGAGTGCGTAATGAAATCTCCACTTATGATTAAATTTCTTTCGGTGTTCCTGGATGTGATATTCTTTATTTGTGTTTCGAGTTTTAAAAATTGAGGTGACGTCGGTGTTAGGTGGCCTGTAGTATGCGCACTCGAATATTTTTTTTGATTTAGGGTATCTAATAAAGCACCATACAGGTTGTAGCCTGGCATCTGGGACGATTTCCGCTTAGCTGACATTGGTATTCTGTACAACTATAAATTCTCCGGTTCGGTTGGACCTATCTTTTCTGTAAACGTTGAATGATTTAGGAAAAATTTCACTGTCAGAAATATCGTCCGTCAGCCAAATTTCTGTATCAATAATGACGCTACACTCCGTGCTATGAATACGGTGATGAAATTCTGGAATCTTATTTTTTAAACTACAGCAGTAAACTACTGCTTCATGATTATTTGTTATGCGTTTCGGGGATATTTCAAGGTTGTTGTCTTTAATTAAGCCTTTGGACCCTGTACTCGGATTACTCCTGGATAAATTACTAACTATCTAAATTTCCATATCACGCAGTTTTTCTCAATAACGCACGCGATCGCGTTATCGATTGTTTTCAATTGCGCTCATGATAGCAAAAATTTGATCACCATTCTTCAACTGCTGTCAGGTGCTTTAAATTACTATTTTGTCGATGGAGTGCGTTCTTAGGACAGTATCTGTGAGGATTTTCCTTCTAGACCGGTTTACATTTTGGATGAAGATAACAACGTGAAAAAAGGAAGCATGATCCCATCCCAGGCCCAATAGATTTGACCTCAAAAGCATCTACATTTGCAAAATACCCTGCATGCCACCTCAAGGGTGTGAAGGAAGTATAGGTCCACCTCAAGCATTGGAAGTTCTACTATAGAGTAATAATAGCATTATTTCAATTTTGTCAGCCATTGAGGCTGCAGACAGTTACACAGATAGCTGCTGAGATTTTATTGCTGTATTTCAGTTGCAAACTACATTAATATTAACAGTTCCTCTAACATTGGTTGCATACCTATAGTGTGGTGCATGTTTTTGAGGATTGAAGGAGCCGGGATCCTACTCCAGGCCCAGTCACTTGACCTAAAAGGCATAGGAAGTGGTACTGTAGAGTAGTAGTCGAATAATTTTCATTGTTTCAATGATTGAGGCTGCAGACAGTTATGCATGAGGTACTGCATTTATGTAGAATTAGTTACAAAATACATAAACACTAACGGTCCCTTTTAACTTTGGTATAGCAAACCTATAGTGTGGTGCATGCTTGTAAGGCTTCGCCTCTTGACAAGCAATAGCAATTTATGCTAATGCATCAATAGTCATAGTCACACTAACTTTAATAGGGTATAGGGTAATGCATGTTGATGACACCCTAGTGGTGACTTGCGTCGTATTTCGTTGATGCAGATATGTTTTCCGGTGTTTAAGTTTTTGTTCCATCACTTTTGTCAAATTTTTGTCTCAGTCAACCGGTGAAATAAAATTGTCGTGCTTGGAGCGCTAGATTGGATTATACATTTATTATTGCTATATTCCATCATAGGTTTCCGCGGCGTTCAGATGAATTATTCTGCATTTTCGGGTGTCCAACGCGTAGGTTGATTTTTAGGACAACAGTTTCGCTCTAAGCAACCTAATTAATTTATTATTGCTGTTCGAGCGTCTCTTCTTGCTTTGGGTGCGACTCAACAGTTTTTGGTGCGTTGTCACATTTATCTTACAATTAGACTCAATAGTTGATCGAATGCATAATAGAATGATCTTAATTTTAATCGACGTTCTGAAAGTGTTTCCCATCCCAGTTGCTGCAAAATGTCAGTAACGCTAACGAGATTATCATAACGGCCTTTAGCATATCTTGCCGATTTTCGCTGAACTCTTTCTAACTCAGTTTCCAAGCCTATCTCATTGGGATCCCAAATACTGGCAGCGTATTCCAATTGGGGTCTAACGGGGGAGAAGTAGCTGATTTCCCTAACGTTATCGTCGCACTTGCCAAGTACTCTTTTAACAAATCCTAAATTACGATTAGCTTGGCCGGCAATTTCTCGAAAACGTTTACCCCACCTGAGATCAATATTCAGTTTAACTCCGAGGTATTTAACCGATTCTATAGTCTCTAATTTGCTGCTGTTTATGCAATAGCTGTTACAAGGAGCGTTTTTCCGTTTCCAAAAATTCACAACGCATTTTTTCAGGTTTAATTCTAGCTGCTACGCATCACACCACTCCTGTATTGTCTCTAGGTCTTTAGTTAACGCTTGCTTATAATTCAGGCTGCGGATTTACCTATACACTACTGCGTCGCCTGCAAATAATCTAAGCTTACTGTCAACTTTGTCACCGATGTCGTTTATTTACAAAAGGAACAGAAGTGGGCCTATGACACATCCCTGTGGGACACCCGATGTGACTTTTACTTCATTAGAGATAGTGCCATCTAATACAACACTTTGAACGCGATTGCTTAAGAATTCTCTAATACAGGAAATTACGTCGTCGTCTAACGTGCAAATAATCGAAGCTCTCAGTCAACTACTTCACCGATATCGTTTGTATACAAATGGAACATAAATGGTCCCATGACATTCTCCTGTGGAACACCTGATGTGACAAATTATGACTAGGCCAACTATCACTACGTTTACCAATCGATCTCAGATCGGTCTGAGTTCGGACCGATTTGAAAGTTCAGCAGCGAGCCGACTGAGATCGCCTGGTTTACTAACACGGTCTGAGAATATCGATATTGAACTATCAAATTCAGTAGTTCGAATTATTTTGAGATTTATTGCGTATTTCAGCCGCACACTTCCCTCCTTTCCCTTCTTACAACAATTGTCACGCCGTAAATGATATCGATTATATTTTGTTTACCATAGGCAACCAAAAGAAGAACGATGAGCGCCACACTCAGACCTCTTCGGATCGATCTGAGATCTCAGACCGGTTAGGGAAAGCGGGCTGACTCGGCTCGCTTCTCAGATCGATCTGGCCAGCCCGCTCCGTTTACCATACCGAGATGAGCCGGTCAGATCGATCTGAGATCGATTGGTAAACGTAGTGTTTGTTTGAATCCACAGATTTTTTTATGGGTACAACTAGTTTCAACGCTTCGGCGTCATCATCAGGTACCTGATGATGACGTAGGTGCGTTGAAACTAGTTGTACCAATAAAAAACTCTGTGGATTTAAACATAGTTTGCCTTGTCATTATTTGAAAATGAACATATACAAAGTTACGCCTGAAAGGATTGAATTCACCTGATGTAACTTTTACTTCATTTAGAGATAGTGCCGTCTAATACAACCCTTTGAACGCGATTGCTTAAGAATTCTTCAAACCATTTAATTACGTCAATTAACATGTTCTCACTTACCAGGATGCTCGATCCCCCCACCCTGGTATCCTGCGCAGCGGTCAGCCGGCACTGGATGTCCCTGGTACGATCTGACCCCGTCCTGCGCTCCCGTGCCATGTACCACATGCGGCGGCGCCTCAGGGAGACCCGGCTCGTGAGGGACGGCGAAGTGGTGCACGTATTCAACTTGTACACGCGGCAGGAGTGTGCGATGCTTGGAATGCCCGCTTCAGATCGTCGTTTTGGTAATCATGGAGGCTCCCTCAGTTTCCCTTTTTGCCGTTCGTCCCCTGAAGAGCGGTTAACCTAAAACTCTAGATATGAAAAGTACGGGCAACGCAACCAAAACAGACCTATCCAGTACACGGGGAAGATAGTGAATAAACTTGTTTCCACGGGAAAACATTTATTGCCTAGCATTTGAACAAGTTTGGGCCATGTGATGTCGTCAATTGTGGTTTTTGTAAAGTACTACGTTGTTTAAATGCCACATATCTTCCCCAGTTGCCTGGAATGTCGTCGTCGGTCGAGGAAAAACGTTGACCGTACTTTTCTAATCTAGAGCTTCATATTAGGGATGTGCGGTATATAAAAATATACGGAATCCGTTATTTTTAAAATATACCTAGAGGTATTTGATTAAAAAATATACCGGTGTACCGGGATATTGGAATTGTTTATAAATTATCATTCTACTAATTTTGCTGGTATTTGCTATCTACTTGTACCTACTTACCTACTATCTTCCGCTAATCTTATTTAATTCTCAGAATACTATAGAGTGTTAAGTATTAAGAATTAAAATATGCCATGTATTGATGCAATATTTCCAGGAATGTGGTTATGGCTTAACACATTCCATGGATTCTACACTAACTTTAGGGTTTAGTGTAATGCATGTTGGTGAATACTCACCCCCTGCCACATAACCTTCATCTACAAAATACCCTGCCTCAGGGGTGTGTGGCAGGGGGCGACCCTTGAGTTGGCTTGCAGGGTATTCTGTAAATGTAGATTCCTAGCTTGGCTGATGATGAAGTGACAAGGCAAGCGCGATTGATCTCAAATGGCAATCATGGGAACCAATATTTTTGCAATTGATCCCAAAAACAGCAGCTGGTTGATATGATCACCAGTCAATCTGCTTCGATCATCAGATGCAACATTGTTGACAATTGAGACGGTGCGCTCAGATGATATTGAAGATCCCAGAACAACACTGTATTTAAAGGCCACTCCGGCAGGAGCAGGGAAAGTCGTTCTGCTGTTCTGCGAATACTTCAGGGTTTCCTTGCTATGAGTAACAACGCCTGGCTGAAATATAATTGCAGCTTATTCGGTATTGAATGTGACGTGCTATATTCGCTCTCTTGCCCTATTACCCGAGTTATTTCATAATGATTCGCCAAAAAGGATGTAGACGCTTCGTCATGACTTATAAGTGGGTTTTCATACGTGTGAAATGAAGACCCTGTGGGGGTGATTAGAAGTGACCTAGGCGATGAAGGTCAGCGTTTACGTCTATGCTTATGTCAGCTAATGCGTTAGATACAACTCAAGGACAGGAAAAATGAATATAGGTAATATATTTGTTTATTATTTTTATAATTTATTTTTCACTCGTAAGACCTCACTTGGAGTACGCCGCTAGGATATGGGACCCTTACGAAGTAGGACTAATCTCTGAAATAGATAGAATACAACGGAGAGCAGCAAGATTTGTGAAAAGTTGTTACGATAAACTTAGCAGTGTTACCGAATTGCTGAAGGAATTAGGGTGGGAATCTCTAACTGATCGAAGGGAGAAATACAGGTTAAATCTTTTGCGCAAACTCGGAGCAGACAGTTTATTGCCGGACGTTCAACATATACTGCTAGAGCCAACGTACTACGGTAGAAGTGATCACAGAAATAAAATAAAGGAAATTGACTGCCGAACCGATAGATTCAAAAGATCATTTTTCTCACGTACAATAAGGGATCATAATAGTTGCGATAGATCAATCACATGAAACTCCAACCATCAATAGGTAGAGTAGAATTTTCACTTGTGCTTAATAACACCACATCATTACTAACTCTTTACACCGGTCGATTAGTCCGGAATTATTTTATTTTGTTCTTTGCATGAAGTAGCATCTCGTAGTATTCATAAATTAACAGTATCAGTAATATTAACCACTAGATGTGTCTATAGTATTTCTCTGCATGTTTGTATGTTGTTTTACGTATCACTCTCCCAGTTTCCGGTTGGACTGCGTACTGTTCTCCTGACTGCTATTAGTGTGTGCCTAGCGCCAGGGGGAGCGTGCGATGTTCTGATTTGTTCTGGGACGAGTGCTGCATGCCTGGTGTGGAATCACCCCGTGCCACACACCCTAGTGGTGGCGTGCACGGTACATCGTAGATGTATATTATTATTCTGTGAACATATTTGTCTCGAATGCATGTTAAGGAACCATGATTCTGGTAAGTACACGGATTTACCTATGCAGTACTGCGATCTCTGCACATAATCTAAGCTTACTGTCAACTGTTTCACCGATGTCGTTTATGTACAAAAAGAACAGAAGTGGGCCTATGACACTTCCCTGTGGGACACCCGATGTGACTTTTACTTCATTAGAGATAGCGCCATCTAGTACAACCCTTGAAAGCGATTGCTTAAGAACTCTCTAATCCAGGAAATTACGCCGTCGTCTAACCGGTAGGATTTTAATTTCATGAGTAGTTTACTGTGGGAAACTTTCTCAAATGCCTTTTTAAAGTCAGGAAAAAATGCATCAACTGGAACGTTATGTTCACCCGAGACTAAAATAACGTGGGCCAAAAGTGCTATTTGAGTTTCGCAATAAGTATATTCCCTTTCTGAATCCGTTTTGCGTTTTTGTTAACAAGTTCTGCATATTGAGGTGTCTCATAACTGAACTTACAATTATATGTTCAAGGAATTTGCAAGAGATAGATGTGAGAGATATGTAGTTCGATATCTGTCCTTTTCCTTTTCACCGCTTTTGAATATGGGAGTGACATTTGCAATTTTCCAGTCCGTGGGTACTTTGTGTTCGTTGATGGATTTTATAAATATATTCTGCAAGTAGGGTGCTTTTTCACAAGCTAATTCTCTAAACATGCGGGCAGGAATTTCTTCAGGACCTGGGGATTTATTTGGACTTAAAGATTTTAGCAAGTTTTCTATTCCGTGAGTGCAAATATCGATAGGTGGAATCTTTTGCTGGAAGTGATCATTTAACTTTACGGATGTAATCTGTGATGACTTAGTGAACACACTTTGAAAGTATGAATTTAATAAGTTGGCTTTGTCCGAACTGTTTGCTAGTAATTCGCCATATTCGTTTCGTAGTGGAATAACTGTTAATTTATTGCTTTGAGCATCCCTTAAGTATGACCAAAATGCTTTAGGGTTATCCTGTAAACGTTCTACTTATATTTTTCTTTTAAAATCCATGAATGCATTCCGAAATGCTTCCTTTGTAGTGGCTTTAGACAATTTGTATTTTTCAATTATTAAAATTTGATCGCCAGTGGACTAATCTTTAAGGAGTTTTTTCGTCTTGGTGTGGCATACTGTCTGACGTCTTAACGACTTCCTCACTTCTGCATTGTACCATCTTGGTTCGCTGCCCTCTTTTTTTTCCTTAAATGGAATATATTTTCTGATTTCCGAATATATGATCGAAAGAAAAGCTTTCCAACTACCCTCCGTGTCAAATTTTACGCTTGATTCTTGGAAGTCGGGAAGAGAATGTTTTAGATGACTCTTGAACGCATTGAAATCGGATTTTTTATATGTAGAACTTTTTTCTTTGTTTAAAACTTTTTTTATATTTAAAGAGAACTTTGCGGTAACTACTCCTTGGTCACTAACGCCCTCAACAGTGTTTACCATAATTACTTGTTGTGGTATATTTGTTCCCAATAAATCAAGAATGTTGTCCCCTCTGTTAGGCGTCGCACAGTGGGCCAAAATCCAAAAAAGCTGGCCAAAAGTCGAAAAATGAAGTTCGCGCAAACCAACCAAAAACAGTTCATTTATATTATTAAGCATATGCTCTTTAAGATAGGGTACTATACAGAGCATGGAATACGCCATGAAAATTTTTACAGCTGGTCAAAGTAGAGCATGTCAGGGTGATTTTGGCGACCGAAATTTTTCCGTGGAAAATAGCTAGATATAATGATTTATTAAAGAGTCGTTATTTATAATGTTGGTTTTAAAGTATTTTGATCCCCAAAATTGATATTTATTGCATGAGTGAAGATAAAGTTTGTTCTGTTTTATTTGTATTTTATATTTTTATAATTTTTCAAAAATTGTGCTATTTTTTCATTAAATTTTATGTTTAACGTTAATTATCGTTTTTATCGACATCAGGCTACACGGAGTTATTTGCACAGTGTGGTAGAGAAAAGCATATAGAACAATATTCAGGAGGAAATTTTTGCGATAACTTGCGATTCTAATTTTAACAACCATTTTTATTTAAAACCACCCCGGCCACTCGGGCCACAGTGGCGGCCACTAATGGGGTCTAAGCGAAGCAAGTATATAATTACCGAGTATAAAGACGATGGAATGCCAGTTAAATGACATTGGTAATTTGAATAATTTTATGAATAACTTTTCATATTGATTTTTTCATATTGTACTTAAATGGCTAAATTCAATGTAAATCTTGTCGCAAATTGCAACTTATCGCAACGTTAGCGACTGGCGATTCTACGATGAGGAGGTCGTTGGGACGTTTCTCAGCAGAGTTATGGGCTAAAATATCTTTGAAAGGATTTTCCATGAATTATGGAATTCCCTCAGGCATGTTGAGCAGACTGTGGTCGAGGGATTTAGGGGAAGGCTCGTGGTCATGCACGTGCAGCGGCATGCGCCCGCGCCAGCTGGTTGAGGACTTGCGTCCCTCCGTGCTTGCTGGCTCCACAATGCTGGTTTTACAACCTTGCCAATAATGACTCTTTTCTATTTACCCCAATCCATTGGTAGCTATCTCAAGTTATGCTTTTTACACCTTTTTTGCCTCTTTTTGCAGACTCTTGCCGCCACTTGTTCCGCCAAACGGAATGCTTAATTAGTTTCCTAAGGGGATTTCTGGTTGTTTTCGCGCACCACATGCATCAGTTGTCCTAGAGAGCGTCGAGTGAACATCCACTGTAAGTGACTGTGCTGTGCAACACTGGGTTGATCTGTTCAACGTTAGAACCGTTTCAAATGAGAATATAGTACCTACTTGTACCTGGAAACCAAAGTCTCCTTGCACCCGTCTCCGTTTCGTCGTGCCTTCACTATGTGTATGTCGCATCCATTTAGGGAAATATTGCTTTCCAATCATACGAGAAGCAGTTTGGTAAGCAAAACTTTAATTTTTAAAATGGATTCTGAGTTGGAGTCAGTATTTTGTTTTTTGCTACCCATGTAAGAATGATGGTAGTAAGGCTGTCGATGGAAGTGATTACCTGCTATTTTTTATTTCGTTTTGTAGTGTTTTATGCTAAATTTGTGAGAAACCATGGAGAATAGAGTGACAGGGTTGCAGCTTCATGAAAAATTGTAGAGAAAAAAAATTACGGCATGTGAGAAAAAATGGGATAGATTTTTTGATTGAAAAATTTCAATTGAATGGAGATACCGATGCGAAAGGTATTTTGACGAAATGCCTACGAACATGCTTTTTCACTAGATATTTTGAGAAATGGAACAAGGCTCAGCGAAGGGAGAGCTACTTCAGAGTTAGTAAATGGCTAATAGAAAATTGGCCTGGTAATAGATGTACCAAAACCAGGATATGGAATCACAAACGATGGTAACACAGACGCTGTTTTTCGGACCCTAAATTATCAGCAAATATTAACGGTAAGAGAAACTGACAACTATTTAAAATTTAAGAAGACATCGCTGCTGAAGTTAAGTGAGATTTTTAGTTAGTTTAATATTTTTCAGGGCTTCATGAACAACTCATTTCAAGGTTTGAAAATATTTTGAAAGTAATTTCAAGCAGTCGATCACTCAATCACAATGAGTTCAGAAAATACTGTCTAGCAACAGCGAAATTATACGTGAAGCAATACGCTTGGTATTATGTGCCACCAACCGTGCACACGTTTCTGATTCATGGTGCAGATATATCCAAGAAAGCAATTCTCCCCATCGGGCAGCTTCCAGAAGATGCCTTTGAATCAAGGATTAAGGAAATTAGGAAATTCCGGCATCACAATACGCGGAGGATATCAAGAGAGGCTACTAATAAATATACATTTCGGAGATTGCTGTTCACCTGTGATACCTTGATATCTTCAATTTCACTTCAAAATAGTAAATCGAAGGAAGATTTAGATCCAGAAGTGAAAAAGTTAATTGACTATGGGAATGACGAATGTGAAGATGAGAGTGATGATGAGTCATTAGAGGCTGAGTGACACTTTTTATCAATATTATTATTCAACATATTTATTCAAGTTTTTCAGAAAATATTATTGAAAAATATTTGTTTAATATTAAAATTTAAATAATAAGTTATCATGGTCTCAACCTCTGGCTTACATTAATGTTGAACCCTGATCCCAGTAGTACGACAAAAGTATAGCAAAATGAAATTGACTGGAATATAGCCAATTTCAAACTAATTTTGCAATAAAAAATGAATTAAATATTTATTTTTTTGTGAAAATGTAATCTACGTAAGCTATAGCTTTAACATTTTATTTATTTAACATTTTAACTTGATTCAAGTTCATTTTCATCTAGAAACATATTTTCAATTCCTAACATTCCGTTGCGGTAGTCATAATTTGTTAAAATGTATGATGCATTAAAATTATACTTGGACAATTTTTTACGGATTTTATATCTCCTAGCATTATTAATTACACTATTTTAATAATGATCACAGGAAATTTTGAGTTTTAACTAGACCACTCAACCATCGAAATTAAGCTTTGTAATTGCATATTTAATGTTTACACAATTAATAGCGCTGTATCCGTAAAATATATTGAAAAAAATAATGATAAAATCATATTTATCAGCCCAAAATACCTTAGAAATGCACTTCATGTTGCATATGGTCTGGTAATTACTAGAGTTATTAATTTTGGCCAGCTTTTTTTCAGTTTGGCCCACTGTGCGTCGTAGCTATCTGATGTAGGGAATTTGATGAGAATGTGTGCAGCAGGGACTCGCATATATCTTTGTCTCTTCTTCCTGATATGTAACTGTAGGTCCTCCAATCTATATAGGGCGTATTGAAATCTCCACCTATGATTAAATTTCTTTCGGTGTTCCTGGATGTGATGTTCTTTATTTGTATTTCGATTTCTAAAATTGAGGTGACGACGATGTAGGTTGCGCACGCGAATATTGTTTTTGATTTAGGGCATCTAATAAAGCACCATACAGTTTGTAGGCTGGTATCTGGGACGATTTCCGCTTAGCTGACATTGGTATTCTTTACAGCTATAAATACTTCACTTCCGGTTCGGTGGGGCCTATCTTTTCTGTAAACGATGAATGATTTAAGAAATATTTCACTGTCAGAAAGAGGTAGGTAAAATCATATGAATTTAAGGAATTTGTACACGATATGCTGGGGAATTCTAAAGAAATCTTTAAAGAGTGTTTCAACGTTTTGGAGAATCAACAGAAATACCTGCGGAATTCTGTAAAAAAATTAAATAAAGTGTACAGATCTTTTTAGTAGGATGGCGGAATATTCTCACATTTTTTTTTAGAAAGATTTGATTTTTACTTAAAATTATTTTTTTGTAGCGTGTCCTTTCCTTCGTGATGACTTCACTATCTTTCTTCAATAAGTTTCAGTTTTTGAGTAAAATATTGGTTGTGGCGATACGTATGGTTGATTTTAAGTTTTATTACCTTGGGTTCGTTAAACTGAAAGTCGCTTGCTGCCACTCTTAGGCTTGCGAGGCACCCGGTGGAGTTAGATAATACCTTTTGAATATCCACCAGGGCTGATATCTGGGGCTAGGATGGATTTTTTCATTCAATTAAACGATTCAATCGCATTTCGGTAATTGTTCCTTCTGCTGTTTTATTTATGCAGGTTGCCCTGGCAATGGCTTCACAGAGCGGAATCCTGGCCATTGGGCTAAAACCGTTGGAGAAGCACTGGTGCTGGCGAGATCGCTCATTCGTAGAGGTATGTTGGTGATCACTATTTCAAGTGACTATCTCATCTTTGCCAGCATATCTACTCAAAATCATGACGCGCTTCATTTGTTATTTATGTGCCAATTAAGGTAGTTTGAGCGAAAAATCAATTCACCTAGAATTTAATGAATTTGGCCTCATTTCAAAGAAAAAGCTCTCATATTTCCAATGATATCAAAATATCAACCCCTTGTCAAACTACTTTTCGAGCAATTTTCCTGAAAATATAAGCTGTTTTACATGGGATAGATAAGGGCTGTGCGCTCTAGAGGGGAATATTGAAAAAAAATTAGGAACTCCTAGCACCTAGATTTCGTTTAAAAACTAACGGTGTATAGTTAGCATGTTTTTTCAACTATTTATAAAAAATAATATATTGCTCACCACAGTAATTTTTACAGAAACGCAAAACATCTGCTATTTTGAGGGGTTTTCAGCCATACGGCGTGAAAAAATGAGTCAAGTTAGAGACTTATGTGGCTTTATTCATTTAATTACTGAGAATTTCTGTTTGAGGCTTTCGCAGCGCTGTTTTGTTGGTATCTCCATGTTTTTCGGGCAAAGCTGCGTCGTTGGATACACCGAAGCAGCTTTTCCCGAAAAACATGGAGATAATTACTGAGATTTTTGATCATATATAACTATAACCTTTGTGCCATTAGTGCTGCAATTTTTTTCATACTTCTTACAGTAGCTGAAATAAAAAAATAAAATTTGAATATGGTCTCCTTTATGACTAGGGAACTATCTCACTCAAACCACCTTAAATGGTGGGACTGCAGTGTATACTTACCCAATCGGTTCCTGAAATCTATTAATATTTAATCTTTTGCTCATCCTTTCATAATTCTCCTTTTCATCTGGTCACTTGTCTAATCTGATTTTTTCTGGTCAACAGTGGCATGTATCAGCAATACCACTCTCTCATATTTCTACCTCGATTTATAGTGCACCCCACATACTGACCTGCGAGCCGTCGCCGTCTGGCATGGGTAGTTAGAATACCAGCATGAAGAAGGGATGGAATGTGGGACAGGAGTTGGAAGGGGGGGATGAACGAAAGTGAGACGTGTGCTAACTAAGTGACCTACTAGTAGTAGCACTTTATTTTTATTGTGGTCACTGTGCGCTGGATGAAATTTTTGTATCTATCAGTTCGGCAGTTTAATTCTCTTATTTTGTTGCGTCTATCGGTTTTAGAATTTATGTTTTTTTTAGACAAGAGGAGTTAACATAATATCATCTGTGTCGCCCTGCAGCTCGCGTGATCTGAATTTTTCAAGTAGCCTTAGCCGAGCGTCCTGCCTCCGAGTCTCTACCTCGTATTCCGATTCTTTTCATCTGCTGTGATACACTTCTGCTGTGGAGTCTAGTAGTCATTTATGACTAACAACAAGTGTTCGGATTTTCTTTTGCATTTTGTCCAATTCGTTTAATTAGTACATTTTATGCTTTCATGTGTGTTGGGGGTTGTATTTCATATCCTTAATTTTTCAGCGCAATCAAATCTGCTGATAACGTTTGGACGTCATGTTCTGACGCGAACACTTTTGCGATGTTTTGGCGATAACTGCAAGGAAAACGGAAACCTTTTTTATTCTATTTTATTTAAAATAAAAATGTTAACATACAGCTATAATTGCTATTAGACTTATGGTTCTGCGAATAGTTATTAAATATTTGGCGCAACAGTTTCGCCGTGCTATGCTGCCGGATTCGTCTGCCTTTTTTTAAATTTGCGCAAAATATTTAATAACTACCCGCAGAACCAAAAGCCTAATAGCAAGTATACAATGGGCTGCGAAAATATACAAATAAATACAGCAATATTGCCAATTTAAAGTGCACTTATAGCAAACACAAAAAAAACTTCCACAAATAAACAACAAAATAACTTAACAAAGAAACAACTTATCCAGGATGAAATATGGATGATGATTATTTTTAATTAATGTCCAGATTTATTAATTATTTTCGAAGAGATTTGTTGTAGACACTTTTTTTGTCGATAGAGAAAAGGGATCAATATCAGTAGGAAGTGAATTTATTAGGGAGGAGAGACGGGAGAATAGCGATCGTTAAAGCTAGTGATAATCTGGGTGTGGGCATGTAGAGTAATGAGTTAAATCGGGTATAACGCGAAGTCACTCGAATATTGATGAATGAAATCATCAGTCGATTGTTCTTCTCTATGTCGTAAGTGGTGTCATGGTCAGACAAAGGAGTTTTCATGCTTGAATATTTTCGGCGCTAATAAGTATGAAGTTCTGGAATTCCCTGCGCGCTGCGTAGTTCATTGATGATGACAGTTTCTCCAGCTATTCTGCAGACATCTTCAGGTCGAAAGTGGACTGGCCTAACGCCCTTCCGACTTGGAGACGCGAGCAGGATGGCTGGAGAAACCGTCATTATCAATTGAATATGCAGCTCGAAGAAAATCCCGAAAGAAGAACTTCAAACAAAGGAGTAAATATTGTATTATTTAGGTCGAATCTAAATTAAGCAGTATTCATGTGGGATTCTTCATGGGAAATGTTAATTAAAATATAATAGCCAGTGAACTTTACCAGATTTTTCTTACAATCAATGCATTTAGTTATAACCAGCCCAGTTTATGCGGCACATTACCTCCCCGCTCTTCAAATCAACGGTTTAAACGCGGTTCTGTTCTGCGTCATATGTTGCGAAAGCCTGGTCCTTATTTTGAATTTTCATATCTGCATTTTATAGGACTTAGTTACCCTTTTTGACGTTGTTATTTTTTCATAGTCATTTTGTTATTTTTAAAGCTTTTACTTTTTGATCGCCTAAAGATAGATGCTAAAGCATAGTTAATGGATGCTTTGAGATACACTCATCTCTGCTTATAACTTTATTTTTGGCTTTGTCGGCCGTGACAAATCGCCTCGCAGTTTAAATTGATACAATTAGAAGGGCACAAAAGGAAAACTATTACTTCACATTCCATTTAAATTTAGCTAAATATCTAATAAAAATCAGCCATTCCTTTTCACGCTTATTTTAAATTAGACATTCAATGCTAGCGTCCTTAAATCAGAATTCATGCTCTAAAATGGGACAACACTAACTTGCAACAACTGGGATGGAAATCGCTTTCAGACCGTAGATTAAAATTTTTTACTTAATCTATTATGTAAGATCTTAACAATTTATTTTATTACGACGTTAATAACATCTTACGAAAGCTGACATATTACGGTAGATCAGATCATGATAATAAAATTAGGGAACTACACTACAGAACGGACAGATTAAAAATGTAATTTTTCCCGCGAACGATAAGAGACCATAACAGCTTCCAATGAAACTTTTAACTAGGTTTGTTGATAGATAGTGTAGATAATTAGTTGATTTCCGCATAAATACTTGTAACCTTATCTACTACCGAGCACTAGCAGCAATTCGTGCATGTTTTCAGTATAACTCTTGTATCTCTGTCCATTTATGTAGTTGAAAAATGCATTATTACAAATAGCTTCTCTAACATCGGTAACATACACGGTTCTTAGATCTTTGGTAGCATACCTATAGTGTAGTGCGTGCTTGTGTGGGGCTTCGCCTCCAGACAAGCATTGGCGATTTGTGCTAGTGCACCTTGTTATCAAAATCTAGGGAAATATGAATGGTCTGGGTGAGGTGCTCATTCTATAAATACGATAATTTCATATGATCGACCGGCCAGACATCTGAATTGCACACTATGGTAATGCATTTGGATTCTGTTTTTTTTTGTTCCTTCCCCTCTTTGAAGTGATATACTTGTTTTTCCTTTTGTTTCAGTGGCTAGATTCATTTTCCATGGTATTTTTGGGAAGTGCCTTTACGGTCGGTGATTCCCATGTTTTACTCGGGGAGATACTCCAGGCCACGTGGCGGTGGAGCATGGTCGATCTTCTGGGCTATGTGTCGTCGTTTTTTGCTTTAATTTTAGCGGTGTTGTAATACTATTTTGTATAGATGTGTTTCCCTCTGTTGAATAAAACATATTTATTTTTGAGAATGTATGGCGTCAAACTTTGTGATGGAATGTTTTTTTTTGCATCAGTGCCATCCCGGATAGTTGAAGAGTAGAGACTTTTTACACTTCAGCGTTCGGTGGTTGGCGCAGGAGCCGAACGCTTGCCTGTATTTAAATGCCACGCTTTACTACAACCTATGCTTATGCACTTAATTTAAAAATGGTCATCTATTTGAAAGCCATTGAAGACAGGCCAGAGGTGACGAAAGAGTGGGATGACTGTAAACGGAGAATACTTATTTAGCTGACTGTAGACGAAGAATTGGTAGCATAACTATAGTGTAGTGCATGCTTATGAGGCTTCGCCTCCTAACAATCATTGGCGAGTTATGCTAATGCATCAATAATCGTAGTTTAACTGTAATAAATAAAATTTTGATATGGGTGTATGCCGCGTGTTGTTTCGGTTTGGCCCGACGTTTCGTGACCCACTGCTGGTATTTTCTGTATGGGAATGAAGGTTGCAGCCGCTGTTTGCTCCAATATATCTATCCCCACTAAGTTGGTTCAAGTGGGAAAGTTGGAAGGGGGGAGGGAGTTAGGACGGGGAGGGGGAGGTATTGAATCTTTGCGGAGGACCTATTTTCTATATAATTTCCTGTCCATTCCAAATGATGCTAGGTGATGAAACATGGGTTTACGGATATGACGTGGAATTCAAACCTCAATCAAGTTCTCCGAAACCCAAGTAAGTATGTCAATTAAAGTTCTCCGAAACCCATGAAAGTACATCAGTTTCAATAAGATGCTACGATCATTTGCATTGTTTTCCTACATTCAAAGGAAGCTATGCATCACTAGATCATCATACAGCGTCAAAAATTAAAGATCTATATTATCTTGTAATTTTGAGACGCTTTCGTAAAATTTTCCGAAAGAAGTGGCTAGAACTTTGGTGCAGTGATGAATGGACGCTGTATCAAGACGATGCCTCCACTCATTCAACACTCACTTGTTATTAGCAATTGTTGAACGGAAGCCCCATACTGACCGGATTTGGTCCTTGCCGAATTTTTTTCTAATTCTAGTCTTAAGTCCCCCTTCAAGGGAAGTCGTTATCGAAGACATGGAAAAAAAATCGCTGGAGGAGCGAAAGAGGATTCCGAAATGCGCGTTTCCTACTTACTTCGGGCATTTAAAGCGCATTTGAGAGAAAGTATGTGGCTAGGTATGGGTTGCAAGTTGAAGAATATAATGTTGAATATGTTTTAATTCAAATGGAAATTGTTCTCGACCTCTTTTTTTATGTATGGTGCAAATGTCATGAGTTTAAGTCAATTTAAAATAATTATTTTTAAAAATTTTTTCCCACGTTTTGGATTTTTATTTATCCATCTTCAGGGCTATAAACAAATGATACATGATGTTAAATGTTTGACAATTCTTTTTTGATTGCATAATAGTTAATTTGCAGTCATTAAATATAAAAATACATAGACATACGCCAAATTAATTTCTTTTGACGTAAAAAACCTTTTCACTTCCATACCCGTGAAGGAAGCCTTAGAAATGGCCATAAATATCCTTAATGATTCACAAGCAAACCCAGTTGCCATACAAGAATTGACCATTCTTTTGGAGGTATGTGTAAAACAAAATTACTATCTTTTTAACAATGTATTTTATCAACAAGAAGAAGGCCTATCAATGGGGTCTCCTCTTTCCCCATTGCTCGCCGAAATTTTTATGGATAATTTCGAAAGGAAACTTTTTAACTCCAATGACTCACTTGTAAAAAACGTATTTTAATGGTTTCGATACGTTGACGATATTTTATGCTGCTGGACCGGAAGCTATCGGCAAGCCAATAATTTTTTAAACCTTTTAAACTCAAGTCATAAAAATATTAATTTCACTATGGAGAAAGCTACAGACGGAAGATTAAGTTTTTTAGATTTACAACTATCTTTATGCGGGGAAAAACACATATTTGATATCTTTAGAAAACCGAAATCTACAGACACGGTCATTCCGTCTGATTCGTGCCATGCTTCCAGTCACAAAATGGCAGCATTCCACTCGATGATTAATAGACTTGTGAACATTCCTCTTTCACGGGAGTCCTTTGTTAAAAAACTGAACCTCATCCACCACATTGCCTCGGTTAACGGTTACGATGGGTATCTGATTGAGAGGATATTACGGAATTCACGTATGAAGAAGGCCATCAAAGAAATCACAGACCTTAAGCCGATCTCAAATATCAAGAAGTGGGTGAAACTACCATATATAGGCAAAGAGTCTTACAAAGTTTCTAAGTGCTTCCCGAGTGACCGATTCAAATTCTGTTTTTATTCCCCAGTGACGGTTAAAACATTATTTGACAAATCGTTAGATAAATTGGACCCTCTTTTAAGATCCGGCATTTATGAAATCAGCTGTGACTCGTGTGACTCAACATATGTAGGTCAAACAGGCCGGAATTTCAAAGTACGGGCAGCGGAACATAGAAGGTGTTATGAAAAGAAAGACACTAAGTCCCATTTAGCCACTCATTTCATCAACGAGGGCCATTCGTGCAATTTCAACCCAAAAATATTGGCCTTCGAAGAAAAAGGACGTCGGCTCGACGCACTTGAGCAGTGGGAGATCACCAGGAAGAGGAAACGCAAAGAAAAGCTTATCAACGACATTGAGTTCCTGAGTCATTCCCCGCTGTTCGCCCTCCCTCCCCTAAAACCTTCAACCGAACCCCAATTCCTTACGTATCCCAACCGTCTCCCCACTCCCTTCCCCAATCCTTTACCCCCCAACCCCTCTCCCACTTCCGCCAACTCATAACCATACCCCTCCTTTCCGCATGTATATAAGACTTCTTGATGGGAACCTTGCATTGTACCTGATGATAGCGAAGATGATTCGCTGAAACGCGTCGTACCAAAATAAATACTGTGGACATACACAAAGTTTTTTCACTTTTCATTATCTCAATGTGTAAGAACGGTATCCGATTACGTCCTCGATAGCGCCGGGGTGATGTCGATTTCAGGGGGACTGCATGGCGGATGGACCAAGGTAGTCTCCACAACGCCCTCATTAGGAAGGCCCTCGCTCGCTTTCGAGCTAATCCGGATCTTCTCTCGAGGTTGGGGACGAACGAGGGTCACCCTTCCCGGCAGGTAGAAAGTGACCCCGTGCAGTACAATTATAAAGTTTATATATATTGCAATTTTGTAACTTTTTCGCATCGCCATCGAATCCCTTGTCTCAAAACGTTCACGAGCGTCTTTTGATTGACTCTCTAGGATGAAAATTAAGGATTTTAGTGTCAGCATAGAAAATGCGCCTATGACACCTGGCAACCCAACCCAACCAAACCAAACCCAACCCAACCAAACCCAACCCAACCAAACCAAACCAAACCAAACCCAACCCCACCAAACCCAACCCAACCAAACCAAACCCAACCCAACCAAACCCAACCCAACCCAACGCCGCATTTTCTATGCTGACACTAAAATCCTTAATTTTCATCCTAGAGAGTCAATCAAAAGACGCTCGTGAACGTTTTGAGACAAGGGATTCGATGGCTATGCGAAAAAGTTACAAAATTGCAATATTTATAAACTTTATAATTGTACTGCACGGGGTCACTTTCTACCTGCCGGGAAGGGCGACCCTCGTCCGTCCCCAACCTCGAGAGAGGATCCGGATTAGCTCGAAAGCGAGCGAGGGCCTTCCTAATGAGGGTGTTGTGGAGACTACCTGGGTCCATCCGCCATGTGGTCCCCCTGAAATCGACACTACCCTAGCGCCGTAGTGTCAGCCGTAGGATTTTTGTTTATCAACATTCAGGAATGCTGATATCTACATCTACTAAGTACCGTGAAAGCCACCACTAGGGTGTGTGGCACGGGGTGATTCTACACCAGGCATGCAGCACTCGTTCCAGCTCAAATCGGGACCTCGCACGCTCCCTCGGCCGCTATCACAGGCCAAAAAGCAGTCAGGAGAGCAGTGCGCAGTCAAACCAGAAACTGGGAGAGTGCTACGTAAATGGACATGCAGTACAATGCTAAAGACACATCTAGTGGTGGACGCATCTGGTTCTGGGAGTGAAATGCCAGCATTTTTACATGCTAGAACCATGCCTCTATTTTTGAAAGTTGAGTAAAATATAGAAGACAATATCTCCATCGTCATTGAAATTTGGTTTCATTAAACCAATTTATCCTTTATTCAACTTCCTTTTGTCATTCCTCCACCGCACCGGTTGCAATTCGCTTGCAGAGTGCAGTTCATACGGAGCCACTCATCAGCGCTGCCGTTGGCTAATAAGGTGGTAGAATACACAGTGTACACACTGTACACACGGCCGCAACCACCGGCTGGAAGAGCCACAGACGGTTTCAGTGGTTCCCTCCGCCGCAGACGCCGGCGTAGAAAATTGGCGCGTCTATTGAGTTTAACCGTGCCTAAATGGCGGTGTTGTCACGGAGCGGTTGCCACGCCACTGTTCAAGCAGCGCGTTCGTGGCCCTGCAGAAGCGTCGAACCGCCACTAGCAGCGCCACGCACGCGCGTTAGTGGCGCTGCTAGTGGCGGTTCGATGCTCGTTAGTGGTGCTGTGGAATCGCCACTAACGTGCCACTAACCTACCACTTAAAAGCGCTGATGAGTGGCCACGTGTGAACCCGGATTTATTAGGGTTATTCTCTTAGGTGTGGTTTATTCGATTATTGGGTAGGCTATTTATGTTTTAAAATGATAAGACTGGGTTTATGAAACATTCTTTTATTTTATTGTTTTGTAATGTAGCCAAATTTAGGCCGAAGAGGAAGATAGTGTGAAGCGCTAGGCGCATCTCCCGGAGAAGAGGTTTCTGCACGGGTAATTCTATACTCATTCTTGCAGCCATTTGTCCAGGGTATGGCTGTCCTTGGAGGCGCCTGCACTTGGTACAGCTTCTCATTCCTCTGCCCGCAGCACGATGCCAAGAGGTCAGGATAGGCGGGCCTGCGGGAGTTTAGATGAGTTTCGATGATCAATTGATCAGAATTCAAATGCAAAACAAGCCGAGGATGATCATTGGCTCGATTTGAAATTAACTGCAGGCCATGGTTTGATACAGTTTGATTTCTCTTGTAATTTACGCTAATAGGAGATGCGCATTCAGTCACAGCAATGAAAACATCCTAGTTTTATTGCGAGGAGAATATATTTTATGAAAATCTTATTTATTTTATTTCTAAACCATAAATAACAATAATATTTCTCATGGGAAGGATTATAATGTCTTCAAGCCATTCCACTCTATCAAGAGTGGTGTTCTTAGATATTAACTGAATCATAACGAGGGCGCAGTTATGAACATAACGAGTGAACCAAAGAGAAAACGTGACTTTGATTACAATATGGATGGAATTTATTAATTGGATCGACTAATAAAGTAGATTATTTAAATTTGGACGTATGTTTTCGTGTGGCTTGGATGGACGTTGATTCTTCAGATTTCCAGGATTACCGCCGCGTGGCTCCATGTTACGGACAATGTTTCTGAGGGCCTGAGGAAGCCTGCAGGATACCCGGTGAAATATTGTCCTAAAGATGGAACCTCGCAGCGGAAATCCCGGAATTTGGAAGAAACAACGTAGATTATTTAGAATTCACTAATGCCCGAGACCTTTCATTGGACACGTTTCAGAAGGCTGTGCAAATTGGTTCTGAATGCATTTGTTTCTTTTAGATGGATAGTAAGTAACTAAAATAATGAGTTGCAGATTTCCTGTTATAATAAGCTCCCACTCTCGGAGTAACTATAATTTATGAAAATATGTAACTCTAGGATGACCCACCCGGTATAAAAGCTAGTTACTAGAAGCAGTGCCGTCTTTAGGACTGGGCCGACCGGGTCCAGGTGCCTCGGGGTGTTAAGGGGCCACGAGGTATCAACCCAAGTCAAAAAGTACCAAACTTGATTTTCAGACTCGGCAAAAAACAAGCAATGAATTTTGATTATTCTTTTATACTTCAGACAGTGTGTGTATATAGTGAGAACCATATTTTCTCTCTCTGCAACACTTGATTTAATGAACATATAAGTCCCTCCCGGTAGCGGTCGTGGCTAACAAATTCACCAGAAACACTATAGTGAAAACAAAGCCCTGAAATTTTCAGAAACATTGTTTTTATTGGAAATGTGAACCCGAGAGTTGGTGCTGAAATCTCGTGAAAACCCATGAACTAAAATCTCACACAATATATTGATTTTAATTCATTGGATCTGCATCGATCCAGACGATGACAGATAGGCCTGTGCGATTATCGAAAAAAATGGATATCGATCGAATGGATGAATTATAAGAATAAGTGGAAAAGTGGCCGATTAAACTGTCGGGAATTGAAGAATTGACAGTTAATTGAAGTCATTCAATTAATTGATAAAGGCAAATTAATTGACATCGAAATGGGTGTCAATTAATTGTCATTGCTCAATTAATTGACATCAACCAATTAATTGACAGGACTCAATTGGATCGTGTTTTTAAAGACTTTCCTTTGGTAATGAGAAGAATGAAAGAATTAGTTTGGAAAACAACAAAATAATTCCATCAGTTAGCTCTTATTAATTAATTAAAGGAATAGATCGCTATTTGAAGCCAGGCAGATGAGATCCTCGGCGTGTTCATCCGACAGACACTGGCAGGTGTCGATGAGTTCCCACTAAGACTGAACAAAATCGGACGCAGTGCTAGTTGCCGTGTTAGCTAGATATCTTCTTGCTAACTTCTGGAGGGAGGGGTAGGTGGTGGCCGCCACCACTGTCAATAATCGTCAATTAATCGATTACAATTGTGAATTGAATAACAATTGACAATTGAACAACAATTGACACTTGAAAAAATTGAAAATCGAGTCGATAACCGCAATTGACATCGATATGCTGAAATAATCGATTAATTGTAAACATAATGGAATCGACGATTCAATTAATCGAATAACCGCGCAGTTTTAATGACCGATCTGTATACGGGAAGGAGGCAATGCAAATATTAACTTTCAGAATATTTTCAATTTAAATAATTTTCGACTGTGAGTTGATTACTTATACTCCGCCAAAAAATGAATAGCTAAAATACTGAACAGGCGCAAAGTGAATTTATCTGTTTCTTAATATTTCCTTTTAATGGTAAAATACTTTTGAAGGTATTTTTTTTTTAAGAGAAGAGGAATCGATGGATACCACAGCATATCCAACAGATGTAGTTTTATGGAACGACATCAATGAAAAATTAAGCGAGTATTGGTTACAAAAATATCCTGAATTGTGCAGCAACGACGACATTGATTTCACAAAATCCTTGCGTATTTATCATGAAGGGCCTGAAGGACATAGACAAAAAGTAAGTTTCAGGAGTAAATATTTATTTAAATTAAGGCTTAAAAATGGAGAGCAGTTAGATCGTAAATGGATATATGATATATTATTCTCCAACAACTGGCAAAATTTATTGTTTTATGTGCCGAATATTTTCTACAACAAAAAATCAATTCTTATTCGATGGGTTTAATGACTGGAAGCATCCTGAGCGAATTGTTGATCATGAACAAAGTAAAACTCATAAAGAGAGTTTAGCGATTTATTCAAAATGAAGGAGAGAACCTGCATGCATAAAAAATGAATTAATGATACAGCAAAAAAATGAAGATGTTTATTAAACAGAAGTATTACGCCGAACCACTGATGTTATAAAATTTCTTACATCCAGAGGTTTAGTTTTTCGTGATGATTATTAGAAATTTGGTTATCATCATAATGGTAATTTATTAGGTACGTTGGAACTCCTGGGAGAATATGATTCTTTTTTAAAAGAATACATAAAAATATGGCAATAAAGGCCATGGATTAACGTCGTATTTATTGGAAAATATTTGCGCAGAATTAATAGAACTTTTGGGGAAAACGGTTCATCATTATTCAGATACTTAATTAGCTAAAAACTATTACTCCATTTCTGTGGACTCGACACCAGATATTACCCATATAGATCAACTAACTTTTATTGTACGTTACGTTACCGATGAAGGACCAATCGAACCCTTTTTGATGTTCATTCCAATTGAAGGAAATGGGTAACAATATATTTTACGCCGGTAATAATAAATTTTTTTAACACTAATAATATAGATATAAATGGTTGCAGGGGACATTCCTATGATAATGCCTCTAATATGCCAGGAACATGCACAGGTTTACATAAAAAAATAGAAGGATTAAATAATTATGCTGATTATATCCCCTGTGCCGGTCACTCTTTGAACCTATAGTAGGTGCGAAAACCGCTAAGAGCGTTTCACAAGCTCCCTCGTATTTTTATTTAGTCGAGAAAATTTACAAATATTTTTCACCTCAACTCATAGATGGCAAAAATTACTTGCAAGCTTAGGGCCGGAAAATAAAATTGCTAAAACATTATCCAATACTCGATGGTCAGCTCGATTTGATACCATATCTGCTCTCTACAGATGTTATGAAAAAAAGTATTGCAGCTCTGAATGATATATCTGAGGAAGCTACACAAACAAATGACACTAAAATTGAAGCTAAATCAATTGTTAAACAAAATGAAAAAAGTTTAAAATATCTTTATGACAGTATTATGGTACGACCTTTTAATCCGGATAAATGATACAAGCAAGGGATTACAAAGGAAAATTTAGATTTACACATCGCATTCGGCCTCTTAAAGTCTCTAGGAATATTTTTGTCGAACTTGAGAGAAAAGTTTAATATTTTTTTAGAGGTAGACAAACATTTTGCCAACACATGCGAACCGGCGATTACATCAAGAAACCCAACGCGAAGCGTGGGGTTAACTCGCTTTGAGGGTCCAAGAAGTAATACGAAGTTTTCTGAAGAAGAAAATTTGACAATTAAAATTTTTAACCCAGTGCTCGATTCTCTTTGATTCACTTTAAATATAAGAGAGCATATGAAACTGTAAACGATAATTTCAAGTTTTTCAAAATACATCGAGAAATTAACTATCATCAGATAAAAAATGCGTGTGAAAACCTTGTCAAAAATATGACAAAAACATTTCTGCTGACAACTTTGTATTAGAATGCGCATTTTAATAAAAAACATTTTCTTAGTGGTACTAAAAAAATGAAGTTTTAATAGTTCCAAAATTATATTTGAAATTAAAAAAAGATTGTTGAAGGTGAACTTTTCCCAATATTGAAATTAGTTTTAGAATATTTTTGAGCCTTATGATAACAAATTGCAGTGGTGAACGTTCGTTTTCAAAACTAAAATTATTGAAAAATGATCTACGAAATTCAATGAATCAATCAAGATTAATCATCTGGCTTTGTTGAATACATTATCAGATTTCATTCATTCATTGTAGTAATCTACCGGTTAGAGGTAGGTTGTGATTAAAGTCAGAGAATATCCAACGAACTCTTACACGTGCCGTGTCCTTTCTACCTCTAGTATTTCTTTCTTCATCTCAGCATAAGTCCTACCTTTCTTCATCCCATCCATAAAACCGATTCTCTTCCTTCCCCTTCCCCGCTTACCCAACATCCTTCCCTCTATCACGGCCTTCAGCAAACCACCGCCCCTCATTACACCTTCCAGCCACCTACCCTATCTTCCCCTAATCTCATCTATAAGTTTCCTCTCCTCGCCCACCATGTCAAGCACTTCCTCATTTGTCTTCCTTTCCGTCCAACGCACCTTCTCCATCCTCCTTCACATCCACTTCTCAAAAGCCTTCAGCCTATTTTCGTCTTCCTTTCTCAAGGTCCAGGTTTCTGCCCCATACAACGCCACACTCCATATCAAGCTCTTCACTAGCCTCTTTTTTATATCCTTACTTAAGGTTCCCGTCATCAGCTCCCTTCGCTAGCGCTATTCTCCTCCTAATGTCTTTGCTACTATGTCCTCTTTCTTCTAGCGTACTACCCAAGTAATTAAATTGTTCTACTTGTTCCAGTTTGTGACTTCCTACTCTTATCACCAGCTTCGCTTTCTTTGTCCTAGAGAATCTCATTACTTTTGTTTTCCTATTATTTATCTTCATTCCATATTTCTCACACTCCTTTTCTAGTACATCTACTAAAGTTTGCAGTCCTTTCGATGACCGACTGACCAACGCCTGGTCGTCTGCGAATCTAACTGACTTTGTCCACTGGCCTCCTAATTTCATTCCCACATCTAGCTCATCCCATGCCTCTCTTACCATTTCCTCAGCATAGATGTTAAGAAGTAAAGGCGACAACGGGCACCCTTGCCGTACCCCGCGACCTATAACTGCCCACCCTGATTCACCGTCAGCTACCCTTACCTGAGCCCTCTGCCCCATATATAAGTTTCGGATGAGTCTCCTATCACGCCAATCTATTCCTATATTCCCTAGTATCTGCATTAGTTTCTCCCAGTTTACTCTGTCAAACGCCTTTTCGAAATCTACAAAACAAGCGAAAACATCCTGATTATGCTCTATGTTTCTATCTATAAGTGTCCTCATTACCGCAATCGCATCTCTGGTTCCCTTCCCCTTCCTAAACCCAAATTGGTCATCGCCTAAATAGCACTTTGCTCTGCTCTCTAACCTTCTATTTAGTATTCTAAGCAACACTTTTGCTGCGTGCGAAATTAAACTGATTGTTCTATACTCCTCGCATTCTGACGCTTTCTTCTTCTTCGGGATAGGTATTAATACTGTTTTCACGAAATCCTCTGGCCATACTCCTTCCTCGTAGATCCTGCGAATATTATCAGATTTACTCAACTTAATTAGCTTTAAATATATCATTGGTGATGTTACTGCTAAAAAAATCGCAAAAAAATTTGATACAAGTTTATCTGATTTTTAAGCTTTCTGTGACATAATTTTAAAATTTCAATGTTGCATAAATAATTCGTCTATTAAAAAAATAGTTTCACCAAATTTATTTTATTAGTTATTCTTCCTCATCGCATGTCCTTTTATTAATTAATTTTATCTTTAAAAAATTAATTATACATTTTCTGCCAAATGCGATGACATTTGAAAAATATAGGTTTTGTGAGTATGAATGATAAAAAATAATAATAATAGTATTAAATTATTATTTGACTTAGCAATATTAAAAAATAATTCAATCGCGTATCTTGCGTAATTATTTGAAATGGCCTTAAAAGGGCCACGCACTATCTCAGGCCCAGGGGTATCTCAAAAGATGGCCCTGTCTAGAAGAGGATATATTTTACTATTTTCTTGGAGAGAAGTAGTGGGGCTGGAGGTATCCTTAGCGTTTAATAACAAAATATCGCTTTATTCATCGTTAAGGCAATTGACTCCTAGATATATTGCTAAGGCAAGATGAGGTTTTAAGTCACGATTGCTTAGCAAATGGCATTGATAACATCGCACAATATAACCAGGTCGTTACGTTATTTATATTGGCTAAACAGCATTGTACATTTGAGCTCACCCTTTGTTGGGCAGTATCTTGACGTTGGGTCGGCTAAGGGGGCAACGAATTTATCTTCAGTCATTCAAGTCCCAAAGGTCGTAGGTAATTAAAGTTATCCTGAAATACAACAAGGCTTAATTAAAAATAGTGGCCATATAAGGCATTGCGATAAAATGTTGCTCATGGGTCTCAAGACTTTAGGCTGTTAATTAATTAAAGTTAAATTTTCGGTGTTTATACCTTTTCGGTTCACTCTGCCTAGCCTTCAAGAAAGACCAAATTTGTTTCTGCAGCTCATTACGCGACTTTATTAGTGAAAGCCACTTCTTGCTCACCCGGGCAGCGTTGAATAATGATTCACCATCCAACTTCCTGTGGATAGATAAATGATTAGTAATTAGTAAAGACTTATTGCTAGTCAACTCGGTGATTAATACTATGTTATGGCATTAGTGTGAACTCTTATGGCCATGCCAAGGATGTGAGACAGGTATAAAAGTTATCGCATACTTAATTTTCCTCTGATTTTGACGTGCAGCAAGTAGTGAAATTGAATAGTGATCTTGAAACCCATCGATTTTTACACCTGATTTTTGCACACTGAGGTAGTCATCATTTTGAGGTACGCGGTGAAAGCAGCGAGTTCCATATGAATATATAGGCATTTTACATCGTAAAGATTTTACTGCAACCTTCCGCCTGATTTAAAAAGTAATTTGTAGGGCTACGTCACGTCGGTTACAGCTGGCTGATAACGAAACCTATGCATTATGCGACTCATATTTTTAAATCTGTTTTGATATGCGAAGAAGGAGCAATTTAAAATTGCCTGCTCTTCATTCTATCTAGAAATAAGTATCCCTCTACTGAAACTCACGTAGCATAATGATGTATGAAAAGTGTTTGAGGCATCATTAAACCAATGTCCGGCTGCCAGCTAATTGAAAACTTCATCTTCATCGGCGTTATCAGACCTTCATTTTTCCCGCAAGCGACAAGACACAATATATATTGCCATTGAGACTTCATAATTAGGCTTTTGGATTGGTAGTGTAGCTCATAAGTTGATTTTCTCTCCATTGTGCCGGTAATAATATGATTAGTAGCAATAACAACAAGTACCGCAAGCTTTCTGCTCCACTTTTATCTTTGTCCATTTCTGTATTTTGCTCAATGCATTAACTCTTGTAGTTTCTATAACATGTCGGGCGAATAATGTAGGTACTGCATGTTGATAAAAATTCACCCCCTGCCATTTACACCTGAGATGGGAATCGCTTTCACACATAGTTTAAAATTTAGATTAAGTCTTTTATGTAAGTTTCAAACCAACTTATTTTTGGACGACAATAACATTTTACGAAACCAGACATTTAGGCCATGAGATTATAATTAGGGAACTAGGCAGCATAACGGACAGGTTTAAAACGCCTTTTTCCGTGAACGTTAAGAGGCCATGACAGCCGCCAATGAGCCCTTCAACTAGGTTTCTCGATAGGCAGTGCAGCTACTTAGTTGAGTTGCTCATATATTCAACAATGTTTGGTGATACGTAGTGGAACATCATTCTGAACTTAAGTAAAAACAACTTAGTGATTCCCACAGAATAATATTCTGTGGACATTATAATAATACAACTTTGTCCACAGAATAATATTCTGTGGACATTACCGAGTTGTTTTTACTCAAGTTGAGTTGCTCCCTAATGCTTGCAGATGTAGAGGTATCCTTATCTGCTACGGAGTACTAAAAACATGTATTACATATTTCCTGTATAACTCTTTTATATCTGTGAATTTATGTTGTTGTAAAACACATTTATACAAATAGTTCTTCTAACGTTGGTACTACAGCTATAGTATAGTTCATGTTGGTGAAATTTCACCTCCTGATAAATATTTGCAGGTTTTTGCTAATGCACTAATAGTCGTAGTTCCATCAACTTTCTTAGGATACAGTGAAGTGCATGTAGGTGACAAATCACCTCCTCCCACACACACCCTTGAGGTGGCTTGCTGGGGATTATGTAGATACACTTAATCTACATTCACAAAATACCCTGCAAGCCACCTTAAGGTTGTGTGACATGGGGCACTTGAGGAGGCTTGCTCAGTACCTACTATGTATGTGAGTTGGAGGTACATTATTTGGGACTCAAAAACATCGAAATACCATATATAAAATAATGTGGATGTAATCATAGATTTGAATACCTCACTCACTCAGTGATTCAACCCGAAGTTTGAATAGTTGAGGGTAGAGCTCAACCCGGACTAAGCTACAGGCATGTGAACTTCACACATTCAGGGTAGTTCAGCCAGTTCATTTCCCTGGGCCACCTCGCACTCCGAGGATTTTTGATCGGGGGCGTCTAAAGGAACCCGGGACTCCTGGATCAATAGCTAAGCGCTCTACCCACTAGGCCACCACGCTCCCCCATGAATATCTATGAATCTAAATACCACCTCTCAAGTCACCTGGCATGAATACGATGCAGAGGGTGAATCTTCACTTATCATTCTCTAACATACATGCGCTCTAAAAGTCTAAGGGCTGTTAGATTTTGATTTATGTCACAATGACGAATGGGTTTTCACGACTTTTAAATGACTTTTTCACTTGCCAGGATTATTTATCAGAATTAAAAAAACCCTAAGCCCACTTTTTGTTTCAAAGAAGAATAAAAAACCTTTGCTAGGAAGAGTATTTTCTTCGCAAAGAATTATATTATACCCCCGCCTCCCTCGTGCCTTTATGGTGGCTTGCAGGGTCCGACTCAGGAGAACTGCTGTCAAAAAAGGAGCAGCCATGGGAGAGAACCTAAAAGACTGTTGAGACAAACGGAGCATCTCCGCGTGAACCTTCGGACCAGCATGCCCTCCAGGCGCGCGGCGCATGCGTAGACCGCCCTAGAACGCGCCATTTTCAAAGCCGACGCACGCGTTGCTAAACAATATGTTTAACCTTTTTCGTGCGTTTGACTGAATAACCCGCATTCGTTATTTTATAATTGTTTTAAAAATACGAAGTTTTTACCCGTTTTCAAATATCTATCGTAACCCAAAATAACTTGCGAAGTATTGCCTTTTTTACTCCGCGAAAGTTGAAAAATGTTCACCTTTCCCTTTTTGTTGCTCCATTGTGCCTTAGTTGTGTGCCTCTAATAAAATCTTATGTATTCTACATGAATTTCTGCGTCATAACTGTTCAACAAAATAAGGTTGGCCCTTTCTTAGAATTAATAAGGGAGTTATTAGGTCCTAAACGTGGTTAAAAATAAAAAAATAGGTGAATTTAAACTCACCAAGAAGCTTGGAATGGATATATATGTAGTAAATAGTTAATAGAAAACTCAGTTTGCTGTATTTTTATAAAGAAATCATCATTACCGTATATTTGAAGTCTGCGGCGCGCTATTTTGCGCTAACGTCGGACATATAAAGCGCTCTATCTAAAATATTTTTAATATTAAGGGCTAATATTTCGCGAAAAATCGTTTCGTATCAGTCTTCCTCTGGGCCAAAAATCGTGAGAATATAAGATATTCGAACCACGTTTGACTTTGCATGGAAACGCCCATTTACATTATTGGAAGCTTCAATCAAAGCTATTTCGGCCCTTAATCGTAGGCGGCAAAAATGAAATTAGAACCCAGTCCGTCGTGCAACCTCTAATCCCATGCATGTAATTTTATCGTCCGTAGATTTTTTAGTGTAAGCTTGTTAACAAAAGCTTCATACCATGACTCAACTTATTAGACCAACACGTTTCGTTACGTTTGTCGGGCATTTGTTTGAATTCACGCGTCGGTACCTATACTTCACTTTATTTGCAACGCTTGGTCTTATTACCGTTTATCCATACCCAGCACGCCTAGCATGTTTTCTACATGGGTCTTGAGTTCCTGTCCATCTGTGTAGTTGTAGAATGCATGTATATTGACGGTCACTCTCCATTTTGATGACATCTGTAGTGTAGTGGTGCATGCTTGTGAGGCTTCGCCTCGTGACAAGCATTAGCGATTTAAGCTAATGCATAATTAGCCGTAGTTACACTAACTCTAGGGTATAGTGTAATGCATGTTGGTGATTACTCACCCCCTGCCACACACCCCTGCTGTGGCTTGCAGTGTATTTCGTAGATGTAGATCACGCAATTTCCTTTCGGAGAATGCACAGACAAAGACTTAGTTATCGCTGTTTGGCCTAGGAAAACTGGCTCTCTTTCAACGATTTTCCCCATAATCCATCCTCGCGTACCTCTTTTGCCAATATTGCATTCATGCATTGCTTCATACAGCTTCGTTGTTCGAAAGACTTTAATTTTCCTCCCCTTCAGAATCTCTTCCCCCACATTCACTTACGACTTTCTCGATCCACCATGTAAAGTCGGACTACTTTTATGAATTCTCAAATTTATTTATTTATTTAAAATGCAACAGGAGTCCACAGCACGTTTCCAATCCTTCCTCAATTCCCTCAACAATCCCTCCCCTCTCTCTGAGGTGGCTTGCAGGGTATTTTGTAGATGAAGATGAACCCTAAACAACTAAAAAAGCATTTAAACAATTGGCATAACAACTCACTTGAAGTAATAAAATAGTGTATAAATAATAAGAACAAGTCCAAAACATTGCGCCAAAGCGTCAAACGTTACAGCCCCTTCCTCCCGCAACTTTCGCTCCTATTTCATTGATGTGGCCGTATCACGAAAGGCACCAATCAAAGCTATTTCGGCGCGTATAAATCTGCCCTGCACGCCACTGCAAGCCACCTCAAGGGTGTGTAGCAGGGGGTGAGTAGTCACCAACATGCATTACACTATAAGTACCCTATAAAAGTTAGTGTAACTACGACTATTGATGCATTAGCATAACACACTAATACTTCTACATGTACATAATACCGTGCAAGCCACCTCAGGGGTGTGTGGCAGGGGGTGAGTAATCACCAGCATGCATTACACTATACCCTAGAGTTAGTGTAACTACGACTAATTATGCATTAGCATAAATCGCTAATGCTTGTCATTTGCCAGCTTGTCTGGAGGCGAAGCCTCACAAGCACGCAATACACTATGGGCATGCTACCAATATTAGAAAGACCGAAGGAGGGTTTTGCAACTACATAAATGGGCAGAGTAATAAGAATTATACTGAAAGCATGCACGGTGTGCTGTTAGAACAAGGTAGCAGATAAGCATACTAGTATTAGAGAGTAAATCAACTAACTAACTAAACTACCTATTGACCTAGTTAAAAGTCTCATTTGCATCTGTTATGGTCTCTTATTGCCAGTGGGAAAAATTACATTTTAAACCTGTCCGTTCTGCAGTCTAGTTCCCTTATTTAATCCTCATGCTCTGATCTACCGATGTGTGTCGAATTTCGTAAAATGGTATTAACGTCGTCAGAGAATTAATTGGTTTGCAACTTATATAATAGGTTAAGCCTAAATTCATCTTTCGGGAGACGAAAACGAAGATCTTACCTCAGTATGTCGGTGGACACCTCCGTCGGCAGTAGTCCGACTATGTCGAGCGGCAGCACTTCCCCAGGCTTCGTGTCCGGCCGCACCGCGGGATGTTGTGGTTCCATTCCGCCGAAAAGCCTTCTCAAGCCATCGCCGCACGTTCTCGCACGCAGCAGCTGCTTTCCTTCCTCTCGCCGCCCGATCCACGACTGAGTTGCCTTCCCGCCCGCGCGACTGCCAACACTGTGCTGGGCTAAATATTTCGTTGGAAAGTTTCCCCGCTCACGACTCGTTCCAAAAATATCACCGCGCTCCGGTCCCCGCCTTGAACTTCGCTCTGGTATAGCGTCACCGGGAGACCAGCGCGGCGCGGGGTGAAAGTTCACGCTCGAATTTTACGAGCGCGAAAATTTCGTGGGGATCTGTGTCAGACGCAACTGGAGCGAAGCCGTTCTTCAGACTGCGACTTCACGTCGTCCTTTTTTTTTTACTATCAACGCAGCTCCCTTATCGTCTCGCCCTTATCGTTCAGCATTTGGTGTGAATAGGCGTGAAGCGTCCAGCACTGCCATTCTTGGAACACAACCGCGTCACTGGAACACAGCCTGTGAAAGGCGCGGATTATTCAATACTTATGTTTTGTGATGTGACTATTTTTTTTGTTTTCCTCTTGACCACGTATAATTATTATTTTTTTACCTGGAGTTTTGGTCAATTAATGTCCATTATTCCAATGCCAACGTTTCGCTGTTTTTAATTAGCATCATCAATTCACCTATTTAAATAATTACAGAAAAACAACAAAGGAGAACAGTAATAACATTTAACAAAAGCATAAAACCACATATAAAACATAATTACATATAACTATTTAAATGATTTACCTCACGAAAATGTGGATGATTGTAATTTGAATTATGATCACGGTGAACCTATGTAACTACTTTTTAGATATAACTAAATTCTAGTATCCATGTAAATGATGGTTGGTATTATAAACAAAATGAAATGAAATAACTGGAAATAACTTCATAACATAGCAACCATAGAAAGTAAAAAATAAATATATAATTTGTAATATAAAAGAAAATTATCAATATTACATATTTTTCACTTAATTAACACTCGTAACATATCAGCCATGATTAGCATTTAGATTTGAACAATACATGAGTAAAGCAAGAGAAAAAAAATGAAAAGGTAAAAAACAACCATATTACACAATTTCACTGATTACATGGTGTTGAACTAATTAAACATGCTATAAATATTGCAGAGAGGCCCGAGGTCGGCTCTTTTGTTGCTTGAGTTTATAAACCACATCGTTTTTCATCACAATTTATTATGTAAGTTCCAAACCGGTCTATTCTCTGACGACGTTGATAATATTTTACGAAATCCGACATACTACGGTAGATCAGATCATGAGAGTAAAATTAGGGAACTGGACTGCAGAACGGATAGATTTAAGATGTCATTTTTCCCACGAACGATAAGGGACCATAATAGCTGCCAATGAGACTTTTATCTAGGTTTGTCGTTAGGTAGTGTGGCTCTTAGTAGTAGTAGTACTCCTAATACTTGAATCCTTATCTGTTACCTAGTACATACTAACAGCACGCCTGACATGTTTTCTACATGGGTCTTGATTCCCTTTCCATCTGTGTAGTTGTAGAATGCATGTATATTGACGGTCACTCTCCATTTTGATGACATCTGTAGTGTAGTGGTGCATGCTTGTGAGGCTTCGCCTCGTGACAAGCATTAGCGATTTATGCTAATGCATAATTAGTCGTAGTTACACTAACTCTAGGGTATAGTGTAATGCATGTTGGTGATTACTCACCCCCTGCCACACACCCCTGAGGTGGCTTGCAGGGTATTTTGCAGACGTAGACGTAGTTTGAGAGTTTGGCGATATAGACCATTTCTTTGAATAGTCTTTTCCGAAGGATTGGTTCAGATTCTATGGCGGAAGATTTCTCCATTGTATTACTGTTCTCCTTTGTTGTTTTACTGTAATTATTTAAATAGCCCTCATGATGCTAATAAAAATAGCGAATATGCTAATAAAATTTGGCAGTGCAATAATGACCTTTGATTGACCAAATCTCCAGTTAAAAATTAATTGATGGAACTAATGTTTGGGCGTCGGAAGTTAAACATGGGCCGTTATGCTGATGTCTATCTTCTCATAAGGCTCCTTGTGACCTTACCCAGAAGCCTACCAGCGCATTATAAACGAATTTTATTCCTCGATTCTTCATATAAGATGGGTGGATAAGAGTGATTGCTTATCAGGATACATTTAATTTCTCTCTGTTAGCGACGATTTCATGGATTTCCTTCGGCTCCCCGCCGTGTCTTCTAAAACAGACGGTAATTTTCGGGAGCCCTGGGAAGTTGGGGAAGAGCTGTATATGTAAACAACGGGTCGGTGAGCGAAGCCAGGCAACGGGAAGTAGCAACGTGGGGGAGGTGGGTTTTGGCCAGGGGGGCGGTGAGGGGAGGAAGTGGAGAGGTAGGAAAGGGGGAAGATGGAGTAAACAAAAACTTTGACCTTGGGTAACTCCCACTCTGGTGTGACGTATGCTTCTGGGGCGGTTAGGTGGCCTTGCCAGCGATCCAAAATCGTCACGTTTATAGCGAGTGGAATAGGGTGATGGGAATGTACTCGAAATGTGACGTAAGTATGGGCAGTTTATTTTTTTCTGATGAAGAAGTGCTGGCTTATAACAACTGGGTAGTATTTTTGTAAATTTTGCCCCGTAAAACATAGGAAAATGCAAATTTTACTGTCTTTTAGTCAAGGATTCGTAATGCCGGTTCATGCTAAGACGTCGTAAAGAAAACATGGATATATTACATATACGAAGTACCGTGCAAGCCACCACTAGGGTGTGTGGCAAGGGGTGATTCCACACCAGGCATGCAGCACTCGTTCCAGCACAAATCAGAACCTCGCACGCTCCCACTGCCGCTAGGCGTAGGCCAAAAAGCAGTCAGGAGAACAGTCCAACCAAAACTGGGAGAGTGATACGTAAATGAACATGCAAACATGCAGAACAATTCTATACACACATCTAGTGGTTAATATTACTAATAATGTTAATTTATGAATGCTACGAGCTGCTACTTTATTCAAAGAACAAAATAAAATAATGCCGGAGTAATCGACCGGTGTGAAGAGTTAGTAATTATGTGGTGTTATTAAGCACAAGTGAAAATTCTACTCTACCTATTGAGGGTGGGAGTTTCATGTGATTGATCTATCGCAACTATTATGATCCCTTATTGTGCGTGGGAAAAATGACCTTTTGAATCTATCGGTTCGGCAGTCAATTTCCTTTATTTAATTCCTGTGATCACTTCCACCGTAGTACGTTGGCTCTAGCAGTATATGTTGAACGTCCGGCAATAAACTGTCTGCTCCGAGTTTGCGCAAAAGATTTAACCTGTATTTCTCCCTTCGATCAGTTAGAGATTCCCACCCTGATTCCTTCAACAATTCGGTAACACTGCTAAGTTTATCGTAACAACCTTTCACAAATCTTGCTGCTCTTCGTTGTGTTCTATCTATTTCAGAGATTAGTCCTACTTGTTAAAAGAATTCTAGGCATGTGCGACAACAAAGTGAGAGAAATAAGCTACTTCTCCCTCGTTAGACCCCATTTAGAATATGCTTCCAGTGTTTGGGTAAAATAATGCCGGACATATCAAGCGGTGTGAAGTGTTAGAAATGATGTTGTGTTATTAAACACAAGGGAAAATTCCACTCTACAAATTGAGGGTGGGATGTTCATGTGATTGATCTATCGTAACTATTGTTGTCGCAAATATTTTATTTTTGAATTCCGTTAAGGTTTTTTAAAGGCCGCCTTAGCTACTGTTTTCGCTTTCTTTTATTTTTCCAATATTTAAAATATGTGGCATACAGAATGTAAATGTATACAAAAGTAAAACAGAGAGTTAAAACTTGAAGTTAGAGGCTACTCGTATGAGATTTATGACAGTTGTGAATTAGGCGGAAATAGAATAAAAATTATGTACAATCACTCCTGTTTTTTATTGTTCCTCTAATTATTGAGTTCCCAGAGGAGTGTATCGTCAGAGAGGATATTTGGAAGGGAGGCGGGGCGCTTCGTCACCCCTCTATGATTGCGTCATCACTTACCATGATTGCAATGTCAGCAGCTCCTTTCAGGGTAAAATCACTTTTAAATGCGTTGTCTTACATAAATAAAATACTATATACTATCGTGTATCCGTTATTGTTACCAAGTGAAAATATATCAATAAGACAATGAACAGCACAGTGAAAGACGTCGATTGTAGTTAATCGATTGAGATTTCGGAAAATGCATATAAATAAACGTGGTTTGAACAAGCAATCTTTTGATCAGGGGCGTTATTCAGTAAGGGCTCAACCCAAATCGATCCTCGGAAAATCCGGGGATGTGACGTCACAGACCCCGACAAATCTCAACTTTTGAAAGGCCCTATTTGAAATTTTCATGGCTGTGATGTCAAAAGTTCGTCACTGCCGAAACTCGGGAATCCGAGGGTATACAGAATACGTGGTATGTGGTCCTTGCTGCCTTGAGGCAGCACTTATATCAGAGATTGCTCTTTGGAGCTTTTTGCTCTGAGCCCTGCTTCTTTTATTTCCATAGTTTTTAAGGCTTTGAGGCACGTTCCACGGAGTCTATTAATTGCTTTCGAGGAGTCGGCACCGCCCGCGAAATTTTCCTGATTAAATGTGTCCAATGGTAATGTCTCGCGCATTGACCTAATTTCCACGCGTAAGACTACTTGTTTCCTCTTACTTGCTGGAGTACACTCCGAATGGAGACACATTGTCCTGCCTAAATTAAATGAGGAATGGATCGAAACGGCAAAACATCAACTGCAGAAAGATATGGAACTTTAGTTTAAAAAAACATAACGCGACGGAGGCAGTGAGAAACATATTTTTACAGTGACGTCGCCTATGTCTCCCAGGGATTCCTATTTTTACTAAAAAAAACCCAGTCTTCAAAGACATACTTGCATGATGATTGCGAAATAAATGCCACAGCTGGCATATATGCCTCAGCCCATGCATTACATCTACAAAATACCCTGCAAGCCACCTCAGGGGTGTGTGGCAGGGGGTGAGTAATCACCAACATGCATTACACTATACCCTAGAGTTAGTGTATCTACGACTAATTATGCATTAGCATAAATCCCTAATGCTTGTCATGAGGCGAAGCCTCACAAGCATGCACCACTAAACTACAGATGTCATCCAAATGGAGAGTGACCTCAATATACATGCATTCTACAACAACACAGATGGACAGGGACTCAAGACCCATGTAGAAAACATGTCAGGCGTGCTGTTAGTATGTACTAGGTAACAGATAAGGATTAAGTATTAGGAGTACTACTACTACTTAGAGCTACACTACCTAACGAAAAACCTAGATAAAAGTCTCATTTGCAGCTGTTATGGTCCCTTATCGTTCGTGGGAAAAATGACATCTTAAATCTGTCCGTTCTGCAGTCTAGTTCCATTAGCAGTCAAATCGCTTCCCAGCTATAGAATTTGTCCTTGGGTGCCGATTGCGTATTTCAGAATTCTTCCTTAAAAAGGTCTTTCACTTAACTTACTTTCTCTTAACTCTACCCCATGTCACCTGCATTTAACTAATCACTGGTTTGTGAGAGCCATCGAATTTCCGAAAGCAGTGATTTGTCCAGTTCCGGTCATGCTTCATGTGAGCACGGATGTGTCGTGTTTCACCCTCCGTATGGCCGCGTACGTGCTCTTCCACCGCAAAGTGCCGCTAATTCGCAATGAATCGTGTTGTTTGATAAATTCTTATTATAACAATGGCATTACATAGGTGATGATATGTTTTATTCGGAGTGGATAAGTGATCAGATACTTAATTAATTAGAGAATGGAGTGCTCATTTGGCGTGGTTGTGTACACGGACAAATGCAATCATATCATTCCTCGGTAGCTGAAAGATCTTATTTAATTAAGTGCATTTTTACCTTTTATATGACTATTGGACCGTCATATCCGTAGGAAATGGGGTATTAACCACATATACACTAAAAGCCGCATAAATTCTGCGTGGTGGGAAAAGTGAGCATGTACTACTTGAATAATGTGTACTACTTCAATGTGTGCAGCTGTGGCATCAGTGGATAATATTGTGGTGATGGTGGAGAAAAGAGTAATACTTTGGAAAGTGTTTGAGGATTTCAAGGTGATAACTCCGAAGAGCCAGTGCTTGTGGTGTACCTATGCATATTGTGGCGGAAATGTTCCTGGGTATACCCGATGGAAGTTCTGATTATTTAATTGCACATTTCCTTGCAAGTGACCGTAAATGAATGTTCCTGGGGATGTTTTTGAAGGATGGCAAGCCGATGCATTCTTGCAGTTGCAGTGTGGATTGTTAAAATGTTCAAGTAAGCATGATCTCTTTCTCTGCAATATTGTAGTTATATCACCGTAGTGCCATTCATACTGGCCACCGAAGTGTTTTACGGCTTACGATCTCCACATTACAATGGCGATTTTTCTCTTTTTATAAAAGATATTCTTCTGCCATCTCTTGCTAATCCCCCGACACGGTTACTTAACTTTCCCGTCCGTCAATCAAGATGTCCTCTCTGTAAGCATTCCATCCGAACATCAGTCAGGTCCCGGGACACGAAGTAGAAGGCATGCCGTGCATGTTTTCTACATAAGTATTGAAATTCTGACCATTTGTGTAGTTGCAAAATACATATATAATAACGGTCCCTCTCGATTGTGATAATATCTCTAGTGTAGTGCATGTTTGTGAGGCTAAGCCTCGTGACAAGCATTATCGATATATGCTAATGCATGATTAGTCATAGTTACACTAACTTGAAGTAATAGTGTAATGCATGTTGGTGAAAACTCACCCCCTGCCACACACCCCTGAGGTGGCTTGCAGGGTGTAGTGAATAATTGATGTGAGGAATTAGATGTGAGGAGTAGAGTGACGAACAGCTCCTCAGCCGCCATTTTTGAATATTTGCCTTCCAGTCAATCAAGGGAACGTTGAAGTCACTACCAATAATTATGTTATCTTCGTTAGTTTGACGTGTGAGACGTTTCACCTGTCAATCCAAGTCTAGAACTGAATTTGAGTCTGCATCGGGTGGTCTATAACATTAGCCATCTCCTGTTTCTATTACTACATCAGCGTCCGTGCTCTCAATGAGATGGTGAAAATCAGCGACTTTGTTTTTTATACTATGGCAATTAATAATCACAATGGAAATGTAATCCCTAAGATACGACTTAAAAGTCCTGTCTATCGAGTATTTTATATCATTTATAGCCCTTGTTTTGATATACCTGAGCCGCGGTTTCTATTTCTTTCTGAAATTAAGTCATTCTGAATTCGAAAAAAGCTCTCATTCCTACCAATATTTATGGTAACCCCTTTACTTAATAGCCCAAAGCAGAACCCATAGGGGTTTTACCCTATGAGAGATCATGTGACAGTCCAACACCAAGGAATTTGACAGATTCAACCCTTTCTAATTCGCTGTCATAAGCAACATCTATATATACATCTAAAAAATACCCTACAAGCCACCTCAACGATGTGTGGCAGGGGGTGAGTAGTCGCCAACATGTATTACAGGCTATCCTAAAGTTAGTGTAACTAAGGCTAATTATGAATTAGCATAAATCGCTAATGCGTGTCACGAGGCGAAGCCTCACAAGCATGCACTACATTACAGATATGCTCCTAATGGAGAGGGACCGTTATTATACATGTATTTTGCCACTACACAATGGACAGAGACTCAAGAGCAAAAAGCAGGTGCAATGAGTGGAGTTGTTCGTTTTCCAAAAAAGTAAATTTGGTGTAATTTTCACATTTAATTCAACTTCCATGTGCCACTTTTAGACTGCCTGAGCGCTTGATTATCATAATGGTATTGAATTTTCATTATCATCACTGCGTCATCAGCAATCAATCGAAACTTATCATCAACGACATTACTGATAACAAATTAAAGAAACTTATGTGGGATTATGGATAATTATGTCATTAGTTCTGGCGGCAAGACATTCAATTTAATTAAAATGTTCTATTTTAAGTAATGCTTGAGGAGAAGTGACTCTGCGAGAATTAACTTATACCAAATTGTTACATCTACTTCTACAAGGCTTTTTGCAGTAGTTCGACTGAGATATACTTTGTCGGAGAAGCGAGCTGTCTAACAGCAATTGCATCCGGTTTTATTGTCGGCGCTAATGCTTCTCATTGTGAGCACAAACATTTCTGTTACTGCCGCAGCAATTTTTATAGCCATGGTAATACAAATCTCTTTATTATGCAATTCGCTTCATTTTTACTTAAAATATTACGTCTGCTTTTCAGACTGATCAGTCAGTCCCGGAGATGAAATACGTTCAAATAATTTAGATGATTCATTGTTTCGCTCTTCGTTCGTCGGTGTCGGACACACCAGGTCTACGATTATGTAATGACCTGCCTGCCTTCATAAGGGTGTTTGGCAGCGGGTAAATTTTCACCTACATGCATTACACTATACCCTAAAGTAAGTGTGACTACGACTAATTATGCATTAGCATAAATCGCTAATGCTTTCACGAGAAAAAGCCTTACAAGATTTGCGATGGATAGCATAGCAACCTACATGCACTTCATTAAAGCTACGCATTTTTATAGATACGACGAATGTTTACACATTATGGTATTGCATGCAATGGTTGGTGGCACTACTTTCTTACATCTACATCTACAAAATACCCTGCAAGCCACCTCAGGGGAGTGTGGCAGGGGGTGAGTAGTCACCAACATGCATTACACTATACCCTAGAGTTAGTGTAACCAAGACTAAAATGCAAATGACTCTTTTCAGTTCCGAAAGTTACCGTATCACAAACTCAAATTTTTTAAAAGAATTACTCGTTAATCAGACGCATTATTTTGTGATATTATTTATAAATAAATGTTATCAATTTCGTGATAAATGATCATTTTATATATAGCTAAGTAGTGATAAAGTTTTATTATTTGCCGTGCATATTGAAAACATAACATTGAAAGCGTATAGGGTGTGGGTTTTATTGGTCGAGCCTTCTTTTTTTTCAGCAACATTTTCTATTTTAGATTGCTGTATGCAGCCCTTGTGAGACCTATTTTGGAGTACTGTTTCATAATCTGGAGTACCTATTATGACAAATATGTACCATTCTCTGAGAAAGTGCATATGAAATTCCTGAGATTTATTGCCAATAAATTTCATATTTCTAGGATGAATGGTGATTGTTAGAGTTAATGGCCCACATAAAGCAATTAGTCATATTACAAAGAAAGCAATTGGGCATAATATTTTTGGATTGTAGGTATTTTTAAGTTTTATATCAAATGTCCAATTCTGCTATCACTTTTGTCTCTAAAGAGTTTTTAATGTTTAACCCCATGAAATTTATTGTTTTTTATTCTATTTTAACGAAATAAATGTACTTCTCTTTCCAAGATTTAGTTCTATGGGAGACAGCAACAAACATGGTGATTCGGATTGTTTACCTCATCCAAAAGCATTTTTAAGAATTCTGTAAATAGAGCAGTGACTTCATTGTATGGAAATATGAAGTTATAATGCTTTTTTCTATAATTTAATATCAGAAATGTATTGCAAAGTATTTTAAACAAGTCTGAAATAAGTCAAAAAAGAGATTTTCTTGTGACTGAATATATTTTGCTCTTGACAAAATATTCTGAAAAAGGGTTTTCATTGCCCATCAATAATTATTATTTTATCATCATTGCAAGTGTTCCGCGTGTGCTATATTTCATAGTATTCTATATGGATGTAATGCCATTTGAAGATGACTCTGTCAAGAAGTAAGTAAATCGTGCGACTTGGAGGATACTTATTTTCCAAGCACTTTGCGGGTATACTAATATTAAGATAAACGTTGTCTGGTGCTGTTGAGTTTTTTGGTGGTGAGCCTAAACGTCAAATAAGACCTTAATAACAATCTTGCCGGTAATCAAAATTTGTCGCAACATGAGTGCAATAATAATTCGTGATTTACTCTCAAAGATAAACTTGTCTCTTTTTTCACGAAATGTTCCATTAGAAGTTAATTTCTATTATTTTATTTTTCATTGCCTTTTTTAAATCGTTTATTAGCAATAGATTGCACTTAACTTAAACTCAGTCTGTCTGCGCTAATAAGAAGAGGTAACTAAAAATGTACTCTTAAACACCTAAATATTCTTTTCCGTGATTACTATCTTATCGCACTGAAAACAAAGACAATGGTATTTTCTGATTTATGGTGCCATATTTTATAAATAAGGAATGCTCGTTGAAATCTCTTTTCCACTAAATGTTTAGGGGTCTATTTATGTTTTTAGCAATGCTTGTTCTTATACATAAGATTCTAAAATATTGCATTTTTATATAAATTTTTTCCAATTCCTTCGTAGAACTAATCTTGATTATTTGTCATAAAATCAATTCCATTGTGTTTAAATATTCTGGGGAATGAATTTACAATGGGAAGATTATTATATGGGAAAGTCCATTAGTCCGAAAGGACGCTTAATTTAGGCAGATGCAGCTAAAGTTCACTTTTTGAATAATGGACAGGTGGGCGTTAAAGTTTTTTTTTAGAAGAGAATGTTTTTTCTTTTCCATCACCTACCTTATCTCATTCATAAGTAATTAAATCAACTCCATTGTGTTTTAATATTTTGGGGAATTAATTTACAATGGGAGAGGATTAAATGGAAAAGTCCGTTACAATTAGGATTAGCCCAATAGGCATGTCTAGTTGCAACCACCTTTCACTTTTTGGGGGAGGGGCGGGTGGGCGCTACAGTTGCAACTGCCCATAATGCACTGGAGGTATAAATAGGGGTGTGCTACTCCAATTCCTTCGCATTATCTGCTCCTCTGTGTTCAGGTGTAAAGCTCCTTTAGTGAGATTGTCTCTAAATATTCTTGAGTGTGTACTCTGGTTCATTCCTGTTTTGTACTCCTGATTTCTCCACTGTGCTTTGCGATGGATTCCTTCATCTCGCTCCTTTGCTTCATGGGAAGCCGCACGGAGGACGATTCTCCCAGGTTCGACATCCTTGGAAGTCTTCCCCCGGAGATGGTCGTCAAGATATTGAGGTAAATAGTTCTCTCTCTACTATTTGGTAAAATTAATTCTGATAAAATAGGATTGAAATTAGGGACCTTATTGAACTATGATAGTAGTTGTTTGACATAAGGATCATTCTCCGGTTACAGTGTGTTGAATGTAAACTTTTAGTTGTTCATTATAATCATAATATAACTCTAAGGGACAATTCATTATTCACATTCATTATATGTTCTTAGGTCTTCATATCGGTGTAAATATATTTGTATTTCTCCAGTCTCTTCCGAAAACCATCTCGTACTTGAAGCTAATCTTTCCTAAAGCTAGTTTATCACTAGACTTATCACCGGTCCTGAATATTGATATGCAAATTTTGTATTAAGAATGATTTTTACGAATGAAATTTAGCATTGTACTTATATTTATTTAATCTCTCAATTAATGGACCTTTTGTGATCTTTGACATTCATGTGACCTTATTTATGTTTGCTATTCTTCATTTCTGGAGTACAGTTGCTGAAACACATATTTTAATTATTTATAGGATGTTGGATCCTGCTACTCTGATGTCCTGTGCCCTAGTGAATAAGTCATGGCTGTCTTATGTGTACTGCGACTCCGAGTTGAGGTCTCGTGTCCGCCAACATCTCCAACGGTTGAGGAAGGAGAGGGCGATGCCGTTGAACGTCAGGATTCGCACTCTGCGGGGCGGTCAGAATGGGCGTCCCTTCGATGCGAGAAACGAGTGCTATGAAATGAGGACTTTGAAATCGAATCGAGGTAAGAAGTTAGCTAACTCTTAGTCGTTTATAAAATTATTTATATTTTTTCGATAACTCACATTAGCTTCCTCTTTTTAGGGGGGAATATGATCTCTGTTGTACTGGGTTCGTTTTACTGATTATCTTACAAAATTATCTCTTAATTGCAGTTGTTTCTCCTGTGAGGAAACATGGACCTGTTATTATATCCAAAGGCAGTAAAACGTCGATGAAAGCGACCGTGCGCAAGGCAAAGAACGCCACTCGCAGAGGTAAGGGAAACTTATCGAACGCATGTGTTTGCACTTCAACTCACACAGACGGGTGCCGTGGTTATCAACTAGCCATTACGTTTATCCACATTTCTGTCATCCAAAGTTGTGGAGTACCTGAAACTCTAATGATGTACCTTTAGCCGATTACAATACTGTTTTGATGAGATTAGTTATTTTCGGGAACTTGTACAAAGAAATGTGGTGTTGGTATTTCATTGACTCCTGATAGTGATATGTAACACAATGTAACTCAGTACATATATTATCAGGTATTTAATTAATTCTGAATCTTTTTTAGCTTATACTTTCGAGTTCCTGCTGCTAGTGCCTGTGGCAAATCGTTATAAAATAGTAATACAAGCAGGATTTAATATTAAGAAAACTGGCCAGGTCTCTGTGCATTTTTTCAGTATATTACTCGTATGGATTGACTTCCATAGCTTCAAACTAATATTAAACCATGGTTATTTTGGTTTTAGACCTAGTGGTTTTTTGTCTCTTTAAATTGTGGTTTAATCAGATGATTGCCTCGGTATTAACGCTGTGCATTTTTTTTTCCAGCCGTGGGCACTATATTTGGTCTTCCTGTCGGCACCGAGTCTTCATCTGTCAGTGCATCCAGGTGGAGCCATTCGTCTGGACCATATGGCAAGGGAGACCGAGTGGGTGTTCCTAAGAGGAACATGAGAGTATGACTATTGTGGGTTTCGGGTTTTTTGGTGTTGATAATTGTATTTCTGCATCCAAAGATTTGTAAAATAAATGTTGTTGACCAAGAATTTTTTTGATTTTATTACAAGTTTCCTCGTCCTCCCGCAATTTTGGCGTGGCTATCCTACAATATTTGAGTAGAATTTCACTATTCTTATTCATTGAGGAATGTTACTATATATTTGCCATTTTTTGATCATATATAAATATTTTTCTAGGCTCAGTTGTTAGTAGATTTTTTCCTGCCAATTCTCAGAGCATTTAACAAAGAATTTTGAGGATTTCGTAATCAGTTATTAAAACTTCTCAATCTTGTTGATTTAAACCTACCTAAATTATAACTGTGAGCACCAAAACCCAATCAAGCAAAGTGTGAGGAGTAGCCACGGTATAACCTTTTATGGAGTCAACCGCAAGTGCATATTAGCGGCAAATGAATTTCCTCTAAGGAATATCGCAACGATGACGCCATTGAAACGCTCATGATACCTAATCCCGTAAAAGCAGAAACACGTGGATGTGCATTAAAAAGAACATGTTTTTTCATAACCATACATGCCGTAGACATGATCATTTCGTCGCCGCCAAGTTGGACCAATGATGCGGAACACAAAACTCTACCTCACGCAAATATCAGTATTTGATCTTTTTGTGGTTTTGGGTTTAGCATTTCTTTTCTTAGTTATTGCGTCACCTATTGAAATAGTGTTACCCACTATCGGCTACTTTTCATATCCCGTCCTTTTTTGTCTCGTATTTTTTCCTTCATGCATATTTAAAAAAATAATATTTTATTTCTTATTGTTCTCAGATTTACATGCGATTTGCACGAATTGTATGAATCACATTAGTGCCAAAATACAGTAAAATTAAGAGCGCAAAGCACCAAGAAAAAGTATTACTCACAATTACGTGTACAACAACAAAAAACAACGTGTCATATAAATGGAATACACATCAGAAACAAAAAACAATATAAAATTTGGAATACAAAACAAGTTCACACAATGAAATTCATATCAACAGGATTAAATATTTTGATAACATAATTTTGAAATAAATAACAATGGAATTTATACCACAATGGATACATAATATATTATAAAGCATTCAAATGAGTAAATGCGGCTTATGGGGGGCAAGTCAGGTAAGAATATAAATTCTTTTTGAATTGGGGCAGCGATGAGGAATCTTTGATTGATTTAGGTAGGTAGTTCCAAGTTTGAGAGGCGGCAACGGTAAATGATTTATGAAATGTGAAGGACCGATAATGTGAGGCATGTAGGTAGTTAGGGTCGACGCAAGCCACCTTAGGGGTGTGTGGCAGGGGGTGAGTAGTCGCCAAAATGCCCTATACCCCATACACTATACCCTAAAGTTAGTGTAACTGCGACTAATGATGCATTAGCCTAAATCGCTAAGGTTTGTCACGAGGCGAAGCCACGCAAGCATGCACTACACTACAGATATGCTCACGATGAAGGGGGAATGTTATATATACGTATTTTGACCCCGGCGGCTCCGTAGGAAGTCATCGTACCGAAACTAAATTTTATCTCTGTTCTTTGGGTACTAAGGGTTACATTTTGCCGGATGTTAAAATAGAATTTCGAAAAAAGTTGTCCCATGATCGCCCCTAACGCACATCCTCCCTTCGCGATGACCAATTTTTCCGACCCATACAGCGCCACGCTCCATATTAAAGTTTTCACCAGCCCTTTCTTTAAGTCTCTTCTCAAACCCCCCTCATAGATTCCCTTATCCTCGAAAATGGTTCTTTAGCCACGGAAATTCTGCATCTGATGTCCCTACTACTAAATCTGTTCTCCTCCAACATACTACCAAGATATGCTGATATGGGCAAGATCCCAAAAAATGAAATCATAAAGACATACGATGAACATACAGCTTTGAGGAAACGTCCAAAAAGCCCACCTTCTCTGAGTTATTTGATTAGATTAATGACACACCACTAAGTATTCCAAAGACATGGCATACCATGGGATTGATAACGATCAGTAAGCACGAATTTACTGGGAAGGGCATTAATTTATCACATTAAACATTTAAATATATTGGCATAAACGTTGCTGATAATCTAGCAGTCCTTCACAGCTGTGATAATATAGGGAATATCACCGGGCCGTTCCAAGCGACGAGGTGGACTCAGCATATCGTTGAGGAGGAGTCCGGGAAGAGAAGGAGTATTAATCTCCATCGAAAACATCTTCAAATAATTATATTTTAGCTTAGAAATTAATACAACTCGGTGAAAAGTACTTACCTCAAGAAATATCCGATATCAGGCACACGATCGTCTCTTAACGATACGACTATTTACGTACATTGATGCAACTTTCACATTAGAAGTGTTTACTAAGATATTATTTTTATTAATAATATATAATAAGATCGCTACTACATCTACAAAATACCGTACAAATCACTTCTAGGGTGTGTGGCCGGAGGTGAGTAGTCACCAACATGCATTATACTATATCCTTAAGTTACTGGAACTATGACTATTGATCCATTGGCATAAATCACTAATGTTCGTCACGAAGTGAAGCCTCAAAATCGTGCAATACACTATATATATGTTACCATGTTATGTTATACTTATGTTTTGAGGGACCGTTAGTATGTACCTATGTGTTTTGCAACTACATAAACGGTCAGAGATTCATGAGTTATGCTGAAAACATGCACGGTGTGCTGTAAGTACTAGGTATTAGGGATACAAGTATTAGGGAGTACTACTACCTAGTCTCTGATACGAGAGGCGATTGAAATAGCCAAAAACGCAGAAAATTTCATCAGGGAAGACGGCTATCCTCACTCCTCAACGTTCAAACGTCTTTTCCAACAATTAAATTCAAAGGTCCATCCGGCAATGAGCGCGCCCCTTACTAGCTCAAAGGTTAGGTCATGATAGAACGGATAATGAATCTCTGCTGCTCAATTAGGACGTGAAGACACTAGACGATGTTTTTTTCATTAAAACTAGAGAGTGTACCGGCCACTTTTAGAGGTCACGCAGCTCTGTAGCTCGTGCCATTTGAAAAATAGAGATCTTTTAAACCGAAACATTCTCTTGTAATCACCATATATAACGGTAAAAGAATCTCTGCTGCTCATTGAGCACGTGAGGACGCTAGCTGTAACGCAAGCGAAATTGTTGTCCATAAAAATGAATCGACGCGGGAAAAACCCGGATAAAATAAATTCATTCGGCATTCCTGATTTTATAAAGAGATAGGATATAATTGGTTTCATTAGGTTGTTGTCTGAAAGTGCAGAGGAGCGCATTTATTCCTCCCAATGGAAAACAAAATGTATATTTCCGCAGTACGAGAATATTATATTCACCTAATATTTTTGAGTGATTTACTTTCCAACGGAAAAACTCGGTCCTCACCTTTATGAAGAACTCAGTTTACCCATTGCTCCTGAATATGAAGCTATTCTAAAATTTCAACTCGAACGCATTTACTAGAAAAAAATTACTTCCCCTCCATGCTTACTTCAAATCCACTAGTTTTCAAGCTTTCAGCACTCGGAAACATCGGAAATGCAGTTCAATTATGAATGAGTCGCATTAAGAGTAGACTATAACTACCCTGAATCTGGCCAACGAAAAAAGGAATCTAAAGCTAATTATGACTATCTTATTATGTCTAACGAGTTTAGCATCAACTCCACTGTTTCCCTGAACCGCAAGCGTAGCATTACTGGTGATAATTACCATAAGTTGAATTAGTTTGAGGGCGGGACCGGAAATTTCTTTTAAGCATTACAGATATTAGAAGCTTATTGTAAAATATCTACTTTTGGTCACGATGGGTATTGACAAACTCCTGCCCCATTCTAGATGAGGCTTGGTTAGATCATAGCTGAGTATATTTAGGAATGGGAGGGGCACTTCGTCACCCATTAATGATCGCGCCGTCATCCACCGCGTTAACTGAGTTAACCAAGACGTTCAACTGTTCTATGCAGGGTACGACCACATTTAGTTACGCTTCATTATAAAATAGAAACCATTAACAATAAGATGCATTTTCGAGCTTGTTATAGTACTTAATATAGGTAGGCGGCTCTACCAACACCACCTAAAGTAAACTTACTTTAGGTGGTGTTGGCTCTACTCAGTATTAGCATCAAGCTACGTTTTCATGTGGCTGTTTTTGCATTGACGCACACTTAGCTGCCAATCAGAAGCGAGATCCTCAACGCAGGTTGCGTTGACGCCGAAGTTGGCTATCTTTTGACTCAGCTGCATTCTTACATCCGATTTAAGTTATTTTTGGCGCAACTATTTCTTCATAATGTTCACGAGGGTCTCATTTATATGCAAAAACTATCATAACTTGCTTGAATGCTTGAATCATCAATGTATGCCAAAATGCCTTATAGAAAGTTATTTGGATAGTAATAAGTGAGCGATTTCCCTTGTTTCCCTTTCGTCGCTGGAAATATTTTATCGTTAATATAGACCATAATATGCCTCTAACAGCCTAAGAAAGCATTTCTCAATATAAAGATAAATGGAACGATTATGCTGAGAGGTAAATTTGCAACAATAAATAATTAAATTTCTATTGAATAATAGCATGACATGCGAGGTGCATCCGTAAAAATGCTGACGCTGACATGAAAACGGGATAATTGCGTGACGCACATCGCATCGACGCAAAAACGGCTACATGAAAAAATAGCTTCATGCATTCGTTATTGTTACATGTTGAAGTCCTCACACAATAAAAAAAATGAAAATGAAGACTCCATTTGCTCTGGATCCAAGGAACCCATACAAATTTAAATAAAAAAATGTATAAGGTTGACCCCGACGTGATTTGAACACGCAACCTTCTGATCTGGAGTCAGACGCGCTACCGTTGCGCCACGGAGTCGATTAAAGGACGTCCATACATAGAACTGAAACAACCGCCGATTACTACCTCCTCAATTGGTCAGGCTCTGGTGTTTCTCGTGTTGACTTAATTTCGTGCTTCGGGACTTACTTCCCATTTCAGTCATACCGTTTGAGCACAATGCCTGAAGTTATAACGAAATGTTGAGAAAACGCTAAAAATAATTTAAAAACAGATGTTTGAAAACAAGAAGACTTATTGACTTGACTTTGATAGAGAAAGAAGACTTCAACTTTAAATAATATCTTTCAAGGTGTACTTATCATTAAATAAAAATATAAGAGGCAGAAAAACCTTAAACTGAGATCTTCCGCTGTGATGCCGTGTAGGCCCTTTTTTTGGGGAACGTCGTCACCAATTAACAATTGTGCAATCATCGATCGCCAAAATGACGATGTTAACCGAGATGACTGTTACGTTCAACTGTTCCATGCAGGGTGTGGTTACAATTATTTGCGTTTTATTATAAATGAGATATATTATTATCAATAAGATGCTCTCTTGAGCTTTTCTTAGTGCTGCGTATATGTGGATAGGTGGGAGACTCAGTATTATCGTCTTGCACACGTTGTTGTTATTAACCGAAGTCCTCACACAATAAAATGTAAACAGGAAGGGAATTACGCTGTTAGATATGGCTCCAAGCAACTCATCAAAATTAAATAAAAAAAGGAATAAGGTTGACCCTGACGTAATTTGAACTCGCAACCTTCTGATCTGGAGTCAGACGCGCTACCGTTGCACCACGGAGTATCGTAAAAGGTGTATGGCCGAAGAAAGCCCGTGATTTCTTGAGTCAGGCTCAGGTGTTTCTCGTGACTTGATTCCTTGCTTCGGAACTGACTTCCCGTTTCTTGAGGGTTGAAGTCTTACCTTTAGAACAAATTGCCTGAAGTGATTACGGAATGGCGATAAATGCAAATAATCAACTGTAGATATGTATTCCGCAATAATTATAGCACGTAACAGTTAAATTTAATTAAAGATTAATCCTATTTACTTGTCAATTGTCTCTTTTTAATAATTTTTTCATCGTGGTGAGTAATCATTCCCTAAAACACAATTTTAAAGTAGCTTGCAGCGTACTATCTACTTGTTTATAATGAATGCTAGAAAAAGACGGCTTTAACTTAATCATTCCCTTAAACACAATTTTAAAGTAGCCTGCAGAGTACTTTCTATTTGTTAATTATGAATGGTAGAAAAAGAGGGCTTTAACTTTAAAACAATATTTTTCAAAGTTTAATAATTGTTGTTTAAAAAAAAGGCAGATAAACCTTAAAGTGAGATCTTAGGCTGTGTAAGACTCACACGGTATCACAGCCGAACATTAAAAGGTTTCTGTTGAAGCCTCTCAGGATTTCATTTGTTGTGGGAAAAAGGCCCGGCATCGAAGACATGCCGTATGTTACACACATGACTTAGTGGCATCAATAAGTCAGTTCAAGGTTTTCGATCGCCCGAAGCTAGGGAATTTGTCCTTGGGAGCAGATTACGCATTTCAAAATTCTTCCTTCAAATGTTTATCGATCAAATGTACCCTACCTCGTATAACATGCATCTAATTCATTCTTATATTGTGAATGACATCGAATTTATGAAATCAGCGGTTTTCCCAGTCTTGATCCTCCTTCATAGAAGCATAGGTCTGTCGTGTTTCCTGTTCAATGTGGTCTGGTCCTTGCAGTTCTAATGCTATGCGTCGCCGATTACTTTGCAGTTACATTAATGGATATTATAATAATAGCAGTACGTCAATATTTTTTGTCTTCAGAATGGAAACGTGATAAGTGGATTTATAAATTTGACCACAAGGAGCACATTTGGTGTGTTTGCGTTCACGGGTGCGTGATGTCTCATATTTCTTCGGGAGCGGAGAAATATTTCGAATGGTTGTATTATTCTCATTTTCGCGAATATCCGCCGACAATATCTACACTGTCTCTTTGGAAAAAGGGATTCATACACATATACCCTGCAAGCCGCTCAAATAATGGGTGGCAGGAAGAAGGAGCTTCAAGCGAATTTAAGAGTGTGTAATACTTAATTGCGTGCAACTGTGAAATCTGTGTGTAATTGTGGTGGTGGTGGAGAAAAGAGTGAGAATATTTCGGATTGTGTTGATAGTTACGAGGTGTAAACTCTGAAGAGCCAGTGCTTGTGGTGTGTGACAACTGGTGGAGAAATGCTCCTAGAATCACAATACCCTTGGATTTCTTTCGAAGGCAGACAAACAAATTTGTTCATGCAGTTTGGATTGTTTAACTTTACAGGTATGTGTTTTTTCACTTAAATGTAATTTGATCCTCGTGGTACTATTTCTACTCACGTTGGTCACTACATGTTTTTTTAGATGTTGGTTCAACTTTATTCACGGGTGATTATGCCTTTTATTGATCCATCTCCGTTTTTTGACTTCGACTATTACTTTACCCTAAACGGTTAATTGGCTTTACCCTTGTCTCTCTGGGTAATGAGACCAAATAACTGTTACTTGGCGGAGCATGGGAGTAGAATCATTTTTTAAAGGGATATTTATCATTAACTGCTTCTTTCCCAGTGGCAGTATATCATAATTACGTTCATTTATTACGTAGTATCCTCCTTGGGTGTAATTGTATTGCGGACTTGTCGCATGTGACCAGCACGGTTCAAGGTTTTGTTTTACTCGAGGAACTTAACTGCACACTCTGGTGAATGAATGGACGTTCATTGAAAATTGCATTTGCCGAAACATGATAAGAATCCTTTAAATATTGTTTTCATCGTTTTGTCGAGGGCATGTTATGATTACAAGTTGTAGACAACTTTCACTACCGCCGCACTAAACACTGAGGGGACCTGCATGGCACATCTACATAATACCCCGCATACAAATTCATGATTGTTGGCAGGGGGTGATTAGTAACCATCAACATGTACATGTAGGTTAAGGGTGATTCAGAGTTGATATTACATAAGACTGCGAACTATTTTACATCTACATCTACGATGTACCGTGCAAGCCACCACTAGGTTGCAGAGGTTAAGCAAACAGAGGTTGGACGATCAAGAGTTTCCCCGAAGATCCTTCCACCGATGAAGGGGCAGTACCACCTCCTATACCGGAGGTTTGGAGGGTCGTGTCTCGGAGGAGTGGCGGTAAGGTCACTCTGAAACGTGGCGCGGGGGATGCTCCGGCAGATCCCGTTCCCGTTTCGAACAGATACCAGTTGCTGTCGAAGGGGAACTCCGAGGTATCTGACGTGCCTACTCCTACTCCGAGACCGTCACTTAGGAAGAGTCGTCAGAGTGGGAAGGGGGGGATTGTAGTGATAGGGAGTAGTAATGTCCGCCGTGTGATGGTCCCATTACGAGAAAGGGCAGACCGCGAGGGTGTAAGCAACCGTGTGACATCATGGTGTATCCCTAGTGGCGGTGTTCCGCAGGTGACGCAGGCGGTTGGTGCGGCGGTACGGGGCACGAAGTGCTCTAGATTGCAGGTCGTGGCACATGTTGGCGTCAACGACGCCATGGACCGCGGATCCGAGGAGATCCTACGTTCCTTCAGGGAATTGGACTCCGAAGTGAAACGGATAAATGGTGCCGAGGGGGTTAGCTTGTCGCTTGCGATTTGTAGTCTTGTCCCGAGGATCGATCGTGGTTCTCTGGTTTGGAGCCGAGTGGAAGGCATAAACCAGAGGCTGCGTCGTTTCTGCACGGACATCGGAGCCTCCTTCGTGGACCTTAGGCCGGCAATCCGATCGTGTCGGACCCCTCTGAACCGTTCGGGAGTCCACTACACGGCCGAGTCAGCTAGATGTGTAGCGAGTAGTATATTTGAGCAGTGTAGGTCTTTTTTAGAGTAGAGAGAAGGCCAGAGTGTAGTGCTTATAATGGGTCGATAATTAAAGGGGTAAATTCAAAAGTTTTTAGTAACAAAAGTTCCTCCAGAAATCAGAATAGATTAATAGAAAGGAAAAGCAGCGTGTCAGGCTCAGCATCACTAATTTCCAATAAAACATTTAGTACCTTTAAGCATGGGAAACGTCAGCTGCGTCATAATGTCAATGGAAGGAAAGGTAGTAGGTCAGTTGGTGAGACAAAAACGGGAAATCAGAGGTCAGTAGATTCAAGTCATTTAAAAAGTGAGATAAAAAATTCTGCAGTGCCCGGAAGTAGGAATACAGGGCCTAAAAATAAATTAATCGGAAAGAGCGAATCGAAAATACTCCCAAATTGCAATAATATTAGTGATGAAGTAATAGTCGTGGCAGTAATTAATTGCCGTAGTTTAAGAAATAAGATTCCTGAATTCCACCATTTAATTCATAGTACGAAGTGTAACGTCATTATAGGAACAGAAAGTTGGCTCACAGATGATGATTCAGACAGTGAAGTCTTCCCAAAATCTTTCACCGTTTATAGGAAAGATAGAGTTAACCGAGCTGGAGGCGGAGTATTTGTAGCTGTAAAGAATTCAATTGTCAGCCAAGCGGAAACCTTACCGGAGACCAGCGTTGAATCTGTGTGGTGTTCAATTAAATGTCCTAAATCGAAAACTATATTTGTATGCTCGTACTATAGACCACCAAACACAGATATAACATCAATTTTAGATTTTGAAACCCAAATAAACAGCATAGTATCCAAATATCCTGATAGAAATCTGATATTAGGCGGAGATTTCAACTTACCCTCTATAGATTGGAAGACCTATAGCTTCATACCCGGTGGGAGAGATAGAGTCATCTGCGAGGCGTTACTGCACGCTTTTTCATCACACGCATTGCTTCAAATAGCTTCCGCTCCTAACAGAGGAGAAAATATTCTTGATTTGTTAGCGACAAATATACCACATCAGGTAATAAATGTGAGCACCGTCGAGGGAATCAGTGATCATAGGGCAGTAACAGCTAAGTTTTCTTTAAATATCGCAAAAAGTTTTAAACGAGAACGAAAAGTTTTCATATTTAAAAGGGCTGATTTTGATGGGTTCAAGAGTAATCTGGAAAATGCTTTTCCCGTGTTTCAAAAATCAGTAATGGAGTTAAATGTAGAAGGGACTTGGAAAGTTTTTCTTTCGCTCATAAATTCAGGAATCAAAAGATATATCCCTAGTAAAATAAAAAAAGAAGGTAGCGAACCGAGATGGTATGACGCGGAAGTCAGAAAATCGTTAAGGCGACAGAGAGCGTGCCATGCTAAGATGAAAAAAATCATTCATGATGTGTCTCCTAGTGATCGAGAGTTAATAATTAATAAATATAAGTTGTCTAAAGCCGCTACAAAGGAAGCGTTCAGAAATGCATTCACGAATTTTAAAAGGAAAACACTTGTAGAGCAGGTACGGGATGACCCAAAAGCATTTTGGTCCTATGTTAGGGAAGTTCAAGGTAAAAGATCTACCGTTTGTTCGCTAAGAAACGATAATGGAGATGTGTTAACAAACAGTTCCGATAAAGCCAATTTATTAAATTCCTACTTCAAGAGCGTGTTCACCGAGTCATGTGAGAATTCATCCGTGGCGGTTGATAATCACTGCATACGAAAGATGCCTCCCCTTGATATTACTGCTCACGGAATAGAAATTTTATTGAAATTGCTCAGTCCAAATAAGTCACCTGGTCCAGACGAAATCCCTTCTCGCGTGTATAAAGAACTAGCGTCAGAAATTGCCCCCTACTTGCAGCTAATATTCACAAAATCCATAAAGCAACACGGAGTACCAAATGACTGGAAAATTGCCAATGTAACGCCCATATTCAAAAGTGGAGACAAGGAACAGCCATGTAATTACAGACCGATATCTTTAACGTCCATTTCATGCAAAATCCTTGAACACATTGTTGTCAGCTCAGTAATGAAACACCTAGACACGCATAACTTGTTAATGAGAACTCAACACGGATTCAGGAAAGGTAGATCATGCGAAACTCAGTTAGCGCTGTTTGCCCACGATATTTTAGTCTCCGGAGAGGACAACATTCCAGTGGACGCGATTTTTCTTGATTTCAAAAAAGCATTTGATAAAGTGCCCCACGGAAAGTTATTACTAAAACTAAAATCATACGGCCTAGAGGATGATGTAATTTCCTGGATCAGAGAACTTTTGAGCGATCGCGTGCAAAGAGTAGTATTAGACGGCGTAGCCTCCAACGAAGTTAGAGTCACATCTGGCGTCCCTCAGGGTAGTGTCATAGGCCCACTCCTCTTCCTACTCTATATCAACGATATTGGTGACATAATAGACAGTAAACTTCGATTATTTGCAGACGACGCTGTAGTATACAGGGAAATCCGTAGCAGTGAAGATAAGGATAAACTAACAAACGACCTTACTGCAATCCAAGCATGGTGCGATGCGTGGCAGCTAGAGTTAAATTTGAAAAAATGCGTAGTAATGAAATTCTGGGGGAAAAATAACTCCCCACAACAGAGCTATTTCATTCAGGATACCCAATTAGAGACGGTAGAATCCGTAAAATATCTCGGAGTTAGGCTCAATAATGATCTATCGTGGAATAAACATATTCGGGAAATAACAGGTCAAGCTAATCGTAAATTGGGATTTGTTAAAAGAATTCTAGGCAAGTGCGACGACAAAGTGAGAGAAATAAGCTACTTCTCCCTCGTTAGACCCCATTTAGAATATGCTTCCAGTGTTTGGGATCCTCATGAAACAGGCTTAAAAACAGAGTTAGAACGTGTACAGAGAAGAGCAGCCAGGTACGTGAAAAGCCGTTACGATAGTCTTGTTAGTGTTACTGACCTCTTAGAACAACTCGGATGGGAATCACTGTCAGACCGTAGATTGAAAACAAGACTAAATCTATTATGTAAATTCAAGAGTAGTTTATTTTCCGACGAAGTTGATCATATTTTACGAGCGCCAACGTACTATGGTAGATTAGATCATAAAAATAAAATAAGAGAGATAGACTGTAGAACAGATAGATTCAAAATGTCGTTTTTTCCGCGAGCGATAAGAGACTATAACGGCTGTGTAAGGACTTAGAAATAGATTTGTTGACTGGTAGTGTAGCTTACTAACTTATGTATTTCTTAAAGCATGTTTGCGGAGTTTTATGGTGATTCTAACAGCATGTTTTGCATGTTCTAGCTTCATAGGCAGATTGCCCTCTTAAGTAGCATGTAGAAAATTATGTGTCATCGTACATGTGTGGCGTGCATGTGGGGATTCTCTTGCATGCTGTATGATGGTTTTTAGTTAATGATGGAATTGGTTAGTATCCTTAATATTCATGACCGTGCGGTGTGCATGTGGCGGTCCGCTTGCATGCTGCATTTTGGTGACTTGTCACCCCCTGCCAAACACCCTAGAGGTGGCTCGCAGGGTAATATGTAGATGTAGATGTAGGGTGTGTGGCACGGGGTGATTCCACAACCAGGCATGCAGCACTCGTCCTCGCACAAATCAGAACCTCACACGCTCCCCCTGGCAATAGGCGCAGGCCAAAACAGTCAGGAGAACAGTGAGCAGTCCAACCGGAAACTGGGTGAGTGATACGTAAATGAACATGCAAACATACAGAACAATGCTATACACACATCTAGTGGTTAATATTACTGATACTGTCAATTTATTAATGCTAAGTGATGCTACATTATGCATAGAACAAAATAAAATAATGCCGGACAAATCGACAGGTGTGAAGTTTTAGTAATGATATTGTGTTATTAAGCACAAGTGAAGATTCTACTCTACCTATTGAGGGTGGTGGTTTCATATATTTGATCTATCGCAACTATTATGATCCCATATCGTGCGTGGGAAAAATGACATTTTAATTCTATCGGTTCGACAGACCATTCCCTTGATTTTTTTCCGACGATCGCTTCTACCGTAGTACGTTGGTCGAACTCCAAAGAATTTGACAGATTCAACACTTTCGAATTCGCTGTATATATATATATATATATATATATATATAAACTACACTACAAGCCACCTCAAGGGTATGTGGCAGGGGGCGAGTATTCGCCAACATGCATTGTCTCTACCCTAAAGTTAGTGTAGCTAGGGGTAATTATTCATTGGCATAAATCGGTAATGCGTGACACGAGGCGAAGCCTCACAACCATGCACTACAATTCAGATATACTCCTAATGGAGAGGGACCGTTATTATGCATGTATTTTGCCACAGAGACTCAAGAGCAAAAAGCAGGTGCAATGAGTGGAGTTGTTCGTTTTCCAAAAAAGTAAAATTGGTGTAATTTTCACATTTAATTCAACTACCATGTGCCACTTTTTGACTACCTTAACGCTTGATTAAAATAATGGTGATGAATTTTCATTGTCATCACTGCGTCATCTGCAATTAATCGGAACTTATCATCAACTACATTACTGATAACAAATTAAAGAAACTTATGTGGGGTTATGGATAATTATGTCATTAGTTCTGGCGGCAATACGTTCAATTTAATTAAAATGCCCTATTTTAAGTACTGCTTGAAGAGAAGTGACTCTGCGAGAATTAACTCATACCAAATTGTTACATCTACAAAATACCCTGCAAGCCACTTCAGGGGTGTGTGGCAGGGGGTGAGTAATTACCAACATGCATTACACTATACCCTAGAGTTAGTGTAACTACGACTAATTATGCATTAGTATAAATCGCTAATGCTTGGTAATTTTACGCGTCTGGAGGTGCAATATATTAGCTTTGAAAAGTTCACCAGCCTTTTGAGGCTGTTTGCAGTAGTTCGACTGAGATATACTTGATCGGAGAAGCAAGCTGTCGAACAGCAATATTTTTATGGCCATGGCAATACAAGGTCATTTACTCTGCAATTCGCTTCATTTTCACTTAAAATATTAAGACTGCTTTTCAAATTGTTATCTGTCATTATTGTCTTTTTGTTTTGGTATGAAAACGGCCCCACAAAATATTTACCAAAGTATTATTTCACAACTGCCGTCTTCATTCACTGCTCTAATTTTAGTTTGGTATTTGTGGTAATTCCTAATAAGATCTAAATTTATTATATGATACGATAAAAGCCTCTTGGGTGTGTGGCACGGTTAAATTTACCAAACTTTCATTCCGTACATGCTATGAATATATTCCTATCTATGATACCTCGTATTTATAGGTCGACCTTTAATTAGTGGGTTGATATGAAATCATGAAGAAATGTATTTCGAGTTTTGAGAGTAACTGAAATATCAGCAATATTGAACTAGCTCTAGTTTTATTGCATTTTTCAATACTATTATCACGGAGATGAAATATGTTCAAATAACTTTGATGATTCATTGTCTCGCTCTTTGTTCGTCGGTGTCGGACACACCAGGACTACGATTGCCTTCATAAGGGTGTTTGGCAGCGGGTGAATTTTCACGTACATGCACTTCATTAACCCACATGCACACATTTTATTGATAGGTACGACGTATGTTTATGCTTTTTGAAATGGCGTGCAATGATTGGTGGAACTACTTTCTTTCTGCAAAGGACTCTTTTCATTGACGAAAGTTCGTATCACAAACTCAAATTTTTTCATAAGAATTCCTCTTAAATAGAAGCTTTATTTTATATTTTTCATCATAAATTAATTTAAAAACTTTCGTGATAACTTACCATTATCTAGATCTACTAGTGTAAGTAGTGATAAAGTTTTATTTTGTCCCTGCATATTGAAAACATAACATTGAAAGCGTATAGGATATGGGTTTTATTGGTCGACCCTTCATTTATTTCAGCAACGTTTTATATTATAGAATGCTGTATGTAGCCCTTGTGAGACCTAGTTTGGAATACTGTTTCATAATCTGGAGTACCTATTATGACAAATTTGTACCATTCACTGAGAAAGTACAAATGTAATACCTGAGAATTATTGCCATTAAATTTCATATTTCTAGGATGAATGGTGATTGTTATGGTTAATGGCCCACACAAAGTTAATTGGCATAATATTTTTACTAGAAAGCAATATTTCATAATACAAAGAAAGCTATTAGGCATAAATTTTTTATATTGTAGGTATTTTGAAGTGTTATTTCAAATGTCCAATTCTGCTATCAATTTTGTCTCTAAAGAGTTTTTACTGTTTAACCCGATGAAATTTATTGTTTTTTCGTTCTATTTTAACGAAATAAATGTACTTTTCCTTCCAAGATTTAGATCTATGGGAGACAGCAACAAACATTGTGATTCGGATTGTTTACCTCATCCAAAAGCATTTTCAAGAATTCTGTAAATAGAGCAGTGACTTCAATGTATAGAAATATGAAGATATAATGCTTTTTTCTATAATTTAATATCAGAAATGTTTTGAAAAGTGTTTTAAACAAGTCTGAAATAAGTCACAAAAGAGTTTTTCTTGTGATTGTATATATTTTTCTCTTGACAAAATATTTTGAAAAAGGGTTTTCATTGCCCATAAATAATTATTATTTTATTATTATTGCAATTGTTCCGCGTGTGCTATATTTTCTATTATTCTCTATGGATGTAATGCCATTTGAAGATACTCTTCCAAGAAGTAAGTACATTGTGCGACTTGAAGGATATTTTTTTTCCAAGCACTTTGCGGGTATACTAATATTAAGATTAAAGTTGTCTGGTGCTGTTGAGTTTTTTGGTGGGGAGACTAAACGTCAAATAAGAACTTTATAATAATCTTGCCTGTAAACAAAATTGGTCGCAACATGAGAGCAATAAAAATTCGTGATAAACTCTCAAATATAAACTTATCTCTTTTTTTAAGGAATAAAAGGAATGCTCGTTTACATCTCTTTTCCACTAAATGTTTCGGGGTCTGTTTATGTTTTTAGCAATGCTTGTTCTTGTACATAGGGTTCTACAATATTGCATTTTGATATAAATTTTTTCCAATTCCTTCGTATAACTAATCTTAATCATTTGTCATAAAGTCAATTCCATTGTGTTTAAATATTCTGGTGAATGAATTTACAATGGGAAGATTATTAGATGGGAAAGTCTATTAGTCCGAAAGGACACTTAATTTAGGCAGTTGCAGCTAACGTTCACTTTTTGAATTAAGGACAGGTGGGTGTTAAAGTTTTATTTTATAAGTGACAGTCAGAGAATGTTTTTCCTTTTCCATCACCTGCCTTATCTCATTCATAAGTAATTAAATCAATTGCATTGTGTTTTAATATTATGGGGAATTAATTTAGAATGGGAAGAGGATTAAATGGAAAAGTCCGTTACAATTAGGATTAGCCCAATGGGCATGTCTAGTTGCAACCACCTTTCACTTTTTGGAGGAGGGGCGGGTGGGCGCTACAGTTGCAACTGCCCATAATACACTGGAGGTATAAATAGGGGTGTGCTACTACAATTCCTTCGCATTATCTGCTCCTCTGTGTTCAGGTGTAAAGCTCCTTTAGTGAGATTGTCTCTAACTATTTCTGAGCGAGTACTCTGGTTCATTCCTGTTGTGTACTCCTGAATTCTCTACTGTGCTTTGCGATGGATTCCTTCATCTCGCTCCTTTGCTTCATGGGAAGCCGCACGGAGGACGATTCTCCCAGGTTCGACATCCTTGGAAGTCTTCCCCCGGAGATGGTCCTCAAGATATTGAGGTAAATAGTTCTCACTCTCTACTATTTGGTAAAATTAATTCTGATAAAATAGGATTGAAATTAGGGACCTTATTGAACTATGATAGTAGTTTTTAGACATAATGATCATTCTCTGGTTACAGTGTGTTGAATGTAAAGTTTTAGTTGTTCATTATAATCATAATATAACTCGAAGGGACAATTCATTATTCACATTCATTATATGTTCTTAGGTCTTCATCTCGGTGGAAATATATTTGTATTCCTCCTATCTCTTCCGAAAACCATCTCGTACTTGAAGCTAATTTTTCCTAAGTCTAGTTTATCACTAGACTTATCACCGGTCCTGAATATTGATATGCAAATTTTGTATTAAGAATGTTTTTTTACGAAAGAAATTTAGCATTGTACTTATATTTATTTAATCTCTCAATTAATGGATCTTTTGTGATATTTGATATTCATGTGACCTTATTTATGTTTGCTATTCTTCATTTCTGGAGTACAGTTGCTGAAACATATTTTAATTATTTATAGGATGTTGGATCCTGCTACTCTGATGTCCTGTGCCCTAGTGAATAAGACATGGCTGTCTTATGTGTACTGCGACTCCGAGTTGAGGTCTCGTGTCCGCCAACATCTCCAACGGTTGAGGAAGGAGAGGGCGATGCCGTTGAACGTCAGGATTCGCACTCTACGGGGCGGTCAGAATGGGCGTCCCTTCGATGCGAGAAACGAGTGCTATGAAATGAAGACTTTGAAATCGAATCGAGGTAAGAAGTTACCTAACTCTTAATCGATTATAAAATTATTTATATTTTTTCGATAACTCACATGAGCTTCCTCTTTTTAGAGGGGAATATGATCTCTGTTGTACTGGGTTCGTTTTACTGATTATCTTACAAAATTATCTCTTAATTGCAGTTGTTTCTCCTGTGAAGAAACATGGACCTTTTATTATATCCAAAGGCAGTAAAACGTCGATGAAAGCGACCGTGCGCAAGGCAAAGAACGCCACTCGCAGAGGTAAGGGAAACTTATCGAACGCATGTGTTTGCACTTCAACTCACACAGACGGGTGCCGTGGTTATCAACTAGCCATTACGTTTATCCACATTTCTGTCATCCAAAGTTGTGGAGTACCTGAAACTCTAATGATGTACCTTTAGCCGATTACAATACTGTTTTGATGAGATTAGTTATTTTCGGGAACTTGTACAAAGAAATATGGTGTTGGTATTTTATTGACTCCTGATAGTGATATGTAACACAATGTAACCCAGTACATATATTATCAAATTAATTCTGAACCTTTTTATCTTATACTTTCGAGTTCCTGCTGCTAGTGCCTGTGGCAAATCGTTATAAAATAGTAATACAAGCAGGATTTAATATTAAGAAAACTGGCCAGGTCTCTGTGCATTTTTTCAGTATATTACTCGTATGGATTGACTTCCATAGCTTCAAACTAATATTAAACCATGGTTATTTTGGTTTTAGACCTAGTGGTTTTTTGTCTCTTTAAATTGTGGTTTAATCACATGATTGCCTCGGTATTAACGCGGTGAATTTTATTTTCCAGCCGTGGGCACTATATTTGGTCTACCTGTCGGCACCGAGTCTTCATCTGTCAGTGCAACCAGGTGGAGCCATTCGTCTGGACCATATGGCAAGGGAGACCGAGTGGGTGTTCCTAAGAGGAACATGAGAGTATGACTATTTTGGGTTTCGGGTTTTTTGGTGTTGATAATTGTATTTCTGCATCCAAAGATTTGTAAAATAAATGTTGTTGACCAAGAATTTTTTTGATTTTATTACAAGTTTCCTCGTCCTCCCGCAATTTTGGCGTGGCTATCCTACAATATTTGTGTGGAATTTCAATATCCTTATTCATTGAGGAATGATACTATATCTTTATCATTTTTTGATCATATATAAATATTTTTCTAGGCTCAGTTGTTAGTAGATATTTTCCTGCCAATTCTCAGCGCATTTAACAAAGAATTTTGAGGATTTCGTAATCAGTTATTAAAACTTCACAATCTTGTGAATTAAACCTACCTAAATTATAACTGTGAGCACCAAAAGCCAATCAAGCAAAGTGTGAGGAGTAGCCACGGTATAACCTTTTACGGAGTCAACCGCAAGTGCATATTAGCGGCAAATGATTTTCCTCTAAGGAATATCGCAACGATGACGCCATTGAAACGCTCATGATACCTAATCCCGTAAAAGCAGAAACACATGGATGTGGATTAAAGAGAACATGTTTTTTTATAACCATACATGCCGTAGACATGATCATTTCGTCGCCGCCAAGTTGGACCAATGATGCGGAACACAAAACTCTACCTCACGCAAATATCAGTATTTGACCTTTTTGTGGTTTTGGGTTTAACATTTCTTTTCTTAGTTATTGCGTCACCTATTGAAATAGTGTTACCCACTATCGGCTACTTTTCATATCCCGTCCTTTTTTGTCTCGTATTTTTTCCTTCATGCATATTTAAAAAAATAATATTTTATTTCTTATTGTTCTCAGATTTACATGCGATTTGCACGAATTGTATGAATCACATTAGAGCCAAAATACAGTAAAATTAAGCGCGCAAAGCACCAAGAAAAAGTATTACTCACAATTACGTGTACAACAACAAAAAACAACGTGTCATATAAATGGAATACACATCAGAAACAAAAAACAATATAAAATTTGGAATACAAAACAAGTTCACAATATGAAATACATATCAACAGGATTAAATATTTTGACAAAATAATTTTGAAATAAATAGCAATGGAATTTATACCACAATGGATACATAATATATTATAAAGCATTCAAATGAGTAAATGCGGCTTATGGGGGGCAAGTTAGGTAAGAATATAATTTCTTTTTGAATTGGGGCAGCGATGAGGAATCTTTGATTGATTTAGGTAGGTAGTTCCAAGTTTGAGGTGCGGCAACGGTAACTGATTTATGAAATGTTGAGGACCGATAATGTGAAGAATCTAGGTAGTTAGGGTCGGCTCTAGTCGGAAAAATGGTTCTCTTGGGATAAAATTCAATTATGTACTGTGGGTCATCGTATTTGTGTTGGGAATACATGAAAGGGTCTAATTTAAATGTTATTAATATACATCTACAAAATACCCTGCAAGCCACCTTAGGGGTGTGTGGCAGGGGGTGAGTAGTCGCCAAAATGCCCAATACCCCATACACTATACCCTAAAGTTAGTGGATATACGACTATTGATGCAGTAGCATAAATCGCTAAGGTCACGAGGCGAAGCCATACAAGCATGCGCTACAGTACAGATATGCTCACAATGGAGAGGGACTGTTTTATATACCTATTTTGACCCCGGCGGCACCGTAGGAAGTAATCCTAACGAAAAAGAATTTTCTCTGTTCTTTGGGTACTAAAGGCTACATTTTGCCGTATGTCGAACATAGAATTTCGAAAAAAGTTGTTCCATGACCTTCCATAACGTACATTCTCCCTTCGCAATGACCAAGTTTCCGACCCATACAGCACCGCGCTCCATATTAAGGTTTTCACCAGCCCTTTCTTTCAGTCTCTTCTCAGACCCCCCTCATAAATTCCCTTATCCTCGAAAATGGTTCTTTAGCCACTGCAATTTCGAATCTGATGTCCCTACTACTAAATCCGTTCTCCTCCAACATACTACCAAGATATGCTGATATGGGCAAGATCCCAAAAAATGAAATCATACGATGACCATACAGCTTTGAGGAAACGTCCAAAAAGCCCACCTTCTCTGAGTTATTTGATTAGATTAATGACACACCACTGAGTATTCCAAAGACATGGCATACCATGGGATTGATAACGATCAGTAAGCACGAATTTACTGGGGAGGGCATTAGTTTATCACATTAAATATTTAAATATATTGGCATAAACGTTGCTGATAATCTAGCAGTCCTTCACAGCTGTGATAATATAGGGAAAATTACCGGGCCGTTCCAAGCGACGAGGTGGACTCAGCATATCGTTGAGGAGGAGTCCGGGAAGAGAAGGAGTATTAATCTCCATCGAAAAAATCTTCAAATAATTATATTTTAGCTTAGAAATTAATACAACTCGGTGAAAAGTACTTACCTCAAGAAATATCCGTTATCAGGCACACGATCGTCTCTTAACGATACGACTATTTACGTACATTGATGCAACTTTCACATTAGAAGTGTTTACTAAGATATTATTTTGATTAATAATATATAATAAGATCGCTACTACATCTACAAAATACCGTACAAACCACTTCTAGGGTGTGTGGCAGGAGGTGAGTAGTCACCAACATGCATTATACTATATCCTTAAGTTAGTGGAACTATGAATACATCTACAAAATACCCTGCAAGCCACCTCAGGGGTGTGTGGCAGGGGGTGAGTAATCACCAACATGCATTACACTATACCCTAAAGTTAGTGTAACTACGACTAATTATGCATTAGCATAAATCGCTAATGCTTGTCACGAGGCGATGCCTCACAAGCATGCAACACTACACTACAGATGTCATCAAAATGGAGAGTGACCGTCAATATACATGCATTCTACAACTACACAGATGGACAGGGACACAAGACCCATTTAGAAAACATGCTAGGCGTGCTGTTAGTATGTGCTAGGTAACAGATAAGGATTCAAGTATTAGGAGTACTACCACTACTAAGAGCTACACTACCTAACGACAAACCTAGATAAAAGTCTCATGGCAGCTATTATGGTCCCTTATCGTTCGTGGGAAAAATGACATCTTAAATCTATCCGTTCTGCAGTCTAGTTCCCTAATTTTACTCTCATGATCTGATCTACCGTAGTATGTCGGATTTCGTAAAATATTGTCAACGTCGTCAGAGAATAGACCGGTTTGGAACTTACATAATAGATTTAGTCTAAATTTTAATCGACGGTCTGAAAGCTTTTCCCATCCCAGTTGCTGCAAAAGGTCAGTAACACTAACGAGATTGTCATAACGGCCTTTAACATATCTTGCCGATCTTCGCTGCACGCGTTCTAACTCAGTTTCCAAGCCTATCTCATAAGGATCCCAAATACTGGCGGCATATTCTAAGTGGGGTCTAACGAGGGAGAAGTAGCTGATTTCCCTAACTTTATCGTCGCACTTGCCAAGTACTCTTTTAACAAATCCCAGTTTACGATTAGCTTTACCGGTAATTTCTCGAATATGTTTACTCCACGATAGATCATTAGTCAGTTTAACTCCGAGGTACTTAACCGATTCTACGGTCTCTAATTTTATGTTGTTTATGCAATAGCTGTTACAAGTAGCGTTTTTCCGTTTCCAAAAATTCACAACAACGCATTTTTTCAGGTTTAATTCTAGCTGCCACGCATCGCACCACTCTTGTATTCCCTCGAGGTCCTTAGTTAGCGCTTCCTTGTCATTAAAGCTACGAATTTCTCTATACATCACTGCGTCGTCAGCAAATAATCTAAGCTTACTGTCAACTTTATCACCGATGTCGTTTATGTACAAAAGGAACAGAAGCGGGCCTATGACACTTCCCTGTGGGACACCCGATGTGACTTTTACTTCATTAGAGATAGCGCCATCTAATACAACCCTTTGCACGCGATTACTTAAGAATTCTCTAATCCAGGAAATTACGTCGTCGTCTAAACCGTAGGATTTTAATTTCATGAGTAGCTTACTGTGGGAAACTTTATCAAATGCCTTTTTAAAGTCAAGAAAAATTGCATCAACTGGAGCGTTATGTTCATTAGTGACTATTGATCCATTGGCATAAATCACTAATGTTCGTCACGAAGTGAAGCCTCAAAATCGTGCAATACACTATATATATGTTACCATGTTATGTTATACTTATGTTTTGAGGGACCGTTAGTATGTACCCATGTGTTTTGCAACTACATAAACGGTCAGAGATTCATGAGTTATGCTGAAAACATGCACGGTGTGCTCTAATTACTAGGTATTAGGGAGTACTACTACCTTGTATCTGATGCGAGAGGCGATTGAAATAGCTAAAAACGCAGAAAATTTCATCAGGGAAGACGGCTATCCTCACTTCTCAACGTTCAAACGTCTTTTCCAACAATTAAATTCAAAGGTCCATCCGGCAATGAGCGCGCCCCTTACTAGCTCAAGGGTTAGGTCATTATAGAAAGGATAATGAATCTCTGCTGCTCAATTAGGACGTGAAGACACTAGACGATGTTTTTTTTCATTAAAACTAGAGATTGTACCGGCCACTTTTAGAGGTCACGCAGCTCTGAAGCTCGTACCATTTGAAAAATAGAGATATTTTAAACCGAAACATTATCTTGTAATCACCATATATAACGGTAAAAGAATCTCTGCTGATCATTGAGCACGTGAGGACGCTAGCTGTAACGCAAGCGAAATTGTTGTCCATAAAAATGAATCGACGCGGGAAAAACCTGGATAAAATAAATTCATTCGGCATTGCTGATTTTATAAAGAGATAGGATATAATTCGTTTCATTAGTTTGTTGTCCGGAAGTGCAGAGGAGCGCATTTATTCCTCCCAATGGAAAACAAAATGTATATTTCCGCAGTCCGAGAATATTTTATTCACCTAGAGGCTAAGGTAGCCTTGAAAATTGGTAAAATAATGAATCCAGACACAAAGCAAAAGCTTTACATAAAAAGGAATGAGATAATTGCTGCTCGCCAGCAAAAGGACAACTCGAACGCATTTACTAGAAAAAAATTACTTCCCCTCCATGCTTACTTCAATTCCACTAGTTTTCAAGCTTTCAGCACTCGGAAACATCGGAAATGCAGTACAATTATGAATGAGTCGCATTATGTGTAGACTATAACTACCCTGAATCTGGCCAACGAAAAAAGGAATCTAAAGCTAATTATGACTATCTTATTATGTCTAACGAGTTTAGCATCAACTCCACTGTTTCCCTGAACCGCAAGCGTAGCATTACTGGTGATAACTACCATAAGTTGAATTAGTTTGAGGGCGGAACCGGAAATTTCTTTTAAGCATTATAGATATTAGAAGCTTGTTGTAAAATATCTACTTTTGGTCACGATGGGTATTGACAAACTCCTGCACCATTCTAGATGAGGCTTGGTTAGATCATAGCTGAGTATATTTAGGAATGGGAGGGGCACTTCGTCACCCATTAATGATCGCGCCGTCATCCACCGCGTTAACTGAGTTAACCAAGACGTTCAACTGTTCTATGCAGGGTACGACCACATTTAGTTACGCTTCATTATAAAATAGAAACCATTAACAATAAGATGCATTTTCGAGCTTGTTATAGTACTTAATATAGGTAGGCGGCTCTACCAACACCACCTAAAGTAAACTTACTTTAGGTGGTGTTGGCTCTACTCAGTATTAGCATCAAGCTACGTTTTCATGTGGCTGTTTTTGCATTGACGCACACTTAGCTGCCAATCAGAAGCGAGATCCTCAACGCAGGTTGCGTTGACGCCGAAGTTGGCTATCTTTTGACTCAGCTGCATTCTTACATCCGATTTAAGTTATTTTTGGCGCAACTATTTCTTCATAATGTTCACGAGGGTCTCATTTATATGCAAAAACTACCATTGTTTACGTATATCAAGTCAGGCTTCATCATTTGGGAGGGAACTGGCACAGATATTGTAAATTAAGATAAATACTTGGAACTTGGTTCAGTGTCCTCTTCCCCTGTGAAGTTTCTGAGGGAAATTTCTACATTAAGTTATTATTATGCGAGTAAATGACGTTATATAAATATCATGCACCGTATGAATGACTTACTAGATTGCTGTAATCATCAATGAGCTCCAAAATACCTGATAGAGAGTTATTTATAAAATACGAATTGAGGGATTTCCCTTGTATCCCTTTCGTCGCTGGATGTATTTTTTTTGTGTAATTCGACCTTGATTTGCCTTGCACAATATACGAACGCATTTCGCAATTTAATAACCAATGGATATTATATGCTGAGATGTATTTTTATTAACGTTTGCAACAATAAACGATTACATATTTATTGTATAATAGCACAACATGCGAGGTGCTGCCGTATGAATGCTTTCGCTTACATGAAAACAGGGTAAATGCGTGACGCAAAATGCATCGACGCAAAAACGGCCACATGAAAACATAGCCTCATGCATTCGTTATTGTTACATGTTGATGTTCTCACACAGTCAAAAAATGACCAGGAAGGGAAAGACGCTCTTAGTTCGGCTTCCAAAGAACCCATACAAATTTATATAAAAGAATTAAAGCGGTACATCAGGTTATTATTATACGAATATATGACGTTGAATAAATATCAAGTACGGTATGAATGATTTACTAGAATGCTTGAATCATCAATGTATGCCAAAATGCACTATAGAAAGTTATTTGGATAGTACTAAGTGAGCGATTTCCCATGTTTCCCTTTCGTCGCTGGAAATATTTTATCGTTAATATAGACCATAATATGCCTCGTACAGCCTCAGAAAGCATTTCTCAATATAAAGATAAATGGAACGATTTTGCTGAGAGGTAAATTTGCAACAATAAATAATTAAATTTCTATTGAATAATAGCATGACATGCGAGGTGCTGCCGTAAAAATGCTGACGCTGACATGAAAACGGGATAATTGCGTGACGCACATCGCATCGACGCAAAAACGGCTACATGAAAAAATAGCTTCATGCATTCGTTATTGTTACATGTTGAAGTCCTCACACAATAAAAAATGAAAATGAAGACTCCATTTGCTCTGGCTCCAAGGAACCCATACAAATTTAAATAAAAAAATTATAGCGGTTGACCCCGACGTGATTTGAACACGGAATATTCTGATCTGGAGTCAGACGCGCTACCGTTGCGCCATGGAGTCGATTAAAGGACGTCCATACATAGAACTGAAACAACCGCCGATTACTACCTCCTCAATGGGTCAGGCTCTGGTGTTTCTCGTATTGACTAAATTTCGTGCTTCGGGACTTACTTCCCATTTCAGTCATACTGTTTGAGCACAATGCCTGAAGTTATAACGAAATGTTGAGAAAACGCTAAAAATAATTTAAAGACAGATGTTTGAAAACAAGAAGACTTATTGACTTGACTTTGATAGAGAAAGAAGTCTTCAACTTTAAATAATATCTTTCAAGGTGTAATTATCATTAAATAAAAATATAAGAGGCAGAAAAACCTTAAACTGAGATCTTCCGCTGTGATGCCGTGTAGGCCCTTTTTTTGGGGAACGTCGTCACCAATGAACAATTGTGCAATCATCGATCGCCAAAATGACGATGTTAACCGAGATAACTGTTACGCTCAACTGTTCTATGCAGGGTACGATTACAATTATTTGCGTTTTATTATAAGTGTGATATATTATTATCAATAAGAAGCTCTCTTGAGCTTTTCTTAGTGCTAAGTATATGTGGATAGGTGGGAGACTCAGTATTATCGTCTTGTACCCGTTGTTGTTACCAACCGAATTCCTCACACAATAAAATATAAACAGGAAGGGAATTACGCTGTTAGATATGGCTCCAAGCAACTCTACATAATTAAATAAAAAAAGGAATAAGGTTGACCCTGACGTAATTTGAACTCGCAACCTTCTGATCTGGAGTCAGACGCGCTACCGTTGCGCCACGGAGTATCGTAAAAGGTGTATGGCCGAAGAAAGCCCGTGATTTCTTGAGTAAGGCTCAGGTGTTTCCCGTGTTGACTTGATTCCTTGCTTCGGAACTGACTTCTCGTTTCTTGAGGGTTGTAGTCTTACCTTCAGAGCAAATTGCCTGAAGTGATTACGGAATGGCGATAAATGCAAATAATCAAGTGTAGATATGTATTCCGCAATAATTATGCAAGTAACAGTTAAATTTAATTAAAGATTAATCCTACTTGTCAATTGTCTCTTTTTAATTAATTTTTTCATCATGGTGAGTAAGCATTCCCTAAAACACAATTTTAAAGTAGCTTGCAGCGTACTATCTACTTGTTAATAATGAATGCTAGAAAAAGACTGCTTTAACTTAATCATTCCCTTAAACACAATTTTAAAGTAGCCTGCAGAGTACTTTTTATTTGTTAATTATGAATGGTAGAAAAAGAGGGCAATAACTTTTAAACAATATTATTCAAAGTTTAATAATTATTGTTTAAAAAAAAGGCAGATAAACCTTAAAGTGAGATCTTAGGCTGTGTAAGACTCACACGGTATCACAGCCGAAAATTAAAAGGTTTCTGTTGAAGTCTCTCAGTATTTCCTTTGTTGTGGGAAAAAGGCCCGGCATCGAAGACATGTTACACACATGACTTAGTGGCATCAATAAGTCAGTTCAAGGTCTTCGATCGCCCGAAGCTAGGGAATTTATCCTTGGGGGCTGATTACTCATTTAAAAATTCTACCTTCAAATGTTTATCGATCAAATGTACCCTACCTCGTATAACATGCATCTAATTCATTCTTATATTGTGAGGGACATCGAATTTATGAAATCAGCGGTTTTCCCAGTCTTGATCCTCCTTCATAGAAGCATAGGTCTGTCGTGTTTCCTGTTCAATGTGGTCTGGTCCTTGCACTTCTAATGCTATGCGTCGCCGATTACGTTGCAGTTACATTAATGGATATTATAATAATAGCAGTACAATTTCAATATTTTTGTCTTCAGAGTGGATACGTGATAAGTGGATTTATAAATTTGACCACAAGGAGCACATTTGTTGTGTTTGCGTTCACGGGTGCGTGATGTCTCATATTTCTTCGGGAGCGGAGAAATATTTCCGAATGGTTGTATTATTCTCATTTTCGCGAATATCCGCCGACAATATCTACACTGTCTCTTTGGAAAAAGGGATTCATACACATATAACCTGCAAGCCGCTCAAATAATGGGTGGCAGGAAGAAGGAGCTTCAAGCGAATTTAAGAGTGTGTAATACTTAATCGCGTGCAACTGTGAAATCTGTGTGTAATTGTGGTGGTGGTGGATAAAAGAGTGAGAATATTTCGGACTGTGTTGAGAGTTGCGAGGTGTAAACTCTGAAAAGCCAGTGCTTGTGGTGTGTGAAAACTGGTGGAGAAATGCTACAAGAATCACAATACGCTTGGATTTCTTTCGAAGGCAGACAAACAGATTTGTTCATGCAGTTTGGATTGTTTAACTTTACAGGTAAGTTTGTTTTTTCACTTCAATGTTCTTGTTTGATCCTAGTAGTACTATTTCTACTCAATTTGGTCACTACATGTTTTTTAAGATGTTAGTTCAACTTTATTCACAGGCGATTATGCCTTTAATTGATCCATCTCCGTTTTTTGACTTCGACTATTACTTTACCCTAAACGGTTAATTGGCTTTACCCTTGTCTCTATGGGTAATGAGACCAAATAACTGTTACTTGGCGGAGCATGGGAGTAGAATCATTATCAAAAGGGATATTTATCATTAACTGATTCTTTTCCAGTGGCAGTATATCATAATTACGTTCATTTATTACGTAGTATCCTCCTTGGGTGTAATTGTATTGCGGACTTGTCGCATGTGACCAGCACGGTTCAAGGTTTTGTTTTACTCGAGGAACTTAACTGCACACTCTGGTGAATGAATGGACGTTCATTGTAAATTGCATTTGCGGAAACATGATAAGAATCCTTTAAATATTGTTTTCATCGTTTTGTCGAGGGCATGTTATGATTACAAGTTGTAGACAACTTTCACTAACGCCGCACTAAACACTGAGGGGACCTGCATGGCACATCTACATAATACCCCGCATACAAATTCAAGATTGTTGGTAGGGGGTGATTAGTAACCATAAGCATGTACGATGTACATGTAGGTAAAGGGAGACTGAGAAGAGTCGATATTACATAAGACTGCGTACTATGATACATATACGATGCACCGTGCAAGCCACCACTAGGGTGTGTGGCACGGGATGATTCCACACCAGGCATGCAGCACTCGTCCTCGCACAAATCATAACCTCACACGCTCCCCCTGGCGATAGGCGCAGGCCAAAACAGTCGGGAGAATAGTGAGCAGTCCAACCGGAAACTGGGTGAGTGATACGTAAATGAACATGCAAACATACAGAACAATGCTATACACACATGTGGTTAATATTACTGATACTGTCAATTTATTAATGCTAAGTGATGCTACATTATGCATAGAACAAAATAAAATAATGCCGGACAAATCGACAGGTGTGAAGTTTTAGTAATGATATTGTGTTATTAAGCACAAGTGAAGATTCTACTCTACCTATTGAGGGTGGGGGTTTCATATATTTGATCTATCGCAACTATTATGATCGTATATCGTGCGTGGGAAAAATGACATTTTAATTCTATCGGTTCGACAGTCCATTCCCTTTATTTTATTCCGACGATCGCTTCTAACGTAGTACGTTGGTCTCTAGCAGTATATGTAATTGTCCAACCCCAAAGAATTTGACAGATTCAACACTTTCTAATTCGCTGTATATATATATATATATATATATATATATATATATATATATATATATATAAAACTACCCTACAAGCCACCTCAAGTGTATGTGGCAGGGGGTGAGTAGTCGCCAAAATGTATTGTCTCTACCCTAAAGTTAGTGTAGCTACGGTTAATTATTCATTGCCATAAATCGGTAATGCGTGACACGAGGCGAAGCCTCACAACCATGCACTACAATTCATATATATTCCTAATGGAGAGGGACCGTTATTATGTATGTATTTTGCCACAGAGACTCAAGAGCAAAAAGCAGGTGCAATGAGTGGAGTTGTTCGTTTTCCAAAAAAGTAAATATGGTGTAATTTTCACATTTAATTCAACTCCCATGTGCCACTTTTTGACTACCTGAGCGCTTGATTAAAATAATGGTGATGAATTTTCATTGTCATCACTGCGTCATCAGCAATTAATCGGAACTTATCATCAACTACATTACTGATAACAAATTAAAGAAACTTATGTGGGGTTATGGATAATTATGTCATTAGTTCTGGCGGCAAGACGTTCAATTTAATAAAAATACCCTATTTTAGGTACTACTTGAGGAGAAGTGACTCTGCGAGAATTAACTTATACCAAATTGTTACATCTACAAAATACCCTGCAAGCCACCTCAGGGGTGTTTGGCAGGGGGTGAGTAATCCCGAACATGCATTACACAATACCCTAGAGTTAGTGTAACTACGACTAATTATGTATTATCATAAATCGCTAATGCTTGGTCATTTTACGCGTCTGGAGGTGGAATATATTAGCTTTGAAAAGTTCACCAGCCTTTTGAGGCTGTTTGCAGTAGTTCGACTGAGATATACTTTATCGGAGAAGCAAGCTGTCGAAAAGCAATATTTTTATGGCCATGGTAATACAAAGTCATTTACTCTGCATTTCGCTTCATTTTTACTTAAAATATTACGTCTGCTTTTCAAATTGTTATCTGTCATTATTGTCTTTTTTGTTTTGGTATGAAAACGGCCCCACAAAAATTTACCAAAGTATTATTTCACAACTGCTGTCTTCATTCACTGCTATAATTTTAGTTTGGTATTTGTTGTAATTCCTAATAAGATCTAAATTTATTATATGATACGATAAAAGCCTCTTGGGTGTGTGGCACGGTTAAATTTACCAAGCATTCATTCCATACATGCTATGAAAATATTCCTATCTATGATATCTCGTATTTATAGAATGACTTTTAATTAGTGGGTTGATATCAAATCATGAGCAAATGTACTTCAAGTTTTGAGAGTCAATGAAATATCAGCAATATTGAACTAGCTCTAGTTTTTATTGCATTTTTCAAAACTATCATCACGGAGATGAAATATGTTCAAATAACTTTGATGATTCATTGTCTCGCTCTTTGTTCGTCGGTGTCGGACACACCAGGACTACGATTGCCTTCATAAGGGTGTTTGGCAGCGGGTGAATTTTCACGTACATGCACTTCATTAACCCACATGCACACATTTTATTGATAGGTACGACGTATGTTTATGCTTTATGAAATGGCGTGCAATGATTGGTGGAACCACTTTCTTTCTGCAAAGGTCTCTTTTCACTGCCGAAAGTTCGTATCACAAACTCAAATTTTTTCATAAGAATTCCTCTTAAATAGAAGCTTTATTTTATAATTTTAATCATAAATTAATTATAAAAATTTCGTGATAACTTACCATTATCTAGATCTACTAGTGTAAGTAGTGATAAAGTTTTATTTTGTCCCTGCATATTGAAAACAAAACATCGAAAGCGTATAGGATGTGGGTTTTATTGGTCGACCCTTCATTTATTTCGGCAACATTTTCTATTATAGAATGCTGTATGTAGACCTTATGAGACCTAGTTTGGAATACTGTTTCATAATCTGGAGTACCTATTATGACAAATTTGTACCATTCAAAGTGAAAGTACAAATGAAATTCCTGAGAATTATTGCCAATAAATTTCATATTTCTAGGATGAATGGTGATTGTTATGGTTAATGGCCTACACAAAGTAATTAGGCATAATATTTTTATTAGAAAGCAATATTTCATAATACAAAGAAAGCAATTAGGCATAAATTTTTTATATTGTAGGTATTTTGAAGTTTTATTTCAAATGTCCAATTCTGCTATCACTTTTGTCTCTAAAGAGTTTTTACTGTTTAACCCGATGAAATTTATTGTTTTTTCGTTCTATTTTAACGAAATAAATGTACTTTTCCTTCCAAGATTTAGATCTATGGGAGACAGCAACAAACATTGTGATTCGGATTGTTTACCTCATCCAAAAGCATTTTCAAGAATTCTGTAAATAGAGCAGTGACTTCAATGTATAGAAATATGAAGATATAATGCTTTTTTCTATAATTTAATATCAGAAATGTTTTGAAAAGTGTTTTAAACAAGCCTGAAATAAGTCACAAAAGAGTTTTTCTTGTGATTGTATATATTTTGCTCTTGACAAAATATTTTGAAAAAGGGTTTTCATTGCCCATAAAAAATTATTATTTTATTATTATTGCAATTGTTCCGCGTGTGCTATATTTTCTATTATTCTCTATGGATGTAATGCCTTTTGAAGATGACTCTGTCAAGAAGTAAATAAATTGTGCGACATGAAGGATATTTATTTTCCAAGCACTTTTCGGGTATACTAATATTAAGATAAACGTTGTCTGGTGCTGTTGAGTTTTTTGGTGGGGAGACTAAACGTCAAATAAGACCTTTATAATAATCTTGCCGGTAAACAAAATTGGTCGCAACATGAGAGCGATAAAAATTCGTGATAAACTCTCAAATATAAACTTGTCTCTTTTTTAAGGAATAAAAGGAATTCTCGTTTACATCTCTTTTCCACTAAATGTTTCGGGGTCTGTTTATGTTTTTAGCAATGCTTGTTCTTGTACATAGGGTTCTACAATATTGCATTTTGATATACATTTTTTCCAATTCCTTCGTATAACTAATCTTGATCATTTGTCATAAAGTCAATTCCATTGTGTTTAAATATTCTGGGGAATGAATTTACAATGGGAAGATTATTATATGGGAAAGTCCATTAGTCCGAAAGGACACTTAATTTAGGCAGTTGCAGCTAACGTTCACTTTTTGAATAATGGACAGGTGGGTGTTAAAGTTTTATTTTATAAGTGACAGTCAGAGAATGTTTTTCCTTTTCCATCACCTACCATATCTCATTCATAAGCAATGAAATCAATTCCATTGTGTTTTAATATTTTGGGGAATTAATTTACAATGAGAAGAGGATTAAATGGAAAAGTCCGTTACAATTAGGATTAGCCCAATGGGCATGTCTAGTTGCAACGACCTTTCACTTTTTGGGGGAGGGGCGGGTGGGCGCTACAGTTGTAACTGCCCATAATGCACTGGAGGTATAAATAGGGGTGTGCTACTCCAATTCCTTCGTATTATCTGCTCCTCTGTGTTCAAGTGTAATGCTTCTTTAGTTAGTCTCTAAATATTCTAGAGTGCGTACTCTGGTTCATTCCTGTTGTGTACTCCTGATATCTCCACTGTGCTTTGCGATGGATTCCTTCATCTCGCTCCTTTGCTTCATGGGAAGCCGCACGGAGGACGATTCTCCCAGGTTCGACATCCTTGGAAGTCTTCCCCCGGAGATGGTCGTCAAGATATTGAGGTAAATAGTTCTCACTCTCTACTATTTGGTAAAATTAATTCTGATGAAATAGGATTGAAATTAGTGACCTAATTGAACTATGACAGTAGTTGTTTGACATAATGATCATTCTCTGGTTACAGTGTGTTGAATGTAAAGTTTTAGTTGTTCATTATTCTCATAATATAACCCGAAGGGAAAAGTAATATCTTTACTTTTTTAAGCATTAAATTCATTATATATTCTCTTAGATCATCTTCTCGGTTAAATTATATTTGTATTCCTCCCATCTCTTCCGAAAACCATCTCGTACATCTCGCTAATTTTTCCACTGGACCTATCACCGGTACTGAATATTGATATGCAAATTTTGTATTAAGTATGTTTTTTACGAATGCAATTTTAGCATTGGGCTTATAAATATATAATTAATCTCTCTATTAATGGATCTTTTGTGATCTTAGACATTCATGTGACCTTATTTATGTGTTTGCTATCATGCATTTCTGGAGTACAGTTGCTGAAACACTTATGTTAATTATTTATAGGATGTTGGATCCTGCTACTCTGATGTCCTGTGCCCTAGTGAATAAGACATGGCTGTCTTATGTGTACTGCGACTCCGAGTTGAGGTCTCGTGTCCACCAACATCTCCAACGTTTGAGGAAGGAGAGGGCGATGCCGTTGAACGTCAGGATTCGCACTCTGCGGGGCGGTCAGAATGGGCGTCCCTTCGATGCGAGAAACGAGTGCTATGAAATGAGGACTTTGAAATCGAATCGAGGTAAGAAGTTACCTAACTCTTAATCGTTTATAAAATTATTTATATTTTCTCGATAACTCACATGAGCTTCCTCTTTTTGTGGAGAATATGATCTCTGTTGCACTGGGTTCGTTTTTACTGATTATCTTACAAAATTATCTCATAATTGCAGTTGTTTCTCCTGGGAAGAAACATGGACCTGTTATCATATCCAAAGGCAGCAAAATGTCGATGAAAGCGACCGTGCGCAAGGCAAGGAACGCCACTCGCAGAGGTAAGGGAAACTTATCGAACGCATGTGTTTGCACTTCAACTCACCCAGACGGGTGCCGTGGTTATCAACTAGCCCTTAATTTTATCCACATTTCTGCCATCCGAAGTTGTGGAGTACCTGAAATTCCAATGATGTAACTTAAGCCGATTACAATACTGTTTTGATGAGATTAGTTATTTCCGGGAACTTGTGCTAAGAAATGTGGTGTTGGTATTTCATTGACTCCTGATAGTGATATGTAACACAATGTAACCCAGTATATATATTATCAGGTATTTAATTAATTCTGAAGCCTTTTTTAGCTTATACTTTGGAGTTCCTGCTGCTAGTGCTTGTGGCAAATTGATTTAAATTAAATTAATTTAAAATTTGCGTGGTAGAAAACCAAATAGGTAAAAAATATAATCGTTATAGAATAGTTATACAAGCAAGATTTAATATTAAGAAAACTGGGCAGGTCTCTGTGCATTTTTGCAGTATATTACTCGTATGGATTGACTTCCATAGCTTCAAACTAATATTAAACTATGGTTATATTGGTTTTAGACCTAGTGGTTTTTTGTCTCTTTAAATTGTGGTTTAATCACATGATTGCCTCGGTATTAACGCGCTGAATTTTATTTTCCAGCCGTGGGCACTATATTTGGTCTACCTGTCGGCACCGAGTCTTCATCTGTCAGTGCATCCAGGTGGAGCCATTCGTCTGGACCATATGGCAATGGAGACCGAGTGGGTGTTCCTAAGAGGAACATGAGAGTATGACTATTGTGGGTTTCGGGTTTTTTGGTGTTGATAATTGTATTTCTGCATCCAAAGATTTGTAAAATAAATGTTGTTGACCAAGAATTTTTTTGATTTTATTACAAGTTTCCTCGTCCTCCCGCAATTTTGGCGTGGCTATCCTACAATATTTGTGTGGAATTTCAATATCCTTATTCATGGGAATGTTACCATATCTTTATCATTTTTTGATCACATATAAATATTTTTCTATGCTCAGTTGTTAGTAATTTTTTTAAAAATTAGTATTAAAAAAGTCTTACATAAGAAGCAATCTGATAACTGGTAGCAACCCAGCAAAGGACCACTCGAATGCTTTTGCTAGAAACAAAATTACTTCCCCTCCATGCTTACTTCAATTCCACTAGTTTTCAAGCTTTCAGCACTCGGAAACATCGGAAATGCAGTTCAATTATGAATGAGTCGCATTAAGAGTAGACTATAACTACCCTGAATCTAGCCAACGAAAAAAGGAATCTAAAGCTAATTATGCCTATCTTACTATGTCTAACGAGTTTGGCATCTACTCCACTGTATCCCTTCACCACAAGCGTAGCGTTACTGGTGATAATTACCGTTCGTTGAATTAGTTTAAGGGCGGAACCGGAAATGTCTTTTAAGCATTATAGATATTAGAAGCTTATTGTAAAATATCTACTTTTGGTCACGATGAGTATTGACACACTCCTGCCCCATTCTAGATGAGGCTTGGTTAGATCGTAGCTGAGTATATTTAGGAATGGGAGGGGCACTTCGTCACCCATTAATGATCGCTTCATCATCCACCGCGTTAACTGAGATAACCAAGACGTTCAACTGTTCTATGCACGGTACGATCACATTTAGTTACGCTTCATTATAAATTAGAAACCATTAACAATAAGATGCCTTTTCGAGCTTGTTATAGTACTTAAAATAGGTAGGCGACTCTACCAACACAACCTAAAGAAAACTTATTTAGGTGGCGTTGGCTCTACTCAGTATTAACATCAAGTTACGTTTTCATGTGGTTGTTTTTGCATTGACGCACATTTCGCTGCCAATCAGAAGCGAGATCCTCAACGCAGGTTGCGTTGACGCCGAAGTTGGCTATCTTTTGACGCAGCTGCATTCTTACCTCCGATTTAAGTTATTTTTGGCGCAACTATTTCTTCATAATGTTCACGAGGGTGTCATTTATATGCAAAAACTATCATAACTTACGTATATCAAGTCAGGCTTCATCATTTGGGAGGGAGCTGGCACAGAAATTGTAAATTAAGATAAATACCTGGAACTTGGTTCAGTGTCTTCTTCCCCTGGGAAGTTTCTGATAGAAATTTGTACAACAAGCTATTATTATGCGAGTAAATGACGTTATATAAATATCATGCACCGTATGAATGACTTACTAGATTGCTGTAATCATCAATGTGCTCCAAAATACCTGATAGAGAGTTATTTATAAAATAAGAATTGAGGGATTTCCCTTGTATCCCTTTCGTCGCTGGATGTATTTTGTTTGTGTAATTCGACATTGATTTGCCTTGCACAACATACGAACGCATTTCGCAATTTAATAACCAATGGATATTATATGCTGAGATGTATTTTTATTAACGTTTGCAACAATAAACGATTACATATTTATTGTATAATAGCACAACATGCGAGGTGCTGCCGTATGAATGCTTTCGCTTACATGAAAACAGGGTAAATGCGTGATGCTAAATGCATCGACACAAAAACGGCCACATGAAAACATAGCCTCATGCATTCGTTATTGTTACATGTTGATGTTCACACACAATCAAAAAATGACCAGGAAGAGAAGGACGCTCTTAGTTCTGCTTCCAAGGAACCCATACAAATTTATATAAAAGAATTGAAGCGGTACATCAAGTTATTATTATACGAATAAATGACGTTGAATAAATATCAAGTACGGTATGAATGATTTACTAGAATGCTTGAATCATCAATGTATGCCAAAATGCCTTATAGAAAGTTATTTGGATAGTACTAAGTGAGCGATTTCCCTTGTTTCCCTTTCGTCGCTGGAAATATTTTATCGTTAATACAGACCATAATCTGCCTCGTGTAGCCTAAGAAAGCATTTCTCAATGTAAAGATAAATGGAACGATTATGCTGAGAGATAAATTTGCAACAATAAATAATTAAATTTCAATTGAATAATAGCATGACATGCGAGGTGCTGCCGTAAAAATACTGATGCTGACATGAAAACGGGATAATTTCGTGATGCACAACGCATCGACGCAAAAACGCGAAAAAATAGTTTAATGCATTCGTTATTGTTACATGTTGAAGTCCTCACAAAATAAAAAAATGAAAATGAAGACTCCATTTGCTCTGGCTCCAAGGAACCCATACAAATTTAAATAAAAAATTTAAAGCGGTTGACCCCGACGTGATTTGAACACGCAACCTTCTGATCTGGAGTCAGACGCGCTACCGTTGCGCCACGGAGTCGATTAAAGGAGGTCCATACATAGAACTGAAACAACCGCCGATTACTACCTCCTCAATGGGTCAGGTTCTGGTGTTTCTCGTGTTGACTTAATTTCGTGCTTCGGGACTTACTTCCCATTTCAGTCATACCGTTTGAGCACAATGCCTGAAGTTATAACGAAATGTTGAGAAAACGCTAAAAATAATTTAAAAACAGATGTTTGAAAACAAGAAGACTTATTGACTTGACTTTGATAGAGAAAGAAGACTTCAACTTTAAATAATATCTTTCAAGGTGTAATTATCATTAAATAAAAATATAAGAGGCAGAAAAACCTTAAACTGAGATCTTCCGCTGTGATGCCGTGTAGGCCCTTTTTTTGGGGAACGTCGTCACCAATTAACAATTGTGCAATCATCGATCGCCAAAATGACGATGTTAACCGAGATGACTGTTACGTTCAACTGTTCCATGCAGGGTGTGGTTACAATTATTTGCGTTTTATTATAAATGAGATATATTTTTATCAATAAGATGTCTTAGTGTTAAGTATATGTGGATAGGTGGGAGACTCGGTATTATCGTCTTGCACCCTTTGTTGTTACCAACTGAAGTCCTCACACAAATAAATATAAACAGGCAGGGAATTACGCTGTTACATCTGCCTCCAAGGAACTCATCAAATGTAAGTAAAAAAAGGAATAAGGTTGACCCTGACGTGATTTGAACTCGAAACCTTCTGATCTGGAGTCAGACGCTTCCGTTGCGCCACGGAGTATCGTAAAAGATGTATCGCCGAAGAAAGCCCGTGATTTCTACCTGCTCAATGGGTCATAGCCATTGAGTCAGGCTTTGTTGTTTCTCGTGTTGACTTGATTCCGTGCTTTGGAACTGACTTCCCATTTCTAGAGAGTTGAAGTCTCACCTTTAGAGCAAATCGCCTGAAGTAATTACGGAATAGCGATAAAAGCAAATAATCAACTGCAGATATGTGTTCCGCAATAAATATGTCCCGTAACATTTAATTTAAATTACAGATTAATCCTATTTACTTGTCAATTGGTCTCTTTTAAATTAATTTTTTCATCTTGGTGAGTAATCATCATTTCTTAAACACAATTTTAAAGTAGCTTGCAGAGTACTTTCTATTTGTTAATTATGAATGGTATACCTTTAGAGCAAATTGCCTGAAGTGATTACGGAATGGAGATAAATGCAAATAATCAACTGTAGATATGTATTCCGCACGTAACAGTTAAATTTAATTAAAGATTAATCCTACTTACTTGTCAATTGTCTCTTTTTAATTAATTTTTTCATCGTGGTGAGTAATCATCCCCTTAAACCCAATTTTAAAGTAGCTTGCAGAGTACTTTCTATTTGTTAATTATGAATGGTAGAAAAAGACGGCTTTAACTTTTAAACAATATCCTTCCAAGTTTAATAATTGTTGTTTAAAAAAAAGGCAGAGAAACCTTAAAGTGAGATCTTAGGCTGTGCTAGACTCACACGGTATCACAGCCGAAAATTAAAAGGTTTCTGTTGAAGCCTCTCAGGATTTCCTTTGTTGTGGGAAAAAGGCCCGGCATCGAAGACATGCCGTATGTTACACACATGACTTAGTGGCATCAATAAGTCAGTTCAAGGTTTTCGATCGCCCGAAGCTAGGGAATTTATCCTTGGGTGCTGATTACTCATTTCAAAATTCTTCCTTCAAATGTTTATCGATCAAATGTACCCTACCTCGTATAACATGCATCTAATTCATTCTTATATTGTGAGGGACATCGAATTTACGAAATCAGCGGTTTTCCCAGTCTTGATCCTCCTTCATAGAAGCATAGGTCTGTCGTGTTTCCTGTTCAATGTGGTCTGGTGCTTGCACTTCTAATGCTATGCGTCGCCGATTACTTTGCAGTTACATTAATGGATATTATAATAATAGCAGTACAATGTCAATAATTTTTTTTCAGTGTGGAAACGTGTTAATTGGATTTATAAATTTGACCAACAGGAGTACATTTGGTGTGTTTGCGTTAACGGGTGCGTGATGTCTCATATTTCTTCGGGAGCGGAAAAATATATCCAAATGGTTGTATAATTTTCATTTTCGCGACTATCCGCCGACAATATCTACTCCGTCTCTTTGGAAAAAGGGATTTATACATATATACCCCACAAGCCGCTCAAATAATGTGTTGCAGGAATAAGAAGCCTCAAGTGAATTCAAGAGTGTGTAATACTTAATTACGTCCAACGGTGAAATCTGTGTGTAATTGTGGTGGTGGTGGAGAAAAGAGTGAGAATATTTCGGACTGTGCTGAGAGTTACGAGGTGTAAACTTTGAAGAGCCAGTACTTGTGGTGTCTGACAACTGGTGGAGAAATACTCCATGATTCACGATACCCTTGGATTTCTTTCGAAGGCAGACAAACAGATTTGTTCATGCAGTTTGGATTATTTAACTTTACAAGTAAGTGTGTTGTAAGTAAGTAACTTTAAATGTAGTCCTCGTGGTACTATTTCTACTCACGTTGGTCACTACATGATTTTTTAGATGTTCGCTCAACTTTATTCACAGGTGATGCCTTTTATTGATCCATCTCCGTTTTTTGACTTCGACTATTACTTTACCCTAACCGGTTAATTGGTTTTACCCTTGTCTCTATGGGTAATGAGACCAAATAACTGTGACTTGGCGGAGCATGGGAGTAGAATCATTTTTTAAAGGGATATTTATCTTTAACTGCTTCTTTCCCAGTGGCAGTATATCATAAATACGTTCATTTATTACGTAATATCTTCCTTGGGTGTAATTGTATTGCACACTCGGTGACTTCTGTTCGTAGTTGCGTAATTTCAATCAGGACGATATTCTAGGCTCTAATGCAACCTTTTTCATAATATTCCACTCTCCCCTGCGTTTCTTCTAACCTGGAATGGAAGCCTGTTTCAGAAGAATTCCAAATACACCGTCTCTCAAGGGATGTCTTAATGTTAGAAAAAGCCGAGTTATCTTTCTCGTCACTTGTGACCAGCACGGTTAAAGGTTTTGTTTTCACTCGAGGGACTTAACTGCACACTTTGGTGAATGAATGGACGTTCATTGAAAATTGCATTTGCGGAAACATGGTAATCCTTTAAATATTGTTTTCATCGGTTTGACGCGGGCATGTTATGATAACAAGTTGTGGATAACTTTTATTCCCGCCGCACATATCACTGAAGTGACTTGCATGGCACATCTATCTAATACCTCGGATACAAATTCAAGGGTGTTGGCAGGGGGTGATTAGTGACCATAAGCATGTACAATGTACATGTATTTAAAGGGTGACTGAGAAGAGTCGATATTACATAAGACTGCGTACTATGCTACATCTACGATGCATCGTGCAAGCCACCACTAGGGTGTATGGCAAGGGATGATTCCACTCCAGTCGTGCAGCACTCGTCCTAGCACAAATCGGAACCTTGTACGCTCCCCCTGGCTCCAGGCCAAAACAATCAGGATAACAGTGAGCAGTCCAACCGGAAACTGGGAGAGTGATACTCAAATGAACATTCAAACATACAGAACAATGCTATACACACATCTAGTGGTTAATATTACTAGTACTGTTAATGTTTTAATGATGCGAGATGCTACTTCACGCAGAGAACAAAATAAAATAATGCCGGACAAATCAACCGGTGTGAAGAGTTAGTAATTATGTGGTGTTATTAAACACAAGTGAAAATTCTACTCTACCTATTGAGGGTGGGAGTTTCAAGTGATTGATCTATCGCAACTATTATGATCCCTTATTGTACGTGGGAAAATGACACTTTGAATCTATCGGTTCGACAGTCAATTTCCTTTATTTTATTCCTGTGATCGCTTCTACCGTAGTACGTTGGCTCTAGCAGTATATGTAGTTGTCCAACACCAAGGAATTTGACAGATTCAACACTTTCTAATTCTCTGTGTGTATATATATATATATATATATATATATATATATATATATATATATATAAAAACATAACGCGACGGAGGCAGTGAGAAACATATTTTTACAGTGACGTCGCCTATGTCTCCCAGGGATTCCTATTTTTACTAAAAAAAACCCAGTCTTCAAAGACATACTTGCATGATGATTGCGAAATAAATGCCACAGCTGGCATATATGCCTCAGCCCATGCATTACATCTACATCTACAAAATACCCTGCAAGCCACCTCAGGGGTGTGTGGCAGGGGGTGAGTAATCACCAACATGCATTACACTATACCCTAGAGTTAGTGTAACTACGACTAATTATGCATTAGCATAAATCCCTAATGCTTGTCATGAGGCGAAGCCTCACAAGCATGCACCACTAAACTACAGATGTCATCCAAATGGAGAGTGACCTCAATATACATGCATTCTACAACTACACAGATGGACAGGGACTCAAGACCCATGTAGAAAACATGCTAGGCGTGCTGTTAGTATGTACTAGGTAACAGATTAGGATTAAGTATTAGGAGTACTACTACTACTAAGAGCTACACTACCTAACGACAATCCTAGATAAAAGTCTCATTTGAAGCTGTTATGGTCCCTTATCGTTCGTGGGAAAAATGACATCTTAAATCTGTCCGTTCTGCAGTCTAGTTCCATTAGCAGTCAAATCGCTTCCCAGCTATAGAATTTGTCCTTGGGTGCCGATTGCGTATTTCAGAATTCTTCCTTAAAAAGGTCTTTCACTCAACTCTTAACCCTACCCCATGTCACCTGCATTTAACTAATCACTGGTTTGTGAGAGCCATCGAATTTCCGAAAGCAGTGATTTGTCCAGTTCCGGTCATGCTTCATGTGAGCACGGATGTGTGGTGTTTCACCCTCCATATGGCCGCGTACGTGCTCTTCCACCGCAAAGTGCCGCTAATTCGCAATGAATCGTGTTTTTTGATAAATTCTTATTATAACAATGGCATTACATAGGTGATGATATGTTTTATTCGGAGTGAATAAGTGATCAGATACTTAATTAATTAGAGAATGGAGTGCTCATTTGGCGTGGTTGTGTACACGGACAAATGCAATCATATCTTTCCTCGGTAGCTGAAAGATCTTATTTAATTAAGTGCATTTTTACCTTTTATATGACTATTGGACCGTCATATCCGTAGGAAATGGGGTATTAACCACATAACACTAAAAGCCGCATAAATTCTGCGTGGTGGGAAAAGTGAGCATGTACTACTTGAATAATGTGTACTACTTCAATGTGTGCAGCTGTGGCATCAGTGGATAATATTGTGGTGATGGTGGAGAAATGAGTAATACTTTGGAAAGTGTTTGAGGATTTCAAGGTGATAACTCCGAAGAGCCAGTGCTTGTGGTGTACCTATGCATATTGTGGCGGAAATGTTCCTGGACTCACCCGATGGAAGTTCTGATTATCTAATTGCACATATCCTTGCAAGTGACCGTAAATGAATGTTCTTGGGGATGTTTTTGAAGGATGGCAAGCCGATGCATTCTTGCAGTTGCAGTGTGGATTGTTAAAATGTTCAAGTAAGCATGATCTCTTTCTCTGCAATATTGTAGTTATATCACCGTAGTGCCATTCATACTGGCCACCGAAGTGTTTTACGGCTTACGATCTCCACATTACAATGGCGATTTTTCTCTTTTTATAAAATATATTCTTCTGCGGTTACTTAACTTTCCCGTCCGTCAATCAAGATGCCCTCTCTGTAAGCATTCCATCCGAACATCAGTCAGGTCCCGGGACACGAAGTAGAAGGCATGCCGTGCATGTTTTATACATAAGTATTGAAATTCTGACCATTTGTGTAGTTGCAAAATACATATATAATAACGGTCCCTCTCGATTGTGATAATATCTCTAGTGTAGTGCATGTTTGTGAGGCTAAGTCTCGTGACAAGCATTATCGATATATGCTAATGCATGATTAGTCGTAGTTACACTAACTTTAAGTAATAGTGTAATGCATGTTTGGTGAAAACTCACCCCCTGCCACACACCCCTGAGGTGGCTTGCAGGGTGTTTTGAATAATTGATGTGAGGAATTAGATGTGAGGAGTAGAGTGACGAACAGCTCCTCAGCCGCCATATTTAAATATTTGCCTTCCAGTCAATCAAGGGAACGTTGAAGTCACTACCAATAATTATGTTATCTTCGTTAGTTTGGCGTGTGAGACGTTTCACCTGTCAATCCAAGTCTAGAACTGAATTTGAGTCTGCATCGGGTGGTCTATAACATTAGCCATCTTCTGTTTCTATTACTACATCAGCGTCCGTGCTCTCAATGAGATGGTGAAAATCAGCGACTTTGTTTTTTATACTATGGCAATTAATAATCAAAATGGAAATGTAATCCCTAAGATACGACTTAAAAGTCCTGTCTATCGAGTATTTTATATCATTTATAGCCCTTGTTTTGATATACCTGAGCCGCGGTTTCTATTTCTTTCTGAAATTAAGTCAATCTGAATTCGAAAAAAGCTCTCATTCCTACCAATATTTATGGTGACCCCTTTACTTAATAGCCAAAAGAAGAACCCATAGGGGTTTTACCCTATGAGAGATCATGTGACAGTCCAACACCAAGGAATTTGACAGATTCAACCCTTTCTAATTCGCTGTCATAAGCAACATCTATATATACATCTAAAAAATACCCTACAAGCCACCTCAACGATGTGTGGCAGGGGGTGAGTAGTCGCCAACATGTATTACGGGCTATCCTAAAGTTAGTGTAACTAAGGCTAATTATGAATTAGCATAAATCGCTAATGCGTGTCACGAGGCGAAGCGTCACAGGCATGCACTACATTACAGATATGCTCCTAATGGAGAGGGATCGTTATTATACATGTATTTTGCCACTACACAATGGAAAGAGACTCAAGAGAAAAAAGCAGGTGCAATGAGTGGAGTTGTTCGTTTTCCAAAAAAGTAAATTTGGTGTAATTTTCACATTTAATTCAACTTCCATGTGCCACTTTTAGACTGCCTGAGCGCTTGATTATCATAATGGTATTGAATTTTCATTATCATCACTGCGTCATCAGCAATCAATCGAAACTTATCATCAACGACATTACTGATAACAAATTAAAGAAACTTATGTGGGGTTATGGATAATTATGTCATTAGTTCTGGTGGCAAGACGTTCAATTTAATTAAAATGTCCTATTTTAAGTACTGCTTGAGGAGATGTGACTCTGCGAGAATTAACTTATACCAAATTGTTACATCTACTTCTACAAGGCTTTTTGCAGTAGTTCGACTGAGATATACTTTGTCGGAGAAGCGAGCTGTCTAACAGCAATTGCATCCGGTTTTATTGTCGGCCCTAATGCTTCTCATTGTGAGCACAAACATTTCTGTTACTGCCGCAGCAATTTTTATAGCCATGGTAATACAAATCTCTTTATTATGCAATTCGCTTCATTTTTACTTAAAATATTACGTCTGCTTTTCAGACTGATCAGTCAGTCCTGGAGATGAAATACGTTCAAATAATTTAGATGATTCATTGTTTCGCTCTTCGTTCGTCGGTGTCGGACACACCAGGTCTACGATTATGTAATGCCCTGCCTGCCTTCATAAGGGTGTTTGGCAGCGGGTAAATTTTCACCTACATGCATTACACTATACCCTAAAGTAAGTGTGACTACGACTAATTATGCATTAGCATAAATCGCTAATGCTTTCACGAGAAAAAGCCTTACAAGATTTGCGATGGATAGCATAGCAACCTACATGCACTTCATTAAAGCTACGCATTTTTATAGATACGACGAATGTTTACACATTATGGTATTGCATGCAATGGTTGGTGGCACTACTTTCTTACATCTACATCTACAAAATACCCTGCAAGCCACCTCAGGGGAGTGTGGCAGGGGGTGAGTAGTCACCAACATGCATTACACTATACCCTAGAGTTAGTGTAACCAAGACTAAAATGCAAATGACTCTTTTCAGTTCCGAAAGTTACCGTATCACAAACTCAAATTTTTTAAAAGAATTACTCGTTAATCAGACGCATTATTTTGTGATATTATTTATAAATAAATGTTATCAATTTCGTGATAAATGATCATTTTATATATAGCTAAGTAGTGATAAAGTTTTATTATTTGCCGTGCATATTGAAAACATAACATTGAAAGCGTATAGGGTGTGGGTTTTATTGGTCGAGCCTTCTTTTTTTTCAGCAACATTTTCTATTTTAGATTGCTGTATGCAGCCCTTGTGAGACCTATTTTGGAGTACTGTTTCATAATCTGGAGTACCTATTATGACAAATATGTACCATTCTCTGAGAAAGTGCATATGAAATTCCTGAGATTTATTGCCAATAAATTTCATATTTCTAGGATGAATGGTGATTGTTAGAGTTAATGGCCCACATAAAGCAATTAGTCATATTACAAAGAAAGCAATTGGGCATAATATTTTTGGATTGTAGGTGTTTTTAAGTTTTATATCAAATGTCCAATTCTGCTATCACTTTTGTCTCTAAAGAGTTTTTAATGTTTAACCCCATGAAATTTATTGTTTTTTATTCTATTTTAACGAAATAAATGTACTTCTCTTTCCAAGATTTAGTTCTATGGGAGACAGCAACAAACATGGTGATTCGGATTGTTTACCTCATCCAAAAGCATTTTTAAGAATTCTGTAAATAGAGCAGTGACTTCATTGTATGGAAATATGAAGTTATAATGCTTTTTTCTATAATTTAATATCAGAAATGTATTGCAAAGTATTTTAAACAAGTCTGAAATAAGTCACAAAAGAGATTTTCTTGTGATTGTATATATTTTGCTCTTGACAAAATATTCTGAAAAAGGGTTTTCATTGCCCATCAATAATTATTATTTTATCATCATTGCAAGTGTTCCGCGTTTGCTATATTTCATAGTATTCTATATGGATGTAATGCCATTTGAAGATGACTCTGTCAAGATGTAAGTAAATTGTGCGACTTGAAGGATAATTATTTTCCAAGCACTTTGCGGGTATACTAATATTAAGGTTAACGTTGTCTGGTGCTGTTGAGTTTTTTGGTGGTGAGCCTAAACGTCAAATAAGACCTTAATAATAATCTTGCCGGTAATAAAAATTTGTCGCAACATGAGAGCAATAATAATTCGTGATTTACTCTCAAAGATAAACTTGTCTCTTTTTTCACGAAATGTTCCATTAGAAGTTAATTTCTATTATTTTATTTTTCATTGCCTTTTTGAAATCGTTTATTAGCAATAGATTGCACTTAACTTAAACTCAGTCTGTCTGCGCTAATAAGAAGAGGTAACTAAAAATGTACTCTTAAACACCTAAATATTCTTTTCCGTGATTACTATCTTATCGCACTGAAAACAAAGACAATGGTTCTTCTGATTTATGGTGCCATATTTTATAAAAAGGAATGCTCGTTGAAATCTCTTTTCCACTAAATGTTTAGGGGTCAATTTATGTTTTTAGCAATGCTTGTTCTTATACATAAGATTCTACAATATTGCATTTTTATATAAATTTTTTCCAATTCCTTCGTAGAACTAATCTTGATTATTTGTCATAAAATCAATTCCATTGTGTTTAAATATTCTGGGGAATGAATTAACAATGGGAAGATTATTATATGGGAAAGTCCATTAGTCCGAAAGGACGCTTAATTTTTGGCAGATGCAGCTAAAGTTCACTTTTTGGATAATGGACAGGTGGGCGTTAAAGTTTTTTTTTTAGAAGAGACAGTCAGAGAATGCTTTTCTTTTCCATCACCTACCTTATCTCATTCATAAGGAATTAAATCAATTCCATTGTGTTTTAATATTTTGGGGAATTAATTTACAATAGGAAGAGAATTAAATGGAAAAGTCCGTTACAATTAGGATTAGCCCAATGGGCATGTCTAGTTGCAACCACCTTTCACTTTTTGGAGGAGGGGCGGGTGGGCGCTACAGTTGCAACTGCCCATAATGCACTGGAGGTATAAATAGGGGTGTGCTACTCCAATTCCTTCGTATTATCTGCTCCTCTGTGTTCAAGTGTAATGCTTCTTTAGTTAGTCTCTAAATATTCTAGAGTGCGTACTCTGGTTCATTCCTGTTTTGTACTCCTGATTTCTCCACTGTGCTTTGCGATTGATTCCTTCATCTCGCTCCTTTGCTTCATGGGAAGCCGCACGGAGGACGATTCTCCCAGGTTCGACATCCTTGGAAGTCTTCCCCCGGAGATGGTCGTCAAGATATTGAGGTAAATAGTTCTCTCTCTACTATTTGGTAAAATTAATTCTGATAAAATAGGATTGAAATTAGGGACCTTATTTAACTATGACAGTAGTTGTTTGACATAATGATCATTCTCTGGTTACAGTGTGTTGAATGTAAAAGTTTAGTTTTTCATTATAATCATAATATAACTCGAAGGGACAATTCATTATTCACATTCATTATATGTTCTTAGGTCTTTATCTCGGTGTAAATATATTTGTATTTCTCCTATCTCTTCCGAAAACCATCTCGTACTTGAAGCTAATTTTTCCTAAGTCTAGTTTATTACTAGACTTATCACCGGTCCTGAATATTGATATGCAAATTTTGTATTAAGAATGTTTTTTTACGAAAGAAATTTAGCATTGTACTTATATTTATTTAATCTCTCAATTAATGGATCTTTTGTGATCTTTGATATTCATGTGACCTTATTTATGTTTGCTATTCTTCATTTCTGGAGTACAGTTGCTGAAACACATATTTTAATTATTTATAGGATGTTGGATCCTGCTACTCTGATGTCCTGTGCCCTAGTGAATAAGACATGGCTGTCTTATGTGTACTGCGACTCCGAGTTGAGGTCTCGTGTCCGCCAACATCTCCAACGGTTGAGGAAGGAGAGGGCGATGCCGTTGAACGTCAGGATTCGCACTCTCCGGGGCGGTCAGAATGGGCGTCCCTTCGATGCGAGAAACGAGTGCTATGAAATGAGGACTTTGAAATCGAATCGAGGTAAGAAGTTACCTAACTCTTAATCGATTATAAAATTATTTATATTTTTTCGATAACTCACATGAGCTTCCTCTTTTTAGAGGGGAATATGATCTCTGTTGTACTGGGTTCGTTTTACTGATTATCTTACAAAATTATCTCTTAATTGCAGTTGTTTCTCCTGTGAAGAAACATGGACCAGTTATTATATCTAAAGGCAGTAAAACGTCGATGAAAGCGACCGTGCGCAAGGCAAAGAACGCCACTCGCAGAGGTAAGGGAAACTTATCGAACGCATGTGTTTGCACTTCAACTCACACAGACGGGTGCCGTGGTTATCAACTAGCCATTACGTTTATCCACATTTCTGTCATCCAAAGTTGTGGAGTACCTGAAACTCTACTGATGTACCTTAAGCCGATTACAATACTGTTTTGATGAGATTAGTTATTTTCGGGAACTTGTTCAAAGAAATGTGGTGTTGGTATTTTATTGACTCCTGATAGTGATATGTAACACAATGTAACCCAGTACATATATTATCAGGTATTTAATTAATTCTGAAGCTTTTTTAGCTTATACCTTCGAGTTCCTGCTGCTAGTGCTTGTGGCAACTCGTTATAAAATAGTAATACAAGCAGGATTTAATATTAAGAAAACTGGACAGGTCTCTGTGCATTTTTGTGTGTGTGGTATGGATTGACTTCCATAGCTTCAAACTAATATTAAACTATGGTTATTTTGGTTTTAGACCTAGTGGTTTTTTGTCTCTTTAAATTGTGGTTTAATCACATGATTGCCTCGGTATTAACGCGGTGAATTTTATTTTCCAGCCGTGGGCACTATATTTGGTCTACCTGTCGGCACCGAGTCTTCATCTGTCAGTGCATCCAGGTGGAGCCATTCGTCTGGACCATATGGCAAGGGAGACCGAGTGGGTGTTCCTAAGAGGAACATGAGAGTATGACTATTGTGGGTTTCGTGTTTTTTGGTGTTGATAATTGTATTTCTGCATCCAAAGATTTGTAAAATAAATGTTGTTGACCAAGAATTTTTTTGTTTTATTACAAGTTTCCTCGTCCTCCCGCAATTTTGGCGTGGCTATCCTACAATATTTGTGTAGAATTTCACTATTCTTATTCATTGAGGAATGTTACTATATATTTGCCATTTTTTGATCATATATAAATATTTTTCTAGGCTCAGTTGTTAGTAGATTTTTTCCTGCCAATTCTCAGAGCGTTTAACAAAGAATTTTGAGGATTTCGTAATCAGTTATTAAAACTTCTCAATCTTGTTGATTTAAATCTACCTAAATTATAACTGTGAGCACCAAAAGCCAATCAAGCAAAGTGTGAGGAGTAGCCACGGTATAACCTTTTACGGAGTCAACCGCAAGTGCATATTAGCGGCAAATGAATTTCCTCTAAGGAATATCGCAACGATGACGCCATTGAAACGCTCATGATACCTAATCCCGTAAAAGCAGAAACACGTGGATGTGGATTAAAAAGAACATGTTTTTTCATAACCATACATGCCGTAGACATGATCATTTCGTCGCCGCCAAGTTGGACCAATGATGCGGAACACAAAACTCTACCTCACGCAAATATCAGTATTTGATCTTTTTGTGGTTTTGGGTTTAGCATTTCTTTTCTTAGTTATTGCGTCACCTATTGAAATAGTGTTACCCACTATCGGCTACTTTTCATATCCCGTCCTTTTTTGTCTCGTATTTTTTCCTTCATGCATATTTAAAAAAATAATATTTTATTTCTTATTGTTCTCAGATTTACATGTGATTTGCACGAATTGTATGAATCACATTAGTGCCAAAATACAGTAAAATTAAGCGCGCAAAGCACCATGAAAAAGTATTACTCACAATTACGTGTACAACAACAAAAAACAACGTGTCATATAAATGGAATACACATCAGAAACAAAAAACAATATAAATTTTGGAATACAAAACAAGTTCACATAATGAAATTCATATCAACAGGATTAAATATTTTGATAAAATAATTTTGAAATAAATAACAATGGAATTTATACCACAATGGATACATAATATATTATAAAGCATTCAAATGAGTAAATGCGGCTTATGGGGGGCAAGTTAGGTAAGAATATAATTTCTTTTTGAATTGGGGCAGCGATGAGGAATCTTTGATTGATTTAGGTAGGTAGTTCCAAGTTTGAGAGGCGGCAACGGTAAATGATTTATGAAATGTGGAGGACCGATAATGTGAAGAATCTAGGTAGTTAGGGTCGGCTCTAGTCGGAAAAATGGTTCTTTTGGGATAAAATTCAAATATGTACTGTGGGTCATCGTATTTGTGTTGGGAATACATGAAGGGGTCTAATTTAAATGTTATTAATCTACATATTCAAAATACCCTGCAAGCCACCTTAGGGGTGTGTGGCAGGGGGTGAGTAGTCGCCAAAATGCCCAATACCCCATACACTATACCCTAAAGTTAGTGGAAATACGACTATTGATGCAGTAGGATAAATCGATAAGGTCACGAGGCGAAGCCATACAAGCATGCGCTACACTACAGATATGCTCACAATGGAGAGAGACTGTTTTATATACCTATTTTGACCCCGGCGGCACCGTAGGAAGTAATCCTAACGAAAAAAAATTTTCTCTGTTCATTGGGTACTAAGGGCTACATTTTGCCGTATGTCGAACATAGAATTTCGAAAAAAGTTGTTCCATGACCTTCCATAACGTACATTCTCCCTTCGCAATGACCAAGTTTCCGACCCATACAGCGCCGCGCTCCATATTAAGGTTTTCACCAGCCCATTCTTTCAGTCTCTTCTCAGACCCCCCTCATAAATTCCCTTATCCTCGAAAATGGTTCTTTAGCCACTGCAATTTCGAATCTGATGTCCCTACTACTAAATCCGTTCTCCTCCAACATACTACCAAGATATGCTGATATGGGCAAGATCCCAAAAAATGAAATCATAAAGACATACGATGACCATACAGCTTTGAAGAAACGTCCAAAAATCCCACCTTCTCTGAGTTATTTGATTAGATTAATGACACACCACTGAGTATTCCAAAGACATGGCATACCATGGGATTGATAACGATCAGTAAGCACGAATTTACTGGGAAGGGCATTAATTTATCACATTAAACATTTAAATATATTGGCATAAACGTTGCTGATAATCTAGCAGTCCTTCACAGCTGTGATCATATAGGGAAAATCACCGGGCCGTTCCAAGCGACGAGGTGGACTCAGCATATCGTTGAGGAGGAGTCCGGGATGAGAAGGAGTATTAATCTCCATCGAAAACATCTTCAAATAATTATATTTTAGCTTAGAAATTAATACAACTCGGTGAAAAGTACTTACCTCAAGAAATATCCGATATCAGGCACACGATCGTCTCTTAACGATACGACTATTTACGTACATTGATGCAACTTTCACATTAGAAGTGTTTTTAAGATATTATTTTGATTAATAATATATAATAAGATCGCTACTACATCTACAAAATACCGTACAAACCACTTCTAGGGTGTGTGGCAGGAGGTGAGTAGTCACCAACATGCATTATACTATATCCTTAAGTTAGTGGAACTATGACTATTGATCCATTGGCATAAATCACTAATGTTCGTCACGAAGTGAAGCCTCAAAATCGTGCAATACACTATATATATGTTACCATGTTATGTTATACTTATGTTTTGAGGGACCGTTAGTATGTACCTATGTGTTTTGCAACTACATAAACGGTCAGAGATTCATGAGTTATGCTGAAAACATGCACGGTGTGCTGTAAGTACTAGGTATTAGGGATACAAGTATTAGGGAGTACTACTACCTAGTCTCTGATACGAGAGGCGATTGAAATAGCCAAAAACGCAGAAAATTTCATCAGGGAAGACGGCTATCCTCACTCCTCAACGTTCAAACGTCTTTTCCAACAATTAAATTCAAAGGTCCATCCGGCAATGAGCGCGCCCCTTACTAGCTCAAGGGTTAGGTCATTATAGAACGGATAATGAATCTCTGCTGCTCAATTAGGACGTGAAGACACTAGACGATGTTTTTTTTCATTAAAACTAGAGATTGTACCGGCCACTTTTAGAGGTCACGCAGCTCTGTAGCTCGTACCATTTGAAAAATAGAGATCTTTTAAACCGAAACATTCTCTTGTAATCACCATATATAACGGTAAAAGAATCTCTGCTGCTCATTCAGCACGTGAGGTAGCTAGCTATAACGCAAGCGAAATTGTTGTTCATAAAAATGAATCGACGCGGGAAAAACCCGGATAAAATAAATTCATTCGGCATTGCTGATTTTATAAAGAGATAGGATATAATTCGTTTCATTAGGTTGTTGTCCGAAAGTGCAGAGGAGCGCATTTATTCCTCCCAATGGAAAACAAAATGTATATTTCCGCAGTACGAGAATATTATATTCACCTAATATTTTTGAGTGATTTACTTTCCAACGGAAAAACTCGGTCCTCACCTTTATGAAGAACTCAGTTTGCCCATTGCTCCTGAATATGAAGCTATTCTAAAATTTCAACTCGAACGCATTTACTAGAAAAAAATTACTTCCCCTCCATGCTTACTTCAAATCCACTAGTTTTCAAGCTTTCAGCACTCGGAAACATCGGAAATGCAGTTCAATTATGAATGAGTCGCATTAAGAGTAGACTATAAGTACCCTGAATCTGGCCAACGAAAAAAGGAATCTAAAGCTAATTATGCCTATCTTATTATGTCTAACGAGTTTAGCATCAACTCCACTGTTTCCCTGAACCGCAAGCGTAGCATTACTGGTGATAATTACCATAAGTTGAATTAGTTTGAGGGCGGAACCGGAAATTTCTTTTAAGCATTACAGATATTAGAAGCTCATTGTAAAATATCTACTTTTGGTCACGATGGGTATTGACAAACTCCTGCCCCATTCTAGATGAGGCTTGGTTAGATCATAGCTGAGCATATTTAGGAATGGGAGGGGCACTTCGTCACCCATTAATGATCGCGCCATCATCCACCGCGTTAACTGAGTTAACCAAGACGTTCAACTGTTCTATGCAGGGTACGATCACATTTAGTTACGCTTCATTATAAATTAGAAACCATTAACAATAAGATGCCTTTTCGAGCTTGTTATAGTACTTAATATAGGTTAGAGGCTCTACCAACACCACTTAAAGTAAACTTACTTTAGGTGGCGTTGGCTCTACTCAGTATTAGCATCAAGCTACGTTATCATGTGGCTGTTTTTGCATTGACGCACACTTAGCTGCCAATCAGAAGCGAGATCCTCAACGCAGGTTGCGTTGACGCCGAAGTTGGCTATCTTTTGACTCAGCTGCATTCTTACCTCCGATTTAATTTATTTTTGGCGCAACTATTTCTTCATAATGTTCACGAGGGTCTCATTTATATGCAAAAACTATCATAACTTACGTATATCAAGTCAGGATTCATCATTTGGGAGGGAACTGGCACAGATATTGTAAATTAAGATAAATACTTGGAACTTGGTCAGTGTCCTCTTCCCCTGTGAAGTTTCTGAGGGAAATATTTACATTAAGTTATTATTATGCGAGTAAATGACGTTATATAAATATCATGCACCGTATGAATGATTTACTAGATTGCTGTAATCATCAATGTGCTCCAAAATACCTGATAGAGAGTTATTTATAAAATACGAATTGAGGGATTTCCCTTGTATCCCTCGTCGCTGGATGTATTTTTTTTGTGTAATTCGACCTTGATTTGCCTTGCACAACATACGAACGCATTTCGCAATTTAATAACCAATGGATATTATATGCTGAGATGTATTTTTATTAACGTTTGCAATAATAAACGATTACATATTTATTGTATAATAGCACAACATGCGAGGTGCTGCCGTATGAATGCTTTCGCTTACATGAAAACAGGGTAAATGCGTGACGCAAAATGCATCGACGCAAAAACGGCCACATGAAAACATAGCCTCATGCATTCGTTATTGTTACATGTTGATGTTCTCACACAGTCAAAAAATGACCAGGAACGGAAAGACGCTCTTAGTTCGGCTTCCAAAGAACCCATACAAATTTACATAAAAGAATTAAAGCGGTACATCAGGTTATTATTATACGAATAAATGACGTTGAATAAATATCAAGTACGGTATGAATGATTTACTAGAATGCTTGAATCATCAATGTATGCCAAAGTGCCTTATAGAAAGTTATTAGGATAGTAATAAGTGAGCGATTTCCCTTGTTTCCCTTTCGTCGCTGGAAATATTTTATCGTTATTATAGACCATAATATACCTCTAACAGCCTAAGAAAGCATTTCTCAATATAAAGATAAATGGAACGATTATGCTGAGAGGTAAATTTGCAACAATAAATAATTAAATTTCTATTGAATAATAGCATGACATGCGAGGTGCATCCGTAAAAATGCTGACGCTGACATGAAAACGGGATAATTGCGTGACGCACATCGCATCGACGCAAAAACGGCTACATGAAAAAATAGCTTCATGCATTCGTTATTGTTACATGTTGAAGTCCTCACACAATAAAAAAAATGAAAATGAAGACTCCATTTGCTCTGGATCCAAGGAACCCATACAAATTTAAATAAAAAAATGTATAAGGTTGACCCCGACGTGATTTGAACACGCAACCTTCTGATCTGGAGTCAGACGCGCTACCGTTGCGCCACGGAGTCGATTAAAGGACGTCCATACATAGAACTGAAACAACCGCCGATTACTACCTCCTCAATTGGTCAGGCTCTGGTGTTTCTCGTGTTGACTTAATTTCGTGCTTCGGGACTTACTTCCCATTTCAGTCATACCGTTTGAGCACAATGCCTGAAGTTATAACGAAATGTTGAGAAAACGCTAAAAATAATTTAAAAACAGATGTTTGAAAACAAGAAGACTTATTGACTTGACTTTGATAGAGAAAGAAGACTTCAACTTTAAATAATATCCTTCAAGGTGTAATTATCATTAAATAAAAATATAAGAGGCAGAAAAACCTTAAACTGAGATCTTCCGCTGTGATGCCGTGTAGGCCCTTTTTTTGGGGAACGTCGTCACCAATTAACAATTGTCCAATCATCGATCGCCAAAATGACGATGTTAACCGAGATGACTGTTACGCTATACTGTTCCATGCAGGGTGTGGTTACAATTATTTGCGTTTTATTATAAATGAGATATATTATTATCAATAAGATGCTCTCTTGAGCTTTTCTTAGTGCTAAGTATATGTGGATAGGTGGGAGACTCAGAATTATCGTCTTGCACACGTTGTTGTTATTAACCGAAGTCCTCACACAATAAAATGTAAACAGGAAGGGAATTACGCTGTTAGATATGGCTCCAAGCAACTCATCAAAATTAAATAAAAAAAGGAATAAGGTTGACCCTGACGTAATTTGAACTCGCAACCTTCTGATCTGGAGTCAGACGCGCTACCGTTGCACCACGGAGTATCGTAAAAGGTGTATGGCCGAAGAAAGCCCGTGATTTCTTGAGTCAGGCTCAGGTGTTTCTCGTGTTTACTTGATTCCTTGCTTCGGAACTGACTTCTCGTTTCTTGAGGGTTGAAGTCTTACCTTTAGAGCAAATTGCCTGAAGTGATTACGGAATGGCGATAAATGCAAATAATCAAGTGTAGATATGTATTCCGCAATAATTATAGCACGTAACTGTTAAATTTAATTAAAGATTAATCCTACTTACTTGTCAATTGTCTCTTTTTAATTAATTTTTTCGTCGTGGTGAGTAATCGTTCCCTAAAACACAATGTTAAAGTAGCTTGCAGCGTACTATCTACTTGTTAATAATGAATGCTAGAAAAAGACGGCTTTAACTTAATCATTCCCTTAAACACAATTTTAAAGTAGCCTGAAGAGTACTTTCTATTTGTTAATTATGAATGGTAGAAAAAGAGGGCTTTAACTTTTAAACAATATTATTCAAAGTTAAATAATTATTGTTTAAAAAAAAGGCAGAGAAACCTTAAAGTGAGATCTTAGGCTGTGTAAGACTCACACGGTATCACAGCCGAAAATTAAAAGGTTTCTGTTGAAGCATCTCAGGATTTCCTTTGTTGTGCGAAAAAGGCCCGGCATCGAAGACATGCCGTATGTTACACACATGACTTAGTGGCATCAATAAGTCAGTTCAAGGTTTTCGATCGCCCGAAGCTAGGGAATTTATCCTTGGGGGCTGATTACTCATTTCAAAATTCTTCCTTCAAATGTTTATCGATCAAATGTACCCTACCTCGTATAACATGCATCTAATTCATTCTTATATTGTGAGGGACATCGAATTTACGAAATCAGCGGTTTTCCCAGTCTTGATCCTCCTTCATAGAAGCATAGGTCTGTCGTGTTTCCTGTTCAATGTGGTCTGGTGCTTGCACTTCTAATGCTATGCGTCGCCGATTACTTTGCAGTTACATTAATGGATATTATAATAATAGCAGTACAATGTCAATATTTTTTGTCTTCAGAGTGGGAACGTGATAAGTGGATTTATAAATTTGACCACAAGGAGCACATTTGGTGTGTTTGCGTTCACGGGTGCGTGAATTCTCATATTTCTTCGGGAGCGGAGAAATATTTCCGAATGGTTGTATTATTCTCATTTTCGCGAATATCCGCCGACAATATCTACACTGTCTCTTTGGAAAAAGGGATTCATGCACATATACCCTGCAAGCCGCTCAAATAATGGGTGGCAGGAAGAAGGAGCTTCAAGCGAATTTAAGAGTGTGTAATACTTAATTGCGTGCAACTGTGAAATCTGTGTGTAATTGTGGTGGTAGTGGATAAAAGTGAGAATATTTCGGACTGTGTTGAGAGTTACAAGGTGTAAACTCTGAAGAGCCAGTGCTTGTGGTGTGTGACAACTGGTGGAGAAATGCTCCAAGATTCACAATACCCTTGGATTTATTTCGAAGGCAGACAAACAAATTTGTTCATGCAGTTTGGATTGTTTAACTTTACAGGTAAGTGTGTTTTTTAACTTAAATGTAATTTGATCCTCGTGGTACTATTTCTACTCACGTTGGTCACTACATGTTTTTTTAGATGTTAGTTCAACTTTATTCACAGGCGATTATGCCTTTTATTGACCCATCTCCGTTTTTTGACTTCGACTATTACTTTACCCTAACTGGTTAATTGGCTTTACCCTTGTCTCTATGGGTAATGAGACCAAATAACTGTTACTTGGCGGAGCATGGGAGTAGAATCATTTTTTAAAGGGATATTTATCATTAACTGCTTCTTTCCCAGTGGCAGTATATCATAATTACGTTCATTTATTACGTAGTATCCTCCTTGGGTGTAATTGTATTGCGATCTTGTCGCATGTGACCAGCACGGTTCAAGGTTTTGTTTTACTCGAGGAACTTAACTACACACTCTGGTGAATGAATGGACGTTCATTGAAAATTGCATTTGCCGAAACATGATAAGAATCCTTTAAATATTGTTTTCATCGTTTTGTCGAGGGCATGTTATGATTATAAGTTGTAGACAACTTTCACTAACGCCGCACTAAACACTGAGGGGACCTGCATGGCACATCTACATAATACCCCGCATACAAATTCATGATTGTTGGCAGGGGGTGATTAGTAACCATCAACATGTACATGTAGGTTAAGGGTGATTCAGAGTTGATATTACATAAGACTGCGAACTATTTTACATCTACATCTACGATGTACCGTGCAAGCCACCACTAGGGTGTGTGGCACGGGGTCATTCCACAACCAGGCATGCAGCACTCGTCCTCGCACAAATCAGAACCTCACACGCTCCCCCTGGCAATAGGCGCAGGCCAAAACAGTCAGGAGAACAGTGAGCAGTCCAACCGGAAACTGGGTGAGTGATACGTAAATGAACATGCAAACATACAGAACAATGCTATACACACATCTAGTGGTTAATATTACTGATACTGTCAATTTATTAATGCTAAGTGATGCTACATTATGCATATAACAAAATAAAATAATGCCGGACAAATCGACAGGTGTGAAGTTTTAGTAATGATATTGTGTTATTAAGCAAAAGTGAAGATTCTACTCGACCTATTGAGGGTGGTGGTTTCATATATTTGATCTATCGCAACTATTATGATCCCATATCGTGCGTGGGAAAAATGACATTTTAATTCTATCGGTTCGACAGTCCATTCCCTTTATTTTATTCCGACGATCGCTTCTACCGTAGTACGTTGGTCCAACTCCAAAGAATTTGACAGATTCAACACTTTCGAATTCGCTGTATATATATAATTATATATATATATACAGCGAATTCGAAAGTGTTGAATCTGTCAAATTCTTTGGAGTTGGACCAACGTACTACGGTAGAAGCGATCGTCGGAATAAAATAAAGGGAATGGACTGTCGAACCGATAGAATTAAAATGTCATTTTTCCCACGCACGATATGGGATCATAATAGTTGCGATAGATCAAATATATGAAACTCCCACCCTCAATAGGCAGAGTAGAATTTTCACTTGTGCTTAATAACACCACATAATTACTAACTCTTCACACCGGTCGAATAGTCCGGCATTATTTTATTATGTTCTTTGCATGAAGTAGCATCTCGTAGTAATCATAAATTAACAGTATCAGTAATATTAACCACTAGATGTGTCTTTAGCATTTCTCTGCATGTTTGTATGTTCTTTTACGTATCACTCTCCCAGTTTTGGTTGGACTGTTCTCCTGACTGCTTTTTGGCCTACGCCTAGCGGCAGTGGGAGCGTGCGAGGTTCTGATTTGTGCTGGAACGAGTGATGCATGCCTGGTGTGGAATCACCCCTTGCCACACACCCTAGTGGTGGCTCATGAAATATGTGAAACCACCACCCTCAATAGGTCGAGTAGAATCTTCACTTTTGCTTAATAACACAATATCATTACTAAAACTTCACACCTGTCGATTTGTTGTATATATATATATATATATATAATATATATATAAATATATATATATATATATATATATATATATATATATATATATATATATATATATATATATATATATATATATATATAAATAAAACTACCCTACAAGCCACCTCAAGGGTATGTGGCAGGGGGCGAGTATTCGCCAACATTCATTGTCTCTACCCTAAAGTTAGTGTAGCTACGGGTAATTATTCATTGGCATAAATCGGTAATGCGTGACACGAGGCGAAGCCTCACAACCATGCACTACAATTCAGATATACTCCTAATGGAGAGGGACCGTTATTATGGATGTATTTTGCCACAGAGACTCAAGAGCAAAAAGCAGGTGCAATGAGTGGAGTTGTTCGTTTTCCAAAAAAGTAAATTTGGTGTAATTTTCACATTTAATTCAACTACCATGTGCCACTTTTTGACTACCTTAACGCTTGATTAAAATAATGGTGATGAATTTTCATTGTCATCACTGCGTCATCTGGAATTAATCGGAACTTATCATCAACTACATTACTGATAACAAATTAAAGAAACTTATGTGGGGTTATGGATAATTATGTCATTAGTTCTGGCGGCAATACGTTCAATTTAATTAAAATGCCCAATTTTAAATACTGCTTGAAGAGAAGTGACTCTGCGAGAATTAACTCATACCAAATTGTTACATCTACAAAATACCCTGCAAGCCACTTCAGGAGTGTGTGGCAGGGGGTGAGTAATCACCAACATGCATAACACTATACCCTAGAGTTAGTGTAACTACGACTAATTATGCATTAGCATAAATCGCTAATGCTTGGTAATTTTACGCGTCTGGAGGTGCAATATATTAGCTTTGAAAAGTTCACCAGCCTTTTGAGGCTGTTTGCAGTAGTTCGACTGAGATATACTTGATCGGAGAAGCAAGCTGTCGAACAGCAATATTTTTATGGCCATGGCAATACAAGGTCATTTACTCTGCAATTCTTCATTTTCACTTAAAATATTAAGACTGCTTTTCAAATTGTTATCTGTCATTATTGTCTTTTTTGTTTTTTTTATGAAAACGGCCACACATAATATTTACCAAAGTATTATTTCACAACTGCCGTCTTCATTCACTGCTCTAATTTTAGTTTGGTATTTGTGGTAATTCCTAATAAGATCTAAATTTATTATATGATACGATAAAAGCCTCTTGGGTGTGTGGCACGGTTAAATTTACCAAACATTCATTCCGTACATGCTATGAATATATTCCTATCTATGATACCTCGTATTTATAGGTCGACCTTTAATTAGTGGGTTGATATGAAATCATGAACAAATGTATTTCGAGTTTTGAGAGTAACTGAAATATCAGCAATATTGAACTAGCTCTAGTTTTATTGCATTTTTCAATACTATTATCACGGAGATGAAATATGTTCAAATAACTTTGATGATTCATTGTCTCGCTCTTTGTTTGTCGGTGTCGGACACACCAGGACTACGATTGCCTTCATAAGGGTGTTTGGCAGCGGGTGAATTTTCACGTACATGCACTTCATTAACCCACATGCACACATTTTATTGATAGGTACGACGTATGTTTATGCTTTATGAAATGGCGTGCAATGACTGGTGGAACTACTTTCTTTCTGCAAAGGACTCTTTTCACTGCCGAAAGTTCGTATCACAAACTCAAATTTTTTCATAAGAATTCCTCTTAAATAGAAGTTTATTTTATATTTTTCATCATAAATTAATTTAAAAACTTTCGTGATAACTTACCATTATCTAGATCTACTAGTGTAAGTAGTGATAAAGTTTTATTTTGTCCCTGCATATTGAAAACATAACATTGAAAGCGTATAGGATATGGGTTTTATTGGTCGACCCTTCATTTATTTCAGCAACATTTTCTATTATAGAATTCTGTACGTAGCCCTTGTGAGACCTAGTTTGGAATACTGTTTCATAATCTGGAGTATGACAAATTTGTACCATTCACTGAGAAAGTACAAATGTAATACCTGAGAATTATTGCCATTAAATTTCATATTTCTAGGATGAATGGTGATTGTTATGGTTAATGGCCCACACAAAGTAAATTGGCATAATATTTTTACTAGAAAGCAATATTTCATAATACAAAGAAAGCTATTAGGCATAAATTTTTTATATTGTAGGTATTTTGATGTGTTATTTCAAATGTCCAATTCTGCTATCATATTTGTCTCTAAAGAGTTTTTACTGTTTAACCTGATGAAATTTATTGTTTTTCATTCTATTTAACGAAATAAATGTACTTTTCTTTCCAAGATTTAGATCTATGGGAGACAGCAACAAACATTGTGATTCGGATTGTTTACCTCATCCAAAAGCATTTTCAAGAATTCTGTAAATAGAGCAGTGACTTCAATGTATAGAAATATGAAGATATAATGCTTTTTTCTATAATTTAATATCAGTAATGTTTTGAAAAGTGTTTTAAACAAGTCTGAAATAAGTCACAAAAGAGTTTTTCTTGTGATTGTATATATTTTGCTCTTGACAAAATATTTTGAAAAAGGGTTTTCATTGCCCATAAATAATTATTATTTTATTATTATTGCAATTGTTCCGCGTGTGCTATATTTTCTATTATTCTCTATGGATGTAATGCCATTTGAAGATGACTCTGTCAAGAAGTATGTAAATTGTGCGACTTGAAGGATAATTATTTTCCAAGCACTTTGCGGGTATACTAATATTAAGATTAAAGTTGTCTGGTGCTGTTGAGTTTTTTGGTGGGGAGACTAAACGTCAAATAAGATCTTTATAATAATCTTGCCGGTAAACAAAATTGGTCGCAACATGAGAGCAATAAAAATTCGTGATAAACTCTCAAATATAAACTTGTCTCTTTTTTTAAGGAATAAAAGGAATGCTCGTTTACATCTCTTTTCCACTAAATGTTTCGGGGTCTGTTTATGTTTTTAGCAATGCTTGTTCTTGTACATAGGGTTCTACAATATTGCATTTTGATATAAATTTTTTCCAATTCCTTCGTATAACTAATCTTGATCATTTGTCATAAAGTCAATTCCATTGTGTTTAAATATTCTGGTGAATGAATTTACAATGGGAAGATTATTAGATGGGAAAGTCTATTAGTCCGAAAGGACACTTAATTTAGGCAGTTGCAGCTAACGTTCACTTTTTGAATAAAGGACAGGTGGGTGTTAAAGTTTTATTTTATAAGAGACAGTCAGAGAATGTTCTTCCTTTTCCATCACCTGCCTTATCTCATTCATAAGTAATTAAATCAATTGCATTGTGTTTTAATATTATGGGGAATTAATTTAGAATGGGAAGAGGATTAAATGGAAAAGTCCGTTACAATTAGGATTAGTCCAATGGGCATGTCTAGTTACAACCACCTTTCACTTTTTGGGGGAGGGGCGGGTGGGCGCTACAGTTGCAACTGCCCATAATGCACTGGAGGTATAAATAGGGGTGTGCTACTCCAATTCCTTCGCATTATCTGCTCCTCTGTGTTCAGGTGTAAAGCTCCTTTAGTGAGATTGTCTCTAACTATTTCTGAGCGAGTACTCTGGTTCATTCCTGTTGTGTACTCCTGATTTCTCCACTGTGCTTTGCGATGGATTCCTTCATCTCGCTCCTTTGCTTCATGGGAAGCCGCACGGAGGACGATTCTCCCAGGTTCGACATCCTTGGAAGTCTTCCCCCGGAAATGGTCGTCAAGATATTGAGGTAAATACTTCTCACTCTCTACTATTTGGAAAAATTAATTCTGATAAAATAGGATTGAAATTAAGGACCTTATTGAACTATGACAGTAGTTGTTTTACATAAGGACCATTCTCTGGTTACAGTGTGTTTAATGTAAAGTTATAGTTCATTATTAAAGTTCATTATTCTCATTATATAACCCGAAGGGATAAGTAATATCTTTACTTTTTCATGCATTAAATTCATTATATATTCTTAGGTCTTCATCTCGGTGTAAATATATCTGTTTTCCTCTTATCTCTTCCGAAAAACATCTCGTACTTGAAGCTAATTTTTTCACTGGACTTATCACCGGTACTGAATATTGATATGCAAATTTTGTGTAAAGTATGATTTTACGAATGCAATTTTAGCATTGGACTTATAAATATATAATTAATCTCTCAATTAATGGATCTTTTGTGATGTTAGACATTCATGTGACCTTATTTATGTGTTTGCTATCATGCATTTCTGGAGTACAGTTGCTGAAACACTTATTTTAATTATTTATAGGATGTTGGATCCTGCTACTCTGATGTCCTGTGCCCTAGTGAATAAGACATGGCTGTCTTATGTGTACTGCGACACCGAGTTGAGGTCTCGTGTCCGCCAACATCTCCAACGTTTGAGGAAGGAGAGGGCGATGCCGTTGAACGTCAGGATTCGCACTCTCCGGGGCGGTCAGAATGGGCGTCCCTTCGATGCGAGAAACGAGTGCTATGAAATGAGGACTTTGAAATCGAATCGAGGTAAGAAGTTACCCAACTCTTAATCGTTTATAAAATTATTTATATTTTCTCGATGACTCACATGAGCTTCCTCTTTTTAGAGGGGAATATGATCTCTGTTGTACTGGGTTCGTTTTACTGATTATCTTACAAAAATATCTCTTATTTGCAGTTGTTTTTCCTGTGAAGAAACATCGACCTGTTGTTATATCCAAAGGCAGCAAAATGTCGATGACAGCGACTGTGCGCAAGGCAAAGAACGCCACTCGCAAAGGTAAGGGAAACTTATCGAACGCATGTTTTTGCAATTCAACTCACACAGACGGGTGCCGTGGTTATCAATTAGCCCTTACGTTTATCCACATTTCTGCCATCCGAAGTTGTGGAGTACCTGAAATTCTAATGATGTAACTTAAGCAGAATACAATACTGTCTTGTTGAGATTGGAGTTATTTCGGGAACTTGTTCAAAGAAATGTGGTTTTGGTATTTCATTGACTCCTGATAGTGATATGTAACACAATGTAACCCAGTACATATATTATCAGGTATTTATTTTATTCTGAAGCCTTTTTTATCTTATACATTCGAGTTCCTGCTGCTAGTGCTTGTGGCAAATTGATTTAAATTAAATTAATTTAAAATTTGCGTGGTAGACAATTAAGTCAAAACAATTAGGTCAAAAATATAATGGTAAGAAAATATTAATACAAGCAGGATTTAATATTAAGATAACTGGGCAGGTCTCTGTGTTTTTTGCAGTATAATACTCCTATAGATTGACTTTCATAGCTTCAAACGTATATTAATCGATGGTTATTTTGGTTTTAGACCTAGTGGTTTTTTGTCTCTTTAAATTGTGGTTTAATTACATGATTGCCTCGGTATTAACGCTGTGCATTTTTTTTCCAGCCGTGGGCACTATATTTGGTCTTCCTGTCGGCACCGAGTCTTCATCTGTCAGTGCATCCAGGTGGAGCTATTCGTCTGGACCATATGGCAAGGGAGACCGAGTGGGTGTTCCTAAGCGGAGCATGAGAATATGACTATTGTGGGTTTCGTGTTTAATGGAATTGATAATTGTATTTCTGCATCCAAATACTTGTAAAATAAATGTTGTTGACCAAGAATGTTTTTGCTTTTATTAAATGTTTCCTCGTCGTCCTCCCTCAATTTTGGCGTGGCTATCTTACAATATTTGAGTAGAATGTCAATATCCTTATTCATTGAGGAATGTTACTATATTTTTACTATTTTTAGATCTTCTGAATATTTTTCACCGTTCACCCCTAATCCATAGTATTACTTTAGGTGTTATTGTGTTGGTTTATAAGGCTCAGTTGTTAGTTAATTATTTCCTGCCAATTATCAGCGTATTTAACAGCATTTTGAGGATTTTGTAATCAGTTATTCAAACTGCGTATCTTGCTCAATATTGTCGTAAGTTGTAACTGTAATTGCCAATCAAGCCACGGTATAACCTTTTACCGTGTCAACCGCAAGTGCACATTAGCGGCAAATGATTTTCCTCTGAGGAATATCGCAACGATGACGCCATTGAAACGCTCATGATACCTAATCCCGTAAAAGCAGAAACACGTGGGTGTGTATTAAAGAGAACATGGTTTTTCATAACCATGCATGCCATAGACATGATCATTTCGTCGCCGCCAAGTCGGACCAATGGTGCGGAACACGAATCTCTTCCACACGCAATTATCCGAGTTTTAACCTTTTAGTGGTTTTGTGTTATCACTTTGTTTCTTAGTTTTTGCAACACACATTGAAGTAGTGTTACCCACTATGAAGCTGGTTTTCGCTACCTTCTACACTAGGGGTGGGCTGAGGATAATTTATGCCGAAAAAAATCTTCTTTAAGTTAATGTACTTCATACTTGATTGGTTCACGTATCGTGTTTTTTCAAAGATGGAAAAGAGTATGGTAAATAATTCTGCCCGCGGAGTTGCCAGGCCCATATCGGTTTCTTTCATATCTCGTATTTCTTTGGAAGAATAGATCACTTTTGTCCCCTCTAAGAAAACGTTTCATTTTATCCTTCATGCATATTTTCAATAACAACAATATAATTCATATTGTTCTCAGATTTACATCCGATATGAACAGTTTGCATGAATCACATTTGACCTCAAAATATAGTAAAATTTAGTGCGCAAAGCAACTTACTTACTCTTACTTACTCCTGTGGCCATTGAAAACCTAGGAGGTCTTTGGCCTCGCCAACCACACGTCTCCACGCTCTACGGTCGCCTGTCACTTCCAGATGTGCTCCCATCCTTCTCATATCCTTCTCTACTTCGTCATTCCAGCGCATCCTTGGTCTTCCTAACGGTCTTGTACCTTCTGGTCTTCCTTTTAGCACTTGTTTCATCATTGTTTCTTCACTTCTTCTATGGACGTGTCCCAGCCACCTTAATCTCCTGCTTCTGATAATTCCCACAATATTTGGTTCTTTATACAATTCTCTTAACTCTTTGTTTTTTCTTATTCTCCATGATTCACCCTCTTTAATGGGACCGAATATCTTCTCAATACTTTGTTTTCAAACGTTATGAGTTTCTTTTGTGACTTTTTGGTACAAGCCCACACTTCAGAGCCATATAATAGTATTGGTATCACTATTGTTTTATAAATCCTAATTTTTGTTCTTTTTGATATGAGTTTATTCTTAAATAACTTTATTAAGCTCCAGTATGATCTGTCAGCTGAGGCAAGTCAGGCGTTTATTTCTGTCTCTTCTTTGTTGTTGTTTGTTATTAGTACTCCTAAATATTTAAATTGGTCAGTTTTTATAAACTTATGCTGCAATACTGGTAGATAATTCTCTTCATCTTCATTTCTGCTTATTTTCATGTACTGTATTTTGCCTTCGTTTACTTTTAAACCTACTTTATTCGCCTCATTTAGTAGCACTCTTGTCAAGTTTTTAAGTTCTTCCTTATTTTCAGCTACTACTGCTACATCATCTGCAAATGCTAGTAGGTTAATTTTTTCTGGAATTTTGGCTCCACCAGGTGTATTTCTGGTTCTCTTTAGCGCCTCTTCTATTGCTATATTGAAGAGCAGTGGAGAAAGTGCATCTCCCTGTCTGACGCCCGTATTTATTTCAAAAGTTTTGGAGTACTCTTTTCCCACTTTTACTTTTCCTTTGGATTCTTTTATACACATTTTAACAAGTTCAACAAGTTTAACAGGTATTCCAAAGTTCTCCAACCTTTCCCACAGTTTTTCTCTGTTTATTGAGTCATATGCTTTACTAAAGTCTATAAATAACACAAACAGATCCTTATTGTATTCCCAATACTTAGAGGCTACCTCCTTCAGGATAAATATTTGGTCAGTGGTGGATCTGTTTTTCATGAATCCCGCTTGGTGGTCTCCTATCTTCTCCTCTACTTGTTCTTTCAGTCTATTCAACACTATTTTGGATAGTATTTTGTATGTAGTGTTAATCAACGATAATCCTCTATAATTGTTGCAATCCAATTTATCCCCTTTCTTATGTAAGGGCACAATGACTGCTTCAGTCCATTCTTTTGGCATTCTTTCTGCTTTCCATATTCTTGTTATTAATTTATGTAAAAATCTAATGACCTCCTCACATCCATTTGTTATTAACTCGATAGGTATGGCATCTTCACCTGGAGCTTTGCCTCTTTTGAAAGTTTTTAATACAGATTTTATTTCCTCTATTGTTGGTTCGGAGCATTTGATACTTTCATCCCTTAAAATATGTATATCCTCACTTCTTCCGTCTTCATTCTCTTCCCCATCTTCTATACCTTCTTCACAGTTTAGGAGCTCACTAAAATATTCTTCCCAGACTCTCAAGACTCCCGCTGGTTCACTAGCTAAGATTCCATTCTTGTCCTTTACCCCCACTACATTTGGCTTAAAACCTTTTTGAAAGAATCTTACTTTTCTATAGAAGTCTCTTGAGTTGTTTTGGGTACAGTCCTGTTCTGCTCTTAATAGTGAATTATTGATGTATTTCCTTTTTTCTGCTCTTAGGGTTTTGTTTACTTTCCTATTGACAAGTTGGTATCTTACTTTTGCTTCCTGTGATTTTTTCGCAAGAACTTCTGTTTTGGCTTCTTTTCTTTCTTCTACCAATTCTCTACATGTTTCATTGAACCATGGCTTTCTCGGCATTCTTTTCTTGTTGAAAACTTTTTTAGCTGCTTCTTTTATATTGATTTTGAATTCAGTCCTCATGTTTCCACTTTCTCTTGTTCCGTTGCTGTATCATTTTCTTTAATGTCTTTCATTAAAACTGAGAATCTATTTTGCAGTTCGATTTGGTATTCATTTAGTTTGGTATTTTCAAAAAATATCCTGTCTTCAATTTTGTTTTTGTTCCTTTTTTCTATTTTTATTCTTTGTCTTAACTTTGCCATTACTAAGTAGTGGTCAGTACCACATTCTGCTCCTCTGAGACTTCTTACCTGAGTCACTGAACTTCGATGCCTTTTGTCCATCAAAATATGGTCGATTTGGTTAACCGTGTTACCATCTGGGAACACCCAAGTACCCTTATAAATGTCTTTCCTAGGAAACTTTGTGCTTACAACGTATACGTTTGATGCGTTTGCAAAGCTGAGTAATCTTGTCCCGTTATCATTTGATTCTTCATGAAGGCTTTCTTTTCCTGCTACTTTGTTCCAAATATTTTCTCTGCCTATTTTAGCGTTTGCATCCCCTAGCAGCACAAGTGTGTCGTACTGCGGGACGTCTGTCACTATTTCGTCAAGTTGGGCATAAAACATATCTTTGTCATCATCACAGCTCTGTTCAGTTGGAGCATAAAAACTAACAGCTGATATATTATTAAACTTACCGCCTAACCTTACATAGCATATTCTCTCACTAATAGCTTTAAAACATATCACAGAATCTAATAAATTTCTTTTGATGGCAAAACCTACGCCTGCGTAGTGTCTTCCATTATCACAGCCGCTGTACATTATTTGGTAACTTTTTGTATTTAGTTTGCCGCTAAATGGCCATTTTGTTTCTTGTAATGCTATTATATCCATTTTGTATGTTTCTAGTTCTTCATCAAGGATATCCATTTTTCCTGGCATTGCCAGAGTTCTCACATTCCAGGTTCCGAATCGCAAGTCCGTAGATCTGAGCTGGGGTCTTTTTCCATTTGTTCCGTCCGTATCCGAGGCTTGGTGTTGGCGTTTCTTAACACTTACATTTTTCCGGTGCAAGGTTGTTAGCCTTGCGACCAACCCCCAACCTGGAGGACCAGGAGTTTGTGTTTAGAGTCCTCTTCTCTTAGGCCAACTGCTTCCACTACAGCTCAAAGATCATGGCCTGACCTCGGTGTTACATCGGAGTGGCCTTCTCCTAGCCTTTGGGATCCTCTTCCTTACTCGTGCAAGGCAGCACGGGGCAGTGCATATTTAATGGCGGCACTTACTCGCCATGACACAGCACGTCATTGGGCTCATGTGGGTTTTGATGAGTGTGCCCCTGCCACAGGTCACCCTCGCCACGCCCTCCCGATGCTGCCGCCTCGGTCCGGGACTGCTTATTTGGGATGCCCCTTATTCGCAGCTGTCCACCATATCTGATGGAACGTTCGCTATCCGCCACCTGCGACCCGTCCAGTACCTTGAGGCTCGGTTCCCAATTGGTGGGTGGGCGCAAAGCAACTAGAAAACAATATTACCTACAATTTCGTGAACAACAACAAAAAGCAACGTGCCATATGAATGGAATACACATCAGCAACAAAACACAATATAAAAATTGGAATACGAAGCAAGTTCACACAATCAAATACATATCAACAGGATTAAATATTTTGATAAAATAATTTTGAAATAAATTAAATTATCCTACAATGGCTTATCTTAGGTAAGAATATAATTTATTTTTGAATTGGGGCAGTGATGAGGTATCTTTTATTGATTTAGGTAGGTAGTTCAGAGTTTGAGAGGCGGCAACGGTAAATGATTTCTGAAATGTGAAGGACCGATAATGTGAGGCATGTAGGTAGTTAGGGTCGACTCTAGTTGGCAAAATGGTTCTCTTGGGGTAAAATTCAATTATGTACTGTGGGTCATCGTGTTTGAGTAGGGAATACATGAAAGGGTCCAATTTGAATTTTATTAATCTACATCTACAAATACCCTGCAAGCCACCTTAGGGGTGTGTGGCAGGGGGTGAGTAGTTACCAACATGCCCTATACCCCATACACTATACCCTAAAGTTAGTGTAACTGCGACTAATGATGCATTAGCCTAAATCGCTAAGGTTTGTCACGAGGCGAAGCCACGCAAGCATGCACTACACTACAGATATGCTCACGATGAAGGGGGAATGTTATATATACGTATTTTGACCCCGGCGGCTCCGTAGGAAGTCATCGTACCGAAACTAAATTTTTTCTCTGTTCTTTGGGTACTAAGGGCTACATTTTGCCGGATGTTTAAAATAGAATTTCGAAAAAAGTTGTCCCATGACCGCCCCTAACGCACATCCTCCCTTCGCGATGACCAATTTTTCCGACCCATACAGCGCCACGCTCCATATTAAAGTTTTCACCAGCCCTTTCTTTAAGTCTCTTCTCAAACCCCCCTCATAGATTCCCTTATCCTCGAAAATGGTTCTTTAGCCACGGAAATTCTGCATCTGATGTCCCTACAAATAAATCCATTCTCCTCCAACATACTACCAAGATATGCTGAAATGGGTAAGATCCCAAAAAATGAAATCATAAAGACATACGATAACCTTTGAGGAAACGTCAAAAAATCCCACCTTCTCTGAGTTATTTGATTAGATTAATGACACACCACTAAGTATTCCAAAGACATGGCATAACATGGGATTGACAACGTTTAGTAAGCTGGAATTTACTCGGAAGGGCATTAGTTTATCACATTAAATATATAAATATATTGGCATAAACGTTGCTGATAAATTAACAGTCCTTCATAGCTGTGATAATATAGGGAAAAATCACCGGGCCGTTCCAAGCGACGAGGTGGACTCAGCATATCGTTGAGGAGGACTGAGTCCTGGAAGAGAAGGAGCATTAATGTCCATCGACAACATCTTAAAAGATTTATATTTTACCTTAGAAATTAATACAACTCGGTGACAAGTACTTACCTCGAGTAATTTCCGTTATCATGCACATGCTCGTCTCTTTATTATGATGTTTGTATTTACGATACGACTATTTCGTACATTGATGCACTTTCATTTTACGAGTGTTTACTAAGATATTCTTTTGATTAATAATATTATTATTATTATTAATCTTGGTTCTCCCAAAGACTTACAATTACATTTGTATATATGAATAGGATTCGTCAGCTCAGTAAATACAATAAAAATTCAAAAAATAAAAAAACATAGTATATACATAGCAACAATCTTCAATTTTTACACATAGCTCATGCTCATCAACTTACATATTTTGTAGATGAACTGTATGATTGTATTTTTATTTACATTGTCATTATCCATTAATTCACAATTTAAACACTAAGAAAAAAACAGTTTTGCAAGATTCATTGAAAAAATATAACAATACATAACTTCATGATAATCATGATAAAAAATTTCCCTTAAAGTGGAAATAGATAGTTGCTGAAATATACAGTTACCAAACTTATGAACTGTGACACACAGTGTAATAACACCTGGTCAAGAGAAACCTTTTAAACGTTTTTTTAAATACTTCCACTGACCCAGAATTCTTCACATTGTCCGGTAACGAATTAAATATTTTTGCACCCATAACCATTGGGTTACTAAATTGGTTGAACAACAGAACCTGAGTTTTATTGCAATTTAGTTTCAATTTATATTCGAGACACCAGATCAATATATTATCCAATAATTCTTGGGTCAGGTTAAAGAGCCCTTTGATGTTGTTGTCTGTGACTATAAAACTCGCATCATCAGCGAATAACCCTGGTTTTACCCTGTTTTTTAAAATTAGTCTAGGTAAGTCATTTGCATGAAGTAAAAAAAAAAGAATGGGCCAAATATAGATCTTTGTGGAACACATGTTGTGATCTTACAAGGGCCTGACAAATATTTCTCATTCCCTGAGGTTATTTCAACTTTTTGAGTTCTACCTGACAGGTATGAAGCTAGCCAATCCAGTGCTATACCTCTGATGCCTAATCTATGGCACTTGCATAGGAGGATCGTGTGGTCCGCCATATCAAATGCTCGGGAGAAATCCAGAAATAAGGCTAGAACCTTTCTGTTGTTATCAAGAGACCTGGTCACGAAATTCATGGCATTGAGCAGAGCTGATTCTGTTGATCTTCCTTTCCTAAATCCCCATTGACAATCGGATAATGCATTTGATGAATTCAAGAACTTAATCAGTCTATTGTAATAAATAAGTTCAAATAACTTAAAAAATGAGGATAGAAACGAAATTGGTCTTTAATTAGCAATATCTTTAGTATTACCTTTATTTTTGTAGATAGGAATTACTTTGCTTTCTTTTAATACTCTAGGAAAAACAACATTTTCAAGGGACTTATTAATTAAATATACTAATGGTTGTATAATATATAATAAAATCGCTACTACATGTACAAAATACCGTACAAGCCATCTCTATAATGTGTGGCAGGAGGTGACCAGTCACCAACATGCATTATACTAAAGTTAGTTAAAGTTATATATGCATCCTAAAGTTAGTGTAACTACGACTATTGATCCTTTGGCATAAATCGCTAATGTTTGTCACGAGGTGAAGCCTCACAAGCATGCACTACACTATAGATATGTTATACTTATGTTTTGAGGGAGCGTTAGTATGTATCTATGTATTTTGCAACTACGCAAACGGACAGAGATTAATTAGTTTTGCTGAAACATGCACGGCGTGCTGTAAGTACTAGGTATTAGGGATACAAGTATTAGGGTGTAATACTATCTAGTCTCTGATACGAGAGGCGATTGAAATAGACAAAAACGCAGAAAATTACATAAGGGAAGACGGCTATCCTCTCTCCTCAACGTTCAAACGTCTTTTCCAACAATTAAATTCAAAGGTCCATCCGGCAATGAGCGCGCGCCTTACTAGCTCAAGGGTTAGGTCATTATACAGGGTTATTACAAAAGAATGCGTCGGTTTCAAAGATCTGTATTTTTAAAATGGCTCGAGATACAGAGTTGCGCGAACTATTAAAATTAACGCTACATTCTCTTGTTTTGTCGAAAAAAATAACATTACAAATGTTTAATATGTCATCCTTGAGTAACCCGAACAATATTAAGTCGATATTCAAATTCCTCCCACACTCTGTGAAGCATGTCAGTAGTTACTGTCTTCACAGCCAAAGTTATGCGTGCTTTCAATTCCTCGCTGTTAGTAAGCATTGGTTAAGATTGGCTTTATCCTCTACTGGAAGCAGATTTCAATGATTTTGTGTGTCAGCAAGACAGAGCTCCCACCATTGGCACCACTGAGTTCGTCCTTATCTTAATGAGACCTACCCACAAAGATGGATTGGTCGATTTGCAAGGCAAGACCTCGCCCTTCATCTGTGACCCCCGAAGTCACCTGATCTCACACCATGTGATTTTTTTGTGGGGATATGTCAAAGGTCAAGTCTTTGGGCCATCATTGCCTACTAACAGCGAGGAATTGAAAGCACGCATATATATAGCTGTGAAGACGGTAACTGCTGACATGCTTCACAGAGTGTGGGAGGAATTTGAATATTGACTTGATATTTTTCGGGTTACTCAAGGAGGAAATATTGAAATTTTGTAATGTTTGTTTTCATTAAAACTAGAGAATGTACCGGTCACGTTAAGAGGTCGCGCAGCTCTGTAGCTCGTACCATTTAAAAATACAGATCTTTTAAACCGACGTATTCTTTCGTAATCACCCTATACAAAGGAAAAAGAATCTCTGCTGCTCATTCAGGACGTGAGGACGCTAGCTGTAACGCAAGCGAAATTGTTGTCCATCAAAATGAATCGACGCGGGAAAAACCCGGATAAAAGTAATTCATCCAGCATTGCTGATTTTATAAATAGATAGGATCGTCAGTGTCCTTTGCTGCGCAAGCAGCTGATTTCAGAGGATGCCAGACCTTTTTTGTCGGCTTATGCTCTGTGACCCGTCTTTTGGTTTAGTGTTTAGTTGCCCGTTTTACTGTTTCTCCCTGCCAATTATAATTTCAGTGTATCTATAGGTCTCTTTGTAATATCGCAAGTTGATTTTTGGTCCTCGCCTATAATCCTTATTATTTCTGTATCACTGTTATTTAGTGTTTTATAATAGGTGAGTGATTGCTCTTTAATTGTATTTTTAATATCCGTTATTTTGGTATATTTGTAGATCAGTTCATTTTTTGTTCCCCAGCGCATTTTAAAAATAGATGTTAGGCACCGTCTTTCTATTTTTAGAATCCTTTCCATTGTACCTTTGGATGCTAGTCCAGCCCACGCTGGCGTGGCGTATAACATTATTGGCCTGATATATGTTTCATATATTCTTTTCTTTACTGTATTGGGCGTGGCGTTACTTTTTAGAATTGGTGATAGCGTTGCCCTCATCCCTATGGTTTTCGCTATAATGTCGTTGGTGTGGTCTTTAAAGTTTAATCTCTTGTCTAATTTTACCCCAAGATATTTCGCAGATTGGTTGTCGTTTTATACGTAGGCATGGGCACCAGGGTGTTGCTACGTGCGGTCTCGTGAATAGGACTGCCTGTGTTTTATTTGTATTAATTTTTATTCTCCATTTCTTATATCATTTAACAACTTCGTCAATGGTGTCTGGGGCATATTCTGCTCCTGCTGGCGCCCTCTTACTCCTGGCCAGAATTGCCGCGTCGTCAGCATAGAGAGCTATTTCTGTGTGCCAATCGTCATTGTCTTTTGGGAAGTCCAAGGTGTATGTATCAAAAAGGAGTGGTCCGTATATGGATCCCTGTGGCACCCCTTCTGTGATAGGGATGTTGTCATGTGCCCATTTCACGGTAAAGCTTCTATTTCTCAAGTATGAGTTCGTCCAGTTTAAAATCCATTTTGGGAAGCCAAGGATGTTCATTTTGTGAAGCAGTCCGTCATGCCAAACTTTGTCGACGGCTTTCGAAATGTCCAGGAATATTCCTATTGTCGTTTTTATCTTATTGAATCCGTCAGAGATAAAATTTATTACTCTATGCAGTTGCTGAGTCGTCGATCTCTTTTGCCTGAAGCCAAATTGTTCTTCAGGCAAGAGTCCTTCGTCTTCCACATATTTATTTATCTTGGGCACTATTATTCTTTCAAGCAGTTTCCCTAGATTGGAAAGCAGGGATAATTGGTCTGATGTCTTGCGGGTTTATGGTCTTTCCGTTTTTCTTTGGAATACATTGAATATGAGCTCGTTTCCATTTCATAAGAAAGTAGCCCACTTTTATGCTGTTATTAGCCATAGTTGAAATGTAGCTGATGGCATCTGGTGGGAGCCTTTTTATAACCTCGTTTGGTATGTTATCTTCCCCTAATAATATCCTATAGATAAGATATTATTAGGTTTCATTTTATTTATTCGTTTCATTAGGTTTTTGCCCGAAAGTGCAGAGGAACGCATTTATTCCTCCCAATAGAAATGTATATTTCCGCAGTCCGAGAATATTTTATTGACGTATTATTTTTGCCGGATTCACTTTCCAACGGAAAAACTCGGTCCTCTACATCTACATCTACGATGTACCGTGCAAGCCACCACTAGGGTGTGTGGAACGGGGTGATTCCACACCAGACATGCAGCACATGTCCCAGAACAAATCAGAACCTCGCACGCTCCCCCTGGCGCTAGGCGCAGGCCAAAAGCAGTCAGGAGAACAGTGCGCAGTCCAACCGAAAACTGGGAGAGTGATACGTAAAAGAAATTACAGACATGCAGAGAAATGCTATAGACACATCTAGTGGTTAATATTAGTGATACTGTTAATTTATGAATACTACGAGACGCTACTTCATGCAAAGAACAAAACAAAATAATGCCGGACTAATCGACCGGTGTGAAGAGATAGTAATGATGTGATGTTATTAAGCACAAGTGAAAATTCTACTCTACCTATTGAGGGTGGGAGTTTCATGTGATTGATATATCGCAACTATTATGATCCCTTATTGTGCGTGGGAAAAATGACACTTTGAATCTATTGGTTCGACAGTCAATTTCCTTTATTTTATTCCTGTGATCACTTCTACCGTAGTACGTTGGCTCTAGCAGTATATGTTAAACGTCCGGCAAAAAACTGTCTGCTCTGAGGTTGCGCAGAAGATTTAACCTGTATTTCTCCCTTCGATCGGTTAGAGATTCCCACCCTAATTCTTTCAACAATTCGGTAACACAGCTAAGTTTATCGTAACAACTTTTCACAAATCTTGCTGCCCTCCGTTGTATTCTATCTATTTCACAGATTAGTCCTACTTCGTAAGGGTCCCATATGCTAGCGGCGTACTCCAAGTGAGGTCTCACGAGTGAAAAATAACATCGCTCTTTAACTTTCTCGTCGCATTTTCCTAATATTCTCTTGATAAATCCCAATTTTCGACTAGCCTGTCCGCATATTTCCCGAACGTGTTTCCCCCAAGACAGGTCCTGAGTAAGGGTCACACCTAAGTTATTAACTGAATCAACATTTGATAAGTCTGTTTGATTAATTGTGTACGTATCGTTCACCGAGTTATTCTTTTTCCAAAAATTCATAGCGACGCACTTTTTAAAATTCAATTCTAACTACCAAGTATAGCACCATTCTTTTATAGCATCTAGGTCTTTTTGTAAAGCAATCTTGTCGGACTCATTTTCTAGATCCCTGTACAACACTGCGTCATCTGCAAAGAGTCGAATTTTGCTAGTAAAAACGGTAGTAATGTCATTAATATACAAAAGGAACAATAAGGGACCGATGACACTTCCCTGAGGTACACCTGATGTAACTTTCACTACATCTGAGCTTACGCCATCTATAACTACCCTCTGATCGCGGTCGGCTAAGAACTCTCTTATCCAACATATTACGTCGTGGTGTATTCCATAAGCTTCCAATTTAACGAGTACCTTCGAATGAGGGACTTTATTGAAAGCTTTTTTGAAATCTAGAAATATTGCGTCTACTTGAACATGCTTTTCTCCCGAGAAAAGAATGTCGTGAAGGAAGAGGGCCAACTGGGTTTCGCATGACCTGCCTTTCCGGAATCCGTGCTGATTTGGCGTTAACAAGTTTTGACTATCCAAGTACCCCATAATCGAACTGACGATTATATGTTCCAATATCTTGCACGAGATAGACGTAAGGGAAATCGGTCTATAGTTACTGGGCTCTTCCTTGTCGCCACTTTTAAATATTGGTGTAACGTTCGCGATTCTCCAATCGTAAGGAACATGATGTTGTGTTAGAGATTTTTCAAATATTATTTTAAGGTACGGTGCTATTTCTGATACTAGTTCTTTATAAACTCGGGCGGGAATTTGATCGGTACCGGGTGATTTCTTGGAATTAATGGATTTCAGATGACTTTCTATTCCACGAATAGTGATATTAAGAGACTGCATTGGGTGCTTATGTAGCCTAGGCATCGTGGTGGTGTCGTAACTAGAATCGTTAACTAGAGGCAAGGGGAGCCTTGAAAACTGGTAAAATAACGACGCCAGACACAGAGCAAAAGCTTTACATAAAAAGAAATCTGATAATTGCCAGCAAAGGACCACTCGAATGCCTTTACTAGAAAACAAAATTACTTCCCCTCCATGCTTACTTCATGTCCACTAGTTTTCAAGCTTTCAGCACTCGGAAAGATAGTAAATGCAGTTCAATTATGAATGAGTCGCATTAAGGGTAGACTATAACTATCCTGAATCTAGCCAACGAAAAAAGGAATCTAAAGCTAATTATGCCTATCTTATTATGTGTAACGAGTTTGGCATCAACTCCACTGTATCCCTGCACCGCAAGCGTGGCATTACTGGTGATAATTACCATAAGTTGAATTCGTTTGAGGGTGGAACCGGAACTTTCATTTAAGCTTTATAGATATTAGAAGGTAATTGCAAAATTTCTATTTTTGGTCGCGATGGGTATTGACACACTCCTGCCCCATTCTAGATGAGGCTTGGTTAGATCATAGCTGAGTATATTTAGGAATGGGAGGGACACTTCGTCACCCATTAATCATCGCGCCGTCATCCACCGCGTTAACTGAGATAACTTAGACGTTCAACTGTTCTATGCAGGCTACGATCACATTTAGTTGCGCTTCATTATAAATTAGAAACCATTATCATTAAGATGCATATTCGATCTTGTTTTAGTACTTAATATAGGTAGGAGGCTATACCAACACCACTTAAAGTAAACTTACTTTATGTGGCGTTGGCCCTACTCAGTATTAGCATCAAGCTACGTTTTCATGTGGCTGTTTTTGCATTGACGCACACTTCGCTGCCAATCAGAAGCGAGATCCTCAACGCAGGTTGCGTTGACGCCGAAGTTGCCTATCTTTTGACGCAGCTGCATTCTTACCTCCGATTTGAGTTATTTTTGGCGCAAATATTTCTTCATAATGTTCACGAGGGTCTCATTTATACGCAAAAACTATCATTATTACATATATATAGTCAGACTTCATCATTTGGGAGGGAACTGGCACAGAAATTGTAAATTAAGATAAATACATGGAACTTGGTTCAGTGTCCTCTTCCCCTGGAAAGTTTGTGAGGGAAATTTATACATCAAGTTCTTTTTTTTTACGAATAAATGACGTTGAATAAATATCAAGCACGGTATGAATGATTTACTAAAATGCTTGAATCATCAATATACGCCTATGTACCCCATAGAAAGTTATTTGGATAGTACTAAGTGAGGGATTTCCCTTGTTTCCATTTCGTCGCTGGTAATACTTTATCTTTAATATAGACCATAATATGACTCGTAGAACCTAAGAAAGCATTTCTCAATTTAAAGATAAATGGAACTTATATGCTGAGTAGTAAATTTGCAACGATAAATAATTAAATTCCTTTTGAATAATAGCATGACATGTGAGGTGCTGCCGTAAAAATGCTGACGCTGACATGAAAACGGGGTAATTACGTGACGCACAACGCATCGACGCAAAAACGGCTACATGAAAAAATAGCTTCATGCATTCGTTATTGTTACATGTTGAAGTCCTCACACAATAAACAAATGAAAATGAAGACCCTATATGCTCTGGCTCCAAGGAACCCATACAAATTTAAATAAAAAAATTAAAGCGGTTGACCCCGATGTGATTTGAACACGCAACCTTCTGATCTGGAGTCAGACGCGCTACCGTTGCGCCACGGAGTCGATTAAAGGAGGTTCATACATAGAACTGAAACAACCGCCGATTACTACCTTCTCAGTGGGTCAGGCTCTGGTGTTTCTCGTGTTGACTTAATTTCGTGCTTCGGGACTTACTTCCCATTTCAGTCATACCGTTTGAACACAATGCCTGAAGTTATAACGAAATGTTGAGAAAACGCAAAAAATAATTTAAAGACAGATGATTGAAAACAAGAATACTTATTGACATGACTTTGATAGAGAAAGAAGACTTCAACTTTAAATAATATCCTTCAAGGTGTAATCATCATTAAATAAAAATATAAGAGGAAGAAAAACCTTAAAATGGGGCCTTCCGCTGTGATGCCGTGTAGGCCTTTTTTTCGGGAACGTCGTCACCAATTAACAATTGTGCAATCATCGATCGCCAAAATGACGATGTTAACCGAGATGACTGTTACTTTCAACTGTTCCATGCAGGGTACGATTACAATTATTTGAGTTTTATTATAAATGAGATACATTTTTATCAATAAGATGTCTTAGTGCTAAGTATATGTGGATAGGTGCGAGACTCAGTATTATTGTCTTGCACCCGTTGTTGTTATTAACCGAAGTCCTCACACAATAAAATATAAACAGGAAGGGAATTACGCTGTTCGATCTGGCTCCAAGCAACTCGTCAAATGGAAATAAAAAAAAGGAATAAGGTTGACCCTGACGTGATTTAAACTCGCAACCATCTGATCTGGAGTCAGACGCGCTACCGTTGCGCCACGGAGAATCGTAAAAGGTGTATCGCCGAAGAAAGCCCGTGATTTTTACCTGCTCAATGGGTCACAGCCATTGAGTCAGGCTTTGGTGTTTCTCGTGTTGACTTGATTCCGTGCTTCGGAACTTACTTTCCATTTCTTGAGGGTTGAAGTCTTACCTATAGAGCAAATTGCATGAAGTAATTACGGAATGGCGATAAAAGCAAATAATCAACTGCAGATATAAGTTCCGCAATAAATATTGCACTTAAGAGTTAAATTAAATTAAAGATTAATCCTATTTACTTGTTAACTGCTCTCTTTTTAATTAATTTTTTCATCTTGGTGAGTAATCATCCCCTTTAACACAATTTTAAAGTAGCTTGCAGAGTACTTTCTATTTGTTAATTATGAATGGTATTAAAAGACGGCTTTAACTTTTAAACAATATCCTTCAAGATGTAATTATTATTGTTTAAAAAAAGAGGAGGAGATACCTTAAAGTGTGATCTTAGGCAGTATAAGCCTCACCCGGTGTCACAGCCGAAAATTAAAAGGTTTCTGTGAAGGCCTCTCAGGATTTCCTTTGTTGGGCGAAAAAGGCCCGGCATCGAATGCATGACGCATGTGACATACTATGACTTAGTGGCATCAATAAGTCGGTTCAAGGTGTTGGATCGCCCGAAGCTAGGGAGTTTGTCCTTGGGGGCTGATTACGCATTTCAAAATTCTTCCTTCAAAGGTATTTCGATGAAGTGTACCCTACCCCATATAACCTGCATCTAACTCATCCTTAGATTGTGAGGGACATCGAACTTACGAAAACCGCGGTTTTTCCAGTCGTGATCCTCTTTCATAAAAGGATAGGCCTGTCGTATTTCCAGTTCAATGTGGTCTGGTGCGTGCACTTGTAATGCTACGCGTCGCCGATTACTTTGCAGTTTCATTAATGGTTATTATAGTAATATCAGTATTGCGCCATTTTTTCTTCAGAATGGAAACGTGTTAAGTGAATTTAAAAAATTTGACCAACAGGAGCATATTTAGTGTGTTTGCGTAGGTGGGTGCGTGATGTCTCATATTTCTTCGGGAGCGGAAAAATATATCCAAATGGTTGTATAATTTTCATTTTCGCGAATATCTGCCGACCTGCTCTGTCTCTTCGGAAAAAGGGATTTATACACATATACCCTGCAAGCCGCTCAAATAATGGGTGGGAGGAAGAAGGAGCTTCATGCGAATTAAAGAGTGTGTAATACTTGATTGCGTGCAACTGTGAAATCTGTGTGTAATTGTGGTGGTGGTGGAGAAAAGAGTGAGAATATTTCGGACTGTGTTGAGAGTTGCGAGGTTTAAGCTCGGAAGAGCCAGTGCTTGTGGTGTGTGACAACTGGTGGAGAAAAGCTCCAAGAATCACAATACCCTTGGATTTCTTTCGAAGGCAGACAAACAGATTTGTTCATGCAGTTTGGATTGTTTTACTTTACAGGTAAGTGTGTTTTTTCACTTCAGTGTTGTTGTTTGATCCTAGTAGTACTATTTCTACTCAATTTGGTCACTATATGTTTTTTAAGATGTTCGCTCAACTTTATTCACAGGTGATTATACCTTTTATTGATCCGTCTCCGTTTTTTGACTTCGCCTATTACTTTACCCTAAACGGTTAATTGGTTACGCCCTTGTCTCTATGGGTAATGAGACCAAATAACTGTTACTTTTTGGAGCATGGGAGTAGAATCATTATCAAAAGGGATATTTATCATTAACTGCTTCTTTCCCTGTGGCAGTATATCATATATTAGTTCATTTCTAACGTACTAGCCTCCTTGGGTGTAATTGTATAGCGGACTTGATTTCTTCTATTCTTAGTTGCGGAATTTCAATCAGGACAATATTCTAGGCTCTAATGCAACCTTTTTCATAATATGCCACTCTCCCCTTGCATTTCTTCTAACCTGTGAATGGGGCCATTTTCAGAATAATTCCAAATGCACCCTATCCCAAAGGATGTCTCAATGTTCATCTACATTTACGGACTACCGTGAAAGCCCTACTAGGGTGTTTGGCACAAGGTGATTCCACACCAGGCATGAAGCATTCGTCCCAACACAATTAAAGACCTCGTATGTTCCCCGGCCGCTGGGCGCAGACAAACTAAAAACTGGGAGAGTGGTACGTAAATGAACATGCTAACATACAGTTCATTGCTAAAGACACAGATAGTGGTGATATTACTTATACTATTAATTTATGAATGTTACGAGATATTGATACATGGAGAGAACAAAATAAAATAATGTCGAACAAATCAAGCGGTGTGAAGTGTTAATAATGATGTTATGTTATTAAACACAAGTGAAATTTCTACTCTACCTGGTGAGGGTGGGAGTTTCATATGATTATGATTCATATGATGTTGGAGGTAGCCGTGTTACCCATGTTCATCGTCACATGTGCCCAGTACTTTTCAAGGTATTTTGTTTACTCGAGGGACTTAAGTGCACATTCTGGTGAATGAATGAACGTTCATTGAAAATTGCATTTGCGGAAATATGATAAGAACCGCTTAAATATTGTTTTCATCGTTTCGACGCGGCCATGTTATGATCACAAGTTGTAGATAATTTTCACACATGCCGCACAAAACATTACGGTGACTTGCATGGCACATCTAGATAATACCCTGTATAAAAACTCAAGGGTGTTGGCAGGGAGTGAGTTGTGACCATCAACATGTAGAATGTACATGTAGGTAAAGGGTGATTGACAAGAGTCGATATTACACAAGACTCCGTACTACTAGACGCTATGAACACAATGAGATCCATGTACAAGTTTAGATATTATTAGAAGCAATGAATATAATGTAACATTTGCTACACCTACAGTATACCCTGCAAACCACCTCAAGGTATTGTGGCAGGGGGTCTTGCTACTTGTACTTAATTTTTCACACGGGCGAATCTGGATGGAATTGAAGGAACACTGATTTTTATCTCCTAGATTATTGAATTTACTTGTGATGGTACATTTTAGAAATATAAACAGGCCCTGCACTTCTCTTTATCCTTTTGCAGGTAACTTCATTCGAGAATAACAGTGTATATTAATCTCTACGAGAATAGAAACCCTTTTTAAAACCAATTAACCCAGGAATGAAATCTGATCAAATGATTTTAATAATTCATGGTCTCACTTCCCTGATTATTGTCATAATTCATGGACAGCGTTTTCCTCTAATTTCTTACTTATTTATTCATTATATTTGTAGTGATATTTATATTTTTTAATTTTCCCACTCCTTTCCACTTTACCTGTGGAATTTTCTACTTCTGTTTTTCTACCACCATCATGTACCTTTATTTATTCATGTGTATTGTAGCTGATTCAATTGTTTTTATTTTTTCGATTATTTAATGCTATGATTAGTTTTTAACACCTGGACCACTTTATATTTTAATTTTCAAATTAATGGCATTGAATGACACATTTATTCGACGCTTTTAATTCAAATCCATTTCGTTTGTATGTATTTGGTAAATACTAACAAATTTAAAGTAGTTGTTGCAGAGAAGTCCGTTGCAAAAATTTATGTTACCAATGAGAACGCAAAATTTAGGCAGTTGCTACTACCTTTCACTTTTTGAGGTAGGATCGGGTGAGCTTTACAGTTCAATTGTTGCAATCGCGTTTTGTGAATGTATTTCCTTCTTCATTAACTATCTTATTTTAATCATCAGTGTCCTTTGCTGCGCAAGCAGCAAGGGACACTGATGATTGCAGAGGATGCCTGACCTTTTTCGTCGGCTTATGCTCTGTGACCCGTCTTTAGGTTTAGTATTTAGTTGCCCGTTTTATTGTTTGTCCCTGCCAATTATAATTTCAGTATATCTATAGATCTCTTTGTAATATCCCAAGTTGATTTTTGGACCTCGCCTATTATCCTCATAATTTTAATCATATATTGATGAACAATTTATATTATTTTTTTCTAATTTTGGTGTAGTATATACAATGGGATATGGATTAGACGATTAAGTCCGTTACAAAATGATTTAGACCAATAGGCATCTCTAGCTGCAACAACCTTTCACTTTTTGGGGGAGGGGCGGGAGGGCGCTGCAGTTGCAACGGCCAATAATGCAGTGGAGGTATAAATAGGGGTGTGCTACTGCTATTCCTTCGCATTATCTGCTCCACTGTGTTCAGGTGTAAAGCTCTTTTAGTGAGATTGTCTTTTAAGCATTCTTGAGTGAGTACTTTTTTCGGTGCTTTTCCCGATACATACAACCGATATCTCTGCTGCACTTGCCGATGGATTCCTTCATCTCGCTGCTTTGCTTCATGGGAAGCCGTACGGAGGACGATAGTCCCAGGTTCGACATCCTTGGGAGTCTTCCTCCGGAGATGGTGATTAAAATATTGAGGTAAGTCTTTCGAACTCTTAAATTTGGTGAAGTTAAGATACACTCAAAAATAGTTTTGTGTAAGCCACATAGGTACTTGATCTATGACAATTATTGATAATTATTATGGTTATTCAAAATGATAATTAGGGACAAGATACCCTATATTTGTGAATCTTAAAATCATAACGTTCTCCAGTGTTAACATTGAAGTTGGTTTTATACTGGTTGTTGAAATCTTATACGAATATCATGATATTGCATCCACGGGAGTTGCGGCTATTAAATATTGAAATAACATACGGTTGGCAATTCTTATTTTGTTCACGCAGTTTTTATACTACGCTAGCTGATTTTTAAGTCGTCCCTGGTTTTGTGAGCAGTAAATATTTATTGTAGTACTTGAATACTTGATACTCACACATGATAATCTTTAATCTTGGTGGTATTTTTGGTGTATTCTAGTTTTAAATCCATTCATACATTCGTGGAGTACAGTTACCCAGTGACATTTTTAGGAAATTGATATCATATCATAACATACGGCTGGCAATTCTAATGTTTTTCACGCAGTTTCTATATTGCGCTAGCTGATTTTTAAGTCGTTCCTGGTTTTGTGAGCAGTAAATATTTTATTGTAGTCCTTGAATACTTGTTAGCACATGATATTTTTTATCTTGGTGGTATTTTTGGTGCATTCAAGTTTTAAATCCATCCAATCATTTGTGGAGTAAAGTTACCAAGTGACATTTTTAGAAAATGATCTGAAACTCTGATTTAATTTTTTTTTAGGATGATGGATCCTGCCACTCTGATGTCCTGTGCCCTAGTGAATAAGACATGGCTGTCTTATATACACTGCGACCCCGAGATGAGTTCTCGAGTCCACCAACATCTCTGTCGGTTGAGGAAGGAGAGGGCGATGCCGTTGAACATCCGGATTCGCACTCTGCGGGGCGGTCAGAACGGGCGACCCTTCGATGCGAGAAACGAGTGCTATGAAATGAGGACATTGAAATCAAACCGAGGTGAGAAGTTACCTAACTCTCAATACAGTATTTTTCTGAGTAGACGCCGCACTCGAATATAAGCCGCATCCCGTTTCTGGGGACTTTAACAGGAAAAAAATAAAATGCAAATTTAAGCAGCACCCTTTTTAGTGCATCCCGTACTTCCTACAGTAGAATTTTTTTGTTTTCAGTTTTCCTATGTAACTGTTAAACAATGTTACCTATATTATCATTTAATATATGAATACATTGATGGCCTGAGACTCAGAGTAATACTAGTGTCAAACATCGTCCATTGTCACCTGTATCTCTTTGCCCCATTAAGAAATGAAAAAATGCAAAGTAGCTTGATTTTTCGGCGACTAGATCGCAGCACCATACTTTCTAACACTTGTATTCTTTTCGTGTTGATGTCACTGGTATTACTTTGACTCTCGGGTCCTCAATTATGCACCATTTTTCCATTTTTCAGCTTTATTTCTTACTTTCCCCGTGGCTTAGGCGAGTATAGCTGGCTTCCGTGTAAATCTGAAAGGCTGGTTTGCTCAAATTTTTATGAAAGTTTTCGAATTTTAGCCGCACCCGGATTTTGAGGCACGAAAATCGGGATAAAAGTGCCGTTTATATACGGATAAATACGATAATTTATAAAATCATTTATATGTTTTCGATGTCTCATATGAGCTGCCACTTTTTGGAGAGATAGTGTTCTGTGTTGTACTGTGTTCTTTTTACTGATTGACTTTCTCTTAATTACAGTTGTTTCTCCTGTGAAGAAACATGGACCTGTTATTATATCCAAAGGCAGCAAGACGTCAATGAAAGTGACCGTACGCAAGGCAAAGAACGCCACTCGCAAAGGTAAGGGAAATTACCGAACGATTAACGAACTGCTTGATGCGGCATATTAATATTTTGCTTTGCATTACTTATTTCCATATCGTCAACCAATATACTGTAATTGTTATATAACCATGATTCAAATAAATACGCTTTTTAGAGTTCCGTATATTTAAACGTACTTGGGTTGCTCTATTGACTGTGCTGGTACCAGGTCTTATTTTGCAATTATCTTTGTAAGATTGACTTTTAAATTTTAGAATTATATTTCATTATCACTATAAGATTTTGATTTACTCACAACTGAGCTAATGTCGCATTTCGTCTTTTTTCCAGCTTTGGGGACCATGCTTGGCCTTCCTATTGGCACCGTATCATTATCTTCGTGTGCATCCAGCCGGCCTTCCGGGCACCCTTTCGTCGTAGACCGACCGGGGAGTGTTTCTAATCGGAGCATGAGAGTATGACTATTATGGTTTACGGGTTTTTTGGAGTTGACAACATTGTATCCAAATACTTGTGCAATAAATTTCCTTGACCATGATGGCTAGTCCTTTTATTTAAAGTTACCTACCTCCCTGTCGACATCTCTCGATTTTGCCTCGCTTTCTTGTAATGCGTTTTCTGCACGACACCACTTCTTCCCTGCAATTTTTTTACGACCACCCATTTTTTATAGCATCAGTGTCATTTTCTCGTTTATAATCAATCGTTTTATTGCTCATCCCTAATCCTTTGTATTATTTGGGCATTTATCGCGTGGGCTTTAAGCTATTTTGCAAATGAATGTCTCTCCTTTAATTGCAGATTTAGAGGTTTGTCGCTCTCCTGTAAACTTTTCGCGAGTATTTCAGGTCATGGTAGGTGTTTTAAGATATAGTAAGCAGTTACAAGAAACTTTGAATTATTGACTGCATTTCGAAATACAGGGAAACAAGGAATGATTGCATCGCAAGTGAGAAAATCGGGGTACACAGGAATGTTGAGTCGACCACTTTTATTCTCCATCTACAAAATACCCTTCAAGCCACATCAAGATTTTGTGACAGGGATGAGTAGTCATCAACATGCATTACACTACCTACATCCAATTAAAGTTAGTGTAACTACGATTATTGATGCATTACTACAAGTAATAATTTATTACAAGATTGACACAATGGAAATAATGGCTTTCCCTATATTAGCATTTTGTATGCTTTTGTGTATTGGGCCTGAGATGGGGTCACGGTTCCTTCAAGCATCATTAGTATGCACTACTTTTTAGGTAGTGCTGCTAATATTAGTGGGACCGTTAGTATTAAAGTACAGTAAAACTCCATTTATGCGGATTAATTAGGATCGGACCCCGTCCGGATAATCAATAACCAGATAATTGGATAATCCACAAATAAAATCATTTCTTGGGAAACTAATTAATGTAATCTCTTCGGATTGATCTAAGAACGCTAAAGAAACGTCCGGAAACAATTATCACTATTTACATATATCAAGTCAGGCTTCATCATTTTGGAGGGAACGGTTACAGAAATCGTCTATTATGATATATACTTGGAACTTGGAGTGTTCTCTTCCCGTGGGAAGTTTGTGAGTGATATATGTACATCAAGTTCTTATTATGCGAATAAATGACGTTATATAAATATCAAGCTCCGTATGAATGATTTACTAGAATCATGAGTGTGCCCTAAAATACCTGATAGAGAGTTATTCATAAAATACGAATTGAGGTATTTCCCTTTCGTCACTGGAAATATTTTATCGTTTATTTCGACCGCGATATGGATTGTACAACCTACGAAAGCATTTCGCAATTTAATGAACAATGGAACAAATATGCTCAAAAGTATTTTTAGGAAATTTTGCAACAAAAAAATATTTTATTTCTATTCGATAATAACATAACATGCGATGTGCTGCCTTACGAATTCCCTTGCATACACTTATACGGGTTTATAGCGTGACGCATAACGCATTGACGCAAAAACGGCCACATGAAAACATAGCCTCATGCATTCGTTATTTTTACATGTTGAAGAGGAAAGAATGTCGTGAAGGAAGAGGGCCAACTGGGTTTCGCATGACCTGCCTTTCCGGAATCCGTGCTGATTTGGCGTTAACAAGTTTTGACTATCCAAGTACCCCATAATCGAACTGACGATTATATGTTCCAATATCTTGCACGAGATAGACGTAAGGGAAATCGGTCTATAGTTACTGGGCTCTTCCTTGTCGCCACTTTTAAATATTGGTGTAACGTTCGCGATTCTCCAATCGTAAGGAACATGATGTTGTGTTAGAGATTTTTCAAATATTATTTTAAGGATCGGTGCTATTTCTGATACTAGTTCTTTATAAACTCGGGCGGGAATTTGATCGGGACCGGGTGATTTCTTGGAATTAATGGATTTCAGATGACTTTCTATTCCACGAATAGTGATATTAAGAGACTGCATTGGGTGCTTATGTAGCCTAGGCATCGTGGTGGTGTCGTAACTAGAATCGTTAACTAGAGGCAAGGGGAGCCTTGAAAACTGGTAAAATAACGCCGCCAGACACAGAGCAAAAGCTTTACATAAAAAGAAATCTGATAATTGCCAGCAAAGGACCACTCGAATGCCTTTACTAGAAAACAAAATTACTTCCCCTCCATGCTTACTTCATGTCCACTAGTTTTCAAGCTTTCAGCACTCGGAAAGATAGTAAATGCAGTTCAATTATGAATGAGTCGCATTAAGGGTAGACTATAACTATCCTGAATCTAGCCAACGAAAAAAGGAATCTAAAGCTAATTATGCCTATCTTATTATGTGTAACGAGTTTGGCATCAACTCCACTGTATCCCTGCACCGCAAGCGTGGCATTACTGGTGATAATTACCATAAGTTGAATTCGTTTGAGGGTGGAACCGGAACTTTCATTTAAGCTTTATAGATATTAGAAGGTAATTGCAAAATTTCTATTTTTGGTCGCGATGGGTATTGACACACTCCTGCCCCATTCTAGATGAGGCTTGGTTAGATCATAGCTGAGTATATTTAGGAATGGGAGGGACACTTATTCACCCATTAATCATCGCGCCGTCATCCACCGCGTTAACTGAGATAACTTAGACGTTCAACTGTTCTATGCAGGCTACGATCACATTTAGTTGCGCTTCATTATAAATTAGAAACCATTATCATTAAGATGCATATTCGATCTTGTTTTAGTACTTAATATAGGTAGGAGGCTCTACCAACACCACTTAAAGTAAACTTACTTTATGTGGCGTTGGCCCTACTCAGTATTAGCATCAAGCTACGTTTTCATGTGGCTGTTTTTGCATTGACGCACACTTCGCTGCCAATCAGAAGCGAGATCCTCAACGCAGGTTGCGTTGACGCCGAAGTTGCCTATCTTTTGACGCAGCTGCATTCTTATCTCCGATTTGAGTTATTTTTGGCGCAAATGTTTCTTCATAATGTTCACGAGGGTCTCATTTATACGCAAAAACTATCATTATTACATATATATAGTCAGACTTCATCATTTGGGAGGGAACTGGCACAGAAATTGTAAATTAAGATAAATACTTGGAACTTGGTTCAGTGTCCTCTTCCCCTGGAAAGTTTGTGAGGGAAATTTATGCATCAAGTTCTTTTTTTTACGAATAAATGACGTTGAATAAATATCAAGCACGGTATGAATGATTTACTAAAATGCTTGAATCATCAATATACGCCTATGTACCCCATAGAAAGTTATTTGGATAGTACTAAGTGAGGGATTTCCCTTGTTTCCATTTCGTCGCTGGTAATACTTTATCTTTAATATAGACCATAATATGACTCGTAGAACCTAAGAAAGCATTTCTCAATTTAAAGATAAATGGAACTTATATGCTGAGTAGTAAATTTGCAACGATAAATAATTAAATTCCTTTTGAATAATAGCATGACATGTGAGGTGCTGCCGTAAAAATGCTGACGCTGACATGAAAACGGGGTAATTACGTGACGCACAACGCATCGACGCAAAAACGGCTACATGAAAAAATAGCTTCATGCATTCGTTATTGTTACATGTTGAAGTCCTCACACAATAAAAAATGAAAATGAAGACTCTATATGCTCTGGCTCCAAGGAACCCATACAAATTTAAATTAAATATTTTAAGCGGTTGACTCCGACGTGATTTGAACACTCAACCTTCTGACCTGGAGTCAGACGCGCTACCCTTGCGCCACGGAGTCGGCTCCAGAGAAAATATAAATAGAACTGAAACTCCTGCCGATTACGACCTGCTCAATGGGTCAGGCCACGACCCCCGAGATACACGTCTCTCGGTGGTCGTGGTCAGGCTCTAGTGTTTCTCGTGTTGACTTAACCCTTAGCTACACGCACCAGCGTGGATAACGCCAGAGCACGCTTGCGACTTTTTTGCCGCACTTTTACATTCTTGGTTTTTCTTAATATTCATGCTGATTTTCGGTAACTAATTGGGTAACTTATTATAGATTAAAGTAATTGATATATTTTCCCTTGTATTTATAAACCAAAATAATGCAAATTTTTCACAAATTGTTTGATGAATATTTTGAATAATTTTTCTTAAGAAATTGAGGACGACACTCGAGAGACTATCAACTCAAAAAAATACACACAAAGGAAAATTATTATATCAAAAACATGTAATTACTAAAAATAAATATTCAAAAACATTATAAATAAAATAGATTTTTCAAGTGATTTAAAAAGTAATCATTCTTATCCATCACTGTATCTTTCACGACTTTCGTGATATTTTTGATGCACGTGGATTGACGTTTACATACAAATCGAAAACATTCATTGTATTTGTTTACCCACTTATTATTTTATGTTTTCTGTAAATAAAACAAGGACCCGCCCTAAATTGAGTTTCACATGCAGGAGCAGACACTTGAGGACATTCCCCATGCCTCATTGCAAGAAGAGCTTTTTATATCTACTGAAAGGTTTCTTATTTTCGTCCTGGACTTCAAATGTTCGTCTACAAGGCTAAATGCGAGAGCTTCCATGAACTCCATTCTTGGTCTTCGATGGACATTTTTCCAATGTAGTTGGCAACAAAAATTACGTGGGCGTTAACAGCAGCCATATCCAAAATTCGGAAAAATACTGAAAGAGGTCACCTTCGTGTTCGTCTTATAGTGGAGTAATTTGCGCACTTCTGGTCCACTGACGCCTCCCTTGGTTGTGCTGTAGTCTAGGATCATTTCAGGTTTCCCAGTTTTTGAATCAATTTCCTCTTTACTGTGCAACGTATAAAGCAGAATTACACATTTTTATCGTACGAAACAAGAGTGCAGGTATCCTGGAAACCAAATAATGAAGTTCCGGCCTGTCGATTTTTGCAGGGGACTAGCCCTTTCTAAAATTTTTGCTTAGATCAGAATAAATTTATCTGATAGGGGCTAGCTTATCTATGGCTTTTTAGCTCACCTGGTTCTGAAATCATCAAATCGAAGTGCCTGCAGCAGGAAGCGGAACCTGTTTATCCCGAATGTAGCTCTGCAGATCATCAGGCCTGTTCCATTTGATTTCCAAGCTCTTCTAGCATCTGCCTTACAACTTTTATTTATTGAGAGAATGTATAAAATTCCAAACAAAGCCATTATTTCCGTACGAGAAGTAGTCTTGAAATCTCTGATTCTCAAGCACACCTGAGAAGATCGTTTTTCTCAATTAACAAGTTCGTATTCTCGACAGTGTTGTCAATCATGTTCAGTGAAATCATTTTCAGAAACACTTCGAGTTCGGTTGAGGCATTCTTTGTAACTGATATTGGCCCTGGTGAAACACGAACAATGTCTTTAGCTTCTGTTTTGGAATTAACAAAGTGTAATGAAGACTTTAGCCCAAATGTATCACTGTTTTTCCCTTTATCTTGATAAACGTTGAAATTATCAGGGTGACTTACGTCATTTTCATCAACAGACTGCTCACTATCGCTGAAATGTAGTGCGTCTTCAAAAAATATTCTTAATTCCCTTCACTTTCATCCGAGAAATCACAAAAATCATCCTCCGCATCGTGGTTGCGTAGCCCTTCCCTCCTCTCTTCTTCATCAAGCTCTTGAAGCACTCATATGAACTCATGAGGGCGATAAATACTTTCTGACCTAGGAATAAAAAACTTGACATTATTCACCAACTATTCGATGTGTTCGTAATTCGATAAAATCAAAATAAATTGTACGTCCATAAGGAGATTACGATTCCTGAATCTCGTAATGATATCTTTACAACATTGTGTTCTTTTCCCGCAGGCAGATACACCGACTAAGTGTATTCAACTTCGCCTTCAAACTCAAATGTGTAATACCTTGTAATAAACATGTGTAACTTTTTTCCGGTCACCACTAAAACATGAGTTACGCATTTTTATTACAACGTAATGCATATTTGAGTATGAAGGTGAAATTTCTACATTACGACTTGTGGTATGAGGTTCAAATTATCACAACCATTTTATATAAAATACAAAAGATTTGGGACGAAATATCAGTCTTACAGATTTCAAAATGCGATAGTTAGTGGGACATACTATTATGGTAAAGCGTATTACTTATCATTGTTTGAGACATCCAACACACCCTATTCGGGGCATTTGCTACCTATATCAACGCAAATATACCTTGTCGTATAGTATATATGCCTAGATTTCCAAACATATGTACCTGATGATGATGCAGTGCATCGAAACCCGGATCGATTAAAACTTTATCTGTGGATAATTGCATCATCTTAGTTTTTATTTGCTACCTATATGTCCTTGCTTTGAAATGAAATAATTCATGAACGATACGTAAACCGTAAGGATAAATAGAAATCAATATGGGCAAACAATATAATAGAAGTGTAATAATTATAATAATAAATAAAAAAATTAATAATACAAATACTTACAAATAATAATAGTAATAAGATAGCATATATGATATACCGTTGAAAAAAGAATTGTACTTATATGGTTCCACGGTTGCGGTAGAAACCCCGAAGTTCTATTCTATAGCGTGAACGCACGCCAGCGCCTAATCACCAGCCAGGACAGTGTTCTCACTTTGTCAGATTCTAACTCACTAGTTGGTCGTGACAATAACTCAAATATATGTGCTTTGTAGTGGCCAAAATTCAGAAATACAATTCTAGAGTATGCCACCAGTAATCCATATGCAGTTGACGCGTAATTTCGAACTTTTGAAAAGTGCGGCAAAATCCCCGCTTTGCGTGTAACTATGGGTTAATTTCGTGCTTTGGGAATTATTTCCCATTTCAGTCATACCGTTTGAGCACAATGCCTGAAGTTATAACGGAATGTTGAGGAAAGGCAAAAAATCAATAAAATAGACAAGGAATGTGGTAGGTTATAGTTAGTTTTTAATTATAGAAACACCGGTTCCCATCAGAACTCCGAAGTTAAGCAATGTTGGGCCCGGACGGTGGTTGGATGGGTGACCCTCCTCCATACCTCGACCATGCATGGATGGAGAGATGATACTCCCTCCAGACCTATACCGGGAGGCCGGAGGGAGACCCAGACCGGGCCGGTTGGAGGGAGGACATCCTCCATACCTGGACCTGGGGTGAGGCAGGGGGAGTCCAGTCCTCCATACCTCTACTGAGGTACTCTTGTCCCCTGTCTGCAAGTGGCAGACAGGGATGGGGTTGGCACAATGGACCAAGAAAGATCTAAGTGCCCGGGCTCCTGACGAAGGCCCCCCCCAACAGAAATCTAATCTAGTTTTTAATTAAAGTATAATCATATTTACTTGTCAATTGCTCTGTTTTAATTATTTTTTTTCACCTTGGCGAAAAAATATCCCCTAAACACAATTTTAATGTAGCTTAAGAAGTACTTTTTGATGTATTTGTTAATCATGAATCATAGAGAAAGAGGACTTAAACTTTAAATAATATCCTTCAGGGTGTAATTATCATTAAATAAAAATATAAGAGTCAGAAAAAACTTAAAATGAGATCTTCCGCTATGATGCTGTGTAGACCTTATTTTGGGGAACGTCGTCACCAGTTAATGATTGCGCCATCATCGATCGCCAAAATGACGATGTTAACCGAGATGACTGAGACGTTCAACTGTTCCATGCAGGGTACGATCACAATTGTTTGCGTTTTATTATAAATGAGAAATCATTATCAATAAGATGCTCTCTTGAGCTTGTCTCAGTACTTAGTACATGTCGCTAGATGGGAGACTCAGTATTATCGTCCTGCACCCATTGTTTTACCAACCGAAGTCCTCACACAATAAAAAAATTAACAGGAAGGGAATTACGCTGTTAGCTCTGGCTCCAAGCAACCCATAAAAATGTAAAAGAAACTCATGAGGCTGACCCCGACGTGATTTGAACACGCAACCTTCTGATCTGGAGTCAGACGCGCTACCGTTGCGCCACGGAGTCGACATTTCTAGGTTCACATCAACATCTACAAAATACCCTGCAAGCCACCACAGGGGTGTGTGGAAGGGGGTTAGTATGCACTAACATGCATTACTCTGTACACCAAAGTTAGTGTAGCAACGACTTAGTGTTCATAAATCGCTAATGCTTGTCACTAGACGAAGCCTCTCAAGCATGCACTACAACACTACAGATATTTCTGATTCCGTGTTGCGCTTTTGTTAACAAGTTTAGCATATCGAGATTTCTCATAACTGAACTTACAATTATATGTTCAAGGAATTTGCAAGAGATAGATGTGAGAGATATCGGTCTTTAGTTCGATGGCTGTTCCTTATCACCGCTTTTGAATATTGGGGGTGATATTTGCAATTTTCCAGTCCATGGGTACTTTGTGTTCGTTGATGGATTTAGTAAGTATATTCTGCAAGTAGGTTGCTATTTCGCAACCTAATTCTCTATACACGTGGGCAGGAATTTCTTCGGGACCTGGGGATTTATTTGGACTTAAAGATTTTAGCAAGTTTTCTATTAATTGAGTGTAAATATCGATAGGCGGCATCTTTTGCTGGAAGTAATCATTTAACCTTATGGATGTTATCTGTGATGACTTGGTGAACTTACTTTGAAAGTAGGAATTTAATAAGTTGGATTTGTCCGAACTGCTTGTTAATAATTCGCCATTTTCGTTTCGTAGTGGAATAACTGTTGTACTATTGCCTTGAACCTTCCTTACGTATGACCAAAATGCCTTGTGGTTGTCTGGTAACTGTTCTACTAATGTTTTACTTTTAAAATCCATGAATGCATTCTAAAATGCTTCCTTTGTAGTGGGTTTAGACAATTTGTATTTTTCAATTATTAAATTTTGATCACCAGTGGACAAATCTCTACGGAGTTTTTTCATCTTGGCGTGGCATGCTCTCTGACGACTTAACGATTTTCTCACTTCTGCATTGTATGTGCCATCTTGGTTCGCTGCCCTCTTTTTTTACTTTACTTGGAATGTATATTCTGATATTACTGAACGATTTCTGATTTTTCAGACTTTTTAAATTCGATTTTCATTCATTCACGCATGGACGCATTTGTATCTCCAATCCAAAAACTCTAAATCAATGAATTCATGATCCTTAGGAGGGGAATATTATTATTCCATATTTTTTTGAAGTGGAAGAAGCATAACATCGGATCAAAACTCTACATGCACACCGAACCTTCCGGTTAGGTTCTTATATTTCTCTTCTACACTGAGTCTTCTGATGCCGATTGTGGAGGCCGAGGCCATGTAAACACTGTTGTAAATAAATTAATGGAATGAAGGCTTGATGCCGGATATTCATAACTTATGGACAATTACTACAACAATGTACATCTGGCATCAAGCCTTCATCTACCTTTAGGAATGGAGGACCCATTGTACCGGCACTCTCCAGTCTAACCGAAAGGGAAATCCTCTTCCGTCCTATCTGCAAAACTAAAAAGTGGTGAAGTTGTGGATTCCTTCACTTCTGATGACGTTTGTGTTCTTGTGTGGTAAGGCAGAAGGGATGTGCTGATGATCAGCTCCCACTACGGAAGTCAAATAATCGATGTCCTTCTCCGGCTAGGAGGTGGCTTCCAAACTGAAGGCTGTTTCTGAATACATCAAGTCAATGGTTGGCATAGATCATTTGGATCAAATGATGTCTTACTAATCAATAGAACGGAAGACACTTTAATGGTTTTGGAAGTTGGGCATCCATATCTTCCACCACCTCCTTGTCAAGAGTTATATTTTTTACTTAAAATCCTACCCCGGGGAATCTCTCTATTCCTTCCGGCTCTACGTAATAAAATTTCTGCTCCATCCCACTTCTTACAAACCTATTCCGCGGCCTTCTCCTTCGCCCATTCTAAGGATCATGGGCTTATCAAAACATTTCCCAGCCATGTTTAGTTGTAATGAACAAAAGAAGAAGAGGAAAAGGACTCTCCAAAAAAGGTGCAGGGAGTGCTATAAAAAGGGACAACGGAAGGAGACAAGTTTTTACTTTCCGGCGTGCGATGGTTACCCTCTTTTAAGTCTCATTTCATGTTTTGTGGAATGTCACAAAAAAAGATGAGAATCAAATTTCAATTTCGTAGGCAATAATTATAAATTGTGATTACAAATTTTCTACATCACATACTTCTAAAATACATGTTGCTACTAAGACTTGATCGTTTATCATTTTTATTTGTAAAAAAAGTTATGGGAAACATGTGTAGTGGAAAATATATACTTGATTTTACTTTATCTTTCGCAATGTGTGTGGATTTTTTGTTTTAGTATTAACCAGTTGAAAAGTAAAAGTATCTCTACCTCTTACAAAAAAAATATCATTCAAAATTTTGATATAATATCATTGATTTTGTTCTCCGTTTGATGAATATGCATCGGTCAGATGGATTGTGAAGGGCATTATATTAACAGGTCTACTACTAAGGTCTACTATATACATGCACTTTCACTTTCTGGGCAGGAGCATGCAAGCTTCACAGGCCCAACGGTCGTTGATGATATCTTTGACTGAAGCAGTTCTCTCCAGAGAGCATTTACAGCTCCACTTCCCTGAAGTAAAGAGATATTTTTACTTTTTATTGTGATATTTATTTGTAACCGTTTATATGTATTTAAGAGGCCTAGTAGTAAGTATACTTCTCTTTGGTGCATTTCTAGTCAGACTTCTAGTCTTAAGGTAATCATTTCATTTTGATCGCGTATACTATCAGATTGCCTATCTAGGGGAGCCTTTATCAGCACTGAGACGTTAGTGGAAGGAAGACTTTGGATGATCTAGGACTAGACTAAGCAGTACTTTGCTATGTACATGAACCATCTCCACCGCACCTGACCGTTACTCAGGACCTGTATTGGGTGAAACACGTCCGGTAAATCTGCGGACAGGCTAGTCGCAAATTGGGATTTATCAAAAGAGTATTAGGAAAATGTGACGAGAAGGTTAAAGAGCGATGTTATTTTTCACTCGTGAGACCTCACTTGGAGTTTACCGCTAGCATATGGGACCCTTACGAAGTAGGAATAATCTCTGAAATAGATCGAATACAGCGGATAGCAGCAAGATTTTTGAAAAGTTGTTACAGTAAACTTATCAGTGTTGCCGAATTGTTGAAGAAATTAGGGTTGGAATCTCTAACTGATCGAAGGGAGATATACAAGTTAAATATTTGCGCAAGTTCGGAGCAGAGTTTTTTGCCGGACGTTCAACATATACTGCTTGATCTAACGTACTACGGTAGAAGCGATCACAGGAATAAAATAAAGGAAATTGCAGAACCGATAGATTTATAATGTCATTTTTCCTACGTAAAATAAGGGATCATAATAGTAGTGATAAATCAACCATATGAAACTCCCACCCTCAATAGGTAGAGGAGAAATTTCACTTTTGCATAATAATACAACATCATTACTGACACTTTACACCGGTCGATTTGTCCGGCATTATTTTATTTTGTTCTCAGCATGAAGTAGCATCTCGTAGGACTCATAAATTAACAGTATCAGTAATATTAACCACTAGATGTGTCTAAAGCATTGTTCTGCATGTTCATTTACGTATCACTCTCTCAGTTTCCGGTTGGACTGCGCAATGTTCTCCTGACTGCTTTTTGGCCTGCTCCTAGCGGCAGGAGGAGCGTGCGAGGTTCTGGCTTTGTGCTGGGACGAGTGCTGCATGCCTGGTGTGGAATGACCCCGTGCCACACACACTAGTGGTGGCTTGCACGGTACTTCGTAGATGTAGATGAAGATCTGTGGACCAAATCAGCGGAACACGGAAGTCCTTCATCCTAAATTATCGGGAATTGATCATCTGTTTATGTATTTTTAGTTGCCTACATTTAGTTAAAAAAAATAATACATCAAATTCTGAAGGAATAACTCACACCTGAGCTTTGTGTTCACTACCATTTATAACAGAAGTAGCCATGAGTAAACCTTGGCAAAAATTACTCTTATTCCTTCTCAACTTGTCGTGTTGCTTATTGAAAAACTTACCACACAACTTGAAGTTTATATTGATGATACTTTTTTCTAAGATTATAAAAATGCATAGTAAATTATTATGCGCTAGGTGTTACCATTCCCAACTTCACTTTATTTTTTAATTCTCTATTTTCTTTACTTTAACAGAACATCTTTGTCCTCTTGGCTAAAATTTGTCGTTTTTATATCTTTCATACAAATCACTTATAACTCTGAAGCAATACTTTCTTAATACTGTCTATCAAGGACTTTTAGTTTTCATCTGGCCATTATATTTTGTTTTGGTTGGAAATTATTATGCATGTTTGTTTTATGACTCTAGTAACTGGTCCATGTATTTATAACGAATGTTTTCAATGCTGTTATTTGAGATAATATAGCCTTAGCTGTTTTTTTTGCGGATGGACTCGAGAAACAAAATTACCATGGATATCTGTTTTCTAGGATGTTGGATCCTGCTTCATTGCTGTCCAGTGCGCTCGTCAGTAAGGCGTGGTTGTCATATATTCAATCTGACGCCGAGTTGATGGGACGTGTATGCAAACATTTTCGTCACTTGAGGGAGAGTAGCGAGATGACCTTCGACATAATGCGCGTAGTTCCACGCCTATCGGAATACCTTTTAGTTCCTGATTAGAATTCTTTTTGGGACTTATTAACTTATTGTAAAACATATACGTTTTTAAAGTTGACAGGCCCTATCAAGTTACCTTGAATTAAATGTATTACTCTCTCTGTAGAGATGTATCTTTCTTAAATGAACTATGACTTGTAGATAAATAACATAGACTGTAAAGAGGGTATATGAATGTGAATGAAGTGGCCTTGACTTAAATGTACTACTCTCTCTGTAGATATGAATATTTTAAATGAATCATGACATGTAGAAAAGGAACATAGAATATAAAGAGATGATATAAATATAAATAACACTTATTTTTAATTTCATTAATAAATTAAAATATTCACCCACTGTGATGCTGTTGCAAAATTAAAAATGTACTGATATGAATATGGGATTATGTTTTTATAAAATAGAGGAACCTTGATGAACATAGTATCATAACATAGTATCAACCGGGACCATAGAATCGTATTCGACGACGCAAAACTTCTTTGCAGATCAAACGGATACTGGGACCGGTTGACAAAGGAAGCTATTGAGATAAGGTTGGCGGATAAAAACTTCAACCGCGATACGGGATACGCGATCAGCCATGCATGGAAACCAGTTTTAAAGATAATTAAGACGGCGCGAAAAAACAACATCCACAGAAACGACAACGGCCAATCAGAAACGACCTGACGCACGGCCGGAAGATATATAAACCCGGACAAATTTTGACCCAGCACTCACTTCACTTTGGGTCTGGCGGTCGCGCTCGTGCTTTCTGTTTCCATCACGGATACGCCCAATTTTACTGAGGCACTTACCAGTCATCGAACTGGCAAACCTTTTGTCCCTTCGGGGAAATTATTTGAGGATCATCCTTTTAGGACGACATATAAGGCAAGGGACCGAACACACGACACGCGTGGCAGGGGGACTCGTGGTGGGAGGCTAACTAAGCCCCTCCTTCTCAATCACGGGTGGTCGTCTGTCACGTCAGTACATTACGGTCGTTTCCCACCGGCTATCCTGGGAAGAGGGCCCCTAGTAGAGCAGATCTACTCGGGTGAACCTCCTTGCACTCCCAGGAGACCCGGGCGGGTCCCCTTGGTAGGGATCAGAGGGTAGGATAGGGAGAGGTGGGTGAAGACCTACTGTGCCCCCATCCGTTCGCGGCTGGGGATCGGCGGGATCACCAGGTGCCTCTCATTTGAGAACTTTGACACGCATACTTTACACTCTGATAGGACACGGTCTCTTGCCGAGAGATGATCCACTCACCGGTAAAACAAAGGCCTTTAAATCCTGAATTGAAAGGACGAATGGAAAACGATGGCAACGGACAACAAATACCGCCCCCCAGGGACCCGAGAATTCAGCGAAGGGCAGAGCAAGAAAGACAAAACGAAATGCTTTCTGAAAATAGAATCCCGTTACCTCCCGCGATCGCGGGTGTTTTGTTTCAAAGAGAAACGAAACAAACTAATAGAGTGCGTAAAAAATCAACTTTAACGACAGACGAAGCAAATGTGGAAAATGACACTGCTCCAGTTGACTCACAATCACAAATGGAGTTAGGTGAAGGTGCCAACGGAGACGATGGGGCGGATGAGTCTGCCCTATTTGAGAAAGTAGAAGAAACCAACCGAAAGAAAAGGAAGAGAAATTCCATTAATGGACAAGGCTCGTCCTCAGATATAGTACTGACGAACAGATATGAGCCACTACTGGGAGTAAATCACGACGAAGGACCACTTGACGTCCAAAAATTGAAAAAAAAAAAAAATTGCCACCGGCAATTGTCGTCGACAAAATTAAAGATATGACGAGCTTCATCAAGAAAATTAAGGACATGGCAACTGACAAGACCTTCTTAATCAGAAAAGGGGAAAAAGGATCCAGAATCCAAATGAGAAATGCTGACGACTACGAGAAGTTCAAAAACTTCTTAATTAGAGAAAAGGCTCAATACCACACTTGGGCACCAAAGGGGGAGGGAGTCGTCCGTTATGTAATTCATGGGCTAGATCGAGGAATCGACCTCGACTACATTATGGACGACTTGAACGACCGAAGTATTCCATGCGTATCGGTCAGAACAATGTCACCTAAAGTTGATGACATTTACGTAATCACTGTAAAAAGAGGAGAAAAATTCCAGGCTAAAGACATTGAAAAGATAAGAATTGTGTGCTGTCACCCTGTAAGTATCTCACCATATGAATACAAGACTCCGCAACGCTGTTATCGTTGCAACGATTTTGGACATGGATCGAGATTCTGCACCCGAGCGGAAATATGTTATATTTGCGCAGGACCCCATGAGGGCAGAAACTGCTCGAAGAAAGATGTCAAAAAATGCTGCAACTGCGGGGAACCACATGAAGCCCGGTCAAAAGACTGCGTAATTTTTCAAAAAGAAATGGAGCGGATCAATGGAATTAAAGAAAAGAAACAACAACGGAGAGAGGGGCTATCCCAGAAAAAAGAGGCTCAAAAGAAATTCGTGCCAGCTGCGCCCCCGGCGAATAATATCTGGGAGGATAGGGCAAAAAAATCATTAAAGCGCAATAACACCGAACATAATACGGCCGAAGACTGCGAGAGTATAGAAAATCACTCGACGCAGGCAAAGGCTGACGAAAACAAACGGACGAGGTCAGAAAGCGAGAACAGTAAAGACGTAACAACACAGGCGACTGCCAAAGGAAATCCAAGGCCAGCGCATAACGAATACAACAGCGCATTGAAGCCAACGATGGGGGTGGCTACACAAGACGGCTTGGCTACACATAGGCCAAGGACAAAGGAGGATACATGCCCGAACAATACGAGACAAACAGACGACAATAATGAATTGAAAAGCATTTTAGAAACACTTAGGACGTTTGGAGCAATGATGCAGCAGCAAATGCAAATGTTCCAAGAAATGCTCATCAAGATCACGGACATGCTGACCAGAAAAACCAATTATGATTAATAAAAATAAAAGCAAATCACTGGGCATTGTCCTCCATAATATAAGTGGGGACGTAATAAATAAGACGCAGGAATTACTGCAATTCCTTACCAAACACAACACTCACGTCTGTCTCGTATCTGAAACACACCTACAACCCGAGAAAGTGTGGGAAGTGAGCGGATATCACGTACTGAGACAAGATCGGATAAGAAGGGGCCAAAGACAAAGTGCCGGTGGAGTGGCCATTTTAATCAAGGACGAACTCATTTACGAGGAATTAGATAAATGTGACATGACAAGCCTCGAAGTGATCGGCGCTAAAATAAAAACTGACATAGGCGAAATAGCAATCTACTCGTGCTATTTGCCGCCGAATAAAAATTTCGAAGTTGAGGACTTCGATTTTTTAATTCGTGACGACATACCAGTTATCTGTGGAGGAGATTTTAACTGTAAAAATACGCTGTGACACTGCCCAAAGGACAACCGTAATGGTAAACGATTTTATGAATGGACACGGGTAAATCGCCTACGAATTACCGCTCCTAACGAACCGACGAGAGTGCACGGGAATAGCATTATTGACCTCGTAGTGTCAAGGGGCCTCAGGCGTCCAGTAAAGGCCATCACGATGAACGCACTGACCAGCGATCACTACCCCGTCTTAATACAAGTAGGGGAAAGACCCATTAAACTGCCAGACTTACCGCAAAGATTATGTTACGGACTAGCAGACTGGGAGCTATTCCGTAAGACGGTGGCGCATGGTATTAAAAAGTACGAAAGCGAGACGGACCTCGATAAGATGGCAGAAATTCTAACCAAGGCGATCAATGACGCTATGAATACTGCCATACCAAAAAAGAGGAAAAAGACGGCGGACGAGATAAACTCGACTATAACACAAAAATCCTCATCAAAGAAAGGAATAGTATACGGAAAACATATAAAGAAATGGGTACATTATTTTTGAAAAATAAATTAAAAATGATGAACAAGGAAATAAGACAGGCAGTGAAGAGACATCAAAGAGAGAGATGGGAGAGCCAACTTCTCTCACTTAATAAAATTGACGGATCCATATGGAAGATAGTCAAATCCTTGAGACGAACTCCGCAGAGCGATATAACTGTAAAAATTGACGGCAGGGAAATTTATAACCCCAAGGAGAAGGCAGAGGTTATGGCCAACACCCTCCAAAAAACTTTCTCTCTCAATAAACCAGCTCTGTCCACACCAGACATTCACATACACCCCAAAAATTGGGAAATTGACCTAGGGACCGTCCCCGTAATAACTATTGACGACGTACGACAAACAATTAAAATTCTACAGAATAGGAAAGCAACTGGGGAGGACAACATTCCTAACGAGGTGCTCAAAAAAATCCCCTTAGAAGCAGGAGAATACATAGCAAAAATAGCAAATGCATCTATAAGGACCGGACACTTTCCAAGTACATGGAAAACGTCACTGGTTAAATGCATTCCAAAGAAGCAGAAGAAGACGCTGCTTCCTGAAGAGATGAGGCCACTATCATTACTTTCAAACCTCGGGAAGCTGTTGGAAAGACTAATTGTTCCGCATGTGAAGGAGTATGTGGAAATGAATAAATTATTACCGCCTGAACAATTCGGCTTTAGAGAGAGTCACTCGACAACACAACAAATACATAGGGTGACGGAATACATTACAGATGGTTTTAATAGAAAACAAATGACAATAGGTATTTTCCTGGACATATCAAAGGCATTTGATAAAGTCTGGCACGACGGCCTTTTACACAAAATGGAACAAGCAAAAATGCCGGGGTGGATTCTAAAATGGACACACTCCTATTTGAGAGACAGACATTTTAACGTAAAATGGCGACACGAAAGGAGTGACACTAAAGCCATGTCTGCAGGGGTCCCCCAAGGATCTATATACGGGCCTCTACTCTTTAATATTTTCACTTCCGACTTCCCGAAAGATACGGAGGACTGGCACACGAAGATTGCTCTATATGCCGACGATGCGGCTATACTCTCAAGAAGTATGAATGGAAAGATAGCCACTGAAAGAGCCCAGGATACGCTGAAAAAAGTACACGCATGGTACAATAAATGGAGGATCGCCGTGAATGCCCAAAAAACGCAGGCGGTTATTTTTTATAGACCTTTCACAAGCAAACCACAATGCCCAACCCTCCGCATCATGCAAAAGGAGATAAAGTATTCTGACAACGCCACGTACCTTGGGGTGACACTGGACGAAAAACTTAACTTTCATGACCATATAAAAAACATAACAACAAAGGCCCTTGGTGCAAAGGCTGGCTTAGCACCTATTTTAACTAACTTTTCGACACCCCACGACATTAAAACATATATATACACGACCTACATCAGGCCTAAACTAACATACGCGCTCCCTTCGTGGATTGGGCTAACTAGCAAAACCAATCGCGAAAAACTGTTCATAGCCGAACGTAAATGCCTAAGATCAATACTTAATACCAGATGGTGGCAAGATGAAAACCAGAATGACGCACTATATAGGAAAGCTGGAATCCAAGAACTAGCAAAAATAATACGAGAGCAGGTCAGAAATTACTTCGACAACCTACAAAACAATCATGAAACCATAATAAGTGACTTGTCCATTTCCAAGGATAGCACTTGGGACAAATATAAGAGGCCTGAGCATTGTCTCAAACTATAGGCAAGGGGTTTGCCTGAAAATATGAGGGGATATAGAAGAAGTATACGAATATTGCGAAAAATCGAACCTTAATTCGATAAAACGCAAATAAAAGCTGCTTGCAGCAGCAATACACCACTGTACCCAGCACTCAACGCCCTGAGGACGATGGCAGAGTTAGCCATTGAAACGTCGGCTCTGGCTGAACATCCAACCTGGTGGGAATCCCGTGAAGACTTTATTCATATCGTACGCCAGGAAAGCACCAAGTCTTACATTAGAGGAACCTTGTTGCGTAGTTTTTCGCGGGGATGTCCATTAGCGCTCTGCATTTACGGGTTCGCATCCGCGTTCGTTCGTTCGTTGAACCCGAAAATGCAGAGCACTAAAAGAGCCTTATACGTGGTACCGCCAAACAAACTGCCATTTTTACAGCAAGTAATCTACACCTACGAAATACCGTGCAAGCCACCTACAGAGGTGTGGTGCGGGGTGCTTCCACACCAGGCATGCGTGCTCGTCCCAGTTGCAAGACGTTTCAATCTGGATGATGCGGTAGTATGAGTGACAATTACTTTAGAATTGTAAGCCCAACCTCGTTCCAAATAATTGTTTAAAAATATCAGAGACGGCGGTACAATAAGCGAAATAATGACTCCAAATAACGTTATAGGAACTGGAGAAAGATTTTCGGATTCGAGTTTGATAACTCAATAAGAGGTTCTACCATTTGCAGTCCCCACGAGGGTGTCTTTTACTTTTTTGGGTACTCATAGTATTTTTCAGCACTGATTGACTCATTTGGCAACTTTTACTCCTAATTTATCTTAAGAATGATTGATTTCGGAAATGCATCTTATGAGAAAAGTGATTGAGAAATCATAAATGCATTGTAAATTTGTGTTTTATGAGTGATTTCACGGAGATTCTACTGTAAATATACCTATAATTTTCTTCAATAAATATATTTTTTTCGTGATCATTATATAACGCATTTTCGTAGCTAGCTTACATTCGTACGTATGTGCAGTTTTGGCGAAAGATGAAATTTGAGATAACCAGCCACATGAATGTATTAATGCTACAAGTAAAATCATCTATACTTAAACCAGTACTAATGTTATTATTAATGCTCAAAATAGCGTACTGAATCTTATCGTTAAATGTTTTCCATTTTAAAGTCAACTTGCATCTTATCAAAGAATGGAAAAAAATTGACGAAAATATTACTTCCAGAATAAAATTAGGAACAAGAACATCAGATAAACTAACAATCACGAAGGGTTTGATACAGGGTTTCTGATGCTCCCCCAAATTATTCAAGATATACTTGGAGCAAACCCTCAAAGAATGGGAAATATACTGCAGAAGAATGGTTATCGATTTGAATAGTATTGACACCTTGTATACATTGTGTTTTGCGGATGACCAGATACTGATAGCCCAGGATCATGATGGCTTATCTTACGTAACACGTAAGCTAATTGAGGTATACAAAAAATGGGACCTGGAAATAAATATCAGCAGGACTCGGAATATATGCGTTCGAGGAACACACAGGACATGAAGCTAGAAGATGGACAAGAGGTACAATACTGCCGAGAATGCAACTACTTGGATGTTAAATTAACTAAGAATGGAATCTTGGATAATGCCATAAAAAATAGAAATTACAAGATTAAAGGGCAATACCGATTATGAATAGCATAATATGAGATCAGAGTATATCACGACAGGCTAGTCGAAAATTAGGATTTATTAAAAGAATATTAGGAAAATGCGACGAGAAGGTTAAAGAGCGATGTTATTTTTCACTCGTGAGACCTAACTTGGAGGTTTCCGCTAGCATATGGGACCGTAAGGATCTTACAAAGTAGGACTAATCTCTGACATTGATCGAATACAACGGAGAGCAGCAAGATTTGTGAAAAGTTGTTACGATAAACTTACCAGTGTTACCGAATTGTTGAATGAATCAGGGAGGGAATCTCTAATCCAGTATAGGATTTTCTGTCAATATCACTGCCCTTATCAGCATCAGCAAATATTTGGACATTTCATCCATCTCTTTGAAAACACAATTTATAATTTATTGTACCAGCTAGGTATCTGAGTATCCTTTTTGCTGCTATCCAGTGTGTTTTATCAAAGGAATTGTTAAATTGACTTACTTTACTAAATATTTTTGCAATATCAGGTCTAGTACGTACTACTAAATACATCAAACTTTCGATCAATTGTTGATATGGATATTTAGTCTCACATTTATGTGAAGTTTCTAATTTTAGGTTTAATTCAACAGGAGTTGAGATGATTTTACATGTTTCCTTACCAAATTTAACTAATAACTTCTTAACCCGTCAGCGCCCAAAGTTTTTTTTTAATCAAACATCGTTCCTTTTTCCAAAATATGACACGTATGAGCAATAAAGAAGGCTCCTAAAATTTTTCCCCAAAATATTCCATAGATCCAGAGTTACATGCCGGTGGCATATGGCACCGCTGGGCGTTAGTGGGGTCTTTTCGCTCATAAAGGTATTTTGGGAAGAATCAAACTTCGTCAACTATAATAAAACCTCTATTTAATTTATTTATTACACATTAGATTTGGAATTGTAATGAGCGAAACATTGAACACAAAGACCAATATTACATTTCTTGCACTCGGTTCTTGTTTGAGACATGCAATAATCACCAGCACATTTTCTCCTACTCCCCTTTTGGGTGGGAATAACGAGATGGTTTATGCCATCGTATCGTAGCATATTTGCTGCAAGGCGTCCGGCATTTTTCCCTATCTGTTTTCCCTGATGTGAGCCAGTTCCGTACTTAACCAGGTATACTTGGACAATAAGCCTCCTTACCTCCAGCTGCGATATATCCACTCCTGATTTACGCATCAAAATCCAAGTGTTGTGTACACAAACATCTAACAGCCACGTAAAAATTGGCCACCACCATTTCTTACGGCGCACACCCACTCTGTAGCGATTTATTCCTCGGTCCATCAGGTCGGTACCACCCATGTTCTCATTGTACGCCTCAAATAGTTTTGGTCGCGTCACAGAAATTTTCTTTTTCGCACCACTCGAGTACCTTGCTACGCTTGTCACAGGATGCACACCATACCTTCTTAGCCGACCGCGAACAGAGTGTAGTTCTAGATGGCGTTAGCTCAGATGTAGTGAAAGTTACATCAGGTGTACCTCAGGGAAGTGTCATCGGTCCCTTATTGTTCCTTTTGTATATTAATGATATCACTACCGTTGTTGCTAGCAGAATTCGTCTCTTCGCAGATGACGTAGTGTTGTACAGGGATGTAGACAATGAGTCCGACAAGATTGCGCTACAAAAAGACCTAGATGTTATAAATGATTGGTGCAATACTTGGCAGTCAGAATTGAATTTTAAAAAGAGCGTTGTTATGAATTTTTGGAAAAAGAATAACTCGGTCAACGATACGTACACAATTAATCAAACATACTTATCAAATGTAGAGTCAGTTAAATACTTAGGTGTGACCCTTACTCAGGACCTGTCTTGGGGGAAACACGTTCGGGAAATCTGCGGACAGGCTAGTCGCAAATTGGGATTTATCAAGAGAATATTAGGAAAATGCGACGAGAAAGTTAAAGAGCGATGTTATTTTTCACTCGTGAGACCTCACTTGGAGTACGCCGCTAGCATATGGGACCCTTACGAAGTAGGACTAATCTCTGAAATAGATAGAATACAACGGAGAGCAGCAAGATTTGTGAAAGGTTGTTACGATAAACTTAGCAGTGTTACCGAATTGTTGAAGGAATTAGGGTGGGAATCTCTTACTGATCGAAGGGAGAAATACAGATTAAATCTTTTGCGCAAACTCGGAGCAGACAGTTTTTTGCCGGACGTTCAACACATACTGCTAGAGCCAACGTACTACGGTAGAAGCGATCACAGGAATAAAATAAAGGAAATTGACTGCAGAACCGATAGATTTAAAATGTCATTTTTCCCACGCACAATAAGGGATCATAATAGTTGCGATAGATCAATCACTTGAAACGCCCACCCTCAATTGTAATGAACCTGAAAAAATGCGTTGTTGTAAATTTTTGGAAACGGAAAAACGCTCCTTGTAACAGCTATTGCATTAACAACATAAAACTAGACACCGTAGAATCGGTTAAGTACCTCGGAGTTAAACTGACTAATGATCTATCGTGGAGTAAACATATTCGAGAAATTACCGGTCAAGCTAATCGTAAATTGGGATTTGTTAAAAGAGTACTTGGCAAGTGCGACGATAAAGTTAGGGAAATCAGCTACTTCTCCCTCGTTAGACCCCACTTAGAATATGCCGCCAGTATTTGGGATCCTTATGAGATAGGCTTGGAAACTGAGTTAGAACGCGTGCAGCGAAGATCGGCAAGATATGTTAAAGGCCGTTATGATAATCTCGTTAGTGTTACTGACCTTTTGCAGCAACTGGGATGGGAAAAGCTTTCAGACCGTCGATTAAAATTTAGACTAAATCTATTATGTAAGTTCCAAACCAGTCTATTCTCTGACGACGTTGACAATATTTTACGAAATCCGACATACTACGGTAGATCAGATCATGAGAGTAAAATTAGGGAACTAGACTGCAGAACGGATAGATTTAAGATGTCATTTTTCCCACGAACGATAAGGGACCATAATAGCTGCCATGAGACTTTTATCTAGGTTTGTCGTTAGGTAGTGTAGCTCTTAGTAGTGGTAGTACTCCTAATACTTGAATCCTTATCTGTTACCTAGTACATACTAACAGCACGCCTAGCATGTTTTCTACATGGGTCTTGAGTCCCTGTCCATCTGTGTAGTTGTAGAATGCATGTATATTGAGGTCACTCTCCATTTTGATGACATCTGTAGTGTAGTGTTGCATGCTTGTGAGGCTTCGCCTCATGACAAGCATTAGCGATTTATGCTAATGCATAATTAGTCGTAGTTACACTAACTTTAGGGTATAGTGTAATGCATGTTGGTGAATACTCACCCCCTGCCACACACCCCTGAGGTGGCTTGCAGGGTATTTTGTAGATGTAGATGTAGACACCTTAGATGTTGATCATGTTGAAATTCTACCTGAGGAAAGTGTAGATGATGTTAAGTTGTGCATGATATTACAAGTGTAGATGGTGATTGTTCTTCTGAGTCACAATAAAAAAGTACTAGGCCTGTTAAAGAACGTCATCCTTCAAAGTGGACATAGGACTATGTTGTAAAAAAGGTAATAAAAATAAAGTGTGTCTATTGAAAAAGAGTTTGTATGGATTAAAACAAGCCAGTAGAGCTTTACTAGCTCCTCCGAAGCAAATGTTCTCCGACGCCCAACTATGAAGAGCTCTGAAATGAATATTTACATGTGTCACGAAAATCTTGGTCCATGGTGAATATACCAAACGAGTGGTGCGACCTGTGAAGTGTATAATTGAAGTACTTTACATAAATTTAAATAAACCTACGTTCAAGTTGAATTGACATCCTCAATGGGTGACAGTAGACTTAGTACCATGATCGCAGTTATTTGTGACGCATCCGAAAAACATTCCTTAATTTGCGTCTATACTTCGGTTTATACCCATATTTTATGGGCGTTGGATCGCCCCCTGAAAGAGAATTTGACCTCGAATACTGATGATGTTTGGCCTCGACACTCTTCTTTAAAGAGGTCTTTCAGTCAAGAGGACCTCACATCATATCACCTGCTTTTTACTCATTACTGGATTGTGAAGACCATTGAATTTTCTCAAGCAGCTGTTTGTCCAGTACCCATCCTGTTTTTCAGGAGCGCGGGTGTATCGGGTTTCGTGCTCTTTGTGGTCACATATGTGGACTTCCAATGTCGGTAATAGGCAATTAATTCTGTATTTTGATACATTAATACTCTAGTAATGGAAACATACAGGTCGCTACGTGGTGATACTTTTTCATCGGAGTGAAAGTTTTCGGTGGCTTTATAAATTTGACAATCGTGTGCACATTGTGTGGTTTCGTATACGAGTGCTTGCCAACATATCTTTTTTCGGGAGTTGAAAAATGCATCTAAATTGTTGTATCAATACTTTCTAAGTGATAAGCATTACTAAGTCGTCAATCTCTGCATTGTCTCTATGGAAAAAGGGAATTCATTCACGTCCTCTCTGCAAGCCGCCTGAATAGTGTGTGGCGGGAAAAATGCAGGAAAAAGGTGACATCAGTGCCTAATTGTGAAGATGGTGGATGAAAGATTTTTATTTTGGGGAGTGTATTTTGGTCTCAAAGTGATAAATATGAAGAACCAGTGTATTTGGTGTGTTAACGTTGGTGCGGCAAGGTTCCGAGAGTCATCCTCGGCAAGTGATCTATTTCTATACTAAACCCCACAAAGTGGCCCAAAATGTTTTTGCATGGAGATTATTTTCAAAGGCATGCATGTGAGTACATTTATCCAATTCGTTTTTTTTTCAAAATTTCAGGTTGGTAAGTTTTTTTTTGCTATAGTGATTTAGCTTTACTAGAGTTGCAGAATTGTTAGCCATTGCGGCCACACATGTGCTTTCATATTTTCATTCTACCCTCTCAATGTCAGTTTTATCTTTTCCAAAAAGATTTTTTTTAATTGCTAACATTTTCCCCAACATCGGATTCTTGATTTTCCCCGCTATATCTATGCAGGCAGTGCACCTGAGTATCATATCTACATAATACTATGAAAACCACCTCAAGGGTGTGGGGCAGGGATTGAGTTGTCACCAACATGCTGTACACTCTACTCTAATGAAGTAAAAGTAACTGTGATTATTGATGCGTATTCAAAAACCTTCAAATAGGTACCTTTCAGGATTTGAAATATCACAAGCTTTAACTGCACTACAGGTATGCTACCAATGTTATAAAGACTTTGTATTGATGTTTTTTACAACTGCATAATTGCACAGAGATTTATACAGGTAACATGCAGGACGTGCTGTTAATACTACGCAGAGGCAGATACACTTAGGTCACGGTGCATATTGGGTCCTCTCTATATATCTCTTCTTCTGAGCACGAATATTTTCTCAAACAATATCATTATCTTTAATAATACATTATAAGTTTCCATTTGGCAACTTCAAGGCACCCTGTTTTCATTAATACAGGAGGGGTATAGGTTTTTTTAAACGTAGCATCTGCATTTCAATCATTACGGCTTTCAAGGCTATAATGCTGCATTTTAAACATTTGGTAAATATTATCTGTATGTCTTCTAGCGTGGTACTTAGGAACCGAAATGCTGGCAGCGTATTCCATACTATGTTAAACGAGGGAGAAATAGCACTGAATCAATAATTTAACTTTTGCAATTTTGATAATGGCCCACTTGCAGACCATCGCTTTCATCGCAAATTAACCATTGTGAAAATTACAAAGTTAAATTACAAATTCAGTCATAATTATTTTTTTACCAAGTAACGCCTGAGAATATCGTGTTGATCAGAGGGAGAAGTAGCAAGTTCCCCAAGATTTTTCTTGAACTCTACATCTATAAAATACCCTGCAAGCCACCACAGGGGTGTGTGGCAGGGGGTTAGTATTCACCAACATGCATTTAACTATACACTAAATTTAGTGTAACTACGAATATTTATGCATTAGCATAAATCGCTAATGCTTATCACGAGGCAAAGCCACAAAAGCATGCACTTCTACACCAATGATATTATCACAATGGTTGTTTATGAGAGAGAGGAGGGATTCATTATCATAAGTCTCATTGGCTGCTGTTTCGGTATTTACATCTACATCTACAAAACACCCTGCAAGCCACCTCGGGCGTGTGTGGTAGGGGGTGATTATTCACCAACATGCATTAAACTATACCCTAAAGTTAGTTTAAGGACTAATTATGCATTAGCATAAATCATTAATGCTTGTCATGAGGTAAAGCCTCTCAAGCATGCTCTACACTACTGATATTTTTACAATCGAGAGGGAGCGTTAGTATATATGTATCTGGCAACTACACAAATGGACAGAGACTCAAGGCTTATGTAGAATACATGCACGGAGTCTTGTTAGTACTAGGTAACAGAAAAGGATTCAAGTATTACGGAGTACTTCTACTACTATTAAGAGCTACACCACCTAACGGCAGACCTAGATAATAGTCTCATTGGCAGCTGTTATGGTCCCTTATCGTTCGGTTAACTCTGATGAATGGAGGAAATTACAATAGAAAATGCGTCACGTATAACGGTTAATATCCAGAATAATTGCCCAAATGCATGAACGGGAGAAATAAAAAAGAGAACGCGATCTAATTCCATGTCCGTGTTATCGTTAATTCTATTTTTCTTAATGCGAGATTTAGTGTCGCGTGTAAAATAGTGTTGTTAATTTTCCAGACATTTATCACTGCACATTTAAAAAAAAAATGCCAACTGCCATGTGTCTCACCACATGTGGAATGCCTTAATATCATTAGCTTACGTTTGCTTGGAATTAGGACTACGAAATTCCCTCCGCACCGTTAACGCCATCTCCAAATTATCGAAACCGATCTAAATGACATCATTTATATCGATAATACATATGCAATGATTAAAAATGGGCCGGTGGTCCTGCATAACATTGAGTGCGGCGGCAGGCCGTGAACCTTGGCAAAAAATGCTGTAATAAAAGACTGCGTATCCTTTGCTGCGAATAATCGAGATGTCTGAGGTTGAAAAACATTTCTGTTGGCTTTTGTCTTTGCTAACAACTTCTTTCATTCCTGATTATTTGGTTAACACCTCCAAATCTAATTTTATAAGCCCTCTCCAGCCTCTTTTACTTGTCCTCCTTTCTTCATTATCTCTCTGCAATTTAGTTAAATATTAAAAAATTCACTCCCCTCCAACATTTCATAATAATTGAAATCCATCGAGTGTTGGCTTCCTCTGTTTTTAACAGTTCTACATCTACAAAATACCGTGCAAGCCACCTAAAGGGTGTGCGTCAGGGGGGATTGCTGATGAGGCTTTCGAATTTTTCTCCAATCGCGGCAAATCTCGAAATACTAATCAGTAATTGTTTCCCGCCTTATGAATTTCATTCTTTATAGGTATCATTATTGTATGAACTATTTGCTTTTATTAGCCATATTTCAATAGTGGTGGTTGAAGATTAAGCGGTATGCTACATCTACAAAATACCCTGCAAGCCACCTCAGGGGTGTGTGGCAGGGGGTGAGTAATTACCAACATGCAATATCTAGCAAGACGGGGATTGGCTATTTAATCACAAACTTATAGCAATTCGTTACGCATCAGGTGATCCCATATTTGGATACTGAAAAGTCCACCGATCATAAGAGGCGTGCTGTTTACAGCGGTTTAATTCAGAAATATACCTATTTACGGAGATGTGATCTATCAGTTTTTGTATCCGAGCATCATCAAATATTTGGACATTTCATCCACCTCTTTTAAAACACAATTTATAATTTATTGTACCAGCTAGGTATCTGAGTACCCTTTTTGCTGCTATCCTGTGTTTTATCAAAGCAATTGTTAAATTGACTTACTTTACTACATATTTTTGCAATATCAGGTCTAGTACGTACTGCTAAATACATCAAACTTTCAATAAATTGTTGATATGGATATTTAGTCTCACATTTATGTGAACTTTCTAATTTTAGGTTTAATTCAACAGGAGTTGAGGTGATTTTACATGTTTCCATACCAAATTTAACTAATAACTTCTTCATACTTACTGCTTGAGATAGCGTCTAAAGTCCACTCTTTCTATCTCTGACAACTTTTAACCCTAAACAATATTTTATAGGACCTAGGTATTTCACATCAAATTTACCATGCAATACATCCAACAGTTTTTATTTTTCCTTCACATCATCACTAAAAACAAAAATATCATCCACATACAAAGCAATAAAAATCTATTGACCACTAACATCTTTAAAGTACAAATATGGTTCACACTTTTATTGATTGAAACCTACTCCAGTCAAAACATGATGGATCTTTTTATTCCAAGCTCTACTGGCTTGTTTTAATCCATAAAAACTCTTTTTCAATATACACTTAATTTTCATCACCTTTTTTACAACCTAGTGGTTGTTTCATGTAAACTCTTTCTTTGAGATCACCATTTAAAAAAGCAGCACTAATGTCAGTGTGGTTAATGTCCATATTTCGCTCTACTCCAAAACCAAACAAAAACAAAAAATAAGTGTGAATAACGCACAACTGGGGAAAAGGTTTCTTCAAATTCCGTATCTCTGAGAAAAACCTCTAGCAACTAATCTGGCTTTATATTTTGACATATTTCCATCAGAATCTATTTTTATTTTTTTAAACCATTTGCACTGAATTACATTATGATTTGTAGGACGGTCTACTAATTCCCAAACATCGTTTGCAATCCAAGATTCATATTCTTTGTCCATCGCGTTTTTCCATTCTATCCTATTGTCACAAGAAACAGCCTCCTCAAAATGTACCGGTTCAGCAAGGCATTGCATTGCAACAAAGGATGAATCATTGATCTCATAGTCCTGTGTCCACTTTGGAGGATGACGTTCTTTAACAGGACTAGTACTTTTTCGTTAAGACTCAGAAGAACAAATAGTTACGCTAACATTGCTGGCATACTTTTAATGCAGTGAATGTTGGTGAAACATCACCTCCTGACCAATATTTGCAGGATTTTGCTCATGCACAAATTATAATAGCTTTATTAACTTTGTTAGGGCACAGTTTAGTATTAAGTAGATGTACTTTCGGCCACGACTCCGTATACTGTGGCGAAATATAGGTTTACTAGCTCCTCCGAAGCAAATGTTCTCCGACGCCCAACTATGTAGAGCTCTGAAATTAATATTTACGTATGTCACGAAAATCTTGGTCCATGGTGAATATACAAAAGGAGTGGTGCGACCCCTTAAGAGTAGAATTGAAGTACTTTACATGAATTAAAATAAACCTACGTTCAAGTTGAATTGACATCCTCAATGGGTGACAGTAGACTTAGTACCATGATCGCAGTTATTTGTGACGCATCCGAAAAACATTCCTTAATTTGCGTCTGCACTTCGGTTTATGCCCTTATTTTATGGGCGTTGGATCGCCGCCTGAAAGAGAATTTGACCTCGAATACTGATGATGTTTGGCCTCGACACTCTTCTTTAAAGAGGTATTTCAGTCAAGTGGGCCTCACATCATATCACCTGCTTTTTACTCATCACTGGATTGTGAAGGCCATCGAATTTTCTCAATCAGCTGTTTGTCTAGTACCCATCCTGTTTTTCAGGAGCGCGGATGTATCGGGTTTCGTGCTCTTTGTGGTCACATATGTGGACTTCCAATATCGGTAATGCGCAATTAATTCTGTGGTTTGATACATTAATACCCTTGTAATGGAAACATACAGGTCGCTACGTGGTGATATTTTTTCATCGGAGTGAATGTTTTCAGTGGCTTTATAAATTTGACATTCGTGTGCACATTGTGTGGTTTCGTAAACGAGTGCTTGCCAACATATCTTTTTTCGGGAGTAGAAAAATACATCTAAATTGTTGTATCAATACTTTCTAAGTGATAAGCATTACTAAGTCGTCAATCTCTGCTTTGTCTCCATGGAAAAAGGGAATTCATTCACGTCTACTCTGCAAGCCGCCTAAATAGTGTGTGGCGGGAAAAATGCAGGAAAAATGTGCCCGAGTGAATTCAAGAGCGTGTATTACTTCATTGTGTGCAGCGGTGTGGTCAGTGCCTAATTGTGGTGATGGTGGATGAAAGATTATTATTTTGGGGAGTGTATTTTGGTCTCAAAGTGATAAATATGTTGAACCAGTGTTTTTGGTGTGTTAATGTTGGTGCGGCAACGTTCCGAGGGTCACCCTATGCAAGATATGATGATCTATTTCTACATAAAACCCCACAAAGTGACCACAATGTTTTTGCATGGAGATTATTTTCAAAGGCATGCATGTGAGCACATTTATCCAATTCGTTTTTTTTTTCAAAATTTCTGGTTGTTAAGTGTTTTTTGCTATAGTGTTTTAGCTTAACTAGAATTGCAGAATTGTTAGTCATTACGGCCAAATATGTGCTTTCTTATTTTCATTCTACCCTCTCAATGTCAGTTTTACCTTTTCCAAATAGATTTATTTAATTGGTAACATTTTCCCCGTCATCGGATTCTTGATTTTCCCCGCTATATCTATGCAGGCAGTGCACCTGAGTATCACATCTATATAGTACCCTGCAAACCGGTTGGACTGCGCACTGTTCTGACTACCTTTGGCCTGCGCCTAGAGCCAGGGGGAGCGTGCGAGGTTCGGATTTGTTCTGGGACGAGTGCTGCATTCCTGGTGTGGAATCACCCACCCTAGTGGTGGGATTAGTTAAGCGTAGCATCTGCATTTCAATCATGACGGCTTTCAAGGCTATAATGCTGCATTTTAAACATTTGGTAAATATTATCAGTATGTCTTCTAGCGTGGTTATTATACATAAGTACGCTAGAGAGCTTTTTTTTATTAGGATCCTAAATGCTTGCAGCGTATTCCATACTATGTTAAACGAGGGAGAAATAGCACTGAATAAATAATTTAACTTTTGCAATTTTGACAATGGCACACTTGCAGACCATCGCTTTCATCTTAAATTAACCATTGTGAAAATTACAAAGTTAAATTATGAAAATTAGTGTAACTACGAATAATTATGCATTAGCATGAATCGCTAATGGTTATCACGAGGCAAAACCTCACAAGCAAGCAATACTACACCACAGATATTAACACAATGGTTGTTCGTGAGAGAGGGGAGGGATTGATAGGTCTCATTGGCAGCTGTTTCGGTATCTAAATCTACAAAACACCCTGCAAGCCACCTCTGGGGTGTGTGGCAGGGGGTGAGTATTCACCAACATGCATTAAACTATACCCTAAAGTTAGTTTAAGGACTAATTATGCATTAGCATAAATCACTAATGCTTGTTACGAGGCGAAGCATGCTCCACACTACAGATATTATTACAATCGAGAGGGAACGTTAATATATATGTATCTCTCAACTACACAAATGGACAGAGACTCAAGGCTTATGTAGAAAACATGCACGGCGTCCTGTTACTGCTAGGTAACAGAAAAGGATTCAAGTATTACGGAGTACTACTACTACTAAGAGCTACACTACCTAACGACAGACCTAGATAATAGTCTCATTGGCAGCTGTTATGGTCCGTTATCGTTCGGTTAACTCTGATGAATGGAGGAAATTACAATAGAAAATGCGTCACGTATAACGGTTAATATCCAGAATAATTGCGCAAATGCATCAACGGGAGAAATAAAAAAGAGGACGAGATCTAATTCCATGTCCGTGTTGTCGTAAATTCTATTTATCGTAATTCGAGACTTAGTGTCGCGTGTAAAATAGTGTTGAAAAATCTCAATGTATCTATTCCGTGATTAGCTTAACCTAATATTTCCTGAATGTGTTTACTCCGCGAAATATCACGAGCCATGGTAACACCAGGGTAATTAACGGATTTTGTGCTTTATCCATTATACCGAGGGTAGTGCGTTCAATGAAGATAGTTTTTCATTTTCCAGACATTTATCACTGAACATTTTTTAAGAGAAAATTCCAACTACCATGTGTCGCACCACATGTGGAATGCCCTAAAATCATTAGCTTACGTTTGATTGGAATTAGGACTACGAAATTCCCTCTGCACCGTTAACGCCATCTCCAAATTATCGAAAACGATCTAAATGACTTCATTTATATCGTTAATACATATGCAATTATGATTTTAAATGGTCCGGTGGTCCTGCATAACATTGAGTGCGGCGGCACGCCGTGAACCTTGGCAAAAAATGCTGTAATAAAAGACAGAGTATCCTTTGCTGCGAATAATCGAGATGTCTGAGGTTGAAAAACATTTCTGTTGGCTTTTGTCTTTGCTAACAACTTCTTTCATTCCTGATTATTTGGTTAACACCTCCAAATCTAATTTTATAAGCCCTCTCCAGCCTCTTTTACTTGTCCTCCTTTCTTCATTTTCTCTCTGCGATTTAGTTATATATTGAAAATTCACTCCCCTCCAACGTTTCATAATAATTGAAATCCATCGAGTGTTGGCTTCCTCTGTTTTTAACAGTTCTACATCTACAAAATACCGTGCAAGCCACCTAAAGGGTGTGCGTCAGGGGGGATTGCTGATGAGGCTTTCGAATTTTTCTCCAATCGCGGCAAATCTCGAAAAACTAATCAGTAATTGTTTCCCACCTTATGAGTTTCATTCTTTATAGGTATTATTATTGTATGAACTAATTGCTTTTATTGTCCATATTTCCATAGTGGTGGTTGAAGATTAAACGGTATGCTACATCTACATCTACAAAATACCCTGCAAGCCACCTCAGAGGTGTGTGGCAGGGGGTGAGTAATTATCAACATGCAATATCTAGCAAGACGGGGATTGGCTAATTAATGACAAACTTATAGCAATTGGTTACGCATCAGGTGATCCCATATTTGGATACTGAAAGTCCACCGATCATAAGAGGAGTGCTGTTTACAGCGGTTAGATTTAGAAACATACCTATTTACGGAGATGTGACCTATCAGTTTTTGTATCCGATTTTCGTAGCTGCTTTCGCGTTCCTGATAACAGGCTCAAAGAATTCCATTTTAACTTTTTAGTATTTAGCGAATCAATATTTCGCCGTCGTGGAAATTAAAATCGACTTAATTTTTAATTAAAATATGGCAAAACACAATCTGCCTATGATTCCTTTAATTACTCATGCGTAAGGTCTCCTAGATATCAGATTTTAAATCCACCTGACCTTTTTAGGATTCCTTATCGCCTCTCTCTTAATGATGTTAGTACTTTATATTATTTGTCTATGATCAAGAAAAAAAACAACATTGTTTTATTTATTTTCGGAGACTTTTAAATTTGTTTCCTGCATGGGAAATCTGTTTACATAGATTTTTGTGATTCATTAATTCATGTTTATCTTATTCTTTTTTCTGGAATGTAGTACACACTAAATAGATGGATGAGTAGTATCCTGCATACCTTCTCAAAGCTACATAAACTGAAATATGTCACAATTATTATATAAGTTGATACTGTAAATCAATCAATCAATTACATGCAGAGGTTATGCGTAAGGCACTCCATAGATGCTGTTGTGTTGGAAGCAAATTGCATGCCGCAGTCTTTACGGAAAATCGTTACCCTCTTCCTTACTCAAAGGGCCGTTTCCAATTTATAAAAAACACTGTTTTCCCAACTTTCTTCTTGACAATTAGTTGCTAATTAATGAGACGAGTTTTGAATTATTTAAGAATGATCTCTCAGTCCTACTATTCCCAATTACTTGTTTAACTTTCCTGAGCACTCTTTAACCGCTCAATGCATACTGTCATGACTATTGCTATGAAGTCTTATTTTCCTTTGAATTCCTTCATGCTCTTTGCAAGAAGCTCTATTTTATTTTTGATTCTCCCTTGTTCGAGGCTTTTTGAATTATCTAAGAGTATTTGCTGCCATTTAAAGTCACCCAAGTTATAATGCAAGCTAATTTTATAGCTTAAATAGTCTTTATACTCGAGGTAAATGTTGAGTATTGACATATCAAGGTTTTAATTATATTAATTGGTATGAAACTGTTGTTTAAAAGTCTGCTGGTTGTGAGTTTTTGCGTAAGACATTGTATAACAAATTAAACTCCCAGTGAAAACAAATTTCTGCTGGATGTAATAGTAGTTAAAATACGTCGTTAATATTTCAAAGCAAACTGAAGGATATTATACAGTAAAGCTTCTTATATTACGAGTTTAATTAAATACACTATGCTGATTTTCCAATAATTTACTATCAATTCATTACTCCTTAAATTAGAGGAACGTTTCTGGAATGCTGGAAAAACTTGCTAAACCTTTTTATGTAAATGGCCAAAATCCTCACTTTCAAACTTATTATGTTTTAGCATTGAGAGGTATTACACTTTTTGCTTATTTATTTATTTTATATATGCTGATTTTTTCTGTACAATTGAATGGTTGTGTTCAGATCTTTTTCACTTCTTGTGTGGTGTATTCAAATTATGATTTTTGACAGTGATTATTTTAAATATTTCTTGTTTCCACGATAATTAATTTTTATTTGAAAATTTTCATCTCTCTTCATCATCCACTTTATCTTTACCACAAACCATCAATATATTATATTATATTTAATATTAATATATAAGGTATAGAGTTTGTGATCGAAAAGAGATGGGGCATGGAAAACCGTTACATAAGGTTTTAGACCAATAGGGGCGTCTAATTGCACCCACCTTTCATTTTTGGGGGAGGGGCGGGCGGTCGGGCCTTGCAGTTGCAACGGCTTGCTGTGGTGACATAAATAGCCGGGTTCCTCTCCAACATTCCGCATTTTCTGCTCCATCGTCTTGACGTGTAAATCTCTAGTAGCGAGTTTCTGACCATTGTTTCCAAGTATTCTTGAGTAGTCCGTGGTGTATTCCTGTTGTGAGTGATCAACTCCGTTGTGCAAGAGATCAACTCCTGATTTCTCCACTGTTCTTTGCGATGGATTCCTTCATCTCGCTCCTTTGCTTCATGGGAAGCCGAACGGACGACGATTCTCCCAGGTTCGACATCCTTGGAAGCTTTCCTCCGGAGATGGTCATCAAGATATCGAGGTAAGTAATTCACACTCTTATATTTGGTAATATTTTGTACAGTACAATTAAGGTATTTAATGCATTTAACGAGGAAATTTCGTGGCATGACTGAGTAACGAGAATCATTTTTAATCATTCTCTCGTTTCAATATAATGATTAGTAATATTCAGGTGTTTTATTAAACATGAACATCATTTGTGACTTAGACCAACAGAAATTGTCTTAATTATCCTGGTTCTTTTGCAAAGTCAATTGTAACTAATGCTATTTGTATGCGGGACTGATTATCACAGCTATTGATGTTCATGAATTGTGAAATAGAAATAAGGATGATGTATTTTGATTCAGTTTTTCACACTCGGCTCGATGACACAGGGAATGACAGTTAATTTGTGGGCTCTATGTATTTTATGTGAAATATTATAAATATAATCATATTTAATTTCGAAACCTTCCACTAGTTTTCTGTGTATGTTTTTGCTGTCATGGATTTGATGAGTAAATTAACCGAAACACCAACTTTTATTTTTTTATAGGATGTTGGATCCTTCCACTCTGTTGTCCTGTGCCCTAGTGAATAAGACATGGCTGTCTTATATACACTGCGACCCCGAGCTGAGATCTCGTGTCCACCAACATCTCTGTCGGTTGAGGAAGGAGAGGGCGATGCCGTTGAACATACGGATTCGCACTCTGCGGGGTGGTCAGAACGGGCGACCCTTCGATGCGAGAAACGAGTGCTATGAAATGAGGACATTGAAATCAAATCGAGGTAAGAAATTTTAGAAATATGTTATTATCTTTAATTTCTGTTTCTCATACACTGTCTCGTGTATGAATAGTATTTGAATAGTATCTTCTGAGGAAGTGATGGATTGATTTACTGATAAACATTCTCTCATTTGCAGTTGTTTCTCCTGCGAAGAGACCTGGACCTGTCATAATTTCCAGAGGCAGCAACACGTTAATAAAAATGACCGTGCGCAAGGCCAGGAACGCCACCCGGAAAGGTAAGCGATGTTATCGTGTTAATTCTTGAGATAGCTTCCATTGCGTTAAGCACTACCAAATGCCGTACCCCTGCGATTTCTAAATTTACTTACTTATCTTGAAGTTTATCATCTTTTTGTGTTACGCAGAGCTGTTTGGAACCACTACACACACTATATAGTGAGTTTGGGTTAGGCAGATTAGTTTTTGGTCTTCTAATATTTTATGATTTCGGTCAAGTTTTTATTTAATTACAGTCTAAGAGCTAAAGTTACATTCGTGTTGCAATTTCTAATTGTAATAAGTCATACATTTTTTGTTTATGCATTTTACAAAGTTGTGCATTCGGAGGCGATTCAATGTTTTTTATGCTTTTGCATTACCTGATTTCCTTATTTTGTGTGCAAATGCATTTTTCACACTTCACATATTAGCTTCACATGTTTGAGCTCTACTCATGAGCGTCACCGGTATGTCACGAGAAATGGGTGTGTCTACGTCAGTTTCACCAAAATGCGTTTTAAAAGCAATAATGCACGTATATGTAGTTGGAGCGAAGTACGCCTATGGTTAGAGTTGCACTGCTGCCACTACTGTACTTCTTCTGTATTACTGACTACTGTGCTTCTTCTGTACTTCTCACTACTGTACTGCTCTATTGACTGAGCTGGTACCAGGTCTTATTTTGCAATTATCATTGTTAGATGCTCTATTGAATTTTACAGTTATATTTCATTATCACGATAAGATTTTGATTTGCTCACAACAGAGTTAATGATGCATTTCGTCTTTTTTCCAGCTCTTGGGACCATGCTTGGTCTTCCTATTGGCACCGTATCTTCGAGTGCATCCAGCCGGACGTCCGGGCACCCTTTCGTCGTAGACCGACCGGGAAGTGTTTCTAAGCGGAGCATGAGAGTATGACTATTATGGTTTACGGGTTTTGTGGAGTTGACAACATTGTATCCAAAGACTTGTGCAATAAATTTCCTTGACCAAGATGGCTAGTGCTATTATTTAAAGTTACCTACCTCCTTGTCGTCATCTCTCGATTTTGCGTGGCTTGCTTGTCATGCGTTCTCTGCACGACTCCATCTCTTCCCTGCTAATTTTTCCCACCCATTTTTTATAATATCAGTGTCATTTTCTTGTTTATAATCATTTTATTGCTCATCCCTAATCCTTAGTATTATTTGAGCATTTATCGCGTGGGCTTTAAGCTAATTTGCAAATGATTGTCTCTCCTTTAATTGTAGATTTAGAGGTTTGTCGCTCTCCTGTAAACTTTTCGCGAGTATTTCAGGTCATGGCAGGTGTTTTAAGATATAGTAAGCAATAACAAGAAAAATTGAATGGTTAACTGCATTTCGAAATGCAGGTATACAAGAAATGTCTGCATCGCAGAACCTTTGCACCGTAAGTGAGAGCATCTGTGTACACAGGAATGTTGAATCGACCATTTTTATTCTCCATCGACAGAATACCCTGTAAGCCACATAAAGATTGTGTGACAGTGATGAGTAGACATCAGCATGCATTGCACTGACTATATCCAATTATAGTTAGTGTAACTACGATTATTGATGCATTAATACAAGTAATTATTTATTATGTGGGGGACACAATCGAAATTTTGCTTTTCCCTATATTATCACTTCGTATGATTTTCAGTATTGGGCCTGAGGTGGGGTTATTGTTCCTTCAAACATCATTAGTATGCACTACACTTTAGGTAATACTGCAAATGCTTTGTTGCTAATGTTAGTCGGACCGTTAGTATTAAAATACAGTAAAACTCCATTTATACGGATTAATTGTGATCGGACCCCATCCGCAAAATCAATAACCTGATAATTGGATAATCCACAAATGAAAATATTTCTTGAGAAAATAATTAATGTATTCTCTTCGGATTGATCTAAGAACGCTAAAGAAACGTCCGTAAACAACTATCACTGTTTACATATATCACGTCGGGCTTCGTCTTTTTGGAGGAAACGGGCACAGAAATGGTAAATTATGACAAATGCTTAAGTGTCCTCTTCCAGTGGGAAGTTTGTGAGGGATATTTGGACATAAATATCTTATTATGCGAATAGATGACGCTATATGTCTGCACCTCGGATCCTTTTCACCGTAAGTGAGAGCATCGGCGTACACAAAAATGATGAGTCGACCATTTTTGTTCTCCATCTAATTAAAAATTGGAAGCCAACCAATTGAATGGAGTGAGACAATTAACTACCTGGGAGTAAAACTTGACGCAACACTAACAATGGAAGCTCACATCCAAACCATTAAGTGTAAGTATATGTCATCTAAAACTGGATTAGCTCCAATCCTAAAAAATAAATTTGGAAATTAAAGGAAGAATATATAATACTTATATCAGACCTATTGTATCCTATGCCGCGCCAACATGGGCAGGCCTATTAAGCAAGGGAAGAGTTAATTAAATTGAAATTATGGAAAGAAAATGTCTAAGATCGATATTCAATATACGACAAAGAACAACCAATGACAACCTGTATAAATACGTCAAAATAACGCCAGTCATGGAGGTGATTAAAAGTTTAAGGAAGGAGTATAAGGAAAAAACTAAATCAATCGGAGACCATTAAGTTAATCGTTAGAGAAAACGAATATTGTAAACACAGGACGCCAAATAGCGTAATAGGCTCTGTCGTCTGAAATAATAAATGTCATATATTCCTAATTTCTAGTTTGTCTGGCAGGCAAATTCTGGCATAGGGCAAAAGTTTACTCTTAAGTTAACGCACCCTGAAACAAATGTCCCTATTCAGGGGCATATGAGACTCCAATTCCTTCGCATTATCTGCTCCACTGTGTTGAGGTGTAAAGCTCTTTTAGTGAGATTGTCTTTTAAGTGTTATTGAGTGAGTACTTTGTGGTCTTTTTCCCGATACATATAACCGATATCTCTTCTGCGCTTGCCGATGGATTCCTTCATCTCGCTCCTCTGCTTCATGGGAAGCTACACGGAAGACGATAGTCCCAGGTTCGACATCCTCGGGAGTCTCCCTCCGGAGGTGGTCATTAAAATATTGAGGTAAGTCTTTCGAACTCTTAAATTTGGTGAAGTTAAGATTCACTCAAAAATAGTTTTGTGTAAGGCACATAGGTACTTGATCTATTACAACTATTGTTATATAATATAGTTTTTCAAAATGATAATTAGGGAAAGATAGCTTATATTTGTGAATCTTAAAATGATAACGTATTAATTATGATAGGATAAACATTATACTGTAATTGGTGTCTTATCATGATTCAAGTAAATACTCTTGTTATATGAGTTCCATATATTTAAATGGACCTGGAATGCTATATTTACTGGGCTGGTACCGGGTCTTATTTTGCAATTGTCATTGTTCGATTGACTTTTAAATTTTAGAATTATATTTCATTGTCATGATAAAATTTTGATTTACTCATAACAGCTAATGATGCATCTTTTTTCCAGCTCTGAAGACCATGCTTGGCCCTCCTTTTGGCACCGTATCATTATCTTCCAGTGCATCCAGCCGGCCGTCCGGGCAGCCTTTCGTCATAGACCGACCGGGGAGTGTTTTTAAGCGGAGGATGAGAGTATGACTAATGTGGTTTACGGGCATTTTGAGGTTGAAAACATTGTATCCAAAGACTTGTACAATAAATGTCCTTGACCAAAATGGCTAGTGCTTAAATTTAAAGTTACCTTTTTGTCGTCATCCCTCGATTTTCCGTGGTTTGCTTGTAATGGTTTCTCTGCACGGCACCTTCTCTTCTCTCCAATTTTTTATGACCACCCATTTTTATATCATTAATTTGATTTTCTCGTTTATAATCAATAGTTTTATTGTTCATCCCTAATCCTTAGTGATATTTGAGTATTTACGCGTGGACTTTAAGCTGATTTGCAACTGAGTGTCTCTCCTATAAATGCTGATTTTGAGGTATGTCTCTCTCCTGTAAACCTTTCGCGAGTATTTCAGACAAAAACAATTCGGCGTACACAGGAATGTTGAGTCGACCATTTTTATTCTCCATCTACAAAGTACCCTGCAAGCCACATCATGATTGTTTGACAGTGATGAGTAGTCATCAGCGTGCATTACACTTCCTATATCCATTTAAAGTTAGTGTAACTACGATTATTGATGCATTACCACAAATTATAATTTATTACTAGGGCGACACAATGGAATTTATGCCTTTACTTCTCTATATTAGCAGTTCGTGTGATTTTGAGGATTGGGCCTGAGGTGGGATCATGGTTCCTTCAAGCATCATTAGCATGCACTACACTTAAGGTAATGCTGCTAATGCTTTGCTGAAATGTTAGTGGGATCGTTAGTATTTATGATCAGTAAAATTCCATTTATGCGGATTAACTCGGATCGGACCCCATCCGGATAACCAATAACCGGACAAATGAGTAATCCAGAAATAAAATCATTTCTTGGGAAACTAAATAACGTATTCTCTTCCAATTGATCTAAGTCCGCTAAAGAGACGTCCGTAGGACACTATCACTGTTTGCATATATCGAGTCAGGCTTCATCAATTTGGAGGAAACGGTTGCAGAAATCGTAAATTATTGTAAATACTTGGAATTTTGATCAGTGTCCTCTTCCCCTGAGAAGATTGTGAGGGAGATTTGTACATAAAATATTATTATGCGAATAAATGACGTTATATAAATATCAAACACCGTATGAATGATTTTCTAGAATGCTTGAATCATCAATGTGCTCCAAAATATCTGATAGAAAGTTATTCATAAAATACGAATTGAGGGATTTCCCTTGTATCCTTTTCGTCGCTGGATGTATTTGATTGTGTAATTCGTCCTTGATATGCCTTATACAACCTACGAACGCATTTCGCAATTTAAAAACCAATGGAACTTATATACTGAGATGTATGCTTGTAAAAGATTGCAACAGTAAACATGTACATTGCTGTTGAATAATAGCATTACATGTAAGGTGCTGCTGTACGAATGCTTTCGCTTACATGAAAACAGGATAAATGCCGCCAAGGGACCCATACAAATTTAAATAAAAAAATTAAAGCGGTTGACCCCGACGTGATTTGAACACGCAACCTTCTGATCTGGAGTCAGACTCGCTACCGTTGCGCTACGTTTACGGGTGGTCCATACATAGAACTGAAACACCCGCCCATAAGTACCTGCTCAATGGGTCAGGCTCTGGTGTAGTTGTAGAATGCATGTATATTGAGGTCACTCTCCATTTTGATGACATCTGTAGTGTAGTGTTGCATGCTTGGGAGGCTTCGCCTCGTGACAAGCATTAGCGATTTGTGCTGATGCATAATTAGTCGTAGTTACACTAACTTTAGGATATAGTTTAATTTATGTTGGTGATTACTCACCCCCTGCCACACACCCCTGAGGTGGCTTGCAGGGTATTTTGTAGATGTAGATGTAGATGGTGTTTCTCGTGTTGACTTAATTTCGTGTCTCGGGACTTACTTGCCATTTCAGTCATACCGTTTGATCACAATGCCTGAAGTTTTAACGGAATATTGAGAAAAGGATAGAAATCAACTAAATTGACAGTAAATATGGTAGATAACAGTTAAATTATAAAAAAAATTTATCATATTTACTTTTCAATTGCTCTGTTTAAATTAATTATTTCACCTTAGCAAAAATACGTTCCCTCAAACACAATTTTTAAGTAGCTTGAGAAGTACTTTTTTGATCTATTTGTTAAACATGAATGGTAGAGAAAGAAGATTTCAACTTTAAATAATATCCTTCAAGGTGTAATTATCATTAAATAAAAAAATAAGAGGCAGAAAAACCATAAAATGAGATCTTCCGCTGTGATGCCGAGTAGGCCTTATTTTCGAGAACGTCGTCACCAATTAACGATTGCGCAATCATCGATCGCCAAAATGACGATGTTACCCGAGATGACTGTGACGTTCAACTTTTCCACGCAGGGTGAGATCACAATTATTTGCGTTTTATTATAAATGAGATATCATTATCAAAAAGACGCTCTCCTGAGCCTGTCTTAGTCCTAAGTTAATGTCGATAGATGGGAGACTAAGTATTATTGTTTTGCACCCGTTGTTGTTATTAACCGAAGTCCTCACACAATAAAAAAAAATGATCAGGAACGGGATTAAGCTGTCAGATCTGGCTCCAAGCAACCTATCAAATGTAAATAAAAAAATGTAAAAGGTTGACCCCGACGTGATTTGAACACGCAACCTTCTGATCTGGAGTCAAACGCGCTACCGTTGGGCCACGGAGTCGACTGGAATAGGTTTTAACGTGTATCGCATATGAAATCCCGCGATTTTTACCTGCTCAATGGGTCACTGAGCGATTGAGTCAGGCTTTGGTGTTTCTCGAGTTAACTGGATTGCGTGCTTCGGAACTGACTTCCCATTTCTTGAGGGTTGAAGTCTTACCTTTAGGGAAAATGGCCAAAAGTAATTACGGAAAGGCGATAAAAGCAAATAATCAACTGCAGATATGTGTTCCGCAATAAATATATCCCATAACAGTTAATTTTAATTAAAAATTAATCCTATTTACTTGTCAATTGGTCTCTTTTAAATTAATTTTTTCATCTTTGTGAGTAATCATCCCCTTAAACACAATTTTAAAGTAGCTTGCAGAGTACTTTCTATTTGTTAATTATGAATGGTATAAAAATACGGCTTTAACTTTTAAATAAATTGAGTCAAGGTGTGATAATTATTGTTTAAAAAAAGTGGCAGAGAAACCTTAAAGTGAGATCTTCGGCAGTTTAAGCCTCAAACGGTATCGAAGCCGAAAATAAAAAGGTTTCTATGTAAGCCTCACAGGTTTTCTTTTGTTGGACGAAAAAGGCCCGGCATCGGAGGCATGACGCATGTGACACACATGACTTAGTGGCATCAATAAGTCAGTTCAAGGTTTTGGATCGCCCGAAGCTAGGGAATTTGTCCTTGGGAGCAGATTACGCATTTCAAAATTCTTCCTTCAAAGGTACTTCGATCAAGTGTACCCTACCCCATATAACATGCATCTAACTCATCCTTAGATTGTGAGGGACATCGCACTTACGAAAACCGCGGTTTTTCCAGTCGTTATCCTCTTTCATAGAAGGATAAGCCTGTCGTATTTCCAGTTCAATGTGGTCTGGTGCGTGCACTTCTAATGCTATGCGTCGCCGATTAATTTGCAGTTTCATTAATGGATATTATAGTAACATTAGTACTACGCCAATAATTTTTTCTTCATAGTTGAAACGTGTTAAGTGATTTTATAAATTTGACCAAAAGGATCACATTTGGTGTGTTTGCGTAGGTGGGTGCGTGATGTCTCATATTTCTTCGGGAGCGGAAAAATATATCCAAATGGTTGTATAATTTTCATTTTCGCGAATATCTGCCGACCATATCTGCTGTGTCTCTTTGGAAAAAGTGATTTATACACATATACCCTGCAAGCCGCTCAAATAATGGGTGGCAGGAAGAAGGAGCATCAAGCGAAATCAAGAGTGTGTAATACTTGATTGCGTGCAACAGTGAAATCTGTGTGTAATTGTGGTGGTGGAGGAGAAAAGAGTGAGAATATTTCGGACTGTGTTGAGAGTTACGAGGCGTAAACTCTGAAGAGCCAGTGCTTGTGGTATGTGACAACTGGTGGAGAAATGCTCCAAAAATCACAATACCCTTGGATTTTTTTCGAAGGCAGATAAACAGATTTGTTCATGCAGTTTGGATTGTTTTACGTTACATGTAAGTGTGTTTTTCACTTTAATGTTGTTGTTTGATGCTAGTAGTACTATTTCTACTCAATTTGGTCGCTACATGTTTTTTTTAGATGTTGGTTTAACTCTATTCACAGGCGATTATATTTTTATTGATCCATCTCCGTTTTTTTACTTCGCCTATTACTTTACCCTAAACGGTTAATTGGCTTTACTCTTACCTTTATGGGTAATGAGACCAATTTACTGTTACTTGGCGGAGCATGGGAGTAGAATCATTCTCAAAAGGGATATTTATCATTAACTGCTGCTTTTCTCGTGGCAGTATATCATAAATACGTTCTTATGTTACGCAGTTTTCTCCTTTGGTGTAATTGTATAGCGGACTTGGTTTCTTTTACTCGCATTTGCGGAATTTCAATCAGGACGATATTCTTGGCTCTAATGTATCCTTTTTCATAATATGCCACTCTCATCTGCATTTCTTCTAACCTGGCATTGAAGGCTTTTTCAGAAGAATCCCAAAGGCGCTGTTTCCCAAAAGATGACTCAATATTAAAAGTAGCCGAGTTATCTACCTCTGGTGAATGAATGGACGTTCATTGAAAATTGCATTTTCGGAAAAATGCTCGAATCCCTTAAATATTGTTTTCATCGGTTTGACGCGGGCATGTTATGATTACAACTTGTAGACAACTTTCGCTCCAGCCGCACAAAACACTGAGGTGACTTGCATAGCACATCTACTTAATATCATCTACATCTACAAAATAAGCTGTAAGCGACCTCAGGGATGTGTGGCAGGGGGTGAGTAATAACCAACATGCATTACACCATACCCTAAAGTTAGTGTAACTGAAACTAATTATACATCAGCTTAAATCGCTAATGCTTGTCACGAGACGAATCCTCACAAGCATGCACTACACTACATATATTATCACAATGGAGAGGGACCGTTTATATATATATATATGTATTTTGCAGCTACACAAATGAACAGACACTCAAGACTTATGTAGAAACATATGCACGACGTGTTGTTAGTGCTGGATAACAGATAAGGATTCAAGTGTTAGTGAGTAGTACTACTACTAGGCGCAGGCCAAAAAGCAGTCAGGAGAACAGTGCGCAATCCAAACAGAAACTGGGAGAGTGATACGTAAATGAACATGCAAACACGTTGAAATTTGGTATTGACACATCTAGTGGTTAATATTACTAATACTTTTACTTCATGAATGTTACGAGATTCTACTTCATGCAGAGAACAAAATGAAATAAAGCCGGACATATTAAGTGGAATGTTAAAACGGAATGAAAAAAAAGCAGAAAGGAGATATTAAATGCTACGAACACTATGGGATCCATCCTTTAGTTTAATTATAATTATTAGCAATTAATATAATGTATCATTTGCTACTTGTTCTTTATTTCCCACACGGGCGGATCTGGATGGAATTGAATGAATACTGATTTTTATCTCCAATGTTGTTGAATTAACTTGGAATGAAACTTTTTAGAAATATAAACAGGCCCTGCTCTCTTTATTTCCTTTTGCAGGTATCTCTATTCGAGTGTAACAGTTTATATTAATCTCTGCGAGAATAGTAACCCTTATTAAAACAAATTAACCCGGAAATGAAATCTGATCAAATGATTCTCATAATTCATGGTCTCACTACCCTGATAATTGTCATAGGGCCTGGAAAGCTTATTACTATTATTATTTATTGATTTATTCATTTCATTTATAGTGATATTTATTTTAAAACTTTTTCTCTGTCATTTATACTCTACGTTTGTAGTGTTGTAGTTATGTTTTCCTTTCTCCATCACTTACCTTATCTAATTCATGTCTCATGTAATCAATTCGATTGTTTATTATTTCTTTCCATATTTATTATTTAATGCTCTGATTATTTTTATTTAATCCCTGGACCACTTCATTATGTGTTAATTTTACTATTGATGGCATTGCCTAATTTATTTTTTCGACGTTTTTTTCAAATCAATTGCGTTTCTACATATTGGGTAAATACTAAGAAATTTAAAGCAGTAACAGAAAAGTCCGTTGCAAAAATTTATTGACCAATGAGAACGCCAAATTTAGGGAGTTGAACTACCTTTCACTTTTTGAGGTAGGTTCGTGTTGGCTTTACAGTTGCATTGTTGCAATCGCATTCTGTGAATGCATTTCCTTTTTCATCATCTATCTTATTTTAATCATATATTATTAAACAATTTAGATAATGTTTTTCTAATTTGGGTGTAGTATATACAATGGAATATGGATTAGACTATTAAGTCCGTTACAAAATGATTAAGACCAATAAGCATCTCTAGCTGCAACAACCTTTCACTTTTTGGGGGAGGGGCGGCAGGGCGCTGCAGTTGCAACGGCCAATAATGCAGTGGAGGTATAAATAGAGGTGTGCTACTCCTATTCCTTCGCATTATCTGCTTCACTGTGTTGAGGTGCAAAGCTCTTTTAGTGAGATTGTCTTTTAAGTATTATTGAGTGAGTACTTTGCGGTCCTTTAACCGATACATACAACCGATATCTCTGCTGCGCTTGCCGATGGATTCCTTCATCTCGCTCCTTTGCTTCATGGGAAGCCGTACGGAGGACGATAGTCCCAGGTTCGACATCCTTGGGAGTCTCCCTCCGGAGATGGTGATTAAAATAATGAGGTAAGTCTTTCGGACTCTTAATTTTGTTGAAGTTAAGATTCACTCAAAAATAGTTTTGTGTAAGCCACATAGGTTATTGATCTATTACAACTATTGTTATTTATTATAGTTTTTCAAAATCACAATTAGGGAAAGATAACTTATAATTGTGAATCTTAAAATGATAACGTTCTCCAGTCTTCATATTGAAGTTGGTTTTATACAGTACGAATATTATAATATTGCATCCACGGGAGTTGCGGCTATTAAATATTGAAATAACATACGGTTGGCAATTCTAATGTTGTTCACGCAGTTTTTATTCTATGCTAGCTGATTTTTAAGTCGTCCCTGGTTTTGTGAGCAGTAAATATTTTATTGTAGTACTTGAATACTTGTTAGCACATGATATTTTTTATCTTGGTGGTATTTTTGGTGCATTCAAGTTTTAAATCCATCCAATCATTTGTGGAGTAAAGTTACCAAGTGACATTTTTAGGAAATGATCTGAAACTCTGATTTAATTTTTTTTTAGGATGATGGATCCTGCCACTCTGATGTCCTGTGCCCTAGTGAATAAGACATGGCTGTCTTATATACACTGTGACCCCGAGCTGAGGCCTCGAGTCCACCAACATCTCTGTCGGTTGAGGAAGGAGAGGGCGATGCCGTTGAACATCCGGATTCGCACTCTGCGGGGCGGTCGGCACGGGCAACCCTTCGATGCGAGAAACTAGTGCTATGAAATGAGGACATTGAAATCAAATCGAAGTAAGAAGTTACCTAGTTCCATATACCGTATTTTTACCGAGTATACGCCGCACTCGAATATATCATCCATTGTCACCTGTATCTCTTTACCCCGGTAATAAATGAAAAAAAGCAAAGTAGCTTGATTTTTCGGTGACTAGATCGTAGCACCATACTTTCGAACCTTTGTATTCCTTATCGTGTTGATGTCAATGGTATTACTTTGACTCTCGGGTCCTAAATTGTGCACCATTTTGCCATTTTCAGCATTATTTCTTACTTTCCCCGTGGCTTATTCGAGTATAGCTGGCGTACGTGTGAATCTGAATGGCTGGTTCGCTCAAATCGGTCATTTTTATGATTTTTTAGGAGAGCTCACGAATTTTATCCGCACCCGCATTTTGAGGCACGAAAATCGGGATAAAAGTTCCGCTTATATACGGAGAAATACGATAATTTATTAAATCATTTATACGTTATCGATGTCGCATATGAACTGCCACTTTTTGGAGAGATTGTGATCTGTGTTGTACTGTGTTCTTTTTACTGATTGACTTTCTCTTAATTGCAGTTGTTTCTCCTGTGAAGAAACATGGACCTGTTATTATATCCAAAGGTAGCAAGACGTCAATGAAAGTGACCGTGCGCAAGGCAAAGAACGCCACTCGCAAAGGTAAGGGAAATTACCGTACGATTAACGAACTGTTTCATGCGGCATATTCATATTTTGCTTTGCATTACTTATTTCCATTTCGTCAACCAATATACTGTAATTGTTATCTAACCATGACTCAAATAAATACTCTTTTTATATGAGTTCCATGTATTTAAACGCACCTGGATTGCTCTATTGACTGTGCTGGTACCAGGTCTTATTTTGCAAATATCTTTGTTAGATTATCCTTTTAAATTTTAGAATTATATTTCATTATGACGATAAGATTTTGATTTACTTACACCTGAGCTAATGTCACATTTCGTCTTTTTTCCAGCTTTGGGGACCATGCTTGGCCTTCCTATTGGCACCGTATCATTATCTTCGAGTGCATCCAGCCGGCCTTCCGGGAACTCTTTCGTGGTAGACCTACCGGGGAGTGTTTCTAAGCGGAGCATGAGAGTATGACTATTATGGTTTACGGGTTTTTTGGAATTGTATCCAAAGACTTGTGCAATAAATTTCCTTGACCATGATGGCTAGTGCTTTTATTTAAAGTTACCTACCTCCTTGTCGACATCTCTCGATTTTGCGTGGCTTTCTTGTAATGCGTTTTCTGCACGACACCACTTCTTCCCTGCAATTTTTTTACGACCACCCATTTTTTATAGCATCAGTGTCATTTTCTCGTTTATAATCAATCGTTTTATTGCTCATCCCTAATCCTTTGTATTATTTGGGCATTTATCGCGTGGGCTTTAAGCTATTTTGCAAATGAATGTCTCTCCTTTAATTGCAGATTTAGAGGTTTGTCGCTCTCCTGTAAACTTTTCGCGAGTATTTCAGGTCATGGCAGGTGTTTTAAGATATAGTAAGGAGTTACAAGAAACTTTGAATTATTGACTGCATTTCGGAATATAGGGAAACAAGGAATGATTGCATCGCAAGTGAGAAAATCGGGGTACACAGGAATGTTGAGTCGACCACTTTTATTCTGCATCTACAAAATACCCTTCAAGCCACATCAAGATTTTGTGACAGGGATGAGTAGTCATCAACATGCATTACACTACCTACATCCAATTAAAGTTAGTGTAACTACGATTATTGATGCATTACTACAAGTAATAATTTATTATGAGAGTGACAATGGAAATAATGGCTTTCCCTATATTAGCACTTCGTATGATTTTTGGTATTGGGCCTTAGGTGGGGTCACGGTTCCTTCAAGCATCATTAGCAAGCATCGTAGCTGATCGTAGCCTAGTGGGTATCGTCTTCGCCTGGTAACGTGAGATCTCCGATTCAAATCTCAGTAACGAAAAATTTATACCAGCATAGAATCTGTATGGTGCTCTATTAGATTCCCTAAATCAAAAACAATATTCGTGTGCGCATACTACAGGCCACCTAACACCGACGTCACCTCAATTTTAGAACTCGAAGCACAAATAAAGAACATCACATCCAGGAACACCGAAAGAAATTTAATCATAGGTGGAGATTTCAATACGCCCTCTATAGATTGGAGGACCTACAGTTACATATCAGGAGGAAGAGACAAAGATATATGCGAGTCCCTGCTGCACACGTTCTCATCCAATGCCCTACATCAGATAGCTACGACGCCTAACAGAGGGGACAACATTCTTGATTTATTGGCAACAAATATACCGCAACAAGTAATTAAGGTAAACACTGTTGAGGGCATTAGTGACCATAGAGTAGTTACCGCAAAGTTTTCCTTGAGTTTCATTAAAAGTTTTAAACAAAGAAGAAAATTCTACATTTTTAAGAAAGCCGATTTCAATGCGTTTAAGAGTCATCTAAAAACTTCTCTTCCCGAATTCCAGGAATCAAGCTTAAAGTTAGACACGGAGGGTAGTTGGAAAGCTTTTCTTTCGATTGTACATTCAGGGATCAGAAGATACATTCCAAGTAAAGTAAAAAAAGAGGGCAGCGAACCAAGATGGTACAATGCAGAAGTGAGAAAATCGTTAAGACGTCAGAGAGTATGCCACGCCAAGATGAAAAAACTCCGTAGAGATTTGTCCACTAGTGATCAAAATTTAATATTTGAAAAATACAAATTGTCTAAAGCCACTACAAAGGAAGCCATTCGGAATGCATGGATTTTAAAAGAAAAACATTAGGAGAACAATTACAGGACCACCCAAAGGCATTTTGGTCATACGTAAGGGAAGTTCAAGGCAATAGATCAACAGTTATTCCACTACGAAACGAAAATGGCGAATTATTAACAAGCAGTTCGGACAAGGCCACCTTATTAAATTCTTATTTTCAAAGTGTGTTCACCAAGTCAACGCAGAATACATCCGTAAAGTTAAATGATCACTTCCAGCAAAAGATGCCGCCTATCGACATCTGCACTCACGGAATAGAAAACTTGCTAAAATCTATAAGTCCAAATAAATCCCCAGGTCCTGAAGAAATTCCTGCCCGCGTGTATAGAGAATTAGCTTGTGAAATAGCACCCTACTTGCAGAATATATTTAGTAAATCCATCAACGAACACGAAGTACCCATGGACTGGAAAATTGCAAATGTCACTCCCATATTCAAAAGCGGTGATAAGGAACAGCCATCGAACTACAGACCGATATCTCTCACATCTATCTCTTGCAAAGTCCTTGAACATATAATTGTTAGTTCAGTTATGAGACACCTCGATATAGAAAACTTGTTAACAAAAACACAACACGGATTCAGAAAGGGAAGATCTTGCGAAACTCAATTAGCACTTTTTGCTCACGATATTTTAGTCTCGGGTGAACATAACGCTCCTGTTGATGCAATTTTTCTTGACTTTAAAAAGGCATTTGATAAAGTTTCCCACATTAAGCTACTCATGAAATTAAAATCCTACGGTTTAGACGACGACGTAGTTTCCTGGATTAGAGAATTCTTAAGTAATCGCGTGCAAAGGGTTGTATTAGATGGCGCTATCTCTAATGAAGTAAAAGTCACATCGGGTGTTCCACAGGGAAGTGTCATAGGCCCGCTTCTGTTCCTTTTGTACATAAACGACATCGGTGACAAAGTTGACAGTAAGCTTAGATTATTTGCTGACGACGCAGTGATGTATAGAGAAATTCGTAGCTTTAATGACAAGGAAGCGCTAACTAAGGACCTCGAGGCAATACAAGAGTGGTGTGATGCGTGGCAGCTAGAATTAAACCTGAAAAAATGCGTTGTTGTGAATTTTTGGAAACAGAAAAACGCTCCTTGTAACAGCTATTGCATTAACAATATAAAACTAGACACCGTAGAATCGGTTAAGTACCTCGGAGTGAAACTGACTAATGATCTATCGTGGAGTAAACATATTCGAGAAATTACCGGTCAAGCTAATCGTAAATTGGGATTTGTTAAAAGAGTACTTGGCAAGTGCGACGATAAAGTTAGGGAAATCAGCTACTTCTCCCTCGTTAGGCCCCACTTAGAATATGCCGCCAGTATTTGGGATCCTTATGAGATAGGCTTGGAAACTGAGTTAGAACGCGTGCAGCGAAGATCGGCAAGATATGTTAAAGGCCGTTATGATAATGTCGTTAGTGTTACTGACCTTTTGCAGCAACTGGGATGGGAAAAGCTTTCAGACCGTCGATTAAAATTTAGACTAAATCTACTATGTAAGTTCCAAACCGGTCTATTCTCTGACGACGTTGATAATATTTTACGAAATCCGACATACTACGGTAGATCAGATCATGAGAGTAAAATTAGGGAACTAGACTGCAGAACGGATAGATTTAAGATGTCATTTTTCCCACGAACGATAAGGGACCATAATAGCTGCCATGAGACTTTTATCTAGGTTTGTCGTTAGGTAGTGTAGCTCTTAGTAGTGGTAGTACTCCTAATACTTGAATCCTTATCTGTTACCTAGTACATACTAACAGCACGCCTAGCATGTTTTCTACATGGGTCTTGAGTCCCTGTCCATCTGTGTAGTTGTAGAATGCATGTATATTGAGGTCACTCTCCATTTTGATGACATCTTTAGTGTAGTGTTGCATGCTTGTGAGGCTTCGCCTCGTGACAAGCATTAGCGATTTGTGCTGATGCATAATTAGTCGTAGTTACACTAACTTTAGGATATAGTGTAATTTATGTTGGTGATTACTCACCCCCTGCCACACACCCCTGAGGTGGCTTGCAGGGTATTTTGTAGATGTAGATGTAGATGTAGCATGCACTACACTTTAGGTAGTGCTGCTAATATTAGTGGGACCGTTGGTATTAAAGTACAGTAAAACTCCATTTATGCGGATTAATTAGGATCGGACCCCGTCCGGATAATCAATAACGAGATAATTGAATAATCCACAAATAAAATCATTTCTTGGGAAACTAATTAATGTAATCTCTTCGGATTGATCTAAGAACGCTAAAGAAACGTCCGGAAACAATTATTACTATTTACATATATCAAGTCAGTCTTCATCATTTTGGAGGAAACGGTTACAGAAATCGTCTATAATGATAAATACTTGGAACTTGGAGTGTTCTCTTCCCGTGGGAAGTTTGTGAGGGATATATGTACATCAAGTTCTTATTATGCGAATAAATGACGTTATATAAATATCAAGCTCCGTATGAATGACTTACTAGAATACTTGAATCATGAGTGTGCCCTAAAATACCTGATAGAGAGTTATTCATAAAATACGAATTGAGGTATTTCCCTTTCGTCACTGGAAATATTTTATCGTTTATTTCGACCGCGATATGTCTTGTACAACATACGAAAGCATTTCGCAATTAAATGAACAATGGTACAAATATGCTAGGAAATTTTGCAACAAAAAATATTATATTTCTATTCGATAATAACATAACATGCGATGTGCTGCCTTACGAATTCCCTTGCATACATGAATACGGGGTTATGGCGTGACGCATAACGCATTGACGCAAAAACGGCCACATGAAAACATAGCCTCATGCATTCGTTATTGTTACATGTTGAAGTCCTCACACAGTAAGAAAATGACCAGGAAAGGAAATACGCTCATAGTTCTGGCCTCCAAGGAACCAATCCAAATTTAAATTAAAAAATTTAAGCGGTTGACTCCGACGTGATTTGAACACGCAACCTTCTGACCTGGAGTCAGACGCGCTACCCTTGCGCCACGGAGTCGGCTCCAGAGAAAACATAAATAGAACTGAAACTCCTGCCGTTTACGACCTGCTCAATGGGTCAGGCCACGACCCCCGAGATACACGTCTCTCGGTTGTCGTGATCAGGCTCTGGTGTTTCTCGTGTTGACTTAATTTCGTGCTTCTTGTTGGTTTATTTCGTGCAACGTTAAGTTTTTAATTATTGAAACACCGAAGAACCTTCAGAACTCCGAAGTTAAGCAATGTTGGGCCCGTACGGTGGTTGGATGGGTGACCCTCCTCCATACCTCGACCAGGCATGGATGGAGGGATGATACTCCCTCCAGACCTATACCGGGAGGCCGGAGGGAGACCCAGACCGGGCCGGTTGGAGGGAGGACATCCTCCATACCTGGACCTGGGGTGAGGCAGGGGGATGCCAATTCTCCATACCTCTACCGAGGTGCTCTTGTCCCCTGTCTGCAAGTTACAGATAGGCATGGGGTTGGCACAATGAACCAAGAAAGGTCTAAGTGCCCGGGCTCCTGACGAAGGCCCCCCCAACAGAAATCTAATCTAGTTATCAATTAAAGTATAATCATATTTCCTTGTCAATTACTCTCTGTTTTAATTAATTTTTTTCACCTTGGCGAAAAAATATCCCCTAAACACAATTTTTATGTAGCTTAAGAAGTACTTTTTGATGTATTTGTTAATCATGAATCATAGAGAAAGAGGACTTTAACTTTAAATAATATCCTTCAGGGTGTAATTATCATTAAATAAAAATATAAGAGTCAGAAAAAACTTAAAATGAGATCTACCGCTGTGATGCTGTGTAGACCTTATTTTGGGGAACGTCGTCACCAGTTAATGATTGCGCCATCATCGATCGCCAAAATGACGATGTTAACGGATATGACTGAGACGTTCAACTGTTCCATGCAGGGTACGATCACAATTGTTTGCGTTTTATTATAAATGAGAAATCATTATAAATAAGATGCTCTCTTGAGCTTGTCTCAGTACTTAGTATGTGTCGCTAGATGGGAGACTCAGTATTATCGTCTTGCACCCGTTGTTGTTATTAACCGAATTCCTCACACAATAAAAAAATTAACAGGAAGGGAATTACACTGTTAGCTCTGCCTCCAAGCAACCCATCAAATGTAAAGAAAAAAATGTAAAAGGTTGACCCCGACGTGATTTGAACACGCAACCTTCTGATCTGGAGTCAGACGCGCTACCGTTGCGCCACGGAGTCGACATGTAGAGGTTCACATCAACATCTACAAAATAGCCTGCAAGCCACCACAGAGGTGTGTGGAAGGGGGTTAGTATGCACTAACATACATTACTCTGTACACCAAAGTTAGTGTAACTACGTCTTAGCGTTCATAAATCGCTAATGCTTGTCACGAGACGAAGCCTCTCAAGCATGCACTACTACACTACAGATATTTCTGATTCCGTGTTGCGTTTTTGTTAACAAGTTCTGCATATCGAGGTGTCTCATAACTGAACTTACAATTATATGTTCAAGGAATTTGCAAGAGATAGATGTGAGAGATATCGGTCTGTAGTTCGATGTCTATTCCTTATCACCGCTTTTGAATATTGGGGGTGATATTTGCAATTTTCCAGTCCATGGGTACTTTGTGTTCGTTGATGGATTTAATAAGTATATTCTGCAAGTAGGGTGCTATTTCACAAGCTATTTCTCTATACACGTGGGCAGGAATTTCTTCAAGACCTGGGGATTTATTTGGACTTATAGCAAGTTTCCTATTAAGTGAGTGTAAATATCGATAGACGGCATCTTTTGCTGGAAGTAATCGTTTACCCTTCCGGATGTAATCTGTGATGACTTGGTGAACTTACTTTGAAAGTAGGAATTTAATAAGTTGGCATTGTCCGAACTGCTTGTTAATAATTCGCCATTTTCGTTTCGTAGTGGAATAACTGTTGATCTATTGCCTTTAACCTTCCTTACGTATGACCAAAATGCCTTTTGGTTGTCTAGTAACTGTTCTACTAATGTTTTTCTTTTAAAATCCATGAATGCATTCGAAAATGCTTCCTTTGTAGTGGGTTTTTGACAATTTGTATTTTTCAATTATTAAATTTTGATCACCAGTGGACAAATCTCTACGGAGTTTTTTCATCTTGGCGTGGCATACTCTCTGACGACTTAACGATTTTCTCACTTCTGCATTGTATGTGCCATCTTGGTTCGCTGCTCTCTTTTTTTACTTTACTTGGAATGCATTTTTTGGTATTACAGAACGATTTATGATTTTTCAGACTTTTTAAAATTCGACTTTTCATTCATTCACGCATGGACGCATTTGTAACTCCAACCCAAAAACTCTAAATCAATGAGTCCATGATCCTTAGGAGGGGGATATTATTATTCCATATTTTTTTGAAGTGGAAGAAGCATAAGATCGGATCAAAACTCTACATGCTCACCAAACCTTCCGGTTAAGTTCTAATATTTCTCTTCTACACTGAGTCTTCTGATGCCGATTGAGGAGGCCGAGGCCATATGAACACTTGTAAATTAATTAATGGAAGGTAGGCTTGATGCCGGATATTCATTACTTATGGACAATTACAACAACAATGTACATCTGGCCCACCACCTTTAGGAATGGAGGACCAATTGTACCGGCACTCTCCAGTCTAACCGAAAGGGAAATCGTCTTCCGTCCTATCTGCAAAACTAAAAAGGGGTGAAGTTGTGGATTCCTTCACTTCTGATGACGTTTGTGTTCTTGTGTGGTAAGGCAGAAGGGATGTGCTGATGATCAGCTCCCAGTACGGAAGTCAAATGATCGATGTCCTTCACCGGCTAGGAGGTGGCTTCCAAACCGAAGGCTGGTTCTGAATACATCAAGTCAATGGTTGGCATAGATCATTTGGATCAAATGATGTCTTACTAATCAATAGAACGGAAGACACTTTAATGGTTTTGGAAGTTGGGCATCCATATCTTCTACCTCTTCCTTGTCTAGAGTTATATTTTTTACTTAAAATCCCACCCCGGGGAATCTCTCTATTCCTTCCGGCTCTACGTAATAAAATTTCTGCTCCATCCCACTTCTTACAAACCTATTCCGCGGCCTTCTCCTTCGCCCATTCCAAGGATCATGGGCTTATCAAAACATTTCCCATCCATGTTTAGTTGTAATGAACAAAAGAAGAGGAAAGGGACTCTCCAAAAAAGGTGCCGGGAGTGCTATAAAAAGGGACAACGGAAGGAGACAAGTTTTTACTGTCCGGCGTGCGATGGTTACCCTCTTTTAAGTCTCATTTCATGTTTTGTGGAATATCACAAATATAAAAGATGAGAATCAAATTTCAATTTCGTAGACAGTAATTATAAATTGTGATTACAAATTTTCTACATCACATACTTCTAAAATACATGTTGCTACTAACACTTGATCGTTTATCATTTTTTTTTGTAAAAAAATTATGGAAAACATGTGTAGTGGAAAATATGTACTTGATTTTACTTTATCTTTCGCAATGTGTGTGGATTTTTTGTTTTAGTGTTAACAAGTTGAAAAGTAAAAGTATCTCCACCTCTTATTTAAAAAGTATCATTCAAAATTGATTTTAATTTTGATATAATACCATTAATTTCGTTCTCCGTTTGATGAATATGCATCGGTCAGACGGATTGTGAAGGGCATTATTTTTAAAGGTCTACGATTAGGGTCTACTATATACATGAATTTTCAATTTCTGGGCAGGAGCATGCGAGCTTCGCAGGCTCAACGGTCGTTGATGATACCTTTGACTGAAGCAGTTCTATCCAGAGAGCGTTTACAGCTCCACTTCCCTGAAGTAAAGAGATATTTCTACTTTTTGTTGCGATATTTATTTGAAACCGTTTATATGTATATAAGGCGCCTAGTAGTAAGTATACTTCTCTTTGGTGCATTTCTAGTCAGACGTGTGGCAGACAATGGGTTCCTTCATCGCGCGCCTTTGCTCCAACGTAACTGACACGGAGGAGGATTCTGCCCGGTTTGACATTATGATGAGTATCCCACCGGAGATTTCATTCAACGTCTTAAGGTAATCATTTCATTTTGATCGCCTATACTATCAGATTGCCTATCTAGGGGAGCCTTTATCAGCACTGAGACGTTAGTGGAAGGAAGACTTTGGGTGATCTCGGACTGGATTAAAGCAGTACCCTGCTATGTACATGAGCCATCTCCACCGCGGCTGACCTTTACTCAGCACCTGTCTTGGGGGAAACACGTCCGGGAATACTGCGCCAAGCTAGTCGCAAATTGGGATTTATCAAAAGAGTATTAGAAAAATGCGACGAGAAGGTTAAAGAGCGATGTTATTTTTCACTCGTGAGACCTCACTAGGATTTTACCGCTAGCATATGGGACCCTTTCGAAGTAGGAATAATCTCTGAAATAGATCGAATACAGCGGATAGCAGCAAGATTTTTGAAAAGTTATTACAGTAAACTTATCAGTGTTGCCGAATTGTTGAAGGAATTAGGGCGGGAAACTCTAATTGATCGAAGGGAGAAATACAGGTTAAATCTACGCAATTTCGGAGCAGAGTTTTTTGCCGGACGTTCAACATATACTGCTTGTGCTAACGTACTACGGTAGAAACGATCACAGGACTAAAATAAAGGAAATTGCAGAACCGATAGATTTATAATGTCATTTTTCCTACGTAAAATAAGGGATTATAATAGTAGTGATAAATCAACCATATGAAACTCCCACCCTCTATAGGTAGAGGAGAAATTTCACTTTTGCATAATAACACAACATCATTACTGACACTTTACACCGGTCGATTTGTCCGGCATTATTTTATTTTGTTCTCAGCATGAAGTAGTATCTCGTAGCATTCATAAATTAACAGTATCAGTAATAATAACCACTAGATGTGTCTATAGCATTGTTCTGCATGTTTGCATGTTCATTTACGTATCACTCTCCCAGTTTCCGGTTGGACTGCGTAATGTTCTCCTGACTGCTTTTTGGTCTACTCCTAGCGGCAGGAGGAGCGTGCGGGGTTCTGACTTGTGCTGGGACGAGTGCTGCATGCCTGGTGTGGAATCACTCCGTGCCACACACCCTAGTGGTGGCTTGCACGGTACTTCGTAGATGTAGATGAAGATCTGTCGACCAAATCAGCGGAACACAGAAGTCCTTCATCCTAAATTATCGGGATTTGATCATCAGTTTATGTTTTTTTTAGTTGCCTACATCTAGTTTAAAAAATAATACATCATATTCTGAAGGAATAACTCATACCTGAACTTTGTTTTCACTACCATTTATAACAGAAGTAGCCATGAGTAAACCTTGGCAAAAATTACTCTTATTCCTTCTCAACTTGTCGTGTTGCTTATTGAAAAACTTGCCACACAACTTGAAGTTTATATTGATGATACTTTTTTCTTAGGTTATAAATATGCATAGTAAATTATTATGCGCGAAGAGTTACCATTCCCAACTTCACTTTATTTTTGAATTCTCTAATTTCTTTACTTTAACAGAACATATTTGTCCTCTTGGCTAAAATTTGTCGTTTTTATATCTTTCATACAAATCATTTACAACTCTGAAGCAATACTTTTGTTTGGAAGTTATTACGCATGTTTGCTTTATGACTCTAGTAACTGGTCCATCTATTTATAACGAATATTTTCAATGCTGTTATTTGAGACAATAGAGCCTTTGCTATTTTTTTGCGGATGGACTCGAGAAACAAAATTACCATGTATATCTGTTTTCCAGGATGTTGGATCCTGCTTCATTGCTGTCCAGTGCGCTCGTCAGTAAGGCGTGGTTGTCATATATTGAATCTGACGCCGAGTTGATGGGACGTGTATGCAAACATTTTCGTCACTTGAGGGAGAGTACCGAGATGACCTTCGACATAATGCGCGTAGTTCCACGCCTGTCGGAATACCTTTTAGTTCCTGATTAGAGTACTTTTGGGGACTTATTAACTTATTGTAAAACATATACGTTTTTAAAGTAGACAGGCCCTTTCAAGCACCTTGAATTAAATGTATTACTCTCTCTGTAGAGATGTATCTTTCTTAAATGAACTAGATGTAGATAAGTAACATAGAGTGTAAAGAGGGTATATGAATGTGAATCGAGTGGCCTTGACTTAAATGTACTACTCTCTCTGTAGATATGAATATTTTTAAATGAATCATGACATGTAGAAAAGGAACATAGAATTTAAAGAGATGATATAAATATAAATAACACTCATTTTTCATTTCATTAATTAATTAAAATATTCACCCACTGTGATGCTGTTGCGAAATTAAAAATGTACTGATATGAATATTGGATTATGTTTTTATAAAATAGAGGAACCTTGTTGCGTAGTTTTTCGCGGGGATGTTCATTAGCGCTCTTCATATTCGGGTTCGCATCCGCGTTCGTTCGTTCGTTGAACCCGAAAATGCAGAGCACTAGCCAGAGCCTTATAGGTGGTGCCGCCAAACAAGCTGCCATTTTTGCATCAATTACTCTACACCTACGAAATACCGTGCAAGCCACCTACAGGGTGTGAGGAGCGGGGTGCTTCCACACCAGGCATGCGTGCTCGTCCCAGTTGCAAGATGTTTCAAGCTGGATGATAAGGTAGTATGAGTGACAAATTAATAATAAGAAGTACAAAGCGTAGTCTACCAGGCAAAACTTAGTCTCTTCTTCATACCTCGACAGTCATGCTGCAATGCAAAAATTATTACAAAACTACAGTCAAGTAAAATTATTTATAATTCTATGCAGACAGTAAAAACTGAAAAAATAATTAACAAGATGGATTATGCTGTCTATCCATGCCACTAAAATTATTAAATTCTTCAACCATACCTCTTGTAGTCCTTAATCGTGCACGGAAAAAATACATTTTTGAACCTTTCGATCTTGCAATGAAAGCACCATCAAATATATTTCTCGGAGTTTGGACCGTGATGGATTTCATTAAAGGTGCAAAATGAAAACAAACAATTGGCCATTAATCTCATTTCAATGAGAGGTGTGGATGGGAGCCTCTTGTTCAATCTTTGGAATTGTGGTCGATTTTCCCGATTTTAGCTTACCTGCTAGCCATTAAATGGATATCTCAAATTCATATTTGGTCTACTAAAGAAATTACATATTCTTCAAGGGCATCAGTGAGAAGAGTTCAGTGAACATGGGGTTGGGTAATATGCCACCATACATCTCTGTCTTATTCTTAATTTGCCATAATTTCCAATAATTTCTAATCCTAATAGTCAATTTTGCTTTTTACACATTGTGCATCTCTGTAAATGTAATATATTCCACCGAAATAGTTTATATGAATAAGATAAATTGGATGGGATGAAAGGCTTTAATCTATAATAACAAAGAATGCTTGTAATCTTGATGATAAAAAGCCTCATCACAATTTAAGTATAGAGCGACAGTAAAGTCCTCCATTTATTAACAGAAAAAAACGCCAGGATCTTTTTGTAAAAAGCTGACGTTATTACGGCTTAATAAGAAATTACTTTAGGCTTGTAAGCCCAACCTCGTTCCAAATAATTGTTTTAAAAAATCAGAGATGGCAGTACATTAAGCGAAATGACGAATACAAATAATCTTAAAGGAAATGGAGAAAGATTTTCGGATTCGAGTTAGATAACTCAACAAGAGGGTCTACCATTTGCAGTCCCCATGAGGGTGTCTTTTACTTTTTTGGGTATTCATAGTATTTTTCAGCACTGATTGACTCATTTGGCAACTTTTACTCCTAATTTATCTTAAGAATGATAATGTGTTTTCGGAAATGCATCTTGTGAGAAAAGGGACTGAGAAATCAGAAACACATTACTATTTTGAGTTTTATGAGTAATTTCACGGAGCTGCTACACTAAATATACCTATAATTTTCTTCACTAAATATATTTTTTTCGTAATCATTATATAACGCATTTTCGTAGCTAGCTTACATTCGTACATATGTGCAGTTTTGGCGACTGATGAATTTTGAGATAACCAGCCACATGAATGTATTAATGCTACAAGTAAAATCATCTAGACTTAAACCAGTACTAATGTTATTATTAATGCTCAAATTAGCGTACTTGAACCCATCATATAAATATTTTCGATTCTATCGTCTTAACGTCAACTTGCATCTTATCAAAGAATTGAAAAAAAATTACGAAAATATGACTGCCAGAATAAAATTAGGAACAATTAAATCAGATAAACTAACAATCACGAAGGGTTTGAAACAAGGTTTCTGATGCTCCCCCCAATTATTCAAGACATACTTGGAGCAAACCCTCAAAGAATGGGAAATATAATGCAGAAGAATGGTTATCCATTTTAATAGTATTGATACCTTATATACATTGTGTTTTTCGTTACTTGGGTTACAACTACTTGGGTGTTAAATTAACTAAGAATGGAATCTTGGATGATGCCATAAAAAATAGAAATTACAAGATTAAAGGGCAATACCGATTGTGAATAGCATAATATGAGATCAAAGTATATCACGACAGGCTAGTCGAAAATTAGGATTCATTAAATTAATATTAGGAAAATACGACGAGAAGGTTAAAGAGCGATGATATTTTTCACTCGTGAGACCTAAATTGGAGTTTACCGCTAGCATATGTGACCCTTACGAAGTAGGAATAATCTCTGAAATAGATCGAATACAACGGAGAGCAGCAAGATTTGTGAAAAGTTATTACGATAAACTTATCAGTGTTACCGAATTGTTGAAGGATTTAGAGTGGGAATCTCTAACTGATCGAAGGGACAGGTTAAATCTTGTGCGCAGGATCGGAACAGACAGTTTTCGGCCGGACTTTCTTTTCTAAACTCCTTGGTACAGATTGAAATCAATTTCAACACTTCCCTTTACACAAACATGTTGTTTGCACAAAAATCATTTATTGCAACAATTAAAATTATTTAATCAAACCCAATTGCAGTGTATACTTTTCATATTTACTGCTTTGGTCAATAAGTCTGCTACCATGTCTTCTGATGGTTTGTAAACAATTTTTACAATGCCCTCTCGAACAATAATCCTTAACAAAATGATTTCAAACATCGATATGTTTAGTTCGTTTATGCTGATGAGAATTTTCCACTATTTTGTGAGCGCTTTGATTGTCATTGTATATTACTATTGGCAGTTGAATACACCATATTTCGGCAAGTGTATTTTTATAAAAAATGCTTCTTTGGCAGCCTCACCAAAACAGTAGTAAGTACTCAGCTTCAGTGCTTGAGTACGCAACTGACCTCTGTTTTTTGGATTCCCAATTAATTACAGAGTTACCAAACCTTAAAACAAATCCAGTAAAGGATTTTCTGTCAATATCACTCGCCCAATCAGCATCATCAAATATTTGGACATTTTATCCACCTCTTTTAAAACACAATATATAATTTATTGTACCAGCTAGGTATCTCAGTACCCTTTTTGCTGCTATCCAGTGTGTTTTATCAAAGCAATTGTTAAATTGACTCAATTTGCTACATATTGTTGCAATATCAGGTCTAGTACATACTGCTAAATACATCAAACTTTCAATCAATTGTTGATATGGATATTTAGTCTCACATTTATGCGAATTTTCTAATTTTAGGTTTAATTCAACAGGAGTTGAGGTGATTTTACGTTTCCATACCAAATTTTACTAATAACTTCTTAATATATTCTGCTTCAGATAGCGTCAAAATTCCACTCTTTCTAATTCTGTCAACTTTTAACCCTAAACAATATTTTATAGGACCTAGGTATTCCACATAAAAGTTACCATGCGATACATCTAACAGTTTTTATTTTTCCTTCACATCATCACTAAAAACAAAAATTCATCCAAATACAAAGCAATAAAAACCTTTTGGCCCTTTTATCTTTAAAGTATAAACATGGTTCACACTTTTATTGATTGAAACCTACTCCAATCGCAACCCCTACTGGAAATATCTACTGAATTCAGTAGAAAAATTCTACTGAAATGAACTGAACTCTACTGAACTCTAATGAACTTAGGGCAATAGGCTACTGAACTCAACTAAACGGGGTCCACTTGCCTACTGAAATGAACTGAACTCCAACTGAAGAGTGTTCAGTTGCCTACTGAAATGAACTGCACTCTACTGAACTCCAACTGAAGAATGTTCAGTTGCCTACTGAAATGAACTGAACTCTACTGAATTCTATTTTTTCAACTGAAGAACATTCAGCTGCATTCTGAAATGAACTGAACTCAACTAAAATGCAAGGAAATCTTGTTTTTGGTTCCTGCAAGTAAAAATACTTGTGCCTACTGATATAAATGGTTTTCCTTGTGACAATTCAAAGATAAAATCTATTAATGTATATCTATATTCTATTTTAATCCTCAATATCCTTCAGCAGTCCCCCATATTGCCTGAATGTTAGCAATGAGATGAGAACCAGCGAATGGCAAACAAGCCTATCAAGCAGCCAATTTTGGACCCATATAGGCAACCTAATGAAACCCAGCATTGGCAACCCTATAAAACCCTACATACGCTACCACATGAAACCCTTAATATTGCCAAGATTACAGGACTCAATTATAGACCAGCAGATATAAATTTTATTTTTAAACAAATCCAATTAATATGCGTTTTCGTGATGCTTGTAAAGTTATAGCAGTGTAGTTGCGATCATACAATTAACTTATGAAAAATTAACCCTAAATTATTAGTCCAGCTTTTTTAGGCTTTTTGAATGAATTACAACATATTTAATTATAAATATATATATATATTTTTTTCTTACTTGGAATCGGCCATAATTCCATATTCACATCACATTGTGTTGTCAAATTCTATATTTTTCCTGTTTCCTATTCTCTATCTAATCTCCCTAACTAATTGTGTTTTTAGTCTCAAATAGGTGTAGGTACAGAGTGCGTTTAATTTTGAGTTTCCACTAGGATACTCCTCAGGAATATTCCAAGAATCTCACTAGTCTGTTCTGCAAGGGATGCAGCTGAATTTAGTAGGAGTTCAGGAGAATGTTCAGTAGGCTATGGAATACAGTAGAATGTTCAGTAGGCTACGGAGTACAATACAATGTACAGCAGGCTTATGAATGCCCTATAGAAAATGCCCCATTGGTTTCCTATAGTGTTTTCATAAAATACTATAGGAATTATGTACATTGCTATAGGAATTAAAATTTCCAACAGGAACAATAAAGGTTCCTATAGGAACAATAAATTTCCTATAGGAACAATAACTTTCCTATAGGAACAATAAATTTCTTATAGGTACAAGAAAGTTTCCTATAGGAGTGAGAAATTTTCTTACAGGAACAAAAAAAATTTCTTATAGGAAAATTTCTCATTCCTATGGGAAAATTTCTCATTCCTATAGGAAAATTTCTCGTTCCTATAGGAAATTTATTGTTCCTATAGGAACCTTTATTGTTCCGGTAGGAAGTTTAATTTCCAATAGGAAAGTACATAATTCCTAGAGTATTTTCTGAAAACACTATAGGAAACCGATGGGGCATTTTCAATAGGGTTCAGTAGCTTGATAGGCATACGATATATAGATGACGTAGACATACCGTAGGAAGATGCGCGATTCAAAGATGAGTCTATATACTCCGGAGATAGATGGGAAAAAACTTCCCATTTATAAACTTTTTTTCAGGGAAGTTCAGTAGGCTAATGAATTCAGTAGAAGTTCAGTAGGCTAATGAATTCAGTAGAATGTTCAGTAGGCTTATGAATTCAGTAGAAGTTCAGTAGCGTGTGTCAAAAAGCAGATTGGTTACTGAATTCAGTAGGAAAAATTTCCAGTAGGGACATGATGGATCTTTACTTCCAAGCTCTACTAACTTGTATTAATCCATACAAACTCTTATTCAATAGACACACTTTATTTTCATTGCCTTTTTTATGACTTGGTGGTTGTTTCATGTAAATTTTTTCTTTGAGATCACCATTTAAAAAAGCATTGCTAATGGGTCAATGTCCATATGTCGCTCTACTCCAATGCCAAACAAAAGACTTAAGGTTGAATAACGCACAAATTGGGCAAAGGTTTCTTCAAAATCTATTCCGTATCCCTGAAAAAAACCACTAGCAACTAATTTGGCTTTATATTTTGACATGTTTCCATTAGAATCTATTTTTATTTTGTAAAACCATTTGCACTGAATTACATTATGATTTGTAGGACGGTCTACTAATCCCCAAACATTGTTTGCAATCAAAATTTCATATTCTATGACCTTCTAGTGATTTTTTGTTGTGACGATCACAGAAGAACAATAACCATCTACCCTTGTAATATCATCTACACCTTAATATCATATGAACTTTCCTTTGGTAGAGATTCAACTTGATCAACATCTAAGGTGTCATGAACATCAGGAATTGTAGATTCTACAGAAAATGGAACAATCGTATTTGTAATCTTAACATTATCTTTAGACTGTTCAGACAATTCACCAGCAACATTTTCTAAGAAATGATCACTACGTGCCTATATTATTTTACCAGATTGGTAGGATCTGCAAGTCTATAACCCTTAGTATACTCGCAATAGCCCATCATTATGCATTGTTTAGATTTAGAATCAAATTTCTTTCGGTGACATTTAGGAATCGAAGCATATGCTTTGCACCCAAAAAATACGAAGGTGACTGAAGTCAACTTTGGTCCCTGCCCATAATTCCTTCGGTGTGCCATCTTTTATGGATGCAGTTGGAATATAATTCTTAAGATAAACGGCAGTATTAACAGCTTCAGACCAATCCTTTATGGATAAAATGAATCTTTTAACATTAACCTGGACTTATCTACTATCCTTCTATTTAGCCTTTCTGAAATACCATTCTGTTGGGGAGTATAAGGAACTCCTGTTTCGTGAATTATCCCATAGTTCCTCAATCAATTTAAACAATTGTATACTTACACAATGCTACTGCCTAGTACTAACAGTACGTCGTCCATGTTTCCGGTTTAACTCTTGTATCTCTGAATAATTATTATGTAGCTGCAAAATATATTATTGCAAATAGCTACTCTGACATTGGTGGCATACAGTGAATGCAGTGAATATTGGTGAAACATCACCTCCTGACCAATATTTGCTGGATTTTGCTAATGCACCAATTATAATGGCTTTATTAACTTTATTAGGGAACAGTTTGGTATTAAGTTGATGTACTTTCGGCCACGACTCCGTATATTGTGGCGAAATAGATGTTTACCAGCTCCTCTGAAGCAAATGCTCTCCGATGCCCAACTATGTAGAGCTCTGAAATGAATATTTACATGTGTCACGAAAATCTTGGTCCATAGTGAATATACAAAAGGAGTAGTACGACCTGTGAAGTGTAGAATTGAAGTACGTTGCATGAATTCAAACAAACCTACGTTCAAGTTGAATTGACATCTTCAATGGGTGAAAGTATACTTATTGTTAGTACCATGATCGCAGTTATGTCTAAGTGTGACGCATCCGAAAAACATTCCTTAATTGGCCTTTGTACTTCGGTTTAGACCCTTATTTTATGGGCGTTGGATCGCTCCCTGAAAGATAATTTGACCTCGAATACTGATGATGTTCGGCCTCGACACTCTTCTATAAAAAGGTCTTTCAGTCAAGTGGGCCTCACATCATATCACCTGCTTTTTACTCATCACTGGATTGTGAAGGCCATCGAATTTTCTCAACCAGCTGTTTGTCTAGTACCCATCCTGTTTTTCAGGAGCGAGGGTGTATCGGGTTTCGTGCTCTTTGTGGTCACATACGTGGACTTCCAATGTCGGTAATAGGCAATTAATTCTGTATTTTGATACATTAATACTCTAGTAATGAAAACATACAGGTCGCTACGTGGTGATACTTTTTCATCGGAGTGAAAGTTTTCGGTGGCCTTATAAATTTGACAATCGTGTGCACATTGTGTGGTTTCGTAAACGAGTGCTTGCCAACATATCTTTTTTCGGGAGTTGAAAAATACATCTAAATTGTTGCATCAATACTTTCTAAGTGATAAGCATTACTAAGTCGTCAATCTCTGCATTGTCTCTATGGAAAAAGGGAATTCATTCACTTCTACTCTGCAATCCGCCTAAATAGTGTGTGGCGGGAAAAATGCAGGAAAAAGGTGCCAGAGTGATTTCAAGAGCGTGTACTACTTCATTGTGTGCAGCGGTGACATCAGTGCCTAATTGTGGTGATGGTGGATGAAAGATAATTATTTCGGGGAGTTTATTTTCGTCTTAAAGTGATAAATATGGAGAACCAGTGTTTTTGGTGTTTTAACGTTGTTGCGGCAACGTTCCGATGGTCACTCTATGCAAGTGATCTATTTCTACATAAAACACCACAAAGTGACCACGATGTTTTTGCATGGAGATTATTTTCAAAGGCATGCATGTGAGTACATTTATCCAATTCGTTTTTCTTTAAGGTTGGTAAGTGTTTTTTACTATAGTGTTTTAGCTTAACTAGAGTTGCAGAACTGTTAGCCATTGCGGCCACACATGTGCTTTCATATTTTCATTCTACCCTCTCAATGTCAGTTTTATCTTTTCCAAAAAGATTTTTTTAATTGCTAACATTTTCCCCGTCATCGGATTCTTGATTTTCCCATCTATATCTATGCAGGCAGTGCACCTGAGTATCATATCTACATAATATTATGCACACCACCTCAAGGGTGTGGGGCAGGGATTGAGTTGTCACCAACATGCTGTACACTCTACCCTAATAAAGTTAAAGTAACTGCGATTATTGATGCGTATTAAAAAATCTTCAAATAACATTCAGGATTTGAAATTACACAAGCTTTCACTGCACTACAGATATGCAACCAATGTTAGAAAGACTTTGTATTGCTGTTTTTTTACCATTGCATAAATGCACAGAGATTTATACGGGAAACATGCAAGACGTGCTGTTAATATTACGCAGAGGCAGGTACACTTAGGTCACGGTGCATATTGGGTCCTCTCTATATATCTCTTCTTCTGAATACGAATATTTTCTCAAACAATCTCTTTGCCTTTAATAATATATTATAAGTTTCCATTTGGCAACTTCAAGGAACCGTGTTTTCATTTATACAGGAGGGGTATAGGTTTATTTAAGCGTATCATCTGCATTTCAATCATGACGACTTTCAAGGCTATAATGCTGCATTTTACACATTTGGTAAATATTATCTGTATGTCTTATAGCGTGGTACTTATACATAAGTACGCTAATGAGCTTTTTTTATTAGGATCCGAAATGCTGGCAGCGTATTCCATACAATGTTAAACGAGGGAGAAATAGCACTGAATAAATAATTTAACTTTTGCAATTTTGACAATGGCTCACTTGCAGACCATCACTTTCATCACAAATGAACCATTGTGAAAATTACAAAGGTAAATTATGAATTCAGTCATAATTAATTTTTTATAAGTAACACCTGAGAATATCGTGTTGATCAGAGGGAGAAGTAGCTAAGTTCCCCAAGATTTTTCTTGAACTCTACATCTACAAAATACCCTGCAAACCACCACAGGGGTGAGTGGCAGGGGGTGAGTATTCACCAACGTGCATTAAACTATACCCTAAAGTTAGTGTAACTACTAATTATTATGCATTAGCATGAATCGCTAATGCTTATCACGAGGCAAAACCTCACAAGCATGAACTATTACACCACAGATATTATCACAATGGTTGTTTATGAGAGAGGGGAGGGATTGCTTATCATAAGTCTAATTGGCAGCTGTTTAGGTATCTACATCTACAAAACACCCTGCAAGCCAACGCTGGGGTGTGTGGCAGTGGGTGAGTATTCACCAACAGGCATTAAACTATACCCTAAAGTTAGTTTAAGGACTAATTATGCATTAGCATAAATCACTAATGCTTGTTACGAGGCGAAGCATGCTCCACACTACAGATATTATTACAATCGAGAGGGAACGATAATATATATGTATCTTGCAACTACACAAATGGACAGAGACTCAAGGCTTATGTAGAAAACATGCACGGCGTCCTATTACTGCTAGGTAACAGAAACGGATTCAAGTATTACGGAGTACTACTACTACTAAGAGTAAAACTAGTACGGAATACTACGACTACTAGAAAATGCGTCACGTATAACGGTTAATATCCAGAATAATTGCGCAAATGCATCAACGGGAGAAATAAAAAAGAGGACGAGATCTAATTCCATGTCCGTGTTGTCGTAAATTCTATTTATCGAAATGCGAGACTTGTTGTCGCGTGTAAAATAGTGTTGAAAAATCTCAATGTATCTATTCCGTGATTAGCTTAACCTAATATTTCCTGAATGTGTTTACTCCGCGAAATATCACGAGCCATGGTAACACCAAGGTAATTAACGGATTTTGTGCTTTATCCATTATACCGAGGGTAGTGCGTTCAATGATGATAGTTTTTCATTTTCCAGACATTTATCACTGAACATTTTTTTAAGAGAAAATGCCAACTACCATGTGTCGCACCACATGTGGAATGCCCTAAAATCATTAGCTTACGTTTGATTGGAATTAGGACTACGAAATTCCCTCTGCTCCGTTAACACCATCTCCAAATTATCGAAACCGATCTAAATGACTTCATTTATATCGTTAATACATATGCAATGATTAAATATGGGCCGGTGGTCCTGCATAACATTGAGTGCGGCGGCAGGCCGTGAACCTTGGCAAAAAATGCTGTAATAAAAGACAGAGTATCCTTTGCTGCGAATAATCGAGATGTCTGAGGTTGAAAAACAGTTGTGTTGGTTTTTCTCTCTGCTAACAACTTCTTTCATTCCTGATTATTTGGTTTACCCCTCTAAATCTAATTTTATAAGCCCTCTCCAGCCTCTTTTACTTGTCCTCCTTTCTTCATTTTCTCTCTGCAAATTAGTTAAATATTGAAAATTTACTCCCCTCAAACATTTCAGATTAATTAAAATCCATCGAGTGTTGGCTTCCTCTGTTTTTAACAGTTCTACATCTACAAAATACCGTGCAAGCCACCTAAAGGGTGTGCGTCAGGGGGAATTGCTGATGAGGCTTTCGAATTTCTCTCCAATCGCGGCAAATCTCGAAATACTAATCAGTAATTGATTCCCACCTTATGAATTTCATTCTTTATGGGTCTTATTATTATATGAAGTAATTTCTTTTATTATCCATATTTCAATACTGGTGGTTGAAGATTAAACGGTATGCTAGACCGGGATTAGCTATTTAATGACAAACTTATAGCAATTAGGTTACGCATCAGGTGATCCCATATTTGGATAATGAAAAGTCCACCGATCATAAGAGGAATGCTGTTTACAGCGGTTAGATTTAGAAATATACCTATTTACGGAGAAGTTATCTATCAGTTTTTGTATCCGATTTTCGTAGCTGCTTTCTCGTTCCTGATAACAGGCTCAATAAAATACATTTTAACTTTTTAGTATTTAACGAATCAATATTTCGCCGTCGTGGAAATTCAAATCGACTTAATTTTTGTAATTCATTATCTAATTCTCAGTTCTGGAATATCGTACACACTAAATATGTGGATGAGTAGTATCCTGCATACCTTCTCAAAGCTACTTAAACTGAAATATGGCTACAATTATTTTATAAGTCGAGACTGTATATCAATCAAGCAATTACATGCAGAGGTTATGCGTAAGGCACTCCATAGATGCTTTTTGTTGGAAGCAAATTGCATACCGCAGTCTTTACGGAAAATCGTTACCCTCTTTCTGACTCAAAGGGCCGTTTCCATTTTAATAAAAACACTGTTTTCCCAACATTCTTCTTGACAATTAGTTGCTAATTAATGAGACGAATTTTGAATTATTTATGAATGATCTCTCAGTCCAACTATTCTCAATTACTTGTAATATTGTTTAACTTTCCTGCACACTCTTTAACCACCCAATGCATACTGTCATGACTATTGCTATGAAGTCTTATTTTCGTTTGTATTCCTTCATTATCTTTGCAAGAAGCTCTATTTTATTTTTGATTCTTCCTTGTTCTACGCTTTTTGAATTATCTAAGAGTATTTGCTGCCATTTAAAGCTACCCTAGTGATAATGCAAGCTAATTTTACAGCTTGAATAGTCTTTATACTCGAGGTCCATGTGGAGTATTGACATATCAAGGTTTTAATTATATTAATTGTTATGAAACTTTTGTTTAAAAGTCTGCTGGTTGTGTGTTTTTGCGTAAGAAATTGTATAAAAAATTAAACTCCCAGTGAAAACAAATTTCTGCTGGAATTAATAGTAATTAAAAGACGTCGTTAATATTTCAAAGCAAACTGAAGGATATTATACAGTAAAGCTTCTTATATTATGAGTTTAATTAAAGACACTATGCTGCTTTTTCCAACAATTTACTATCAATTCATTACTCCTTAATTTAGATAAAGGTTTCTGGAATGTTGGAAGAACTTTCTTAACCTTTTTATGTAAAAAGCCAAAATCCTCACTTTCATACTTATTATGTTTTAGCATTGAGAGGTATTACACTTTTTGCTAATACATTTATTTTATATAAGCTGATTTTTTCTGTACAATTGAATGCTTGTGTTCAGATCTTTTTCACTTCTTGTGTGGTGTATCCAACTTATGATTTTTGACAGTGATTATTTCAATTATTTCTTATTTCCACGGTAATTAATTTTTATTTGAAAATGTTCATCTCTCTTCATCAGCCAATTTATCCTTACCGCATATCATCAAATATATTATATTACATCTAATATTAATATTTAAGGTAAAGAGTTTGCAATGGAAAAGAAGTGGGGCATGAAAAACCGTTACATAAGGTTTTAGACCAATAGGGGCGTCTAATTGCAACCACCTTTCACTTTTGGGGGAGGGGCGGGCGGTCGGGCCTTGCAGTTGCAACGGCTTGCTGTGGTGACATAAATAGCCGGGTTCCTCTCCAACATTCCGCATTTTCTGCTCCACCGTCTTGACTTGTAAATCTCTAGTAGCTAATCTGACCATTGCCTCCAAGCATTCTTGAGTAGTCCGTGGTGTATTACTGTTGTGAGTGATCAACTCCGTTTGCAAGAGATCAACTCCTGATTTCTCCACTGTGCTTTGCGATGGATTCCTTCATCTCTCTCCTTTGCTTCATGGGAAGCCGCACGGATGACGATTCTCCCAGGTTCGACATCCTTGGGAGTCTTCCTCCGGAGATGGCCATCAAAATACTGAGGTAAGTAATTCACTCACTTATATTTGGTAATATTTTGTACAGTACATTTAAGGTATTTAATGCATTTAACGAGGAAATTTCGTGGCATGACTGAGTAACGAGAATCATTTTTAATCATTCTCTCGTTTCAATATAATGATTAGTAATATTCAGGTGTTTTGTTAAACATGAACATCATTTGTGACTTAGACCAACAGAAATTGTCTTAATTATCCTGGTTCTTTTGCAAAGTCAATTGTAACTAATGCTATATGTATGCGGGACTGATTATCACAGCTATTGATGTTCATGAATTGTGAAATAGAAATAAGGATGATTTATTTTGATTCAGTTTTTCACACTCTGCTCGATGACACAGGGAATGACAGTTAATTTGTGGGCTCTATGTATTTTATGTGAAATTTTATAAATATAATCATATTTATTTTCGAAACCTTCCACTAGTTTTCTGTGTATGTTTTTGCTGTCATGGATTTGATGAGTAAATTAACCGAAACTTCAACTTTTATTTTTTTATAGGATGTTGGATCCTGCCACTCTGATGTCCTGTGCCCTAGTGAATAAGACATGGCTGTCTTATATACACTGCGACCCCGAGCTGAGATCTCGTGTCCACCAACATCTCCGTCTGTTGAGGAAGGAGAGGGCGATGCCTTTGAACGTTAGGATTCGCACTCTGCGGGGCGGTCAGAACGGGCGACCCTTCGATGCGAGAAACGAGTGCTATGAAATGAGGACATTGAAATCAAATCGAGGTAAGAAGTTTTAGAAATATGTTATTATCTTTAATTTCTGTTTCTCATACACTGTCTCGTGTATGAAGAGTATTTGAATAGTATCTTCTGAGGAGGTGATGGATTGATTTACTGATAAACATTCTCTCATTTCACAGTTGTTTCCCCTCTGAAGAAACGTGGACCTGTCATAATATCCAGAGGTACAAACACGTTGATGAAAATGACCGTTCGCAAGGCCAGGAATGCCACCCGGAAAGGTAAGCGATGTTATCGTGTTTATACTTGAGAGAGCTTCCTTTGCGTTAAGCACTTCCACATCCCGTACCCTTTCGATTTCTAAATTTACTTACTTGAAATCTTGAAATTTATCACCTTTTTGTGTTACGCAGAGCTGTTTGCAACCACTACACACACTGTATAGTGAGTTTGGGATAGGCATATTAGTTTTTGGTCTTCTAATATTTTATGTATTTCGGTCAAGTTTTTATTTAATCACCTTCTAAGAGCTAAAGTTACATCCGTATTACAATTTCTATCTGTAGGTAGTCATACGTTTTTGGGTTATCTATTATACAAAGTAGTGCATGGGACGCGGTTCAATGTTTTTTGTTCTTTTGCATAACCTGCTTTCCTTATTTTGTGTGCAAATGCATTTTTCACACTTCTCATATTAGCTTTTTTAATGTAATGTTTGAGCTCTGACTTTGAGTGTCACCGGTGTGTCGAGATATGGGTGTCTACGTCAGTTTCACCAAAATGCGTTTTAAAAGAACTGCACGTATATGTAGTTGGAGCGAAGTACGCATATGGTTAGAGTTGCACTGCTGCCACTACTGTACTTTTTCTGTACTTCTCACTACTGTACTGCTCTATTGACTGAGCTGGTACCAGGTCTTATTTTGCAATTGTCATTGTTAGATGGTCTATTGAATTTTACAGTTATATTTCATCATCTCGATAAGATTTTGATTTAATCACAACAGAGGTAATGATGCATTTCGTCTTTTTTCTAGCTCTTGGGACCATGCTTGGCCTTCCATTTGACACCGTATCTTCGAGTGCATCAAGCCGGCCGACCGGGCACCCTTTCGTCGTAGACCGACCGGGGAGTGTTTCTAAGCGGAGCATGAGAGTATGACTATTATGGTTTACGGGTTTTTTAGAGTTGACAACATTGTATCCAAAGACTTGTACAATAAATTTCCTTGACCAAGATGTCTAGTGCTTTTATTTAAAGTTACCTCCTTGTCGTCTGTCGATTTTGCGTGGCTTCTTGTAATGCGTTCTCTGCACGACCCCATCTCTTCCCTGCAAATTTTTCCCACCCATTTTTTATAATATCAGTGTCATTTTCTTGTTTGTAATCATTTTATTGCTCATCCCTAATCCTTAGTATAATTTGAGCATTTATCGCGTGGGCTTTAAGCTAATTTGCAAATGATTTCGAAATGCAGGTATACAAGAATTGTCTGCATCGCACAACCTTTGCACCGTAAGTGAGAGCATCGGTGTACACAGTAATGTTGAATCGACCATTTTTATTCTCCCTCTACAGAATACCCTGCAAGCCAGATAAAGGTTGTGTGACAGGGATGAGTAGTCATCAACATGCATTACATTGCACTACCTATATCCAATTAAAGTTAGTGTAACTGCGATTATTGACGCATTACCACAAGTAATAATTTATTATGAGTGACACTGGAAATAATGCCTTTCGCTTTATATGCACTTCGATTGCTTTTGAGTATTGGGCCTGAGGTGGGGTCATTGTTCCTTCATACATCATTAGCATGCTCTACACTTTAGGTAGTGCTGCAAATGCTTTGTTGCTAATGGTAGTCGGACCGTTAGTATTAAAGTACAGTAAAACTCCATTTATACGGATTAATTGGGATCGGACCCCGTCCGCATAATCAACCAGATAATTGGATAATCCACGAATAAATTCTTTTCTTGAGAAACTAATTAATGTCTTCTCTTCTAATTGATATACGAACGCTAAAGAAACGTCCGTAAACAACTAACTTTGTTTACATATATCAAGTCAGGCTTCGTAATTTTGGAGGAAACGTGCACAGAAATCGTAAATTATGACAAATGCTTCAGTGTCCTCTTCTTGTGGGAAGATTATGGGGGATATTTGTACATGAAGTTCTTATTGTGCGAATAAATGACGTTATATGTCTGCATCGCGGATCCTTTTCACCGTAAGTGAGAGCATCGGCGTACACAGGAATGTTCAGTCGACCATTTTTGTTGTCCATCTACAAATTCGTCAGAATGCGAGGAGTATAGAACAATCAGTTTAATTTCGCACGCGGCAAAAGTGTTGCTTACAGTACTAAAATAGAAGGTTGGAAAGCAGAGCAAAGTGCTATTTAGGCGATGGACAATTTGGGTTCAGGAAGGGGAGGGCAACCAGAGACGCGATTGCGGTAATGGGGACACTTATAGATAGAAACATAGCATAATCAGGATGTTTTCGCTAGCTTTGTAGATTACGAAAAGACGTTTGACAAACTGGGAGAAACTAATGCAGATACTGGGAAAAATAGGAATAGACTGGCGTGACTGAGGACTCATCCGAAACTTATTAATGGGGCAGAAGGCTCAGGTAATGGTAGCTGACGGTGAATCAGGGTGGGCAGTTAAAGGTTGCGGGGTACGACAAGGGTGCCCTTTGTCGCCTTTACTTTTTAACATCTATGCTGAGGAAATGGTAAGAGAAGGCATGGGATGAGCTAGATGTGGCCAGTAGGAGGCCAGATTAAAGTCGGTTAGATTCACAGACAAAGTTGGTCAGTCGATCATCGAAAGGTTTGAAAACTTAAGTAGATGCACTGGAAAAGCAGTGTGAGAAATACGGAATGAAGTTAAATAATAAAAAAACAAAAATCATGAGATTCTGTAGGACAAAAAAAGCGAAGCAGGTGATAAGAGTAGGAAGTCACTAACTGGAGCAAGTAGAACAATTTGATTACTTGTATAGTACGTTAGAAGAAACAGGACATAGTAGCAAAGCCATTAGGAGGAGAATAGCGCTAGCGACGGAAGCGTTCAATAATAGAAGGGAGCTGATGACGGGAGCCTTAAGTAAGGATGTAAAAATGAGGCTAGTGAAGAGCTTGATATGGAGTGTGGCGTTGTATGGGGCAGAAACGTCGCTTACGAGAAATATCACTTACGAGATGCGGGTGTGGAGGAGGATGGAGAAGGTGCGTTGGACGGAAAGGAAGACAAATGAGGAAGTGCTTGACATGGTGGGCGAGGAGGAAACTTATAGATGAGATTAGGGGAAGACAGGGTAGGTGGCTGGAAGGGGTAATGAGGGACGATGGTTTGTTGAAGGCCGTGATAGAGGGTTGGATGATGGGTAAGCGGGGAAGGAAGAGAATCGGTTTTATGTACGGGATGAAGAAAGGTAGGACTTTTGCTGAGATGAAGAAAGAAATACTAGAGGTAGAAAGGGCACGGCACAAGTAAGAGTTCGTTGGATATTCTCTGACTTTCATTACAACCTACTTCTAACCGGTAGACTACTGCAATGAAATGATGATCTACAAAATAACTATCACGCCACCTCAAGATTGTTTGACAGGGGGTGAGTAGTCACCAACATGCATTATACTACCTACACCCAATTAAAGTTAGTGTATTTACGATTATTGTTGCATTACCACAAGTAATAATTTATTACCTGAATGACACAATTGATATTATGCCTTTACTTCTCTATATGAGCACTTCCTATGCTTTTCGGGACTATGCTTCCGTACGAATGCTGTCGCTTACATGAGAACGGGGTAAATGCGTGACGCAAAACGCATCGAAGCAAAAACGGCCACATGAAAACATAGCCTCATGCATCCGTTGTTGTTACCTGTTGAAGTCGTCACACAATAAAAAAATGACCAGGACGGGAAAGACGCTCTTAATTCTGCCTTCTCTCCTACCAATTTAAATAAAAAAATAACCGGTTGACCCCGACGTGATTTGAACACGCAACCTTCTGATCTGGAGTCAGACGCGCTACCGTTGCGCCACGGAGTCGACTACAGGACAGTTATACCTAGAAATGAAACTTCCGCAGATTACTACCTGCTCAATGGGTCATGCTCTGGTGTTTCTCGTGTCGAGTTAAGGTGATTCCACCGTAAAATGACTTAAATACCATTTTATTAATATTCTATCTATTTGTAGAAAAATTTGTCCTCTATCTTATATGAAAAAAAAACAAAATAATACCTTTACCCGCTATATTACTCTCTAATTGAACTTGAAATTACATGGTGTTCAATGGGAGAATGAGAGAAACACGGGGAAGAATAGTATTTTTCCATAACATATAAATGCCATTTTTTCGGTAAACTAAATATAAGAAGGTAATAATCCAGAGAAATTGGATAAAAATGTAATACCTCTTACCACCTTCTTGTTTTAGTTATGAGGGTATTACAGCCGTAATTTAAGTCAAAATGCGGTAAATCGTAGGAAATGGCACTGCAGTGCATTTACAACACATTCTTGTAAAAATCTCCATATTTTGTTCCTTACTTTTGGGTTTCTATAGGTACCGCATTTTATCAATGAAAGCAGGACTTTTTTGATAGAATATAATAAATTTGGAAGTTAGTAGGTATTTGTTTTGACACACAGTCGCGGCGGAACCTCCCTAATTTCGTTCTTCGGGACTTATTTCACATTTCAGTCATGCCGTTTGGGCACAATGCCTGAAGTTATAACGGAATATTGAGAAAAGGCAAAAATCAACTAAATCGACAAGAAATATGGTAGGTAACAGTTAAATTAAATTAAAGATTAATCATATTTACTTGTCAATTGCTCTCTGTTTTAATTAATTTTTTTACCTTGGCAATAAATTAATGCCTCAAACACAATTTTAATGTACTTGAGGGGTACTTTTTTGATGTATTTGTTAATCATGAATGGTAGAGAAAGACGACTTCAACTTTAAATAATATCCTTTTATGTGTATTTATCATTTAATAAATTTATAAGTGGCAGAAAATCCTTAAAATGAGAACTTCCGCTGTGATGCCGTGTAGGCCTTATTTTGGGGAACGTAGCCACCAATTAACGATTCTACATCTGCAAAATACCCTGCAAGACACCTCAGGGGTGTGTGGCAGGGGATGAACGTAGGGACGTTGGTGACGTTCTGTATTTGTTTCTTAATGTCAGCTGTTCTTAGGACTCTGCATGCATCCTGTCGTATAACTTCCGCGTCGTCCCGGGATAGGTGTCCGATGGCGCTTTCAACTCCGCTAATAATTTCTTCCACCGGAATCCGTGTCGGCGTCAAGGCGAAATTAAGTCCTTTTTTAAGAATTGATTTCGATGCGGTATCAAGTGGGAGTCATGATAAGTTTACAATCAAATCTGGTTCCTTTGATGTGATAGGTGTTTTCTGAGAGTCTCTTAGTTTTCCGAGTATCCTTTGTTGTTTCGTCTTCCTGGTTTCCTCAACGGTATTCCGTATCTCTGAGAAAAACCTCTAGCAACTAATCTGGCTTTATATTTTGACATATTTCCATCAGAATCTATTTTTATTTTGTAAAAACATTTGCACTGAATTATATTATGATTTGTAGGACGGTCTATTAATTCCCAAACATCGTTTGCAATCAAAGAATCATATTCTTTGTCCATCGCGTTTTTCCATTCTATCCTATTGTCTCAAGAAACAGCCTCCTCAAAATTTACAGGTTCAGCAAGGCATTGCATTGCAACAAAGGATGAATCATTCATCTCATAGTCCTGTGTCCACTTCGGAGGATGACGTTCTTTAACAGGCCTAGTACTTTTTCGTTGTGACTCAGAAGAACAATCACCATCTACACTTGTAATATCATACACACCTTAATATCATCTACACTTTCCTCAGGCAGAGATTGAACATGATCAACATCTAAGGTGTTATGAACATCAGGAATTGTAGGTTCTACAGGCAATGGAACAATCGTATTGGCAATCTTAACATTATCTTTAGACTGTTCAGACAATTCACCAGCAACATTTTCTAAGAAATGAACACTGCGTGCCTTTATTATTTTACCAGGTTGGTAGGGATCTGCAAGTATATAACCCTTAGTATACTCGCAATAGCCCATCATTATGTATTGTTTAGATTTAGAATAATTTCTTTCGGTGACATTTAGGAATCAAAGCATATGCTTTGCACCCCAAACACGAAGGTGACTCAAGTCAACTTTGGTCCCTGCCCATAATTCCTCCGGTGTGCCACCTTTTATGGATGCAGTTGGACTATGATTCTTAAGATAAACGGCAGTATTCACCGCTTCAGCCCAATCCTTTATAGATAAACCTGAATCCTTTAACATTGACCTGGACTTATCTACTATCGTTCTATTTAGCCTTTCTGAAATACCATTCTGTTGGGGAGTATAGGGAACTGTTGTTTCGTGAATTATCCCATAGTTCCTCAATCAATTTCAACAATTGTATACTTACTCTATGCGTCGTCCATGTTTCCGGTTTAACTCTTGTATCCCTGAATAATTATTATGAAGCTGCAAATATATTATTGCAAATAGTTACTCTAACATTGGTGTCATACATGTAGTGCAGTGAATGTTGGTGAAACATCACCTCCAGACCAATATTTGCTGGATTTTTCTAATGCACCAATTATAATGGCTTTATTTACTTTATTAGGGAACAGTTTAGTATTAAGTAGATGTAATTTCGGCCACGACTCCGTATACTGTGGCGAAATAGAGGTTTACCAGCTCCTCTGAAGAAAATGCTTTCCGACGCCCAACTATGTAGAGCTCTGAAATGAATATTTACACGTGCCACGAAAATCTTGGTCCATGGTGAATATACAAAAGGAGTAATACGACCTGTGAAGTGTAGAATTGAAATAAGTTGCATGAATTCAAACAAACCTACGTTCAAGTTGAATTGACATCTTCAATGGGTGAAAGTATACTTATTGTTAGTACCATGATCGCAGTTATGTCTAAGCGTGACGCATCCGAAAATCATTCCTTAATTGGCGTCTGTACTTCGGTTTATGCCCTTATTTTATGGGCGTCGGATCGCCCACTGTAAGATAATTTGACCTCGAATACTAATGATGTTTGGCCTCGACACTCTTCTTTAAAGAGGTCTTTCAGTCAAGTGGGCCTGACATCATATCACCTGCTTTTTACTCATCACTGGATTGTGAAGGCCATCGAATTTTCTCAACCAGCTGTTTGTCTAGTACCCATCCTGTTTTTCAGGAGCGCGGATGTATCGGGTTTCGTGCTCTTTGTGGTCACATACGTGGACTTCCAATGTATATATGTCGGTAATGCGCAATTAATTCTGTGGTTTGATACATTAATACTCTAGTAATGGAAACATACAGGTCGCTACGTGGTGATATTTTTTCATCGGAGTAAAAGTTTTCAGTGGCTTTATAAATTTGACAATCGTGTGCACATTGTGTGGTTTCGTAAACGAGTGCTTGCCAACATATCTTTTTTCGGGAGTTGAAAAATGCATCTAAATTGTTGTATCAATACTTTCTAAGTGATAAGCATTACTAAGTCGTCAATCTCTGCATTGTCTCCATGGAAAAAGGGAATTCATTCACTTCTACTCTGCAATCCGCCTAAATAGTGTGTGGCAGGAAAAATGCAGGAAAAAGGTGCCCGAGTGATTTCAAGAGCGTGTACTACTTCATTGTGTGCAGCGGTGACATCAGTGCCTAATTGTGGTGATGGTGGATGAAAGATTTTTATTTTGGGGAGTGTATTTTGGTCTAAAAGTGATAAATATGTAGAACCAGTGTTTTTGGTGTGTTAATGTTGGTGCGGCAACGTTCCGAGGGTCACGCTATGCAAGATATGATGATCTATTTCTACACAAAACCCCACAAAGTGGCCCACAATGTTTTTGCTTGAAGATTATTTTCAAAGGCATGCATGTGAGTACATTTATCCAATTCGTTTTTTTTTCAAAATTTCAGGTTGGTAAGTTTTTTTTGCTATAGTGATTTAGCTTAACTAGAGTTGCAGAATTATTAGTCATTGCGGCCAGAGATGTGCTTTCATATTTTCATTCTACCCTCTCAATGTCAGTTTTATCTTTTCCAAAAAGATTTTTTTAATAGCTAACATTTTCCCCGTCATCGGATTCTTGATTTTCCCCGCTATATCTATGCAGGCAGTGCACCTGAGTATCATATCTACATAATACTATGTACACCACCTCAAGGGTGTGGGTCAGGGATTGAGTTGTCACCGATTTTTGATGCGTATTTAAAAACCTTCAAATACCTTTCAGGATTTGAAATATCACAAGCTTTCACTGCACTACAGGTATGCTACTAATGTTAGAAAGACTTTGTATTGATGTTTTTTACAACTGCATAAATGCTCAGAGATTTATACAGGAAACATACAAGACGTGCTTTTAATACTACGCAGAGGCTGGTACACCTAGGCCACGGTGCATATTGGGTCCTCTCTATATATCTCTTCTTCTGAGCACGAATATTTTCCTAAACAATCTCATATCTTTAATAATATATTATAAGTTACCATTTGGCAACTTCATGGCACCTTGTTTTCATTTATACAGGTAGGGTATAGGAATATTTAAGCGTAGCATCTACATTTCAATCACGACGGCTTTCAAGGCTATAATGCTGCATTTTAAACATTTGGTAAATATCTGTATGCCTTCTAGCGTGGTACTTATACATAAGTACGCTAGTGAGCTTTTTTTTTAGGATCCGAAATGCTGGCAGCGTATTCCATACAATGTTAAACGAGGGAGAAATAGCACTGAATCAATAATTTAACTTTTGCAATTTTGACAATTGCCCACTTGCAGACCATCGCTTTCATCTTAAATTAACCATTGTGAAAATAGAAATGTGAAATTATGAATTCAGTCATAATTAATTTTTACCAACTAACGCCTGAGAATATTGTGTTGATCAGAGGGAGAAGTAGCTAAGTTCCCCAAGATTTTTCTTGAACTCTACATCTACAAAATACCCAGGCAGCCACCACAGAGGTGTGTGGCAGGGGGTGAGTATTCACCAACATGCATTACACTATACCCTAAAGTTAGTGTAACTACGAATAATTATGCATTAGCATAAATCGCTAATGCTTATCACGAGGCAAAGCCTCAAGCATGCACTACTACACCACAGATATTATCACAATGGTTGTTTATGAGAGAGGGGAGGGATTGCTTATCATAAGTCTCATTGGCAGCTGTTTCGGTATCTACATCTACAAAAAAACTTGCAAGCCACCTTGGGGTGTGTGGCAGGGGGTGAGTATTCACCAACATGCATTAAACTGTACCCTAAAGTTAGTGTAACTACGACTAATTTTGCATTAGCATAAATCATTAATGCTTGTCACGAGGCGAAGCCTCTCAAGCATGCTCTACACTACAGATATTATTACAATCGAGAGGGAACGTTAATATATATGTATCTTGCAACTACGCAAATGGACAGAGACTCAAGGCTTATGTAGAAAACATGCACGGCGTCCTGTTAGTACTAGGTAATAGAAAAGGATTCAAGTATTACTGAGTACTACTACTACTAAGAGCTACACTACCTAACGACAGACCTAGATAATAGTCTCATTGGCAGCTGTTATGGTCCCTTATCATTCGGTTAACTCTGATGAATGGAGGAAAGTACAATAGAAAATGCGTCACGTATAACGGTTAATATCCAGAATAATTGCGCAAATGCATGAACGGGAGAAATTAAATAGAGGACGAGATGTAATTCCATGTCCGTGTTATCGTAAATTCTATTTATCGAAATGCGAGACTTAGTGTAGCATGTAAAATAGTGTTGAAAAATCACAATGTATCTATTCCGTGATTAGCTTAACCTAATTGTTCCTGAATGTGTTTACTCCGCGAAATATTACGAGCCATGGTAACAACAAGGTATTTAACAGATTTTGTGCTTTATCCATTATACCGAGGGTAGTGAGTTCAATGAAGAGAGTTGTTAATTTTCCAGACATTTATCACTGCACATTTAAAAAAAAATGCGAACTGCCATGTGTCTCACCACGTGTGGAATGTCTTAAGATCATTAGCTTACGTTTACTTGGGCTTAGGACTACGAAATTCCCTCTGCACCGTTTTAACCACCAAATTATCTAAACCGATCTTAATGACTTCATTTATATCGTTAATGCATATGCAATTATGATTTAAAATAGGCCGGTGGTCCTGCATAGAATTGAGTGCGCCGGCACGACGTGACCTGGGCAAAAATGCTGTTATAAGAGAAAGCGAGTCCTTTTCTGCGAATAATCGAGATGTCTGAGGTTGAAAAACATTTGTGTTGGCTTTTGCTCTCTGCTAACAACTTCTTTCATTCCTGATTATTTGGTTTACCCCTCCAAATCTAATTTTATAAGCCCTCTCCAGCCTCTTTTGTTTGTCCTCCTTTCTTCATTTTCTCTCTGCAAATTAGTTAAAAATTGAAAATTCACTCCCCTCAAACATTTCATAATAATTGAAATCCATCGAGTGTTGGCTTCCTCTGTTTTTAACAGTTCTACATCTACAAAATACCGTGCAAGCCACCTAAAGGGTGTGCGTCAGGGGGAATTGCTGATGAGGCTTTCGAATTTTTCTCCAATCGCGGCAAATCTCGAAATACTAATCAGTAATTGATTCCCACCTTATGAATTTCATTCTTTATAGGTATTATTATTGTATGAAGTAATTTCTTTTATTTTCCATATTTCAATACTGGTGGTTGAAGATTAAACGGTATGCTAGACCGGGATTGGCTATTTAATGACAAACTTATTGCAATTAGGTTACGCATCAGGTGATCCCATATTTGGATACTGAAAAGTCCACCGATCATAAGAGGCGTGCTTTTTACAGCGGTTAGAATCAGAATTATGCCTATATACGGAGATGAGATGTATCAGTTTTTGTATCCGATTTTCGTAGCTGCTTTCGCGTTCCTGATAACACACTCAAATAAGTCCATTTTAACTTTTTAGTATTTAGCAAATCGATATTTTGCCGTCATGGAAATTCAAATCTACTTAATTTTGAATTAAAATATGGCAAAACACAATCTGCCTATGATTCCTTTAATTACTCATGCATAAGGTCTCCTAGATATCAGATTTTAAATCCACCTGACCTTTTTAGGATTCCATATCGCCTCTCTTTTAATGATGTTAGTACTTTCTATTATTTGTCTATGATCAAGAAAAAAAACAACATTGTTTTATTTATTTTCGGAGACTTTTAAATTTGTTTCCTGCATGGGAAATCTGTTTACATAGATTTTTGTGATTCATTAATTCATGTTTATCTTATTCTTAGTTCTGGAATGTAGTACACACTAAATAGATGGATGAGTAGTATCCTGCATACCTTCTCAAAGGTACCTAAACTGAAATATGGCTACAATTATTTTATAAGTCGAGACTGTATATCAATCAAGCAATTACATGCAGAGGTTATGCGTAAGGCACTCCATAGATGCTTTTTGTTGGAAGCAAATTGCATACCGCAGTCTTTACGGAAAATCGTTACCCTCTTTCTGACTCAAAGAGCCGTTTCCATTTTAATAAAAACACTGTTTTCCCAACATTCTTCTTGACAATTAGTTGCTAATTAATGAGACGAATTTTGAATTATTTATGAATGATCTCTCAGTCCAACTATTCCCAATTACTTGTAATATTGTTTAACTTTCCTGCACACTCTTTAACCACCCAATGCATACTGTCATGACTATGGCTATTTAGTCTTCTTTTCGTTTGTATTCCTTCATGATCATTGTAAGAAGCGCTATTTTATTTTTGATTCTCCCTTGTTCGAGGCTTTTTGAATTATCTAAGAGTATTTGCTGCCATTTAAAGCTACCCTAGTGATAATGCAAGCTAATTTTACATCTTGAATAGTCTTTATACTCGAGGTACATGTGGAGTATTGACATATCAAGGTTTTAATTATCTTAAATTGGTATGACACTGTTGATTAAAAGTCTGCTGGTTGTGAGTTTTTGCGTAAGAAATTGTAAAACAAAATAATCTCCCAGTGAAAACAAATTTCTGCTGGATGTTGTAGAAGTTAAAATACGTCGTTAATATTTCATAGCAAACTGAAGGATATTATACAGTAAAGCTTCTTATATTAGGAGTTTAATTAAATACACTTTGCTGCTTTTTCCAATAATTTACTATCAATTCATTACTACTTAATTTAGATACAGGTTTCTGGAATGTTGGAAGAACTTGCTAAACCTTTTTATGTAAAAAGCCAAAATCCTCACTTTCATTCTTATTATGTTTTAGCATTGAGAGGTATTACACTTTTTGCTAATACTTTATTTGATATATGCTGGTTTTTTCTGTAAAATTGAATGGTCTTGTTCAGATCTTTTTCACTTCTTGTGTAATGTATTCAACTTATGATTTTGGACAGTGATTATTTTAATTATTTCTTGTTTCCACGATAATTAATTTTTATTTGAAAGTTATCATCTCTCTTCTCCATCCATTTTATCCTTACCACATATCATCAAATATATTTTATTTAATGTTAATATTTAAGGTAAAGAGTTTGCAATGGAAAATAGGTGGGGCATGGAAAACCGTTACATAAGGTTATAGACCAATAGGGGCGTCTAATTGCAACCACCTTTCACTTTTGGGGGAGGGGCGGGCGGTCGGGCCTTGCAGTTGCAACGGCTTGCTGTGGTGACATAAATAGCCGGGTTCCTCTCCAACATTCCGCATTTTCTGCTCCACCGTCTTGACGTGTGAATCTCTAGTCATTGACATTGTCTCCAAGTATTCTTGAGTAGTCCGTGGTGTATTCCTGTTGTGAGTGATCAACTCCGTTGTGCAAGAGATCAACTCCTGATTTCTCCACTGTGCTTTGCGATGGATTCCTTCATCTCTCTCCTTTGCTTCATGGGAAGCCGCACGGATGACGATTCTCCCAGGTTCGACATCCTTGGGAGTCTTCCTCCGGAGATGGTCATCAAGATATTGAGGTAAGTAATTCACTCTCTTATATTTGGTAATATTTTGTACAGTACATTTAATGCATGAAACGAGGAAATTTCGAGGCATGACTGAGTAACGAGAATCATTTTTAATCATTCTCTCTTTTCAATATAATGATTAGTAATATTCAGGTGTTTTGTTAAACATGAACATCATTTGTGACTTAGACCAACAGAAATTGTCTTAATTATCCTGGTTCTTTTGCAAAGTCAATTGTAACTAATGCTATTTGTATGCGGGACTGATTATCACAGCTATTGATGTTCATGAATTGTGAAATAGAAATAAGGATGATTTATTTTGATTCAGTTTTTCACACTCTGCTCGATGACACAGGGAATGACAGTTAATTTGTGGGCTCTATGTATTTTATGTGAAATATTATAAATAAAATCATATTTATTTTCGAAACCTTCCACTAGTTTTCTGTGTATGTTTTTGCTGTCGTGGATTTGATGAGTAAATTAACCGAAACTTCAACTTTTATTTTTTTATAGGATGTTGGATCCTGCCACTCTGATGTCCTGTGCCCTAGTGAATAAGACATGGCTGTCTTATATACACTGCGACTACGAGCTGAGATCTCGTGTCCACCAACATCTCCGTCTGTTGAGGAAGGAGAGGGCGATGCCTTTGAACGTCAGGATTCGCACTCTGCGGGGCGGTCAGAACGGGCGACCCTTCGATGCGAGAAACGAGTGTTATGAAATGAGGACTTTGAAATCAAATCGAGGTAAGAAGTTTTAGAAATATGTTATTATCTTTAATTTCTGTTTCTCATACACTGTCTCGTGTATGAAGAGTATTTGAATAGTATCTTCTGAGGAAGTTATGGATTGATTTACTGATAAACATTCTCTCATTTGCAGTTGTTTCCCCTGTGAAGAAACGTGGACCTGTCATAATATCCAGAGGTACAAACACGTTGATGAAAATGACCGTTCGCAAGGCCAGGAATGCCACCCGGAAAGGTAAGCGATGTTATCGTGTTTATACTTGAGAGAGCTTCGCCGTACCCCTTCGATTTCTAAATTTACTTACTTTTCTTTAAGTTTATCATCTTTTTGTGTTGCGCACAGCTGTTTGCAACCACTACACTCTCTATACAGTGAGTGTGGGATAGGCATATTAGTTTTTGATCTTCTAATATTTTATGTATTTTGGTCAAGTTTTGATTTAATTACAGTCTAAGAGCTAAAGTTACATCCGTATTTCAATTTCTATCTGTAAGTAGTCATACCATTTTGGTTTATGCATTTTACAAAGTTGTGCATTGGAAGATGAGTTTTTTTATGCTTTTGCATTAGGCACTTTTTTATTTTGTGTGCAAATCTGCATTTTTCACACTTCACATATGAGCTTTTTTTAATGCAATGTTTGACCTCTACTCTTGAGTGTCACCAGTATGCCTCGAGATAGGGGTGTCTGCGTCAGTTTCGCCAGAATGCGTTTTAAAAGCACTGCACGCATATGTAGTTGGAGCGAAGTACGCATATGGTTAGAGTTGCCCTGCCACTTGTAGTTGTCCTGCCACTACTGTACTTCTTTAGTAAAACACTGCCGTAGAATTTTGTTACACATTTACTGTTATTTGTATTGCATAATTGTTCCGTCGTAACGCAATTAATTTTTAATTTTCTAGCCGTGAGCACCATGCTTGGACTTCCTGTTGGCGCCGTGTCATCAAGTTCCAGTGCATCTTGCCAATCATCACGACCATACGGTGAGGGACACCGGCATGGGAGTGTTTCTAAGCGGAGCATGAGAGTATGACTATTGTGGATTGTTGATTTTTTTGAGTTGTTAACAGTATTTATTTATCTAAGGACCTTGAAAATAAATATTGTGAACAAATGTTTTGTACACTTATTTAAAAATTCCTCTTTGTCCTTATCCCTCGTTTTGCGTAACTTCCTCTTCCCTGTTTTCAATAATTTTGATAAGAGTTGTTGGGTATGATTTTTTTCTGGCACACCATTAACCCTTGCTTTTACTGTAGCCATGTGGTTGGGGCTGACAGGTTTGTTTTTTTTTTTTTTATGCCAACGTTCCTCAAGATATAATGATGACTAATTCTAATTTTTGTCTGGGAAAAAGTGTCACTCGTGGAAATTTTAGTATTCAATCCGCCCATATCCATTGCATTATACCTTTAATGACCAGGAGATAGATTTCTAGTTACTTTCATGCTATAGACACCTTGGTTCGTTTGCCTTACCCTCATCGTCTTTTGAGACAAGTTCACTTATTATATCACAAAGTGGAAGCTTTTGTTTTTTTCAATGGTTTCAAGGAACTCAGGAATTTACTCACTGCTGAGTGGTCGCCTGACGTAAGCCTGACATTACCTATCCTTCTAGGAAAACATTTTCAGCCTGGCAAGAAAAACGTCAAGGATGTCCCCCACCCTTGTGGGTTCATCGACAACCTGGGTAAAACCCTTGCTATGTAGGAGACCATTAGCAAGGTTTTGTGCTCTCACCTCCTGCTGTGTGTCCAATCCAACGGACTTCTGGCAAGTTAAGGTCTCCCGCTATTAGCGTTCGGCTTCCTGGGTTTTCCGCGCATGACTCTCCGAGGGCCTCGACTGTTATGAGTGCGTCATTCGGTTTTCTATAGACTGCTAAGAATCTGAGTAACTTTATATTATTTTCGCTTACTGTTTTGACGCATATCATTTCACAGTCCTGCCTTATCCGTTCAAATTGTCCAACTAACATCTTGATAGTAGTCCATATATGTAAGTAAAAGTATTAGGAATATTATTCAGTAGATGGATATAGACCCGTGATATACATGTAAGTCAACGTAATATTTCCTTGGTTTATGGGTTGATCATACATTGTTCTCCTGGCTGCTTTATAGTCTTCGCCTATCGTCCGGGAAGCGTTCGAGGTTCTGATTTGAATTGGGACGAGCTGTTGAGGAATCACCCTCTGGTGGTGGCTTGCACGGTTTGTAGTGGATGTAGATTAAAAATGTAGTTTTTACACTGCAAGCAGCACAAAGTGTCTCTTAAAAAAGTTTAGTGAAAAGATAAGGAATTTATCAGTTAAAGTACTGCAAATTACAACAAAAAGCTGATTTTTCTTGGTCAGAATTCACCTTTGGCATAAACCCTTGTGTGCTTATCGAAGAAAAAAATCGCTAATTCTTGTCACGAGACGAATCCTCACAAGCATGTACTACACTACATATATTATCACAATGGAGAGGGACCGTTAAAATATATGTATTTTGCAACTACACAAAGGAACAGAGACTTATGTAGAAAACATGCACGGGGATGGGATTAGGGGCTTTCGAAACCTCGTGATGGAAGAGGTTTCCAAGAAATGAAGAAGTATAAACAAGAGGAAAGAACCCTGTGGTACACCATACAGAAATAATAAATCGGATGGATTATGAGCGCTCTGAGGCACAATCTACATCTACGAAGTACCGTGCAAGCCACCACTAGGGTGTGTGGCACGGGGTGATTCCACACCAGGCTTGCAGCACTCGTCCCAGCAGAAGTCAGAACCTCGCACGTTCCCCCGGCCGCAAGGTGCAGACCAAAAAGCAGTCAGGAGAACAGTGTGCAGTCAAACCAGAAACTGGGAGAGTGCTACGTAAATGAACATGCAGAACAATGCTAAAGCCACATCTATTGGTTAATATTACTAATGCTATTAATTTATGAATTCCACGAGATGCTACTTCTTGCAGAGAACAAAATTTAAAAATGCCGGACATATCAAGCGATGTCAATGTGAAGTGTTAGCAATGATTTTATGTTATTAAACACAAATGAAAACTCTACCTGGTGACGGTGGTAGTTTCAGTAAAATGTCATGTCGGCTGTTGGAAGACTTTGATATGTACCATCACCACACCGTCACTGTCTTAGTATATCCATGGGTAGCGTTCATTTCCCAAAACGTCGTTCATCGAAAATTTGTTCTATGCGCATGCCTCCAAAAATTTACAAAAACTCATGTGAGATATTGTTTTAGGGGGGATTTAATGAAATCTTTCGTTCTCTTAAATAAGGGAAGTAGAGGGTCATACATCAGACCAAATTGTCTTTGGCGAAGAAGAGTTCGGAAAGGAAGAGGAGAAAAACGGTGGGAGATGGTAAACACCACAGCGAGATTAACGGCGGTTGAGGTGGAGGTAGATCGAAATTACCTTAAGTTCAGGTAATTGTTGTTCCTTTTATACGCGTCTCGTCAAGGTTTGATACTTACCAGCAATGCCATTTCCGGTATCATCTACATGATACCGGAACTTTATATTTTTAGGTTTGAGAGTAGGGCAGGGAGTAGATCATGTAATGGGTCATTAAGTAAAGGGGTCACCATGTACTCGTATATTGGTAGGAAAGAGCTTTTTTCAAATGCAGAATGACTTAATATCCGAAAGAAATAGAAACCGCGGCTCAGGTACATCAAAAACAAGTGCCTTTAATGATATAAAATACTCGATAGACAGGACTTGTAAGTCGTATCCCAGGGATTCCATTTCCATTGTGGTTGTTAATTGCCGTAGTATAAAAAACAAAGTCGCTGATTTTCACTATCTCATTGGGAGCACCGACGCTGATGTAGTAATAGGAACAGAAAGCTGGTTATTGAATGAAATTGCGGATGCCGAGATCTTTCCAAAATCATATGCAATATAAGGAAAAGACCGAACATGAGGAGGAGTATTTATCGCAGTCAAAGTTGAGTTCGTCAGCAGAGCCATAATATTTCCAGATAATGATTTATAAAGTGTGCGGTGTTCCGTTAAATGCTCACAAAAAGAATTTTTATTTGCACATGTTATAGAACACCCGATGCAGACTTAAATTCAGTTTTAGAGTTGGATAGACAGGTGAAACGTCTAACACGTCAAAATAATGAAAAGAACATAATTATCGGTGGTGATTTCAACGTTCCCTCGATTGACAGGAAGAAGTAATTGCTGCGATAGATCAATCATATGTAACTCCCACCCTCAATAGGTAGAGTAGAATTTTCACTTGTGTTTAATAACACAACATCATTACTAACACTTCACACCGCTTGATATGTCCGGCATTATTTTATTTTGTTCTCTGCATGAAGTAGCATCTCGCATCATTAAAACATTAACAGTACTAGTAATATTAACCACTAGATGTGTGTATAGCATTGTTCTGAATGTTTGCATGTTTACTTATTTATCACTTCTCCCGGTTTCTGGTTGGGCTAAGCACTGTTCTCCTGATTGCTTTTTGGCCTGCGATTAGCGGCCGGGAGGCGTGGGATGTTCTGATTTCTGCTGGGACGAGTGTTGAATGCCTGGTGTGAAATCACCCCCTGCCACACACCCTAGTGGTGGCTTAAACGGTACTTCGTAGATCTAGATACCCTGAAAGCCACCTCAATGTTGTGTGGTAGGGAGTGAGCTTTTTACAGCCCTATTCAAATTAATGTAGCTGCGACTTTTGATGCATTATCATAAATCGTTAATGCTTGTGAGGTGGTGAAACCTCACATGCAAGCACTACGCTATAGTTATACCACCAATTGTATAGATCTACATCTACATATTACCCTGCGAGCCACCACTAGGATGTTTGGCAGGGGGTGACAAGTCACCAAAATGCAGCATGCAAGCGGACCGCCACATGCACACCGCACGGTCATGAATATTAAGGATACTAACCAATTCCATCATTAACTAAAAACCATCATGCAGCATGCAAGAGAATCCCCACATGCACGCCACACATGTACGATGACACATAATATTCTACATGCTACTTAAGAGGGCAATCTGCCTATGAAGCTAGAACATGCTAAACATGCTGTTAGAATCACCATAAAACTCCGTAAAAATGCTTTAAGAAATACATAAGTTAGTAAGCTACACTACCAGTCAACTAATCTATTTCTAAGTCCTTACACAGCCGTTATAGTCTCTTATCGCTCGCGGAAAAAACGACATTTTAAATCTATCTGTTCTACAGTCTATCTCTCTTATTTTATTTTTATGATCTAATCTACCATAGTACGTTGGCGGTCGTAAAATATGATCGACTTCGTCGGAAAATAAACTACTCTTGAATTTACATAATAGATTTAGTCTTGTTTTCAATCTACGGTCTGACAGTGATTCCCATCCGAGTTGTTCTAAGAGGTCAGTAACACTAACAAGATTATCGTAACGGCTTTTCACGTACCTGGCTGCTCTTCTCTGTACACGTTCTATCTCTGTTTTTATGCCTGTTTCATGAGGATCCCAAACACTGGAAGCGTATTCTAAATGGGGTCGAACGAGGGAGAAGTAGTTTATTTCTCTCACTTTGTCGTCGCACTTGTCTAGAATTCTTTAAAAAAAATCCCAATTTACGATTAGCTTGACCTGTTATTTCCCGAATATGTTTATTCCACGATAGATCATTATTGAGCCTAACTCCGAGATATTTTACGGATTCTACCGTCTCTAATTGGGTATCCTGAATAGAGACCGTTTGTATTAATGTATTTTGCGACTACATAAAAGGACAGAGATGGAAAGTTATACTGCAGGTGTACTGTTAATACTTGGTAGCAGATGAGGATACAGGCATAAGTAAATCAACTAAACAGCTGCACTACCTATCCACAAACCTTATCGTAAGTCTCATTGAGAGCTGTTACGGTATCTACATCTACACAATACCCTGCAATACACCTCAGGGGTGTGTGGTAGGGGGTGAGTATTCACCAACATGCATTACACTATACCCAAAAGTTAGTGTAAGGACTAATTATTAATTAGCATAAATCGCTAATGTGTTTGTCACGAAGCGAAGCCTCACAAGCATGCACTACACTACAGATATTATCACAATCGAGAGGGGCCGTTAATATATATGTATTTTTCACCTGCACAAATGGACATAGACTCAAGACTTATGTAGAAAAGAAGCACGGTGTGCTGTTTTTACTAGGTAACAGATAAGGATTCAAGTTTTAGGGAGGAAGTACTACTACTAATAAGAGCTACACTATCTATCAGCAAACCTAGATTAAAGTCTCATTGGCAGCTGTTATGGTCCCTTATCGTCCGTCGGAAAAATGAAATTGTCATCTGTACGGCCTGCAGTCTTAATTTAAAAAATTTCTTAATTTTATTATCTTGATAAATATTCCCGTAGTATGAAAAAAAGGAACCTTGACCCCGACGTGATTTGAACACGCAACCTTCTGATCTGGAGTCAGACGCGCTACCATTGCGCCACGGAGTCAGATGGATGGAAGGCACAATTCTATCTTTCAAATTTGTACTTCCGTGATGTCTCGTACGTTGTATCCATTTTCACACGCAATATATTGTTCGGAGCTTAGTCTAATGTGTATATTTGATGACGGTGTTCAGTCCTTGGGGTATCCCATCCGCGTCTCCGAATAATCTTCCGATTTAGCAAGATGAAGGAGTCTACATCTACAAAATACCCTGCAAGCCACCTCAGGGGTGTGTGAGTCGAGGGTGCCGGTCCAAAATGGGCCTTGGTTAGGGATCTACATCTTCAAAATACCCTGCAAGGCACCTCAAGATTGTGTGGCATGGGGTGAGTAGTCACCAACACGCATTGCACGATACACTAAAAGTAGTGTAGTGTCAACTTTTGCCAATAAGTGAAGTTAGGTCAGTTATGCCAACTCTTCAATCAGTAATCGAATATAGTCGGAAGTTTATTTATCAATTGACCAATTAATCGGATGCTAAATAATCGATTAACTTATTATTGACGTCGTGTGCTTGTGCGAGTTTTCTGACACACACGATTTAATTTTCAACACTCTTCAATACTATCAGGTTTATTATCATAGTTGCTATTCATATTCTCCATGTTGCCCATTGAAAGTTTATTTTGGTTTGCCAGATAACTAAGTTTAAGTAGAAAAATGTTAACTGAACAGAGTCCTTGTTAGCCAATTCCAACAATGATACTTCCTTTCCAAAACATTCATATAAGACTGTTAACATTTCTATTGTTATAATTTTTTTGTACTCGACTATTCAGGAGTATAATGGTTAGCAACTACTCGCATTTATATTATGAGCTTTAATTACCCAGGTAAAAAGCTAGTACTGTGAACAAGACATAAGATATAGTTCATTTAGTCTATTTAATATTAGTCTCTAAAGTATCAATTTGTTAGTAATATGATTTTTATTTAAAGGTGATGAAACTTCCTCAATCGTGCCTTCTCCAAAGAGAATCGACAAGAATGCGTTACATAAAGACCTAGATGCTATAAATGAATGGTGCAATACTTGGCTGTTAGAATTAAATTTTAAAAAGTGCGTTGTTATGAAATTTTGGAAAAAGAATAACTCGGTTAACGATACGTACACAATTAATCAAACAGACTTATCAAATGTAGAGTCAGTTAAATACTTAGGCGTGACCCTTACTCAGGACCTGTCTTGGGGGAAACACGTTCGGGAAATCTGCGGACAGGCAAGTCGCAAATTGGGATTTATCAAAAGAATATTAGGAAAATGCGACGAGAAAGTTAAAGAGCGATGTTATTTTTCACTCGTGAGACCTCACTTGGAGTACGCCGCTAGCATATGGGACCCTTACGAAGTAGGACTAATCTCTGAAATAGATAGAATACAACGGAGAGCAGCAAGATTTGTGAAAGGTTGTTACGATAAACTTAGCAGTGTTACCGAATTGTTGAAGGAATTAGGGTGGGAATCTCTTACTGATCGAAGGGAGAAATACAGGTTAAATCTTTTGCGCAAACTCGGAGCAGACAGTTTTTTGCCGGACGTTCAACATATACTGCTAGAGCCAACGTACTATAGTAGAAGTGATCACAGGAATAAAATAAAGGAAATTGACTACCGAACCGATAGATTCAAAATGTCATTTTTCCTACGCACAATAAGGGATCATAATAGTTGCGATAGATCAATCATATGAAACTCCCACCCTCAATAGGTAGAGTAGAATTTCACTTGTGCTTAATAACACCACATTATTACTAACTCTTCACACCGGTCGAGTAGTCCGGCATTATTTTATTTTGTTCTTTGAATGAAGTAGCAGCTCGTAGCATTCATAAATTAACATTATTAGTAATATTAACCACTAGATGTGTGTATAGAGTTGTTCTGCATGTTTGCATGTTCATTTGCGTATCACTCTCCCAGTTTCTGGTTTGACTGCGCACTGTTCTCCTGACAGCTTTTTGGCCTGCGCCTAGCGCCAGGGGGAGCGTGCGAGGTTCTGATTTGTTCTGGGACGAGTGCTGCATGCCTGGTGTGGAATCACCCCGTGCCACACACCCTAGTGGTGGCTTGCACGGTACATCGTAGATGTAGATGAATCGTTTTTCCACCCCCACGGTGTCAGAAGGCAAGGTGTGACATCTATGGCCGCCATTAAGATGTCGGTGTCTTTGGGAAGGGGGGTGGGTTGAAGTGGTTCAAGGAAATGGTATGTGTCCTTGATGTAAGAGGGTAGGGAATGGACTATTGGTTGATGATAATACTCAACAAAAGCAGAGATGCGTTCAGTGGGGGAGTTATAGGAAGAGACTATGCGTCGGCCCGGGTTGCTAGGTTTGTGGACTTAGGGGAGAATATAGAAGTGAGGAGGAGACAACAAGGCAATATCACTGCACGTGAGGCCTTCTTGGGGACCTTTTTCCTGAAGGAAGGAGATGATCTCCTCGTGGAATTTGGGGTTGTGATCTGAGGAAATGGTCAGAGGTCAGAGGAAATGGTAGGAGGAGGGGTCAGAGAGTTACCTCCCCTTACACGGCCATTCCGCATTCCGAAGGCCTAAATTCTCTTCGTCACTACCTTGATGTCCACCCACCTCCTCTCATTCCCAGCTCTGATTTCCTCCTTGACCAATCCCATTTAATTCTCATGCACAACGCGTTTTCCTTCAACGACTGCTTTTTCGTACAAACCATAGTTTGCGCTATGGTAAGCCGAGTCAGCCCCTCATATACCAACCTATTCCTCGGCCTTGTAGAGGAGTCTTTCTTGTCCTCACACCCCCTCAAACCTCTTCTCTGGCTCCGTTATATTGAAGATATCTTCCTTCTTTGGCCCCACGACGTTGATTCATTAAATCCCTTCATTTCTTCCCTCAATGAATTCTCCCCTGTCTCTTTTACCTCCCACATCTCCTCCTCCTTTGTTACTTTCCTTGATGTAGATATATCTCTCTCCAACCACCAATTCACCACTTCTGTACACACAAAGCCTACTAAAAACAGCATTACCTCCACTACAACAGCTGTCACCCCTCTCACACTTAAATGTCCCTCCCCTACTCTCTTTCCATCAGTGGTCATCGCATTTGCAACAACCCTGAATCCCTAAATAAATTGCTATCCAACTTACACCTATCCCTTCTCCGACGAGGCTATCCAGATGCTCTTCTGGAAAAGAAAATCCTAAAAAAAATTCCTATTCCTCGAAATCTTCTCCTATCAATAACCACTATTACCTTTCCTTATGCACTACATACTTCTCTGGCATCCATTCCCTCAAAAGAACCCTTAAAAGCCTTTTTCCTATCCTGTATGACAACCTCACTACTAACAAAATCTTTCCAAAATGTCCCTCCCTCACTTTCAGACGCCCCCAAACCTCTCCATCATCTTTAAAACCGCCAACCCTCTTTTCAAATCCATTACCAAGACTGAAACCCCACCCAACCCATGTCATCGCCCTAGATGCAAGACGTGTCCCATTTTCATTACCAAACCTCTCCCCCAAAAATTTCGCGCTTTTCCTCTCCTCGTATCACTAGCAATGTTGTTTACATTCTCCTGTGCAATATATGTTGACGCTGTTTGCCCACGATATATTAGTCTCCGGAGAGGACAACATTCCAGTGGACGCGATTTTTCTTGATTTCAAAAAAGCATTTGATAAAGTGCCCCACGGAAAGTTATTAGTAAAACTAAAATCATACGTCCTAGACGATGATGTAATTTCCTGGATCAGAGAACTTTTGAGCGATCGCGTGAAAAGAGTAGTATTAGACGGCATAGCCTCCAACGAAGTTAGAGTCACATCTGGCGTCCCTCAGGGTAGTGTCATCGGCCCACTCCTCTTCCTACTCTATATCAACGATATTGGTGAAATAATAGACAGTAAACTTCGATTATTTGCAGACGACGCTGTAGTATACAGAGAAATCCGTAGCAGTGAAGATAAGGATAAACTAACGAACGACCTTACTGCAATCCGGGCATGGTGCGATGCGTGGCAGCTAGAGTTAAATTTGAAAAAATGCGTAGTAATGAAATTTTGGGGGAAAAATAACTCCCCACAACAGAGCTATTTCATTCAGGATACCCAATTAGAGACGGTAGAATCCGTAAAATATCTCGGAGTTAGGATCAATAATGATCTATCGTGGAATAAACATATTCGGGAAATAACAGGTCAAGCTAATCGTAAATTGGGATTTGTTAAAAGAATTCTAGGCAAGTGCGACGACAAAGTGAGAGAAATAAGCTACTTCTCCCTCGTTATACCCCATTTCGAATATGTTTCCAGTGTTTGGGATCCTCATGAAACAGGCTTAAAAACAGAGATAGAATGTGTACAGAGAAGAGCAGCCAGGTACGTGAAAAGCCGTTACGATAATCTTGTTAGTGTTACTGACCTCTTAGAACAACTCGGATGGGAATCACTGTCAGACCGTAGACTGAAAACAAGACTAAATCTATTACGCAAATTCAAGAGTAGTTTATTTTCCGACGAAGTTGATCATATTTTACGACCGCCAACGTACTATGGTAGATTAGATCATAAAAATAAAATAAGAGAGATAGACTGTAGAATAGATAGATTTAAAATGTCGTTTTTTCCGCGAGCGATAAGAGACTATAACGGCTGTGTAAGGACTTAGAAATAGATTAGTTGACTGGTAGTGTAGCTTACTAACTTATGTATTTCTTAAAGCATGTTTACGGAGTTTTATGGTGTTTCTTACAGCATGTTTTGCATGTTCTAGCTTCATAGGCAGATTGCCCTCTTAAGTAGCATGTAGAATATTATGTGTCATCGTACATGTTTGGCGTGCATGTGGGGATTCTCTTGCATGCTGCATGATGGTTTTTAGTTAATGATGGAATTGGTTAGTATCCTTAATATTCATGACCGTGCGGTGTGCATGTGGCGGTCCGCTTGCATGCTGCATTTTGGTGACTTGTCACCCCCTGCCAAACACCCTAGAGGTGGCTCGCAGGGTAATATGTAGATGTAGATGTAGATATGTGAGGCGTTCTATATTGATATCACCACTGGTCCTCTCAGCCTCCGAATCAACTGCCACAGAGCATCATGTAGTCCTTCCTCCCAAAATGCCTCTCTCCCCGTCCCCTCCCACGCCTCCACCTACAACCTTAAGTTTGACCGTTGTTTCAACGTAGTCGTCCTTGGTTCTCTTCCTCCATCGGCCTCTCCTCTTGATCTAAAGACCCTAGAGCAGGCACTTATTTATTTGTACCAGGCTTTCTCATTTCCTGGACCAACCCTGTTTAATATATACATGTCAGATTTCCCTAGAAACCAAGACAACTGGCTGACAGGTTTAGCATTATATGCAGACGATGTAGCCCTGCTGACTAAAAGTAAACAAGCAGATAAGGCTCGGATATATGCCCAGGATTGGCGAGATGAGGCGGTTGCGTGGTACGAAAAGTTGCGACTGACCTTAAATACAGATAAGACGCAGGCAATTATTTATTTAGCAGGCCAAAGACTATAAGCCCTACATGTTCGTGCCTGCGAATAGGGGAGCTGCAGATAGAGTGGGCATCCGTGGTTACGTACCTGGGAGTAAAACTGGACGATAAAACGTCTATGAGAAAACACATAAAAAGTGTTTCAGGGAAAGCAATGGGCATGAGAGCAAATCTGTCGGTTATTTTAAGAAATAACTCGACACCTAAGGCCATTAAGGTAAAAATGTACGAAACATTCCTTAGACCGGTAGTGCTATACGCAGTACAAGCCTGGGGAGGACTCTTAAATAAAGGAGCAATAAAGGAAATAGAAAAATATGAAAGGCAATGTATTAAATCAATAGTATTTTATAAAAAGAGAATTAAAAACGAGGCGGTCTACAGAAAATCAGGTATAACGCCAATAAGAGATATAATAATAAAACTAAAAAAGGACTATACAGAAAAACTAAAAAGTTCGGAGGTGAAGGTACTGAATGAGCTATCAAAAGGAAAGCAAGGATTAGAAGGATATATATATATATATATATATATATATATATATATATATATATATATATATATATATATATATATATATATATATATATATATATATATATATATATACGAGTTCGTGGAAAATCACACACGCGATAATTTAAATAAAAATAAACTTTGCCACAGGTGGGGCGGAAATAAATATAGAAACACAAAAAGAAGAACACTCACACACTATACGTTCTGATATTTCGACAGCCGAAAAGCTGCCTTTCTCACAGAAGGAAGGATACAGAATGATGGATAGGCATGGGACAAGGGGTAGAGTGAGGTAGGAGGAGAAACGGAGCTTTTACATTAACAATATTGACTTGGAATGTCAAAAATGGGACATAGGGCAAAAGCCAATTGATTGGCGTCCCCTGAGAAAAATGCTGCTTTGCAGCACAGACACACGGGCATTTCCTGGAATCAATCGAGCCTAATATTAATAACTCTTTCTTTCCCCCTTCCCCCTCCTCTTTTTTCTGTTAATACATTCCCCCTTCCCTCCCCTTCCTCTCGCCTTCCCTTCTCTCGCGCCTCCCTCCTCTTCCTTTCCCCTTCCCGCCACTTTTCCTCCCCTTCTTCTCCCCTACCTTATTTTCTTCGCCCTCACCAACCCTCTTCACCCTCTTCCTCCCTCAGTTCGTCTCTAGGCCACAACAATAAAAAATACACTGGACAGGGGGTGGGGAAAGAAAATTAAAAAGAGAAGACTTACTGGGAAGCATGTAAGCCCTTCGTCAGCTGGAGAAAAAGTCAACTTTATCTAAAATTGAAAACCTGTAGCAATTAGACGAGAGATGAAGAATATACGTGGTGAAATGAATCTATAGACTGCAATTTATAGAACCAATTTTTGATTTATGGGGCTGATAAGCTTAAAATAAACCAGGTACATTTTAAATGTTCCCATTGTTTGTCCATTGTACCTTATGATGGCTGCGTATTAGCTGAAACACGTGTTATACGAAGTTAATAACGTGGAAAGTACAATATCAGTCTTAAGGTATTAGAAGATAATATTCCACGACACCTCGCCTGTTACTGTTGAATTTAATTTAAAAAAACGGGTAAGAAACTCCATGGTGGCTCAGAAGTTCCTTCAACTACATCTACATATACGATGTACCGTGCAAGCCACCACTGGGATGTGTGGCACGGGGTGATTCCACACCAGGCATGCAGCACTCGTCCCAGAACAAATCCGAACCTCGCACGTTCCCCCTGGCTCTAGGCGCAGGCCAAAAGCAGTTGAGAGCAGTTCTTTAAGTAATGAGAGATGCTCTATAGTTGAATTTTACATCTACATGTACAAAATACCCTGCAAGCCACCTCAGGGGTGTGTGGCAGGGGGTGAGTAGTCACTAACATACATTACACTATACCCTAAAGTTAGTATAACTACGACTAATTATGCATTAGCATAAATCGATAATGCTTGTCACTTGTTTACATGTAAGGATGACGAGTGAGAAGAGCCTGAATTGGTTCTAAATCCATTGAAGTTGATGCCCTGACCTGAATTACTCATGGAGCCATAGGCACACTCCGCGTCGGCCGCTACACGGCTTCATGCGTTTATCCCATGTGGTGTGCAGTTCAATTTAGAAGGGTGAAGCACAGGACAAACTCTATCACGTAGTTGCCAACTTCTAACTTGATGTGCGACACGTCCTTAGTGTGCATGCCGATTGTACGATCAGTTACCTGCCGTTTGAGAGGACGTTTCTCGTCGTGCAAATACGACAAGACGCAAAATTTTAATTGATTCGTGAATCCTTACAATTCACAAGTAATCAGAGGCGTAGTGCTTGCTTTAAATGTTTTCTTGACTACGGGCGGGCGCATTATTGCCGAAATCCTGTAAGGAGTGGGTATAAAATACATGCCCATTTTTATGCATATTTTGGAAATTGTTAATGCTGAGATTACCATAGCATTATCATGTTTCATTATGCATATTTGTTTTTATCCGTATTTCTTCGATTCCGTTTTCTTTTCCTCCTAATTTTTCATGTCGGCGACCATACTGTCCATTACTTGCATCGGTTTGCAAGGTACTGTGAAAGAACAGAATTTATTCGGTGATGTTCTATTTGTTACGAATGAAACTTTGCAATAAACGAAACGATGCAGAAACAACTCATGATTTTAATTCATGGAAAGAGCTTCCATAAACTTGGAAGTTCGAATAGCCTATTCTGGTTCCCTTTTATTAATTTCCTTCGACGATTTCTCAGGGTTTGCTCATTTTAAATGGGAGTACGAGCACGATATGGGTCTTTTTGACCCATCTCGTGCGGTATCAGTGGAGGTTAACGATCATCCTTTCTCCAAGGCCACCAGGTGATTTCCGAAAAATCATGCCGATGTGACGTCAGAGATACGGATTTCGTTGTACAGCCTTCCGCACACAACACCTACCACTTAACTGGTGTATCATCATCGTCAGTGTTGTTGCTGCGAAGCAGCTTGTTTTTCAGTGACTGCTGCCGTTAGGCTAACTTTTGCCCTATGTCATTTATTGCGCCCTTGCCCGTTTAAATTTAGTGTATAACTGGTGTATGCAATCAATGGAACGGCCTTATTAATGAGGGCCGAGGTGTTTGACTCCGAGCATTTCTAGTTCACTTGGTTGGGTATTTCGCCGTATTCACGTAGCCCCACATGAATATTTTGCTGATTCCTTCGCTCCAACCTACTGTGGCCAGGAGGTCACATTTTTCCAGATTTGAATGCGTTTATTAGTTCTACGATTGTTTCCGTGAAGGAGTATGTTCTTGTCTTTGTGCTACCTTAATTCTGCAGTACTGAACTTATATATTATGTGGCGGTGTACTATTTGCCATTATTGCATTCCAGTGTTTGATTCGAACATTATTAGTGAAAATTGCCTGTGAATTCCCTGTAATTTTGCTCTCAAGTGCCGTATTGCGGGAGAAGAGTATGCGAATCGGTTGATTTGATGCCGATTTAATTAATTATTCGAGGTGATTTGGCGTAACGGTGGGCATCTACGTTGCCAAAATCGTGGGAATGACGTATTTTCATTGTGTATTCATTTTATTATTGTGAATTTCATTGCAGTGAGCATGAATGAAAGGATAAATTGTGAAATCTCAGTGAGACGACAAGTTTAAAATTTCGTGTGGAAAGCCTACTAGAAGTGCTTCGAAAATGATAATGCCTGACACCGGATAAAACTCCTCTCAAGAGCAGTCTTATGCTGCTGCATCGACGGGCGATATACTGGATTTTCTTCAAGTTATGGATTATCTATATATTAAAGTAAGTTATGTATTTAAGTTATATTTTTAAATTTACTCCTAAATATCATTATTAGAACTTGTGTTAGAACATGCTGGCATAAATTTCTTCGATGAGAAATTCTCAACTATTTCATTGAAAATATTTGTGATTGATATTTTTTCTACTCAGTGGCACTGTATGAGTAGTAGTAAGCCATTATGGTGGATGGTATTGGGTTTGCGAAATGTAGACATTAGTTGTTCGTATGAAGATCTCTTGAGTGAAGGTTCATTTGACCTCAACACAACCACCTAACATTGGTAGCATACATATAGTGTAGTGGATGAGTGTGAGGCTTCACCTCCTGACAAGCATTATCAATTTATGCTAATGCATCAATTGTCGTAGTTACACTAACTTTAATAGGGTATTGTGTAATGCATGTTGCTGACTACTCACCCCCTGCCACAAACCCTTGAGGTGGCTTGTAGGATATTCTACATATAAAAATACCCTGCAATCCACCTCAAGGGTGTGTGGCATGCGGTGAGTAGTCACCAACATGCATTACACAATATAAGATGAACAAAAGTTAAGGAAATATTTTGAAGGTACAAAAGCATACTCGTCGCCTATCGTGATCATGCTTGCTAGTTCTCATTCACAGCGTACTCATTGGTCGACAAGCCGCCTCGTTTATGAGGCTTCTCCTCCATATATGCACGGTACTATGTGGTTCAAAGGGGTTAGGAAATATATGTATTGTTTTCTTATTTACTATTATGTCTACATCCACTAATGGTACTAGGAGTTTGATGAGTGAAGACTTTTGTCCTGTAGTATCAGAAGCGGCTACAGTTCAAAACGATTGATCATACAGTTTTGGTCAGTACCCATAATTTAATATTTAATGCAATCATTTACTTGGTCAATGCGCTATTTGGTGAATGCCTATAATCATTATTGGTTTCACTTATCATATTATATCGGCGTGAAATATTTTCCGATTATTTCCTCGGCTTTTTGACTATAGTTTCGAACTGTTTCCCTGTATTTCTGAGGCAAACTTAATATCCTACAAGAGTAGACGAGCATTGAACTCTAGTTTTTTTTTTAATAAAAATTTCTCCGTAGCTCAATCTTTTTCAAAGTTTACAACCATCGTTGTTAGATTTACGAATGTTTGAGTTTCATGCATCGGCGTGTCCCGTAGTGGGTTGGTTACTCCAGCGCCATTACCTAGTTTCTATAGTTTAGTTGTCTGTTGTACCTTGCGCTTTATTAAGTGAATTATATTCGGGTTTATTGGAATAAGTAAATGTCACCAACTGAGCAAATTATCAAATTAGTTTTATCACGTAATTATTCGTTTTGAGAAACGTGGCTTGTTTTCTTTGTATTTTGTACTCTTTCTGCCTAGTTGAACAGCCCAGTGAAAGAGGTAGCTCTTATGCCAGTTTATAGTCATGCACCAATAACACCATTATGCTTTGACTTTATTCATTAGCATATTGTAACTAATTTAATGGAATACATATGTGGCTATGTAGATGATGATTTCTTGATTAGCGTGACTAGTAGCTTTCCACATTGTCAAGCAGACTTATGACCTTTTATCGTGTACTTCGCTTCTCCTAAGAATATTTACGTTTTACACTGCTTTTAACCTTTTTGAAATTGTACATATTTGCATTCGCAACAATTGTTCATGCAAATGAATCAGACTATGAGGAAATTAAAATAATATTTATATTAGTTCTGCTGCTATTTAAAAATTATGAGCAGTGACCTATAAAAACATTTCTACCGAAAATTCACTCTGTACAATTATTATTCATTTGGTCACTGAAAACTATTACCTGCTTGCTTCCCATAAGGAAAATCAAAGACTCGTCTATGTAAAAGTGAATTCTTCTGACTAACTGAAATACGAATTCATTTTGAAATTGACGAGTCATATATTTTCCTTAAGGGAAGCAGGCAGGTAATAGTTTTCAGTGACCAAATGAATATTAATTGTACAGAGTGAATTTCCGGTGCTGCTTTATAGTTTTTATAATGATCTGGAGATAATTATCTCAAATTTGATAATCGCTTACATTTCCAAGGCTTTGATTGGAATTTCAAGTTGTTTGTTGTGCGTGTTTTCTCAATGATTCAAACAATACTTTCTAGTATAAAAAGGAACGTTATCAACTCAGCGTAGCTTATTCTATGGATTTGCGGGAGGTGATTTTTTAAATTGCGCTAATAGATCTGTCGTACTCAAAACTCTTGATTATTTGAATTGATCATTCTTTATCGAATTTTAGAAGAAGAGCTATTTAAAAAGTTAATTAAAATAGGGAAAAACCACCAATGAAGAGTTACAATACTAATATTAAAAAACGACGTCATTAATTGAAAACTTGCATGAGTAATTTACCAAATAATCCACAGTCTATACCATTTGGTATTTAAAATTTTGAGAAATACACGAAATAATTGAAAAGTTTTTATGAATTGGGGTAAGCATTTACAATATCGAGTGCGAATCCAAAATTAGTCATAATAACTATTAAATAGCAAATAACATTAATCATTCGTTAACTTAATAGAAAACGAATCTGTTTTTATTCTTGTCTTTTTTATACTCTTTTGAGTTTCTTGGGAGTACCGTCGTAGATTTTTTATGTTGTACGATGAAATTTCAAATATACTTCCTTTCACTATTAATGGGATACAATTGGACAGGAGTTGGTATTGGCTGGAATTTACGTTGACATAGGAATTTACTGAAGTAGTACTTATTTTTAATATTTACTTAAGTAATACTTACCCTTTAACTTTTCCGGAGGTGTTACCTTTACAAAGCACTCCACGGCCGTTGTAACAGTCTAATTTTTTAAGAATCAAATTAAAGGCATCCGACACAGACTCACGAGGAAACGATACTTTATAATTTAAGCAAAGAAATATGAATTGACATTTGAGTAATCATTTATCTGTAATATAATAAACTTAATTTTGAAGCGCTACAAATTATAATAGTCTCATCTTCACTTTTATTTATTTGCCACATATTTAATGAGCTTTTCTTTTAATCTTTATGCTTCTGATGGTCTGCAGTTACTAATATTGTGCTTTCCAGCATGCTTTTACGTTATCATTACACCAGTATTATCAAGTTGATGCAATTTTATGTAATATCTCTAGATTTTAATAAGATTAATCACACATTGCTAACAATTAGCAGTTAATGTATATAACATCGATGAGGTCTTCTCTAGAATATTGTTTATTAATCTGGAATCCATATTATCTAAAATATGTTACCGCTATGGGGAGAGTTCAAAACAGGGTTTATGAGACTATTTGCATTTTAATATTACATGAAGAGAGGTAACGGAATATATAATCATATTCTGACGAGTTTGAGTTTAAAACCTCATTCAAATCGAAGAAAGGATTGACATACCCTTCTTTCAGTCTCCTCTTCCATTCCTCTCGGACCAGGGCGTCCTAAATTTTTCATTTAATAAAATAATATGCTTCAACTTACCAGTTCTTATCATAATCAGAATACTATTGATATGCTATAGATATTTAATATTATTTCATTTCCACATTAATCATTTGTTCTGTCTGTTTAGGGGTCCATGACAAATTACAAAGGCTTATGATAAAATAAACTTTTCTCAGACATTCATCATAACATAGGTTCTTCTACCCGATAGATTACTCTGATGATGATGAATTATAAAATCTAGACATTTTTATCCTGCACATACATTTTAAATAATTGAATTACTGCCTGTGCCTTCTAAATTTTTACTCTAATTAATTTGGTGTTAATATTTATCGTATTTAGACCATACATATTTTTTGTGCATTTTCTATGGCCAATTTACTTAGGAGATTCTGTTATATTGTTATATAGTTTTTTAGTTGCATAAGGGATCATGGTCCGTAAATAATATTAAATTTCAATTATATGAATAACCGTGTGCTAACCATTTACGCGGAATAGCGCTCAATTGATGCTTTCACCCGCTGCATATTTAAAAAAAATATAACTTATGCATTAATGCTTTTAACACGTTCAGCGCGGCATGACCCACCGGTGGGTCATGGCTTGCCTATCCCCCTGGGCGTCATGACCCACCGGTGGGTCATGGGTTTCCAAGCTCTCTGGGCGGCATGACCCACCGGTGGGTCATGCCTGCCATAAGAATTAAAGGAGATTCCGTCCACGTACGCCTATGAGGACGGACTGCAACGTCCTTTTCCGCCCACGAAGTGGTTTTACTGATGACAATCTGATGTTTTTACTAACAGAAAGGTAGTAAGTAAAATGATGGGCAGTGAAGTAAAGATTTAGTTTTTCGAGTGTTTTATCTGTAATTATATGTTAACTATTATCAGTATTTTGTATTTACGCAATTGGAAATTGAAATTTTATAAAACGTGGTAACAACTAGATTCAAAATTGTTTTGAAATACGTACGTACTCCTTGTATTGCAGATTGCCTACCCATCTTTTACAGGGGTTAACAACATTTCTGCGACTTGCGTCTCATTAGAAATTCTCAATTGTATTAATTTTGTTAGCAGTTTTATGAATTTTATACAATAACAAAACAACATTTTGATATAAAATTAAGTATACGGCAGTCATATGGAAGGTAGTCGATAGCTACACATAGTTGAACCGTTATTAAGCTGTTATTTTCTACAATACGGTAATCACACTATGCTAAATTGTACGATGCCTTACCATGTCGATCCAGTTGATAAATAGTTATCAAAATGTAAATAAATTTTGCTTAGGTTTAATTTACATTATCCATGTAGAATGTCGTACAGTTATACTTTACTATTTTCGAGGCATAATGCATCGCTAGAAACGGAGCACATCGTAGGATGCCCATCACATTCCTCACAAAATGTGTTTACTTTTTTAGCTTTTGAGTTTGCTTCTTTTGTTCCCTTTTCTTTCCGTATGGTTTCATAGTAAGTGAGGCATCTCTTCCAAATAATCCTTGCAGGGCCTTCGTATTTTTTTTTGTGGGATCCCTTCTCTTCTTCGAAGACGGCCCCAGTGGCCTCGCTAGAGTCAACTTCATCTTTCAAAAGTCCTTCAATAACATATCAGGGATCTTTCGGGGTTTGCACCGGGTAGTTAGGTCCATGGCGGCCGCCATGGACCTAACTACCCGGTGCAAACCCCGAAAGATCCCTGATATAAATCTTCGCCGGGAAAGCCTGAAATCATTCATCCTTCAATAACCTTTTCTCGAAAAATCAGCTTTTCAATTTTTTTATTTTGGCCATAATTGCTGTATAACACTCATGAATTGACCATGCATCTTCCAAGAAGCAGTTCTTGTGTCGATTTCTAGTATTAATTGAGGAATCGTCTAATGCAGTTATAGTTTGCAAACATTTGGTCTGAAATATGTAGCACTATTGTACGTCATAATGGATTTTGGTTTCATTCTTATCTCCCCTCGCTTAGATTTTGACTTTGTTGTAACCAAAGTCTCAACAAGCTTAGGATTAGAGGAAATCATCATCACGGGTATTTTGTCCTGCCATTTCATAGTTCTGACGCCTTTTCCATTTTCCCTAGCAAAGTGTTGACTCCTTTTCAATTTTTTTGGCGAACCTCTGGTGGGTACCTTTACGATTCACTCGCAGTGTGCTGAAAACCTATGTTCTCCTTCCTATTTCCTCCCAGCATCTAAAAGTCTCTCAGTCAACTGTAGCACAACTTTGTGGCTATGACCAACATTCTCCCTCGGCTCAGGCGCTTCGCTTTTCCCTGTGTACTTAATCCTGGAGATAATGCATGAATGAGTCATGAGTGCGCAACTTACGGAATTTGATGCCATATTGATGAGCCTTTACTGGTAAGTATTGCCTCAAATGTAGTGGACATCTCAAATGCACCATAGATTCATCTAGCACAATATTTTCCCCAGGAGTGAGCGTGGAATGAAATACCCCACGGAGCAGGTCGAGGAGTGGCCTCGCTTTGGCTAATCTATCAGTTTTTGCCGTCAAATCAGCATTGTTGTCGACATGAAAACATTTCAATGTTAGCTGAAATCCATCCCGACTCAAGTTATTCCTGATCAATTAATTTCCGTACAATGGTTTCTGAGACCAATAGAGCAGCATTTTGGGTGAATGGTTAATACCCATCGCAATCAGGATGGCAATGAATTTGCGTATTTCACCCTCATTTGCTTCTTTCCACTTCTGAATCCTGGATCGTTGGCTAATCACTTCAGAATCTATGAACTGACTTGTATATCTATTAGTCTCTTCTACTATAAGTGTTTGCACTTCGTCGTTTAGGAAATGTTTGTAAATACCCACCGTATCTCAAAGGTCCAATTGTATGCCTAAGCTAACACCACCATAAAAGGTAAATCTTCTCATAGTATTGGTGCAGTCTCCCCATTCATCAGAACTTGACGATGAAGTCACACGCTCTTCCTCTTCAGATGAAAAATCTTCCCCACTTTCCTCCTCTGAATGCGAAGAATCACTGTCTTCTTCGAAATCGGATGGGATATAAGAATCATTGGAGTCAGAGGAACTATATTGAGATGCATCTGAATCACCCATCGCTTCTAATTTTATTCTATCACTGAAATCACAAAAAATAATTTCCCGAGAAGAAACCCAGCAAAATAAAGTCTTATATCTCGTGTGTCACTCGTATATTAGCCAAGACTAAGAGTCCTCCAAAATTTTCTAAAATAATATATAGAGAGCTAGTGGTGGGTGGGTGGTAGGTGGGGGTGAGAGGGGGTGAAATAGGAGTGAAAATTGTCCAATGACCAATAAGTTAGAATATCGGTAAAAGGATATAGGGATGATCGAGGCATTGAACAGCCGCACAGTCACAAACCTTCTAAAGAATTCTGAAGAATCTATTTTTCGGTGGAGTACAATGTGGAAGAAAGAAAGGCTAACCCTCCCACGGCTTATGCAAAAAAAATGTTTTTATTATTGTACATGTAAAAAATGAAACTGACTGCAGATTGGTCTCCTAGTGGTTACATAAAACAGCCAATTGTGGGTAAGCGGCCTTCTAACGATAACAGCTGAACCCATGTGCGGGTCTGCCTGCAAAAAAACTGGAAGCAAATCTTCGCTTATGCAGATAAAAATTTGGTTTCTTACTTGCCGTGAAAGGAAAATATAGATTCAAAGGTTCCACCTCTACCACCACCCCTCCCATAGGAGGCGTGAGGATGCGTGAGGAATGAGTTCAGCCCTCGTCTACGCTAAGGGTGGGACATGTGCGGAGAGGCCGGTCGCCATGCTCTAGGAAATCCCAAGAAAAGGCAACCCTGGCATAATCCCTGGACTGAGCCGTCGTGTCGGTCACCAGCGTCACAAGGGTAGAGGTTTTCCTGGTGGGTGCTTGGGATAATCGTTTTCATGACCGTCTGCAAGTATGCACCATAGACCCTTTACCAATGGCAGCAGGAGGACAGTTTAGTCCTTTCATAGATAAGACTAAGTTGTCCTACCGCTGCATTTTGTTCTCAAAGCCATAAAACCAAAGAAGGGCATTGTAGCGAAAGAGGAAGGGTTTAGTGAAGGCTCTGGAAGAAAAATTCGAAGCAGTTGCTAAAAACGATGTAACACTGAATTTGTTCCGATACAACATATTCATGAATGCTTTTGTGCTGCATCAATTTCCATACCTAAAAACACTGCTCATTTGTATATTTTTAAGGTATTTTAGGTGAACGTAAACATATATCGAAGAAAATTCAACGCGTAAGCAGTGGTTGCATACACCCAAGGGAATTAATTAATTACTCGATATTGGCGCATCAGTTTTCCAAAATTTGTTGAAATTCATCATTTTAAATCTCACATAAGTAATGTACAATAATGAAAAACAATAATTGATCGATTTCATTTTTTCAAAGAAAATTCAACGCGTAAGCAGTGGTTGCATACACCAAAGGGGATTAATTAATTACTCGATATTGGCGCATCGGTTTTCCAAAATTTGTTGAAATTCATCATTTTAAATCTTACCAAAGTAATGTACATTGATAAAAAACACTAAATGATCGATTTCATTTTTATGAAAATTGACGCCCGCGGCGAAAAAACGGCAAATTTCACGTTCGCCCAAGGGGAAAAAACGGCAATTTCACGTTCGCCGCGAACGTGTTAAATGCATTGTTTATTGCTATTTTTTGAGTTTATACTCTACAATATTTATTTAAAATCTATCATATTTTTTAATCTTCAAAAATTTAATCTTATGGCATTCTCTCTAGTGGTCTTTGAATTTGATCATTGAAAGGGTATGGGAATCCGTTACAAGCAATAGACCAATAGACGCGTCTAGTTGCAACTACCTTTCACTTTTGAGGGAGGGGTGGGTTGGCGCTGCAGTTGCAACGGCCGTTGATGCTGTGGAACTATAAATAGGCGGGTCCCTCTACACCTATTCGCATTTTCTGCTCCATTGTGTTGAAGTGTAAACCTTTAGTAGTGAGTCTGCAACGATTGTCACGTATTGTTCACGAGTGAGTACTCCGTGGTGTATTATTTTTTGTGAGAGATTAACTTCTGATACCTCTGCTGTGCTTGGCGATGGATTCCTTCATCTCGCTCCTTTGCTTCATGGGAAGCCGGACGGACGACGATTCTCCCAGGTTCGACATCCTTGGAAGTCTTCCTCCGGAAATGGTCATCAAGATATTAAGGTGAGAAATTCACACATTCATATTCTCGCGAAAGTCAATTTTGATCATATTATAAAGTTGACATTATGTTGATAATTTATTTTCTGAAATTTTCGTGCGGTTTTGTTAGAGTTAATATATGCATATTTATTATTATAGCCAAACAACATACGCAATTTACCCTTTATACATTGAAATAATGAAGAGCATTAGATTATTACGATGAACTATGCATCTATAACGCCCTAGAATATCATTTTACTTGAATGTGAAGCCTATTATGCACTTGAGTCACTGCTATTGTTTAAAATTATCATTTTTGGTTTGCTAAATTCTTGGTTTGTGGTGCATCCGAAATGTATAGGGTATAGTGTAATGCATGGTGGTGAATACTCACCCCCTGCTACACACCCCTGTGGTGGCATGCAGTGTATTTTGTAGATATAGATTTGTATTTTTATGAGTGTGAGTAAAATTGATCTACAGTCGTGAAATTCCTGATTTGTACGCTAATTTATGGTGGATTGTATTTCACATATTAGGAAGTACATTTGTAGAAGATGAGTATCGGATTCAATTTTGACTATTATTTAATGTATTACTGACTACGATGCTACTAACTGCTGCTTAGTCTTTAAACTTAATCAATGGTCCAGGATTATTACGACTCTTTTATTCTTTCGATAATTTATTTGATCTTTTATCGGTAGAAATAAAGGCACTAAGTACTAATTCTCTTTTCTAAATTATTGTATAGGATGCTGGATCCTGCTGCATTGCTTTCTTGTTCCCTCGTGAGTAAGACTTGGCTGTCCTATATTCACTCCGATGTCGAACTGAGGTCTCGAGTTCGCCAGCACCTCCGTTGTTTGAGGAGAGAGAGGATGAAGCCTTTGAACATTAAGATGAGAGTATTCAGGAACCATCCCAACGCTCAACCCTTTGAGGCGAGGAATGAGCGATTTGAGATGAAGACAATCTCATCGAAACATGGTAATTTTGTACTTCATCCTTAGGCATATCTTATTCCTTTTCCTGGAATCTAAATGTTCGTACTTACACGAGTTGTATTGTATTTTAATGATCCTCGCATTTTTTTATTACAGGGATTTCGTCTACGCAAAAACGTGCACCAATGACCATAACCAAAGGAAAGAAGTCATCAATGAAGATGACAATTCGAAAGGCTAAAGACTCCTCTATTTCGGGTAAGTAATTTACTGGAAGTTATGTGGTTGCGAAACATTAAACGTTGCCTGAAGCGATCATTCATTACAGCCCACACTGTGCTGACTTTCATTGTTATATGATCATTGGTGGAGTTCACAACTTTTGATTCGATTTTCTGAAATAATTATAGCTTGGATTTCTGTAGTTTCACTACGATATTATTTTTTCCTAGATTGAGATTAAATTACTTCTGTATTTTCAGTTTTGTGTTATTCTAAGAATAAGAGCCAGTATGCAATTGCATTAAGATTTCCTATACTCTTTAGGGCAGTGAATGATTTACCATGGCTAATTATTTCTTCGATGTTACAGCACTGGGTTGCATTCTTGGATTACCCACGACCGTGGAATCGACCTTTTCCGGATCTTCCGGCCTGTACCATCCAGCCGGGATGGATGCCGGAAGGAATTCCAGGAGATCAACTTCAATAAATGTTGTGAGAATATGACGCTTATGTTATCATAGTCTACGCAATGTGTTATTAGCGCATTTAAACAGTGGAATCTGGGCAATAAATCGTTGGGAGAAAATTTTGCGTACATTTTATTTCTAATTTCTTTTTCCTCTCTCCGTGAATGATAACGTGATGGCATGATAGCTCCCTGGTCGCTTCTTGAGTCGTTCATTTTTTTCGAAAATGGAAATTAAGATGCGTGGGGTTGTCTTAGATAAGAAGGTGGATGTTGATAAACAAGGTGGTTCTCGAAATGTCTGTTCATATATTGCAAAGGTTATGTGCTGCAGTGTGTTGAAGGAAATTTTGGTTGCAAATCTATCTAATTGCTATTACTTTGACCATGGGTTATGAATTAGATCGTTATACATTTGCTGATAATAGCAAATTTGAAGACATCCATATCGATCGTGACGTAGGTATTTACATTTTATTCAGTATATGTTTAAGAATATGATTTCTCGATAAGAAAGCTGTTTACTGATCTTTCGTTCGTACCCTGAGGTTTGGATAGATTTGCATTGAGCCGCGTCATGAAATTCCTGTATCACTGATTGGAGATCGATTTTCGGCTGGTCTCCTAATTTCCACTCCTTTCATTAAGATTGCGGTGCCATTTTCGACGCTTTTCGCCGAGGATGATCAGGTGATGATCTACTTTGATATCATCACTATCAAGACAACGATTCGATTTTATATGTGCTGCAAGGTAAGAAAAACTGACGTCATACTGAGCAAAAATTTTAAATGAAATCTTACGTTCTCTTAAAATGGAGGAGGATCGTAAATAAAAAAGTATCGTCTTACCTATTGCTTGAATGCCAGGTGGTGGAGATCAGTTTGGAAAGGAAGAGGAGAAATGCGGACGGAGATGGAAAATACCGCGGCGAGATTGACGTCGGCTGAGGTGGAGGTCGATCGATATCACCTCAAGTTCAGGTAATTGTTGTTCTTTTTATTCGCGTCTCTTCAAGATTTGATACTTGCCAGCAATGTCATTTCCGGTATCATCTACATAATACCCAGCGAGCCACCTAAAGGTTTTGTGTCAGGGGTGAGCTGTCACCAACATGCATTACACTATGCCCTATTAAAAATAACTACGACTTTAGATGCATTATCGTAATTCGTTGATGTTTTTCAGGAGGCAAATCCTCACAAGCGAGCACTACGCTATAGTTATGCCACCAATGTAAGAGAGACCGTTTGTATTAATGCATTTTGTAACAGCATAGGAGGGCAGAGATACAAAATTATACTGCATACATGCACGGCGTACTGTTAGTATTAGGTAGCAGATGAAGATACAAGCATTAGTAAATCAACTAGCCAGCTACACTACCTTTCCACAAACGTAGTTAAAAATCTCAATGTCAGCTGTTATGGTTTATTATCGCTCACGGTTCATTTAAGTATTCCATCGACTGATTGGTAGGTTCTTGGACAGTTCCCATCCTGCATCCCAATTTCATAGAAATTGATTCGCATGCCCTCGTAAGGAGGTCCCGCCATTAGATCCCTCTTAAATTCTTCATATCTTCTATCTCTTATTTCGTCAAGAATTCCTATCCTCTTCCTACCTCTTCCTCGCTTCCCCAGTGTTCTCCCCTCCATCACCCTCTTCAGCATGCCTTCTCATCTCAAAACCTCCTCCATCTGGTTTATCTTCATTCTATACCTTTCGCACTGCACCTTAACGCATTCGCCATATACTGTAACCTCTTGGCGGACTGACTATCCAATGCTTGATTCCCCTCCTTCCTTTATCCCTACTGGGCGCCGGCCTGCCACGATGGAAACAACGGTTCCCGATCAGTCACCGAAGTTAAGCACCGTTGGGCTCGGCTCGAGTTTGGAGGAGTGATCCTCCGATTCGTCCGGACGCTGTAGCACCTGTCAGCACGTGGCAGACAGTATGTGCGAGATGACCTTAGCCGTCGAAGCACGTTAAAATAAAATACTACTACTACTCTATCCCTATCCCCCCATGCCTCTGCGCATGCCGCTAGCGGTAAAAATTAAATTTTAAATCTGTCCGGCCTACAGTCTAGTTCCCTAATTTTATTCTTGTGATCAGATATCCTGCAGTGTGACAAAAAAGTAACATTGACCCCGACGTGATTTGAACACGCAACCTTCTGATCTGGAGTCAGACGCGCTACCGTTGCGCCACGGAGTCACACATCATTGAGAGGCAATCCTACCTTCCCAATCGGTATCTCCGTAAATCTTGTACGTATTGATTTCCACCCGCAATACATTGCTCGGGGCTTAACCTAATAATTATGTTTATATTTTATCACGGTGTTCATTCTTCGGGGTATTAAATCCGCGTCTACGAATAACCTTTGATATAGCTAGTTGAAGGAGTCGAGGGTGCCGGTCCAGGATGGGCCATGATTAGGGATCTACATCTACAAAATACCCTACAAGCTACCTCAAGGGTGTGTGGCAGGGGGTGCGTAGTCACCAGCATGCATTACACTATACGCTAAAGGTAGTGTCATGTCAACTTTTCCGAATAAGTGAGGCAAGGTTAGTGATGCCAACTTTTCACTCAGTAATCGGTTACCTGTAATGGATTATAATCGGGAGTTCATTAATCGTTTAGAACCAAATAATCGCTTAATGTACCATTTACGTAGTGTGCTTGTGCTTCTGTCTTCATGACACACTGTCACAATTTAATTTTAAACACTCGTGAAGGCTATCTGGTTCATTATAATGGTTACTCATGGATCCTCTCCATCTTGCCCATTGAAAATTTATTTTGGATGTGTGTCAGATAACTAAGGGTAGGTAAAAGATTTTAACTGGGGGTTATTCTGTAATTCCACTTCCGAAATAGCTCTTTTGGAAGAGAACCAAATCAAATGAACGATTATTTGAACTATTCAGCTCTTGAAGTACTCATTTGGAAGCTCACTTCCAAGGAGGTTAAAATGAAATGGAGGAGGCATGACCGTGAACGCTCATGGGCTTAAGTGAATCAAGAATAGGGGTGCTTGGGAAGGATTTTGTGCCGAGTAGGTGTTGCCAAACCAGTCACAAAACGTCGCTTTGTCTGTGTTTTTTAACTTAGATTTGACGAAAATCGAACGCGACCGCCGGACACGTAAGCCAGAGGAAGGTCTAAATTGTGCCGACTGCGATGGTGGAATTAGCTTCAAGAATCAAGTGGTATGTCGCCTCCATTTCTTTTCTAACCTCCTTGCTCACTTACACGTCCAAAAGATCTGGCAATGAACCATTATTGGCCGAAATGAACGCGATGGTCGATGGTCTCGCCGTCTGGCGGGCAAGGTTTACAACGCCACTTTCGGTAATATTCGCCATGTAAGGAGAGATCCGTGACGTCATGTTCCGTGAGGTCGAAATTACAGAATAAACCCGTGAACCCTCTGTAAGCCAATTCCAACAATTAAACTGCATACCCAAAATATTCAATGAAGATAGCTAAAATTTCTATTATTATAATTTTTTTGTACACGATTATTCAGGAATACAATGGTTAGCGACTACTCGCATTTATATTATGAGCTTTAGTTACCCACGTAACAAGCTAGTGATGTGAAACAGACATAAATATAGTTCATGTAGCCTATTCAATATTAGTCTCTAAATTATCAATTACATTGTAACATGATTTTTATTTAAAAAGTGATGAAACTTCCTCAACTCTGCCTGATTAAAGTTCCTAATGATCAGGAACTCAATCACTTATAAAATCATTTTCTAACCTCTTAAAAAATGGCAACCCGCGAGATGTCGGTAAAATCGGCACCAACTAATCGGTTACCGGTTATAATCGGACCTTCCATAACCGATTAATATAATCGAATAATTTTTGTTCAATAATAGATTAACGTGTAATTAATTGAAACTGCAGTAGTTGTACTGTCCACTTATATTTAATTTGAAATATTACACTACACGTGTTTTGACGCTTGGGGCGTCATCATCAGGTATCGAAACACGTGTAGTGTAATATTTTACATTAAATATAAGTGGACAACTTAACTACAGCAGTTTTATTTAATTACTGAAATGCTGTTCCACCACGTACCACCAGATACAATCGAATTTAATCTAGTAATGTGCTCGATTACTTGCATCCCTAGTCGTGATCATATCAATGTAAACTTCAAGCCTGTCCCACACTAATCGGCACTTAAGACCACCCTATATAACCCTCATATAGGATTTTTGGGAGAGAAGGCATTGCGATAAAAGTGAAGGGATGGAAGAACGCCGCCTTTGGAACAATTATATCTGTCAATAGTAGGGCGAGCGAGAACGTGCAACTCTTGCCTTGACCTTGAATAGGTATAAATTACAACTGGTTTAGGTGCCTGACCCTTGAAGCTCGTGGAGCTGCAAGCTGGGTGGCGAGGAAGACGGACGAGGAGGTACTGCTTATGATGGGAGAGGAAACAAAATTGGTAGTAGATATTCGGAGAAGGCAGAAAAGGCTGATGAAGGAAATTTGAGAAGCAAGGGCATGTTGATAAGTGTGATAAATGGTTTAACGCTGTGGTTGCGTAGAAAATGATGGAAGAGGACAAGATTTTTTGACTAGTGGCTGAAAGTATAAGGATTTTAAGAGAGATCTCGTGACTAGCCGTTTACACGACGGAAATTGAGGAGATATCAAAGAATTTTGGATGTAAGGATTAGGACTGTCTCAAAATATGACAATCAGCTGATAGAATACGTATATATGAATCATGCAATTAAGTAGGCATAAATGAGATCGCATGGGGAATGAAATGATTTTGAATGTCGACGAGGAATAGTTTGTGGGGTTGTAAAAGTGGGTTTGAGTCCATGAAGAGGGCACTTAGAGTTAGAGGAATGGAAAAGAGAATCGTTTTTCCATCCAAACGGTGTCTAAAGGCGGTCTGGAGGCGAGGCCAACAGCAAATACTCCAAGATGCCCTTGCATTTGGTAAAAGCAACAACCGGTTGATTGGCAAAATGCAGATAAATATTTAGAAGTTGCGTTTGACAGTTATCTTTATATGCCAAGTAGAGAAAATAATTGGGCGGGCTATGGGAGCAAGATCCTCCCTATCGCCAAAACTAAACAACAACGCAACTCCCCAAAATGCTAAGAAATTAATATATGTTGCATTTATTAAACCTAAATTATTATATGCCAGATGGCGTTGAGCAGGCCTATTGGAAAAGTTACAAATAACTGAAAGGAAAATTATAAGACCTATATTCCAAATTCCATAACTTTTAAACAACGCCGGGCTGTATTTCAGAACAGGAATCACAAAATTAAAGATGCGTATCCAGCAACAAGCTGGAAACTACTTTTAAAAACTAAGAGAAAGTAGTGTTGAACATTTTAATATTCTGGGTAAAAATTAAAATATGGAATACAATAAATATAAAAGGCCCGAAAGGATTATAGTTAATTAAATGCAAGGGTAGCGTTGAAAATGTGATATCAAAGAAGTCGGTCGCAGAGCAAAAGCTTCATCTATAAATATAAATAAGAATGTTTGTCTGTCGTTGGCCTGTTTGTTTGTGTCTTTGGTTTTTATACAATCTACAGTTCTACTCTGATCGTGTTGTTTGTTCGTGACTCAATTCGTATTTGTCCGAATATTGCGTTTTTATCTGCAAAAATTCACATTTTCCTTCAAATCAAGAATATCATATTTCCTATGCTCAGTTGGGCTGATAAGGAAGGCTAAGCATTGGGTTTGGTACAGTGGTTAATTTTTTTACTTTGTGGAACTAATTACACTCAATAAAGAGAGTTAAATTTAATTTTATCAGATACCCTAAAGAATGAAGTTACTCATTTTTTCAATTGATTCCCGTCTTATATGATGAGTTATGAAGGAAGTGTGATCTTGATCATATAATAAGAGCAAACTCCGAGAATAGCTGCTTTCCAGTGGAGGGCCACTTTCAATGTCGAGGTGACCTTCGGTGTCACGCTTGTGTTTGAGTCCATGGCTCATGGAGCTTTCCTCGTGCCAGCTATGAGTAAATATTATCTCAGTCGTGCATATACACACTATTTCGAATTTCTGTATGCGGCGGGAACATTCATTTTCCAGGGGAGACTTATACTCGTGTGCCGACTCCACTTCCATTGAACACCGTCCGAACTTGGCGGTGACCTTACTGCACTTCCTGTTGACAAATTGACGAGAAATTCGTTCGGTAGTATGCGGTCGTTTCCTCATAAGCGGCTTATGAGAGAAATACCGTTCGGAGGGAAAATAATGAAAATTGGACAGCAGTGCATAAACCATTGCGTTCGGTAGAATATGTTACTTTATAAATTTATCAGTGTTAAAATATAAAATTTAACAGTAACGAGCAAAATTTATGTTTCCCATTGGCGATGTCGTTGATATGTTGAATGTATTCGTAAATAAAGCTAAGTCGAAAAATCATACAAATGAAAACTTCGTAGAAATATTAAGGGACCCCTCTGTCGGTTGTGTGTAGACTGCAGTTTTTGTTGTACCTTATTTCTATGTTCTAAGTGTTCTACCTTATTTCATTATTATTATTTACGATAGCCTAGATCAGTGGTTGGGAACTGATGACATGCGGATAACTTAGTGACCCACTGGGAAAATTTTAGTGACACTGGGTTCATTTTATTTACATGGTTTCACTTCTCTGCTAACAATTTATGATTTCTTTCAAGTTGTGAATATAGATTTGATGATAATAAATTTGTAATTCTATATTTTCGGTGTATTTGATTATCCCATCTGCATAATGTTTTTATTTTCTGTATTCAAAGATAATGCGTAATATAAAATAAAAGTGATGCAACCCACCAGCAAAAATATTTTGTGAAAAAAACGTTGCCGACCACCGGTCTGGATGATCATTGAGCGAAGTATACATGGTAGTTCATTTGTCGGATATCTGAATATGAATTATAAACACTGGGTGCTGTCCTGTTGACTTGTTCGACATTTGTGTGACAGATTTTTCCTTGCCTAAATTTATGTCTTTATGTATCAAAATACCCTTCCTTTCGCTGCGATAGTTAACATACTCTCGAGTGAATGGCCCGTACATGTCAGAACATGAGTTCAACAAAATGATCTAATTTATCCCTTAAGTTTTCATTCAAAATATATATACCTGAGGTTGAAATGTATGACTTTGAATCCGGGTTATGCCTCTTTTCTTCATTAGTCTTTTTTTGAAGGTTTAAGAGTTCGTAATTCTAAGTAACCTTTAAGAATGTGTTTCAGCATAAGATAATTAGTTAGGTAGTATATCAAAGGTGGCGACCAACAGCTGACGGTGTTTGTATATTTAAGAATACGTGGGTGGCTTAGTAAGGCATGGAGATGATTAGGGTCGTGGAGGAAAGATAGAAAGAAGTCCGGTTTCCTTACGCGTCTGATTCTCACAAAATACCCCAAGGGAGCCTCAATCTTGTTTCCCAAACGGACGAATTTATCCGGAAAATTTACTTCTTGCTTCGTCTTATTGCTACATTTATTGAAAAAATGTAGCAATAAGACGAGAGATGAAGTAAATATATGTTGAAATGAATTAATAGACTGCAGTTATATGGAACCAATTCTTGATTTATGGGACTGATAAGCTTAACAAAAAGCCAGGAACATTTTCAATGTTCCCATTGTTTGTCCATTGTACCTTATGGTGGCTGCGTGACAGCTGAAACACGTATTGTACAAAGTTAATAACGTGGAAACTACAATATCAGTCTTAAGGTATTAGAAGATAATATTCCACCACACCTCACCTGTTAATGTTGAATTTAATTTAGAAAATCAGGTAAGAAACTCCATGGTGACTCAGTAGTTCCTTAAAAAATGAGAGCCGCTATATAGCTGAATTTTACATGTAAGGTTGACGAGTGAGAATAGCCTAAATTGGTTCTAATTCTATTGAAGTTGATGCCCTGACCTGAATTACTCATGGAGCCATAGGCACACTCCGCTTCAGCCGCTACACGGCTTCATGCGTTTATCCCATGTGGTGTGCAGTTCAATTTAGTAGGGTGAAGCACAAGACTAACTCTATCACGTAGTTGCCAACTTCTAACTTGATGTGCGACACGTCCTTAGTGTGCCTGCCGATAGTATGTTCAGTTACCTGCCGTTTGAGAGGACGTCTCTCGTCGTGCAAATACGACAAGACGCAAAATGTTTATTGATTCGTGAATTCTTACAATTCCCAAGTAATCAAAGGCTTCGTGTTTGCTTTAAATGTTATCTTGACTAAGGGCGAACGCATTATTACCGAAGTTCAGGAAGGGGTAGTTATAACTGCCCATTTTGGACATTTTTAATGTTGCGATTAACCATAGCATTATCATGTTTCATTATGCATATTTCTTTTTATACGTATTTTTTCAATTCCGTTTTTTTCCTCTTAATTTTTCATGTCGGCGACCATACTGTCCCTGACTTGCGTCGGCTTGCAGGGTACTTTGTATAGAGAAAATTTATTCGGGTGGATCCCATTTTTCAGGTTTTATTCGGGTGGATCCCACGACGCACGCAGGTGAAACTAAAAAAATGGGATCCAGTTCTTCAAACCACTGCGGTAATGAGGTAATTGCCACCAATAAAAGCCACGAGGTAATTTCCAAAAAAATCATGCCGATGTGACGTCAGAGATTCGGATGACGTTGTACAACCTTCCACAAACAACACCTACCACTCAACTGGTGTATGCAATCAATGGAACGGCCTTTATAATGAAGGCCGAGGTTTTTGACTCCGAGCATTTGTGTTGGTATTCGGCCGGATACTCGCATCCCCACTTGAATATTTTACTAATTCCTTCACTCCAACCGCCCAACCTACTGTGGCCAGAAGGTCGGTTTTTTCCAGATTTGAATGCGTTTATTAGTGCTACGATTGCTTCCGTGAAGGAGTGTGTTCTCGTCTTTGTGCTACCTTAATTCTGCAGTCATGAACTTATATATTTTGTGGAAATGTGCTATTTGCCATTATTGCAATCCAGTGTTTGATTTGATCATTATTAGGGAAAAATTGTTGTGATTTCCATGTGATTTGGCTCATACTTGTCATCTTGCGGGAGTCGGAGCATTTAATATCGATTTCATTAAATTTTCGATGTGTATTGGCATACCGGTGGGCATCTAGATTTCCAAACTCGTGGAAAAGACGACTGCTACCCTAATGCTGCCTATTATCTCAGAATATTATTCTCTCGATAAGTAAGCTGTTGTTGATCTTTCGTTCACCCTAAGGTTTGGATAGATTTGTAATGACCCACGTCATTGTATTACTATATCACTAATTTGAGATCGATTTTTGGCAGGTCTCTAAATTTCCACTCCTTTCATTAAGATTTCGGTGCCATTTTCGACACTTTTCGCCGAGGATGATCAGGTGATGATCTACTTTGATATCCTCAATATCAAGACAACGATTCGATTTTATATGTGCTGCAAGGTAAGAAAAACTGACATCATACTGAGCAGAAATTTGAGGACAGAGAACTCCTGATGCTCTTCACCTTTTGAGTCTTTAACACCGGGCTGAATGAAGGTAAAGTCGTATACACCTCGATTTGGAAGCTTATTTCTTACGAGTCGTATTCGCCGTGTCAATTCTTTAGTCAGTATTTCAATTTTTTTATATTTTATGGTAAACATACTTAAAACTTGGTGTTTATAACATAAATGTAAGTATTTAACCGAATGCAATAGATTCAGCCCTTTGAACTGTTTTCTTAAAAACCTAAATAATCAAGCCAGCCAAGTAATTACTTGCTAGGTCGGAATAACGCTTGAATCAATCAAGTTGTTCTACAAGTTCTTTACGAGTGAATGTATCATTTTAATGCATGACTGGGAGATGTGAATAATTTACTGATTAAAAACTAATGACTGTAAAAAAATCCACGTTTGCCATTTCTCGTTTTTTATTTTAAATTGATGATGAGTTGGACGAAATGATGAGTAAAACGTACCACAATTTGTGAATGAGTTTGTTTGTATTTAAGCATCCAAATAGATATTCTATTATGAAAGTTTTTGAGTAATTGCATCGATTTTCTTTTAAGTTCACCTCGATATTAGGGGCGTTGAGTATGACTAGAATTTTTTATTATGGTCCGTTTTCTGAAGCGAAAATTAAGATTCATGTACTCGGTCTACGTCACCAATAAATTGCATGGGAGAAGTTCATTTTCTTAACGAATACATATTAAAACCAAAACGTAATATTTATTTATTTATATCCGCCAATCCTTGAAGATAGTGGTCCATGATCTAGTGAGAAAGTATCTGAACAGTTTGATCCAGGTGGGATCAATCGTTGAGCGCAGTAATTAATCATCGATCAAATTCGCTAATCGTTAAAATCTTGATCAAGGGATGGATATAATCTTGAGAAGGTTAACCCGGTTAACTTACGGTGGAGGAGCACGCTAGGAGGTGGTGGGCGATGTGGGCAAGTAGTCTCAAGGGGACTTGAATACGGAGCCCGAATGCGCGATTATCGGCCAAACTCCTTAAGGACGCGGAGCCTCTTCCAGCGGGACGCTGCTGAATGACGTGAGATGTTTCCCGTCCCGGCTGCAAACTAATCCGAAGCCGGGAATGTGTTTATAATGTGAGTCTGGAGATGTTGATTACACGCTGGAGGACACTCGGGGGGGAGGGAGGGGGAATCCCTGGAGCTTCACTGCCTTTCACCGGAGTTCCTCGAGAGAAGTATGGGCACATACCGCGCAACCCTCCGCTCCTCAAAAGGCCTCTCCATCCCTCATATCTGAAGCATCCTCCCTTCATCCACACATTCCTTAGTTCACCCTCCATTGGCTGCTTTTCATCCGCTTATCTTGTTTCGGTTAGATTACTCACCGTTACACAAATTATTTCGTCGGGTCTTTCCTCGGTTCGGAATTCGTCCAAATTCGGCCTGGAAAGCACCAGATCTTACCTCGCTCACGGATACTTCTACGCCCCTGTGGCAATTTTTTATATACGCCCCACCCCCTTTTTTCTGCTAAATTCCCCTCTTTGGACATGTTTCCCCTCTGCGGACTGTTTACCCTCCGGGATTAGCCGAAGGACTTAGCGCGCCTGAGCGACATGTGCGCCAACGACGGCCAAAATGCCTAAGACTCCAAAATGCAGCGACTCCTGCCTGCAACTTCTGCCACTCCTTTCACCACGCCTTCCGCCGCGACTTTCCCTTGCCAGGTCCTCCCCTGAAGTGCCCCTATATAGCCCCTGAAGTGAGGAAGGATTCCAGATTTTCGGTCATTCTGACCCAGGAACAAAGGCTGTGATCCTGTATTCTGCGGGCGGAGTCAGAAAACAGTTCCTGTGGCTCCAATTGAAAACTTCCACCCCATCAATTACCCAACCCATTATTTCTTCCCGTCTAAGGCTACCAATCGCCGTTATCCTAAGCTAACCCATTCCACCTCGTCCTTGCCGACAAACCTCTCCTCAGCTGATCCACCCCTGAGAACGCTCTATTTTGCAGTCGAAACGGCGACCGGGAGACATCGTTGTGTAAATCTGCTGATTTTCAGTCAATTGTACTTGGTGAGAAGCTCAACCTCTCGTACTTTTATATTTTATTAATTTTTCTGAGTGAAGGCTCGCATGAACGCTCACCTGGCACTCGATCTGTTGGTATTTTCGTTGTTTTTTTGTGAAATACATTGCTATTTCAGTTATTGATTGATTATACTTGTGTTTCGTTCAATTTCCTCATTTGTTTCACTCAAGCTTGGAAAGAGTTCGTTTTATACGGGTTTTATCGAAGAGAAAACTAATTCCCTTCTCCCGATAGCGCTTCACCCCTCATATCTACATCTACGATGTACCGTGCAAGCCACCTCTATGGTGTATGGCACGGAGTGATTCAACACCAGGCGTGCAGCACTCGTCCCAGAACAAATCAGAACCTCGCACGCTCCCCCTGGCGCTAGGTGCAGGCCAAAAAGCAGTCAGGAAAATAGTACGTAGTCCAACCGGAAACTGGGAGAGTGATACGTAAATGAACATATAAACATGCAGAGCAATGCTATAGACACATCTAGTGGTTAATATTACTGATACTGTTAATTTTTTAATACTACGAGATGCTACTTCATGCAAAGGACAAAATAAAATAATGCCGGACAAATCGACCGGTGTGAAGAGTTAGTAATGATGTGGTGTTATTAAGCACAAGAGAAAATTCTACTCTACCTATTGATGGTGGGAGTTTCATATGATTGATCAATCGCAACTATCATGATCCCTTATTGTACGCGGGGAAAATGACATTTTGAATCTATCGGTTCGGCAGTCAAGTTCCTTTATTTTATTTATTGTGATCACTTCTACCGTAGTACGTTGGCTCTAGCAGTTTATGTTGAACGTCCGGCAAAAAACTGTCTGCTCCGAGCACCGAGTCTGTCTAAAACGTGCACGGCGTGCTGTAAGTGCTAGGTAGAATATAAGGATACATGTATTAGGGAGTACTCCTACCACCTACAGCTACATAACCTATCGACGAACCTAGTTAAAAGTCTCATTGGCAGGTGTTATGGTCTCTTTTTGTTCGCGGGAAAATGACATTATAAATCCGTCCGTTCTGCTGTCTGTTCCGAGGGAACTGATTTCCCTAACTTTATCGTCGCAATTATACATTTTTGACAGTTATTTACAATTATATGTCATACATGCGGCATGTGACATATACATGCCGCAACAAAATCAATCGATAATCGTGCTTGCGTTGTCCCGTGGGTGACTCAGTTTTAAGTCAAAAGCCATTATTCTATTTTTCACGAAAGCGCGCGAACCTAGTGAGCCAGGTGCCTGAAAATGTAGAGCATTTTGACAGTGGCTACTTTAGTGAATGATCGTGTAAATTCTCTCTTGTGTTAACTAGTGGATTGGACTCTTGGCCTCTGTTTTAGGGCTTACAGGTGATGTATACTTTATGAGCCCGAGCATTACTTTACCTCTACATAATACCCTGCTTAACTTTACTTACATAACTGAAAATACACTGCGTATACCTACGTTTCCTTTTCTAGAAACGATAGAAATATTTCTGACATGGAGTTAAACGAGGTCTGATAAAAATTTCCAAGATTTCACTTCATTAGTTCGCCGGAAAAGAATTAAATCGTACATTACAGGATGCTTCACTCTAGACATTCAGTCAATGTATTGTCTTGGCAAAGTTTTGAAGAACAATTTGCAAGTAACCTCCTTTTTGTAGATTTGTGTTTCAGGAACTCGTTATCGAGCTACAGCTGTTCTTTAAAAACTTTTTTTCCTCGCGTTTAGTGATTTTTGATGAGTTCAATCGATGGAAAACGTGTTAGAGTTACCCGTTGTGAGAAGTTGAAGAAATTGTTCGCAGATACTTTACATGCGTCACAAACTCCTTGCGGGCTTGAAATATGTCATAGTACCGTGAATGGTTTAGAAGGTTCATTAGAGGCCAGGGATCAGTAAAATATGTCTCTCGTTCCTGATGGCAATCAACTGATTTCAAATAGATTTCATGAGACCTGTGTTAATTTTTTTAAATTCCAAAGGCATTGTGCACCATAATTTCATCCTTAAAGGTCTAAAACGATATGTTTTATATTATCTCGAAGTGTTGAGACGATTGCTTGAAAGAGCCTGAAGGAAGAGACTTGAGCTTCGGCACAGTGGGGCATGGGTGATGCCACCACGCCAGTCCATCTACTTTTAGTCCTTATTATTCGCGAGATTTGCTCCAAAAATGGCATGATAGTCCTAAATCAGCCTCCACTATCACTTGATTTCACCCCTTGCGATTTTTTCTATTTCCAAGCCTCAAGTCCATCTTAAAAGGGACGAAATTTGATCACAGTCAAGGATATAAAGCAAACATCGCCGGAGAAACTTAGCGAGATTCCGAAAAACGCGTTTTATACATACTTACTGAAGTGGAAGCGTCGCTCGGAGCATTTTGTGGCTAGTCAGGGGGAGTAAATTGAAGGGGATAATGTTGTATAGGTGGTAGTTTTAAAAACAAAATTATAAAAAAATCAGTCCTAGGACATTTGATCAGAATTCTTTATGTGCGGATCTTTCTCATGCAGCGGGGGTCGGATTAGGGTGGTGGCTAGAATTATGGGTTCGCATTCCGGGGATGGCGGTAGAATATTTTCAATAGTAATACTGCCATTACTCAGGTGCCTTGAGGAGAACGTTCAGAGTAACAATATTTCGTCCGGTGGACGGGGTCGCAAACGATGGTCCCCCTGGCGTCGAAAGTGGAACGCTCCGTCAGGAGCGGCAGGCTAATTAATGTCGGCGACGAGCTTCTCTCCTCCCCTCTATCCTCACGGTCTTGAGTGCCAATTCGTGCGGAACATATTTGATATGAATTAATGAACCTGATTCTTGCACGATGGTTGTGGCCTGTGAGAGTAATTCCGATACCTTCATTCTCCGAGGAGGCAGTTAAGCTTGGCTATTTGGCTAGGTATGGACAGATTCAAATTTCATCCAAAGAGAGTTGTGGAAATATTGTCATTTTAAAGCATATTTAACTTATTGGGATGCCGAAGCAGTATGAAATTACACGAATCCCATCATTCGAACGAGTTTTCCATTAGCACTGTTGATATCTCAACACAATTACGGAGTGAAATGTCAATTTTTTTAAGTCTCAGGAGTTGGGGTCAGTGATTTATAATTGGCCACAACGCGGACACGAGTGGTACACCTAATTTTAGTCGGGAGTAAATGCTAATCGTTTACATGCCTTTTTGTGTTATTTTTCTAAACGCGTATTGTGATTCGATTGCACCAAAGCTGTTATTTTATTAAATGATATTGAATTCGACTTTTTTCAACAGTTTTACATCAGAATCCCATTTTATGGCATTCAAAGTGTAAAAGAAGTGCGTGTAGTCTTTAGGTGGACAAGAAATATTACGGAATAATTATGAGTCGAGGTTTCAGTGAAACACGATTGTTGATTAGCTATTAACAGTGTTATAAGGATTCGAGGGCATCATTTGAATAGGATGCTCTTTGCAGAAAGATGTTATCTATTTTAATTCACGAAATATAAATACCTGTGCGATGAACAAGGGAAGTTTTAGCCTTCAATGTCAGTGACGTGGAATGCCTCTGGACTGTTATTTCACGAGTAATATATGATTTTATACTTAAACTTCACGAGAGTGTTTTACCTCCTAAAGACGGAGTTTGAGACAGTATTTCTATTAATATTACTCGTAGAAAGTTAGTGTTAACATTAATCGGTAATTTTACAGTGCCTAATGCTTTGAAAAAAAACTTCCTGTGTGCAAGGACAAATGGTGAATATTTTAATGAGAAAAATTTCAAGGATACTTTGATTATTTGTAATGTAAATGAGTGTAAGAGCGTACTTTGAAATATCCTTTTCGAATGAACTCGATGAAAGCCACATATGTGACTTCTTACATCGTTTAAACACCCAAAAACTTTTCTAATGCCTCCAATATCGCAAATAATTTCATGAAAGCAACTGGCGAGGAAAAGTGAATTATAAATAAACGTTGGTTTTCACATAAATGATAGTGATGTTAAAATACTTTAATTTTTACAGACTAAATTTTCGTACAGCGGTCTTTTCATTGTCTCTGATGTTTTAATAATATTCTTTAACGATGACTAGCTTCGCCGCAAAGAAAGTTAATTTCTATTATATTTGCAACCAGTTTTTCATTCCAGTTAAGCACCAATGTTAACTGAGGGATGAGGATTAATTTTTTCTAATAGTCATCGATGGACATTTTCTTAGCTCTTCGGCATAACTCGAAGAATTTGTCGAAATAGTTATTATATCATTGTGCGGTTGAAGTATATTTACTATGGGGAAGAGGTATTTGAAATATTTGCATACTATTATTTAACGCAACACGTACACTACACCATCTCCAATGCACGTTTGTGGATTTGGCCAAAAATTAACCCTCAAGAAAGACTACTTTCGCTTTCAGTAATGACCAAGGGACAAAATTTTCCATTCATCATCCGGAAATTAAATATCAAGCGTATCACGTAAACAAATATCACGGGGATCAGCCAAGGAGATTTATTGTTATAGATTCCTGCGCATGCAGAAATCTCTCAGATGAGCTGATACGGCACCCTTGGCAATAGTTCTTTTAAAATTAATGACTCGGGAATATATTTTGCTCCCCCAGTTTTCCCTTCCGTCTTCCTTGTGGGGAGGGAATGAATTTTAAACGTCCCCTCATTTCGCACCCCACCTCCCCCCAGGGATCCTATTGTTCCTCGGATCGGCCAAGACGGTGGATTTGCCTCGGGGCGAGATGAGGCGTTTGGGGGGGGGAGAAGACAAGGGGGGGAAGGAAAATTTCCATTATCGCCGCTAAATGATCCTCGCGGAATGAAGATTAATGGACGCCGGGGAAATGGCGGAGGGGTTTGGCGGTAAATAGACTGGACGGATTACGAAGGCACCGCGGATTACAGTCGCTGGATGCGAGGAAAAACAATGGCGACACGCTTGCCCCGAAATCATTTTTATCATCTTTCACACTGTGCTCACTGACTCATCATCTTTTCATTGTCTTTGGCCACGCGCGGGAAAAAAAACTAGATGCCTTGAACTTGGAGGTGCCACGCCTTTCTTCGTTGTTTTAGCTGTGTGCACCGCGGATGCCTGACAAAGTTCGTGTTGTTTACTTCAAGTACCCTTTTGACTAAATATGATTTTCCATATACAGATTATGATTTTATACCATGTCTATAGTGAAGTTTAAGTCATGATATTTAGACATACGCCAGCTTAGGATGTAGGGAATTTAAGTGATTGGAAAAACTACTGGTATTGAAACTTTCACTCTCCCCAATTCTGCTACCATGGAGGATCTTTTGGGAATTCCTTTTTCCACAATTTTCCTTAATTTCCAAGGGTTTACCTCTTAGTATAAAATAATGCATGAGTTTAGCATCAATAATGATCTAATCATCACCATCCATCAGTCCGAATATTGATTAAGTGCAGCTCTCCAATCCAGTCTCCTCGCAGTTACCGCTTTAAACTTCTTTTTAATGTTTCCCCATAATTTACTTCATGTATTCCACTGTACATCTTTCTCAATAATTCTTCTTATTTGCTCCCCCTCAAGTATTATTTTTAAGTGGCTTTTATGTGGTGTAATCTAATCAATAAATTTTCTTCTTCTACTTTCCAGAGTTTTTATTAAACGTATTTTCTCTCCAACTCTTCGTAGGACTCCTTCATTTTCTCCGTATATTTTATATTCATCATTCTTCGATAAAACAGTACTATTACTTCCAATCTCTTTCGCTATGAAGCTGTTATAGTCTAGGTCTTTACTGCCATATTATAGAGTGCTCCAAATATATTTTTCAATCAAGGTCTACCTCATTTCCAAGCTTGCATTTCTGTAAAGAGGCGGAGAGTGTCTATAGTCGAAGTTTGCCCTGGTCATTCATCACATTAGCATATATTTTTTGATATATCAACCCTACAAAAATCTCAAGTAAATACAGTACCTCTAAAGCATTCGTGTGTAGCATATATCTCTACATTGAATTGATTGAAACATTGCAATAAGATACCAGAGTAGAATAGGAGGCTTCATAACTCGGTACTGGAGACGGCTGCGAAAGTTGGAGTGGACGGAATAGATAACAAATGACGAAGAGCACATTGGAGTGAAAGATGAGAGGTCCGCATGGAACACCATAAGGAAAGGTAGAAGAGCAGGTAGTTCAACAATACCTTGGTAATCTGAATCTCGTGTTTTGAATTTATTTTTAAATGGATTCCTCCTTTCTCATGCCAATACAGTGATAATTAATGCATCTCAATTCTTTCTCTTTGTGTGTTTGCAACTTCTCCAAAACGTTTCGAGATCGTCATAAGTCACCGAACTTTGTGGAAGTGTAAAGTGTGCACCAGTGATTCTGTGAGGGTTCAATGCTCGTGAGGATTTGCTACGAAAAGTGTACACAGCCGTGAGTTTGCTATTCATCGCTTCTCCCATTCTGAAACAGAACTTCCGTCACTCTCTCCTTCCTCCTATCTGCTGCGTTTACCTCTCCACCCATATTGTCGCAATTTCCCCTCTTACAAACACTCGCTCGCGCACGACTCTTGATTCTCCGTGTAATGTGTGCTCTCTGGGGCGAGGGGGCAAGAATCGGGACTGCCTCGTGGACTGCGATCCCGGTTACGGAGTAGACAAATGCGCTTACCGAGGCTGGAGACATGAAGTTTGTGGGTCAGAATAGAAAATAATAATCGAAGATTTGGTACAATCAAAAACAATATTGATGCCGAAATTATTTCTGTATATATATTTAGCCTTATTGTGGCCATAAATGAATTAACAATGAGACGGAGGGGTCACTAACAGGGACTTTTAAACATACACATTAGTATTATTCCATAGCTTGGTGATAAAGATTCATTATCAAGGCAAAAAGACTACTACTTTTTATTGATAATTTACCAATAATTCGTCATCATTAACGAAATACAACCACCACCTATGGCCGAAGAATCTAAATGCTTCTGTTAAATTTTCACTAGATGCACTGCTGCCGGTATAGAAAAAGCGGCATTCGTATTTTTCTGTGTATAAATTTTCCCTACATAGAAATTTAAATTAATTGCGGCATCCATGATTTTGGAATATACCTATGATTTCGGGTGTTCAAAACCTAATTATTTTTGTTCTATAGTATGTATATATAAAATTATCTTTTGCTTAAATAAGTTTAACGTATATATTTTTCATGGAAAAGATTTTCACGATTGTTTTGCTTGCAATAAATCACCAGAATTTCTTATCTCAAACCATACTCCCGTACAAAGAAGACTAGTTCAAGGGGCACCCATGAAGGTGTTAGATTAACTGGGGATGTACCTACTCAGAAGCGCAGTCAGCTAATATTTTAGGAAAGAAAGCGCGAAAACTATTGAAAATAATAACCATCTGAAATTGAGAATGGGAATGATTGCTGTGGAAGGAACTGACTTCCATCACGGAATCGTGGATGTTGCTCTATCTCCGTCGTTCTTTTGTTCTCGAGTTCATTCTCTATGCATAGCTAAAATACTAAGAAAAAAGTTACTTCAAGGTTTTTTTCTTCTGGCAATTGAATGAATGACAAGTTTTCCTTCGATTTGGCGATCAGGTCCCATTACTAAAATGAAATCAATTTAGAAAATAATTAGCCAACCACTTGCGATACTAGATTTAAAATCACAACTTACTCAGGTAAACATCTAAGTATCTTTCTGGAAATATTGCATTGAACTTTTCATTGTAATAATTAGAAAAATCTCGGGTATGAAGTGGGCAGATCATTAATTTACTTCTCTAATCTATCGAGAGTTCATTATGGAACGCCGGTGCCCATACACGGTAATTGGCATGTTATTGTGTTTACATTATTGCGAAGTGTTTATTAGAAAGCACTGTGAGCCCAAAAAGACAACTTAAAAAGACATCAACGATCAGGAGTAGTTTTAATAATGGCTTTATGGTCTTGAAAATTCTAATGCACAATAGTAATTTAAAAGTGTAGAAATATAAAGCTGATTCGTAGGGATCTGGATATTTATTGCAACGCAGGCATACCGGAGAACAATTGTGGAGGGCAAATAGAACGTAGCGTAGGTTGTTTGGAATTGGGGAAGAATTTTTTGGGCCACGGGCATTTCTAGTGCTCTGAACGAGCGAGAGTGGGACCCTCGGTGTGAGTGGTGCCCAGTCGACTGGTCCACGACCGAGATGTGGCCATTTCGGAGCGACGCACAGTCTCCCCATGAGGTTCATTTGCGAGAATCACCGTGTGAGGAACAAGGGCCCACTCAAGGGACAGACTCTCGTTCCATTCATCGGAAATGTTTACCAAAGGGGAAGAGCAGGAAACGGCATTGCTTTCAACTAGTAGTAGTGGGAATGTCTGTTGAGTACACAACTACCTGTTACGTATATGAATTATAACAATTGTACTACAGAGAAAATCCAAAAATTTTTAACTCATCATTACTGAGATTAATTATTTTTGGAATTTATGGATGGTGTAAGAATGTTTGCACGATCCCTGAAAACTGGTAAGAGTCGAAGGAGATATGTATAGTACTCTTACTAAGTAATTTTTCTATCTACATCTACGAAGTACCGTGCAAGCCACCAATAGGGTGTGTGGCACGGGGTGATTACACACCAGGCATGCAGCACTCGTCCCAGTTCAATTAAGGACCTTAAACGTTTCCCCGGCCGCTTGGCGCAGACCAAAAAGCAGTCAGGAGAATAGAGTGCAGTCAAACCAGAAACTGGGAGAGTGGTACGTAAATAAACATGCAAACATGCAGTTCACTGGTAAAGAGACAACTACTAGTTAATATTAATAATACTATTAATTTATGAAATCTACGAGGTACTACTTCATACAGAAAACAAAATAATGACGGACATCTCAAGCGAGGTGAAGTGTTAGTAATGATGTTATTTTATTAAACACAAGTGAAATGTCTACTCTACCTAGTGAGGGTGGGAGTTTCATATGATTATGACACCCCCTCGAGAAACTTATGATGACTACTCGGAAAAATGACATTTAAAGCAGGGATGTGACCCGAAAAGGCACTTAACGTTTCGTGCCGTACCTGGGGAGGCACCCGAACTCGGAGTCCGAGCCTCGGCGTTGAAGGAGACCCAACCCTTCACCACGGGTGGTTTATAGCACCAACTGACCAGTCAACACTATACTTTATAACTTCTTAAAGTTAAACATAAATCGCAAAATTATTTTCGCCTTTTTGTGTTTCACTAGTCACGCTGATGAAAATGGTTTTTTCATCGCAGTCATACGATAGATATTAACCAATTTACTTGCTTTAGTAATTTCATGTACATTAAACTGGCTTGGTTTACTAATGCACGTAAAATGGTTAATATATATCGTATAACTGTGTTTTTAAAACCGTTTTCATCAACGTGAATAGTACAATACAAAGATGAACATAATTGTGCGATTTATGTTTAACTTTAAGAAGTTATAAAGTATAGCGTGACTGGTCAGTTGGTGCTATAAACCACCCGCGGTGAAGGGTTCGGTCTCCTTCAAAGCCGAGGCTTGGACTCCGAGTAAGGGTGCTTCCCAGGTACGGCACGAAACGTAACGTGCCTTTTCGGGTCAATTTCGGGTCATCCCTGATTTAAAGCCTATCGGTTCTGCAGTCTATTTCCTTTATTTTATTCCTGTGACCATTTCCACCGTAACTTTTCATCGATATTATATCCTTGACAAATCTCCTCTTGACTATACGGTCTCACTATCCGAGGGTCATCCGGTTTTATTTCTAATCCTGCCACCGGCCATTGGTTCTCCCTTGATTTTATATTTTTAACATCTCACTTCCTCTCCAAATCCCTCTTATCTACTTGTTATTTCTTCTTTTTTATGGGTTTGCTACTGTGCAACACTCTATCCATGCCCAGTCCTCCTCTTTTCCCCCTTTATTCCCTATAACTCTCGGAGCCTTATACGTCAAGATCTCCTACAAATATTTTGATCCTATTCGAAGCATTCCTAGAATTCGCAACCTAGCATTTTTATTCTGTTTCTGTAGAATAAGTTGAGAAGTGGTGACTGGACCATGATTTTTTCTCTATACCCATTTCGAATCGTCATTTTACGCTCAGACTGGTTACTTATTAGAAAGGTTATTCCCAGGATATTATTTTTCCGTATCTGGGTCATGCATGCAGTTAAAGTTCTACGTGTACTCTCTATTTACAAGATCTTCATGCATTGGCTCCTGAGTTATGGGGTTTAATTGAAAGGGGAAGGAGTAGATTGAGCTCCATTAAAATTTGGGGATTTTGGTGGACAGGTCAGTGTGGAATTTACAAGTTGACACATTATGCATGGGCATATTATGTCAAAGCGAGCATCTCGAGCACCCGTTTACATTTGGATATCAAACACATTCAAAGGCGACGTTTCCTTTTACGTTCCTTTTTTGAGCTGAAATTTCGTGTTTTATGGCAGTATTAAAAGAAATAACTCATACCTTATCTCACTTATATTATCACATATACTCTCATATTACCATGAAATCCGTAATCATAGATGATCATGGGCTATTAACACTAAGTGACATCAACATATTTCTTTCTTTTATTTTCTTCTGCAATGTTTTAACTTCTTTGAAATCGTATATAAATGTTGTCAATTTATTTCGATGTACGAAATTCAACATAAGTCATATAACTAGACATATTTTCATCGTTGATGATAAAAGTAAAGTTAAAAAATTTGGACATCACCCTGTGGCATTTCTGTCGGAACATGATCTAATATTTATCAAATACTTGCCTTACAAAGGTGCAGGTATAAAAACCAACAGAATTTACGTACAGATATTTTAATTATTTCGACATTCAACTCTTTGAAAACGATTTCTTCAATTTTGAACATGACGTAATTCTTCACAATTACCTGTGTTTAACATTATAGTGTCTATATTAAACAGATATATACTAATATTTCTTGATCCTCATACCCCAGTGCGGTCTATAAAAATGAAACACAATCCATGCCCATTGGTATCTAACGATATAAAAAAATTGATGAAATACTGATATCGCTTACGACGTAACATCAGGTGTTCTAAACTACCTACTTCATTTATTCACTGAGTATAAATCAATTCGCAATCAAATTCAGCAAAACATTCGTGCCGCTGAGTGCAAGTATTTTGAATAAATGGGATAGAAAATCAACGTGGCAAGAAATACCTCGCCTTGGCCTTGGTGTAAACCCAGACATGAGCCTCCAAAATTCAACTTCCCTCTCGATGAACTAAGCCAGTACTTTTTAACTCCAATTTCTCAGAATGATGAGTCGTTTACTCCCCATTCCATGCTTCCTGACACAAACAACCCGTGTGAACTTCTATATCCACACTTAAGTAGTGACATTTTATTCTTCCCTCAATTTACCCGTAATTCGATTGTCTACCACTTCAGATTTATAAAAACTAATGCGCCTGGTGTTGACAACATTAACACCAAATCCCTCAAAGCAGTTACTTCTGTTGCCTTACTAATAATTCTCAATATTTATAGCTTTTCCCTCAGCCACTCGCGTTTCCCGTAACTAAGGAAATTTTCTCTCATTCAGCCAATCAGAAAAATTTCTAACCCCTGAGAAATGTCATATTTTCGCCCTGTTTCTTATGTCTATGTCTCTTATGTGCTCTTTCTAAGCCTCCAGTGCACCACGTTTTTAATTCCATTGTGGAGGACTTAAATCGTAATAATCTACTTGTCGAATTTCAGTCAGGATTCCGATAAGGCTACAGTACGCAGACTGCGCTATTAAAAATGACGGACGATATCAGACGCTCAGCTGATAATCGGAAGGTCAATACCCTGGTTCAATTTGATTTCAGTAAAGCATTTGACTCAGTTTATCACGGTCTACTCGTCCGCCAGCTCGGGAGACAAACTCTCTCTCTCTTTGCCCTTCGTTGGTTTCAATCTTATCTCTCCGAACGCAAGCAAGCTGTCCATGGGTGTGGACGGTGAAATGCCCAGTTTCTCACCCGTTCCTCGTGGTGTTCCTCAAGGATCAATCTTATGCCCATTGCTATTTTCTATTGTCATTAAAGAACTTCCCAGGGTGATACACTTTTGCAAATATCACTTTTATGCTGATAATCTACAGATTAATCTGGATTGAAATTCCAACTAAATTGAATATGCTGCACAGAAAGTAAATAAAGACATTAAAGCAATATGTAATTGTATATTCGTGAATAAACTCAAATTCATTCCAACTAAAACGAATGATATAATTATAGGTAGTTCTAAGTACATAAATAGTCTAATGATTAATTAAATTTAAAACATTATTTTTCAAGATATGCAAATGAACTACTCTAACTACATATACGATTTTGGAATCATAATCAAAAGAATATCCAACGTAATATGCAAAACCCTGCATCAATTTAAGCACATCAGGTATTTGATTCCTGTTCGATTACGGCAAAAATTGTATAAGTGCTATTGTTTCCGCACTTCGATAATTGCTCAATAGTGTATTCTGCTATAACAGGTGACTTAAATCAGAAATTACAGCGACTTCATAATACCTGTATTTTCTTTGAACTTTATGTCAATTATTATGAAAAGGTCACACTGTATAAAAAATAGAAAGCTAGGACTAAGACGAGATGTAATGAAAGCTACTTCAACATATAAAATGATTAAACTCAACTACCTCCTTACTTATATAAACAATTAGCATTTAATATTAATTCTGTAATACGCATTACACGAAGGACTGAAGCTGTATATCCCATCATATCGTACTAACATGTTTGAAAAGGTAGTTTTCATTTCTTTATGTAAATTATGGAACTCTTGCCCAGTTAGTTTGAAATCTGTAAACAATATTAAGGTATTTAAACCAACAAAATCTGAAACTATTTTTGATTGACATGTACGTTCTCTCTTTTATAGTTATGTATTTCCAATGTGCCATTTGGGCGCAATTAAGAATTCCAGCAATTTATTACGGAAGTGCTGCGTGATTGACACGATCACAGTTCCGTAATGAACGGCTCGACATTGCATCCTGGTGTCTGATGTGTTCATTCTCTCCCTAAGTTCAGACCTTGATAAATTAATTTTTTGATGGGCGCACGATAACAACAGAGCAAGTAAAAAATCCAATGAGAGGAGAGAAAGGAAGCCTCTTTATGAAATTCAACCCCGATATCGGGAGATCTGGATTCGAGTCCCGGTCAAGGCGGATGATTTTTCCTTAGTGGAATTTTCGCATTAGTGTGCATCTTGGGATGACTCCGTAAAGATATTATCGCGGCTGGTTCGTGGTACTATCAAATAAGTTCATCCCTTGGAACTGGGAAGTTCACCAGATTTTAGTTCATCTGCTAGCCCGTCAATGGATACCCATATAAATTTCAGAGGAGTAAGGCTACTAAGGAAAGCAAATATTCTGCAAGGGGTCATTGAGGAGATATGAGTGGGCATGGTGCCATAGACATTGGTCACAATTTCTAAATTTCCAATCCTAGAATGACATTTTTTTCCAACATATATTGTACCTTTCTGTGAATAGCATATATAGCACCGAATATGTATATGAATAGGATAAAATGATCGCTCTTTAAGTATGAAACGAGAAAATTATTTATATAATCGTTCCACTGTGCTAAACACTTATCCCACTCAGTATGGGGTGACAGTAATATTCTTTAATTATTATAAAATAATATGGCAGGAGCTTTGTAATAAATTGTGTAAAATTTAATGCATAAAACGGATTACTTTAGGCTGCTAAGCTGAACCTGGTACCAAAAATAAAAAAATGATAGGGAGGACAGGGCAGGAACATAGGAAAAAACGTCTTAGAAATGCAAACCTATTAATGAAAGAACTAAATATTTTTACATTATATGATGATTATATTATACATTTTTGTACCTGCCATGCATGTTGGTGACAACTCACTTCCTGCCACACACCCTTGAGGTGGCTTGCAGGGTAATTTGATGATGTAGATGTAGATGCATACTTTGGCGACTTACGCTAATAATAATACGACTAATTCTAAACAAATAAAGTAGGAACTTACATCCTTCATTCCGTATAAATCTGCTTTGCAAGAGTGATAAATTGAATGCGTAATATTCAGCTCGATTCACTTTTTGTGATAAAATCTTCAATGAGCGTGTTTCACTGTCGTTTATTCCCACTTTCAAAGGAATAACTTGCCATTGCGGATGGGTCGAGATTCTCCCATTTGCAGTCCTCATTTCCTCGGGCGATGATAAATGCCCTCATCAACGGACTTTTTGCGCGCAGCTGCTGCTCTTCTGCGAATGGAGTGAGTCCGGCTACCAACCTACCCTCCCTCCAGCAACACTTTCGCTTACAGCCTCTTTATAAACCAAGGGCATTCTTAATGCCTATATCTCTCCCTTCGCTCCGGACTCCTTAGTCACTGTCCTTTTAGCGCGCCTGAAAAAAATTGTGAGAGAATGGATGCAATGAGAGCCCATGGCTGTCTGTCTGTGGAGGGCGGATCCTTTTCCCCCCTTTTGTGATCATTTATAAGGGTGGCTTTGCCGGCAGTCGGCGAGGCGATGGCTGGTGAAACGCATTAGTAGAAATTGTGCGATGATACGGGTTCTCGTGACCACATTTAATTGTTGTTACTGCTGAATGAGGAAGCGGGATCTGCTATCCCTATCTCCATAGTGAAGGTGTAAACGCACTTGCCATACTCATTCTCACGCAGTTGGTCATCGATGACAAGTTTGAACAATTTTAAGACTTTTTTTTAACCTTTCGAGTAGTGAAAACATGTTTTTGCACTTCATAATCAAATTTATTGCAAATGTGTATGCTATTTTTTAGCCTACACCGTGAATTATTTTATTTCATTATTTTTGCCTTAATATTTTTTATAACGTATGAATCAGAGTCATCACTTCGTCCTCTCTGTATATGAGATAAGAGGTCATTTAAAAGAAATAAATTTGATCATAAATATCTATTTGAGCAACATAGCTGTTGAAACCACTTTTGGAGTTTTCGGTAAGGAATAGCATATTATACTCAGAATTGGTGTCAAGTCACCCTTCCGTTATTACACCAATTTTTTTTGTTGACGATCATAAGTGGAAGTGAATGGAATAGAAGAATATGAAATTGAATACTGGGAAGACGAAGCGTTTGCTTTTGCCGACGAATATGAATATCAATCGACCAAGATTTTTATTTGCAATGTAATTTTAGCACCTCCTCAAGACTTCTTCAAAAAATGAAACATCAAATTAATCAAATAGTAACTTAAGTAGTGATTGCTACTTAATTTCATTTATCAGAGATGGGCTTCTCCAGAAGTAAATCACGTTTGAGGAAGATCACTAAATCCCCAATCACCTTCACCATTGATGCTCTTAAAACTTTTTCTGTTAGGTTGTTAGAAGTTCCTGCCAACTATGCTACATCCAAAAAGTTATCGGTCCATCAGTCGTCAATCCTTCCACAATTTCATTGATATCAATCCTACCACCTACCTGTATCATCATAATCATCAACAGCAGTCATCAATCTGAAGATTGGTTAGCAGCAGCTATTCACTAAACTTTCCTCTATGTCAACCGCTTCGTTCTTACTTTATGATTCACTTTGGCTTCCTTCATGATTTATCTGAATTACTCCATTCTTGGTCTTCCTCATATAATTCTTCCCTTTATTTCTCCTTCCAATATAGTTTTCAATAGGCTGTTGTGTCGCAAAATGTGCCCAATAGTTTTATCTCCCTTTCTTCTCAGAGCTTTTACGACACTTCCTTTCCAAATCTTCGTAGGACTTCTTCGTTAGTGACTCTCTCTGTTCATTGATCATCACTCATCAGTAGCCCTACATATCCATTTCATCCAATTCCTTTTTATCTGAAGCTATTATTGTCAATGATTCCCTGCCATATAAGAGCATGCTCCAATGCATGTTTTAGTAAAGTGCTGCTTTATTTCCAGGCTTGTGTTGCTAGCTGTCAGCAGTCTTCTGGAAGAATGCTTTCTTTACTTGGCTAATCTGCTCACAATATCTTTCTTACTTCTTCCATTGCTGGTGATCCTGCTATGACAACATTCTTGCACTTGCGCAAGTTTTGCTATCCAAGTTTTACAGTGATTCTGTCTTCTTGATTTCTTCCAAAAACCATCACCTTCGTTTTGTTAACATTAATCTTCAAGTTATATTTCTTCATAGTTTAGTCCATACAGTTCAAAATTTAGTCAGATCATTCTTCTTCTCAGCAAGAATTGCTATGTCATTTGCAAAGCGTTGCATGCTGATTTTTTTCTCCTTGCACCTGTATTTCTGTTTTTAATTTTTCTTTTATTTTATTTCAGGATTTTTCAATGTAAATATTAAACAACATGGGCGACAAAGCACATAGCTGTCGTACTCCTTTTCTAAGGTCTGCTTCCTCCGTAGCCTGTCTAACTTTCTAAATCCACAAAGTTATTGGTTCATCTGTCATCTTCGACCACAGTTTTACTAATATCAATCCTACCACCATAAGTTCCCTTCAGTATCTTTCTCTTGAACCCTTCATATCCTTTACTTTCTCTTTTGCCTTCCAAAATCGTTATCTCTTCCTAAAATTTCCTTTCTTACTCAATATTCTTTTAACATTCAGCAAAATTTATTGCCTTCAAACAATTTCTTTGCAAATTTTACCCACCGACGACATTTTCTTCACCACCATCTTCAATAACTAATCGTTCGCTTACCTCTTTGCGTCTTCTTTGCCATCCTTCTCCAAAACCACATTGCAAAAGACTCCAATCTACCATTGTGCTTCTCTGAAGACGCAAAGTTGGCTATGTTCACAATCCATTTTATGGTCTTAACTAATTCCTTCTCGATTTTGCGTTGAGCGCACAAAAACCCTTTTTTCTTTAGGTATTATCAGTTTGTGCATCCTTGAAGTTCATAAAAGTACCTTGAAAATATTAAGTGACAACGAAGGCTTTCACTCGTCTTAGCTGCTTGAACTGAAAGTTAGATAGTTTATTTTGGTTCTTAATAATATATATTACTTACAAAATGTTTCCGTGAATAACACTTTTCTCGTTCCCTATAAAGTCTGCCCGTTTCCTAGTGCACACAATGGGTGACTAAGGATCGCCGGTGCCTTAACGGATAATGATTAAATGTGCTCATAAAGCCCACTTAGATATCCAGACAAAACATTTCCATTGCGTGCGGACATCCCATACAATGAATATTTATTTGCGAGGGTTATTGCAGCAGCTGATGCCAATACTAGAGTTAAAAACTCCGTGGAAGTAGACGCTTTTTACGACAGCGCTCTTTTGGGTCCGTTGTGAAGAAGTTTATTTTATTTTTTGGAAAACTTCTATTCCATACTCCATTCTCGGACATCGCTGTAATCAATATCTTCACCGTTGTTTTTGGTTTATTTCGAAAACATGAAAATTGGTGAAGTTACCGCCGGTTTTTATCTTTAAAGGGACTCTGGGAAAGGATAAAAATAAAACTTGACACTGATTTCACACAATGGGAAACATTTTTGAAAGCTGGCACTCACTCACAACTCTTGGATTTTGTAAAGCGCAGTGACCATTTGCGAGCCTAACTCACGTTTCCAGGGTTTACGGGGAGGAACCCCGGCATCAGGGATCCGCTAATCGTATTAAAGAGAATAAAAATTCGAGAAGATTAACCTAAATTCACTCTCGGTACCAGTGCTCGTAAATAGAAAAAAACTGAAGAAAAACTGATTTTTAAGGTTTCAAATCCGATGTAATGGAAATGCTGACATGGGCTTATATTAGTATTATGGAAACTGCACTGGGACTCGTGCATGCATGCCTTTTAGAGTTGGCTATGTCGATGTTAAAATCTTCAATAAAACTTTTAAAATAAATATAAACTTTTAATTTTTATTTGCATTGTGCAATGATTCAATTTCAAAATTAGTATCGACCTTCTTAGCATTAGCTCTGGAATGAGTGGGTTCTTTGTACCATTTTCGTGTCCTAAGACTGCAGGACACAAGTCAGCCATATCCCATACGAACCTCATTTTAGAAAACCTACGATTCATGGGATTCATAAAAAACCTACGTATCCGAATATTTAATGAAAAATACCTAAGTGCTATGGACTGAAGAATTAACCCTTTGGGGACGGGGAAATTGTCCTTGCTTTGCCAGTACGGAGCTTTAACTACAAATATTTTGTACGCTAGGATCTTCTCAGGTACCTATTTCCTTAACTTGGGTCGAGGTCTAGAGGGGTGTTGAACCTTTTTCTCGGCCACCGGGCGGAGATAATCTCCGCCCATTTCCGCTTGGGGTGCCCATTATGGCATGCGGTAGCGGTCAACCATTTTTTTATGCGATGGTTTTGCTAAAAACATTGTTGTTACAGCCTCCATATTTATTTAATCGGAAATGAATAATTTTAGTTTTACAATGCCTTTACAGCTTTTAAACGAAATTCTACCATTAATATTAAGCTCTCTAGCTACAAAAATCGTATCGATGGTTAAATAAATAATTTTGTCATTGTATTTCACAATCGAAAATGATTTTGACGATTATTCAACGATAAAATTTATTATAAATTTAAAATGTCCTTATTTAGGATATTGACATCATCAGAGCGCGGTGGAGTCTTCCGGGATTTTCGTATCTTGGTTGCTTTTTTTTTTACAAACTACGTTTCTCCAACTACCCTGGAGATTCCTTCAAGTCGAAGAAGTCGGATCGCCGACCTGATGATGCCTCCATGAAAGGGAAAGACGGAAAACTTTATTATGGATCCAATTCAGTAATGCAGTTCGAATGGTTGTCAGAATGGCTCAATTCTTCTCTGGTACACCAGATATTCGACCATTTGGACGAATTTATTGCGATGCAACTCTCCCTGCAAATGTTTTTGGAGTAGCTGCAATTTTGAAATAAAGTATATATAGCATGAAGCCATGAGTTTGGGCTACTAATAATAGGGTTATTTGTTTAGCGGTAGGCTTTTTTCTCGCTGTCTTCATAACCATTACAAAAGCAATCATCCAGCAATAGTGATATAAAACTCCTGATGGAATGCGCATATTCATGCATTAAGTAATCAATAAATGCTACTACCCGTGGTGCTTGCTTAAAGAATGTATGTTTGATATACCATGGTGCAAGCTTCTACTGAAGTCAAAGCTCAAACAATACCATAAGTTCAATATTTTCAAGGCTGTTTTATGTAATCAATTGAGATGGAGACTTGAAAAATTCATACATTTTTAGAAGTTATAGAGTTTTTGAATGGAGGGAAAAATCAGTATTATACTTGAATGTGCATGCTTGAAACAAAAATAATCAGTTGGCTTGAAATGTGTAGGCATACCTGACCTTTAATCGTACTCTGTGGCAGGATAAATTCATACAGAGACAAATTATTGACGGGCTCCTTAAAGGAGTAATATTTTTGCCTTGACCTGGATTATAATTGTCTTTGCCATACTTTCACTCACATAAGAACTGTAAAACGCCTCCATTGTATGTGTGCTTTTGTCACGGATCACTCTTGGTCGCGTTTCTGCATAACACCTCCGGTGTAACCTCTCAGATAATTTCTCCGTCATTGTACAAGATATTCTAACGCGTCCTTGCCCTGTTTAAGAGAATATGGTGGATGGATCATAAATAGAGTTTACGGTATTATTCCCCTTTTTAACGACATCTTCCTACTGGCGTTGCAATTACTCATGTACTCCTTTTGAGGTTAAATATCTTTCAAGAATAAAATGCAGAAGTACATGAATTAAGATTAAAGAATGGCCACTTACCTCGCCCTGGTAGGTGTGAAATTAAGGGTGACACACTTTTGGTTCGAAAATATTTTGAAACGACCTTGTTTGAAATTATAAATAAAAGCACTCTTACTTTTTTTCAGGAGAAATAACGCATTTCGAGTATCTTTATAAGAGTTAAAGAATTTGCAGCGTTCGAGTGCTTATTCTCGCATTCATCCCGCCTCACCTTTGAGAGTCCTATATTTATAATTTTTTAATGGATGTCATTTGTTCGTTCATCTGGTTACATTACCTCTCCATCCCCAGGTAGCATAAAAGAATCTATTTTCTCATGTCTCCCTCGCTGCAGAATTGTTCCCCATGAAACAAGAGACAAAAAAGAGTTGCATTTTCTCCTATATCTTCTCCTCACCCCTGCGGACCGCGTTCTCTTGTTCGTGGGGTTAATAACATGCTCTACTTCTGTCATGCAACCGGCGTCCTTATGCGACTTCATGCAGTCGCAACCCCCTCTTCTCAATCTCCGCCCTGGCCTACATGCATCTCTCACGGTGTTATTTGTTCTCTGCAGAGCGGAGCGGGTTGGAAGAGTGGCGGTAGGAAGGGTTGGGGATTGCGAGGTGACACACAGGCGCCCGAAGCACCAAGGATATCACCGCTCGTCTGCCACGCAAGAGTACTTTATTTCCAATTTCATCGTCATGGGTTTCCTTAGTGTTTAACATAAAATGTGGGCTGTGAAAAGATCAAGTGGAACGAATTATTCCTTATATTCAATGAAGTTAACAAAGAAGTTTCAAATGTTAACGGTGACCCGATTGTCTAGCGATCTGACCATGGTGATGATTCCTCTTAAGGGTTATTTGTGGCCTCTCAGTGAAAAATGGTGAAGGCTCCAATTAAATAAAAAACGAGTGAAATAAAATTTCATTGAACTACGGAAAGTATATTTCAGAATATGCCTCTTTAAAATCTTTTTTTCTCTAAATTTCTTCAATATTCCATCCTCTTGACTCATTTATTTTAAATTCAATTTAGCTATGCCACGTTTAGCATTTGCATTTGTGCTTTAATCGTATAAATGCTAAAACATCATGTTGAGAAATGTCTCCAAAATTGCTCTGGGTCAGAAATCAGTAGCACTACATCTACCAACTCTTTTACTGCGGCTTTCAGGATCCTGCTCATTCTAATTCTCATAAAAGATAATTTCCCATTCAATTTATATTCCATCTTCTGTCTTTTCCTTAAATTAATAGTTAAAGTATACGCCATTCTTTTCCCCCAAGCACCAGTTTTCAGTGCCAGAAAATGCTGGGCTCCAAATCTAAATCGCCACAATATTTAAATTTACCATTTACTCATATAAAATATCGAATCACTTGAACTAAGTCTGGTGAATGATATTCAAGTTTTAGACTTGCATTATTCTTCCTTATGTTCCATTTGCCCAGGTAAATCAATTATCTTGCAGTTCGATGCTGTGCAACTCTAGCGCTCCTAACAGTTAATCTCTATGAATCTTTATTTTTCTTCGCTTACAGGTCCGTGATTATATTCTTTTCATATTTTTCTTTTTGAGCATTTTGTCTCCAAGTTTCTTTACCGTCAGCATCCTTTATTAATGAGAAGTGTGCTCGATAAGTCTTTTCCCAATAAATTTAAACTTATTTGAGGAACAATAAGTATCAGTGCTGATGAAAAACGGGAAGGTACGCACATATCTGGCACAGGCACTTAATTGGAAGCATCTCTTATTATTTTCCATAGTATCCAAGCATTTATTTTTTATTTTACATATTCTGCAGCCTCATGCAGTTTGAATTTGCTCTTGATATTGCAGTTTTATTCTCTTATTTCTTACCATTGCTAGTTTGCACCGTTCCAATTTCATTTCGTTGGTGCCCTTTTTGACCTAAATTCTTCGTCTCCTTGAGGATTAAAAATAAAACAGTTACATAGTGCCTCCTTTGCCTCCTATCCTCCGCTGCCTTCTCTTCAGCTATTTCGCCAAAGCCGCAAAAGGAACGCGGAGTGGGGGATCATCAAAGGAACAACTGGCTTGGTGGTCGTCGCGTACTGAAGAGCTGAAAAAACTTAATATTCCTCCCCCGTACATGAAAACTAATGGGGACAAAAATTCTACGTCCATAGGGAAATTACCAGGACGACCTCATCGTATTTATTTTTTTTTTAAATGCTGATTTTCACCAAAGCTCTTGGAGAGTATTCTCATTTGGTTCCACCTGATGAAATATTTTTACGACAAGACCTCTTTCTCAGGCGTAGTCGTCTTTATTTCTCTTTTGGCCTCCGATGCATATTTGATTTTTTAATATTTGACGTCACCTGACTCCTTTCAGAAAATTGGAATATCTTATGTAAAATCCAAAGCGTAGATGCTTAATTGGAACAGCTGTCCGCTCTATTGCTATCCACTGATACATACTTATATACGACGATCCTTATCGTATTAATTAGTTATTTATCCTCACCTTGTATTTTGATGATATTTAGCTTGCAATCGGTGTGTAAGATAGTAACTCTTTTAATTAGCGATGAAATCGAACACCCGAAATATTTTGTGCTTTCGTATGCGTGCTTGATTGAATGATTATTGATAAAATGGGTTTCTCTCCACAATTTCAAAATGTTTTTATTTTGACTATTTTTCTGACGCTGTCTCAAAGACTTGCTTTTTAGCTTAGATAGATCCTGGAGAATTTTGATGTTCAATCGAAACGAGTTTATAAAGGCTTAGAAGTACAAAAAAGGTAAGCGAATATCCTCTTTTATATATAATTTAGATACAAGTCTAACTGTCTAAAAAGTATCAAGTATAATCGACTTATAAACTTAAAGTTTGTAATTTGCGTACTACGCACCTTCTAACTTTCAGAAGGTAATGGTCCCTTTTGTCCAATGGTTTAGCGATTGAGACATGCGTCCTCCCAATAATATGTTTGAATTATCGAATGCCAAATATTTCCCCACTTTCGGCGGCAGGAACTCGGGGAAGAAGATTTAAACATTCAGGAATAAAAAAAATTGATTAGGATTCCATGCTGGTCAATAGCATCATAGGTAAAGGCGGTAAACCACAGTATATTCTGCACATAATTTATTCACGCCAGAAGAAGTATACAGCAGAGTTAGGCCACTCGCAAGAAATTTGAAATATTACTCGGGGCACAAGAGGTGCATCCAGAGTTAAATGGGTGCAATACCCATCGAGAGCTCTTGGCCGAAGCATCATTGGGTCAAATCTCTCCTAAGCCATTTCCATCTTAAATTCTTCCCCTGCTTGTGCGACGAAAATGTTCAAACTTCTCTTCCAAGGTAATCCGTCAAGACTTTGTTTTCCTCAAGTTGAAACCGGGGAAATACTTACGTAGTTTCCATTTTACAACCTAGTCTCGTACCCACTACATAGAAAAGCGGATCTGGAGTGACATGGCCCTTTCTCTCCTCCTTGGGGCTCGAAAATGATCCTCCCCCTCCCAGGCGATTTTTAATGAGCGAGGGAAAATGCGGAATACGGGGAAGTGGAGGGGAACGGGGAAGGGTGGGTGGGTGGGAGGGAAGGAGGGGAATGGAAAGTCTTCTCCGGGGACGGAGAATAATAAAGAGAAGAGCAGGGGGAAGCCGAAAGAGATGGAACCATCGCACTGCAGAGTCAAAAAAAAGTTAGAAGTTCCTCTATCTAACCTTGTAGTGGCTCACCTTCGAAAGCGATATTTCTTTATCCTCGTCACAACTTCACTTGAATTATTGTTTTGAAAAGGCGAAATAAGAGGCAGGAATGAAATTGTTTCCCGTTTACTTTCTTAAACTCTTTGCTGAAAGAAAAAACGTGGTAATGCAAGTCTGCGTATTTTCAGCGAAAAAAAAACAAAGTGATATAATAACGATCAAATCGACATCTTGGGCGTTTGTGGGCCGAACATCGAGTTTATAAAATATACTGGTTGATTTACAAGAGTAGAGTCGGCATATCGACCATATACGATTCTTTATGTAATGCCTATTTGTTGATATTTATTGAACTGCCACCTGTGCTGGGATTCCACCAACCTCATGTTTCATCTAATATGTGCAAATTGTTATAATAAACAAAATTTTAGCATTTGAAACGAAAACTACAGTCGCTTCCACTCTCCGGGGCAGCATTTGTAATCAGTTATTTCAATCATAAAACTCCCAAATTTATCCTCGGCAATTCTCATACTAGGCCTATCAGTTTTAAATCCCGCTTTAATAGTTGAAAGCAATGATGTATTTTTTCACAAACATTTTTATGTAACCCAACCATGGTTTTCACTTTCGCACTGCATTGTCAAGAGTTCAAGGCTCGCAAGCTATTCTTCTCAGCTGGTATGTCGAGTAGTTCTTCCGATGTTCTTTAGTAGGGTCTCTGTTATGTTCGAATTTCATATTTTTCTGACTCTTTGTATTATACTATGTCTTCTTTTTCCACTTTTTCCTTATTTTTATCTAACATGTTTCACAACAATTATGACTTTACAGTAGGCCATGAAGGGATGAAAAATGAATGATAAATATCAAAACATCCATTTTTATTAGCCTAAATGTGAATAAGATTATGAAATATTCACGGTTAGATGATGTATATCTAATTAACCGTTAAAATTGAGCATAATGTCGATGTTTAATTGTTTAACGACTGCTACACCCCACTGGTTCGTCACAACCTTTTCTTGCTGGTTGACCGTTGGGTATTGGTTGCAATCAGTGACGTAGCCCGAAATTTCGTTTGGGGGCCTTAATCTGAAGCGTGGGGGTTCCTCTCTTGGCACGATTTTAATCGTTATTAGAGTATTTATGGCTACCTTTTTTTATATATAAAACTGCTCTATTCTTACCTTTTTCCTTCGCGAACCCTTGTAATTTTCAGTCATCATATTGCATGGTCAAATTAAACTTACAATATGATTTGAAATTTCGGGGTGGGAGAGATATGAAGCCCCTCAAGGCCCCTCCCTGGCTACGTGCCTGGTTTCAATGTATCTGTAGGATTGAGGAATCTGAAGCGGTCCATGGGGTCCATCAGATAGAGAATTGAAATGTTGAAAAAATATCAAATCCGGGACAACCGACGAGTTGTGTGTGTGCAAATGTGAGTAGAGAGAGGAAAAATAAAAATGAAAACCACTTGCCACAAAAGTGTGAAATTTAATGAAAGATTGTAGATGCCGCGTCAAATACCAGTAATGCATTGTGGTACTCTTTCACTCACAGTGGACTGTGGTGAGCATTAAAGGCTTCCTGTTGGAAGTCCTCGACGGCGGGAGAAGAAAACTTCTCGGAGGATTGCTGCCCGTTGAAAACCCAAACGGAGAGAGAGAGAGAGGATTTCGGCGGTTTCCGTTCTTATAATGGTTCACAAACGACTCCCAAAGAGCGCAGGCGGTTTCGGATTTGTCTCCGCGGTGCGGCGCTGGGGGTCGTGGAGCTGCCCGCGAGTGAAATTGCTTGGGCGGTGTGGGAGGGGGGAAGTGGAGAAGGGGGGGGGGGAAGGGTAAGAGGAATGAGAAATGCTGCACCAAAAGAAAGATGACAGCACAGCGGGTGTGAGTGGAAGATTACAGGAGAGAGAGGGAAAGCGGAATGCAAGGGAAATGCTGATGGGAAGGACTGTAATGGGCGACTGAGGAGAAGGAAAATGAAACGACAAAGCCTTTCAAAGCCATTGCATTCACCATGCGCGAGTCTCATCTTATGGAACGTGGACGTGGTTTAGTATCTGGTGTTTAATCTGCTAGGGTTGGTTAGAACGGGTCATTGCTACATTTACATCTACATACTGCCCTGCGAGCCGCTCCATGGGCGTGTGGCAGGGGGAGTTAGGGCACCAGCCGTCAGGGATAGAATAATTAACGCTGCAATTCCACATGGTAATAGATTTATTGACGCGACCGCTTTCGCCGCAAAGCTACATCTTCAGATCTTCTGGTCAGCTCTGTGGCGAAACCGGTCGTGCCAATAAATCTATTTCCATGTGGAATTGCAGCGTTAATTTTTCTATCCTTGATTTCAAGGAATTCCACCGAGTAAGGTCCGAAACTATCATCGACACCAGCCGTGAAGGAGATGGTTATAGGAAGGTGAAAATGTGAAGAGTATTTCGGCAATGTTTTCAGTGGATCTCAGTTTTTATTATGGTCACTTATTCGTGTATTCAGAAGAAATGGTTAGGGAAGCATGGGGGGAGGAGGAGGTAGGATTAAAGGTAGGAGGGGAGCTGATAAAATCAGTGAGATTTGCAGATGATCAAGCATTGGTTAGTCAGTCGGCCAAGGGGTTGCAGTCAATGGCGAATGCATTAGAGGTGCAGTGCGAAAAGTATGGGGTGAAGATCAATCACAAGAAAACAAAAGTAATGATATTTTCTAGAAATAAAAAGACGGGGCTGAATGTAAGGGTGGGAGGGCAGAAGATAGAGCAGGTCGAGCAGTTTACGTATCTGGGTAGTATTTTAGAGGAGAATGGGTTTTAGTGGTAAGGACATCAAATGCAGAATTTCGCTAGCTAAAGAAGCATTGTCGAAGAGAAGGGAATTGATGAGGGGGGGGCCTGAGAAGAGACGTAATGAAGAAGCTGGTGGAAACTTTAATATGGAGCGTGGCGCTATATGGTTCGGAAACTTGGTCATTGCTAAGGGAGGATGTGCGTAGACTTGTGGCGTTTGAGATGTGGGTTTGGAGAAGGATGGAGAAGGTTAGCTGGATGGCGAGAAAGACGAACGAGGAGGTATTGGATATGGTCGGAGAGGAAAGGAAGCTTGTGGCAGAGGTTCGAAGAAGGCAGAAGAGATGGATGGAGGAAGTTTTGAAAGGAGAGGGTATGTTGAAGAGAGCGATAGTTCCCTAGTGTTCTACTAGGGAAGTGTGGAAGAGGAAGGAAGAGGATAGGAATTCTGGACGAAATAAGAGGAGGTAGAAGATATGAAGAATTGAAGAGGGATCTAATAACGGGCCATCATTAGGAGGGAAAGCGAGACAATGTCTATGAGGTTGGGATGAAGAATGGTCCAAGAACCTACCAATCAGCTGGTAGAATACTTGAATGAATGGTGGGACATCGTTAGGAGGGAAAGCGAGACAATTTTTTTGAGATTAGATGCAGAATGGGGACTGTCCAAGAACCTACCAATCAGCTGGTAGAATACTTAAATGAAATTGTGCGTGGGAAGAACGAATAATTATACTTATCTGTCCGGCAATGTATTTCTCTTATTTTATCTTTCCTGTCAGACCTAGAGGTGCAGTGCGGCGTCATAATATCTCGTGCTACCTTCTCCTGTTGCCCTCTCTGAAGTTACTCTACTTATTTATACAAGTTTTCCCTTTAATATTCGATGGTTTCTGCCTTACCTTCGTGGGTATTCATTATTACTGAAGAAAAAAGATCAGTGTGTAATTTCCACCAAAATATATTTGGTGCGACTATTTTCAACGCATTGAAGTCATCATCGGATACAAATTTTTTCATAAAGGTTGATTGTATGTTTGCTCACGGGAGGAGGGGGAGGGTTTGGTTTCCGTTTGGTGGGGGGAGGAGGAGGGGAGTGGGGGATCAAGATGAGGGTGGGTGGGGGAAGGGGGTGGGGGTGGGTGGGAAGGGATGCTTCTCGTAGAATATGTGGAGACGACCTTGGCTAAAAAATTTGTTCCACATAATGACCCCCGTGCGTTGAAACTAGTCGTAACATAACAAATGTAGGTGGAAATATACATTGAGCTTTTTACTTCAGTTCTCCCTTCAAGTCAGTAGTAGATGCACTTCCTACCTCCCTTCGTTGCGTACTTCTACTTCCTCTTCCTCTAGTTTCCAACATTCTACGATCCGAAAAAGTCTCCATCCCCATTTATTACTTGCTCCATTCACCGAATTGACCTCGCCTTGATTTCAACTAGCAACTTAACTTCCTTCCATACCATACGAATCACTTATTCTTTTGTCTTCCTTTAGGCCCGCGTCAAACATAATCCATTCTTTTAGATCAGAGGTTTCCAGTCTTCTTCGATGTGCGTACCCCTTAGTCACCCATTGCCAAAAAAGTTCCATTTATATGAAATAAAAGTTCATTAGGTATCGTATCATTCTTAGCGCAATTTAAACCTTGCGGACATTGTTTTTGCTTTTCCCTAAACCGGCAAGCACGTGACCCAAAAGGTACACAGACCACAGAATGGAAAATTCACTTCCAGGCGCCCACATCTCGAACGCCTCTAATCAGCTCGCTCCGAAGGGCCCAAGTTTCACTTCCTCTCAAAGGTGGGCTACGCATCAGGCTCCTCACTAACCTTATCGGAACATATTCGCACATGGCTTCAATGTTAGTTAACTTGCTGTTTATGAGCGCCTCTAATGATAGCGCTTCCACCCTCTTAATGATAGTCGGATCGAAATATTTCCCTAGTCATAATGGAGACCGTATTCGAATTATATTTTTTAATTTCAGAATATGTAAGATGCATGAGGTAAATGTTGTAATATTAATGGTGAAAAAATATAGTTAAAACCCTCAGTAATTAAATAAATATGTCTAGATAAGTCTCTAACTTGACTCATTTTTTTCAAGTCGTACGATGAAAGCGCCTTCAAAACAGAAGGTATTTTTGAAATTCTGTAAAAATTGCTGCGGTGAGTAATAGATTAATTTTTATAAATAGTTGATAAATCATAAAAAAATACACACCGTTAGTTTGTTGACGAAATCTAAGAGTTATAAATTTCTTCTTTTTTTTAATATTCTCCCTCTGGAGCGCACAGCCGTAATCTATCCCATGTTAAACATCTTATATTTTTCGGCATGTTGCTCGAAAGGTAGTTAGGCATAGGGTTAATAATTTGATATGATTGAAAGGATAGGAGTTTTTTCTTTAAAATAAGTTCAAATTCTAGGTGAAGTGATATCTCTCTCTAACTACCTTAATTACGCTCTGATCCATTTTCTTTCAGAACACCCCCGAAGTGACATAATTGTTGTGCCTGTTCTAAGTTATGACCTCCTACTCGTTCAGTTTTGACTTGTTATCCTTAGGTAATCTCATCTACTTTTCTTATAATGACTTGCGCTCATGTTTTATCTGTCACTTTGATTTTAAGGGCTGTTTATTCACGACTGCCATTCTTCGATTGTGTGGACAAATGTAACCTGATCATCCGATGAACTCACCTCATGCCTTAGTTCTCCTACTTTAAATCCTGTCTCAAGCTCCTCTCATGTCTCTTCTGTCATTTCCTTCGCGTAAATGTTGAAGAAACTAGCGATCAGTGGAAGCTCTTCTCACGTTCTTCCCGATCGCTGACTATTCTCCGTCGGTTATCTTCATATAGCGCAAGTCTAGTGTAGTGCATGCTAGTGAGGCTTCTTCCGACAAGCATTAACGATTTATGCTAATGCATCAATAGTCGTAGATACACTAACTTTAGGGTATAGTGCAATGCATGTTGGTGACTACTCACCCCCTGCCACATGCCCTTGAGGTAGCTTGCGGGGTATTTTTTTAGATGTAGATATGCGCTTTTTGGGCCATGTAAAGACTCATCTGTCGTTTTTCCCTTCAGTCCATATCTAACTCCTTCATTCACTTATCATGTCAACACAGTCAAATGTCCTTTCAAAGTCTAAGAAAAAAAGAATAAATATTCTTATCGTTCTGTAGATTTCATTGCACTTTATTTCTCATTACCGCAAAGAAATCATAAATTTCTCTCCCCTTTTTTATCTTACCCTATATACCCATCCGTCCTATCCTCAAGGATTATTATTTTATGGATCAGGCCGATATTCTGACATTTTAAATATTGTTATTCAATTCTATTCAAGGATGAATAGTTCTCGGGTTTCCAGCCGGGTAATGGTGTTAAACTGCCCCGACGTTTCAATGACATAGTCTGCCATCGTCTTCAGGGTGAATCGTCTTCACCCTGAAGATGATGGCAGACTACGCCATTGAAACGTCGGTGCAATTTAACCCCATTACCCGGCTGGAAAACCGAGAACTATTCATCCTAAGCATTCGCCGGGAAAGACTTAGATCCTAAATTCTATTCAATTTTTTTTGGATTTGGAGGAGATCTAGTGCGGCTACGCATCGGAAGGAAGCAAAGGCTGCAAATATGAGGTGTGGGTGCATTTTGCCAATGTAATTTCGGGCTTTCAAAAAATACGTCTGAACGCATTAGGTTCTACTGTCATTGCCTGTGGGTTGGAAGGTGCAGATGATAAGGAAAATAATGGAGAAAAAAATTAATGAGATCTCTATTTATTTTAATTGCAGAATTATTTGAAAGACGTTGCCATTTTCCTTTAAGCTCCATTGAGTGTATATAATTAATGATTTCACTGCAAATAGGCGTCGGGCTCGTATGGGGGTGATCTCTCAATTAATGTTGCCTCCTCAAAAAAGCTGTTGAAGATGGCGTCAGGAAACAACTTTGATTATTATTACGTTGAAATTGATGATTGATCAATTAAACTCCAAAATAATTCCTAGGCCGTTTTTATATTGAAATTTAAAAATTTTAAAGCCTGTGTACTACGGCCTACATGGAATAAAGCTACAGCCATACTTGATATTTATTTTTTCAATAAACTTAATGTTTCTTTTTTTTTAACCCGGAAAAATCGCTTATTGTGGGACGTGGCACTGTTGCCGTGCTGAATACCTGAAGGGGCAACGGCTGAAGACAAATGAATCACGGCTGAAGAAAAACGTGAATTGTTCGACCGAGGAGGGCTACATTCGAGCATTTTCTTAAATTAGCAGAAGTCCGACATGAAATCCATCAATATTCTCAATTAAGGTCAACATGGGAAATATATCTTTTTCTCTATTTAGTTAAAATTTCCTCTTGCTTTACGAAACTTCGATTACTTGGAAATGTTAATTTTTCTTGCATTGTTTTTACTGCTTATTGTGTTGTGACTAGTTCCACGGTGTTTCCAAAATGAAATTCACTTCAATGGGTTTTCTGGTCCGAAACGAGCCTAAATAAATCCTTGACGTTCCTCTTAATTTGAAGCATGTATCAGCCGAGAGCCAAGAGATGGCACCCCTGGGACTGCGGCATGGAGGCGAGCTGGATTCCTCGCGCCATTTGTCGGCCGAGTCATCTGTTAGAGTTCTCGAAGGAATGCTTGGATAACATTTCTCAGAAACTTTTAATAAACAGAGATGGGAAATATGCTTTTGCCGAGTAAGTAACGGACTAAACGCGAGAGGAAAAAGGGAGATGAAGAATTATTGCGGTGGATACCCCTGAAAATGTCAGTTTTAGGAATGTTCCTTATAATTATTACTTAAAATGTATTGAAATGTTGATTGAGAATAGGAGAACATACTTAGAGAGTTAGTAAAGAATATTTCTATGTCCATAATGTTCTTACAAAATTGGTGGGCCTTAGTCCCTTTGATTAACTTTTCACTTCACTCAGTGCTTGGTTTGTGATGTAGTCAGGTCATCTCTGGCCGTCGCACGGACAACTTTGACAACTTCTTACTGCATCCATATCGTCTACATTCCCTGTTATTTCTCTTCCTATTCTCAGTCTACCAATGAATTACCCCCTTCTACAGTCAATTTTCTCTTAATATCCGTACCAGTTATTAAGACTTTGCCGTATAAAATAAGTAATAAGTCACACACAGGTAAGTATGAAATAGGTTCTCTATTCATTATCTCATATACAACAATATAGAAAGCAACTTGAGCACACCAACATAGCTAGAAACGTAAATAAAAGATACAACAACTCCCCCTTCTAAGATAATGACAATATATAATGAAATCTCTTAGGTTTCTTAATAATCCTAGAACTGCGACGCAGTACAGGAGTATCCTGAACTACTGGCTGAACACTTGATGCCACAACAAGTTCATCATTTTGGCCGGCTATAATAGGCTCATTTTTAACAGATATTATTGAGGATTCATCCTCTGAAATAATATCATTTTTAAGTATCGAAACATACATCAATTACATCATCAGATGTAGATGTTGCACCAGATACAGGGATGGCACTATCATTACTAGAGCTAGATGACAGGAGTTGATCCACATGTTCCTTATGAATGGCACCATTTAAATCTTGAAGAACATACATAACATTCCCTTCCTTTTTTATAACTGAACCTTTTTCCCATGAATTAGGATAATAATCCTGATTCATGGGAATAGCCATTTCTCATGCGTACAAAATCTCCCATATTGAATGAGCGAATTTTGTTAATTCGGGTCTCCTCTTTGGTTGAACAACAAAATATTTAATAAGACTTAATCGAGTTCTTAAATTTCTCCCAAGAATAAGCATGTCTGGGCTTTGGCATGGAAATGCATACTCTGCATTCCGATATGCAAGTAACCTGGTATATAATTTATCCCGGTTGGATGTTTCATCAAACTTACTGGCATTCAGAGCATGCTTAAAACTTTGGGCATCTCTCTCAGCTTGACCATTTGAATTTGCATGATAAGGTGCAATAGTCGAATGCCTAATTCCTTTTTTAACACAAAAGTATTCAAAATCCTTACTAACTAATTGGGGTCCATTGTCTGACCCAATCACTTTAGGCAGACCAAATTGGGCAAACGAAGGAATTAATGCATCCACTAGTGCCGAAGAGGTAATAGAAGACATCTTAATTACATCTGGCCTCTTACTGTGGGCATCCACTACTATCAAATACATGGTCTTGGCAAATTCAGCGAAATCAATGTGAAGTCTTTCCCATGGCTCTCTAGGCCATTCCCAAGGATGGTAAGGGGCCTTGGTTGGTACCCTACTAACGCTAGAACATCCATCACAAGCAGCAGTAATTTTTTCTATCTCTGTATCTAATCCAGGCCACCATACAAAGCTTCGGGCTATAGACTTAATTTTTGTGATCCCCAAATGACCTGAGTGAATTTCTTTCAAAATCTGAGGCCTTAAATTACTTGGGGTCACGGCTCCCCCCCCTCTGTTAATACAATTATGATCAATTGAGTACTCATTACGACGCTTTGAATACTCTATAAGAGTGTCTAATGCACTAGCAGGCCACTGATTATTTTTAATACAATTCAAAACATCAGATAGTATTTTATCTTTGGCAGATTTTTTGGAAATTTCTGTAGCTGTAATGGGAACACTGTCAAGCAAAAGAAATTTGTTGTCCATTATTTTTGCCTCGTTCGAATACCTCCTACTAATATTCTTCTCCAGAGTTTTTTTTAAACCCTAACTATTTTTTCCTGTCCTCAAATAAACATAATCTTACCGGCCTCTAATCCACCATGATCCTCTTTCCAGGCAGAACAATTACTACACGCTGTATATTCGCTACAATCCACATTGAAGCTTTCAATAATACGATGTTAATACTATGCAATTAAACTATGCTGATTGAAGCAACTACGTGTAAATTGAGTTAAATTGAATTAGAACGCGTGCAGCGGAGATTGGCAAGATACGTTAAAGGCCGTTATGATAATCTCGTTAGTACTACTGAACTTTTGCAGCAACTGGGATGGGAAACGCTTTCAGACCGTCAATTAAAGTTTACACTCAATCTACCGAGTAAGTTCCAAACCGATTTATTCTCTGACGACGTTGATAATATTTTACAAAATCCTACATATCACGGTAGAAAAGATCATGAGAATAAAATTAGGGAACTCGACTGCAAAACGGATAGATTTAAAATGTCATGTTTCCCGCGAACAATAAGGGACCATAACAGCTGCCAATGAGACTTTTATCTAGGTTTGTTGATAGGTAGTGTAGCTCTTAGTAGTAGTAGTAGTACTCCCTAATACTTGAATCCTTAACTGTTATCTAGTATTAACAGCACACCGTGCATGTTTTCAACATAACTCTCGAGTCTCTGTCCATTTGCGTAGTTGCAAAATACATATATACTAACCCTCTCCATTATGAGCTTATCTGTAGTGTAGTGCATGCTTGTGAGGATTCACCTCCTGACACGCATTGCCGAATTATGCTAATATATCAATAGTCGTAGATACACTAACCTTAGGATATAGTGTTATGCATGTTGGTAATTACTCACCCACTACCACACACCCCTGAGGTGGCTTGCAGGATATTTTGTAGGTGTAGATGTAAATACTTGTCAATATATCTTTAGTCGTGCAAATGGTTTTTACAGAATTTTAACCACATGTAATCACCATTTGAAAGCGGTAATTGGGGGAATGCCACCGAATGGTTTAGTGTAGAACCTGCCTAAGTAAAACGCACTGAAAAAATCTTTTTTGTGAGAAACTACTATGATTTTTGTAGAGAAACAAAAATGCAAAAAATATTTAGAAAGATAGTGAAAAATTATATGCCAGTCATAGTTTATATTCACATATCAAAAGGTAAAAACTGAACGACAGGAAAGTTTACATTGCTAAAAGATAAACGAGACTGATCGAACAAATATTGCAAAGAAAAATGAAAACTTTGAAAATTGAATGTGGAATATGGTGATATAACTCGTGGAAATTACTTTTTATTTTTAAATTTTTCTGTCATTATTCCCATTCCAAACGTTTAAAAAATCAAAAATTGTGAAAATTCATTTATTTGACGATTCCAAAATGCAAGGGGAAAACATCCATTAAAATGCATTGAGGGGTAATCTCACAGATATTAGGGTGTTGAACACAATACTGATTTCAATGGATAAGGGATTTAAAAAAAATAACCAAGTTGCTCTGTAGCATACATAATTTTAAAAGAAAGGAAAGGAACTCGGGAGCTTTGAGCTGTACAGACTGAGGATAATCGATTGTCACTCGTCCACATTGTTCCCTGGACAGCTTTATAAAAATAAAACAGACGAAACGCGGCAAGTATTCGATGGGTTGAAATGGCTGATGGTATGAGTGGCCGGGTCGTGGGCTGCTCGTAGTGGCCATCCTCGCGTTTTCTACTTTCTCCATCTCCCATCCATCCTGTCATCTCTCTGTTCCTCTCTCCGCCGAGTGTCCTCGTTTTTGATGGCACAAGAGGACGACGGGAGGGGAGGAGAGGGAAGGGAAGGAGAGAGCAATGGAGAGTCAGCACGGAAGACAGAGCAAGACAAACAAATGGGAGGACGAGGAAAGGTTTGTCGCAGCGAAACGGCTTCAGCCGCAACTGTTCCGGTCTGACAACTGTTTCAAATAACTGTTGCAAACCACTGTTGCAGGTTAGTTTCGTGACCGTGTCGCAGCCATGCCGTTGAGCTCTGTGCTGTGCAGCGGCAACTGATAGCTGAAGCTGACTGTGTCGTCTTGTATTCTGTTCCAGTTGCACGGCACGCGTAGCTGCATTCCTGTTATAAGCTACGATCTGTTGAATATGAATATTCTGCAGGCTGTTGCTGGTTCATTTAGCTAACACATGTCCGCCCGTCGTTGCAGATAGAATTATAACTGTACAGTACTTATCTTTCATGAATCCAAATGAAATTGTTAATTTATTTAAGTGAAGGATTTCTTATTATATAGAATACATAACTACTAGCCATGTTGTAACAGCGCCGATCGATCGCCTGTTGTTTGTTGTGCCTCTAGCTGTTGTCCGCAATAGGATGTTTCGTGGAACTGTATCGTTTTTGAAACAGTTGCTATGAAACCGTTGTGTTCTTTGAGTGCCACCGCTACGTGACATGAATGGCGCTGATATGTGCAGGAATTGCTCTGGACATGGGTGCACCAACAGAGATGAAGTAATTATTGACGACGACATCGATGAAGATAATCTCCAACATGATGTGCTTGAATATTTTAAGTAAATGCTATTTATTATGTATTAGTTAACTACCTCGTATGTTGTACTACATAGCACTTTTCATTGAAGAACATGGAATTTATCGCAAATTATGTATTGAGAAGAAAAACTATTTCCATTAATTTTTGTTTTCAAGCAAATTCGATAAAGTTTAAAGTTATCCTTACTTTTATTCTATCCTCATGATTTTATCTTTTTACGAAAACCTACCATTTTTACCACTTTTCCACCCATCCCCCTCCCACCTAAACCCGACGCCCGAGGTCGTGCAACATTTTACCACTCACGAAGAGGAGGTTACTTAACATTTTGCCGCTGGGTAGAACTTTTTTTATGTTTGGGTTGAATCCTACTTTTACTGCACTATGAGCAGAGTGCGCGCACCTCTCGAGAGAGTGATGGCGGTCCGTGCAGATCATATTTGTACACTAGGGCACCACCACCTCAGGCTTGCCCCCTTCTTATTTATTCACGAGGAAAAGAAGTGGTCCAGAACGGCGCAGACCGGTAGTCAGTCAGTCCCTTTTGCACTTGCGGTTTGATTTGAGCGGGAGGTCGTGCCTGGGAAGGATGACTGGAGGTGGAGAGAAAGGAGGAAGTGCGATAGTGAAGTGGTGACCGAGCGATTGAAACGGATGGAGAAGGACAGAGTGGTGAAGAAGGGGGTCGAGAGAGAGGAAAGGGTCTGGGAAAAGGGTAGAAGGGTTATGGTGGGTGCACCAAGAACTCCCTCGGAGAATCCGAGATCGATAGGATCCATGAATTGTCCGATCCACTTCAAACTACTGACTGCTTTTGTTGCAAACATTCCTAACAAACAGTACAGCAGTAGAAACCGTGGCAGGCTCATCTCCAAAAACTTTTGTGTCCAAAATCGTTCATGTAAGGCTTTTTAATTTGTAATGAATTGTTTTTGTCCGAGGCAAAATTGCTAATCCTTACTAGTTAAACCTAACAAGTTCCTTCGATTCAACTTTTTCATGCCTTTTACTACCAGTGATCTCTGGTATTTACACTGAATGTCCAACCATTTTTTAAATGATGAAACGTATTTAACTTTAGTGACTGTCCAGATCGACTGGAACGGTTACAATCAACATTGACACAAGCGAGGACAATACCAGGAATTACAAAATTCGTATTCTCTTATTTATTTTAGCATAAGGTGGTGGCATAAAAAATTATTTTAAGCAAATACAAACGTTAAATATTACTTATTGTTAGTGAAATTCGAAAATTTGCTTTCATAGGACCTACTACGATGACAGAAAATGAAAATTCCTTACTCCAATTTACTTTAATAACCCCTGCGGTATGGGGAAATTTGTTTTTATCTCCTTCCCTCATCCCAATTTCCACCATCCAAAGCCATGTAATTTGATATGAACCCTTTTTTATCCAAAAGCGTAAAATATAACATTCTGAATGCCCAGTGTAACTTAAAATATCTGTGTCAAACTCCGCTATGGGAAGACAAATTTAATTTTTGCCTGTAAATGTAATATTTTTGTGCAGTAGCGAGGACTTCACTCTATATGATTAGTCATTTTGGTACAAAAAGCCCAATGCTTTCATAAATCGTGATTCTACTGAAAGAAGCTCATCTTCAATTAAAAATGTTTGCTTGCGAGATATGAAATAACGCGCATTTTTCCGAAACATGGTATTTAAAGGAGGCTAGAAGGGATACAAGTATTAGTTATGAAAAGTGTTTAGAATTTAGCAGAAAATTCAGTTTCTGTTTAATTTTCACCGTAGATCTTTTAGACGTAGGCGTCCCTAGGAGGAAGTATGAATCGTCGGCCAAAAATTTTATTAGTTGGCTGTTTACAGACTATTTTAAATTCGTAATTAGCGGAGCACCGGCTATACCAAAGAGTTCGGGGATCTTTTAGTTATTTAATTTAGTATATTTTGACAGTCTTAGGCGTTGCCTTGTGGAAATATCGTTTCAAACAAAAATTGAACTTACAACACGGAAGGTCAGCACTCATATTTTTGCATTTTCATCAAAATTTCTCCCCGATTCCTACCATTGCTCGCTGTCGTGATGCACGGGAAATTGATTGGAAGAATTCATTTGTGAGGAAGCCGGGAATGAATGGAAATGGCCGGAAGGAGTTCCACAAGAGAGTAGGGGGGGGGGTAAGGAACTGAGCGCCTCCTTGTAATGAAGAGGAGAGGAGGACGAGGACGGAATGCGAGCGAGCATCTTGGTGCGCCTGCGATCTGATTTCCTTTCGTGAACTCTTCTTTCTTCATCCCATTCTTTTTTCTTCCGGAGGAAGTGCTGCGAGAGAGGCAGGGAGGGAGAAAGAGGTCGTTACATCGGAAATAGAAGTTGGCGGGTGTGGTCGACTGAGGACGATGAGGGATGGATAGATGGTTGGATGAGAGGAAAGGAGTGGGGAGAACAAAAGAGTGGGAAAGAGCGCTCCGAGGCGAACTCGGGCGTCGACAAATGAGAAGAGGAGAGAGGGAGAGAAGAATGGGTGGAGATGGGAGAATAAGATGGTATACGGAGGATGGTGAGGTTGAGAGAAGGAAGTGCTCAGCGCGTGTCGCAAGGAAGCTGGAGGACAGATCCGTTGGACGTCTCCTCTTTAAGGATGGCGGATGGAGAGTGGGAGGCACACTTCCCTCCGAGACGGGAAAATATAGAGCAAGAGTAATCATACGTTTCCGAGAAATTCAAGTCCAACGACGAACGTCTTTCCTGCTCGAGAACTTTTAACCCTGCCGTTTTCCCGCTCCCCATCTATTGCCCTCACCGTATCCTGTCACCCGACCCAAATCATCCATTTATCCCTAATCACCGAGTGCCCCCATTTATTCTATTCTTTTCGAAATTCCCCTCAGAATAGCCGGTTGACTACTGTCACTTCTGATTAGATGACAGGTCAGATGTTGTCCGCTTTTCGGGGGATGGGTTAATGAGGTGATGAAATGCTGGCTTCCCATTCCGACGGTCCGCGTCCGAATCCGGGCAGGGGCTGAAAATATTCTAGTGGAATTCCCACAAGGGTTCTACGTGGAGAGGACTTCAAGTGATATGCTCCGTCCACCTGCGTTAAACTGTGGGCCCCAAGGCGCCTTTCGTTTAGAGTAGGGTAATGCCGCCGCCTTTCTTTACAGCCCAAACCACTTGTTCGCAGTGATGCGAATGACCTCTTGTTGTCGTTCGCAGTCCAAAATAACCAAGTAACAAATTTCCCATCGAAGAGGACATGGTGAGTGTATATGAATTTATGAGGCCTGGTACTCACAAGACTATAGCCCTAGATTAGAAAAGTTAGGGCAACATTTACCTTCAACCGATTCCGGAAATCGAGGCAATTGGGGAAGATATGCGGCATTAAAACATTGTAATGTTATGCAAACCATCACAATTGATGGCATGAAATGGCCGAAACTCGTTCAAATGCTTGGCAATAAATATTTTCCCGTTGTAACATATTTACTCATTTTCTTCCACAGGTACTAAATAGGTCTGTTTTGGTTCCGTTGTTCATACTTTCCCAATCTAGAGCTTTACACTAGACCGGCAAGCAGCGTATTTGAAAGGTTACCGTATTAAAGGCCTGTCACTGTAGTAGATTTTCCAAATGCGGCGTACGTCCACACTACCTACCACTATAACTAATCCTCGTCCTTTTCCCCACTTGACCCTTGCAATCAACTAATGAGGCCCGATTTCTCTCCCCCACATTTCAACACAATACTACTCATTTATGATGATAAGATCGTGTTAATCCCACTGATTTTATTCCAATCGTTTTCACTCTATGGCCATTTTATTTTACTATCATGCAAAATTCTAGATTTATTCTAAGCATTTATAGTGCACAGCTCCCTAACCTTTCAGATGCCCTAAGAATATATAATATTGCGTGAACCTGTGAATGACAATCATAGGAGAGAATAATTTATCTACATTGAAAGAAATACGTGTTATTTATCCAATTGAATGTAATTTAAGTGCATAAATTTGTAATTACATTTAGGTAAAAATTGCGTTTATTTTTATTATTAAGGTTACATACCGTTTATATTGTGTTATAGCTGATTACACCAATGTGATCGGAGCTACTGAATTTTCCCCGCAATTGGTATCATTTCACGACTGGAAACTATATTTAATTATGTATTTCTCTTTGTGGCTTTAAATTCATTACATATAAGACGTCAGTGTGATACCCTTCAAGTCTTGAGATTGACCTCTGTTGTGGAAAAGGGGTTAGATGTGGATCGCGTAAAAGAATCGGCGCGCCGCTTTTATTGGGAAAAATAATAGATGTGGGCGGGTTGAGATTGGCTCGGGGTCACGAGTGGGTTGAAGGAAAAAGGTCATGGAGGAGGAAAAAGACTGAGGGAAAATGAATTGAAACGAAAAAAAAGAAAGAAAAGCCTTGGGGATCGTCTCAAAGGAGTAAAGGGGCTGAACACACACTAGACGGGGGATGGGAAGAAAAAAATACTTTTATCTGCTGGAGCGGGACAATTAAGGCCAACAGAGCTACGTAGTTGATTGCTCGTCGAAATAAGGCGAAAAAACCAAGATGCGGACTACGTCTATCTCCGGGTCGTGGTCCTCTCGGGATGATTTGATATCACCTCGTATTCTCTCGTTTGGGGAACGATTGACGATCTGAGAAGAGAGGAAAGGAGGGCCTTTTATTCGTGGGTGTGGACATTTTGTCAACGGTATCACGTGCTTGGATAGGGATGAGTGCTCAGACATGATATTCATTTTCGTTGCATCAAGGGAGAGAAGCAATTTGTATCTTAAGCGGTTCAAACTTGTCAAGCTCATAGTTCTAGTTGGAGAATACTGATTTACTACTACAAATATGAAGGTAAATCAATAAATATACGTTTTAAATAGCAAATATGATGGCTTATTCTTTTTTGAATCGTGATTCAATTGTATTGGTGACGTGAGAACGACAAATTTTATTTAAATTATAATTTCACGTTTATCTAGGACACGGAAATTCCGCTTTCAAGAACATCAGAGGGCAACAAGGGACAGACAACTGCGTCTTTCTACCATAGCGGAGCACACATGGATGTGTCTTACACAAAACATAAAATTTGAAGAGACAAAGGTAATCGCAAAAGGAAAACGTACTTACATGAACTGAAAACAATAGTTCCTTTCCCCTAGTGGACAGTTCCTTCGCGAACACATCTGTCCTCATAAATAGGAAGTAAAGAAGTCTACACACTCCTATTAATGGTGCAATAAATAAATTTACATTTGATTTACTCGTAAACTAGTAAATGTCAGACACCTTTCCAACAGTATTACATTTATAACGGTCAATCACTCTCTGAATTCAATGCTCCAATATTCTCTGATTACCATTCCAATTTATCCTCACGGTTTGAGAAGCGCTCGTAGTTATTCGATTCCAGGACATGCTATATACCATACCTTCTCGGACGCTTCTCAAGCATGCTGAAATCAACCGATATGGTGGCTGTTGACAATATTTTTTATTTGAATATTTGTATTTTCTCTAAAAAAAATGTTTATTTTCATGCAGTATGAAGGCAATTACGATGATTATGACCTTTTAGCTCTGGCATGGCACGGTCCGTTGATTCATCTTCTCTAAATGTTCATAAGAGTAATAGTAATATAAAATAATTGGATGTTACGATATGCAAAAGGAAATGAATGACACGAGATGAAGTAACAGAGAAGTACTGAAACACAATTACCTCTTCTATCCAAAGCATAGTGTACATACTCATATTGAATCTGTGCCTGTACCGTTAACAAAGCATGGTTAGTTTGATCGTCAATGTGTAAATTCAAATTAATGTCGCAAAGAGAGATACTGCGTGCTAGAAAGGTACATTCATCTACATCTACATCTACATACTACCCCGCAAGCCGCCTCAATAGGCGTGTGGCGGGGGGTGTTAGGACACCAGCCGTTTACATATAAAAAGGAAACGCTCTATGAAATTACGCCTTGCATTTATTAAAGTCCCTTATTGTTCGGGGGAAAAACGAATTCCCATACCTATCCGTTCGGCAAAATATCTCTCTTAATTTATCGTTTCTGTCGGACCTGGAAATATAGTGGGGTTCTAATATGATGTTCTCCGTGTCGCTCTGAAAGATATCTATTCTCAATTGCTCAAGTAATCTAAGCCTAGCGCGCAGCCTCCGAGTCTCTAGCGGCTCCCAGCCTAATTCGTTTAACATCTGCGTAACGCTGTCTGTACGCCCGTAGCAGTTTTTGACGAATCGCGCAGCTTTCCTTTGTATTTTATTAAGTTCCCGAATTAATTCTTTCTGCACCGGATCCCATATGCTTGCTGCATATTCAAGGTGTGGCCGGACGAGTGCGAAATAGCACCTCTCTTTTACTTTTTCATCTGAGAATCTTCCCACAATACGCTTGACGAATCCTAGCTTCTTCAGAGCTCTGCCACAAATATTTCTTATATGTGTTCCCCACGATAGGTTTGAGGTTATCGTAACTCCCAGATACTTAACTTCATCTGTCGCCTTTATCTTAACGCCATCCACAGCATATACACGGGGATAGTTGGACGACCTCCGCAAGAAATGTACCGCCGTGCATTTGCTCAGATTAAGTTCGAGTCCCCACTCTTGGCTCCACACATGAACGTTGTTTAAATCCGATGATAGAATTTCAAAGTCAGAGTGATCATTAATTTCGCGATAGATGACAGCGTCGTCAGCAAATAAACGTATTTTACTGCTAATTCGAGAGCATAGATCATTTATGTATATAATGAACAAAAGGGGGCCGATTACGCTTCCTTGTGGGACACCTGATGTCACTTTAACTGCATCAGAGCTAATTCCGTCAAGAACTACTTTTTGCTTACGATCACTCAGAAAGTCGCGTATCCAGTTTACTACTGTTTCGTTTAGGCCGCATGACTGTAATTTGTATAAAAGTTTGTTGTGAGGTACCGTGTCGAAAGCTTTCTTAAAATCTAGGAATAATACGTCCACTTGTGTTTTCGATTCACCAGATTTGAGAACGTCATGAAGAAAGAGCGCGAGCTGTGTTTCACATGATCTACCTTTCCGAAAGCCATGCTGACAGCCATGAAGGAAGTTACGACTGTCCAGGAACGTCATGATATTGCTAACGACGATATGTTCGAGTATCTTGCCTATAATAGACGTTAATGAAATTGGTCGATAGTTCCCTGGGTCATGTCTGTTTCCCTTTTTGAATATCGGTGTAACGTTTGCAATTTTCCAGTCTATTGGTATCTTTCCTTCAGACAATGACTTCTTGAATATTATGTCTAAGAACGGTGCGATCTGTGGCGCTAATTCCTTGAGGACACGCGCGGGTATTCCCTCCGGACCCGGAGATTTACTATTTTTGATCGCCTGTAGCTGTTTAGTTATCCCATCACATTGAATAGTGATTTCTTTCATCGGTTCCTCATTGAATGAAATGTCGAAATAACATGGAGTATCGTCTGTAGTGTATACACTTTCGAAGTGGGAATTTAACGTGTTAGCTTTGTCAATATTATCGGTGACAAGTTTGCCATCTTTATCAAATAACGAATCTACGGTTGAAGATTTTCCCTGAAGCTCTCTCGCATATGACCAAAAAGATTTCGGATTTTCTCCGAGTAATTCACCAAGTACTTTTTTCTTGAAATTTCGCAATGCAGTACGCATTGATTTCTTGGTTTTTGAGCGTTGTGCAGCGTAACTTTCTTTTGCTTCAAGTTCCTTCGATTTGTCACCTAACGTAATGGACTTTTTGAATAAGTTGTACAGTTTTCTCTGTCTCTTAAGGTCCCTCCTAACATCATTGTTATACCAGCGAGGTTCTTTACTATCACAGCGAGGTTCTTTATCATCACATTGTGTTTCAAGTCATGCCCTAGGTGTAACGGATTCGTGGTATTAATTAAATAAGGTGGTTAAAGCTCAAGAGGGGTGCTGTTAGTCAGCAGAAACGAAAAGAGTATTTTTATATCCCTCATTTTATTAAAAAGTCCAGGTATCGGTTATTTAACAGTCATATTCAAGGTTAAAAGGAAGGGGAGTGCGTTTTGGGAGAGGAGTAGTGGAAGGAGGATGGGAAGCAAATATTGAGCAAAAGACAAAATTAGCTCTGGGTTGATATCCGTTACGATTTTTGCGTCCCCCTCCCCCGGCATATTAAAACTTCTCACTCCCCTTTTCTGCTGTCTTACTCGCTACTGAATCACTTTTTTATTATTTTACGAAAGATCACCACTCGTCCTTCGCCCACCTTGAGAATGCTTTATGAAGTATTTTAATCCTTGATAAGATAGTAATAATTGTATTCCTGCAATACAAAGCAATTTCAAATTTTGTGAACATTGATGGAATTCCACAATGTGTTGATTGAAAAAATTGAGGAATGAATATCACTATCGGAAGTGAAACCAACTGAATAAATATAGAACACTGTGGGAGGAGCCATCGTTCTGGTGGTGGGAATATCATCGAGTCTCCTCCAACATTGACCTGCAAATACTGGAATTTTAATCCTGGAAGTAATTAGGTGGCTACAATAAAAAAACATCATCAATTTAAGAGCTGTTTGACAACAGCAAGACATGTGATCGCAACAAAATCAAGGCTGGGCTCCAAATTAGTGGCAATATTGTCATCATATTCCATTCCTTTTTACATACAACGAATATTGATTGTATCAAAATTCCATAATCAAAGTCTTGCGTATTAAACTCGTAACACACTCGCCGCGCTTCCACGTTGCAACTCTCACTGAGTGAATGAGATGTATGATTATTTATCCTCTTGTGTTTCGTTGATAATGCCAAAATCATGTTGGCATTTTCGCCCGGTATCCTCAGTAGCTATGTCAAACAAGGGATTGAGTCTTCAAAACAAATAAGCCTGTCGCATTTACTTGAACATACAGCAAAATACAGGTTGACAGACTGAAATATAAAGACTATGGTTATAGATGACCGTACCGAGACCCGCTTCATCGGTTAGATTGTATGAAATCGCAAAAACATCCATAGCTTTAACAGAGATCAAATACAATTTTCCTGCGAGGAGATGGGGCCAGATTTATCTCGAAAAGTTCAGCCTTCCTCGTAAAACCTCTTCCATATACCCTCATGCCTCACACAAGCCACCCACTTCTCTAAATATTTTCAGCTGAGGAAGAAACGCTGTATTCTAAAAGTTGTTTTTCCATCGCTACGGGAAACTTTTTACCGTCAAATCGTAAGCATTTTTTGAAAGTTATTATTTTATCATAGAAGATGTTCATTAGAGTAAATTCTTCTCGGGATTTTCACCGGGTTACATTGGCAAAACGTACCAACGTTTCGACGGACAACTCAACCATCATCTTCAGGGTAAATGTTGTTGAATTATAGTATGGCAACCTAGTAATCTGGGTCCAACAATCAGGTGACTCCTGATTGATCGGAGGATGAAATTTGAAAATTTTTACATTTACCCTAAAGATGACGGGCGAGTCGTCCGTCGAAACGTCGGTACTTTTGCCAATTTAACCCCGTGGAAATCCTGAGAAGAATTCACGCTAAGAAATTGCTGGGAATGCATTGAATTTATTCATTCTCTCTCTCTCGGTCACAATCCTAGGATTGGTTTGCAGCAGTCCTCAATTTTTTCGGTCCTGAGTCAGCCACTTCAACTCTACATAGGAACAACAGCCTATTTCCTCCACGATCTGCTCCACATAGGACAGCCTAGGCATTCCTCTTCAGTTTTTTCATTTTCCCTCAATTGATCCCGCCAAGATGTTCTTTACAAGGCATTCGTGCATCCAATTATGTTGAATGACAGTTGCTTTCCGTATCTTCATCATATTGAGCAGACACTTTTTCTCTCCCACTGTCTGTAGCGCCTCTTCATTTTTTTACTCGGTCCACCCAGGGTATTTTTAACATCCTGCGGTTGCACCATAATTCAAACGCTTCTACACTTCTCTTCTCATCTACCCTTAGTGTCCAGGTCTCACTTCCATACAGCATAATGCGCCATACAAATGTCTCTACTGGTTAACGCTGATGCCAGGTTTCTCTCCACACTTGTTCCATTCCCTCCCAACCTACCCACCATTCCTGCAATGATCATAGTTGTCGTGCCTCCCCAGGTAACCAACCACATGTTCCAATAGCGTCAGTGTGGTTCGTGTTGTGATTGCTGGTCGTTTTGACTTGATTACAGACGAAGACAGTGGATTGACGTGAAGGTCGCGCTTAAGAATCTCGCATCGGTCATGTGCCGGTTTTACAATTATCATGTTCTGAGAAGATTTAATGGCATCATCGTATTTTACCTGAGGTTCATTCCACTAACGAAGCTTGTAATACTTATCATAACATGCTCATAAATATGACTCTTTTATAATTCACTTTTAAAGCTTTTTCAGCGATAGCGTGAAGAGCTGGGGAGATGAGGGTGGAGGACTTGGATTTGGATCACCGTTTTTCAAGTACTTTGACGGCTTTATTCAGGAGTAGAGCAATGCTGGTTAATGCTTTTACCTACAAGAACGACGAAGACACGGCGAAAGAGATGTAAAAAATGACTGAATATGCACTATTTACGCTAATTGTAAGTTGATCAACTGCTTCCTCAAAATTCACCACCGCACATATACCATATTCCCGTTTCTCAATGTTCGTTCCTTCTATGATCATTGAGGGTTGTTTCTACTCATATTGACATTCAAAAAATATGCAAAATACATTTTTTAACGCATTTTATCACATCTGTTCACCCATTAATTTCCGGCCGGCAGTTTTCTTCCCAGGACGGGGATTAAGTTTTAAAGGGCGCAGGAAGTGTTCCACAGTACTTATTTTGGTGCCAGAAGAGGCGATCCTTCGTGGGATTGAGACAAAGAAGATGCCAGGCCCTACAGGAAATGATCAAATGCATCAGCCGACGCGATCTATGGAAATGATCTCCGCTGCTCGTGGGCTTTTAAACCTCCTCCGTGAGACTCGGCTCTCGGCGGTGGCATTTAAAGCCGAAAGAATGGCGAGCGTGGAACAATTGAGCGATGGCGGCCCGCAGGGATGATGGCTTGAGCGATCCTGCCCCCGAGGGCGAGTAATTGCGCCGCGGCGGACGTCGTCTGTGTCTGCAGGTGTGGGGTAGGTCGTGAGGAGGAGTACGCTCGGTCAATGGGAGGAAATTGAAAGGGGGAGGAAGGATGTGGGTGGGTTTGCGCGGTGAGAAAGGGGAGGGTGGAGGGATCTGAGCGGGGCGGGTGGGGGTAGGAGGAAGGAGGAGGGGCATAGTTAGAGGGCGGGTGGGGGAAAGGGGAGGTCTGTGGGACTATTCTGTACGTTTTCGGAATTTCCGAGCCTCGAAAGTGACGAAATTTTGACGTCACAGCCTCTAAAATTTCAAATAGGGCCATTCAAAAGTTGAGATGTGTTGGGGGAAGTGAAGTCACATTCACGGATTTTCCGGGGTTCGACCATGTCGAGTCCTTACTGAATAAGGTCCCTGGACTGGAGGAAATATGGGAATATTGGCAAATCCATTCGGTGCCGACCATATATATTGAGCCACGCTTACAAAGGGGAGGGAAAGAACCGAAAATTGTTGCAAGCAGAGAGACCTCACTGAGTGCGTCGCGCCCAACAGAAACAGCTCGAGTTCTGTATGCGTAAAATTGAAAAGCATCGGCAAAACAATTTAATACGATATTGTTCGCTCAACAGCATATTGAACGTACAATTAATTGGCTTAAAACGTCACAGCATAGTTTGCGAAAGTCTTAGGCGTAACCTTCCGGAAAACTTTAGTATAGTTAAATATGACACATTCAATTCCACACTTTCATTTACACGTTAATTAAAGTGAACAAAGAAATGTAGCTTAGCTTAGGAAATATTTTGGTTGGAAAAAACGACAATCAACGCAGAGGAAAAATTTACTGATTTCCAAAATTCAACAGAGGACCATTCATAAATTTTGTCAGCATTCCGTAGTGGTGCTGTGGTGGGGAGAAAAAGTCAAATTCTCTCATACGTCGTCGGTATCTTGGGACGAAAATTTTCTTACTTTTACTCAAGTTTAATTTTATTGCGCCTGCTGTATTTTTATTATATTTATTTTAATATTATTTACTATGAGTCGGATGTAAAAATTTAAATGAACACTGGGGAAGTTTATGGCCTTGAAGCAACGTGGCCGCAGATCGGCAGGCCGAAAATTTCTTTAACAGAAGAAACAGTCGCATACATTATAACAAGTACAGTTCTCTCGAAAGCTTATGGCGTTCGGATGTGCAGAATAAGACGTCGTGGAGGGGTAAAGTTTGGTGGAAGGGGTAGGGAAAAGTGACGTAGAGGAAAGCGAAGACATGGCATTTGTACCATGCATGAGTGCATTCAAAAAATGGAATTTGTATGACGCGGACAACACAAACGCGCGCATCCCAATGCCATAAGCTTTCGCGAGAGCTGTCCCTCACCGTAATGTACGATCCAGAACTTCATTTTATTTGATTTAGAAGGTGATTGAAAATATACAGTAAATTAATTATTTAAATAAAAAATAATTTTGAAAAACACGTTTTTAAAACGGACCAAAAAGTATAAAATAATTCAGCCCCGCACACATATATATCCCCATAGAGATCCATAACCTCATACAGATTGGCCTGAAAATTTGTGATTGTGGATTTTAATAGCTACGAAAACAATTTTAAGATTGAAAAGGAAAAACCTGAGGCGCATGGATTAGATAATTGATGCATAAATAGTTCACCTAAGTCACTAACACTTTTATTGCGCTGCAAATGATATGAACGGTTATGTGAGTTTTCTCAACGACAGCTACTACCTATATCCTTACTATAACCTACAGCATACGCCGTACGCTTTTCGTTTTCAATCTTACTAGTATTTTCATAGCTATTAAAATTCACAATCACCAATTTTTTTAAACTTTAAATTATTTTCAACTTTTTGGTCCGTTTTAAAAACTTCGTTTTTAAATATTTTTTATTCAAATAACTATTTTCTGCTTTTTAGTCTTGTGTTATTATATTTGAAGTAGAAAATTGTTATAACTAGCTACTAATAATATATCAATCTGTTTAAATGTAATTTTCCTGAAAATTAAATTAAAGAAGCAAGCAAAATTAATTTTCTACATTTTTTTCAATGTTACTACTTATTAATTATATTTATTAATTATTATTATATTGTTAATAAATTATTATCATATAAAATGTATCATTTGTAATATATATTATATTGTAATATTTTGTATACATACACATGTATAAAATATATTATTACATACTATTGCATTGTCACATAGTTCTGAGCTATGCTCAAAGTTTCAAGCATCTAGCTCATCGGGAAGTTAGTTTAAAATCGATTTCAAATATTGTACCAAACAGAAAAGGTAGCGACTTAATAAAAACATTTTAAAAGCGGAAAGCGTTATAAAAATCCGTCGCACTCAAACTGACGACGAAAAGTTCGCAATCCGTAAAGGTTTTCCCGGAGCATCCTGGGTGGAGACGTATGCAACACCTGTCGTAATCAGAGGGCAAATCTCTACGGCCTCAAGCCTTGCTCGTGCATTCTACTGCGACGAAAACCATTTCGCCCGACACCGACCCCCATTGTTCTTGAACATATCGTCCCTCCTACGCTCGCTCATTCAAAAGTCGTTTGCCATTTCATTCACTCTCATTTCCGAGGAACGCCACAATCGCGTCGAGCGAAGAAGATCGTCACTCCGACCAAATGCACCTGGCGTTTTTCCACTCGATGTTTATCTGATGGCTCTGCCTTGCTTCTCGTCCGGAATAAAGAGAAGGATTTTTAAGAATGAATAGGAATTGAATTCCTGGAACACACATCAGTATCACTCTGATGATCATAAACTGTGTGTAAGGAGAATGGAGAGTGATATCGTTTTGAGCAATCAGTATTGTGGACTCTGAATGTTAAACTGCCGAGGAGATAATCGCGGTAGGTCTCGGGAAGCGTTTAGTACGCCATTCATAAATATCTGCATGTTATGTTATCCTTTCACCGGAGAACATAAATTGCACATATTGTTAAAAAATTCCCGCTTACACAATACAGAAATTCTCAAATGCAATTGACCTTAGAAAATTTGTTTTCTTAATTCTGGTTTTAGCATGAAATTTGATTGATTGTGTATATATGTGTATCAATCATCAGGTTTTCACAGGGGGGAAATATAATTCTTATCGGTTTCTGGAGAAGCATATTTTTGCGTCAGGACAAAACTTAAGTTAAGAAATCAGCTTTACTTTACTTTCAAGAAACGCAGTAACTCAAGATGCATTTTGATTGATAAACTTATCTTCATGGCTTTGGTAATCAAGTGAATATCCGAAGAGGTTTGAGAATAAACTTGAATGCTTCCATCATATCAAGGGTGATCGTAAGCGCAAAAAGTCTTTGACTTTAAATTTTTTTAGAGAGATCTCTTTCTTAATACACGTAAATTGGTTCAATTATAAACCACAGACGAAAATAAAAAATACGAATTTTTTACCTAAAGCTACTTTTTTTTAATAAATGCATTCATTCATTGCAGTAGTCTACCGGTTAGAGGTAGGTTGTGATGAAAGTCAGAGAATATCCAACGAACTCTTACACGAGCCGTGCCCTTTCCACCTCTGGTATTTCTTTCTTCATCTCAGCATGTTTTGAATAAATACAACTTAAAAAAAAAGAATTTTCTGTGAAATTAAAATGAGTTCAAGAAATATTAGAAATGTTTATATAATTTTTGTCAACTAATTCCGAATATATTTTTTTTAATTACATGACTTTTTCTCGGTAGTAGTATGCAATGACGTGTGAAATATTTGTCATACAAAGGTCATCCCTGTTTAAAAAATGGTTTTTAACTCACTTTTTAATTCTAATTACGTGCGACGAATGATATCACAGGGACCCCTAGGACATTATTTCCACATAATTCTAAGCGAACTGGAGATATCTTCTCAAGATGTATATTGAGAATTTTACGGAATACTCTTCAGCTAGATTTTCTTTTTGGAGACTTAAAAATGGACATATCGAAGCATTACAAATCATATACCCAACCCTCTGACCTGAAATTCAGGACGCTTAGGGTTCTGAGTACATTTTGGAGTCGAAAATTCACTCTGTAGATGTGCATATATGTAACTTCGGTGTATCAAAATTTCAAACTACACGATACTCATTGTTCGGTATACATAAGGCTGAGTTACTACCAGTCAAGGCTGCCGTTGACTCCTTAAATAAATACAATCTCATTTTCTGAGATTCTTTTAGTGCCCTTCAAGCAGTTATTAGGTTTAAGAGAGGTCACAGGATTACTACGATATATTTAAGCCTGAAAAAGATGCACCTTAATGACCGTAATGTCCGTAATAATATAAGGTAAATACTGTTGGATTACCCTAAGTAAATCGAAGTAAAAGCCCGACTTAATGAATAAGGAGACCCACAGATTATTTTAAGCGTTGCCCATAGAGGATCGGTAGGCTGTTTATATACCTTAAAGAGGGAAATCTTCTAACCAGGGGATAACTATTGCAACATTAGGCATCTATTAGATGAAAAAAATAGTAAATATTAGCTTCTAGAGATTAATACATGAAATTTAAGTGGGAAATGGTCTCAGAAGTAGAGGTGTCTTAAAAAAGTGAACATATTCATGTGCTCTGTAGAATTACTTGAAAATAATGCATAGGTTTTAAAGAATTATTGGGACTTTTTCAAAGGAAGCTTTTATGAGACTTTGAATTTTAGAGGCTATGTTTTCGATATTCAGGCTATGATTTTAATAATTGTCACTATTCTCCTGAAATTAGGCTTTATGATATAAAATAGAATATAGCCCCAGTATATGTATATATGAAAATATGGACTATTATTTAGAATTCTATGGGCTCCAAAAACTGTTATTAGGGAGAGAAAGGATGGAGCAATTTCTCGCGTTTCCGGCAAAATTTATCTTTATGCACTTTTATGCTCATAATATCTTTTTTACATGTTACATCACTGATGAGCCTTCTTCCCTAGTGGCTAAATTCTTCCACTCGCTGCACCAGATGAAACTAATAAATCACCTCTTCTTTCCTCAAGCCATTTCTTGTAACATATTCATGTTGTGTGTGCGCTCTCTCCCTCAGGTATTTAAACGCCTTAGCTGGCTGCGAAAATATTATATACCCTGAAAGAAAAGCGCTTTGATCTGAATCTCGCCTTTTCTGAGGAATATTTTAATGTCACTCCCTCATTCTATTTCAACCTTTAGCTTATCATAGTTTCCCACCTCCTTCCATTACAGCCAGAAAGCCAATCCTCTCTCACTAGCCATTCCCCTGTACCCTATATTCTCCACTCAGTCACGGTTTTTAACACCCAATGGCCTTTGATTATTATCACTTATTATACATATAATACTGATGAGGTAATTACTTACTCTGTCCATTTACACAGCGAAATTGAAATTCCTTCAGTAAGTGCCTCTCTCCCACTGCCATGCCTAACCCCTTTAGCTGGTGTTTCATATGCTCTGCCTTGCCTCTTCCACTATCCTACATACCCAAAACTATAAGCCCTCGCATTTTCATTGCTATTCTTAATACGCCAGATTTTGTACCCGCACATTTTAATGAAAAAACCGCCATAAATTAAGAGGATGAAATTTATTTTTCCACATCATCTGTGAAGGACCTCAAATGAGATATAGTTTAGAGGACTTTAGATGGATATATTGGGTAATCGCAGTGTAAATTTAGGTGATGATCCCACATTTCGTGTCATAATCCTTGACACTCCTTCACCCTCCTAAAGAAATGACCAGCATTAAATCACGATAGTTTAATGGGTCATTTTCAAACCTCACGCAGCGGATGCCCAAAATATATGCATATTGGATATTCATGAAACTTCAATGTAGAATTGTTGCAAGGGGTCGAAGCAGCTACAGAAAGACACAAAAATAAATGTATGACAGAATGAAAGCCTGATCTTTAAGGTAGTTCGAGTGAAATATCACTTAACCTAGAAGTTGATGAATTTAACCTCACTTTAAAGAAAAAAACTCTCATCTTTCAAATGCTATCAAATTACTAACAACTTGCCGAACTACCTTTGGAACAATTTTCCAAAAAATATAAGCTGTTGTTCTTATGATAGATTACGGCTCTGCGTTCCAGAGGGAGAATATTGAAAAAAATCGGAATATGTAACACCTAGATTTCGTCAAAAAGTAACGGTGTGTAGTTTGTATGTTTTATCAACTATTAATAAAATTTAATCCATTACTCACCACAGAAGTTATTACATAATCGCAAAAAACAGTCTGTTTTGAAGGCTTTTTAGTCTTACGGCGTGAAAAAATGAGTCAAGTTAGAGACTTATGTAAGAATATATATTTAATCATTGAGCATTTTTTTTTAAATATATAACTATATTTTTGCGTGCTCTTTATATCACAATATTTACTTAACACCTCTACAGACCCTGAAATTAAAATATAAAATTCGAATATGATTCCATTATGACTAGGGAAATATCTAGCTCAAACTACCATATGTGGAGAGGAAGCGAAGGAATTGTGGGTAGTATGGCAGCGACGCTCATCAGAGGGTCCCAGGTTTTGACCAGGGTGGCGTTTCATGCAACATACAGCTCCCAAGCTGTTTGATTTCTTTCGTAAACAGCACCTATGTGTGGACCACGGGTGGTAATAGTAAGGGCACCCACCCTTCCTACCGCTTCGTGTTCACTTCACACGCCGTTGCGCTGGTCCTAGTGCCAGGTGAGGAGCTCCCTAACCCTCGCGCAGTCATTAAAAACTGACTCTCTGGGCTGAAGGTTGTGGTTTTATGAGATGCTCATTTGTCTCTCGTCGGGATCCTCCCCTCGTTCGTTCGTCCGTTGGACCCTCGCTGCAGCCACTCTCCGAAATCCTTTTGAAAGTGCGGAGGAAGGCGAACAAAGTGAGGCGGTGCGAAGTAAAGAATGAAGGGTGGTGGGAATTAGCATTCACCCCGTTCGACTCGTCCCCGGCACCCGAGGAGGGCATCAGTATTCAGGCGACACGGTCGCGGGAAAGAGGGGGGTAGAAAGAAAGGGTGTACCAATGGGGGGGGAGGGTATGTGAGCATTTCCGGGCGGCTGCTGAGCCCACCCTTTCCCTCTTTCGGAGGGTGCCCGCGGTGTGGTACTCTTACCCCCGCTCCCTCACTCACCCTTTCCCTCTCCACTGTCCCCTCACCCCTCTTGGGCGCCGAAATAAGAAGAGTGGAGGAAGAGCGGGTGCACGGACGAGGTGGATGCCGGGACTATTAGGGGGGGTACGTCAAGAAGGAAGGATCTACATCTACAAAATACACTGCAAGCCACCTCAAGGGTGTGTGGTGAGTAGTCACCAACATGCATTACACTATACCTTAAAGCTAGTGTAACTACGACTATTGATGCATTGGCATAAATCCATAATGCTTGTCACGAGGCGAAGCCTCATAAGCATGCACTGCACTATTCATATGTTACCAATGTTTGAGGGATCGTTAGTATTTATGTATTTTGCAACTACATATGGTGGACGAGGAGAGGAAACTTATAGATGAGATTAGGGGAAGACAGGGTAGGTGGCTGGAAGGGGTAATGAGGGGCGATGGTTTGCTGAAGGCCGTGATAGAGGGTAGGATGTTGGGTAATCGGGGATGGGGAAGTAAGAGAATCGGTTTTATGGACGGGATGAAGAAAGGTAGGACTTATGCTGAGATGAAGAAAGAAATACTAGAGGTAGAAAGGTCACGGCGCGTGTAAGAGTTCGTTGGATATTTTCTGTCTTTCATCAAAACATACCTCTAACAGGTAGATTACTATTATGAATGAATGAATAAACGGACAGAGATTGAAGAGTTATGCTGAAAACATACACGGCGTGCTGTAAGTACTAGGTGGCAGATAAGGATACAAGGATTGAAAGAGTGGTAAGCAGGCGAAGAGTTAAGAAGGGAGTGGGAAGTTGATAGAAAGGCGTGTGAGGCGCACAAATTCCTCACTGTAAACTAAAACAGCCTCCTTGAAGAATACATTGGGTACTTGAAACACCTGCAACATAAACTTGTATTTGTAGGTGCATGTATAACATCAGGAGTTTGGAGATGATTTTATTTTGGAATGGAGCGAATTTTTAATTATATATTACTAATCTTAACTGATGCTCATCATCATTAGCCATTAAATCCCAAGATAGGATGACTGTAGGGATGCATTCGACCGATCTTAGCATTGATGATGAATATCACCTAATTATAGTAACATGTAATTACGCTCATCATTGACTGACTCTGTAACACTGTAAGTTACTCTGTTTTTACGACGTTGATAATATTTTACGAAATCCGACATACTACGGTAGATCAGATCATGAGAGTAAAATTAGGGAACTAGACTGTAGAACGGATAGATTTAAGATGTCTTTTTTCCCACGAACGATAAGGGACCATAATAGCTGCCATGAGACTTTTATCTAGGTTTGTCGTTAGGTAGTGTAGCTCTTAGTAGTAGTAGTACTCCTAATACTTGAATCCTTATCTGTTACCTAGTACATACTAACAGCACGCCTAGCATGTTTTCTACATGGGTCTTGAGTCCCTGTCCATCTGTGTAGTTGTAGAATGCATGTATATTGACGGTCACTCTCCATTTTGATGACATCTGTAGTGTAGTGTTGCATGCTTGTGAGGCTTCGCCTCGTGACAAGCATTAGCGATTTATGCAAATGCATAATTAGTCGTAGTTACACTAACTTTAGGGTATAGTGTAATGCATGTTGGTGATTACTCACCCCCTTCCACACACCCCTGAGGTGGCTTGCAGGGTATTTTGTAGATGTAGAAGTTGGACCCACAGTCACGAAAACGATTTTAAGCCCTGTGAACTGCTTATTCCTTCAATTAATCGGTAGACCGGTGGTAAGGTGGTAGATTGTGGAGTCGAAGGTATGAAGTTCAATGTCTTGGTGTGATATATATATATTTTTTTTTCATAGTTTTTTTCCCTTATCTTTTTAGATTTTGTGCTTTCTTCGTGGTAACTTCCATTAAAAATATTTTCACGCAGTTTCTTACTCTCTAAAGTGATATACTCATTCATTCCGGAAAGTAAACCGAGTTAGATGGAGCCACAAATCTAAGTGCTTGTTATATTCACAGAAAAGGTTATCATTATGAAACTATCGCTTATGAAGAAAGAAGAATTTTCTGCAGTTTTCCATCGATAAATTTTTAATGCGAACGGTCTCTATATATTACATCATTGTCGAGTCTTTGCAAAGAGTTCCTCTTCTGTCATGTATAAGTTCCACGAAATCGATCCTGAGACAACAATATGCTGTTCATATAATTTTTATTAAACGGTGCATTGTTTATTTATATCCATCCGACTTTTGTGACTCTCAAATTATGACTCGGCGTTTTATTTTGTAGCTTGATCAAAAATGCCCGGCATACTCCTTTTAAAATCTTAAAACGACGGCGTTGTGCTTTTCCTCTCGCCTTTCAGTACAATTTAAAAGATATGTTGTGATAGAATTTCCTCTAAGAGATGAAGTTGAAGATGATGACGTGTGTTGGTTTCCACTTCCCTCTTGGAGATAACTAATAATATCGAGCTGTGCAAAACCTGCAACGGATACCCACGGTGTAGTAAACTGTAAAACCTAACATTATCTCATGTACTTATTCCAAAGTTACACTCGCATTTCTGCAAAATTCCAGAGAGACAAAAGCTTCTCTGGCTTGTTTGTATTATCTCTGTAGTGTTGTGAGATCAATGAGCGCAAGTCATGCATTAAAAATTCTGCTTTTGTCGGAGTAATACTTAAAAGTTGTGAATTAAGTAAATGTAAAAAATGTCTTGCATTGTCCTACTCTTGACTTTCGCCATATTCTGAAATCATCAGAGCAGATGCAGACAAATGATTGTTTTCGTTATATTGACACCGATCTTGAAACTTAAAAAAACACTACTTTACAACCATTTTTAGGTGAAAAATAAAAGGAAATCGAATAATGCTTCAGTATTAGCTCGATTGGCACATTATTCATAATAGGGAAAAGGACTACCTTATTCTCCCACCCAATTTCGGTTCTTTTGTTTGTTTTGGCTTTCTTCTGCGGCAATTTATCTCTTGATTTATAACTCTTTACTTGAATGTAATGGAAATGATTACGATACATATTAGATCACCTGACGTCGTTTCTCGGAATATAATTATCATTCAACTAAGAATAGCATCTGTCGGAGTTAGTGATTTAGTGTACACTTTGCGTGGAACCATGTCTGAATTGGTATAGAGGGAGATTTTGACAGTGCGAAGGATATGAGGTGGAAGGGGTTGAGTTCTGGGCCGGCTTTTGTATTTTTTATTTTTTTTTGGCGTTGGGGAGGGCCGGGTGCACCCGGGCGATCGGTGAGTCCACCTGGGGAATTGAATGCTGTGGAGGGAGTGGGGGGATTGCTGGACGGGGAGGGAAGAAGGAGGAGGGGGATAAGGTGGTGGTGATTGAGTATGGAAAGGGAGAGTGAAGTAGTGACGTTGGTGTGGAGAAAGGAGGTGGGGCGAAGGGGGGGGGGGGTAGGGGAAGGAGTGAAGATGTTGAGATAAGGGGGGGCGGGAGACTTCGGGGAACGCCAGCAAGGTGTGTGGCAAGTCCCTGCCCCTTCCCCCCTCCTCCCAGTACGCTTGTCACACCTCTCCTCCTCTCCTCGATCAGGACTTGGCCACCAGGGGGTTATTTTGTAACCTCACTTAAGTGAGAATACGTCATAAAATGTGGAAAATTACGTCATTTTTCGTAGTTCAACTCCCCCACCCAGGCGGCGTGACCATCTTCGGCTCTCAAGTGGTGAACTGCCGGTCTATTTATTTGATTCATCCGCTCATTCAACTCTTGATCCGTATCTTTCGACTCATGATCCGTTTCATTAGGCTCCGCATTTATTTGTTCCATCTCACCTGTTTTTAGAAACGTGAAATGTTGCCACCATCGGACTTCGGCCGATCGTGAGCCGATCATTAAGAGAGCGAAACGGATATCCCGTCTTCCTGCAGAGTCATTAAAAATGTGAGATTACAAAATATGTTCTCGTAAAAAGGTTTTTGAAATCTCTCAATGGCCGATAACATACACTGTTGGACTTGTGCTTTCCCAAACGTGGATCTCAAAATGTACTAATCGATTAGGTGGCAAGCTTTGTGGTCATTAGATACAACGTAGTTTGATGTAGTATCATGAAGCTCGCTTAACGAAAATGTTAATGTTCCAAGTAATGGATTTCGAGTAAATTATGAACCAAGCCCATGAAGTCATAAACTTTGTGGTTATTCTTCACTTTATTTTTCATGATAATCACTCTCATTTTCAAAAAAGGAAAGCATAAGAAAATAAAGCAGGGCATTTTCCGACGTCTTCTTATTTTCCCTAGAAACTGCCTCCTTGAAGCACTACAGGATTTCCCGACGAATAGATTGAATAGTTTTCATGGGTTTAACATGGGAATTAATTATTTCGAACCTATCTATCCATAAACTAACTCAACCATCATGGTTAAGTATTAACATCAGGAGAGTTAACCCGAATGGCAATGGCTGTTTGTCATTGAAACATTGGTTTCTAATAATCTATCCCGGTGCAAAACCCATGAAAACCATACTTATTTCCTTTTTCTTGTCCAATGCGTCAATCTTTCGTTTGCACTTTTTTTTGTCCAACCTTCCTGCCTCATCTCCCAGAAAATGCACGTCTAATGAAAAAAGACATGGTAACTCGGTTCAAATCTTGTTGAAGCTTTCCAGGCTCAGGAATGAATTGCCATTTAAGTTTCCAAAGACTTAACAAAATGTATTCTGATCTCAACAGGCAATCATCCAACTATGCAATAATCTAATGTGCGACCATGCTGTACAGCTTTTCGATGAGTCTGAGCGATGCTGTAATAGAAATTTCGTAATCAATTTTACCGACTAAACGCACCGCATCCATTCACGATCTGTGTGCTGGATGGTCTAAGTAAAGATAGGCCAATAGGTGGCAAAATTACCAGATTAGGGGCCATTCAAGCATTAGGTAAGGTGATTTTGGCAACTTTTTGACCCCCCTCCTCCCCCATGTAAGACAAGGTAAGATTTCATGAACCCCTCCCCTCCCAATTCTACGTTAGTTCTCATACATTTTTGGAACCATTCATATAGATAATTAATGGGCGATTCCATGTCCAAGTGTGCAAACATTGAACTGACCACCCCCGGTTTTAAAATGTTATTTTACAAAATCATAGGCCCTTTTGAGAAACGTAGAAATATGAATTTTTAGTCAGATAACGAAATACGATATTTCACGATTCACAGTAGACGCGACTCGCAAAACACTAGATATTTACAAATGCGATGTCGCCAAAATAATCAACGCAAGGAATTGATCATACATTTTTCTATAGTTTAGCATAAATTTAGGCGTACTACCATAGCGGTAATCTTACAAAGTAAGATTTTTCGTCTGACGATAATTTAACAAGTTGATAAAAATACGTTCTTGGAAGGAACTTAAATCTCATGTAAGATTGTCTGGGATCCCCTCCCCCCCCATACGTAAGACAGCGTAAGAAAAGCTCAACCCCCCTCCCTCCCCAAAACGTTTTACGTAATACTTGAATGGCCCCTTACCAAAAATTATTATGCCACCAATCCGTTACTCGTACATCAGGAAATAAAATGATACTTATATTGGTGATGGGATGCATTAGGACCCATATTAAGCCGATAATAAAAGTTTGTGGCTTCGCCATTGTAATTCACGGCATACCATTTGGAAATACGAGATGAAGCCTGGGCACCTGGTTATTTGTCATAATGATTCGCCCAGTGGCTTGGCTTTTAATTGAATCATGGATTTTGAAAAGGGCTCATCTCCGAAATTTTTGAAAGTGGACATTTTCCCACTTTTTTCAGTTATACGTATAGACAGATGTTTTATGAGTGAGAAGAACTCATATTTGCTTTTCGTATAGCTTTGGGCAGGAGTTTCAGTAAAAAACTGCGCTCTTACTTAAAATAGTTGGACAGAAATAGTTTTTTTTTGTCCTGAAAATTTTCAAAACTTCGAGATGAGCCTTTTTCGAAATTCATGATACCATCTATTTTTTAAAAATTCTAATGGAAAAGTAGAGAATAACTACTCTGCAATACAATTATCAATAATTCATTAATATGCGGCAGGAAAGGGTTACTAAAATATGTTCCAGCTGTAAAAAGAGTTCTTTCAGGCTTGATGTCGTGGAATAACATAATAAAATAAAATATTGGCAATTTTCCACAATATAAACTTTAATTCGATCGGTTTCGATGCCCTGCATTATAATCAGGTGGTTCAAGTTCCTGATGATGATGCAGTGTATCGAAACCGGTCGAATTAAAGTTTATATTGTGGAAAATTGCCAATATCATTTTATTTTATGTTCCAGCTGAATTTCCAACTTCCCCTCTTCAATGAATTGGTAGCACGATGGCTCATGCCTCGCTTTTGTGATTAGGGGTGAACTGCAAAAGTTTAAAACCATGGTGTGAATGAAAAGCGGGTTGTTCATTTGACATTAAAAAAAATATTATTCTGTTCCTATTGACGTCGAGGAGGTTTGACTCTGCTTGACCGTTTTCATGACGTCTGGCAGTCAGGGTGGAAGAATGACGTTGATTGAAGATAAAGGAGGGGTTTAGTGGAGGTGAGGGAGGTGGGGGGTAACGAAGGAAGGGGTAAAAATGCTCGCTTCGTTGCCCGGGGAAGGATGAGAGGAGACAGGTGCTTCGACCGAATATTTTAACGCCGAGTGAACGAAAGGAAAGGTGTTTGTGTGGATTGGAAGCGATTGCATGCTCTCTCCTTCCACTTTCCCTCCCCGCCACTCCCATCGGACCTCGGGATCCAGTCGGAGACGGCCCGGCGCACAGTGGGGTCACATCCCGAAAAGGTGGTCAAACCTCCTAATTTTGAATTATCTAATTTGGGTTTTTATTCTGCTGGAAATGATAGAAGGATATTTGTCTATCTTGAACTCTATCAAATATACAGGTAAACGATGACATTCCCGTAGACATAATTAGTCAGAATTAGAAAGTCAGCGGCTGGCCAGTGCAACAGAGGCAAACCCGTAGATAAATAGCCTTTTCAAAATTCTATTGCGATTTTTGTATTTCCCCGATTTATATTTAGTAGAGTGTAATCGGTTCCTGAATGTAATAGAATTTGTAAATGTAATAGAATATTTTTGAATAAGAGCGACTCACTGTAGAAGTATGCTAACGAAGATAATTATTTTCAACTATACGTAATTTCATGAGGCAGAATAATCATCCACTCTTATTTATCAATAGTGATGCTTATTCATAATCAGACATTCCGGAGATCTCACTGTCCCTAGCTTCTTGCTTCCTGCTTTCTTGCTTCCTGAGCTTCTTCTGACAGCTGACCAATGGAAAAAATAATTAACTCAATTATTTGATCGCCGGGTATAAGTACTTTATGGACACTTGCAGGCGTGAAATACCAGGGATACAATTTTACATAAAGATTTGCTGTATCAAGAGCATACAAAGTAAATTTATCTGAGTTTATTGGAAACCCTGTCGATATGGTTTTTAAAATTATTCCACATAGTTGAATCAAATTGAAGTTAATATTTGTTATTTTAGACGAGAATTATGAATTTTGTAGGAAACGTCTCGCCGCATTCCCGTCATTTGCGGTTCCGCTACCGCCATGATTAGGGTTGTCAACAAAGAAGCCCATTTCTAAACGAAAGCGTTCTCTAATTATCCGCTTCTTTTTTTCATAAGAGGCCTTTTCTTCTGCCGTTCTCACTTGCCATTTTTTTATTTCAAGTCTATAAGAAATATGAATTAGGCACTCAAAAATAAAACGTACAAGTACCCAAAGTCCAAAATGGTCCGATACTGTTCTCCTATAAGATTCTATTTTGTTCATCTGGGTGGGCTTGGATCCACACACGTAATACGTCTGGGATGAACTTCCAGTCATGGCACTACATACTTTCCCATCCACCATCGTCATCACCAGATGTGGTGTCACTGAAAGCGCTGCTCCGTTTAGTACGGCGATCATCATATTTTATTTAATTTTCAACACAATCTATTTCCCTTTTCATAATAATATTTTTTGTTTCTTTTTCGAAGATTATTTCGATTGGTTGGCAGAAGTTTTTGGAGGATGGTCGCTGATTTTGCCATAGAACTTGTCTGTTCTCCCCTCCTCGCAGCATTTGTTAAAGTTGCAGGGGTACCAGGGAAATTACGAAAATGGATAACTCGCCTCAAGCGCTGTCCGAAGTATCGTAGCGTTGTTTATACTCGCTCTGGCCACTGCTACCATCACAACCCCATTTAAATAACATGAGCATTGTTAAACTTCTTCATCTTGAAGAAGTTCAACTTAGAGAACCGCGAAAGCCTTGGTTCTCACACCATAAACATTGCTTTTCTGCCGATTGTACAATGTCGGAGAACATCCTTCTGCTCTTGCGCAATGCGTGTGATCGTGTGGTCCACGTGAGCTTGCAGTTTCACAGCAGCAAATCTTTCTGCAATTTTTGTGCATTCTTTTGGAGGATATAATTCCAATTTAATCTTTCTCAGCGCATCGTAGGGTGGATAAATATTACATCCTCTCTCCTTTAGGTACTCCATTCATAATGCTGACGAACTGCGATTTTGTGAGCTCGTTCTTGACAAAGAACGCTAATGCTTCCTCTCCGGTTTATGGTTTTGGTGGCATTGGAGGCGATTTGTATGCTTTTTCCACTTTAGTAGCTCGACGGGTGGTATTTTGGGTGACTTATTTTAGCAGAGCCGCAGCGTCCCGTTTCCCAGAGACATGAAGAGTACGCTGGGCCGCGAAGACGATTTCTTCTTCAGAGTGCGATTCCATCAATTGCCGCACGATATGCAGGTCACACTTTATTGGACACTCTTGTCAGCAAAAAAATAAAAAAAATATATTAATATGTGTTTTAATAAAGTGTTCAGGTAGCTTACTCATCGGGTCATATGCTTGATGGCAACCCAAACTTCCTTCATTTCAAATTTAGCGAAGACTGAGAATTGGAAAAAATCTTACCTAAACACGGACGGCATTAGAAACTATGATAATTGTGAGCAAAAGGTGATTAACGAATCAGAGAGCGTTGATAACCAGAGAAAATAATTCAATATTAGTATAATTTATTTTTCTATCAAATTATTTCATGGTTATTGAACAGGCTATGCCTTTCTGGAGTATATATATATTTCCTTGAAAAACAAAACAATATTAACAATTTTGTATCAAGTCTCTATTAATATCCTCATATTTATTGTCCCCTGATGCCACCCAAAATTCCTGTTCTCTTCCTTCCTCTCTATACCGTGCTCAACTAGATCATTCTTATTCTCTAAGCCCTCCTCAGGCTCTTTAATACTTTATGTTCCCTCTTCATACGTCCTCCATCCTCTTTTCCGCCCTCCCCCGAACTATTCCCTTCTTCCACTTTCACCTACTTTTCCTCCTATGGCTGTCTTGCTTCCCAGCTTATGATCTCAATTTTTCTCCAAATCCACACCTCAAAAACCTTCACTCAATGCACAAGGTAATTGATGGAAAATATTTCTCTTTCCACTGTTCAAAATTAGATCTCAAAGGACTTTCAGGGCCCAGGGTCTCCCCTGACTAAAGTTTCTGATAATCCAGTGTCTGAAAAGCGCTGTTTATACTACCAAATATGAAGCCTTAGTGGTGGCGTCACTTACTAGTAAATCAGTTTTTTTTAATTCAATGAGTGATAAAACCTCGAATCTGAATGGTGTGACAAAAAATCTTCGTCAGTCGGTACAGCGCTGACACCAAAGACGAATCGTAGGAAAGGGCAGCCTATAAAACGTCTGGTGTGAACGTGCTCTTTATCTCACGACTTGGAAAACTATTCGCTCTCATAAAAACGCTTTCTCAAGAGGATAAGGAAGATGTTGAAAAAAAATCCAGCTTCGTTAAATTAACCCCGCCACACTTGGGTTGAAAATCGGCGTCAGAACATTTTTTATTTCTGGATGAGACTCGCGGCCGATGTGGACAGAAAAACAAGACGGGTCAATTCTCGCGCCCCGCTCAAAAAAAGACGTTCCTTTCGAAGCCCCCTGCCATAACCTCCCTCAACGGCGTTCCCCTTCTCTCACTGCCGAGCCGTGAGTTCAAGGGCCCTGCTCTCAAACAGACCCCTACTTTTAAAGCGACGTTCTTTCCATTAAATTCTCGATTCCCCGTTTTAAAAATAAGACACCCATATCCCTTCTCCTTTTTAAATGCGAGCTCAGCTCATAACGATCCTCGGGCGTCGCCCGCAAGCGCTCCGTATCCTCCCTCTCAATACATAAAAACGAAAACACGCGGTCCACAAAAGTAAGCATTCCCGTGGCGTAGACACAATATTCCCGGACCTAGGCACACACGACTCCCGAGGCACGCTCCTTGTTTTCCCTCATCCAATCAGCTCTGTCTCGTTCCCTTGCCGACTTCTCCCCACCCCCACCTACGCTGGTTCCACCAGAACCAGCAAGCCATTTGTACCCTTCCATTCTTGATGACCCCAGACTTCCGCTACGTGATCCTCGGAGGGAACGGATTTTCTCGAGGGAGGAGACTCGAATCGTACGAGACCACAACGGACCGCACTGTTCCCGATGCTTATGTTGGGTGGGTGGGTGCGAGGTTAGGAGACTCCACGGTTTCTCCATCACCCGCAGCCTCCCTCTAACCCCCCTCTTCTTCATCTGCTCCTTCCTAACGACTTAGCTGGACCAGACCGCTCTTCGGCTCCGAGGATTTACGAGGTATTTCTGAGGCGGGGAGGATCCGTATGGTTTTTGTCCCCGTCTGGTGAACATTAGCGGGGGTATGAGGCTTGTGGAGATGTGTGTTGGTGGTGGGTTAGTCAAGGGATGCTGGGGGGGCAAAGGAGGTTTGAAAGAGGGGTGGGAGGGGGGCGTGGTGCGATGTGGTGGTGCGGGTGAAACGGCTCTCCATTAAAATCGGGGTCGTGGGATTTTCGTCGGGTGCACGGAGACGTGACTCTGGGCTCGGCTGGATCCGACGCCCGCGAGACACTTTTTAACGAGTGCGGGGCTATCGGTCGATCACTCGCCGACGTGTTAAGTGCTCTCCTTTCTCCTGATTGGTTGGCTTTTCTCGCAAGTGCCATTTGAGTCCTAGTCGTCGATACTTGAGTTTGCACTCCGTGAGGTGACCAAAGTGACTGGTCGAGGCTCTCAGAAAGCTCTCCGCTGAGGTGGGCATTGCAGATTGTCCACCGTGTCGAGTCCAAAATTGAATGGCTGCTGAAACCGCCGCGGTGGTTCTGAGTATTGCAGCAAATTTTTCATTTCAACACTTTAGTTCAAAAGTGCTCGTAAAGTAACCTTTATCTATGCTGAAACAAAATCCAGGTTGAAACTTTTCTGTGATATCGTAATGCACTGAGAAGTAACGAGTCATAAAATGCATGAAAGTGACCATTGGTCACCTATGAGTGTGGATAAGAATAGGATGATAAAAAATATAAGGTATGTGTTTTCAGAAAAGTAAAAAAAATCTTTCACTCTTTTCACTCAGAGATAGAAGTATAATCAAATGAGAATAAAAGATCATGTAAAATACTTGGGTTTCATAACCGTATCATAACTAACTTGATAAAAAAGATCAATGCAGTGATGCCATCTTTAAAATGTCAGAATTTAGAACATAATATGAATTTTAAATACTTGTATATTTGGGGTATCGATAAAAAAAAGCTGTGTGAAAAACTTTAAAGCTTTTTTGTACTCTCAGCAAGTTAACATTTGCCAAGTATGCTGTTGCAGAGAGAAGAATAAGAACAATTGTACCGATCATTAGCCTATTGGATCAGTATCTTCATATAACACTTTTGAAATGGATGTGTCCCTACTGCCTGCCACATCCTGAAGCAAGGCTATATATCATTTTGGCATTTTAAGAATGTTAGCCGTGTATAATCTCTGATTTTTTTAATCGCTAAATTTATTTTTATAATACTAACGTGTTAGATCGTATTATCAGGAATCTACTGTTTAAAATGGCGTAGTTAGTAATTTGTTTGTTTATAATTTTGTAAGTAATTGTTTAAATTCGCATTAGTATCGTTACCATGTCATTCATATCTGAAAACTATGCGTTGTCATTCACATCGAAACCCAGGGGGAAAAGAACGTGTATATCCATGCCTTCATCCTTTACCAAATAAGACGTGCCCTCGGCATCCTCCTATCTTTATCTCTTGAACTATGTGTCTGTAGAATAGACCGAAGTAGTTTAAAAATCGTGTCTGGTTAGTCGCTGTAAACAACTGGATACTTGTTTATTTTTAAAGTACACCAAATATTTGACTGAATATCAAATGAGTAATTGACTACATCAACTCTTTATTACGAACCTACTGAACAGGCGTGAATTTACAACTTCATAGGTACCTAATCACTTGCTAAAGGGGCGTCGGCCATGCTTATATGTTGCTCTCAATGATTTTCTCTCGCCCTGCTTTCCCATCTTTGTTATAAGGCATCAATATTAACTAAAAAAGGAATGCTTAGTGCATGTCGTTTTTGGGATTTGTATCATCATTAGAACCTTACAGACAATGCAACTTATTTGACCGAAAAGTAACGAGCTTGATGTAAAATATTGGCCAACTGGCTTCTTCCACGAAACGCAGTGAGAACGACTAAAATTTATTATGGTTTCATATTTTGAAGACGCAACTTATATATTCTTGGTAGTGTTATTCAAGTGCACTTTGCAGTTTATTTGAAAACTTTGCTATTTTTAATTTTTTTGCAGAAAGCTATTTCAGAAATAAATTGCTGGTAAGATATAAATAGAAATCTCCCTTATTTTAAAAACAAAATTATGTTCCGTTTCCGTGAATTCCGTACTCCGAGCCAAAGGAAAATTCTTATTAAACATTTCATCCGAGAAAAAGATTATTTTGCCGAGATTACCCAACGTATCTTATCAATACCAGGAAACCAGATGAATTTGAGTCCTGTCAGATGCGACTTTATTTTTTAATGCCCCGCACATACTCATTAATGGAAAAAGCTATTACGGGAGCACAAAAAAAACACTTTGATCTTTCATTTACTGTGATGTGAAAAAAATTCAATTCACGTCCAAATTTCGATATTTTATTTTACCTTTAGCTTGCTATTCTGGAGAATTGGAATCATTTCTCTCTAAGAAGTCGCATAAGTGTTTTAACTGTGCTATTTAAAAGGTTTCTTTTAGGGATTTATCCAGTTCGTGTGAAAAAATCTGATCAAAATGCTTTTGCCTCCTGAAGTAAGAAGCCTTGGGTTTATTCTGGACTGGATTTTCATATATTTCCTCTCTTCTTGTTCTTTTACATGTTCTATAAGAATGTTTTTTTACCAAGAAATTAGATTTAATCATACTCGAGATAAAAAATGAACAGTGAAAACTTAAAACGGTAACTCAGCTTTGAAGGTTCAGCTGGCTGTGAAATATTAGAAATCAAAGTGAACGAATACAGCCGGAAACGAAAGATTACCTTCTTTATTCGTATTTCAAAATGACCAATGATTCAACAAAGCTATTCCAACAAATGTAGTATGGCCGTTTTACATTCCCTGCCTAAAAATATTTTTTCTGTGAATTTTATTCCTCCCTTACACTTCTTAATCTAATTCACTTTTTTAAATAAAACTACAGTAATTGTACTGTCCACTTAAATTTTAATGTAAATAATACACAACACGTGTTTCAACGCTCCTTAGGGCGTCATCATCAGGTCTGCCCTGAGAAATGTTGAAACACGTGTTGCGTATTATGTACATTAAAATGTAAGTGGACAGTACAATTACTGTAGTTTTATTTAAAATGCTGTTCCCGACACTGTCGAATTTATTCACTTTTTTAGCTCGGGAAATTTTTTTTAAGCCTTCGTGCCATCCAGAAAACCGATTTTCTCATCTTTACCTCGTTTGACGCTACATTTTCCATTCCGTCGTAGCCTTAAACAGTCCGTTCCCTCATAATACGCTCTCTTCCTCTTCTTAATTGCTACGCTCATCCTCTTAACTGAAAGGCCAAGTTTCTTAATTACACAACTCCGCGCTCGACATTGAAGTTTTAGCTAACCTTTTCCATCCAAATACCCTGTCATAGATTCCCTTTTCATGTAACGCACCCTTTGCTGGAGAAAATCTTTTTTTTGTCCTTCCTCTAAAACCGTTTGCACCCAAATGAAGCTTACTTTAGCATGCAGTTCTGCCCGTTTTTGTTAATGTCTCGTGTATTTTTCTTCTTTTATGTAGCGTGCTGAGCGCGTCGAATAGCCACCTGAATCTACGATTTTTACTTAGCAGCACCTCATCATTACCCTCTAAATTGTTGAATTTAGGCATATTATTGTCGTGCTCAGTTGATCGCCGCCCATTCTATCCGTAACCCTGACTGGTGTCGCATACTCCATGAACGAATTTCAAGAATGGCTATCCTAAATTCTGCTTACAACACATGCTATACTTGCGCTGTTTTCTTCAGATTTATTCCAATCCCTTCATGAAATGCTAAAATCAAATAAATATATTCAATGTTTCCTATGTTCCGCCAATATTCTTATTTCTGCAGCTGCTATTTCCATTCGTTGGATTTTATATATATTCTATACCTTTATTAGCTTAATGGTGTCTCCTTGAACTTGTGCCATATGGGTCATTGAACACGTGGCACAATAACCTTAAAGCCTTTTTTTCTTTACTTTTTTCCAGATTGAAAATTTAAACAGACATCACGAAGCCCCTTCTTCCTCATCACTTTATGACCAAGTCGAAGTATGCGCACTATAATACATCAAACAACATTTATTGTCCAAACTTTAAGGATTTTTTTCTCTCCCAATCAGGCCTGGCAAGCAGTAGCAAAAAGGCGAGGTGAGACAAGGGTGCTCAATGCAATGAAATCCAAGGATAAAAATTTACGAACGCATCGCGACCATTGCTGGTCTTTAGCAAAGGAGTAAAATGAAATTAAATAAAATTAATTTTGAATTACTTTTAGCTAAAACCACTTTGACCACGTTACTATTTAATCCTGCACCTATTTTTTTATTCTCACACAGAAATGGAGAGTAATTGAATGACTTTATTTTTAGCAATGATCGAACCGTGCTTATTTAGGAAGTTACTAAAGGTATTAGATTTCGTCATCTGTGACGTTGAACGACAGACACTAAGCGATGGGTGCCATGATGATTGATAACGATTAATGTGGAACAGTAGGCATTTTAACCTAACACCTTTCTTTCAAGTCTGAAAGGCATTCTTTTTCGTGAACTAGAAGTGATGGTACCTCATCCAGCTAAAGCCATAACGTTATTCATTTACTCTAATCTAGAATGAAATTTATGCTCAGCACTGATTTTCGATCAATCAAGAGTAAACATATCACAATATCGCCCAAACATGAGATTATTTCCAGTTCTTTATTCCCTTTAGATAGTAAAGATTTGTTTAAGTCGTGCACTCTGTCAAAACGTTCACATCCTTTTCTATCATATCCTTTTGCATGCTTTGTCTGGAACCAAACACTCTTTTATAAAGCCCATGAGTAATTTGAGGAACTATTCTGTTCCATCCCCTAAGGTTCGTGGGACTTTGTTCCCAGAACAATAAAGTTGTTTCTATTTCTAAGGTTAGTCGCCATAATATTGTTTACGCGTGAAATATTAGGGATAAATGGTATTTATGGACAACACTTAAGGTGGAATATGCAGTTGCAGAATATGCATGCTGTTTCCCACGGAAAAATGTGAAAGAAGGATATAGGTAATCTATTCCAAGGCCATTGAAAACCTTGAAATTTAACTGTTTTCACTATCATTTTTTGATATTATATAATTGCCTGGCTCTCCCTGATCATCCAGCGAAACCGGTAACTGGCTTGTGGTGATAATCAACCGAATATTTGTTCCGTGATATAAATGTGCTCGCTTTGCAAATATATCTGCAAATTGTTGTTTTGCCTACAAATGGTTTTGGCCGTAGCATTTCAACCGACCATTAGGTTGATAAATTTAGTGGCGGAGGAGAGAAGAGGAAGTGGATCTGAAGTAAGCATCAGTGCAGTTGATAAAACTGCTGATGTGTGTACCAGGGATTTCTTGTGGATATACGTATCTCTACTTGTGTGCTGTGTAGTGACGTCACGGGTCGCCTTTTGATGTGGGCCCTCCAATTTTGTAGGCACCTCTTTACCCTGACTGCTTCACTCTGCAATTAGAGGAAAAAAAGGCACTGTGTAAGAATGACTCTCGCACAGAAAATTATAATTCTTTCGTCATCGTCAATATGCCAAATTTTCATACGCCAAGATTCATCAGCAACCATTTCATCCATCCGCTATGAATATCAATTCTGCTGCCACAGGGTGAGTCGACATGGAGAAATTTCCAATTAAGCTACTGACCTTGGCCTGATACGAGCTTTGCGTAACCGTGGTGCGATGAGGAATTGAACTTCTCAGGTCTCCAGAGAACCTGCTACATAATACAAAGAGACTGCCCTCATTGTCAGTCCTTTCCCGGCCCTATTAATTCCTAACCACCTCAAGACACGCGTGTGAATCCACATGCCAATCGCTTATGCCCCTTATGAAACACTACCAATGGAAGGATTTTCATTTTTTTAAACTCTCTGGGCCGTTGAATCAATTTTCGTCACGTAAAAGAATCGTCTGTCGGGGCGAAACTGTTTGTTTTATCAAGTTCCCAAACGTGATTAAATTCCGGATAACATGTGACGAGGTATGATGAGGGAGTTCACATTTTTAGGGCACAGCCACAGGGAGGATCACATTTTCAGGGAGTCTCTTTCATTTTTCTCTCTGCTGCTGAGAATTTGGAAATATTTTTCGTCGAACAGTCGTCCCCCCACACTCGCTTGGTTTCCACACGCCCAGATGCACTCACTTCGCTGAAATCCCTCCCAACCCCCACGACAATTCGCCCCCAGAGCACAACTCCCCCCCCCCCCCATCCCCGCCCCTCACCATCGGTTCGAAGCACATGCCAGTCATCGCCACATTTCGACATTCCCACGACGCGTCCGAGTCTCCCCCCGACCACCTCCCCCGCTGACCGCTCCCCTGTGTCCCCCCTGCCCCTTACCAAACCCCTGCTCGTCCCACCCCCGTCCCGCCACGCCCGTGTCTCGCGTCCCCATGTCGTGTTGTGTTGCTCTTGCCTTTGTCGTCCTCCGCCCCAGACTCGGATTGTTGGATGCTGTCTCACTAGAGCCAGTGCTGCGTGAGCGATCGAAGCGTAGAGAATTACTATCGGCGTCAAAATGATGTTGAAAATGTCTTCTTCACAAAACAAACGAGAGCTACAAAACCTAATTATTGGGAATGACAATGTTGAGGGCGTCCAAAAATTTACTTACCTTGGAGTATTAAAAAATGATGAAAATCAGATTTCTGAGGAGATTAATCAAAGGGTAATTCAAGGTAATAAGTCTTATTTTGCAGATTTTCCCCTCCTCAAATCAACTCATCTGTTCAGTAAAACTAAATTGAAAATTTATAAAACATTGATAAGACCAGTAATTACATATGGAGCTGAGGCACGTGTCCAATCCAAACAAGATGAAGAAACACTAAGAAGATTTGAAAGGAAAATAATAAGGAGAATCTATGGCCCAGTACAAGAAGGAGAAACGTGGAGAATAAGATTGAACTGTGATATAAATGAAATATTGGAAGAGAAGAATAAAGTTAGGTTCTCCAAATCATTGCGACTGTCATGGTTGGGCCACGTTGAAAGGATGGAAGAGTATAGAATGCCCAAATGTTAAGTTATAGCAAGATGGAAGGAAGTAGGAGGAGAGGAAGACCACGCAAAAGATGCCTACAAGATGTTGAAGAGGACTTGAAAACAATGGGGATTGGAAGATAGAGAGAGAAAGCAAAAAGGAGAGCCGAATGGAGGCATATACAATATATATTATTACTGAGGAAGCCAAGGCCCACACCGGGCTCTAGAGCTGTGGAAGAAGAAGAAGTCAAAATGATGTGCCGCTGTACTTTGAAATGTTTTACCTGGGCCTGTGTGCATGCTAATACAATATGATGTACCATATTGTATCCTATTTTAAAGGTCATTTTATTGCCATTTTAGCTATTATTTTTATTCTATGACAGATTTTAAAATGTTAACACACCCATGGAATGATTTACTCCGCGCACCATAAAATTAGCAGTTTTATCAATTGTATGTACTTTGTAACTCATTCTAGGGGAATCAAAAATATTCTACAGCATTATCCTTTGACCAAAAGTTGCAAGAATGAATAAAGATACGATAAATATAAGAAGTAGTGAGAGCAGCAACCCGTTCCCATCCTCGTTGGGGAGGCAGGGGATGTGAGGCGCTATGAATCTAGAATTGTACACTCCTCCATGCATTTGGTGAGTTTCTGGTGATAATTTTTCTTCGCGTAAGTCTAGTAAAATGGAAGTGCCTCGTAGGATATACAATGCGAATTTCGGTTAAAGATGAACGAAGAGTTAAAGAAAACAATGCGCGAAAAAGAGACGTCGATACGCATTGAATACGAAGGGTCAAACTTACTTTTTTAAAAACCTGAGTGGCTTGATTAACACGCAAAATGGTTATAATCATGTAAAATTGTACTTCAAATGGCAAATTATTTAACATTGTGGGGAGCGTCTTCTTTCTCAGGAAGTGAACTTCCATTTTTTATCGTTCAATATGTCAGGAAATTTGAGAGCAGTGAGTGGTATTTTATCAAGTTTTTGCCGTGATTAAATTTTGAGTAATTGCATTTGGACAAATGCAGTAATATAGGAAGCGTACATATTCAGGAAAACTTCACATCAAATTGTCAGAATTATGATGGTATATTTTGAAATTCTCTTCAGGTGTTTTGCATAAGGCATTCTATCTCTTTCAGCATGATTTAATTGTTGGGATTTTAATGCGGATTACCGAGGAACATTCTGTGGTTTACCATCTGTGGATAGCGTTCTCTAGAGGTTCCTATGCGTGCTTGAGGCGTGTGAAAGGGCAGGTGAGATAGCAAGAGCGTAGGGTTCATCTCTCAAGTGCTCGTTCACGCATCCGATCTCATAAATCCACGCTCTCTGCTTCCCGTGATGCCTTTCGGCTAGACGCGGTCATTATACCCTCCACTTCCCCCCTCGAATCACTCAAACAGCATCTCTCTAAACTTTCCTCCTTGTTTTCACAGTCAAACAATTCGACACCGGTGCAACAGAACACTTCAGCGGAAATTGTTCTGACGAGTCAAAGATGTTAGATTATGGAGAACAGATGTGAGAATCGAGAAAATAACATCTGAAATTTCTAATTTTTAATATGCAAGGTGTTCATTCTAGAGCCCAGTTTGGCTTGCCGCCAATTGTTTTAGGTGTTTCCGCCAGGATCGTGAGACATTTGCGCGTTTCTTTTTTTTGTGTGAGTGTTCCCTTGGGGAGGAGAACCAAGGTGCAGTCCACCCTGTGCCTTCGTACGAGACAGTCGAAGTTTTTTTGTCTAGCGCAAACCACGCGGTGACCGGTCCAAGTGTGTGCGCAAGCAGCAAGGAACCACCGTCGTTCTAGCTGAAAACCATGTGAGTTTCACATCCTGGCGGATTGTTTCACTAGCGGCATTGTCCCCCTAATAACTAAAATTTTAAAATACAGTCCACTAGAATCATGCGCGAACACAAGGAACTGATTGTATCATTAGAGAGATGTATGGGTCAGAGTACTTGCCATTTTGTGCATAAACTTTTCACGGGTATTCCACCAGGTATCAACATCATATTTTCACATCTGTCAACGTTTCGACGAATGACTTGTTCGTCATCATCAGGGCTTCTGAATTCCGCACGAGTCAAAATTGGCCGTGATTTATATCCAACAATCCGGATCAGGTGACTCCTGAATTGGTTCGTTTGTCTGATGGCCGTTGACTGATTCTCTTGCCTGCCCTGTCATTTTCAATGCAATTGATAATAGAAAAGAAAGAAGACCTGTGAAAAATGTATACGTCAGATTCACTGTGAAAATTTTAGATAATTTATCACTTCCCATTTTTGGTCGCTTTTTCAATGTAATAAAACTGAAAAATACTTGGCCATTTTCCTTGAGTTTGGAGTTCTTAATATACATTAGCATAGCATGCATGAGTTTAACCCTTAAGCTGCGGCAGCTAGAGCGCATTTCGTCCACCCTGTGCGGCAAATATCTATTCGGACGGAGCCTGTCCCTCCTTCCCACGGGCCGAGGCCGGGCAGTAATATATGACCCATGTAATCCCCTCCCGACCCTTTTCTCGGGATCCCAGGGATTGGGCACCGGAACTTGTCGAGGGATTAGTGGAACTTGAAATTAATTTTGAAAATTTGTTTATAGGCGTAATTGTTGAAAACAAGTATGACAATATATTTTCTAGCAACTTTCTGTTTAATTTGATACCAAACACCAAAAAAATCCGTTGATAATTGAGCCGGGCGCGAGCATAAGACAACTAACTTTTGAGACAACCGTAGCCTCTTGAGCGAACAATCGGAAGAAAGGGTCGCACATCATTTCGGTGGTATGCGATCCCTAAAGAGCGTGGGAAGGGAGTGCTTTTGGTAAAAAGGGTGGATTCCCAAATGTCCACCGCTGGAAAGAAAGAGTTTGGGTCATAAAAATATGAAAGGACTGAGGGAGCAGGTAGACAGAAAGGGTCGAACGTACAAGAACGTTCTCTCCGCAGTTCCCGGTACACTCGTACATGTACGTTTCCCGCAGCCTAAGGGTTAATGCGATCTGTTTTGAAATAAAAATTTCTTCCTTTTTGAGACAATAACTAACCTGCACTAGTGATTGCCAATTAAAATTTTTTTTGCAGTAGATAGTTGAGGTCATTCCTCAATCATAGATGCATATCTTTCTCTTTAAAATTCAGAAGTATTTCCTTCTTTGCTCGAAAGAGGAAAGATTCTTTTACCACTTCATGTGGCCTTTCCTTAGGGGAAGGTTATGGGCACCGTTTCCTCCCAGAAGGGCGCGTTAAACGCTTACTCTTCCTGGCGTCACGCAGCTGCTATGCAGATACATCCGCTTTTCCAAATACAACCCTTGGTGATTCCTGGACTCCGCCATAAACGCAGAAATCGCTCGAGTTTTCTGTTTCTTGGCGGTCGTATGGACTTGGACCGCTTTTATTTATAGCGTACGCCTGCCTACACCGCAGGGGGATTTTCCCTCGCCGAAAAGAATGCGACTCCTGCTGTTGGAATTGCCTTTAATATGCGTTTCGGTCCATCTGCTGACGTATGCCAGTCATTTGTCTTCCCCGCTTCTTCGCCGGAGGCATTTGTACGCGGTGGGATATCGGTTTTTATGGCTCCCAGAATGATTTGTGATTTCACATTTCTCCCATTAAAAAGAATGATATGCCTCGCCAGCACCTCAAACGGATAGCTTTCCGTATTTGACTAGAATGATATATTTATAGCTGGGCGTGGAATGAAGAGTATGTAACTCGTGCACTAAATATCTTAGAATATTTTGTGAACTCATAGAAGTCAGCAGTGAATGCTTCCGCAGTAATGTTACTGATTGTACTCTGAAAGTGTTTTCAATACATGCTAACCGTGATTTCTTACACAAGTTGTGAAATAGAGGTAACTTTCCGTGCCCGATACTGACCTCGAAATGCGTAAATATTCCACTGTGGTTAACTCAATTTGTGTCACGAGAGTTCTAATTTATCCAAAGAGGAAATGAGAAATTACGAGTAATGAACATCAAAATAAATGATTTTATAGTTTTTTTTTCCTTTTATGGCCTCCCGTCTGATCTAGAATTCTATATTCACAGGTTTTTGATCATTAGATGTAAGAATGGTCTTCAGTGCCGTCATCATTTGGTATAACATCAGCCAATTGATAGGTTTTTGGACCGTCCCTGTCCAAACACCCCCTTTTCCGAGTCATATTTTTAATTTCATAAACATACCAGCCCGCCAATCCTTTGCCTCTACTTGCTTTGTTCAAAACTAATACCTCTTCATTCATCTTCCACGTTCGCTAAAAGTTCTCCCCGTGTTTACCCTCGTCAACAGGTTAATTTTCAAAATTTATCTCCAGAACTGTAATTCAGCTTATCTGTAATATTGTAACTGGCATAAGAACTTAAGACAGACACTAGGATTGATTATTCATTGAATCAGGTGATTAAATTTTAGTTATTCCCATCTAACAGTATTTTCGTATCACCATTCCGTTCCTTATTTATTCAAAAAATATCAAATTGTGTTTCCAACTAAAGCTACAATTTTTACGAAGCTCGAAAATTTTGATATTGAAAAGTGGTAGTGTTTGAATACTGCTAAAAATCCACAAAGAATTTTTCGCCAACCCTGATGTTAATTACCACTCAAATATTTTTCAAGATTTTATCCGCGTGTAAACGGTTACACAGACGTTTCCAAGGTGAAAACTTGAAAACATTAGTGTTTGCAGTTAGAAATCGGATCGGTATTAAATTTTAAGTGGGCCAAACAAAGCTTTTAATGCCTTCGAGTATATTGTTCTTCCAAGTAACGCCTAAACACTTCAAGTATTAGTGGAAATATAAATCCAATGGAGAGACCTAAAGTGGCATCTCATTACTTGGGTTTTGAAAGAGGAATAGTATAAAAAATCAGGTAGTGTGCTTTGGTAAAATACTGGATTCTTACGCTTTATGTACGACGTAAGAGTTATGGGAAGGAGATGAGAATGAAAATACGTAGGCTGGTGAAATACAGAATCCATCTAAATCTCATAGCATAGCGTAGAAGATAAAATATATCGCTCTATATTACCGTACCGCAATTGTAGCGAATATAATATACCTTAGATCTGTTTTATATTGGTGCCCTAGGAAAGTCGTGTGTATTCCTCCCACCATCTTTTCTTTCAATGCCCTCCCAAGTGGGCGTTCCGACCTCTCATTCACCCACCCACCCCCTCTACCTCTTCGTCGTCTCCCCACTTTCTCCTCCGTCCCGCGCCCACCTCTCCCTCTTCGCTTGCCTTTTCGTTTCGCGTCATTGCTTCAGCTTCCTACCCCCCCATCTCCGTCTCCTCCTCACCTTCTCACACCTCCCCTTCCATTCCTCCATCCTTTTACCCCAACTCACTTTTTACTCGCCCTCCCCCCCTTTTCTCCCCTCCTACACACATTCCCAGATCCACTTTCTCCGGAAAAATCCCCCAATTTCGACCATATCCCACTCATTCATTCCTCCTCCAATTTACCACCACGGCATTCCCACCCTCTCCCTCCCTCCTCCTACCTTCCTCCTTCCGACCTCGCCAATTTCACTGCGCCTCCCGTTTCTTCCAAAAAGAGGGAAAAAGAGAGGTCACCCCCTTCCTCTCATTCTCCCCTTCAACTCCCCCTCCACCATCGCCTTCGCCCGCAACCCCACCCCATACCCTCACCACCCACCCCTTTTAATCCCCCTCCTCCCTCCCTCCCACCCACCTCCCATACCATTCAAAATTCGCCCGGCACATCCCCACCCGAAACGCAAACTCGCATTCGCCCTCTCGACTTTCGCTTTCGCATTACACGACTAACTGCGTCTCTCCTCCCTCTCTATATCTCTCTATCCTTTTTTTCCTCCTCTTGCCTTTTTTCCCTTCTCCTCACACACCCACGCCCTACTCCTATTTCCTTCTCCCTTTTATAGACCGTCAGTAAAAATTCGCGTGAACTATAGAGAGAGAGTAACAGTAAACAACGCTTAGGAAAGGTTAGAGATTGTTGTTATGATTTTTAAGATGTTGATGGTGGTTGCCATGCGGCAGATGTTTGTTTATAGTTTTTAGGTGGAGAGATTGTATTGTGCGAATGTTTTTTACTGTTAATGGATGATCTGAAGCTGTAGTAAAAAGAAATTAACTGATAATTTTATTGGTTTAATCTGCAACACCAATTAGGAAAAAGACGAAAAGAATTATGATTTTAAGGATGTATTCAATGTATAAAGAAAATACACTCCGGAGTGTTTGTACCCTACAAACATGTAACCAACACACCGTGTTCGTGTACTAGACACTTACATAATCATAAGAATTTACTGTTTTGGGTGAGATTTTCTCCATAACTTCATAATTAGCATGGAGTACCACCAAGTTATAAAATGGAATCATTCAGTATGCGCGACATCATTGATCACTGTAATCGCTCGCATTTTTCTGTAATCCTCCATTGATTCTTTTACATAAAAAGTCATTGTGGAATTACAACAAAATTTTCACAATTATTATCATCGTAAATGTTATCTTCAAGGCTTATTGTCTAGCTCCTAATAGTTTACGTTAAACCTCAAGAATTTTCTGACGACATGGTGATTATAATGTATTTTATTTTGTTACCTTGTTATATGCAAGTAGACAGGGTCTGGTGGTTTAACTTTTGTTATCCTACTAAAGACAAATAGCAATTTTGGTTTACCTCGTATATCTTCCTATGTTTCACTGCGAAGCTCCAAAGAGTTTCCATCAATAAATTTAACATAAAAATTTTGATAAATTAACCAACGATTTTTAGATTAAAGATAAAAAAGTGTCTAATACTAATTATTTCCTTATTTTTCTAATAGTTCTATATCTACATTATCTTGTACGATTTTCCAATATTCAGCCAAGCATGGGTAATAAGCCTTTAGATTATTTGTATACCAGAAAACAATAGAAGTCTTCAAAATCTTGTGTTGGCGGCTGCTAAAGATCGAATGTTTGGACGAAGTGATTAATGAGGAGGTATAATAAAGGAATGAAGAAGAATGTGCTCTGAAACAACCTATACAAAAGAAGAACCCGATGTATCAGACGCTTCCTAAGTTACAATGAAATTTATAAAAACATTATGGAGGAAAATATTTGTCGAAACCCACGAGGAAGACCAAAGGACGTCCACAATACGTCAAAGGGGAATAGGAGAAAATTCTGGGAATGAGAATCATAGGGAAGTAACAGTTTTAATGAGGAATAGAAAATAATGGAGGCGTGCAGTTAACTAACATCAGGATTCAAAGACTGTTTTAAGGCCGTATTCCACTATGCAATTTAATGCACAGGATAGAAATCACTCCCCACCGAAATAAAAGAGAAAAATTGGAGAGTTGGATTAATTTGAAAGCCGCCGGAATTTTCATAAAAGCGAATGGGAAAGTTACGACTTACAATGCAATAGTTGAGTGCAAATCATTGGCTTAGAATTAGATGTTTTGGCCAATTTCGCTTCAAATATTTATCTTTGGGCCGAGAAGTGCCTCTGTTTTCCGGAAATCTATCGTTCATTTGAGTTTGCAATCCGTTTTTGAACAGAAAATGATCCGATACTGTCTATGAGATAATTAATAGTTCACTTTTCATCGTGTTAAAAACACTTAAATACCAAAGTATACACCATTAAAAAAAATAAAAATATTCGAATTTCTGAATGATTCGGCAAGCTTAATTTGGAATTTTATTTAGTAATAAACATAAGACCATCCGAATGTATTATAAACATTCTTATTCATAATGTTTTACTTAATATGATGGGAGAGTTTTAGTGCTACCTTTAGAAAAAACTCGTAGAGCAAAAATGTTTACGTTAATTTACTTCAAACTGGCGATGGAAAAATTAACTTTGCAATTTCTACGTCGACTCCAACAAAATACCTTGCAAGCCACCTCAACGGTGTGTGACAGGGAGTGAGTAGTCACAGACTTACATTACCCCATTAAATTTAGTGTATCGACGACTATCGATGCATTAGCATAAATCGCTAATGCTTTTCACGAGGCGAAGCCTCACAAGCATCCACTACACTATAGGCCTGTGCGATTATTCGATTAATTGAATCGTCGATTCAATTATTTTTACAATTGATCGATTATTTCAGCACATCGATGTCGGTTATGGTAATTGACTCGATTGTCAATTGTCGTTCAATTGTCATTCAATTCACAATTATTGACCGGTAATCGATTATTTGACGATTATTGATTCACTATGGATTGCATATTGCACGTTTAAACTTTTTCGCTTTTCCTCGACGCCGGCCGATGGCCTACGCTCCTTATACTTGCTGTTCGCACACACGCACGTGTCTGTCGGATGAACACGCTGAGGTTCTCTTCTGCCTGTCTTCAAATAGCGATCTATCCCTTTATTTATTTAATAAAAGCTAACTGATTGAACTATTTTGTTGATTTTCAAATTAGTTCTTCCATTCTTCTCATTGCCAAAGGAAAGACTTTGAAAAGCACGATCCAATTGAGCCCTGTCAATTCATTGGTTGATGTCAATTAATTGAGCTATGACAATTAATTGATACTCATTTCTATGTCAATTAATTGGCCTTTGTCAACTAATTGAATGACTTCAATTAATTGTCTTTTCTTCAATTCCCGAGAATTGAATCGACCACATTTCCAATTATTTTTATAATTGAACGATATCGATTTTTTCGATAATCGCACAGGCCTACGTAAGTACACTATAAATATGCTACCAACGTTGGAGGGACCGTTAGTATTAATGAATTTTTCAACTACATGAATGGACAGAGATACAAGAGTTATACTGAAAACATGCACGGCGTGCTGTTAGTACTAGGTATCAGATAAGCATATAAGTATTAGGGGATAAAATAAACTAACTAGCTGCAATACCTATTGGCAAACCTAGTTACAAGTCTCGTTGGCAGCTGTTGTAGTCTATTATCCTTCGCGGGAAAAATGGCCTCACACTGTTGATTTCATAGGCTTATCTCTTCTCGATCAATAAAGAAAGTATAGTGAACTGCAGATTCCTCAAAATGGTTTGGTTTATTGCATGACCAGTTTAATTAGTTGTAGTGCACATACTGCAGATGAAAAACACATCAAGTGTGATAGTATAATCAAGTGCATCGGGTGTTTTGCACCTTAAGAGACTGTGACGAGCAAAACCGGTAGTGCAATAAACCAAGTTATTTCGTGAGATATATGAAGTATTCCTATTCTATGTAATCTCTCAAAGAGGTGCTCAGGATCCTAGAGGGAGCGGTTTATGGATGCTCAAATAAATTTTAGATCGATCCAGATTCACTCTCTAGCGACCTGTTCTAAAATTTTTAAGAGAGAAGAGGGTTGGTGAGAGCAGAGTTCTTTTTCACCTCTTTTTACCGGAAGACGCTTCTCATAAACACTTTCGCTGGCATTCGACCCTAAAATTTACTTCCCCGCTTAACGCCAAAACATTCACCCTTTTCCGTGGAATGAGCGCGGGTAGGGTGGGTGGTTGGGGGAGGAACGGGAGGGGGTGGGAAAGAAGGAGGGTGCGGGAGGAAGCAGAGAGCGTCGGATTTCGTGTTCTCTTGCGTTCTCCTCCTCAACTCTCCTTTTTCGGCCTCTCATCCATCCCTTTCCCCTTCTATTCCTCTCCTTCGCCCTTTGGCGCCATCTTTTTCTCCACTCTGCCCTCGGGAGTTTTCCGAATGGGCAATTAACATGACCACCGCGGGCCTCTCTTCTCCGCCAAGCTGCTACCGCCTACCGCTAACCATTACAGCATGCTTCACCCGTGCTTTCCTAGGCCTTTCTTTCATTCTCCTTCGAGCTCTTTGCGGAAGAGAGGCACTATGATTAACTGGCGCGCTGATAACGTGATTTTTTAATGAATCTCCAAAGTTCGCTCGTGGTTCACGGCGAAACTCATCCGTGAGGAGATTTGCATATTGAGGTCGTAATCGTTAAGGGAAAGTACAAGCGGAGATGAAGTTTTTGATGGGACTAACCTTAACTGCTGTGAGGTCATATCATGATGGCTTAACACTGGCCCTCAAATGCAAATTATATCCCTTCTTGAATAGAATGACGCTATAAGTTGGGTTATTGGTAGAATTAAGGATTAGGTGTGAAAAGAGTCTTCAAATTATTATGCCCTTGGTAACTCATCGCAGATGCAGATATTCCTTATTTTAATTACATAATGTTTAATTTATTACTTGGAGTGTGTCTCTTTCAATCGCGTCTGTTTTTCCCATTTTTAAATGAATGACCTCTATTTCCATGAATAACTAGCTATATTTGAGTCGTTAGGCGATATAATGACCAACTATTTGGTACGGGAGATCTGCATAGTCTTACGGGGGTGAAAAAAGCAATATGGTGCCCCTAAGGTCATGGGTTCATTTGACTCCACGAATTTTCCGTAAATATTAACTATTCGGTCCCCTGTGAAATCCAATAAAGAGGCCCGTGTTGCTTACCAGGAAGTCTTGAACCGTTACTGATATCTAGAAAGGAGAAGTTAATGCATAAACCTTTTATTAATCAAACAAACAGAAGGAGAAAGGAGAACATAGTAAACACACAACTTAGGCGAACACATTGGTGGTTAGAAGGTGAAAAAATGTCCGATTTCAAACAAAGAAATTCGGCATCGTACCAGGATACCTTCCAATTTCGCGTCGGATGCTCAGACCACGAAGAAATCTAGCCACCCGAGTCTGGCGACACTTTTCTGCAACCTTAAACTTTTTTTTTTTTCGCATTAAAACTCCCATGCAGAAATTTTAACTCCCATACTCAAACTCCTCCGCTAATGCCATCACTCGTGAGTGACTAAGATTTGTTAAGAGCTACTTCGAAGTTGATGGGAAGGAATATTCAACCGGGCAATATTAAACCTCTGTTGCATTTGTTACGATAAATTTTATCGCCTTAATGGTCATGAAATATTTAAATAGGCCCTTAATTGCGAGAGAAAACCGTAGGAGAGTGGAATAAGGTGCTAAGTTGATGTAAAATTGGAAGTCTCCCTTGTTACCACTCAAGATTTATTCGCGAAATAGAATGCCTTGGTTGGGAACGAAAATTGATATTGAATAAAAATGAAGACTTTTTCCACTCCTCAGTCTCGAAGGAAACTCGAATCCCTTGAGTGCCAACCGTAGACATTCAATTTGGCGTGGAGAAAATATTCGCGTGTTTCCCTTTCCAATGGCCATCTCCACTTTTTGTGAATATAGATAAATCCTTAATTTATGCCTCGAGTCACGCTCCGCTCCTTTCATTTCACTCTCGGGACTCGCTATCTACTGCCGCTGCTGTTATTTCTCTCACTCTTGCTCTTGGTCTGGCGGAATGAATAAGCCAACTGTGGAACAGGTTCATGCGGGGAGGCATCGCCGACTTCTCTTTGAAAATTACTAAAAACCCTTTTGGGACCCTAGCCACGGCCAAGGAAGAAACCCTTTTCAATCTACAAAACCTCACATTCTCTCTCTGCGTCTGGAATGGAAAGGGGAGGCTGGAAAGTGAAGGAGAAGTAACGGGCGGCTTCCGAGGCGGTGGTTTTTAATCAGAGGTTTACGAGACGCACACGAACATCCTGCGTTATTATCATTTTACCCATCTATATATACGAAGTACCGTGCAAGCCACTACTAGGGTGTGTGGCACGGGATGATTCCACACCAGGCATGCAGCCCTCGTTCCAGTTCAAATCGGGACCTCGCACGTTCCTCCGGCCGATAGTCGCAGACCAAAAAGCAGTCAGGAGAACAGTGCGCAGTTAAACCAGAAACTGGGAGAGTGCTATATAAATGAACATGCAAACATGGAGTACACTGCTAAAGAGGGAGTTGAAAACTCACAGGGAGTTGAAAAATCAATTGTAGTTAACCCATTTATGCCGAAGGTTTGAAAAATGCGAATTTTACCCTGATTTTTACATATTATAGATAAAAATACGTATGAATACAATATCCGAAAGAAAAAACAATGTATCTCTTGCCAATTATTAATAACGAGGTGTTCCAAAAATGGAACACTAGGCAAATCCACTACCATGACGTACTCAGTGATAACAAGCAAATCATTTTATTCAGGCATTTGTTAACTCACTATTAAGACATATCGGGGTGAACACTTAACATGCAAGGATACGTTGCATTTTTTACATTGAAAAGTGGTAATTTTGTGACATTGGACACAGCGAGTTTGCTTTACAATCGTATGATTCATGCCGTCATGACGTGAGTCAAGGTTACGCTTCATAGATGGACTCCCTTTTCTACCAGGCTCAGCAGTATTACCATATGTCTCTATATAGTGACAGGCCACACGGCGACGAAATTCAAGATGATCTATTGGCTTCACGCCGTTTATTTTATGCAATTGCCAAGCATTTTGTAAAGCCAGCTCAAAGCAGAATAACAAGGGGCTCGAGTACCATTTCTTTCCACGGATTGATGCTCGATACTCGTCAATATTTTCATCAGCTCGGTCCACTCCTCCCATATACTGATTATAGACCTTGATTAAATTTGGCTGAGTAACTTGTATCTTTTTTTTCTGCTTTTGAGAATAACGACTGACCTATTGCAAAGGATTGACACCGACACCAGATGATGCAACAGTCACAACACTGTTATCATTCCAACTACAAGCAATATTGCCTTTTCCATCAAGTGGGTAATCAAATGTGCCCCTATCTTTTTTCTTTAGGGTAGCATCAGACAGTAAAGGTTTGTCTTCGCGATCTTTTCTCGCTGTGCCTGTTGCTTGATGGCCCATTGAATGAAGTTTATCAAGGAGTGCAATGCTTGTGAAAAAGTTGTCGAACACAAAATGGTATTTACCAGGATGCTGCGTTGTGAGTGCCTCAGTAAATTGCAAAACAACTGAAGCACCTACACCATATTCTTGGTATTGAGTGTTCGGGTTTTTTCCTTGATAAGGCTGAAACCAGCAAATGTAGCCTAGACGCGTTGCACCATACCAGAATGTATACCCAAACCGAATATGCTTACAACGAATGAACTGTTTGCACCCGTGACGACCGAAATAGAGAATCATGGCCTCATCCAAGCTGAAGTATATTTCATTTGGTACAAATTTCATACATCTGTCATTCAGTTGCTCTATGAGAGGTCGCAGCTAGGAAAACTTGTCCATGTGGTTCAAGTTAGAATTGTCAGCAACATGCAAATTTGAAAATATTGTTTCAAATCGGTCACGTCTCATTGCACCACTAACTAGAGAATTATGCGAATATGGTCTTTGCTCCCAAAACATACGCCGTCTCGGAACAGAGACGTAACCACTCAGAAAAATTATTCTCAAAAAACACCAACAGTCAGTTCAAGGTTTACGCCCTTGCTTGCAGCATATAAATTGCAATATTTGACAACCATATCAATCACTTCAATATCCAGAAAGAGTTTTAAACATTCATCAGGGGTTTTCATTTTTGTAATTTTTTTCTTCTGAAACTCTACCTCCTACTGGCTGGGCAGTCAGATCGGCTTTCTTCCAATTGCGTACAACTTTGTTTACCTTTTTTCTTTGAGCAAGAAGAGGTTGAGGCGAAGCAGAAGCCGATGCACCGTCATTTTCAGTAGTATCACCATTCGGTATCAGCAAAAGGTCAGCATGGTCAAAGTTCTCGTCAGAAGAACCATGAATGAGATGAGCAGGAGCGCGCAGCAATGAACCGGGAAGATTGTTAATTGTTCAAACATCGTCATCCCCGGAGTCCTCGTCAGACACAGGTTTTGTTGCGTTATCAGGGGGTTCAATGATGATATCACGTACATCTACGTAATCTTCTGTCTCTAATAGATCATTTATTTCATGCACTGTCAAATATCTCGACATCCTGGTACTTTTAGCTAAAGGCGCGGTCACCCTCCACTTTCTAACGGACGGGACGCAAGACACATCCACTTCACGAGATCGTACTCAACATACAACTACTGTAAAAATTGATCACAATTCATCAGTTGGTTATCGATGTATTTATTCTTTCACTGAAATGGAAACTGATTATAGCCAAGACATAGCATCGTTTCCCTCAGTCACATAACATCTAATTGCTTACTTGATTTAAAATTAAAGTGAATATTTCAGTGCGCCTGAATGCACGCATAATAGTAGTGGATTTGCCTAGTGTTCCAAAAATGGAACACTGTTAAATAAAAGCTTATAACTAAAACAAAATAGATTGTTTAAAAATTTTCTTCTTAAAGTAATATAGGTTAACTATTACTGAACATGCAGGGAAAAATTAACAACATTTGGGCATAATGGCAAATAGTTATTAATATAACATTTGAGATGGTCTCAGAAAAACTGCCTTGAAAAAAAAGACCGATATTTCTCAACACACTGGCTGCGATGGGCTGGCAAAACTGACTAATTCTTTGCACCACGTAATACAATATATCTTTATAAAGAGGTACAGAAAGAAAAACCGTGGCATATTGGTGTATTATGAGTCGTAGTCATTAAATTAGAAAGTCGCATCAGGTGTTCCAAAAATGGAACACTAGGCATAAATGGGTTAATAGTTCAAGACAGAGTTAGAATCGCATCCTACCGCTAGGAGGAAATGTGTTCGAGTGGCTACAAGGATGATTTTATTGGAAGTCAATAAAATGGTACTTTTACACTAAACAAAACCTAAACTTTTGTTTAAACTGCCTTTAGTGAGAAACGTTTCCTATCGAGTCAGGAGGAAGTTCCCGAAGGATAAATTCAATGGTATCAGGCGAAACATGATGGAACTCCTTCATGATGATTCAAAAAGAAAATCACTGGCAAAGTTCCACAGATATTTTATTTGGCGACCGGTTTCGATACAAGGTATCATCATCAGGCACGTCGTCAAGTGCCTGATGATGATATCTTGTATCGAAACGAGTCGACAAATGGAATATCTGTGGAATTTTGCCAGTGCTTTTCTTTTTTAATCATCATGAAGGATAAATGCAAAAAGTCATTTTATAACCCGGGTACTCATCAGATTTTTATGTTGAAATGAAGAAGTTATTTTTCCCAGACTTTTATGTAGTGAATACAAAGTTAAGTACGACAATTTCGGAAAGTTCTATACTGGATAGGAGGGAAATATTTCGCTACCAGAATCAAGGACTAGAGTAGGTCCTTGGTATATCTTCAAAAGGGGAAAAGAGAAATAGCACTGGTACACTTCCACACTTTTATTTAACAACCAACCATGGTTTCGGCTCTTTTTGCCGTAATCAGGGTAACATTCAAACTTGTCTTTCTCTTATATACATGAAGTTTTGCAGTGGGGGAGGGTGTATTTGGAAGGGGAAGGTAACCATACATTGTTAGTTGACGTCAGCTAATGTAATTATCAGGTGTCAGTGTAACCATAGAGGATTAGTCAACGTGAGTGAACGGTGGGAGAGGGGAAAGGGGGAGTGGGATGGGTTTGACTAATTTAGGAATGAGTAAGAGAGGGAGGAGGGGTTTAAGGTTCAGGTAACTTGAGCTTGAGTAAAGGTGAATGAGCGGCAATTAGGCCATTACATAGTTGGACTTTACTATTAACAATTTCAAATTGCACGAAAAAATATAATGCATGCACCTTGTCCACACAACGTAGGGATTTTGCATCGTAATTACTGAAGTGATTAAACAAACACAAAAAGTGTGGAAGTGTGCCAGTGTTCTTTCACTTTTCCTCTTTTGATGCTGGATATTAAGAGCTTCCACAAAGTGAGTGCCAGAACTCTTTCATACGACCATAGTAGGTGTTTAAATAATGATGAGCACACTTTATTGCCAGCAAAACACCTTCCAGAGACTTCATACCTCTGCCTCTGTTCCCACCGTAAATCTTGCGCATCGAAAAAAAAGGACCGAGACGGGACTTGTTGTAGCAGTGGGAAATCGTGCAACATGACTCCGGCCTCCTCCCTAATGACCAACTGTTTTGCAACCATTTCCCTCCAGCTATCCATCCCGTTTAAAAAAAACAACCCTTTCCCTCACCGACATACCAAATTACCAACAACCAAATAATCGTCTCGGCTCATTTCAAGGTTAATCTCCTAATTTTTGCCGTTCACTCCCCTCAACCCTCCTCCGCACACACCACCCCATTCTTCACACTTGTATACTCTTTGATGTAAGTCCACGTTTGGAATGTTCAACCACACCTAATGATGACTTCTTAAACAAAAACACGTGTCGCGTAAAACACTTTCAAAATGTTAATGAGAATATTGCCATATTAATTGACTTTCTGTCATGTGTTGCTACCACAAAGTGACGCCTGAAACTGCCAACTGGAATGATTTGACTCTTCGGATTGGTTTCCACTTTGAATTCTCAATGATTGCGATACTAAACTAGTTAGTTGTAAGACGCCTAAGGTGCCCATGGATGAGTTTCATGCTGTTTTCGCTAAATTATTAAAGTTCCTTATTTAAGGCACGCAAATTTTCCAAACAAAAACGCCCTTTGGTAAAAAAAACGGAATTTTAAAATTTTAGTGACTGTGGCTCCATCTATCTCGCTTTGCTACCCACAATAAATGAGAGTATCACCTTAGGGAGTAAGAAATTGCGTGAAAATATTTTCAATGGATGTTTCCATGAAGAAAGCACAATATCTAAAACAGTAGTTCCCAACCCGTAGAGGTCTGGGGACCACTAAGCCTGAAATTAAATCATGTACGGACCACCCCCAACCCCCACCATACCCCCTATCAGTTGTTACCCTTCCTCAGCGCCTTTCTCATAACCAAATTCTAAGGTGGTTATGTAAAACAGTTTTTTAGAACACAATTTATTTATTATTACTATTGATTAATGTACAACTTAATGACCCATCTCGTTCAACGCACATCGCTTTCAAAATCGCCATTTATTGGCAACTTTTCTATATGTCCTGCAGAGCACTCCCGAGGTTCTCGCGGACAACCTGTGGTCCGCGGACCACCGGTTGGGAACCACTGATCTAAATAGATAAGCGAAAAAAACTATGAAAAAAAAAAAGAAAAAATATATTTACCTCACCAGAGCATCATACTCCATACCTTCCTCTCCACAATCCACCACCTTACCACCGGTAAACCGTTTCCTTTAAGGTGGTTCCACCGTGAAATGACTAAAATGTCATTTCATTCATATTCTGTCTACTTGTAGAAAAAGTTGTCCTCTATCTGATATGAACAGCAAAATAATACCTTCCTTGCTATTTTATTCTATTATTAAACTTAAAATTACATTATGTTAAATGGGGGAATGAGAGAAACACGGTGAAAAATAGTACTTTTCCATAAAATATAAATGCCATTTTTGCGGAAAACTATTTATAAGAAGGAAATAATCCAGAGAAATTGGATAAAAATTTAATATAGGCACCTTACCACCTTATCTTTTTAGTTATTAGGGAATTACTGCCGTAATTAAAGTCAAAATGCGGTAATTCGTAGGAAATGGCGCTGCAGTCGGCTTCTACGGCTGGAAAAAAGTGCTCATTTCAAATACATTCGTGGAATAATCTGAAAATTTTGTTCCTGACTTTTGGGATTCTATAGGTAACGCATTTCATCAGTGAAAGCAGGATTTTTTGGACAAAATATAAAAAATGTGGAATTTAGTATTTGTTTTGACTCACACAGTCGCGGCGGAACCTCCTTAAGAAATAGGCTGTTCCCTGGGCTTGAATGCGTTTTCGTGACTATGGCTCCATCTTACAGCGTCACAGAGTCATTCTGTCAGTCAGTCAGTAGTGATTAGTGTAACTATATATACTAATTATAATAATATACTCAATGGTGGTTACTCGCATTTTGGAGCACTTTACGGGAGAGGTGAGGACGGCACAGATGGGACTCACAAGTAGACTTCGAGGAGATTCGGGCTCGAATCCGAGTCGAGTCACAGGCTTTCAAGTATACCATCGTTACTTTCAACACATTCAAGTTTTATATCGCTCACGTTCACGTGACTGGGTAAAGTTGCCTCGTGGAATTCCACAAATAATTATCATTCGTGTTTTTTCTGAGTTAGTTAAAAAAACAATGTTGTACGAATACATATCAGATTTGCTGCTTTAGGCCGTTATTTTCTGTCAATTAGCATCTGTGAATATTGCATAAACATCTCCACGATCTGGTAATCACTAAATAATTATATTTTACTATGGAATTTTTAAATATATCACCACTGAAAATAATTGATGCATTCCCTTTATCGTCAGGTCGGGCCGAAAAGGTTTTTGAGTCGGTTGATTATTTTTTATGAAAGTAGTTCATAAAATGATAACAGGCGCGTTGACATTTTAAATTTCCAACACGTTTATAATTAATTCGGAGTCCAAAATAAATATTCTGGTCAATTAATCTTTTTAACATTCATATGTGACGAAGCAAAAGATCGCTCATCCTATTTGCTGAGATCAGAAGGTCACATTTCACGGGATGGGCACCTACTACGTAAGGGAGTCGTCCTCTGAGTCCAGGGGGTACATAGATACCATTTAGGTTCGACGCAATTTCGCAAACTCCGCGAAGTGTCGTCGGTCTCGTATATCCCGTTCAAAGCCGTTGGACTTGGCTCGTCCTCCGAGAAGAGAAGGCTCCTTCCCCACATCCTCCACGACCCGTCTCCAAGCGGTGCCGTCCAGTGGATGGCCTTTCCTTCCCCATTCATCCCAGAAGGGCGAAGCGAGTCATTTCATAGCACGTGAGGCTCATTTCGCCGTTTTTCATCGCCAAATGGGCCGGCTCTCTGCATCCAGAGCGCAAAAGGAGAAGGGGATCCGTGAAGCGGCACCCAGCGGTGGGATTTCCGGTGGGCCGGCAGCCTCCAAACTTCACCGGGGTCGTCTTGTATGTGAGAATGCTTCCCCGCCCACCGATCCTGCCTGTCTGGCGTCGCTTCCATGCCTCAAGAGGCTCAGTGCATTCACCGCAGTGACCTCCTTTTGACTCCAGATTCGGACACGAGGCTAACTCATATATTCCCATTTAATCTCTCTCTTGCTTTGCACTTTCGTCCCACTCTCCATGCATCTACCCATGTCCGCTTTTTTCCTTTTTACTATCTCCCTCTAGAGTCCGTTCTATACAAAGCTTATTCCAGTACTTCTTGAACTATTTGAGTACATCCCTCATCCAATCCGCAAGGGCACGGAAGTGTGAATATTATGCAGAGGAAGAATCATTCACCTATATCGAAACTCTATCCCTGATCCTTCTTATTTTTTCTTCTGGTAACGTCCATTAAAAATATTTTCACGCAATTTCTTACTCTCTAAAGTTACACACTCATTAATTCCGGGGAGAAAAGAGAGATAGCTCATCCCAACTAATTAATCTGATGCAATCATTTCCTTTCCCTTTCCCCATTTTCTTCCAGCATCCTCCTCTCCTGACCCTCCCTTCCAATCACTTCGTCATTTGTCCTCCTATCCTTTCATCGAACTTTATCCATTGTTTTCCACACCCATAACTCAAATTCCTACATTTTACCCTCATCCTCCATCTTCAGCGTCCTGAGGGAATCGCGTAAGAATGCATGTTCTTGTAGTTATCTAAGACATAGGTATAGGTAACCTTTTTTATTTAAACATATCTGAATCGGTCGAAAATGCTAATGATGACTTCATTACTGAAAATGAAACTTTAATAAACGAATCGAAATGAGTGTGGGCAAGGAAAGCAGTCATCTTCGGTAAATGCATTTAATTCGATTTTTGCTTCTGAATAAAAAAGAAACATTCACAACTCTAAATCCCGCATAGAGGATGGATGTTGCGTGTGTTGCCTTAGGAATAAGTCCCATTGGCTATGTGGAGCGATTTAACCTTAGTATTTAGGACTCACAAAAACTCAAGCCTACTACTGCATGTGTGGAAGAAGTGTTTTTCAGCTAAGTTTCCATCTAAGGGACAAAGGTCCTTAATGGAGAGTAAACACAGTCGTCAGTGTATGCACTCCAAGTGCAAATATGCCTAAGGGATCGAAATCGAAAGCTTTCGCGCGTGAGTCTGAAGGAAAGCACAACAGTGCAGTTATCGAATGAAATGGTTCAGCCGAAGATTGCGGTTTCCAAATTTGAGTGCGCCGAATTGAAATCTGTTAGTTAGAAAGACCTATTTGTATTAAACTGGAGTCACCCGTTTAGGGGATACTCTCATGTGCGGAATTATCGATGAGAAAACTTTGGTTAAATCATCAGGAATATGAAACTCATATGAATTCAAAAAAGTACCATATCCTTTTTGAATTCATTAGAATGGATTTTCACAAAGTGAAGCCCTAAACCATCGAGTGGACTCAAATGATCCTTGCGAACTAGATATAAACATGAGTTCATCGGAAAATCCTAGCGATGGCGATGTAGAATTCGGTGGAGAAATCGGAGGTTATGGCTTGGAAGCTCGAAATATGTCAGAAAATTTGTTGCCTGAAAAATCAGTTGGTCAATATAATTGGTGCTATGAAGAGTTTTCAATAAGGAGAGAAAATAAAAACACCAATTAATTTCAAGAGTAAGTTCTTTCAGTTTATTTCAATGAGCTATCGACAAAACTGAATCTATCTACTTTGTGGAGCCGCTGGTCAATGTTAAGAAGTATATAGCATATAAAACACGGCGTAAGTATTATTGAATATCATAACCTGAAAAAAATCATAAAAAATAAATTCATAGGACACAAACCTAAGAATGCAAAAGTGCTTTCCTATGTTAAAATAACGCAATTCATGAAGGAATCCGATGGTACTATCTATTTGGCTATGACAGTGAGTATAAAATATCCATTTATATTCGCAAAATTAAGTAATTACATTACAAAGTATTTACTTATAACGTATATTACATGTAATTCTCATTTTTGGTATTTTTGGAGCACTTAGATCGATTGAATTCTGTGATATAATACAAAAGATATTGAAGATACTGGTACTCAACTTATTGTAACTATAAAAGATACAAAAAATATTATCCAAAATCTTTCGTGATTGGTAACGAATGTTATGGAAAGGTCAAACAATACACCTCATTGATACCTAAAGAAATTGATACATGCAGATTTTTATTTGTTTATAAAGGGAAGTTTAAGTGGTAAAAATAAAATCAGCGAAGCGCAAAAAACTATTACGCTATACTTGAATCTAGATTCAGCAATTGTGCTTGCCATTTTACCCATATGTGAAGTATTGCCTCAGTGAATAATGATACATTACCATTATAAGCGAATATTTTTACGAACTTTTCGCTCAGATGTGGCGAAAAATCGTCTGCGTAAAATGAGAAAGAAGTTGGGCGTCACGCGGGCTGGAAATTCCTACTTCCCTCCCTAGTTGCGCAATGTAGGTACTATTTTCATTGATTACATGTGGAGTATCATGTTTCGGTGCACAGGAGAATTATAACACTAAGCTTTATCATCATCATCTGAGTAATCTACCGGTTAGAGGTAGGTTATGATGAAAGTCAGAGAAAATCTAACAGATTATCACACGTGCAGCTCTCTTACCTACCTCTAGTATTTCATAGTTCATCTCAGCGTAAGTCCTACCTTTCTTCATCCCTTCCATAAAACCTATTCTCTTTCTTTCCCTTCCCCGCTTGCCCAAAATCCTACCCTCTATCACGGCCTTCAGCAAACCATCGCCCCTCATTACCGCTTCCAGCCACCTACCCTGTCTTCCCCTAATCTCATCCTCAAGTTTTCTCGCCTCACCGACTACGTCAAGAACTTCCTCATTTGTCTTCCTTTCTGTCCACCGCACCTTCTCCATCCTCCTCCACACCCACTCCATCCTCCTCCACACCCACATCTCGAACGCCTTCAGCCTATATTCGTCTTGCTTTCTCATAGACCACGTTTCTGCCTTTCCAATTTTACGGGCTTAGAGAAAAGTCTTTCACATTGGACGGATGACGTTATCATACTCAGCACTTTGATCGCGAAACGGTACGAAATGGTCAAGATCGAAGTTGAAAAATCGAGTTTGGATGGAAACTCGTATATCTAAGCTCGATCTCGATTTCCTCGATCTTTGACTATTAAATCTCGATTTTCGATTTTAATCGAAATCGATTTTTCCATCACTACACCCGCCTCCGCCCATCTTATATTCACATTGTCAAGATACGACAAGAGTCACCTCTCCTTATGCAATTGCGGACCGCCGTCGCTTATCGTCCTCTCCAGCGAATTCACGCTGCGCCCAATTAAGGAGAGGGTCGCGTAAAAACCGGCGTAGAAGAGCCCCAGTGATGTAAGGTGCGCCTGAGAAGATTAAAAAAATAATTAGAAAAAACTATCTACGCCCGCGGGAGTGTGGTTTGGTAGGAAAGCAAAGAAGCTGGGACGTCGCCTGAGAACAACCGGACCAAATTGAATTGCGTCGAGATGGGCATAAGAACATGATCAATTTTCACCAGCAGGAAAATCCTGCACAAGAGGCTTAGATATTTGCGTTCTTCATTCTCAGTGAAGACATCTCTTTGATATCATAAAGAAAACTGTCCAGAGGTTGGTTGCAATTTTCATTGTTTGTGGTTATCTAGATTCACATGAGAAGTTTGTGTTTCCCGATGCATCGGCGGCCGAGTTCGTATAAAAACCAATTGAGCCCCACTATGAAGTCCGCAACGCAATAGTGGAAAGTTTCCGCTGGTTCGACATCACTAACTTCCACACCCAGTGGCTTAGCACTAATAACAATTTCTAAATTTTTCATGTCGCTTATTGCGCTGTTTTTCTTTTATTTAAGTATATTCTTTGATTGCTGCATTGCTAAAATTTTATCATTGGTTCATTACATTTTGAATTGAGTAAGCGATGTATTTTTTTGGTATTTGGATCTTGGTATCTCTTGGCATTGAATTTAGGTAATTATTGCATTTAATCAACCGAGATAATAGATTTTTCCATGGCTCGAAATATTTTGTGACAAATGCCGGTTATGGTTCATGCTTGAAGCTGAAACTAATCTCTCAATCATTTATTTGGAAATATTTCATGAATAGCGTTACTTTAGCTGCTAAGCAACATCCAGTCTGAAAACCATGAAAGATTCCATCAGCAATAAATCGGTTCATATATCTGATTTGTTATGTGAGCACGCTGCAATTCTAGGTGGATGTTGTGGCTTGTTTATATTCATTGATTTTATTTCTGCTGTTACATGCATTTTTGTTGACTAATCGTGGGGAGTAAATGAACACGTTATTTTAGCCAAACCATTGTGGTGAAACTTGAGCCTCTCGATGTCTCTTTACGACATACAGTGGAAATCCATAACATTGAACAGGTCACTCGTCTTCAGTTACTATAGGAATGTGGATGTGACTAGCGGTGATCATCTGGAAGTTATCCATAGCCACCTTGCCAGATTCAAAACATAACGCACTACCAGGTATTTTTCCGTAGTTGAAAATGAAATATATGCCAGTTTCTTTTCTCTTCTTTTTTCTCTTGCAATTCTCTTGCAGAATTTCGTTTTCAGCCAATGTACTAAAATTTTATCTTTACTTTTGAATTTCAAGTTGTACCTTTCTTCTGTATCACTGACGTCAATCGACGAGGTAATCTAATATGACATCGGGACTTCCTAATCTCAATCTTTCCCCATTAAAGCCGTTTGCCTTTCTACAAAATTACCTTCAAAATGGTTGTTTACCCAGAAAAATGCACATCTTAAAACAGCTGACCTTTTATCCCTGGCTTACGGCTATAGCGGATAGATACGAGGGAGATATTTGTTTATCACCAAATCGATCATTTTCAGCGAACAAAATACAATTCCTCTCCAACATCGAAACATAATCGCCGTGTTAATTAAAATGTCTATGGAAAAGGGCGCATGGGTGGGCGTGTAAGTTTGGGGGATGGAAGGGGGCGTCAATCGGACTAGAATTGAATTTGACTTGATGTCATGCTCGCGCTCTACATAGTCGAAGTGTCGAGGAAGTGGAGGCGGATCCAGGAGTTAGCATAATCGAATTTTGGAAGAGGGTAAAGGGTCGCGTTTCCGGGTTGAGGGCACCGTCAGGGTCTGACGCGGTTTTCAAATGGATATGGACACCCCTGAGCGTCACTAACTCGTGTCGCTGCATGGCTGAAGTTGACTCGCAGTGCCTGTGTCATCGGGCGTCTTCTCCCACGTGCGGGAGAATATTCTGGTCGAATCATTACCACAAGTTACTCGGTATTAATGCCACGGAGCTGCGATATTAATTTCATTGATATGTTAAATGATGATCCCTTATTCCATTTGGGTGAAAACATTTCGAACATAACTTAAATAGACCTCTCAATGGTAACTATTATTACTCTATGCTATTGTCATAGAGTAATACAGGATCCGTACTTATAATAAATATCCTTACTCAATGCTATTGTGTACTTCATTGCACATCAGAAACACTTAAATGCATCATTGTTTCTCCATTTTTATTCTTCCATTCATGAAAGTATGAACTAAATATTAAATAAGGAGTTAGAGGAACAGATGTATTTCTTTAATCATTGATCATGTATCTTTGCATCTTTAATAGCTATGATACCTTTGTACCTATAGTGTCTATCCTTCAAGCACAATGATCGAAAATACTCTTGAATTCAGTTGATAAATGTTTCCGTGCGCCATGCGAATTCAAAAGCGTTAAGATGAGTGTCTTGCACGCCATTTTAAAACGACAGCTGCAACTTCCAACGAGGATAAGCATTTATTTCGTCTGAAGAAAATATTACAGTTAACTTCTAACTTTCTGTGATTATTTTTATCGGTATCATTTGGTCAAAATGGTCTGCAGAATGAAAATTGCATGATTACAGTAGTTAAAGCGTGATCGGCCATAAAAAGCTCCAATTCGTATTTCTTGCGAGACAATTCTATTATATGCTCTTCGTAAAGTTTAAGTTTTTTAAATTTTTATTTATTTTATTTGTTATTCACGTCCAAAGACAGCTGAAGGCCAATTACAATGGACAAATTACAACATTAGTCCAAAACAAATAAACAAAGATCCATATAACAAATAACAGCATTAAATAAATTAGTAAAAAGTAGCATTTAACACTGAGCAAAATGTAACAAAGCAGACAGGAAGCGAAGAAATGAAGAAAAATATTACTGGCTGAGTCATGATGTTAATTAATCCAAACTAAAATCACCAGTTAGTCAGCCATTGAATCACTCATGTCCCCGAGTGAAAGCTATTGGTGGGAGCAGCGGGAGAAAATCAAGCAATGAGCCATTATTGCAAGTACTCGAACCCAGTCAATCGAATCGCCGGACAGGCACGTCTGTGAATTCTTTAGGCTCCATTGTTCGTTTGTGGCACCTGCCCGCTTAACTGCATCCGAAAACAGGAGAGAAAATCACTCTATTGCAGATCCAGATGAAATTCCGCCCCGGCGTTTGGCTTCCTCGCCTGCTTTGCCCTTCCCTTGCCCTTTGATCAGCATCAGTCGAGTCACGGCTCATTAATTTCATTCAATCAAGATTGCTCACGCCTGCAGTTTCAACCACCGCGATCTGGATCCGCGCATAATGGCTTGCCTAATTCACGGATCACCTCACATCACGGCGAAAGTGAAAACAGCTGCATCGCGAGTATGCTAATTGCATCCGTGCTTCGGAGGAGTCTCGGGGTTGCAATCAATGATAATTATCGGTTGCCTTTTTGTTCTAGTCAAACCACATGAAATTAGAGAGCTGGAGAATAGAAACAAGGAGACTGCCTGCAGTAGCAGACGGACAATTTTGGAGGCATAGAATTGGACCTAAACGACATCCGCTGCATTCTCAAAATGTGCTGTTCCAATGCCCGTATTGGCTTGCGCATTGTTAGTCGCGATGTGGCCTTTTACAGTACATTATAGTGATGAACCTCTGCGGCAGGCTTAATGATGGGGTGTGTTTCTTTCGTGATACAAGGAATGAGCTTAGTTAGCACGAATTTGAGCTCTTGCGAGCGTTTCTTGCTGGTCATTCATCGTTGCCACAAGTGTTACGCATGAGTGCACATTACTTTGATTGCAGTGTACAACGATATCATAGAAGTTATGTCTCTTGTCGTTGCTAGCACATTGATCTATGCATTTCTAGGCCTCCAAATTTAAAATTGATCGTCTCGTCACATGAATGTAAATGCTTCCTTGACCGCTTTTCGCAACACTGATTTCAGGATGATTAATATTTGAATGCCATATATTCTACGCTCTCATTTGAAAAATAATTATAAAACATGCCTAACCGCAGTGCTTAATAGCCTTAAATCTCCATAATTTTTTATTATCAGTACAATTTTTCCTATATATCTTATCCCTTTAGCTCACCTAATCATCATGTAGGTAACTTCCGTGACTTTGAAGCGCCTTCAATATTAGTTTTATGACATGAAGTGCTCTGCGGGATAGCTTCGGTACATGACGAAAATAATAATTTTACGTAGACCTGTCTCCGAGGATGGAAGATAAGATAATTAAACCAACCACGCCATCATGCTGTTCTGGCATCGAATGCTGAATGCTTTCTTTATATTTATCGAAATGCTGACGTAAAAGTCTATCTTCAACTTTTCAATCGTTAATCATCTGTAAAGTACGGAAACATTGTCCTCCATATAACGAAAAAATGCGGTTGATTTATTGACCTTATAAATGGAATTCAATTTAGGGAATCACAGAGTTGTTGGGAAACATAACATATATTCATCCATTGCATGTAAACATCTACACAGAGGGATGCACGAATTTTACCCGTAGCCTACCTGAAACGTCTTTGTATGACTCCTCCACCGTCAAAGGTTTTTACGAATTGAAGTCGAGTAAATCGGCACCTGAATGGAATACAACTCTGTCACTTACAATTAGATATTCTCCAGGATTTTTACGAGCATACATAGAGTAGTTACACTAACTTTAGGGTGTAGTGTAATGCATATTGGTGACTAATCACCCCCTGCCACACACCCGAGGTGGCTTCTAGGGTATTTTGCAGATGTAGATGAGTGTTTTGAAATTCTCCAACCAAAACAGCCGCGAAAATGAAGTCCGTTATCATGCACCAAATCGAGATCGCTGCCGAATTAAAATTCATATAGTCCATACTTATTTTGGTTTTCGAATTATAATTACCTAAATAGCGCAGCAAAAATAATGGGAATGCTTTCCCAAGTGCGTATATATTTTAATAAAGGTAAAATAACTCTGATAATGTGACGTACGATTATAAATAACTGTCTAACCTCTTCGAACCTGTTCATAACAAAATTATTGCGGTCGCATTTCTCGCACTTTTCATAGGACTACTAAATAGAAGTGGCGGAGGTAGTCTTCCGACCTGTAAAAAGCTCTAGATTGGGAAAGTAACCAAACAAACCTATTCAGTACACGGGAAGATAGAAAGTAAACATTTTTCTACGGGAAAAAAATATTGCAAGCATTTAAGCGAGTATGAGCCATGTGATGCCTTCAATTGTGATGTTTTATATCATAATACATGGTTTTAATACCACATAAATTATCTCCCCAAATTGCCTCGGTTGTCGGCATCGGTCGAGCACAAACGTCCGTACTTTTCTCATACAGAGCTTTAGGTTTTCACACAAGGGAGTATCCAGGGGGCGGGGGGCAAGGAGGGGCATCTTCCCCCCTTCCAACGTGGAAACTTTTTAAAATAAAATAGCTACAAATATAAACAATAAATTTATGAAAAACTGATTGACAGGTTGGTTGTTGGTATTTCTACATTTTGAAAGAAACTAATCACGAATTTGAATGGTGATATAACCGCCACTCGTGTTTCTGGCCGACAAAAGCATAGAAGCAATCCCCCAGCCGGAAATCCATCTGAATTTTGGTGAACGTCACTAGTAATTCCTTACTTGGATTCCATCATATCATCTTTGGAAGTCAGATTTTCTGCAGATAAATCGCCTGTATTTTCATTGACACGTTTTCATCTAAGCCACATGAGAGATGTTTCTTTGGGGAATTGGAATGAAGTTATTTCATCTTGTAAACATTTTTACAATTTGGAAGGCATCGAAGGAGAAAGGGAATTGTGATTTAAAATGTGGAATGAGGTACAGGAAGCGACAGACATCATTGAAGTTTTAAAAAAGAGCAAATTAATAGAGCAAAGGCGATTTTGCTTTCATGCCCTGCACAACAAGCACAATTGAGCGCTCATTCAGCTCCCTTCACCGAAATAAAACATGGCTAAATCAAACTATTGGTAAAAATGGGTAAAATGGGCTGGAAATGCTAAGCATTCACCAATTATGTGGCACAGTAAGAAACAAACAGTGACAGCTACCTCAACAGTGGAAGCAGAGTACATAGCCATGTATGAAACTGTTGAAGAAGTGTTGTGGTTTAGACAATTTTTGATTGAAGTAAACCAGGAGAAGTATGTGTCTTCACCAATAAGAATCCTAGTGGACAATTTAGGAGCAATGTGAGTTGCAAAGAATAAAATCCTGTCTGACCGCACGAAACTTATAGACGCGAAATATCATGCAATCAGAGAAAGGGTGCAACCTGGTATGATAGAATTTCAATATGTTGAATCTGGGAATGACCTTGCTGATATTTTTACCAAACCTCTTCCAGGGCCTAAGACAAAAGAAATTGTCAAATTGTTTGGTATGAATTGATCAATGTGATGTATTGATAACTGGATAGGGTTGTATTTCATTAATTGGTAATTGATTACTCAGAAGTAGTGTTTGTGTTGTTTTATTGAGTTGTTCATATGTGTAACACTTTAATTTCCCTACTGTCCGTCAAGGGGAAGTGTTAAAATAATTTGGTTGGTAGTGCCGGCCAATAGAAGAGAGGCTGGCAGCATTGTGTTTTGTTTGTGTGATAGTCTACATAGCGTAGCAGTTGTATTCATTGTTAGTTGAGTGTAGAACTACGACTACTTTTGTGTAATGATTGTACACCGAAGTAATAAATCAGTCTTAAAAGTAGACTTCTAAATGGGTTTTCCGAAACAATTAGTGGAAGCTGTAATAACAAAATTCGCAGCTAATCCTCGCAAACTGTTGTTCAAGAATTAATGTTTTTAATAAATGGTGTTCTTCCTTATGTTACTGCGAATTATTGCATAGGGGCCCCTCCACAGATGTTCTAAACTACTGTTCAAGAATTAATATATATATATTTTTTTAAATAAATATGGTTCACTGTACTCCCTTTTGTTATTGTATATTATGGCATGTAACCCCCTCCCCATGAGGTTGAATTCAGAAAGCTGCCCCCCTTCGGTGTTGAGCTGGATACGCCCTTGCTTTTACATACATCTCGGAGGCTACGGTGTCAAGCGAAGATTTCACTAGGGTCTGCCCTGGTATCAAGGCAACTTAAATGGCAGTGAACTATGCTTTTGGCGAGTTTGAAAACGGCCTCACTCGCAGGGTGCTATGTCCAAAAAAATGTATAGATGTCCGCTGTTGCCATGCGGCATTATACGGAGTCAACCTGAAGTGTTGAAATGGCAACTGCGCGTCTAGACGTCTATCAGCCAACATAATACGAAAACTTCCCCGGTGGAGGGGATGGCTAATACCAAGGTAGAGGGCACACTAAAAATATGTGGCCGACTGGATAGGCACTGACTCTGGTAACTCCAATGGTCGACGGCAAAACTATCTCCACCCTCAGAAGAGAAAAAAAACATGAACCACAGCACCTTAAATAGATGATAGAGAAACCGCTTTATTGCGGCGAAATTGAGACAAGGTAGTCCCTTCTTCTACGTCTTACCAGAGAAACTTGAATTAATTCTTTACATTTCAGTTTCTTTGCACCGTCACATTTTATGTAGTTTGGGCGAAATATCACTTAAAATAAAACTCGATGAATTTAACCTCTCTATAAAGAAATCGGTCTCATCCTCCCAATGATAAAAAAATATCACCCACTTGCCACTACACTTTTATAGTTAAAATATAGTATGTCTTTATAGTATGTCTTTTAAAAAATTAGGAATTTAACGCAAAGATCTCGTAAAAAATTAATTGTGCATTTTCTTTGCTTTCTCAACTATTTTTTAAAATTAATCAGTTGCTCACCGCAGTAATTTTTACAGAATTGCAAAAAAATCTTCGGTTGTGAAGGCGTTTTCAGCGTACAACGTGAAAAAATGAACCAAGTTAAAGCCTCTTGTATTTATATTTAGTTAATTACTGAGAATTACTGCTATTTAAGACAACGTTTTTGCGTCATTAATGTTACAACGCTTACGTCATACTACCCAGAATTGCTAAAAATTAAAAATGAAATTTGAATATGTTCTGTATCACGAATAGGGAAAAATCTCGCTCAAACTACCTTTTAAGTATGTGTTGGATTGCTTCAGGCTTGACTTTGTGGAAGTGATAGATATTTACTTTTCCATTTTGAATAAAAAACTTTGCACGTTCCCACACTTTATTAAAAAACTTAGACCGGTTTCACGTAAAAAAATGCTCTTCCTCTCTGTTTTGTCCTCATGTCCCTTCTTCCCCATCGTAGACCAACCCCCTCCAATTTTTAAAACTTTATCTGGCTATATATATAATGCTCAAAGCTTCAGAATGTGCCAGGAGATGCCTTATTAAGGCGAAACCGGTCGCAGTTTTTAAATTCATTGTGGAAAAGTACGAAGTTTTTTATTCAAAATGGATACCTTAAAAAGTTTACTGTACTTAGGGAAGGACAGCGGTAGCCATTAGCTAATAGCTCCGTGTATTCGCATCCTTTCTAGAGAATGAGGGGGAAGGGTTGACTTGGAGGCCTTCGCAGGTGGCGGCGCCTATCGGTAAAAGCGGGAGGGGCGGCATCCACTCGCGTGGACCCGTAGTGGAGAAGTAGTAGTAGTACTACTACTCCTATACGTGTGTGTCTGTCTGTGTGTACGGTGGCCTCTAGCTGGCGGACGGTAAGGAGATATCCGCACTCCCTTCCCCTCCCCCCGTGTTCATTCTCCACCCCCGACGTCACTTTTACGCTAAGCCTCCCTCCCGCTTCAGTCCAACCCCCTCCGCCAACCACCGCCATCCGCCCCTACTTTTCCCACCCCTCAGTGGGCTCAAGGGGACCGCCGAACCCATCCCACCTCCCTTCTCCCCCTCCCTCCACAAGAGGCAACTTCCCCTCCGGTGCGCAGCGCGCGCGTGGTTTGTGGCGGTCGCCTTCAGAGGGAGCGTGGCAGCCGGCGAGGCAGCAACGGTCGGTCAGGGAGAGACTGTCGCTCGCCTTAGAGACTCGTCCCGCGAGGGGGGGCGTGTGTTCCGTGTATCGAGGCAGCGAGTGAGGACTGCTTTCCGCGCGTGGGGTCCGCGATCTCTTTGGTGTATCCTTTGCCCGATCCCTCTTCTAGTCCGTGGGTTCCTTCAGTGATTGAAGTGGGGGACCTCAAACGAGAGACATCAACCCTTTTTTTTGAAGTGTTTCGAAAATCCACGCCGGTCGCACCTCCGGTGGACAAACAGGGGTTCCGAAGGACACGAACACCTTTCTGCCCGCGGGACTTTTTGCACTCGGCAAAAGTTTTTACCGAGTATCATCGACATCTACCTGGTAAGGAGGCTTCTCCAAGCCCTACCTCGGATTACTTAACGAATACCGGTGTTCTGAGAAGCAGTGAGTTTATTGCGGTGTGCCCGATTTTTGTGCTATGTGTGCTAAAAGTGTCTGCTCTTTTTAATTTTCGCCGCCTTCATCGTTCTCCTTTTCCTTCGGATATTTTCAAGCGGATTGCTCCGTGGTCCATCTCGAGGAACCTTTTGCTCTCTCGATTCTCGAGAGTGAAATTTCAAGTTCACTCTGGAGTCACATTTTCTGCAGTGAAAATGTAATTTATAACTTCTAGTCGATGAACACTAAAATTTGGCGTCGAATACCAGTTTTAAAAACTTGACGTTTTCCTTGAAGTGAACAGTCATTTTTATACAGAAGTCTGGACAAATATTGCAATGATTCAGGATGCGGTATTCACTATGTAACTTTTTGGGGAACAAAACATGTAAGCTTTCCATGGCTTTTTAGTACTGAAAATATACCAATTTTGTGTTCTTCTGCTGAATGTAAATTGAATGTGCAACAGTGAAATCGAGGATCAATGAGACTAAATGAACGTTCATCCTAGAAATCCAGTGATTTGGTGAGGTGTGTACATTTTAATAGCGGAGGATATTTTCTCAAACAATCTGCAATTCGTGTGCCCAAAAGGTAATTCCGTGTGTTGGCTGCTGGTTTGAGACTCCGCATGTTGACCGAATTTCCGCTCCATTCATAGTTTTCCTCTGAGTTCTACGAGGGAGGGAAAAGGTCGCGCCCATTTGACACAGACCATCTTCCTACAGTGGCCATCCGCAGTTCGCAGGCCACGCACCGCGGTTGTCTCTGGATTCTTTCTACCCACTGCCAGTTCCCCAGTTCAAGTGATCTTGTGTGTTTCCCAGGAGGAGCTATTGTCTGGGCGTCTTCGTGCTGTATGAAAATTCCCATTACCCAGTCCCTCGACCGTGAGGAATCATCGCCTCTCAGCGCCCTGATCCACCTATCCCCCCTTAACCAATTACCAGACCCTCCCACTTCCTCTGGAGATTATCTCCTCCCAATCTCGAGTGCCGTGGTCCCATTAGTACACACATTACCCCTTCCTCTTTATGGATGTATCTGAGCCGTCTGTGAAGGATATGCTGTGTGGTTGTGTCGTCTTTTAAATTATTGTATCGTATTTGGTGTTGTGCTTGTGTTTGTGCATAATTTCACTTTCGTTTAACGAAAGGAAATCTCCTAGTCAGCTAGATATATGTATATAAATGCATAGGCTTCTGTTGTTCGTCACAGTGAGTGTGTTTGTGTGGACCTGAATATATTTGTGCATTCGGCCATATTTTCGTCACATGCTGCCGGGTTTCTTCTCAAGGATCGAAGAGACGCCTTCCCGTGGAGACATACCTAAACACATCTCTCCGCGAATATCCTGAGGCTGAGTCCCACGCCCGCATTAGCCGAGAGAATCCGAAAGGTATGAGAAATTTCCTTTGATTTTTCACCATTTTTATCGGTTACAATATCGGCTGGAGTTAAAAATTCACCAAATAGGAAGATCTGCATGCTACAGGGTGCAATGCAAAAGTAATTGAAATACTAATAAATTAAAGGTTGTGTGTGCCCTTTACACTACAAAATTATATTTATAGTACATCAAATAATATTTCTGGTAAGGATTGCGGATTCAAGCTGTCCCTCCCTCCCTCGAACTGAAACCCACTAGCACAGTCCGTGACCGGAATTCTTTTCTATTATTTTCTACTTAGTCTTTTAACGTTAACTTCATTATTACCTACGCTACCGAATTCAGCTGAAAGGTTTATCAACGTGACGCTTTTAGCTATCATAATTATGTTTTGTCTGGATTGGTTTTGATGATAATACTTTTAACGCAGTCCACTAATGCCGCGTTTAGTTCCGTCTCGCCCCCCCCCCCCCCCCACTTCATCTTCACCGCCCCTGATGGAAATTTCTCTGAAAGAATTCCCTAGAGCATAGGAAAAATCTAGGGAAAAATTGAAAAATCCTTAGAAAAAATTCTTTCCTATGGAAATTCCATTAAACTGTTGGGAATTATTTCCTAGAACTTCTAGTGCAGTGCGCACTGCACTAGAAGCTTTCAAGCTTTGGACTGCGCACTGCGCAGTCCAAAGCTTGAATGACTACATTGGAAAAAATATATATTCATAAAAACAAAGCTTTTATTGTGCATAGTTTCATCTATACAACTAAAAAGTTACCACAATTAAGTGTAATGAGACTGACGAAATATTTCTCAATTTAAAAGATGTGCAACCACTATGAAAAATCACCCCTCACAGTCAGTTGAATGTGATGTAAAACAAATATATTCGAAGCCAATGCAATCTACTTTCAAAATCATTTCCCAGGGAAAATGCATTCTAGGTGACTTATTCCCTAGAGGTATATTTTCTAGGGAAAACGGGGGTTCAATATGCTGGGGAGTTTTCCGACAGACGCGTCGTGCGGAGGCCGCCTGGATATATCTGCAGTCCCCCAATGTATCTTACAATTAGATGAGATGGGAACCTCAGTAGCTTTAAATGACTTAAAGTTACGGCTAATGAATTATATCCATTCCGTCCTCAAGGATACACTTTCGTGTTGGACGGCGACGCCCGTCTGCGCGTCCTCCCGCTCAACATTTCTCGTTTTCTGGGCGTGCGTCTTCTCTCGTGTCGCATGACGAAGCCATGATTGCTTCTGTCAGTTCCCTATTCCTTTGTGATGCACTCACTTTGTCATGCTGCTCGATCGTTTTCAAAGTTCGTACAGCTTCTTTACTTCCAGGGAAAGACGAGCTTCGTGGCACTATTCCAATCGCGATCGCTAGTGACATGAAGACGTCTCAACTAGAATTACAGGTTCACGTCTGTGGCGGTGGATCCCCTGAATATGAATTAAATATTTTAATTATTGAATCTCCATCATCGCCAGTCCATCAATTTACTGTCCTGACCATGTCACGGTCAGGCCAGCGTTGAATCTTCATATTTTCATGCGTGTTTTGCTCCCAAAGGAAGAAAATACTGCAATCTTGTTATTTCATCTCAAAGATGTTTTGTAATGGAAGGTCAGAGGTCATATTTTATTTGAAAGCAGTAAATTTGGTGGTTTCCGGCGTGACTTTGTGGAATTTACTGATCATTGTGAAAAAAAAGTAGTGCTTTGTTTTTCCACATAAACAATGGTTTCGACTTCACGTCATCTTCAGGTGTCTGAAATGGTCGCACTATATTAAATTTATGTTGAAAAACAAGGACTACTTTTTAATTCACATTGAAAGCAGTGGTTTAAATTGTCTTTTAGAGGTGTTGTTTTATTTGAAAGCAGTAGTTTGAGCTGTATATTTTTTTCATCTCAGCAAACTAAAGCCATGTGCGAGTTTTGTATTCAGAAGGATGTTTTAATACCTATTTTAATTCAGCTCCTGCATTAACATAGCTGAGGGCAATGCCATGGCTCTTTTAAATTTTCATCTCATGGCCACTTCAGAGAGAGAAATCAAAAATATCATTCTGAAATGAATCATTTCCTTCTCACCGAGTAAATAAATATATGGTTCAGTCGGGCGATGGTTCCCAGCAGACAGCTACTATTTTAGTGTCTCCGGCATCGGTGTCTACTTAACGAAATAATGGCTTCGATTCGTCCATGCGGTCGAGGTGGAGCGGGCGGTTGAAAAAAAGAGATATAATAATGTAATAATGGGTTGTTTCCTTTTCTCCGAATCCCACGGCACACTGTAGCCCGCATAAACGAATCCGTTTTCGGCGCCTAACCCTCCTGTTATCTCCAGAAATGGTGCGTTCGAAGGCCACCCTTCACTCGCCCGCTACCTTCCCTTGTTAGGAAGCTATCCCAAGTTCCGAGTGGACCCATTTTAAGTGCAATCAAGTGAAATTGTTAGCATTTCGAGATTCGTTTAAAGAATTTATATTTTTTTGATCGAATGCGACTCCATTTTAATTCTCTGTTCTCACTGCATGTGGGATCAACATACCTCCACTGAACGTCAACAGAAGAGTACGACATAGGTTTCTTCAATTGAAATGGTTCTCTAGTCATGAACTTTTTTTATTGCGGCAGTGGTTTCGTTTTAAAAGTGACCCACTGAGATTTCGAGGAAATAATTATCACAGGTTTTTCATGATTTTTATTGACTGAGTCACCCCAGTGGCATTCCCGTGGTTGTAAAGCCCAAACTTCTTTTAAGCGATTTCGAGTTCTTCGGATAAGTTTTAGAAATGCGTTAAGTGCTTGCGTTTATCTTTTAATGTGATGGCTCTTGAACTATGCGTGGTTTTTACTTCTCATTCTCATATTTATAATTTCGTGAACGCTGTATTACCATTCTCGGATGTAGGTATGATTTTCGTAAGTTTAGAAAAAAATAATTGTATACGACAATATTCAACCCGTATTCGTCATTTCGATTGGAGAGAAAAATACTAAGTATTAAGCTCGATGGCGTGCGAAATTCACAAATTAGGATTTTAGGGGGCCAGTTCCTTTCCCTGAGCCGCCAATGATTTTCGAGAAAAATCTGGTGCCCAGAAAATTTTGCAGTTTGGGGTTATCTAAATGTTCCTAAAGAGATATTTCCTGGATTAGATCCCGGAGTCTCAGATGAGTTGACATAAGCTAAACCCTCTGGGCTAGCAGACCATTGGTATTTATAGAAAATAGTGCATGCCATTAATATTTTCAATCTTCAACCGATGAGAGGAATTAAGATAAGTATTCCCATCATGATGTGCATTCGTGATAAACATGTCTACTCCTAGCCTTGTTTATTCATAATGGCTTGTATATTTTATGATTTAAATTTATTTCATTAAGAGACATCGATAATTTTAAATTTCCAGCCATTTGAAGGGTGGTGGATGCAAAAGTTATTTTTCTCTCCTCTGTGCAAGGAGATGCACAGATTTTTAAATTTTTGAATTGAAAAATATTTTATATTCATTTAATGTTACCAACATAAAATATGACTTGTGCTTCATATTATTGTAAAAAATACCAGTCTGGGCAAGTTACATGACACCTGCCTGAAACAATTGTGTCATTTAAGGCTTTACGTTTAATAGTCCTACTTGATTGTGTACTAGTGTCAAGATGAAGTCATACCACTCTATCTGTACGAGTTTATGATATTTGGTCTGTATATTTCCAATTATCTATTGGCATTAGCCAGTGAAATGTATTTTTCCTTTATCGTAAAGAAAAATGCGTCGATGAAAAGTAAAAATTCATTTCGGAACCTGATCGTAATTCCCTTTACCATTATGAGTTAAGTGGTCCTATGCCAATTTATCTTGAATTTCATTCATCCGGAACATAAAATAAAACCAATAGAGGCCGCCCTTGAGGCTGTCTTACTTAATTATCCAACGGAATATTTACTTGAGTGACACAGTCATATTTTGAACTTAGACGTGACCTTCTCGACTGCTAGTACGTGTCGTGACTTACGATTTTTGCAAGGTAGTGAAAACGTTTGAAAATTTGAAAACTGCAGAAGTTTGAGGTAGCCAAAAGTTCTCCATTTATTTTAAAACGGCATCATGGCTTCAGTGACGACAGAGGGGCATGATGGAGGCCATGGGCCATATTCCGAATTTATGGCTCACAGCCGGCGCTCCCAGTGATTCAGCTGCCGAAGCGACGAGCAGAAAAAAATACTCAGATGAAAAATGGATTCGACGGTTTTTTCTCTGGTTGCCGTAGAATTTTTCGAATTTGGCCACTAGATTCCCTGTTGAATAACGACGCTTGCTCTCGTGTAAGTGTTTTCATGTTTCAGCCCGACCTGCCCCATTATTTGGAGTTATCCGTTTTTCTTGTGTCTAGGGATGTTGGAATCTGCGTCAAAGTGCGAAAACTTGTGAGAAAGATGATGGAATTTTGGGGGAAATGCTAAGGGTACGGGAAAAAGTTAATTGATGTGCAGGGTGATGAAGCATTAGGATAAATGACCATTGGGAACGGTTGGTTTGAAAGAATGCTGCTGGGCGTTATATATGGGAGGTGCTAGATCATTTGACCACTTCGCACATGCATTTATTTACTGGTGGTTATTACGCGGTTGTTCATAATTCGTCCGGTAAAAAAAACATTGAGCTCAATTAAAGTCAGTTATGAAATCATTGCGTGGTTTGTGATTGTCTTTCATTTGATTTGGTTTTATGATTTGCGAATTTCGAATTTTACGAAGGTGATGGTGATTAATAGCAAGTTGGTGAGTGTTTGTGATGTGTGAATTAGTGTGTTAAAGCGCAATTTCGTTACGTTGAACCTATTTAAATAGTTTGACATCTATATTGGTGGGTTTGAAGTTCGAAACAAACCAATTATGAGAAACATCTGCTTCTCGGAAAGTGAAATCGGGGACGTACATATCCTCTTCAGTCTCCCACCTGTCCGAAGCGTGGAGAATTAATTGATGCTCATATGCAGAGCGAAATCAGTTTATGTCACCACTTACGTGCAATCGACTGGTATAAAATAATCTTGAAATATTTTCATGGACGTTGAGGATTTAAATTGCCGCGACAGGCTCTCTCATGCCTATTTCTAGTAAAACACCCGTAAATTTTTATAGCTCAACCGGAGTTTTTTTTAGCTCTTATGGCTTTGTGGCCGTCAGTAATTTAATACTTTCGACATTTTGCATGATATTTATTAATCAATTTCTAATTCAGAGCATTCCTCCCGAGCTATTGTTGAAAGAATGATTGCAGCACGTTTATTTTGGAGTATACGCTGGGCGTTTCAGTAAGTAAAAGAGGAGTTCGAAACTCATATTCAAGATTAACGTCTCTTTCGTGTATAGTTATACCGAATGGATGCTTTGTAATAATTATTCAACGCTTATCCAGATTTCATCAAACAAACTTATACTACCTATGTCGTAGAAAGTCCAGCGTTCTTTTTGCGCTATTTATTTTGTAAACGGACCTAGTTTTCGGAAGCCATGAGCAGTTTGCAAAGTCTCATAGCTGTTGAAATCCAGGCCACTCCGCACAATGAAAAGTGTAGGACGTTCACGAAATTATTATTTGAGAAGAATTTTAATTTTTTTCGCAAAATGATGCGGGAGATTCTTTAATACAAATGTATATAACCTCGCTCAGCATATTTGAAAAAGTTGCTTGGATGGGATAAGTAGCTCTTTATTCCACTAGGGTAACGGATTGTAATTATTTTATTTCGCGAAGCAATTAAAAAATCCTGGAGGAAAAATACGATAGCGCTCATCCGTCCCAACACGAGTAGTTACTCTCGCTTGTGACGCGGGTGCCGCAGGGCTTGTATGCGAGCGGTCCGGGAAGATTAGAAAAGTGGGTGGAGGATGAGAGGAATAGAGATGGTGAAGCATGCGAGGGAATAGAGGATGAGGAGATAGAAATACTAAGGACATGAGGAAATGAAATCCGCCTCGGGCTTCGACATTGTTGCTCGTTCGACGCACAAGGGAAAAAGTTGAAACTAGGAGAGTAAGACAGCGGAGAAAAAATATTGAACCGCTCCTCTCTTATCACTTCACATGGCAAACACATCATGGGTACGACTCGACGGGGGTTCGGAGAAGTTGGGAGATAGCGGGACAACGATTGCGAGAGGAGGCGCCCTCTGTAGCCTCGAAGAACACACACGGCATTTTCTTTCTCTCTCTCTCTCCGTCCTCGTTCCTATGATTGATGAGCGAGGGAGGATTGCGTCCTCTCCGCCGATAGCGCATGCATCGCCCGGACGGACCGACAAGTCCTCGGCTTCGACCGTATCTCATTCATCCTCTCCTCGCAAACGTGCATGTTCCCCGTATAATCTTACAAGGAGGGCGTGGGGCTTCGAAGGGTTCAGTCTAAGGGGGGCGTTAGTCGTTTCATTTTACATGGAGGCTCGCGGGGGATCGCCGATCCCACGTCAAGATGCGAAATTGCCGAAGTCAACCGAAAGGAACACTCGGTCTCTATTGCGTGTTGTTATTGTTTGGTGGTTCAATGTCCCATATCCAAATCAAATTAATCGATTGTGGCGATACTTTGTGGAAATTGAAGACAGAAGTCACTGTTACAAAAAGACGGTACAAAATTCCACTAACTATTTTATTGCCGTCCACCTTCCAACCAACCGTCAATTCCTGACCTCCCATCATTTCTCCATGTTCCTACCCCCGCTTCTTTATTCTTTAAGGCTAGCAATAGCAATATTTCCTTCTGTTTGGTCTTGTAAATGACGCTTTAGTCGTCGAAACAGGTCGACAGTAATAAAATAGTTAGTGGAATTTTGTACCGTGTTTTTGTAACAGTGAATCCCGTATTCTTCCCGTTTCCCGCCTCGATGCATATTCAGCATTGTATTTCAAACCCATGGAGCGAGCTTGACCAAATCCACCCACAACCAGTGAGACACTTAACCAGGTGCATTCATTTATAATATAATTTATTCTTCCATTTACAAATAGATTAGTACATTCCTTTGCAAATGGGAAGTTAGGTACCCTACTACGCAATATGCCTGTTGTTAGGGTACCTCCAGTTCAAATTTTACATGCATTGCTGTGAAAAGATATGATATAGGTACACATTAACAGTCATTATAAATGAGCGTATATGAGAAAAAATCAATGTTTTGAACAGAAAAGCAATTTTTTACAAACAAAACAACTTTGACTCTGGTAGCAAAATAATGAATCTCAACTTAGCACAATTTCAATATTATTATAAGACATAAACCATTGAATAATATTTCTATTTCTAACTGACTCTTATAGCGGCAGACTAATATTATCTTGAGTCACTATGTATAGTTCTTCTCGCCAAATTATGAAATGGGCGGCAGTGTTCGACGTAGTTCTTTCTGCAGTATTCCTTAACGTCGAGTTGCTTGGATTTTTAAAAAAGTCCTCAACCCGCAGGCTAACTTAATTATATTATACAGCTCACTCGTACTTGGCCCAATGAAGAACGGGTCACTCATCAGGAAAGATAGCCAAGCTTTTATTCTGGAGTCACTTGTGTTTTCTCGAGAAAATGTTTATTCCAGTAAGTCGCAAATTTTAACTTAAGCTTAGGCTGTTAGATGGCTTCACTTGATTTTGAGCCAGAGATCCTTTGACCTGTAATAGGATGTTTCATCTATAAGACTGAGAATTTATCGTGGTTCAAACAGAAGTAAAGTACCTACTCTACGAGCCGTATATACATCTTTCAAGCATAAGAGAATTCAAGCATCAGCCTCATTTAATGCTTGTATTGCTATTACTATTTGCTATTAATTTACTTTAAAGTTTCCACAGGACTTTCCATTTATATTCTGGAGAATATTTTCGGCTTCTCTGCAAATATTTTATATTTTCATTAAAAGTTTCGCGTCCTCCACTGTACCTGAAGAAGTTCCCTGCAGAGGACGCGAAGCGTTGGATGAAAAAAAACAAGAGCTGAAAATATTCTTCAGAATATTAATTGATATTAAACTATGCCCATTGTTCCTATTTCTCACGTTAATAAATTTTTCCAATCACCCACAGTCGTTCGTTACTTTTATCACACATGTTAGGTTTTATTTTTCAAATTGCATTAAAAAAATTTGAATTAGTATATTTTAAATTGGCTTCATCTGCATCTAAATAAAACCCTGCAAGCCACCTCGAGTGAGTTTTCACCAAAATGTACTACACTGTACCTCATTAAAGTTAGAAAGCTACTATTGGTGTATTTGAAAAAAACATGTAAATACTTGTCAGGAGGTGACATTTCACGAACAGACATTGCACTATAGGCATGCCACCAAGTGTTAGAGAAACTATTTGTATTGATGTATTTTGAAAATACATAAACGAATAGTGATAAAGAGTTGTATCGGATACGACGTTCTAATTAGGGAGTCAGTCAACTAATACTGACTATCGGCAAACCTAGTGAAAAGTTTAATTGGCAGCTGCTATGGTCTCTAATCGTTCGCGGGAAAAATGACATTTTAAATCTGTCCGTTCTGCAGTATGTCTCCCTTTTATTCTCATGAACTGAAATACCGTAGTATATAGGGTTTCGTAAAACGTTATTAACGTCGTCAGAAAATAAATTAGTTTGGAACTTGCATATGAGTGAGGTCTAAAGACCGTTTTACACAAGGCACTTTATTGCACAATCTGATGTATGTATGGATGTGAATTGAAAATTGCGTCGTGTAAAGCGGTGAATTTCAAGAATGCAATCGCAAATGCCTAAACGACAGATGGGAATATAGCCCCTGCTCTAATTCCTTGTTCGCGTTCTCGCAATTTCTGTACATCAAATTGTGCAATAAAATACCTCGTTTTAACGACCCTAATAAGGGAGAAGTAGCTAAAATCCTAACCTAATCGTCACACTTGCCAAGCTTTCTTTTAACAAATCCCAATTTACGATAAGCTTGACCAGTTATATCCCGAATATGTTCACCCCACGAGAGACCAACAGTCAGTTTAACTCAGTGGTATTTAACAGATTCAATTACTTCACTCCAAACTTCAGAGGAGCGATGATCACATGCCGGAATATGTTCGTTTTTAAAAAACATCGCATCGTTGGGAGGATGCTCCAACACGGCAGGGTTTTTCCTTTTGCTTTTTTTTACCCTCCACTCCAGCCGAGCGTCTTGCTTCCATCCTGTATACGACCTCCCTCCCTCTGCAGAAGCCCACCCACCCCGTCTCATCCCCCCCTTTCCCCCGCCCCTCTGCTCACCTCCTCGTCCTCACCTCTCTGTTCCACCTGCCCTCTTCCCTCTCCTTATGCCTCTCGGAGAGCGGGTGAGGCTCACCTCGCCTCAGATTGCGAGGCGGGAGGAGAGGATGAACCGACGGACGTCCAAAAAAAAGGAAAACGAGGAAGGCCCTGGAATGAGGTTAAGGCCCGCGGCTAGACTGAAATTCTCTTTTCCCTTTTCAAGAGAACGCAGGGCCGTTTCGGTGAAGAGATTTTTTTTCTTTAAATATTTTTTGGGCTGGCTTTGCCCCACATTCCTTGTTTTTTTTTCTCCTCCCTCTACTGGCGCAAGGGACGTCCCATCATCGCCACTCATTGTTCTTCCCAACGGTTAGTCACTCCGGGACTATTTTATCTTTTCTGTTTTGTATTATCGCTAGTAATGAAAGAGGATCAGAGTAGCTCTGGCGGTTAATACTCGGCAGGGCGGAGGGCGGGCTTATTTCCCAGAGATCACGTCACGCGATAGTACTGATTGAAAAGTTGGGCTTTAGTTCGTTGTTGTCACTCCTGAGTTCTCGAATGAGGAGGCTGTGTTCTTTGCGCTTCCGTTCTTCATTTCACTCAGGTGGGGCGGAATCCCAAATCTCTTGTGTTCCCACAAATGGAAAATACTCAATTTCCAAGTAGTATCATAATATTATCCGTGGAAATTTGTGACTAAAATGTTAAAAATTATGCTCCTCGACGTCACGTCACTGCTTTATTTACCTGGATTAAGACATTTTCTAATGGCTGCTAAATGTTTACCTGCTACTAACAACAAATCGCTTCACGACGTATGTGGAAGAAAGAAATGAAATTTTTGTCATTTTGATTTATTTTGCTGTGTTCCGTATTACTTGTTTTTCCCCGGGAGAGAGCTTCAAGTTTATTAGTGACTCCGCCCGCCGAATAGGGCGTTGTAAGTTTCCGCCGAGGGTAGACTTGTGCCGGCTCTGGTTTCTTTCATCTCCCTGTCCAACCCGTTAAGGTCTCCCCATCCATCTTAAACCGCATGCCATTGATGGTGCCGATGAATTTAACTGTCCCTCACCTCTTCTCTAATACGAATGGCTAACCTTGATTTTTAAAATCGGAGACTACGGTTGTAAACCAATCGTCAAGTCCACGGCCATCTTTAGCTTTGCGACTCAGAGCCTCCCTCCAGACTCCTCCTTATCCCTTTCCCTGTTCAACCCAGCCCTCTTCCCAATCCGACCTGAGATTGCTCTGCAACCTGCCCCGAGGGCTTCTTATCGCCCCCTTATCCTCTCACTCCGCGCCCGCTGTCGTCGAACGCTTGCCGCTTCTTCTGGCGGGATTTGAGTGCCACGGTATCACTAGCAAGAGTCTTTGATCCTATAATCAGTGGGTGGGTACTAGGTATTGACCGATTTATGAAGGCTTAGTACCTTCGCAAATAATAATGTATGATTTCCAATCATTGCGTTTACAAATGATGTGGTACGCCGTCACGCGCACGGGTGCGAAGTTATAAGATATAATTCGCCATGAAAAAATCATTTCGATAAACCGGGATCCGGGTTCGAATCCCGGTCAAGTCAAATGATTTTTTCATGGTGAATTTCACCGTCTTCGGTGAATAATCTATGATGTTTTTTCGCAGGCTATGTTATGGTGCTCCCTGTGAATTAATAATCACTTTATATGTCACGGAAACAAATAAGCCAAATAAAATTCTTTTAGGCCCGGCCTAGACCTACAGGTAGATTTTAAAGTTTTATCTTTTTTATATTTGTATTAGCTCAGCTAAATTTGCTCACCCCTTGCAGTTAAGTTCAGTCGTATCAAATGTTTTTTCAGACAAAAGTTTTAGATAATATTTAGAAGATCTAAAAAACTCCTTTTTTCAACCCTTATGCTAGTGGTTGGTGTTATATAAAAATCTGCCAAACATAAGTTTTTGATAGTAGCCTTAGAAAGTATAATAGATTAAAACAAATGCAATATATTTCGTGCGTAGAGAGTTATTGTGATTTCTAGGTTTTTCGGAAAACCTCCCCCATTTCCTTCCCCTTGGTCTGATTTTCCCCATTAACGAAATTGACCGAGATTTTCCTCATGCATGTTTCATGTATCAGTCTGGAAGTAATTTGTGCAAAATTACGGCAGTTATCGTGACTAAAAAAGAGTGTGTAGTCTTAAAGGTAGTCTTCTTTCGAAATCTACCTAAGAATGAGGTCTAGAAAACATAGAGTATGGTTGTCTACGAGTGTAGGCGATTAAATTTTTACTCGTGCCATTTCTTTTTCTATAATTCCTCTTTATTTCACGATCTCCTAAAACTTAAAGGTTTTCAATCATATATCGGCGATAAGCTGAGCATGCATAACTTTTCAAAAATAATAGCCCAACTGTGTCGATTAATGTGTATTTTTACAAATGAAGTACTCGATATTTCTGAAAAATTTGTAAGATTTGTATAAAAAAAAGCAACAGTGTAAAGAAAAATAAGGCAGATGTTTTGAGAAAATGGTGCTTGTACTTTGATTTGTTGTTTTTTTAAGACTATTAGGTTTTGCGGTAACACTCAAGAGCAGAGAAAAACCTAAAACATGCTCTGCTCTGGTTTGAATAAACATTTACTATGAAAAGGCATGAAATTCATGTTGAGATCGCAGTATTAGCTAACCATAAGTATTGTTCGAATGGAATTTTAACCGGATGCTTATCTCCGTTGGTCTCACATTCTGTTAATCTCTGTGTGATCGTCTTCAGAGGAGTACTCTGTGTTCTTCATTAGCCATGACAACTACTGTGCCATGCGAGGATACTTTGATAAGCTATTTATAATCCCAGCATTTTTACTCCCCGCTCTGGCAGGTGGAGGTCGGCGTTTCACCTCCAGGCCACCTTTGATATAGAGACGGACAGTGACGCAGCTTTTAGGATACTAGTTAGGACCCTTTTTGCCCCCCGTCTCCGGTGTATCTATCGATGATCTCCATCCTGTTTGAACTGGCGACCGGTGCTGTCTATGAAAGCCATTCAATAATGCAGAGCGGGTGTGGTCGTAAATCGTCGTCACCTGGAATGAATATTCCGAAAAGAAATGACATGTGCTGCGTCCATTAGGATCTTGATGTTCCCCGTGGCAACGACGCCGTTGCATTACCCGCACCGCGAGTAATTGATACGAAAGCACGTGACGTGGCGTCGAGGGTAGCAATTCTCCTCCGTTTCGTTTGCTTGTTATACCTTGAATAAGCCTTTTATCACGGTTGTTATTTTTTCGCATAAACCAGAGGGCACGGTTGTTCGAAAGCGGAAAAGTCGTAATCATGGACCTTACAATGGTCGTAATGGTGGCCTCAAAGCCAATGCGCCGAAATGCTATGGTGGTAAAATAATGTCATTATGGATGCTTTATGGTCGAATTTTGCTGTTTATAACACATGCATGCAACTCGAGCCGATGTTGCTCACATTATTTCGCTTTTTGTTATGTGACCGTTACTCTCCGTTACTCTCGACAATTGATTGTCTCAGTTAGGATATTCAATTAAAAATATTATCCGAATACCCCTGAGGATATTCAAAGGATATATCAAATGTGTGGAAAATCAAATGAAGGGTGTATGCTAGAAAGATGAACCACACATTTAGTTTAGGCGAACATCATTGATAATACCACTAATTCTTGTTTAACATTCAGATTTAACTCTGTGTGTATTTGTGGAAGATAATGTTCACATGTTGCTTAACGGAGGCTCTTTCAATCTTTTCTTTATCCGATTTGCATTTCCAAAAATCCTGGTTCTTTTTTCATGTGCTCGCAAATTATTACGCGCTGAGTTATCATTTGGTTGATTAAGTGATTAAAAATATCTCGATAGCAATTTTCCCAGATTTATCTGCGAGCGAAGATCAAAATAACCATGAATCAATTTTCCACCGGGCTCCTCTAAGTACTTCATCATCGGCAGAGCGCTCAAAACAACGCCTGCCATTCCTGGGGAGCAATTAATCAGGGATTGCTGGAAAGATAAGAGACTCCGCGGAACTTTGTTTCTGAATCGCAATGAATTCATTTCGTTTCGATATTTTCGATCTAGGGGGTGATTGCGGTCGGCGGTCGTTTTGTTTCGCTATCGACCGATCCGGTTCGAGATGGCGATGAGTTGAAATGAAAATTGTATGAATGCGATCGAACGGAATGATATGTTAAAAAGTGGGAAAAAAGGAGAGAAAATTGAGTTATCTCACCTTTGGCGACGACGAAGAGAATTCCATCAATCTTATCGCTCCATGGAAATCGCCGTCTTCTCGCTCTCTCTGCTCACCTCCTTCCACCCACCTCTTCCTCCTCCCACAACCTCTTCCACTCTCCCTTCGAATATTTTATCCTCACCTCGTCCCCGAGGCATTTCTTCATCTCTTCCTTCTCCTCTCCCCTTTATCCCTTTCCATTTCACTCTTCTCCATCCTCCGTTTTCCTCCTCTTACTCCCCCCGACCCGTATTACCTTGGTGAGTGACATTTTTTTACAGTCGTTTGAATTCTTCGTACGAAGCGATCATCGGGAGTTTCTTCGTCTTCTTCGTCTTCTTCTTCTTCTCCTCATGGGGATGTTAGAAGAGAGAAAATGTACGGATATGGATGAAAATAGATGGTGAAATCCAGATAATTGAGCCGTAGGTACATGTAATTTTTATTTTATTTTTGGACAGATTAATTTTTTCTCCCTGTAATAACCTTCATGGGCCACGTCGATTTTTCAGCATTTCGGTCGCCTATGTTTTCAATCTTAAAATTTCCTACTTCATATGTCACATGGGAATCATCTCCTTCCTCAAAAACATTATTACATATTCTTATTGTAATCAGGTGGATTAATTTTTCAAATCGTTATCAGGGTTTTGATTTACTAAAAGTACCGGTTTATCACTTCAAATTGTTGCTTCCTCGTGATGAAGTTGAAGCTCTCAGGGGTAAAATAATGAATATACGAAAAAACAGTTATGAAAGTTGCTGTAAATATGTCTTTTATTGGATTAATGTATTGCAAGATAATTGCAGCGCTAATAGGTACATCCAACTCGCAGGAAACTGTCGCCTTCGGTTGACGGTATTTTAGATATACCTACAAGGGGAAATCTCACAGAGATATCAGGCCGAAAGACAAGTTACTGAATCATGAATTACCTTAAAAAATCTGTTCCAGAGAAAACAACGATGATTGAGTTTTACTGTGCATTCTCAAAGAGATGCATAAACCCAATGATAAACTATTGTGTTGTTAGTGCTTTACCAACTGATATATTTCGCCAGATTACCTCCCTTCTGTCTGAAACTGAAGTTATCATAATTCATGTTTAGTTTCGGTCAATATCTGATTGAAAACCAAAATTAGAGTTGATAAACAGTTATACGCATTTCCCACTCGAAAAATGTGACTGGTGACGATTTACGCAAATTTTGAACTCAGTCATTTCTCGAGAAAATAGGTTTCACCGAACTCTTGCGATGGTGATGACCGAGTAGGATGTCCGACCGATCTTCCTCGACCGTTTTTTCGCCAGTGTGCCACAGTCTGCCAGAATCACCTTCCCTCCACCTCCTCCAAAGCTCCTTTCTGAAATCCTTTTGCATCGGCATTTTGGCGGCGAATTCCCATTTGCGTTTTCGGAAAAGTATCCATTCCCATTAGGCTCGAACCCTTCGCGAGTTGCCTGTTGGTGAATACCGGATGTTTTCGATATGTCGGTTGGGGTTGAACCCTTTCTCCTCGGATGTCCCACTACCGTAGTGCCCCTACCCCCCTTCTCCACCCTCCCCGCCGCCTCCCGGCAGGTGCGTCACATCCTCACCTGTGGAGGGGTCTGAAAATGAGTGCGTGTTGAAGAGAGTGTTTTGCGGAGTGTTTGAGGAGAGGGCCAGCCTCCCTTGACGAAAAGTGACAACGCCGACACCTCGCCTCCCTCCCCTTACCTCATCCGCCACCCGTCTCTGCATTTCTCGCAGCCGACTTTCTCTTCGTGTAATACATGAAAAGGAGCAGAGATACGCTTTTATTATTTTCTAATAGTTACACTCTATATGCTTATATTGTATTCAAGAGCCAATATGAGGAAGCCCAGTACAAGGCCCCCATTAGCGCGGGTCCGAGGCCATGCGCTCGGTTGTCCGAGCTAATGGGGAGCTACTGCCGATGGCAGTTTCGCATATTCTGGTGGCACGTCCTAGTGTTTTTATAGTCGTCGTAATACCTAGCTAGGTAAGTGAATATCACCGTTTTCTCTCCAGATTTCTTTTAACAGGTTCATATTATCATCCCCCTCCTCCCAACGTCTCTTCATCCCCTTTCATCATCTTTTCTTCCCTCTCCCTCAAGCGGGAGGTAGGGGGAGGTAGGGGGAGGTAGGCGGCTGGGTGTGGGAGGGGCAGCGATTTCTCTTCATCTCCCACTCAAGCCCTCCCCTCCGACCCGCCATGTTCATTCCCGCCGCGCCCCCTCAAACAAAGCGCGGTGGGCAGCGAAAGGCTGAGATTCAGAGGAGAGAGAGAGAAAGCATTAAGGGGGATTCACATTCAAGCATTTCACGCGTCTCGCGCGTACAGTTTACGTGCGAAACGCACGAAAGGTCCACATTCAAGCGGAGGCAACGTCGTCGTACGCGTGAAATGCATATGGTGACACCTATTGGAGGATGAATGAAGTTGTAAAAATAAGTCGAGCCTCTGCGTGCGTGGACGCGCCGGGAGCGTGCGAGCATCGAGATGGTACGAGGAGAGCGACTAAACAAGTATTTATTTCATTATGAGGACATGTAAATGCACGGTGGGCTTCGATCGACTTAAAATTAAAAGTGCTTACACCGATGAAATCTTTTCAAATTTCATTTTTACGATGTCTCACGAATATTTTTATCCCCGAAAGAAAATAATTTGTAGAGCGATTTGTGAGAAAATTGATTTTTATTGTTTACATGGCATTTTTCCATCAGAATTTTTCGTTGATGAAAATTCCACGTTCGGACTTTGTTCACGTATATTCAATTATGGTAATTTTATAATGCATTTCTAATGAAATTGAATTGGAAATATATATTAAATTGATTTTATCATCTCGAACCAATGGCACGAGTAATGATTTGGAGTCACTTAATGCATGAAAATTGTATCTTACTACCATTCTATGTTATAACATACATATTGTTATTATATAATCTATACTATCATTATTCTGCAAGATAAAACAGCTTACTGTATAATAAATTATTGCTTTAGATCAAAGTCAAATAATGAATTTAGAAAAATAAAAATCCACTTCAGTAATAATTAACTTAAAATTTTTTCAAACATCAATAGCACTAATAGACATTAAAATGAGTGATAAAAAGTATATTTACTAAAAACATGAAGCAGTCTTTCTGTTAATTCCGGATGGTTCTTAGAGATTTGATACTTAGATGATTTTCCCAAAAAGTTTGAAATCAGCGTGGACAGATTCCATTGACTATTCACAGTAGAAACCAAGGCCTACTTGCATTTTGTCGCATAAATCGGGTATGTGAAAAAATACTGCGTGGACTTTAGGTGTTGCCGTTGTATTGAGCATAATAGAGCTCTCTTTGTATGCAGCAATCTTATTTTTGAAGTTGGGATTGAAGTTTTTACCAAAGCAGACCATAACATCATTTATAAAAATTTCAAATACAGTTATGTATATCAAGCTTCTCAAATTTTGACTTCTTGATCGCAGTAAATCAGGCTTTACTCACAGTGTTTTGTAAGGAATGCCATTGAAAGTTGAACTCCCTTGAGGTATATCGCGAGTCACACTGCATGTTTCTGCCGACTGAAAAGAATCTAGCTCAAATTCATGCAGTACATGTTTATGTAAATTGTTCACGACACCTATCATTAAATGCAACTCTGGCGGAGGAACAATTTCGAGGAGAAGAAAAAAAAGGACTGTAGACGCTGTTTTTGTAAAATTTTGCGCCTGTTTTCTGCTCATGCCGAATACCATTGAATTTAATTTACTAACGTATAAGCTATCGTTCTGTAGGTATCGCAAGTACCTATTCAAATTATCATTGGTTTCGTGACACTAGGAACATGGACAGTAACTGCTATGCGACATTATACCAACCAGAATGTAGGCCAATTTAAGATCGGTTGCGATAGTTGATAATAAATAATGCCCGAAAAGTTGATAATATTTACTGCAGACCAGAAGGATACATTCCCATAATTTTCCTAAGAATTAGGTGCGAGATATTTTATCATTATTTTATATAATAACTATTATTAATTTATAACCCGCCCGACCCTTAACCAATTATAATATATAAAACCACCAGAATCCTTAAAGCGTTTAGCGGAAATACCATATTAAAACATCTTCTTATAATAGTTTTAGTCAAGATCTCCAAAACGCGTAGTTAAGCTGCATTTATGAGATAGTCCTTTTCCAACCAATGAAATACATTAACCGCAACAACTTTCAATAGAGCGTAATTGCATTTTATCTAAAAAAAAATGCGTTTCATTAGGAGAAGGAATGAACGTAATCGCACAGGGAATCACGAGGAAAAGAATGTTTCAAACGTTACTCATCCAACATTAACTAGGAATTAGTTCGAAAACTAAGGCAGAAAAATTTCCTTCATAAGATTATTCACTAATTTTAAAATATATCGCTATAGTAGTGGCTAAATTAAGTGTTTACGTTAAATATTGAGGGTAAAAAAATTTACGCCACATGGGATTGAACTTCCGACCTTCACTCTCGCAGTCAAGCGCCCTACCGACCGGTCTACCGTAGCTTTTCAGAGCATGGCCTATACATACCGTTTTCTAGGAACCTCGGGTTATGGCCTGAGAAAGTCGGTCCCCACCTTGAGGAGTTTTTTGTTGTTATTTTGCTAATTGTTCACGTATTGAGGTTCTTGTTAACACTAAAACAATTATTAATAGATTGTATCTGATCCAACTTCACATTTTTGGCGTGCATTAACGGGAAAATCGTTAATTATAATGAATACTGCGACGGTGTCCCGTTGTCGCCTGGGATGTTTATGCACGAAACTTGGCCCATAAAATTCTCAATGTGCCAATAATACAACTATTAAATATCAAGCACTGTAGCAATGATTAACAGAAATGGACAATTCATGTATGCATGCTAATATATCCCAGTGAATCTTATAAGTAAATACGAAATGACTCCATGTGTCCGCCATTTGTTTCACGCGTCCAGGCGCGTCTCGCGCGTAGAAAGTTGAGCAAAATTCAACTTCGCTCGCACGTACCCAGGCGAACGAAGCGAAGCACCTGATTGGCTGCGCGCGAAACGCTTCGCTTAGTACGCGTGAAATGCTTGAATGTGAATCCCCCTTTAGGGTTGGAATTGAAAGGTTAGGGTTAAAGAAAGGAACGAGGGCTCTGTGTGTGGTGGGGGAGGGGCGCGAGGAGGGGTTTAGAAGGGAGGAGAGAGGAGGGTTAAGAGAAAGGCAGAAGGGGTTTTTGGCGAGGCGACGCTCAAGTAAAAAATAAAAGAATGGGGGTGATGGATTGCAGATCCCTTGAGAAGGGGCCTGGGCTCTTTCTCTCGCGCACTCTATCCTCTCTCGCCACAAACTACCTCTCCTCCTTCCTCTCCAGTTGGATCCCTAAAAAATAAACCCTCTTCCACACTACGGGGGACGGTTATGTTTTTTATACCCCTCTCTTTTACTCTCGACTGCGAAAACTTGTTTTATTACGCTTATTCCCACGTGACGCGGAGCTTCGTCGTGAAAGAGAGGGAGAGAGAAGAGAGTGGTCTCGCCGTTTTCCCTCATTCTCTTCATTATTCTCCTTATTCTTCTTCGCTCCACCGTCTGCAAGAGTGCATTGAAGGTTTCGCGAGGGGGCGTGTCACTTCTTTCGCGCGTGTCTTTCTTCTTCGCTGGTGGCGAGAGTCGATACCCGAGACCCGTTGACGCGTTTATTAACGTCCGAAAGGGAATTGAAATAAATGAGTAACGATTGCGCAGGGCCCGGGCAACCCACGCGGGTGTGAATGTTGTTTTTTTTATCTCCTTTGATGGAATTGATTTATTATTTAACGAGTGTGTTACGTTCAGAGAGCTTGTTTGGGCTCACCCTTCGTGTTTTTTGAAAAATAGTCACATTTCCTATTGCACTCGCCGCCCCGAGCGAATCACTTCATTAGTGATGAGATTCATATTTACGCTCGTATTACGAGTGTTTTTCTCGATCGTTTTTTGGACAGACATTAGCTTATTATGGTTCAGTCATAGAACTGCGTGATATCTCGTCAGTATTTAATCATAGCAAATAAAAACATCGCTTTGCATAATTAGATACCTGCGCATTTTCATCGTTATTTAGCTCGTCGCAGACTGTCTGCATACAAACTTCAGTGCCTAAATTTAATTAGGGAATGTTTGAAAAGATGTTGAAAACTTTGATTACGCAATTTGATATTTAAACTAGATTCGTCGCCGACCAATCAATTTGAAACCACTTATCCATAACAATTCATTAACCTAAATGTCGTGGTCAGCTACGTATGGGAGTAAAATAATTTGGGCATGTAAAATAACGTCAATGATTTGGCAATGTGTGTCTGTAGTTGCAATAAATTCAAAAGCAGTTATTGAAATGCTTTGCAAATGAATGTTCATGGATTTACTGGCACTCAATGGACGTATTGCAAATATTAGTCGGTCATGAACCGTTGGGCGGAAGTTTGCACAGAACATTAACATTTTGCATTTATTACTTCCATGATACTGAACCCAACCCAATGGTCTGATGGGACAGTATACAAAACACGAGGAGGAGTGGTAACCAAAAGCAGCAAATAGCAAAGGGAAAGGTCAAAGGCCGAAGCCCTCATTTCTCTGATTTAAAAATGGTTTAAAAACCAAATATTGAATATCATCTAAAGAGGTATAATATTGTGAGAAATTTAGTCTTAGCGATAGTGATAATCCCTTTTTTTTAGTTTAAAGCTGTTTTTATGAATGCTAAAATACTTTTCTAATTTTTAATATTGTTATTTGTTGACCCTCAACCTGTTTGGCATTTGTCAGGTCATTATGAAGAGAATTGTGGGTAAAGAGTTATTCTTCATGAGGCTACATCGGCACATGGTTACGGTCAAAGTATATATATTGTTATTGTTACCTAATGTTTTTATCACATCGCGTACACATTCCGCAGAGTCAATACACCTGCAGTTAAATAAATGAAATAGTATTAAATAGTATTGATAATATAAAATTTTCTAGGGATGAACGTGTTCTATAGAGGAAAATATATCTATGACTATTATCCTACAAGGGTGAATCCTAATCAAGAATGGTTCGATACACTTAAAATAAAATAGTAATCGTAAAAGACGAAGTTTTAGGGGAATGAACCTGTATTACCGAGTTTCAGAGGTAAATAGAGCTGTGACTCTGAGAGTAGACTGGAGTGGAGTAGGAAGGATACTGCGAGGAAATCTGATGAGGTTGAACGCTTCCGAAGGCCATCATGTTTCCTTCCAGATAATCCTGTCTCATTCCACACCCTAAGCATTTAATTAAAGTGACTGGAGCGGTAATCGTGAGTCATAGAGTTCACATTTTAGTAACTTTTCAAGTAAGTGGAATAAAAATTCTAGGACCACATTTTACTGAATTTCATCAGTTTATACGGTGGAAATCACCATGGATGCAGTAATGTAAATGAAGTTTAACAAATTTAACTTTTCGCATTTTTATTACTTGGATTTTCGGCGCGGAGTTCAACATTTAAGGTAGTTTGAGGGAAAAATAATTTCACTTAGAATTTGATGAATCTGGCATCTTTAAAAAAAATTAACTCACATCTTTCCAATGATACTAAAATATGAACCCCTACCGAATTACTTTTCGAGCAGTTTGCTTGAAAATACAAGCTGTTTTTACAGGGATAGATTACGCCAGCACACTCCAGAGAGAGAATATTGAAAAAATAGGAATATTTAACGATTTTCTAGCCTAGATTTCGTCTGAAAAGCCTAGCCTGAGAGCCTAGATTTCGTCAAAAAACCACCGATGTGTAGTTTGTATGTTTTATCAACTATTTATAAAAATTAAGCTATTAATTACCGCGGTAATTTTCACAGAATCACCCAAAAACCTGTTTTGAAGGCTTTTTAGCCATGCGGCGTGAAAAAATGAGTCAAGTTGGAGACTTATATGGGTAAATTTATTTAATTACAAAGAATTTTTGTAATATATAACTACATTTTGGCGCCATCAATGTTACAATATTTACTTCACACATCTTACAGACGTAAATTAAAATATAAAATTTGAATATGGTCTCCATTATGACTAGGAAACTCAAACTACCTTAAGCGAATATCATATCTAAATATGCTATTTTACTTAGAATAATACCTTTATATTTGTTAGCAAACAGTATAATAATATGAGACGTATTAATTGGCTTTTAGGAGAAAATATGTACACATGTAATCGAATTATTTCAACATATGTCATGTACCATAAGGCTACGTGTTAAAATAGCATTGAATTTCCAAGAAACCAACTGGGTAGCATGCAGTTTTTTCACGTTATCTATAGTTATTACTAATAAGGACACGTATGAAAAGTTTCACGCAGATTAGTACATGAACAAAAAAGATAAAATTAAAAAAATAAATTTGGAAATAAATACGCGGCCAGGCTGTCGTTGCGGTATTGAGCGAGGTCGCGAGCCCTCGGCCGCCCGTGAAAAAAACCATCCCTCAACGACTGACGTGCGGGATATAAGGGGTGCGGGAAGGCGGGTGGCTGTTAGGCCGGGAGGGAGGGAGATAAAGGGAGGCAGACGGAAGGAGAGATAGGCGAGGTGTATATGCGAACGTATGAGAGGACGTGGTCAAATTCGTGCCCGAATATATGAGGGAAGACGTGCGTGTGGATTCGAGTTGGGACCTCGGAACGCGGTGGACATAGACAGACAGACATACTCCACGCACAATAAAGGACTCACGCACTCGGTACGAGGAGGGGGTGGGTAGGGGGGGTTGAGAGGACACGGCAAACAAAGCGGGTTCGAAATGTTGTACGCACGAGACCCAGAAATGGTGAAGAAAAGGGAGGCAGGCATTTGCCGACATCCCTTCGTGTCGCGTGGTACTACCCGTGCTTTACTACCTGAGCAATCGGCTCACGTGCACGCTCGTGGCTGAGCATTGGACGTGGGGACGTGCCAACGGCGAAAAAGGTGACTATGCATAGGAAGGACATGTTAAGGGTAGGGATTAAAGGTGGGTTGGAGAATAGGGTTTACGATGGCGTTGTGGGGAGAGAGAAGATTTTCGGTGGTTTACGACTCGAGAGGGAATGGTCATGCGTGCACGTGAGGACCATCACCTAATTCTTCATATACGGAAGCCTGATTTAACCAGCACTGGATAAAATTGTTTCTGGTCATTATATGTAATTCACGAATAAGAGAAAAGGTTTCCGGTGTAACTCCATGGAAATGTTTAATATGCATATTGAAAAATCACTTGGTAAATTTCCACACTTTATTTACAAAAAAACCGACCCTGGTTTCGGCACTCAGTGCCATTTTCAAAGTGAAACCTTGAAAATGGCGCTGAGTTGCCGAAACCTGGGTCGGTTTTTTCGTAAATAAAGTGTGGAATTTTACCAAGTGATTTTTCAATATGCATATGTAATTCATATGTATGCCGCGGTCGTAACCTAATTCCTCATTTACCGGAGCCTGATTTATCCCCTGGATAAAACTGTTTACTGCTGCACTTTTTTATTCCTATATTTTTCAAGAGTATTTTAAAACATATTTGCCTCAGTGGTATAGCTTCCCTCGTATCATTACACTTTTTAATGCATTGTGCTCTCTTCGAATGTGAGTATTCGTGACTAGGGCTGCGAAAATTCAACCACCCTTGTTAGCTTTTGACCGTACATAGGTTTGCTTGACCGCCCAACCGTAGAATGAACGCGTTTGAGTGCCGTGCCCCAGCATACGGCAAAAATAAATCGTGTTTGTGTGAACAATTTCAGCATAAATCATATTTTACTCTATTAACTTGATGGTTGGTGAAGTAACTTTGTGGAATGGTGACATAGTTGTAGAATAAATCGCTTTGTAATTTTCCACACTTTTTTAATAAACTGACTAGTTTCGATGTTACAGCATCATCATCATCAGAGTTGGACTACATCATTGTTTTCTAACATCACCATCACAGTTCGACTGAATCGATGATGTAGTCGAACTCAGAATATGTTGTGGCATCGAAACCAGTCAGTTTATTAAAAAAGTGCGACATATTAAAAGTGATTTATTCTTCAACTATATTATTTACTCTTCCTTCCTTCGGGTGGTTCGAGGTTGGGTGGTGTATTAGAATATTCCATAGAGCGTTATTCGAAATCAGTACAGACCACAGATGTGGTAGCTCTGGGGCATAGGTTGTGAGGACTTAGAGGACGAGGAGGAGTTTATCGGTCGGTAATTGTACCAAAACGTTATTTGTGAACGTTTGGACACCCGATCAATTGATTACCAATCGCAGTCCCATTCCTATACTATTATCCTTTAGGCAGGTTATCTTCAATGACTCATTTGTTACATTCATTTTGCTTTCCTAAGGTTTTTAGAAGCTGCCCACGCTTTTTGGTAGGATAGGTACACGTTGAAGCATGCGTGGTGGAGATGGATGAAAGAGTAGGGTGGGCGGAATCTCTGATGTATCTTCTCCTCTGCTGAACGGCTGGCTGGAATTTAGGCGAGCGGTATGATACGTCCAAATGGAGTACACTAGTGGAGGTTGAACTCCTTTCAAATCCGCCCCCCTACCCCCTGGAAGTCATAGGATTAGACACCGCACCAATCTGATCCCATCTCTCATGCTGAGCGTTGTTGAAGGGGTATTTTTTTCTCGGGGTGAGTCGTGGAAATTCACGGTATCACTTGCATTAATCAGCGTCGGGGCATGGGTTCCGTAAACATGGCGGTCTCGGCAGTAAATGTTCACTTTATCATTCTTTACTGCCTTTTCCGGGCGAGGGTGTACGAGGGGCGAGGTAGTTTTTATTCAGGGGAGGGGGCAAGGATATGGGTTGGTGGTATAGATGGGCTCCGCCCCTTTTTTCTCGGTCACGGTCCCATTTAGAGTGGATATGGTGGGAGGGAGGGAGTGACAAATGCTGTTGCTGTCCTTTGCACGCTCAGTTCGGCAGCGGCCGAAGGTCACAATCATTATGACTCGATGGCGGATCTATAAGAGCATGTTGGTGTCGTCTTCCTTTTTTTAGCCCATAGGTGAGCGAGGTCTCTGTCAGCGGTTGATGATGTGATCGTTGTTCTATTAACTTGATTTTCAAACGCAATTGAGTAAAATGAAGGTAGTTGACATATTTACACAGCGCTTGTATTATTGAGCTCGAGGACGAATTGAGTTTTATATATGACGTCAAGTGAAAGGATACCTATCCAACCGTCGTTTGTGTTGTTCCTCACTCTGAGACGTCAAATTGTGAAAGACTACTTGCCACCCCTTCATGTTTATATTCCCTGATTGGAGAGCCTCTATTTTGGCGATATTGCCACATCAGACGTAATCCTTGTCAACTTTATCCCACATTGACAAGGGTAATGTGTGAGCAGGGCATTTCCCTCTTCTCTGTTAAATGTATTAGTTTCCCTGAAATGGCCGAATTCTATCTTCATTAAACTCGCCGCTACGAGATCGCTCTTCCTTCAACACGCTTGAGAATGATCTTCAAAAGCTTAGCTATCGGAAGTCGTAAACAGGGCTTCGATTTCATTGTTTTTCGAGCCAATGACGACTGTTATGTCATCTTACACTGCAGCTCATAACCTTAGGCCATTCAATGTCATCGTCTATTACCTCAATGTTAGAACGTAGTAAGGGCGATGTAAAGTAAATGAAGTGACCCACTGATGTTGGAAATATAACGCAACACGTTATTAGAGGGATTCGTTTCATAGCACCAGACATTTTGTGATTGAAAAGTCTCCTTTTCGAACCCTGATTACGACGCCGTAATATCCTGAAGCCCATAAAGCGTGCACCACCTGAAATTATTACTCGCTAGGCTCTTTGTCGGGTTATCATCTCTGTCATATTGGTAGTTGAGAGGGAACGTCAAAGAAAACCCGCAAACTACCCTCCCGAATATATATAACACTTCGGAGCATGTATTGCCAATTCTTCGGTATCGGAAACCCGGGATAATAGGATCCGAAAAAGGCGAAAGTTGATTGAGAGCAAGGTGGGAATGTGAAGAGGGCATATGAAGGTGAGGTGCCCAAAGGGGTCAGTGTGCTTTTTGTCGAATTGGCGTCCTCCCCCTTCCTGTGCACCCCCTGTGCGATCCGCTGTGCGTTTGGGAAAGTCTGGGGTGGTGGTCTTGACTCCGTGAAACGTCCTCCTCATTCCCGCGACGCCACCGCTCTGTAATTTACAAGTCGTGTCATGGGGGGGTCTGGATGAAATATTAGTGCAGACCTCGGCGGGGGGTTAGGGGCGGACGGCGCTCCCATTTTAGGGATAAAAGGGAACTGTGACACGTCTCTCGGTTTTTATGGGGTCCTGTCACGATTGACATCGAAATCCCGCCCCCTGGTTGAGAAGCACTCAAAACACATCTGCGGTGTAGCGTATTTGAAATGAATGAAGAGTGTGTTACCCTGTCGAACATTTTTAATTCGTAGATGCTTCATTTCTCTTCGTTTTCTCTTCCGGCTAGCAATATTTATCTTTCAGAAATTATTGCTGCAATATATCGGGTAGGCTACTATGGTGTAGAAGCTCTATGATCACACCCTATGGCAATTATTGGGTTATAAACGGAGTGGTTCATGCATTTTAATATTATTTTATTAGAGTTCATTATGCTGTTGCCTACGCGGCCTGTTGTTTGTATGAGTCAGTATGCTTTGACGAAGTCTCTGGTATTTTACTGCAACGTATTTAATAAAGATATTTTAGTGAAACTCTAGTAATACCTTCATAAAGAAACTTTCGAGTTCCATCAGGAACTGCGCCATATGCGCCAGAAAATAAAGGTGCGTCGGCAAATGTATCAACAGAAGGATAAGGTATTGTCTACTGTTTGGTCAAAATGTAAGTTCTCGTTTTTTATTTTATATTATCTTGTTTGGTCAAAATGTAACTTCTCGTTTTTTATTTTTGTGATTTATTTTGAGAGGCCGTGTACGAAATTAGTTTATGCTCTGTTGAAATTTATATGTGAGTCGTCATAATTAAATCGAGAAAAATATCACGGATATTAATTTTGTCATTAACTCATACGGGAATGTTTTCTCGCTAATGGCGAACATGCAATTTCGCTCGTTTATTGTCTCTGATTGCCTGTCCCAGAAATCTGAGTTTCATAAAAGATTTTATGAAAATTGAAAATGTTTGCAATAAAAATTTTCATTGCAGGTTGCTTTTGGTTATTAATTAATAGGAATTATTAAAACAAATTAGCAAATCCGGGATTAATAGACGAATTAAAAAATTGAAACATTCGCTTCGCAAGCTATAGTGGAGTAGATCGTGTACTTTATTATGGAGTGCTAAATATTGCATTTATATTTTGCAATTAATGTGTCATAACTTTGTTAGGATGAAGGCTCATGTACTGATTTTTTTCCCATGCTGTCCTCCTTTATCTTTGTAATCAATTAGCCCTTGATATAATACGCTTAATGAATACCCACTCGACAGTACGTTTTACCTAGTAATTTTGGAATGTATGTATTTTACTGATTAGGTATTATTTGGTGGAGATTTGGAACCTGAGGTTCTTCTATCTTGTTCACATAGAGAAATGCCCGCTTAGAAATCAAATCTATAATTCCGAATGAAAATCGGAAAATGTGAACGTTCCATCGAATGAACATCCTGTGCGTAGGCTGCCGTGGTAAAGCTATACATCGCCTGAAACTTACAAGAAAGATTGTAAAGAAGGCGTTTATAGTGTAGCGGGGAGAATGTCGTTATTTAAAAGAATTTCTACGCGCAGTTTCCCGAAAATGTTATTATGGCATTCTCAGGAAATTATTCCTTTTGAAACACACTACCAAGAGTTAAATGTACATACATTGCGAAATGTTGGGACGACTCAGTGCGGCTCTTTTATCACGATAACTTCACGAGCCTTTTCCCTGAAACGCATGCACATCGGGGTCGTATTTCCCATTCATCGCATGAGATCCTCGATTCGTTCACACACACACACACACATAAGCGCGCTCGCTTCACATACCGCCTCGGGATCCGAGCGTAATATATAAGATGCAGGAGGGCTCGCCTTAACGAAGCAATTTGCGAGTGCGCGCGCTCGCATTAAGACGCCAAATGAATGCCTTCGCGTACCCAACTCAAGGAATCGCGCGATCCATTTTCCCAGGGTTTTAGTCCGTCGTTTTGGTGCGCGGCGGGGAACGCCAAGTGCAGCGGAGCGTTCGTTCGCTGGTGCGAGGACGAGCTCGGAGAGGTGTGTAGAGGTAGGCATCTGCTTTCCTCTCCTCCCTTTCCGCCTCCTTCATCCGTTTTTCTACCTCCTCCTCTGCGTGCCCGACTGTTCCTCGTTCCCCGTGGACGATTTCGTGGAAGGAGGGGGAATCAGAAGAGGGGAGGAGAAATTTGAGAACATGATTGCCATGGGGAATGGAATTGGGAACGTAAAGAGGCTGGCAGGTATATATAGTACCCACACACACACAATGCGTCCTTGAAAAGAAGAGTACCTTAGGCACGAAGTGGATCTGTATTAATGGGAGTGCTGCCATCGTTTACCGTCAGTTTATCCTCCCATGCTGAAACTAATTCGTACGTGTCAAATTCTCTCCCGTTTTGAGATTGAGGACGTAGTTAATCCAGGTTATCGAGCAATGAGCAATCTTTCACCCTCCTCCCTTCCATTTCCCCGGGTTGCTCTACGGTTGAAGTGCGTGAGACTCCACCATTTTATTCCCTTTTTCTCGTTAGCCGCGCTCTTACCCATGGGAAATTTCATCGTTAAAACTAACGCAATCGGCTATTTGAAAGCTAAGTGTAATCTTCAAATCAGATCGGTTAATTACCTTTTAGAGAGTTTTATTATCTGTTTGAACACGCAAATTTTGAACGTGAAGTTAAACATAATTTTAACATTATATTTATCATACGTGAACATGCGTATTTGAACTTATTGCGGTTCATTGATTATATAATTCGTGTCTTATCTGAGCCTTGGCACTTTTATGTCCAGTTTACCCACAGAAAGATACTCGTCCAGCCTTCCGTTTTAGATGATCAATTTTTTTTGCCCAGTCTCTTAGCCGATCTAATGAATTTTGTCACGGGAGAGATACAGTCGCAATCAGCCATAGTCCCGCCCGCATCCTAATGGAGTAATTTCGATTGCCTCCTTTCCGAAACGACTTAGCCTCCTGAATACGGAACGGAAAGCCGGAGGTGAGAAAGGAAGTCCGTGGTTGTTTCTCAGCGGAAACACCGCGCGCGTGAATGATTTTGGAAGGATGTTTAATTTTGTTTTACGTGCTTGCTCGCGGAATATCAAATGAGAAACCGCACCGAAGCTCGTAGATAGCGTGATATTAACGTGAAAAATACTGCTGAGTATACCGAGTTAAGCCCATTGCTAGCAAAAATCATAATTTGACCACTATGATGACATTTGAATCGGTAATTCGTCGTATTTATGAAGTTTTCACCTGCTTCAAGGACCTCTGAGGGAATCTTTTAGAAGCTCAAGTGAAATGATTGCCTTTAATGGCCATAGTAATCTGGACTACGGTAGCTGCACTTTCGAATCTTAGTTTAAAACGTCATTATAAATACGTTATGCTTTTACATCTACATGACTTAACCACTCGCCCCCAAGGGTCTGTGGTGGAAGGTGAATCATCACCAGCCGTGCGCTTTGGTATATGTTGTATAAGCGTTAGAAACTGTTAAAAACATAGTACTCTCAGTACGCCGTGCATGCTTTCACTATAAATCTTGTATCTCTGTCCATTTATGTAGTTGAAAAGTACGAACGGACCTTCAAACATTGGTGGCATACCTATAGTGTAGTACATGCATGTGAGGCTTCGCCTCCTGACGAGCATTAACGATTTATGCTAATGCATCAATAGTCGTAGTTACACTAACTTTAATAGGGCATAGTGTAATGCATGTTGGTGACTACTCACCCCCTACCACACACCCCTGAGGTGACTTGCAGGGTATTTTGTAGAAGTAGATGTAGATGAGCTGTTGATAAACTTGAGTGTACGAGATTGCGGAAGTGCCTCAAAGCAGTAAAATATTGGATGAGACTCTGTAGGGACTCGGTAAAGGATGCAGTATGGTGCCTACTAAACAATCTCGTTACTCCTCTCTTTGCCGGCTCTCTTATTACGTCACTTCAGAGTGCACGCAGGGAAGTATCATCAGCCATCGTTTGAGGAGGTGGCCCTCGGGCTATGCGCCCATTTGCCAAGAGCGTCCATTGTTGTGAAAAGGGGGTGATGGGGGGGGGGGGAGGGGGGTGGAATTCGTGCTCGCGGTAGACGAACAGTTGGTTTGCGGATTTTGATTCCCTTTCAATCCGCTTCAAGCCCCGTTTGCGCGCTCTATTCCATCTCCCCCTACTCCTACTACCACCCATATCCTCACTCCCTTCCCACCTACCCCCTTGCCTGTCTGTGTGTCCGTCGGGAAGGGAGTGGATTACGGACCCTTTCGAATGAGCCATTGTGGAGGAGGGAGAGAGGGAGGGAGGGAGGGAGGGGGAGAGAGCAATATGGCAGTTTCCTCTCTCTGTTCACTCTCGCTCGCGAGCGTTTCTCGATTGTATGGTTCTCCTCCTCCTCCACCGAGCGGCGCTGAATGCTAATAAGTAGGCACTCGCATATTTTCCCTCTTGTCTCTCTCGCTGTCCTTCAACTTCGTCCCATTGTGCCCATGTGCCCATGGACGTTTTAGTCATGCCTTTTATTTTTAGGGGCCGATCCAATGGCTGTCGAATTGTAATCGCCTGTTCCTATGCTCCACGGGTAAAGGGTAACCTATGTTCAGGGATGGTAATTGGTAGACAGGGAATAGCCGGTTTACAAAAATGACAAGCTCTCTTCTTAGTTTTTGGTATTGAAACTAATTTTTTTCTACCAACTTAATGATAATAATGTTAAGAAATGTTAGAGCTTGGGTAGTAAGCGTATTATGCTTGATGTTTGCCATCTAAGAACGAAAAACTGAGTACGCGAGCTATTATCATGACCAAGTTGAAGGCGGTAATTATAATCTATATTAGTTTTATGGCGGTTGAATTAAATTAAACTAAATTTTTGCTGTTAACTTAATGATTATCATGTGAAGAAGTATTTGAACTTTGTTAATAAGCGTAATGTGCTTGCATTTGTCTATCTAAAAATGAAAAAAATGTCCGCGAGCTATTATCATGGCTAAGTTTAAAGCGATAATTGTAAGATATATATGTTTTTGTAGCGGAATTCGAAGTCTTTCGTCGAGAATCCAAGTGAAATATAACTGGGACTTTTCTAATGATCATTAAAATTAAGATTGGTGCTTCTGAAAATACATAACTTTTTTATTTAGCACTTTCATTAAATAATGCGTGAGTAGAGTTGATGTTGCATTATGTATAGCAAATACATTGTTTTTTTTCAATAATTTTCTAACCTAATATTATCGGCATAAATTATTCGGCACCTTAGATTTATTTATTATTCTGATTTACATTTTATTACGATTTTTTTAATTTAAAAGATTCCCAATAGGTTGCGATAAAGTTGCCTTGAAAAACCAGTGCATTTAGTGCCTGCCTACTAATTCATGAACCCTTTGTTACATGCTATTTTTTGTATGCTCTTGTTTCTCCATTCTAATACATTTGTTTGTGGTATTGTACGAGTATTTTGGGTCGATCTCTTTCAGATACGTACCATTACAGAGAAGCGCAACAATGAATTCAGGTATGAAGAAACTGATGCACTTCTCGCATAGTATTTTTTAGCCGTGGCGGGGTCCTTTATTTTTGGGGACGCAGAGAAACATTTCGGGTACGCCGAAAAAAATATGTTGGAGGAGGGTCACGCTGGGAAAAGGTGTCAAGTGAATCCCGTGTAATTATGGTGGTACCAGCATGGCGATCCCCACCATTTATTAAACTTGAAAGAATCACAAATCCCTTTGGATGGGCGTGTGCGGACGCCCTTGTTTGTTCGCACACGCGCCAGTCTGTTTTATTGCCCTCACCTCGTTGCCGTCCTCGCGCGCGTTACTTTTCATTTCCGCGTCCTCAGCCCGGAGTCACCACCCAACCTCTCCTCTCGCAACCTTCCGCCCTCGGCTCCGGGGGTGAGGAGTAATCATTGCCGAGCACTTCCGCCTGCATGACCGCCGCCTCTATGACTTACGTGCTTTCGGAGGGCGCGGGCACACTACAGGACACACAGGGATTAAGTCTGTTATTAATTTTGAAAGTATCTAGCATCACCGTTTGCAGAGCACGTGCCCCCTCTTTACCTTGCCCCCTTCATTTTTCATCGTTTGGCATGTGATGACCATGTGCCACGATTGCTTGTAACTCGTTACGATTAAATGAAGCTCCATACCTCGTTCATCACTTAATCCTTCCAACTCACTTTTCCATCTTCCTCCATACCCACATCTCCAGGGCTTCCAATCTTTTTTCATCTTCCTTCTTAATTGCCAAAGTTTCCCACCCATATAGTACCACACTCTTTATATAGCACTTTGCATTGTCTGGTGACGAAGGGTACAGAAGGAATGATGGAAGGGAAATGGGGAAGAAAAAGGAAGCAAATGCTAGGCAACATCAAAATAGACGGAAGGTACGCGGACACAAAGTGTCTGGCTGAGAGGAGTGGAGGAGGCCATGAGAAAACCTGCCATCTGGAACAGAAAAATATGAATAAATGAATACCTATCTGATCCATAAATTCGATTTTGATGCAAATATTTACTAAGACAAAACGTTTGCCAACGATAGGACGTTCGAGAGATTTCAAACGATTTTTCTAGAGTCTGTTTTCATTACTGGTGGGATACGATTTAATCTAGTATTTCATCTTCTTTATGGTTACCTTTCTGATTGAATTGGAGTGGTGTAAGTGCCAATGCTGAAATAACTGCAATAGCCTCTTACAGTGTGGCGTGTTATCAAAAACGTGTGTGTGGGCTGTAATTTTACATACAACAATGATAAAATACAAAAATATATTAGTAAATTAAATATTTTATCTACTAAATTGAATTCTTAAGAATTTTTATCTTATGGCATTCGATATCTTTAGAAAAAGATCCTCTTTTCTTTCTTTTTCTCCAATTTGCGGGCTGCTTCATCGTTACGTTTCAAAATACAAGTTGAGCCGTTAAAAGAGAGATCCTGTTAATAGTTTGTTCGGATTAGATTGATGGCATGATTTCGTTATAATGACCATTTACAAGACTGCTTCTTGATTAAATCTGAACTAGTTCTATAGTTATGTTATTGTGCCTTTACCTGAATATTTTTAAACCTTTCCCTGTTATGAACTCTTTTTTCCACTTTCGCGCATTAGAAATAAAGCATTTGCGAGGCCACAATTCGTATCATTTCATTTATTGCACTTTGGCTACAATGCCAATTAACACAAACGATCCGATGTTAATTTCATCATCCCGAAATTTGGCATCAAATGCGCATTCCAAGTTCCTCGGGAAAAAATATTCAACTCACAGGACCCATTTTGTATCATTCTATACTTGAGTGTAAATATTAGAGGACGAAAAAACCTGCCGTTTTTTTCCTAAACTATTAATGCTATCTCGAGAAATATTCTCATTTGATTTTTAACGCCTCTCCACCTTTTATCCAAGATGAGGCTAATTGGAAAGAAAATCATTTTTCCTTAGACAAAAAACTTTGTTGGGTGTCTCCGAAAAGGAAATTAACGCGATATCAATCTATTTTGCCACTCAACTCCCAATTGGAGAGACTTGATTGCCATTGACGTTTTGATGGGATTATTCCACGACTCCAATTTTTTGTAAATACTCAAAACGAAGGTCGTTTTAAAAAAACAAGTTCGGCATCCAAGATTGTATAAAAAAAGGCCGACTCCATTCCTAACGATTCCCGTGCCACCTTTGTCGGCCACTCCTCCCAAATTACTTCTCGGTATGAGTATCAAAGCGAGCGGAGCCTCTTATCTCGCGGCAATAAAGAATAGGGAGACCTTTCTACGTCTCCCTACTTCCCTTGGCATCGGGTGGCGGTTCCTCGCCCCCATCACTTTCATTTTTTACATGTGGCACGTAACACGCGCTGGCACCGAGAGGGAACCCCCGCCTGCATTAAGAGGGATCCCGGCGTAATCACGCGACGGGATTTGGGACGGGAAAGGAGCGAGACCTTTATTCCTAGGGTACATAGGTGGAGGATATATATGGGGTGCGGGCTGCTAGTTGGAACGCTTGAGGCAGGGGGGAGGGGGTGAGTTCTGACGACTGTGTCGGGAGGAGGGCCAGGTGGTTTTGTTTTTGGGGTGAACTGGGGAGGGGGGTGTGAGTGGGCTGAATTAGAATTGATGGGCTTGTCGAGGACGGGGGGTGGGCATCCAGGGGTGATTCCGTGCCTGGGAAGGGGGGTGGGTGGACGGAGGGTTAAGGGAGGCACCACCCAGGGTTGTGAAGGCTGTGGGAGAGGCGCGTGGGAGATTAGGTCTAGGGGATTTGTGGCAGATAGAGTCGGCGGTGTTGAGTCAGGGCTTTACAGCGAGTGCTGGGGTTTTTCTAGCGTAGGATAGAAAGGCTTCGTCCTTTGGATCAGCAATCTCTTTTTTTTTTATAGCCGCGGAGTTTTATTTTTCATTTAAAGGTTCGTGCGCGGGTTGGGACGTGTTTTTTTGGTTCTATCGACAGCGCATCCACCCATCGGGAGTTCAGTGATGACTCATTGATGTGTCCCCGTCGAACCCTCGGAGAGTCGATCACGTATCCCTGATGGATTTCGTGGGGGGTTTTAATTTATTTTGCACCCCTCTGAAAACGTTTTAATAATTAAATTTTCTGCTCTGCCAACCCAAAGCTTGTCCTGTGTTCATAAACAGTGCAGCTTCCGTGAGAGCTGTTGAGTAGTGCATCTGCCATCCATGTTTTTTTTAAACCTTCCGACTGTAAGCGTGTCATGTTCAATCAGTAAGGGTTAATCGATGCTTATCTTGCCTCGTGTGTTTTTCCAGGAGTGTGTTTTTAACGAAATAATGGGGAATAGCCAAGGTATTCCTCATAAGTCGACTATCATCTTAAGTAGGTTTCCTCGTTTTTTCAAGTTTGGCTAGGCGGCATCATATAAACTCGGAAAATTGTCTGCTAAGAATGAGCCCTATCCATTCATTCCATAATTTCATGATTTTCTCTTTCTCAGTTCAATGCCCAACTCATGTAATTTGACAATGGATGGTGGAACTTGAACTCACAATCCTAACTTTATAGTTCTCTTCCCTCCTCCAATCCTTTCTTGAGGAACTTAATGTGCATTTTCGAGTACTTACCTTCCATACAGAATGAGAATATCGAATTTTCCGGGAACGTGTTCAGCCAAGAGGGAAATCTGGAGATTAATCCATGGGAAATACGGTAAGCGGGGGTTTCGCTAATTCTCATCCGGGAGCTACAGAGATTTTCAATATTCATATGACAGGTGAGGTAGGTAGATCTCTTATTTTTGATGGCGTTAACGAGGAATGACGCTGAGGAGGGTAATACCCACGATAGCGTTCCATCTTCCTCGGAGACGCAGGGGAACTCGCGAATCTACCACCGATGCGCCAAGTTAGGCTTCATTTATTAGTCGTAATTTGCTCGTTGTGACGGATCACGTGGTGTCGAGGATGACACGGATTGAAGGCGACGTTGAACGAACGGTAAGGGAAACAACCCTTCCCTGAGGATTGTCTCGTCTTCATGCCTTTTAAAGCTCTGGCATTTCCGTTGATGGGTGACTGCTATGACGTTGGACCTTTAACATGAGTAGAGCTCTGTGACATTTGTGTACTTTGCGGATACCAGACATTTCTCGTCTTACTCAAAGACTTTTTTCGTTTCCTCATATTGAAATTCGTTCTGTGCTAAGCTCTTACCAGATAATTACCATGTAAATACAGTTAGAGGTGCAAATGCTTTCGAGTATTGTATGTACCTCCGTCGTCTCTAATATTGATGGCCTAGTGAAGTTAAATTGCTGAATATGTATTTTCGATACCGCGACCAATCATAATTGAAACTATAATTGATATAATATTTACTAATTGCGTTGGGTGCCAGTTTTGATCGCATGAAATTAGGTTGTTTGAGTTAAAACGACGATTTATTGGCAAAGTTTCATCGCCAATGACTAGGCGCTGTGCTATTATTAGGTTATGTAGGTCACTAAGTGATCATATATGAACATGCTGAGCCAAGACTGTGCAGCAGTCTATATGTTTTCATCTCCATTTACCAATGACATTGCTCTTTAGCCACGTTCTAGGCGCTCACCATGCGTCGAGTACGGGCAAATTTCCGGATTAAGTGTTATTATTTGTGCGTCGCTGGCATTCCGTAGCCATCAAGTTTCAATTTGTTAATTTCCCCGACACCTCACTTGGGTGGCTTCATCGATTTTCCCTCCTGTTCGACCATGCAATATTCCCCCTCGCAGTCGGCCGCTCGGATATACACACCTACCTAACCTCACGGGGCCACCCACATATTCTCCCTCCCTAAGTTTCCTCAGGTGATCGGAAGAGAGTCCATGGAGTTGGAGTGAGGTTGGTTTTTTTTCGTATTACACCTCTGGTTAATTTGCTCGAACTGGATATATCGTCCACACCGAGCGGTGCCTACTTTGGCAAACTCCGCAAGAACGACAATGAATGGGAGAGTAATGCGCTTTTTTGTCCGTAATACCTCCACCAACCCTCCTTCCCCACCTAACTCCGTCCACTCCGGAGGGACAAAAACCCAATTAAAACCAAACCGCCGAACCCCAACCCCTTTCCCTTGGTCGAGGGATCGGGGATGTTTGGGAGGGAATGAATACTAACCCACCTCCGTGTCCGTACCAAAAAATCCTCCCCCTCATGGCGGCCGGCTGTTCCTTTTAGTCTCCTTAAAAAGCGAAAACCTCACCCCATCACTATAACGTCTCATTCCCTCCCTTCTGATAGGAAAATCCTTAAAGCAAAACAAAAATAAAAAAAACTCCCGTGAGACGGGTAACGTAAAATAACACAAAGCCCATTATGAGAGGATTAAAGTTGAGAAAGTGTGGTTGTAGATGGGGGGGGATGAAGGAGGGGGTGGGTTTATTCGCGTACACTGGCAAAATGAGAAGGGTGGTGGGGAGGGATCAGAAGTGGGGGACGCATGAGTGAAATTGTTTACCCTGTGCCCTGGTGCCTTTTTCCCCGAATGTGGAGGAGGTTAGAGGGGGGGTTGTAGGGAATAGGGGAGTGAGTTGGGGGGGGGGGGCGTCGCGGAGGATGGGGAGGGGGCAAGGATACGCGAAAGGAAGCAAGCAAGAGGATTGTTTTGCCTTGTTTTTTTCCCTGGAGGCGTCGGCGACGATGGTCGTTGACTTAAGCGAAGGCTTGTTTAAAAAATCCATCCATCTACTCCGGGCCGGGCGTTTTGTGTACCCAACCGACGGATCTCCACTCCCCGCCTTCCCCAACCTCCCCTCTCCCCCCGCAGGTGAATCACCGAAATTTCCTCTCGTCGTCTTCTCCTCTTCACCCCTTTCACCGCACCAGGTTATTTCGTTCCGTTTATATAGTTTATGCCCGTCACATCATTCCATCCTCTTCTTTGTGATCCCTTGCGTCAACATCCATTCCCGCGCTAACCCGTGGGCGACCGGCCTTCTTACGTCCCTGCATACCCCCTGTACCCTGCAGGGAATATTTCAAATTCATAGTTGTGTGCGCGCCACTTTTTCAAGGTTTTATTTTTTACCAGAATTACGCTCTTCGTTTTGACCATGCATACTCCAATCATCGGAAAACTTATTGATAAATGATGCGTTTATCTGGTATTTAAACACAATAATGCAAATACTCTTATGTATTTACTTGTCAAAACAAGTGTTGCACAATATCCTACAACGGAGAGTTACTCAGTTAGTTTACCTTCTTATATTTAAGTCTTTTTGAGCGGCCTTTTCTTAAATTAGGTACATACATGCCATTATAAAAGTGCATACACAAAGTTTACACCACTTTAGTGCGAACAAGAAATGACTGTTAAGGCACACTTCATTCTGTCATTAACTCCTTAATTGGTTTAGTGGAGAGCTCACTATAGTTACAGTTATGTATTTGTTTTATAGTTTTTAATTTAAGTTGATCTGTTTTATTTTACAATAGCTTAAAATTAATAAATTTTTCGTTGGTTTATGTGCGTTTTCTTGTTCATTGGTTTTTGGTCTATTGTTTATTGTTGTTAGACAGGGCTCGAGGACGAGGGTTCATTAATAAGGAATTTAGCTGAATGGCGAGCAATACAAAATACCCATAGGCTTTATTATTTGAGCTTAAGTTACCAGATTGAAAGAAGAGCGAAATTTATGCATTCACGGCTTCCTATTCTATTTTATTCGCATTGAAATCGTGTAGGAAGCAATCTGCGTGGGCCAATTGGAAAAAGCCTCACCCAGATTTGAAACTGATTCGTGACTGTACTCTCCGACGACTGGGCTGCCTCGCTTGAGAGCATGGTGACGACACTGAAGAGATTTTCTGTTTGCAACAACTGATTTCGGGATTTTGAACGGTTAGGGAAATTCTAAGAAGCCGATATAGTATTCCAGCCTTAAAATTGGAGCCCTGAACTAGAGATGGATTTTGGATTCCATTTAAATATTTTAGTCAATCTAAGAAATGGTAAGGGAGGCATGGGGAGGAGGAGGTAGGAATAAAGGTTGGAGGGGAGCTGATAAAATCAGTGAGATTTGCAGATGATCAAGCATTAGTTAGTCTGTCTGCCAAGGGGTTACAGTCAATGGTGAATGCATTAGAGGTGCAGTGCGAAAAGTATGGGATGAAGATCAATCACATGAAAACGAAAGTAATGAGATTTTCTAGAAATAAGAAGGCGGGGCTGAATATAAGGGTGGGAGGGCAAGAAGATAGAGCAAGTCGAGCAGTTTACGTTTCTGGGTAGTATTTTGGAGGAGAATGGGTTTAGTGGTAAGGGCATCATGTGCAGAATTGCGCTCGCTAAAGAAGCATTTTCTAAGAGAAGGGAATTGATGAGGGGGGGTCTGAGAAGAGACGTAAAGAAGAGGCTGGTGAAAACTTTAATATGGAGCGTGGCGCTATATGGGTCGGAAACTTGGTCATTGCGAATGGAGGATGTGCGTAGACTTGAGGCGTTTGAGATGTGGGTTTGGAGAAGGATGGAAAAGGTTGGCTGGATGGCGAGAAAGACGAACGAGGAGGTATTGGATATGGTCGGAGAGGAGAGGAAGCTTGTGGTAGAGGTTCAGAGAAGGCAGAAGAGATGGATGGAGTAGGTTTTGAGAGGAGAGGGCATGTTGAAGAGAGTGATAGAGGGGAGAACACTGGGGAAGCGTGGAAGGGGAAGGAAGAGGATAAGAATTCTGTTTGAAATAAGAGGAGGTAGAAGATATGAAGAATTGAAGAGGGATCTAATAACGGGCCATCCTTAGGAGGGAAATCGAGACAATGTCTATGAGGTTGTAATGCATAATGGGGACTGTCCAAGAACCTACCAATCAGCTAGTAGAATATTTGAATGAATGAAGAAATTCATTCGTATTTTTAGTGTCTTATGTAATCCTGCATTCGATATACAGCGATTATTCGTGGAAATTAGTTTCATGATTGAGTTCCCATTATTCGGGGTTTTCCCGCGTTGATTCATTTATATGGACAACAGCTCATTCAAGACTTGTAGCTAGCTAGCTGTAACGCGAGCGAAACCGTTGTCCATAACAATGATCAACGCGGTAAAAACCCGAATTAACATAACTCATCAAATCACCGCGGAAGCCTCCGTACCTACCTAGTTTCATCATTCTGCACACGTCTTTTAAGTTGTGTGTTCATCAGTCATTCCTTGGGCGTGCATGCATGAAATTCCAGTTCCCAGGAGAAAACGCATCTGGTCCAGTGTACTTTACTTCCCGCCTCTGTCACACTTTCTCTCGAGATGTCGTCCCCTCCCGAACTCTTGCCTTGCGCTCCTATCCCGTCGACACTCTGGATGCCGTATCCTTACTTTCTCTCTCTATGTCTCTCTCCTCGTTCCCCAACGGTTGGTGTTCCCTTTGCTTAACAACGAAAACACCTGAGCTCGTGTCATCAGAGGGGGGATCCAAGTGGGGAAAGGGAGAGAGCTGGGTGGAGTAATAATCCTCTAACCCTCAAACTCCTCCCAACCCCCCCCCCCCCCCTCCCTTATACCGCCGTCTAATCCCTCGTAGGGGTTGCGTCAGACCCCTGGCATCCATCTTATCTAGCCGAAAATCTCGACTTAATGGAAAGCATTAAAAGAATATGACGCCGTTGCCAAAATTTTGATGCGTGTGGTCCCTTTGACTGGATTATCTGCGTGCGGCCTTTTTTCTTACAGTCGCCTTGCCTTGGAGTGTGTCTCTTTCTGAATTTACCGTGTGGCCCGCACTCCCCTTCTCACATCCCCGGAATTCTCACTTTCCCCCGTTTTATCTCCTCATGGAATTAACCACATCTCACTCAGGGGTTGGACATAAATTGAGGAGATGATACCCCTTCAGTGGATGAGCTGCCTGCGGTATCACGCTCTCCCCTGTCCTTGTATATTTCATTGCGTTGCCCGTGTGAAGTACATTTTTGACGTAAATTCTGAGATGAAATACGAGCGTATGACTGGTATTTCACGCCGTTTGTAGAGTTCAGCCCAATTTATCAGCTGTTTTCATCAGCATTCCCATCTGTAGAAGTCTATGTGAAATATATTTTTTTATCCAGTCCTTTGTTAATCCGTGCTGTTCCAAAGTCATCATAGTCCTCCTAGATTCAAATGTATGGAAGATGGCGTAAACAAATGTATGCATGCATTCTCCGATCCACCACCTCACTTGTGTGCATCAAGGCGCGATTAATACAGCTCCATCGAGTTTCAATCATTATCTATGTAAAAGAGTTTGTCAAATCTGTCTAAGAAATCTATTTTAGGGACGCGGTAGGTTTAAAGTACAAATAAATAAGAATAATACAATTTTGATCATAAAACTTTAAAACTAAACCGTTCTAGCAGACCCAAAAAACCTAAAGTCCTTAATTCGTTTTGATACCATTATTAACTTCCTTTTGTAATCTTAAATTGGGATATGCGCTGGTTCATGCATGCAGATGTAATTGAATCCATTAGCTTTAAAAATAATATCGCCACGTCGACGAATTCCGCTGTATGTATACCAAGTCTATTTCTAGAGCGAAGTCCTTGTGTGATAACCCAGTTCTCTTTCCACTCGATCCACGACTGATTGTAAAGCTCGGGAATACAAAAAGTTTGTTGTCACTTTCGGTGCCATCGCTCGAGCGTCCTCAATTGTCGTCCGCTGCCTTGATTATTCCCCGCTGATGGCGCTCTGCGGCTCTCCTTTCGAGACAGATGCTCTCCTCACTTCATTCCGACACTCGGCGACCTCATCTTCTCCGCTACCCCATTGCTACCCTTCCTCCCTATCACCCCCTCCACGCTCGAATAATTCCTCCTCTCCCCCTTTGAAGCGAGCCATCCGCCGCCCCTGCCACCCCCCTTCCCTCACCAAGGGAACCCTGTGCGCGGCGGCAGCAGTAGCGGGGAGCAGCGAGCAGTACTTGAGCGGCCCAAAGCCATTCATCCCGCTCTGCATAGGTTGGTGTTTTAAAGGGACAGGGGGATGCTGGGGTTACGTCGCTTCGGCCTCTGGGACTTTTCGTATCCCCTTGTTTTGGAGGGGACGTGATGTGGGTGTCATTGGGGGTTGGAAAGGGTTCTTCGTTGCCTTCCACACCCCCCACCGCTACGCTTAGGAAGGGACCCCTTTTTAGAGGGGAGTAGCGGGAGCGGTGTGCTTCGGCTGGTTGGTCGCGGAGTCACTGAAGGGGATCAGTCGGTCGAGTCGCGAGTTATTTTTTTTCACTCCGCGAGAACGTTTTCGTTCCTTTGAAGTCGCCTCTCCCTCCAACTCCCACCTAAGCTTCTCTCCTCCTCTCCCTGCTTTTTGGACTGCAACGCGGGATGGAATAAAGAAGCAGTCTCCCCTCTTCCTCGCGTCAACGAACCCCGGGAACGTAAATCCACCTACCTCCTCTTCTCAAGGTGTTAGGAGCTCTCTGGCATTTCCTTCTGAAAAGAGTCCGATCTTAAACTCGTCCCGCAGATGCTCATCACTTTAGTGTTTTATAAACGTATAGTTTTCGTTCACACAGTTTTTACTCAGGCTCTTTTCTCTTTATGCCATGACTACTATCACTGGAAGCTATTGTCTGGGCTGCGCGTATGTGAAATTACAATCTGCCAATCCCAGTAGTGAGCCTGCTCTGGGATCATATCGAAGTATTTAACCCGTCGTCAAAGCAGTCCAACGTCTGGGAAGTTCATGCCTTTGAACATCACCTTCGGAATCCACCGAAGAAATAGTGCGTGGGTTTGCGAATGACAGGAGAATGGAATTCCTTTTTTTCTAACATTTGACTCTCCGTTACTAAGGGTCATATGAGTATCGACTCTGAAAATACCGCATCGGAATGCTAGTTTAACGATTGAACAGCGCATTCATTCGGTGAAAAGATTGCTCAATTTTTTTCCTGAATATGCATAACAGAAATTAGAAATAGAAGCAGAGGGGTTGAATAGCGAATTCCTTTTCACTTCAACATTATGAAACGGCGTTGACAATATATGCCCACTGAACCTTTTGCTTCTCGATAATCGGAGGGCTGCGAAACATAGTGGTGTGTTATTCTACTCATCTCTGGCATAAATAACATTAAGCGTTTTGAGTTTATAAAAAGATAACCAAGCTGTTTTAATAAACTTCAAAGGGTCTTAAGAGGCAATGAAATATTATAATTATTATATTTTTAATCTGCGACCGGAAAATTGGAAAATCATTTTTGTATATACGTAAGTTATAGTATTCAGAAAGGTGAATTTCACCACTATGTTTCTCAGTCCCCAAATCGTTTTTGTGATTCCATTAGTTTACTATACTTCCTTCCACTTATTCATATTTCACCAGACATCCGAAAATCAACGGATATGGAGAACAGTTTAAAAATTACAATCAGCCACTCTTTTCGATTGGCTGCCTAGGGCTCACACTTCTGGACGCATTAGGGATATGTAGTATAATGTAAAAGAAGAAAACAAACTATAAAATGAATCTGAGGATGAAGAGGCATTATAGACATTGCGAAACTTGGTGTCGCGAGCGGAGAGTTTGAGGCCAGTGAAGATGGAGGAAGCGCTTATGGGGGGATACAAGTGTACCGGAGGACTCCCGCAAGAACCTCCGGAGGGACCCTCAGCCACTTTGCCCCACCTCTCTTGTATGCTTTTAACTCCCTGACATGCGCTTCACGGGCAATTGCCTCCGAATTTCGCTACTCTTATAACACGTAAGCCCAGGTGCTTTCGTACTCTTCGTGAACGTGAAGCGTTTGATATGTGGCTCATTGCCTCTAGGGAAACGATCGCTGTCTGTTCATAGTCCCAACAGCCAAACACCGGCAAGGTCTCCGCTGATTACTTAGTGCCATCTGTGTAGCTTGCTCGCTCACTGTGTTTTCCCTTCGCCCCTTTCTCCAACACAATTGTCTGCATAACGAAAAATGAAGCAAATATCATCTACGTTCCATAACATTCGCGTAATTTGGATGGGTTAATGTTGGCTTCAAGAGGTAATTGTGGCATGCAGGTTCGTTTGACGTGGTAAAAAATCGGACACGACTACCTTCTCATGCTAATTTTGCTGAATGCAGTTCTCTATTACTCTTTCAAGTATGGAAATCACTTCCGATAGTTCCGATTTATGAAATCTCTGAGGTCATGACCTTACGTATGAGGACTTTCATCATTCATCATCAAAGCTTGACTTTGCAGCCTGAGCGTCTCTGGAATATCGCAAGTCACTGGGAATACAATTCCGATCAAACGACGCTTAATCATCTGACTGCTCAATTCCCTCGTGTATCCCCGGCGATTTCATCACCGCCTCATCGCCCGAGTGTTTAACCTCTCCTCAGTTCCCTCCCATCTCCCTTTGTCTCCCGAATGGGCGAGCGTTGAACTAGGATAGGGAAGAGGGAGGTGGGGGGGGGGGAAGGGGGGGGAGCAACGCTATGTACAACTCAAAACTCCTCACTCAAAGCATTCACGTGCACTGCGCTATTGCTACTCATTCGGCGACGGAGCAAGACCTCCCCCTGTCCCCTCCACTCCTCCCCGCACCTTATGTCTTGGCGACGAAGACGTGGTGGAGGCCAGGGTCTTGTTGGATCACCGCTCCCCCGGACGCTGTTGAATGTGAGCTTGCGTCTGTGCCAGCGAATGTTTGCTCGGGGACGCTGTTATATGTGGTAAGGGTTGGAATATAAAGGGGGGAGAGTGAAAATGGGTAAAAGCGTTGTGGGAGGAGGTGGGATGAAAGGGTTTTTGGAGGTCTACAGTGAGACCCCTTCCCCCCCCCCACCTCGGTTATAGGGGCGTTTTTGTTCCGGCTCTCTGCCGCTGGGATGAAATCAGGGTAAAAGTGAATGCATTGGGGAGGAGAGGGGGTTGCGTGAGAGATGGAGAGAGGGGCGGGGCTGGGGGAGATCATCGCCCCGGAGAGTTTGCTCATTTCGAAGGGGATATAAGGGAAGGGGAAGGGGCGTTGGACTGTGCGATTTTACAAGACATCGGCTGCGATAAGCTATGTGCCGGAAATATCGAATTTCTACATTTATCGTCCGAGCAAGTCGTTACAATGCTTCGCGCTATCAATCCTCGTGCGACATCTTGCATTAATTTTAGATATGCGATACAATTTTATGATTGAATTTATGAAATTTATTTTCATCATCCTATAATCGATACTTTGCATGTAATGATATGGTAGTCATACATATCAGTAGCATGGAAACTGCGTAAAAGTACAATTAATAGCACGCAGTGTGATATCGCATACAGTATCACATATAGTGTCATACTCTTGGCGTTAATCTGTAGTGTGTGATATCATAGCATGCGATATCATGCGTAATATATGCGACGCATCTCTTACTTTGCAATACTAATTTTTCATCGTAATGCGACGTTTACTATGAAATGATGAATTACTTTGTTTTCCCTATAAATCACAGATTTATGCGGAAAAAAGTAATTCATCATTTCATTACGAAGGAATTCCACCAAGTTACTGCCGATACCATTATTTTTATTGCGACGTTTACATTACGCACTAGCCCCACAAGGGGCAACGGAACTAGGTGTATTACTGACTATATTTAATAAATCGGGTGCTCGGTTCTTCACAGTCGTAGGCCTGACGCCCACCAACTTTGCCTTCTGCAGGTCCCTTTGCTCGCGAAGCCATCTGACTTCCGAGAGTTAGCACAAGAGGGATGGAAATTAATTGCCTCTGGCAAGCCTATGTAGAAATGATGCAAATCCGCTCTTGTGGTTTCGACATTTTGAGAAAATTGCGGAAGGCACGTATTTGGTGCTTATACCATGAGAAATAGACGCACTGGCTCATTAGTCTACTGTTGGCATATTCATTAGTCTACTGTTCTCTTCCGATTCATTCAGTCTTTAACAGTGACCCTCTTTTTGTGCATGAACGCTTCTTTCGTCTTTCCATACACTACTCTGGGAGCCGCCGCTAGGGCATGTATAGGTGGTTGTTAGGATACCAGTCATGTAAAAGGGAGATAATAAAAACTAAATCGGTAATTTACGAATATTTGAAACTTTTTTGTCTCGCTCTGTTATTTTTGTATCCATGAATGCTGCTGCTGTCACCTCATTCTCTATTTCAATGATATTTAAAGGGGTGAATGCATGTTATCCAGCCTTTATTCAGCGTAGTTAAACTAGCGCATGGAATGTTTTGAAACTAAATTCTGTGATGTGGGCATATTTATACTATTGATTGGGCAAATAAAAAGAGAAAAAGGGAAAAATTTTCACGATGTAATGCCGCAAAGGATAGTATTTCGTTGTGTTTCAAAAATGCAGTCAACGTGAAAATATGCGTCGATGAAGCAGGGAAGTACGACGTAAGTTGCTTACAAAAAGAGAAGTATCAGGCGTGATTTGGTGGAATCTCAGCATAATGAAGCACAGAAATGGCAATTTTCCACTAGATAACATTTATTTCGACCATGGTTTCGATGCACTGCATTATCCTGATGATGATGCAGTGCATCGAAATCATGGCCGAAATTAATTTTATCTAGTGGAAAATTGCCGTTTCTGTTCTTCATTGTGTCGAAAGTTGCTGTTTTGTTTTTTTTGTCGCATTTGTGATATGTAATGTGATCTATCAACTCATTTTTCCTCATAAAGGCCATGTTATCAGGCTCCGCAGTGGTGGGAAAGACTCGTAAATCTATCAGTCCAATGTATCTCGAGGGTTGCGTGGATTATTCCTGTTCTATTTGCTCATTTCGAAAGGCGTTCGAGTGGAATGTTGAAGGTTTTTAGTGTGGGTGGGGGTGAAAGGGGAAGCTTGTCTTCGGAGGATTTTTGCTGGGAAATGGATTTTGGGCCCCCGTGTTTTTTTGTCATAGCCGTGGAGACCGAGAAAAGGGTTTGCGTTTTTTATGCTCCGTTATATTCTCTAAAAACATGTCCGTTGTTTACCTTGACCCTACCTCTCTTTCTCTTCACCCCCTCCTCCTTCCTCCCTGCCAGCACGGTCGAACAATTCGTTTTTTCCCCTTTTCCTCACTAAGGATTCGGCTATAGGGCACGATCCTTGGCTTAAACCTTCGCCCCGAACACTCGCAAAAACTTCAGCATTGATTCCCTTTTGTCTGCTTTAAGTGGATCTCAGAACACTGTGGCTTAAATATTTCATTAATTCCCCATAGTTTCATGGGCAGATTCTGTTCTTCATTCCTTGGATAATGATATAACCTTTTTTGCAGTAATGAAGGAGAAGTTTCTTTCACATTGTATTTCTGTCTTTCTCATAAATGGAAAGTGGATAGTTTCATGCAATTCATTCTCTTTAACCAGGATCTGTTATATAGCTAGTCCTATCGCTCTCATGATGTTGCGTATGAACCTCCTCCAAATAGTAGTTTACAGACTTATTCACTCTTGAATTTAATCGGTGAGGTTAGAGCTTATCAGCACCAAGTATAACAGCGTATGAAGTATTAACATTAATGTAGCAGGAGTTGTTCCTTTCTCTGTCCTATCTGTGATCCAAAGAACGAATTGATCCATCGTAAATCATGGGGTTAAATTGGGTGCAGCTGGACTTTTTTTTTGAGACTCCTTGATTCGAACCCAGAGCTCTCAGTAATGACCCCAACGATGTACTAACTGAGCCACCACCATACCATTAAAATACTAATAAATACTAATTAATTACTGTGAACTTCCTTCAACAAATCCTTTTCACACATCTCTGGGATACAAATACCTACCTATATAGCCTTGATCCTAGATGATTTATGGACTCCGTTCCAAAAACTTGCAGCAAAGATTATGCGTAGCAAATAAGTGCTCTGCCATATCTATTAGATACGCATACTAGAATACCTAAGTGGAAGTAATAAATTAATATTTATAGTGCTTATTTTTTGTGCATTCGGAGCAGATTTGATTATTTTTCGATACTATTTCTTTCTTCGAAGTTAAAGCTTATTTGGGTGTGATGTAAAAATTTAGAGATTATTAAATTGTGAATAAAGAAAGAATCCAAAGAATCATATAAAAATAGGTCAATTTATACCATTGTTTATTTTAAAAATAGTATTACCACATTTATTTTGGATTCCATATTGTGTTGATGGTGACTTGTACAACCTTCTGAAATGTTCCAATCATGCTGTTTTGGAGGATCAATATTATGATGATTTTTTTGTTTTCTCTGCCTACTGATAGATTTACTACATCTGCAGTAAAAACAACATAGGTTTTGTGGTTGGACCGTATGCATCGCAATAATAAGTTTTTTATAGTTTTTATTTAAAATTTTATAATTTTCCATATTAATTTGATGAAACGGCATCATACCATTCCTGAGATGTTCTGGATCAAGTGAAACTACACTCTGCAGCTACTCAGTTGGCAGGGCTTTTCCTTCCTTATTCCATGAAATGCCTTTATATTTACGAGCAAGATGGTCGTTTTATGAGCGAGCCCTGAGTCATTTCAATATCGCTCGCCAGTCAGTATTCGCATGCCGTTAATTAAGCCCTATCCATATCTCTGGGCGCAAAAAAACCCTGCCTCCCCGAGTACAATAGGCTCTCCCGCCTCCGTTAGATATGAAAGTGTATTCGTCCGATAGCTAAGTGCTATTACATCCCTTCATGGGCCTTCTGTTCCACGGGCATAAAACTCTTGGTCATCGACTAACCATAGCGTCAGACCAGAGAGCGGCTCTTTATCGCTCGATTTTATTGCCCCCAGTGGTCTCGTGGGAAGGAAATAGTCCTGATTTCGTGATGCTCGATCTATTTCGAGGCTAGATTTGCTAATAGGTTGCGGATAGGCTTATGGCGTTTTTTATGAATGCTCCATCATGAAATAGTTATAGGTGTCTACAGAACATATTAAAATTACACTAAAATGTAGCATCATAGCATTATTTAGTACAGAACGAAATGATAACTCTCATTTTTGTATCGCTTGACTGAAAATCCTGCGAATTCTTTGTCAGATTCTGAGGTCATCAGTTTTGAATATAAATTAAACCTTCATTATAATAAAGTTTGGTACTTTTCTACAATTTTTATTTTTTAAAACACACTACGCGTTTCACCAGTTTATTGCATCGTCAGGTGTAGTAGTTTCACAGATAACTACTACACCTGACGATGCCATAAAACTGGTGAAACGCGTAGTGTGTTTTAAAAAATAAAAATTGTAGAAAAGTACAAAACTTTATTATAATGAATATTAAAAGTTTCTACAAAGTAGAGCCTGAAGCTGTGAATTTTATAAATTAAACCACTGAAATGGAAGAGTGTGATAAAATGATCGCTCGAGACACTTATTTCAATTTAGTTCATTTAAAACAATTTTATTTCCATTTTCACAATTGAAACAAAATGTTTTAACCTCCGACTTGAAGCTGAAGGAGTTATTCGTTCTCTCTACTCTAAGTTCGTATTTCTGCGAGTTCCCTCTTGACCAGCAAAACGAACCTCCCAACAGAGATTTCCTGTTCATTTTTGTAGCCGTAAATATTTTTTATTCGAGTCCGATGTCTATTTCCATCCAACCACCCTCGCGAATTCTGACAGTATTTACAACAGCAAGGTCGACTCCTCTTCCACACACGTTCTTCTCTTCTCCGTAGCGAGTTGAAATATTCGCGCACACAGGCGGCCGTGTGTCCAATTCCTCTTCACGACAAACTCGATGACCGTTTGCCCGAAGACCTTTGCGGTGCGGGGGATCCAACAATATTTGTAAATTATTAGATTATGTCGGCATGTTTGGTGTGAAGACTGTGAGGGAATCGGAAGTACCTAATTGGTAGATTGATATCGTGGATATGAATATCCATACCTTCATCTACCGGGTTGGTTGGTCATTTATTGAGGCGACCGACAACTGGGGTCATGAGCACCATTGAGGAAGAGTGGGTAAGTCACTAAGGGAAGGATTATTTGGAGGAATGGAGGAGAGAAACCCGGCGTTGCCATTAGGACGGGATTGACGACGTTTTCTTAAATTCAGCAGAGCCATCGCTTTGTCGTGAACGCCTGCTTTGATTGAGTTATTTTGCGTTTGATGTCCGTCGTGATTCTGCCACCCAATGATATACGCCTTTCTACGAGGGGAAGGATTCCGCTCGCTCTAATTCACATTTCCACGCTTTCGCCAATATCTTTTCGATGTTTTCTTGCATACGGTCGATATTAGACAACGTTAGTATGGGGAATGTCACCACGCAATCCCTCCGGGAAAGATTTTCTTCCTCAATAATAAACGCACTCTCTTTTTCGTTTCCCCTTCCCTGCATCCCTCTCTCTCTCCAACTCCACAATTTTCCCCCGTCTACCTTTCCTCTAAATATTTCAACTTGCCCACAGCTCGCATTTCTCCTCCCCCCCCCCCGCCCCGCCCTCTTTCTCGAATCACTCCCTCCATCCCTCCCGGGTGGCTATTTCTGTTGCGCGTGGCTCCGATCCAAACCGAAACAGCCGAGAGCGTGTGATGGCTTCAGCTGCAAGTCCCCCTCTCCCTCGTTTGTTGTTCTTCAACCTTGTTGCCATGCATTCCCGTTCGTGAAAAAAGTGAAATTTGCAAAGAAATAGAGCAATTAAATTTGGAACTTATTTTTTGTTCAAGACTCATGGCCTTGAGAAAAGCCTATTATGCTTAGAAATATGAAAACCATTTAATCTCGCTTAGGAAAGCAGAACTATTTATAGGTTTTAGCGTTTGGATTTTCGTTCCAAGCTGCTGCTTTTGCACTCCAATAACGAGTGTTAAAACCTTCTTAGCTGCGCATAATTCAATCTTTAGTTGAGTTTTTCGTGAGATCGTACGGTCAGAACAGATTTTTTCTAAACGCTCAAGGAGTAATAAAATCCATACTAGAATTTATGTGCAGTTTGAGGTTATTTTAAAGAAAAAGACTTCTCCCTTATTAAAGTCTAATTGTGTCAATAGGTATTATTTTCCCATTCATGAAAATATGTAATTTTGCTGCTACTTTTATAACTCTACCAGTGTTTTCCTGGGTTCTGTATTTATTTTTAATGTCGGCATTTAGCCAGGTATCACTTATTGTGATATATTTTAAAGTGCGAAGTTAGTATAATATATATACAAACATGAAGAAAAATTTACTTATTACCAGTCGGAAACGAAGTCGCAAGTTTCCTCACCACTCTGTAAAAGAGACCGCAGAATGATTAAGCTTCTTTTTGTCAACAGAACCGAAATAGCCGTCACGTGCGTTCCAAGACCACCGGCCGCCAGTTTAGACCGCTGCGCTTCCACACAAGCACGTATTTCCTTCACGGTGAACAGCATTCATGTGCGTTGTTTCCATGTCACTTGCGTGTAGAGTTAGGCATTAATGAGGCCATAGTCGCATGCCACCTGATTCAGTCTCCTATTGCTTATGGTTCCATTTCCTTTCTTGAAATGCCTAAAGATCTGTCTTTTAAAATAAATAATAATAATAAGTTTATTGTTCTTTGGAAAGCCACCTAAGAACAAATACAGAGCATATGGTTGTCATATCACAGTCGAACAGTATGAAAAAATAAAAAACGAAATACAATACAAAAATTGCAAATGTTATTTATGATCACCTAAATATTGGCAGTATAGTAAAAAGTATTTATTATCATAAGTATTAGCAGTACATTAATAAGTATTTAAAACAGTATCCACTTTTAATTATAAACAATGAATGAAATAGTACATTACATGTTAAAAAAAAAAAAAATAGAGCCCAATATTATAGAAAACATTTAATGGCATGATTTATTCATTAGTTATTCGTAATATTTTAATTTAAACATTGATATGGTACGGGTACAAATTATACTCTTGGGCAGTGAGTTCCATAATTTTATGGCATTGAATAGAAAAGACTTTCCGTAAACATTACTTTTATGAGAGGGAAAATAATACTTTTGATCAATTTAGGTTATTGAGTGGAGAATTTTTTAGGATGTTGAGCTTGAGCGAAATACATGTACCTCAAAGTCTTTATTATATTAGTCTGCGAGCCGCCGTAGGGGCGTGTGGTTTGGGAGTGTTATGACATCGGCTATGAAAAAGGGAGGGGACGGGGAAAAGGATTTCCAAGCAGGAGAGGTAGAAAGCGAATTGCACGATAACAGAATACCTTAATGTCTTGCTGTATTTATTTTGTAGTCACTAATAGTGCGATGAAAGACGGAATATTTGTATATGTTAGTTAGGCCGTGTATTTTTATTATTTTGTAACTTCTTTGAGTTCTTGAGGTGTTGTGCGGGGTTAAGATAATATATCCTTCATGCTACCATGGAGCTTGCGTGGTCTGAAGTTTTGGCAAACTTTGATTCATATAGTAGGAAAATTATTTATTCTCGGTATGCTAGGAGAGCCTCAGCACATATTTCCTTAAGTGAATGGTGGAGAGAGGAGCGAGTGTGTTCTATGGAGCTCGGAGTTGAATGGAGTTCCAGGTGTGACGTCGAGCGTAGGGATACCTATTGTGACGTCTAATTGTGAAATAATACATAACGTCTGTTCATGTGTATATGACCAACGTGCGATATCGCCAAAGCAGATGTACCGCATTGACACGGGTAGCGTATGACCAGGCAATTATGCTATTCTGTGTTAAATACATTAACACAGGGTTTAATTATTAATTTTATTATTAATAAAAACTATATTAAATACTGCAGGGCTAAGTGAATAATTGAACTCGATATTCTCCGGCGTAACTTTGTGAAAATCCATATTGACAGAATCAATGCAAACCTAGTAAATTTCACAATGGATTTTATTTAATGCGACCAGTTTTTTCGCATCCTTCCCCCCCCCCCAACCACACCCTTCCAGTTAATGTATATATATACTCTGTGTTTGACTAGAAAATGTGTACTAAAATGTCGCCGATGCGATGACATCGGTCGTATTAAATAAAATTCATTATGAAATTTACTAAGTTTGTATTGATTCTGTTGGCTAAGTGAATAAGGCTTTAATTATTAATTCAAATTCTATTAAATACTGCAGGGCTAAGTGAATAAGTTTTCCTGAAATGGCTGAGTCCTATCTTCATTAAACTCGACGCTACGAGACCGAGATTCTTCTAACTAGCGGGTGAGTTTTACGGCGTGACTGGTGTTCCCGCGTTTTAAAGAGATGTCTATCACGTTGGCGCGTGCTCCCTCGTGCGGTGTGTTGACCTTTTGTTTGATTCCTGTCCTGACCTTAACATTTTTGGCCCAGTGTGGTGAGAAACTCATCTCAAGACCACCTTCGATTTACATGCTGGCCTATTTCGGTGAGCAATTCTCGCATTGGACCATGAAATTTGGAAATTAATCGGAAATTAATAGCTATAATGGGAATGGTAGGGGTTCCTAATTACAGTTTGTATCAATATCAGTCAAAATTAAGTACTCTTTAAGTGTTCGACTGGTCTATATTATTTTTAATTGATTCCCATTGGTGAGGTTGTTTAAGGTAGTCATCGTATCTTGTATTTCAATGCTCCAATGGGTATGACTCCTAATGTATGGAGTGAGCCCTATACTTATTACAAGTATTGATTTGTCTTTAAAATTTTCGAGAATGACGAGAATTATTTTCGTCGTTTGAATAGTTGCCTATCATACGCATCTTCGTAAGTTCACCCTGCTTTTAAGAGGTAGGAGGGCGTAGAAGACGTTGGCGCAGGGTGGGGTATTCAATTAGATTGCTATGCACTTGATCAAGGTAATGCCCCTTGTTAGCAAAATTCAGTTTTATATCGGTCATTCACATCGTCGTTACCTGAGTCAAATTATCTTTAAAAAAAACTCGGGAAATCATTATATAAATGAGTTGGTGCTTGCGGGTCGTTTTATTAATATATTCAGTACCATTGACTTCACGTTAGTTAGAAGCTTGTTGTCAAACGCTGATTAATTCTTGATAATGAATGTATACTGCAGTGAATATTTTGGTATCCGGTATTTTAGCACATTTATACTTAGGTAAAACCTTAATTTCCTACTTTTGCTTGAGAAGTTGCTCGAAATTTTCAAAATTTGATGAATTTTCCGCATTTAAATGACTGTTGCATATATTCAACATCATTATCCACCTTCATTTCAACGCATGGACGCCTAAGTTGATGACCAGAGTAACATGGGTCACAGGTCTGGAAGACGGTAGCAGGAAAAGGGAGGCCAGTATTTTATCAATTCATTAAATCGCTATGCTTAATCGCCATTTTGCAACCATTTGCATTAATATTTATCCTAAAGGCTTAATTTCAAACAATTCTTTAGTAGTCTGGTGTAATTATTCCATAATATTACACAAATCACCCAATTAAGGACGTAGACTCAGCCGCAATCTACAGATTGCTTCGCCTTCCGGATGGTCATCGTGTTCTCACTCATTTCTTATCTAGAATATTCCTTAGTTGAATAAGTGACCGCTCTGACCTAAAAAGGAAGATTGCTTTAAGATTTTATCACGATCAAAAAACATAATCTGGGGTTATTATTGATAACCTCTAAGACTTTCGGAACCTTTACTTAGAAACGCCAGCCTGAGGATCGATCAAAATAAACTATAATTAAATTATATTAGGTTTTTACAAAATTTCAATTAACAATATCAACCAAAATCTCTCTGGAATCATGAGGCCACTCCGCCCAATCCTCGTGACTTTGTCACCTGCTCCATCACCGGCTCATTCTAGATACGCGAGTCCACTCCGCCATCCAAGAAGTTACTGCCTGTACCTTTTTCGGTGCGCCTCATTTGCAGGTAAACTCCCAGCGCTCCCAGCCAAACGACATCGCGAGAGTGGCGCCTTGCAATAGCCCGTATTGGAACCAAGGTCACCAATTTCCAAAGTGCCTTCCAACCGGGCATCTTGAGCTAAATAACCTAATAATATGTGATATTATAATGAATATGGCAAAGCTTTATATTATGCCGAGGCACTCTACTTATGGTTTACTCACAGGAAATGGCAAGTAATATGTACCCATATTTGAAGCAAATATGGTGTAGGTATGTGTCGTTGTTGGTATTTCTCGATTGCACCCCAATTAACAGGTAAATACGCTTCAACACACTAATAAGATGAGATGATAAGTTTGCCTAGTTTATTATCTTGCTGTAGAATACAATTTTATAAATAAAAATACTCCATTTTGGAAACCATAGATGACAATATTCTTCCCAATTCCTAACCCCAAGGTCTCGGATTCGAATCCCAATCACTAGTATGAGTGTGATTCAAATTATAGTGGATCCGCCCATAGAAAACCTAGTGATATTCGAAGGCGGAATCCCATCGACTAATGCACCGCCATGAGTGCCGGGACTCAAAAGGGTAGTAGTCGTAGTTACACTAACTTTAGGGTATAGTGTAATGCATGTTGGTGAATACTCACCCCCTGCCACACACCCCTGAGGTGGCTTGCAGGGTATTTTGTAGATGTAGATGTAGATGTAAAAAGAAACCCAATAGAACTGGAATAAAATGCCGGACTTTTATATAAACAGCAGAAGCGTATAACTGAATGAGGAAAAACTGAAGTAGAGGAATATTATGAGGGTTGAATACTTAAAGGGTTGCAATTTTTAGAGCAAAAAGTTAAAATTTTTTATGTTTAGAATTTTTGAGTTAAAGTAAATTGAATTTAAAAAATATCGAAAAATAGAAGAAAATTGATAGTAGTATTAACAATATTGGTTGAAAAAGAATGTTACATGACTAATATAGAGGAACTGAAACTTTCCACTGTTATGTAGGTACACAAGACTAACCGAAATGAAAAACAGTAGCGTATGATGATTTAAAGCGTGACCGCCGACTCAGGGAACAGCTCTGAGGAAGGAAATAAAAAGGCTGCGATTGTTGTGATGAAATGGAGAATGGTAATATTGATGAATTCAAAGTGAATCACAGCTTTGGACTAAAAAAGGGAACTTGTTAAATGATGAGATAATTTCACATGCGATGTCTCAGATTGTGGTAGTAATAAGGTTAACAATAATTTCCGATTCATGTTAAGAAAATGATTACTTTAGACTGAAATAATGGAGGGTGTGTGGTAAAGAAATGACGACACAGGCATAGATTAGGTAATAGAGTAAAGAGTTCTAAAAGGATACGGATTTGTGTGTTGTGGGACTGAAGGATATTTAGGGCTATGGAGTAGCGCGCTCCGGGACGTGGCGGCACATGGTGGCCGTTGACTGCAAAAATTAGTCATTACACGCATCGCGAACTTGGAATCAGTGTTAGCGTGGAAGGAAATCTCTGATGTGACATGAGCTACGACTTATTCAAGAGAAAGCATTCGGGAGTCACGTGTAAGAGCATGAAAAGGTGTAAAACCGAGAAATTCCGCGCACTTCCCTCGTATACATATACGCACGCCTCAGTTCCCCGAGTTGGATTTTGTCATTTCGTCTCTCTCTGTCGTTTCCTCCACCCTCCTCCTCTCTTTTCGAAACCCGGAAATTACGTGTCAGTCCTGGGCGCATGTTCATTCCACTACGAGGTCGACGTAAATTCCTCGCGATCAGACTTAAGCAAACAGTAGGTACACCTCTCCATTCCACGTCTCAGCTGATTTTCGGTGGAAAGTATTTTGAGGCAACCGGGCATCCTTTTGAGAGAATCCCTCGTCCAAAAATAACGGGGCGAGTTTGGCCGAGTTCTCCCAGCGGTTCCAGCGAATCTGACACGTCTGTCTGAGTCAGTCCCGTTTTTCGCTTGCCAAGATGCCGCCCCTTGTGCGAAGAACAGCCATGGCTCGGTCCTGGGCCAAACGACCCTACCTCTCGGGCCCCCGATGCCTGCTGGCTCCAACCACACCTTCTTCCCAGACACCCGGCCCCACATCCCTATCGGTATCCTCCTAGGACTCCTTAATGAAGAGTTAACCGTTTAAGATAATTCTTTCTTTGTAAAGCGGGTATAAACTTAGAGTGAGCACAGTTTTCAGGAGTCCCGTTCAAAAGGCGTGAACGTAAACTTCAGTGGTGAAGATAAAGCCAGAAGACGTTATTGCTAATCTCTTATTCGCTAGCTACTTCATATTTTACAAATAAATTGTGCAACTATATATATTAAGTAAATAAACGAAAATCTGATTGAATGGGTATTGATTGACAAAACTAAGGATCAAGTTACGAGCTATGCTGAACTTGCATCTGAAGACTATTTTGGGTTTTAGCTTTTTTGTGATCCACTGATTTTTCATATTTGTTATCGTTTCTTCCTAATAAATTCGTGATAGAACGTAATAATCTGCACGCGTCTTATGATCTATTAATGTCTATAAGCTACTAGCCCTGAAAATACGGAGTATACCCCTTGAAATCAGCACAAATCGAGGTCGTGTGTTTTTCTTTAAAAAGTGAATACGGATGCGTAAACTCCACCCCATGGATTTAATTTGCATTTCACAAGAGCCTTTTTTTCCCCAGAATAATGTGCTATTTTTACCTTCCCGGTTGGTACAGCTCGGCTCCATGCCATGGAGATACCGTGGATAAGAGTTTGTCTTTTATTAGTCACAACTAGTTGGTTACAACTACTGCAGTTTAATTTAAGTACTTTTATTAGTCGATTGTATTGATTGGCATTGTAAACCTGACAGGCATGTGGTAAAACTTCAGTGAGTGGGAGTTTAATCGAGAATGCACTCCGTTGCGGAAGTTTTGCGACAATATTATTGGCGTTTATGAGGGTATCATCAGTGAGCCATTTGCAAGTTTAAGCGATCGTGTTGCCCAATATGCATTTTAAAAAATTCACCACCATCTACCGCTATTCAGCTTTTATCACTGCGGGCAAATGATAATGGCTCGCCCCGCAATTGATTCTCTTCGCCGCCCTAGCTTCGAGTCCCACGCGCCCGCTGCAAACTGCTCCCTTCCGATCGCACATCTATTTCTCGTTTTTATGGTTGGCGCGGCGGGCGTCGCCGGAGACAGCGGACCATAGACGGATGGCCTCTAAGGCATAAGGGCTTTCGTCGCTGATTTTTAACGCGGATGAAACCGGTAGCTAAAATTATCTCGGATTCCCCGTTGCAGTAGTCGAACTCTATATCTCTCTCTTCTCTCTTAGAGATTTATTGGCCTCTCCTGTGTTGTTTCAGCGGTCGAATTAATGACTGGTAGCCGCCCGGGATTGCGTTCCAGTCATGCCTCTCCTTTATTTCCATCCTTCGCGGTAGATTTATCGGACGTTCTGTTTTTACCTGCCCGCCTCACCTCGTCTGGATCTTCGCTCCGGCGGCCCACCTACCCACAGGCGGCCCCTGCTCTTTCCGCCACCCCTGCCGGCCGCTGAAGGCACCTCCCTCCGACCGTCATAAGGATTCCTACAATCCACGAAAAAGGATTGGTTTATTTCCGTCCCCTCCCGCGATCTCTCTCGCTTTTCCCTCATATCCCACCTCATTTATCAGCGTCCGTCACCCACACACTCTGCCCTCTTTCCTCTCTCTCTCTCTCTCTCTCTCTCTCCTTCCTACCGTTCGCTTTCACTTCCTTCCTATTTTTATTTCAATTTTCCCAAGTCTCCACTTTTAGGGTTCCCCATTTGTCTACTTCCCTCCATCGTTTACATTCGGTTCTCACGAATTCCGCGCATGTTTCAGTCATCTCTCGTCTCGAGGGAATTTTCACCGTATTTTCTCGTTCACTACCCTCATTACCCACTGAGATATCGATGGGATTCGTTACTTTATCGGTTTACCAGCGCTTACAATCCGTCAAAATTATCTTAATAGCGTCTTAACGAGGAATAAACAATTTTAACTCGAGAATTTTTGCCATACCAATAGACCATGCTATTTGTGGTATTGCAGGGGGAGAAAAAAGAATATAAGGTGCTTACATTTTACGTGCGGAGGATCGGCGGTTATGCCTGTGAAATTTTTACCACTCTCTTCTCACTTAAAAATGAAGTTCATTCCGTCTGCGTCAATAAATCTGAAAGGAAAACACTTTTACAGTATATTTAAGTTTGTAATCATTTTTAGTCAAATTAGTAGTAAACGAAATTTAACTACCATCAATTTGGAAAACCGGGTAGTTGGTTTTATGTGCAGTCTCGGTAACAGTTGCTATTTTTAAAAATTGTATTAGCAATGCTCACCCAAATGTTAAGACCACACGTTAACCTTGAAAACTACATAGCAGGTCTGAAATTTAATTTTAAAATTGTTATTTCTTATTCTATTTGATGCAACGATGTTTAAATATAATAAAACTATACCTCTCACTTCTCCATTTACCAGGCTTTTTCGTCCATATGCTCCTTTACGAACGTTTAATGAAATTAATTTTCCCCTCCCGTGTGCACGATTAAAGGTAGAGTCGTCTCAGCTTCCACTGGCGCCCGCGGAGCACGACGCAGATGTGAACTGCTCTCCTTAATCGCCCTCCACCTTCCTTCCTTCCTACCTCCTTCATTTCCGAGATCACCAAAGGCCTTCCTCCTCTCGCCCTCCTCTCACCAACCTCTTTCCTTAGCACTCAACCCCTCGCGTCTGCTAATCCTCCCTTCACATCTATTTATTTCTTCCCTTTTGTTTCTCTCCATCGTTTGTACTCCATTCCGTTTTCCTTAATCCTCCTCTTATCCATCTTCCTGCTCCCCGACAGGCCCCTCCCTCCTGCCTCACTTTCCTCTGGAATTCGCACCTCCGTTTCTCTCTCTCTCTTTGCTAAAACTCCCTCCTCCCCCACTCTTTTTGCCCTTTCCCGAAACTTGAGTAGTGGAGAGGAGAAGGGGGGAGGGGGAGTGAGGAAAAGGGAAAAGTGGAGACCCTTTTTCGTCCTTCCATCCGCTGTCGCGATAAATGCCTTCTCCGGGTCCTTAGAAAACGACGCAAGACCTGCTCGATTCACTTAAGGAACGCTCAACTCAGGGTAATTATTATTGTCGCGCGAGCAGTGGAAGACTGCGTCTCGAGGTAAAATAATTTAGCTGGATAAGGGTCTTTTTTTTTTAACTTTTTCACTCGAAACCAAAATCGAAACTTTTTCCCAGAAAAGAGAAGTTTTGGCGATAATTGTACTTTATCTCTTTGAATAGTAAATTGCTTTGCGAAGTGCCCTACTTTTCCTCTAATACCGATTAATATTTACAAATGGACGAAATATTGTACAATTGCCGAAAATTTATGTTCAAGCAGGAACATTTCCTTTAGCAACACAGCATTCCACGGCCTCACTAACGACATTTTCCCAAGATCAATGGGCATTTGGGGACTAGGTACCTACTCAAGATTTTTTGCCATAATCTGGATCATCAGTGGTAGAAAAGTCGCGTTCATTCCGTTGTGCTTTGGTAATGTAACATATAATAGCTATGGTATGACGAACTTCATTCACAAAAACATTATTTTTTGCCACGGAGCACGCAGTAAAAGCATAGCAAAAATCTTTGAATTTCATGTAGTTATCGGAGTGGTGAGTTCTTCTCGATTTTCCCACCGGGTTAGGCTCTCCATGATCGCTGACGTTTCGGCAGGAGAGTTTCCTGCCAATATCAAGGCTCTGGAGCCTTGATATTGGCAGGAAAGTTTCTGGAGACGTAAAAATGGCAGAAAAGGCTCTGGAGCGTTGATAATGGCAGGAAAGTCATCTGCCAAAACGTCGGCAATCATGGAGAGCCTAACCCGGTGGGAAACCCGAGAAAAACTCATCAGTATCATTCGCTGGGAAAGCCTGAAATCATACATAGCTATCGGAGGCTTTTGTAAGTTTGGTGGAAATGGTGATTAATGACACATTTTTCTCATGTACTATACTTTTTTATGCGTATTACGTCGAATTAAGCAAATATTGCATTACAATTCAATGACATATATGTGCCTGATGCGGTGATGCATTGATGAACTTCATGCTAAAATTAATACGTTCTAATGGAAATTACAAACACAATTTCACTCATTAAAATTGGAATTCCTTTAATTATAGCCCGCCACTGTAACCCATTCTAAATTTTGTATTAAATAAACTGAATATACATTTTTTGAGTGAAATTTGAAAGCTCTGTCCCCGATATAGTGACGGGTATGCTCTGCTGCTCTCCTTTTTAATGTTACGCTCTTCTAAAAGGGGCCCGATTCCAAAATGAGTCAAACGAAGCCTGATTTTTCATTTTGCCCGACTCGTTGGAAAGTGCGATCGCGTGGCAATTCTAATCTATTCGGCACCTTGGGAAGGAGACGCGAGTTGCGGCTGCGGCACTTGAGTGTGCAAGAATGAAAAGATTTACGATCTCGCCGCGCTGAGTTCCCTGACCCCTACATCGATTCCCTCGGCCGCTGAAAAAGTAAACCGCGGTTTATTTTTTGTTTCTATCCAGCATTCGTGCGCTCGGTACTCTATTTTACTAAGCTGAGCAGGATTCTAATATATACTCTCCATTATATTCCAAAAGTGTCTGTCCCCTGAAATGTCATACGATTCGTGCTATTGATGTAAAAATATGGATATTATGGAAAAAAGAACTCACTTTTTGTATGGTTCAGGTAAACATTTTCTACCATTTACTTAATCTTTTGCACAGGCACACTTCATTATATTTCTGTAGATGGATTCTGTTGCCAGGTATTTTTAATAAAAATCGTTTGAAGGATACTTAATCTGTTAGTAATCCGGAAATATTTCTTGCATCGTGGACGAATTTTTCTCGTTATTGGCGACCTGTTACAATGTAGTATTTTGATGCCTTACGTCACATCTGATATTTACATTGTATCGCGCTAAGTATAATTATCCGTGGCCTCATATTTGGGAATGTTTGGAGAAAGATTTAAAATTAATCATTTGTAAGTATTAATAAAATAAATAGGTTGCAGGAGAAACCGTGGAATCAGGAATGAGTCAGTGAAAATGAGGACGTGTCAGAAATGTAATAACTTGTGTCATCTCGAATTAGCCAGTTCATCGAAATTCAATGTTTTTTTATTGAGTAATAAGTAGCTGAGGACTCAAAACCCAGTTTTCATTTGTAGAATGATCATTTATTTTCAGCAATCAAACCTTTATTGAGATCGCCTCTTTTTTTCATGAGTTATGTTCTAGACCTCTTCCCTTGGACTACAACCTTGTGGTGGTGGAAGAGCTTGCGTTCTCCGATAACCCTTAGAGCTGCACTGGAGGGAGTAATGCTCCTGGTAGGGTCATCCATGCCAGATTGGTCGAAGGTTAGGAAGCAGACGAATGGTAGTCCGCGCAGCGTCTGTACTTTAGTGAGGCGGCTGCAAAAGGCGTCGGACCCCAGTGGGGCGGCATCTGAAGTGATGGTGTCACGTTAGAAACACTATTGAGTAAGGCCACGGAATACTATCTCAATTAAAACAAAAACCTTGAATTATGGACAGTTTTCAAAGGATAATGAATCCTGGAAACTACGGGACTCGGCCCAGAGAGCCGGTTGTCGTTGTCGAGGCCCGGCAGCGGTGGGAGCAAGGCCCCTGCGGTCGTCATCACACGAAATCCTTGCTCAGACGAAGTAGCAGCAGCGGAATAGAAGATAAAGAAGAGGAACGAAACAATCAGAATAGGCACATGGATTGTTAGGACTATGCTGAGGGCGGGGAAGCTAGAGAATATAAAGCAAGAAATGGAGAGGGTAGGTGTAGACAACATGCGTCTGGGTGAAGTAAGATGGAAGGACGATGGGGACTACTGGAGCGATGACTATAGATTAATTTATAGTGGAGGGAATGAAAGTCAGCGCGGTGCTGCATTCGTAATGAATAGGAAACTACTGTCCGTTGCAAAATTCTGTCACCCGAGTTTGAAGACGAATATCTCATAGATGGCTCAATCGATTTTAAACTGAAGTACATCACATTAAAGCTTGTTTATTTCTGCGTTTATTGATGGTGGACAAAACTATTTACCGTTTATATTTATTTCAGTGTGTGCTTAAAAACAGAATTTTAGCGCATTTTTCCGGGTACCGGACGGATGCATCTCATTTACGGCTTCGTAATAACAACACGGATCAAGATATCGAAATTTCCTTTTCAAATATTGTAGCAAAGATTTGTCTTAACAATTATACGAAGTTTCATATTATTTAATGCATTATTATTTTAGTTATAGGTGCAAATGCACGGATCCGTTATTTTCCGTTCCGCGCATCCCTGAAAACCGCCGTTTGGACCTTATTCAAGCTCTCGAGTTCATCATCATGAATCTACTTATAAAATCTTGAAGGAATTCGTTGGTTAATCAATATAGATTAACATTTATTTTCGAAAAAGAGGTGTAGGTAGAAAAGTGGTGTATGCAGAACAGGTAAGTGATAGGATAATAGTCGTGGAACTAAAAGCAGAACCAACGAATTTAGTTATAATCCAGGTTTATATGCCTACCTCTAATCATAAAGAGGAGGAGGTAGATGGGGTGTACGATCAGCTAGAGGAAATAATTGGTAGGATACCAGGAAGTAAGCACCTGGTAGTAATGGGGGATTGGAACGCGGTGGTGGGTGAAGGAAGAGATGGGCGGGAGGTGGGTGATTACGGGCTAGGAAGGAGAAACGACCGGGGCGAGAAAGCTGTGGAGTTTTGCCGTAGAAATAACCTAGTAATTAAAAATACATGGTTCAGACATTATCCTCGACGTAGGTACACTTGGGCGGGAACGCGAGATGCTGTAGCGGTGATGAGGACGCTATAGCAGAAACTCCTATGGTAGAATATAATACTATAGTAGAAAGTACTATAGTACTATAATATATATACTATAGTAGAAAGAAACCTAGAGTATGGGCAGGATGTTTTTGCATGCTTCTTAGATTTCGAGAAGGCATTTGATCGGGTGGAATGGACGAAAGTAATGGGAGTGTTGAGGAAATTAGGGGTCGATTGGAGGAACAGGCGTCTGAAACCGAATTTGTGCATGAACCAGACGGCGCAGCCAATGGAGAATCGGGATGAGCCACGATAGGACGGGGAGTGCGGCATGAATGCCCACTATCACCGTTGCTTTTTAACGTGTATTCAGAAGAAATGGTAAGGGAGGCTTGGGGGATGAGAAGGTAGGAATAAAGGTTGGAGGGGAGCTGATAAAATCAGTGAGATTTGCAGATGATCAGGCATTTATTAGTCAGCCTGCCAAGGGTTTACAGTCAATGGTGAATGCGTTAGAGGTGCAGTGCGAAAAGTATGGGATGAAGATCAACCACAATAAAACGAAAGTAATGAGATTTTCTAGAAGTAAGAAGGCGGGGCTGAATATAAGGGTGGGAGAGCAGAAGATAGAGCAGGTCGAGCAGTTTACGTATCTGGGGGCCGATTCTATAACTTGGCTGACGTTCGATCGTTAGGGATCCGTTCACCTTCGGTCGAGCTCAATTTATTCGAGTGATGACCAACGAGCGATTCTATAAGGGCGATCGTTCAGCAGAACGTCGAACGTTGCGGCGTTGTCGGATTTACAGCATAGTTCGCACTTGTTTCTCTTCTACGCATGCGCAATGAGCTGACATTGGAGTGAATGCACTTGTTTTGAATAATTTTGAAAAATATTAATTTAAATAAGCATTGAAATGTCTGAATAATTGAACATTACTTCCTCACGAGTACTATAAACACCCTAAATGCGTTCTCATTGGATTAATTATTTCCTAATTACTTGTCATTCTATGACTTCTACGGATGTAATGTCGTCTGCTTAGATTGACATAGACGTCTGCTTGAGTTGCCTCTTATCTTTCAATTACACTCCAATCGTCTTTACTGGATTCTGAAACACTATATATTTCAGACAGGTGATCAAAATTTACAAGCTTATCATCAGCAAAATTCTAAAAAATATGTATTTCAATGACATCGGTCTCCTTTCGTTCGAAACATTTCGTATTCCACTACAAATACAACGCTTTCTCTCGTAAAAGAACCTTGTCGCGGATTAAAAGATAAATATTAGTTATCTAAATAATGAAGACAGAAATTGACATTTTCCACTGACAGACCAGTGCATTTTTATTAGTGGAAAATTTCAATTTCTGCCTTTACTATGTAGACAGTCCACGACATCTCGGCTGAAACTTCTCGTCATCTAAATAAATTAACGCTCTATGGTTCACTTCAAAGATAATGTTCCAAAACAACACTCAGACGTATATATGTCACCTTGGTATATAACTTCGGACATGAATTGATTAGGATATTCATTGATACTTAAATACTATCATCTAGCTAGTTCCCATAATTAACGTACTACTCAACCTTCAATACCATTTAAACACAACCTTCTTCCCATCAAATCGAATAGAAATACTATATAACTCACTTTTACAAGACCGGTCACCGTCTGTCAAGAGCTTACATGCAGCATATATGATTACCTACCTTGAGATATACAATTAGCAGCTTTTAATCACTTCCACTATTTCTCCAGGCACACACAGCAGAACTCAAATAGAGGAACAATACTTGCTAATTACATCACGTCGAGTAAATGAAAAGATAAATTTTGAGATGGCAAAATTTACTGAACGAAGCATAATGAAACAAGATACATTGCATAAGTAGACAAAACAATCATCATCACTTGGACGTAAACAACTACACTCACAATTTATGATACTCTAAAATAAAACAGTAATCCCTGCCCAGATCAAATCAAAATGCCTATTGCTAATTAGTCATTACCTGCCTTACACGCAAAGGGATTAATTATTTCAACAAAATCACATTGAACACAACAATGCAATGAAATAATAAGATGACACTTGGGGTGCCACAATTCCCTGAATGAAGAATAATTAAACACTACACTGTTTATCCTTTCACTGAGACCTAAAGAACCACATTTACAAGTCAAGAGATATTTACGAGTCACCAAATTCAATTTACATAGATTACACGTCTTAATTTAGTCAATATGTGAAAACAACGAAATGATTGCTGTTACGTCTTCTCCAACACTTACTACGTATTTGTAACATTTGTAATACCATTTCTGTCATAACACATTATTTAAAGAGAACAAGTCTAGCTAATTAACGTAAATATATCACCACTTAGACACACGCAATCCAGCGCAGAACATAAATAACAATTGTCACCACTGGCATGTCTCAATGTACACAGTCTAAACACTCGATAAACCTTCGTTTAAAAGTTATCACAAAAAATGACACGGTTGTTTCTTGTAAATCGAAACCTTAGTGATGCAAACTTCATTTAAAACTTTAAATTAAATGCTCCACTGGGATAATTTTCTTTAAATCGCCACAGCTAAAAACACAACACAAGACGTCCGTTCGAAACTATCTTCCAATATAACGACACACAGCATTCTATACCACAATTCACATTTGAAGTCCAAGAATAATATGTTTTAAGTGATTTGTAGCTCACAGAATACATCACACTGCGATACTTCTTCAAATATCATTCAAATGAAAAACCAAAACAAACTGTTCTTCGATCGACCATGGCCGCTTCGACAAGTATTTTGACGTCGAAGCCAAGGAGTCGTGCGTGAGGCAAAAAACGTTCGAACGTGAGTTATAGAATCGCGATCGGCAATTGTTCTCGATAGAATTCCCATAATCCAGCGGGAATGACTCTTTAACGATCGAACGTAAAGTTATGGAATCGGCCCCCTGGGTAGTATTTTGGGGGAGAATGGGTTTAGTGATAAGGACATCAGATGCAGAATTGCGCCAGCTAAAGAAGCATTTTCGAAGAGAAGGGAATTGCTGAGGGGGGGGGGAGGGTCTGATAAGAGACTTAAAGAAGAGGCTGGTGAAAACTTTAATATGGAGCGTGGCGCTATATGGGTCGGAAACTTGGTCATTGCGAATGGAAGATGTGCGTAGATTTGAGGCGTTTGAGATGTGGGTTTGGAGAAGGATGGAGAAGGTGAGGTGGATGGCGAGGAAGACGAACGAGGAGGTATTGGATATGGTTGGAGAGGATTAGAAAGCTTGTGGCGGAGGTTCGGAGAAGGCAGAAGAGACGGATGGAGGAGGTTTTGAGAAGAGAGTGTATGTTGAAGAGAGTGGTAGAGGTGAGAACACTGGGGAAGCATGGGAGAGGAAGGAAGAGGATAGGAATTCTGGACGAAATAAGAAGGGGTAGAAGATATGAAGAATTGAAGAGGGATCTAATAACGGGCCATAATTAGGAGGGAAAGCGAGAAGATGTCTATGAGGCTAGGATGCTGAATGGGGACTGTCTAAGAACCTACCTATCAGCTGGTAGAATACTTAAATGAATGAATTAATGTTCTTTACAGGTATGTAATTGGATGCAGATACTGTAATAATCCGTTGTATTCTGTGATGGATTTCCTCTTGCTATTTCTTTGTTCTGATAATTGGGACATGTTTGAGATTACCGTTAGTTATCGCCGCTTGCTCAGAAAAGACCAGAGAGACGTGTAGAACAATAATTCGGATCGGTTTTAATAATCAAAGACACTTAGATCCATTGTATTTTTAATGAAGTTGATACTGCTCTAACGGTCAATATTGAAAAATTCATCCAACTTGTCTACTGCGCGAAATTTGCCCAGTTACTTGTTAAAGTTTATGATATTTAATAATTTATTTTTGTTTTACGTGTGTTTAGATGAATTATTAAGGGGCTGAGATAGTGGACAGGTAGAATGATAACGTCACGAATCACGTGACCGCATGAATTGTGGGAAGCAGCCAATTCGTGAATGCTGTAGTAAGTGGTGGCTAAGATCATTTGAGCTATGGATTAATGATATTTAAGTTAATTTTTAAGATTTTACGTGTTTTCTTAAAATTCCTTCGACTGAAATATCTTCAATCGTGTTTTCTCTTCTTCGACCATGTTTGTTTTTAAGTATTGTATTCGACGCATAGTAGCAAAGACATCAGGAGGAGAAAAATACTAGCGAAGGAAGCGTTCAATAACAGAAGGGAGCTGATGACGGGGACCTTAAGTAAGGATGTAAAAAAGAGGCTGGTGGAGAGCTTGATATGGAGTGTGGCCCTGCATGGGGCAGAAACGTGGACCTTGAGAAAGGAAGATGAAAATAGGCTGGAGGTGTTCGAGATGTGGGTGGGAGGAGGATGGAGAAGGTGCTTTGGACGGAAAGGAAGATAAATGAGGAAGTGCTTGACATGGTGGGTGAGGAGTGGAAACTTATGGATGAGATTAGGGGAAGGCAGGGTAGGTGGCTAGAAGGGGTAATGAGGGGTGATGGTTTGCTGAAGGCTGTGATTGAGGGAAGGATGTTGGGCCAGCGGGGAAGGGGAAGGAGAATATGTCTCATGGACAGGATGAAGAAAGGTAGGGCTTACGCTGAGATGAAGAAAAAATTATAGAGGTAGATAAGGAACTGCACGTGTACGAGACGGGTGTATTTTCTCTGACTTTCATCATATGATGATGATAATCCGACGCAGGTATGCCGTACTGGCGCCTTCTCTTCGCGGCGTTGCCTGTTTCTGTGTCGACTACGCTCTGTGGCGCGCTGCAGCCGAACACAAGTGTCTGTGGCCGGCCATCCACGAACCGTTTGCCTCGATTCCTCCTCCTCTGCACTCCTTTTTTATGTCTCATTCTCCCTCCCACACCCCTCCTTGTGGTTCCATCCGTGTCCTTATGGGAGTGAAGCACGCCATTACCCCCACTCCTATCGCCAAACCAACGAGCGCAGGTTTTCCGCTGCGCTGGTCGTCGTCCATTCATGCGAACCGATGTTTGCTCTCGTTATACGCTCTCTCTCTCTCTCTCTGCTCAACAGCTGTCGTCGCTCCTTCGGGACAATCGCGGGAGAGAAAGAGAGCAGTATTGGTGTTCCCTCTCTCTCTCTCCCCTCTCTCAGGGCCCTCTTGTCTCGGTCCGACAAACCCCCTTTGCTCCGCATTTCGAATCGACGTCCCCCATATTGCCCGCCCTCTCTCGCTAGTCGATATTGGCGGTTCCTGATGCGTCCCTTTGCCGTTCATGCATTCATCCCTATCTAGCACTTGGATCACCATATCGATCCACTTCTCTCGCCATGCGTATGTACCTATTGAGCCCCGCTTGTGCTCGTTGTGTCATTGGCACAGTTCCGTGTTCTTTCTGCATCGATTGGGCTAATATCTATTCGCCAATGAGCTTAAATCTGCTTAATCTATGGACTTTCCTTTTAACTTGATGGCACTGTCCCGAGGATCTATGGTCAGGGGTTTTAATGTGTAAAATTCGTCGTTTATGTGGAAACTTGTGCTCCATGTCCATCCGCACTTTATTTGGAAATTTGATACGTTAAATGTACCCATTGAAAATTTTTCTTAAACAGAGCGTTACGCATAGCAATATTTAACGTTATAAAGGCATATTCTACCTGCTAATGTGGAAATATCTGTATCAAATGTAAACATTGCTGTCAAAAGTACATGGTCTTACTCGATAGTTGGTTTCGTTGGTGGCAGAAAAGTTTTTTGTAAATCTTTGTCCGAATGTAAAGTGAATTTCCCCACTTAGTAGTTCTTTTTTTACCCTGTTGACTATTCCTCATGAATTTTTTTTTGATAGAATGGAAGAAAGCTCGGAATTTGAGGACGCTGTTCATATAGTATGCTAAGGAATACCATCTCCAAATCGGGCCTATTAACACATAACTAAGACACTCTACCTACTGAGTAACAGTATCACTACTATGTTTTATTCGCAAGCTCTTGAAAGGTCGGTGAATATAACTTCCTGATCTCACTTTGGCATGTGTAAATTATTGAGTTTTCCACCAAAGGGCTCATGAAGCTTAATAGCACAAGGCTGGAAGGTTAAATTTTGGTTTGCAAAAGAGCCAGTCCCGTTAACTCGGGAGAAAAGCTTTTCAAGTGATGAGACAGAATATCGAACTCCATCCAAGTCCAGTCACTTCGATGCTCGGAATGCGGTTTATCAGCCAACACCCTTTTCATGTCGTAAGGTGTCCTTCATAGAGCTATGGAATGAGAAATGCCGTTTTCGGCATTTCTCGTTGGTTTTATAATATTATTTGTTTAATAAATTTATATTAGTGGTTGCATTTTAAAGTGCTAATAAAAAGATCATTGTGGGACCACAAAGGTAAACGTTTTTAATTTTCATTTAAAAAGTGGTAAAATAAGGAGTGCTAAATAAATACTAATCACGATATTTTCGATTTTTAATTAACTATACCGTCCTCCAAACCTCAGAATTTGACTTATTCATGTTCCATAATTTGCCTTGTTTTTCCGAACTCCCTTCGTTGTAATTCCCAGGCATTCCCGTGCAATAGGCATTTTGAAGCTACACCTCTCCTGTGAGTTGACTTTTCCTCCCTCAAGGTCGTTCTATATGTAACAAGGGTTGAAGGACCTCGGTGTCCCTCCTCTACTACTACTACTCTTCCCGTTCTCGCTCAACTCCTCGCAGTAAGTGTATTGTCTTCAAAGGTTTCCGGAATCAGTTGAATGGCTTACCCACGTCATTTTCCTTTTATTATGGAGAAGGGGGATAATGTCGGCTTTAAATGGGACGAAAAATAATTCTAGGAGTTGGGGGTGACACTTTGCCGACGCGTGTCACCGATCGCCTCCCCTTTACGCTCTTTCCTCCCTCTCCACTCCACCCCTTTTCAACCCACCCCCCTCACTGTAATTCTTTTTTTATTTTTTGGAGTACTTGTATTGTCTCGCCCTCGCCCATGTTTTTATTCGCTGCAGGAGTTCCGCGTCACGGGCCATGGGATGTGGGCTTTTATTTCCTAACTTGCTAACATTCGGGTGGGTAATCATGCGAAGAACTTTCAGTTGCACAAGTGGTTGAATTGAAAGTGCAAAATGATTCAAAGGGTGTGCACTTCCGAGAGAACCGAGCTGAAATTGAGTTTTTTTGTCTACAGACAATCTAAATTCGTGGCATACGGTCTTTCTGGAAGTCGTAAATTTGGGTAGAAAATTCGTATAGCTAAAGTGGTGCGGTAAACAGCATGTGGTGCGTAGTCTGGGAGTGATCAAGATTTCCCCTTACATGTGTGATCAGTAACCTGCTGTGATTGTCATTGAATCTATCCATTTTCTATGAAATATCAACAGATACCCCTGATGATTACCAACTCTAGTACTCTATCTTAAATTACTAAATTGTTGAAGCAGGAACTTCAAACTTTGATCAACAAATATTTATACTCCTAAATATTTAAAATTTTTAAATACATTATTTTGCATCACTGTAACGAACAACATTATTTATTTTTTCAGCACAGATATAACGTGCAGAAGGCATTAAATTTTGTTTTTTTTTCTAGAAAGAAATGCTCTCAAAATGAAATCATCTGTAAATCGAAGCTCATAGCGTAGAATGTGAACCCATAAAATTGATAGCCATTTGTCCTATGATATATTTATTTAAAGCCCTAGATGCTTTCCTAGTCACTAAACGCGTGGTATACCCATGAACTGCGATTCCTCGTCAAAAAGTTTATTTATTCACCCTCTGTCGGTCAGTCGGCAGTTACGCATTGTTTGGAAGTATTTATAAATTAAATAACATCTGTCATTGATATTTACAAAAACCTTCTATGCTCACGTATCGATATTGCTTTTTTCATTTCAAATGTTAGCAATTTCTCTTTCGTGTCCTTCTTATTATATACCCTCGTCATTCTCTCCCGAAGACAAAGGTGTGTGTGTGTGTGTTTGTGTGTGTGTGTGTGTAATATATATATATATATATATATATCACTGGATACAGCGTGGACCTATCGGAGCATCCACGCCGGCGCAATCCTTCAATCAAACATGGAAAGTGAACCCACTTTTTTTTCGTCTTGTAATCATCGGCCGTCCGACCCGTTCGTGCAAATATACATTCTCCACGGTCCCTCTTTCCCTATTTATGGGGAGTGGGCTGGGGGTAGGAAGGGGGAGGGCGTGGCATTGCCCAAATGTGTACCGAGGATGAGGATTCAAACGTAGGGGGAGGGGGTGGGGTGAGTTGGTGATCATCCTTTGTGTAACTGGGACCTTTTGTTTTGCGTGGCCTTCGCACTCCATTGTCCACTCTGGGGGAGAGCAACGCTGACCCTCCCCCCTCCCTCCTTTCCCCCCCACCCCCGAAGTTTCTTCACCATTCCCCTTTCCCATACGCGTCGATTCGCTCCTCCAGGGCCCACCCCCTCCCCACCCCTCCCCTAACCCCCGCCTCCCGCACAACACTCCCGTGTGCAGTTCATTAGGTTGCTCCTCGGATGATTCTCGGTCCTTTGCGCAAACGCGCGTTTATTAGGCTTATTTTGTGATCGTACTTACGACGAACTCACGTGCCATAGCCGAGTTAATGATGGAAAGAGGGTTCGAGCAGTGCCCGATACTGTTTTCGCGGCACCACCGTCGCATTCGTGAAGTTCGCCAATGATACGTAAACTGTTATCGGGTTTCCATCCGAGTAAGGATTTTGGCTGCTGCTCCTACATCCTAAGCAGAGAGTGGAAACCGTTAATTCAACAAATAACGAAAAACAGGAGACAACAATGCCTCCTCGATTAGACGGGTATATAAGCGTAGACAGAATGTCGTGCAAATCACTGCTCTGAAGGCGATGGATGGATACTTATTCCATCGAAACGTTGGCAGCAGCCAATATCCTTAATCGGATGGAAAAACGTGAAAAATTTATATATATAATTCGCCGAGAAAGAACAAAATCTTATATTTGCCAATGATGCTTGTTTCGACTAACAAAACACAAGGAAATTATGGATTAATATGAAACCATTAAAGGGCGGTTGCGCAATGTCAAGTTACGGCATTCGGACTAGAATCAAGCTTGTATTGAAGATTTTTTCCATGTAACCTTGACTTCAATAGTAACTGAGGCCGTAACCAGGCATTGTGCAATTGGCTCTAATGGGAAACGTAATAATAACAAATAATTACTAACAAATTTGATTCAACCCTGATTTTAATATCACCATATTTAAATCGTCATCAGTTGTTGAGACACTTTGATTTCTTTGTTACTTTGCTTAAAAATTACAAGGAGAAAATTGCTATCGCCTGATTCATTTTTTTGTACAAAAAATCTTTCAATTTCATTTTATGGGTAGGTAAACCTTTTCCTCGGTTTCCGTTATTCTGTTTTGACTTCTGCATTAAATCTTTTCTCACATTGTTTTCGTATGTCGTTAAGCCCTCTTAAATTATAGCCATTTTTGTGTTATTTCTGGACGTCATTCTTATGTGCTTTTCATGAGTGGAATACGTTTTTCTGTCATCTGTTTTTGCGAGCCTTCATTCTTTACCGTTACAGTTTATTATAACTTTTCGTGAGATTTCCTAGAATACCGGAAAATGAGGAAGAATGGTGGACGAACTCTCAAGAGGAGTCAACTTCAGTGGAGGAATTATTTTTCGGATTTTCACTTAGGCCAGGATTCTTGCGAATATTTTTATTTACCTGTGGCGAAGTGAGAATGAAAATAATCAACCTGCGCCGCTGACATCATCGTGTTTTCAACACGAGAACTAGCGCACGTGCGTGTTTATTCCTCCGTGAAGTTCATGCGCATTTCTCACGCAGTCTGGCATTATTTTCGATAATTTGCATCAATTGACGAGTCCCCATGTAGGGAATCTATTCTGCCTTCAATCTCCTTTGTAGCAATTTTATCTTGAGAGACTTAATGTCATCCATTTAGTAGAATTTCACATGCTGAATTGAGAGAAAGTTAGTTATTACAAGGTTAAAGCTGAGCACACTCACAGCAGGCCATCTAGTTCATTTTTGAAAATGCATAATAGCTAATGGAATTTTTTTATGTATTGCTGACATTGAGGTTACAGAAATTATGTACTTATCCATTTGCCTTTTGCGTTAATAATTCCACAAAAATTAAGCGTAACTGGTGAATTTCGATTCACGAATGTAAGTATGGAACATCAATCTATGGAAATTTCAGCTTTGCATTGGTGTTATAGAGTCACAGGAAATATTTTTCTTGGCGCGCGTAAGAAGTAAATAAATTATGCTTCTAATCATTTTATTTTCCTCTTATCTTCAAATTATTCTGTTAGATTTGATATAAAATGCCAATAAGTTGGGAGAATTACCGTATTTCTCCGAATATAAGCCGCCCCCCGTTTTTGGGATGTAAAGAAGGAAAAAAGTTAATACGCGAATTTAAGCCGCACTCTTTTTAGTGCATCCGGTACTACCCACAGCATTAGGCATTAGAATTTTATAACTGTTTTCACATTTCCTATGTAACTGTGATACAATGTTACCTATATTATCCTTTAATATATGAATGAATTTTACACCAATTTGACCTTTTTCAGCGTTATTTCTGACTTTCCCGGTGGCTTAAGATGAGTTTAACTGGCGTCCACGTGAACCCGAATGGCTGGTTTGCTCAAATTTCATTTCAAATGTCATTTTTACGATCTTTTAAAAAAGTTCTCGAATTTAAGCCGCACCTCGAATATAAATAAGATTTTGAGGCCCCAAAATTGGGAACAAATTGCGGCTTATGTTCGGAGAAATACGGTAACACGTTAACTGAAAGTATAGTAATAAAAATCCCATGCCCCTGCATTTATTTTCAAACCATTGTGAAGGATCTGGCATAGTGCCATTTGGTCTGAAAATATGCGTAGTAAATTGATTGGCTATATTCATAAATGGTCGTAAAAGGTTATGGACGTGATATTTATAAACACTCTCAAGTATTGCTGTAATAATTGGAATTGGGTCATCTTATGTGTAGGAATTATGAAGTATTGATTCTGAGCGCGCCTACGTAATGCACCGTGACGTGTGCATAAAATTTTCCCTTACTTTGTTTAATTATTGGGTTTTGTTCCGTTGATATTGCCTTGTGTAACTGATATAACTTGTTTAAGTATTTACTTCCCTGCGTTACGTTGGAATTAAGTCCCTCTCAAAGTGAAACCCCCGTAGTAGACTAGTAACATTTTATACCCTCTGTACCGGGGAAACCACTTTTATGACCCTTAGCATTTAAGTCATAACTTACAACGTAAATTGGGTTATGTTAATGCGTCAGCGAAGGTTGCTTTACACTTTACCGTTTTTCATGATGACCATGCACTGCCATATTCTCTGTCAACATCATCGTTTACCCTGCCCCCTCATTTTCTTTACTTCTTCTGGAGAATATGGGTGTGACCATCTCCTTTTCTCTTACACCTGTTTTTTCATTAGCTCCCTGCCCTGTGTTGCCTTTAAATCTCCGAATCCTGTGTAAAAGCGACTGACTCTACTTCGTCTCCTGTCTGTGAACTTGATATCTACAGCACTAAGATTTCCGTGCCCTGAATGTAAAGCCGTTTGTTAACAGCCTGGCAAGAGGAGAGACTGGCTGCACTGTCAATAGTTTTTTAGGGGAAATTTAGCCGTACTCAGTAAAAATATTTCCACCCGCGGAAAAAGGAATGGTTCACGTACTTTTTGGCAAAAATAATTCTGAACAGCTGATAAAAAAATGAGAAAGGTGTTACGTCTCCAAGAATTTTCCCAGTCGTCGATGATTTTTTCCTTTTGACTAAGACACTTGTTATTTTGTTTTCTCCCTGGCTGGCGCTGGTTGTCCTACAGCTCGTCCTGGTGATTACTTGCACCGTTCCACGGCAAATCCCTCTCGAGCCTTTTTTGAGGCTTATTCATTTGGCGTCTCTTATCTTCCCATTCCTTTTCGTTTACCTTCTCTTATCATCTTCGTCATTGTCCTAGTGTCCGAAAAACTCTCTGCTTTTATTTTCTCATCGTCTCAGCAAAGTGCATCCTTTAATGCATCTTGGGCTTAATGTGCACGGTGGCTCGTTAAATATGGGATTAACCTTCAGCATTTGTTATTTCTTTGTTTCAGGCGCTTTCTGCAGTATCTTTTCCTCGCCGAGCATTGTTGGGTTTTAAAATTTCCAATTTAATTAATTCAATGGGCCTGTCGTTTATTCAATATTTTTACTGTTTTCTGCAGTTTGAAGCAAATTTTTGATGTTTCATTTTAAAACCTCATCCATGCCTTTAAGATCATGTTTGGTAGCTCGTCAGACCAGACAGTTGGATGTGCTATGTTTTACTAGCCTCATTCTGTGTTCCCCATCGTTATTGACCCTCATCCTCCCAGATAAATTGTTACCTGACAGGAAATTTTCTTTCATTCTTTTTGGTGTGAAACCAATTGTATGCGTTTACCGTTCATATCGAAGGTCAAGGCTTTATAAGTTGATTGATAAGTTCTGATTATCATGGACATTTATGTTCAGCCCTTGGTATCCTTTTATTTCTCTTTCTGACATTAATGTGGACATTTAAAGACATTTAAAGTTCAAAACTATTATTGATCACTTTCTTCCTCCTACCTATTCGTTCGAAATTTCTAGCTTCAATACTTACCATAGTCCTACTTAAGTCAATACCGGTGTAATAGTCCCAAACTTTCAGCACTTTGATTTCAAATATGTTTATGTAATCTCAGTGTGAAAATGAAAGCCTTAGGAGTCAGATTAGGAGTATTGAGAAATTGACTGATTTCTGATTTGACACGTGTAAGTAATTCTTTTTTTCACGTAAAAACCCTTTTTCTGTCCCATGTGATGAAGATCTTCGTTGTGTTTCACCCTACCTCGAAGACGAAGAGAACTTTTCTCGTTAGAGGGCCGGATTCATTCATTCGCCGAGGTGATCGAATTAAGTGAATAAAGGCCGAGCGGGAGGATCCAGGATATTGCTCGGAAAAGTTGAGCCATTGAAAGCGGCGTTACTGTGAATTCAATCAGGGTGAAAATTGGCCTTCCGACGAATTTAACCCTTCCAAAAGATTACGTAGGTAATACCCAGGTTGACATTACTGTGCCTCGATTTATTTCTTCATTTTGCGCCTAGTTGAATAAAAACTTATTTTATATGTAGTTTGATGGTTTTTTTATGATTGAATAAAAGGAAATCAAGAGACATGAGCTCGTCAACTGCATTCTTCTCCTGAAAATATAAGTAATGCATTTGGCATCCATGACATGGCCTACCCCTATGTTATGAAGTTTTCGAGTATCACCTGTTTTGGATGTATTTTTCATTCTTAATTTAATTTATACTATCTTCAAGTACATATTTATCATAAACTAGGAATCTTGAATATTTTATGTAACTGTTTTGTATAAAAAATGCAATGTAAAATACGATTCATTTGAAATAATCAACAATTTTCTGGACTCAGTGGCGGCGGGATAACTTTCTCGCCTGCTAACCCGAAGGTCGCGGGTTCGAGTCCCGCCTGGGGAGGATTTTTCACCTCTCGGAGCATGGTTGTCTGTGCTCGTCCGTTGTTAATTGTTAATACCCCGTTATACCGGTCATATATTTAAGAGCTGTTTTTGGTGGTTGTTGTTAAATAAAAAAAATCCGCTTTCGCCGTGAGGAACAGAATTGACCCTCAAACAGCCGGCATTGAACGTTCAATTTTCGTTTTAGCATCTGTTATAAAGCTAATAATCTTGGGACCATAAAGTTAATGCCTGTCGAACCATTTTCCCGGCAATCTATGCTTCCATCCCTGACCGCATCACTCGCTGCCCACCCCCTGTGGAAGGGAACAACAGCAGGTGGCTAGCGTGCAGGTATGCCTCGCCAGGGAGCCCCAGATTGGGTGGCCAGAGGGACGGATGTTTTACTTTTCCCTCTTTTTTTTCCGCTCCCAGCCGTGTCCCCAGATTGCATTTCGGGGATATTTAGTCTTCCCCTTCAAAGGCAATCCGGTGCACGTCGGCCATAATAAGAGAAGAAAGTAATGGGATAGCCGTTATTTTTGTATTTGATGCCGCACAACGGCAATTTCACGTCGATGCCCAACCGACCAGAAAAACATTATAAGTACTTGTACTATTATTAAGTAATTTCTCCAATTAGAATTCAAGTTTGACGAAAATTATGGTACTTCGAGAAAAATGGCTGAATCTTACATAACAAGACTTGATAACTACTCAGAGCACAGCCTGGTGGTATTTAGGGAATAACTTAAACGTTCCGAGATAAATGACTGGTTTATTCAAAAGTCTTCAATTGCAAAAGTGTTCTCAAAGGTGAACACTGACTTGTTTTCTGGATATCTGTTCCGAAATTTCATAATTCACAAGAGTTCTCGTGGTGCTAATTGAAATCATTCCAATTTTGTTGTTGCGTGAGTCTTTTTAAAATATATTTTCGCTTTCTTTGCTCACTGCCATTTTTTTTCGAAAATGACAAAATCTTTATTATTAATTCCCCTTCTCTTTGTTTTTTTTTTTACCTTCCCAACAATTTCCAAAATTATGTTTTTATTAATGAATGTTCATTAACCATTTCATTTTGGGCTGTCGGAGCTCCCATTAGTCTCGTAAAATACCGTGAGTGCAAAAGAAATAAATTCGTCGATTATTAGAATGTTTCCTAAAGTATTATTTTCCCCCGTTTGTTATTTATATCGTTAGATGCCTTCATCTAGCCATGTTCATAAGTTGTCTACAAATTGTTACTAAATTTCATAATTAATGATATATTTTCCTGCTTTGTATCTTAATTACTTACGGCGATATCAATCGTGGCTAGAGAAATGTGATTGATATTTATTTATCGATTGATTTTGAGGGCATATTCTAATATTTGTCCAGTGGACGATACTTATATCGATGTTTGTTGAAGTCCCAGATGTGGCGAATTCAGCTCTCTGCTATTAATATATCAGCTACTGGGAAATTATTAGTCCAGTGATTGTGCATCAGGCATGTGAAAAGTTTGAAAACAGTTTCAATTAGACGTACGCAAGCAATAATAGATAGGTACTCGTTTTGATTGCATGTTTGTTCTTGGCAAATAACACCCCGTTTACAGTTATGCTTTTTTAGTTATCGGGTCACTGGCCGGTTGTTCAGTTTGGCAACAAACAAAATTTTCATGCGACCCACTGTCTTAATAACGTTTCCGGCTTGGGTGGTGGCTGGGTGACGTCCTTGCCTTCTAACCAAAAGCATAAGCATATAAGAGCTGTTTTCGGTGGTTGTTTTAAATAAACTTCACGCACCAGGTTAAACGGCATTATGATCGTATACCCCGATTAGTGGTGACCTTCGTCCGTCTGTTCATCTTCTCATTCCGCGAAAACTCCAGATAACTCTGTCCGCTTTCACGAACCGCACCCTTCCTACCCTTTTCTCTCCTAACCCTCACCGTCTCCCGCCCTTTCCTCCAGAGGGCACCCTCTGTCGCCTTGCCAAATTCTTGCTAACCCCCAACCTCAACCGAATTCCGCTTTATCAAAGGAAACCCTATCATTCAGCATTTTTAGATCCGCTTTCTCATCCACCTTTATCCGTTTTCAGCTCATCCTCCTCCTTCCCTTGACCTCCTTCCATTCCTCCTTTCCGTCAGGTCGACTCCACCCTTTTCTTCTATCTGTCTTTGCGTGTATCCCGGTTGTATACGTGCCGTCGCTCTCTCGTATCCCTTCCTTTGTTGATTTTCCATTTTCTCGCTTTCCTCGCTCTGCCCTTCGTCTTTTATTGGATTTTGCTTCAATCTAATTTTCTTTTATATTGCTTTATATCTAAATGAAAATACAACCCTAAGTCTTGATTCACACTGTATTTTTTTCCGTGTCTCATTTATTGATATCTTAATCCCATTTCGTTGCGAACTTTTTTCCACTCTCGAATTTCATTCTGGCCATTTATTTTCATTATTTAATTACTTAATGCCTGCTCACTGATTCAAAGTCTGCAGTTTGAGGAACATAAATCACTTATTTTATCCCGAAGCTGAAAATATTACGCGGAATCGTGCTTATCATTCAGTTACAAAATGGTTATCTCATCTTACTTTTTCACCATTCGCCTTTAAGGATATTTAATTATACAGCTTACTAAAAAAAACGTTTTTCGTATACCCTAAGCGCCGCTCATTAAAGAAAACAAATACACGAGGTGCCTGCGTTTTATGGCAACGAGGTGAGGTGTACGGATCTAATAACATTGGATCACGGTTAATCTGGCTCTCCCCTTCGCTACCTGTCCTTAACGACCTTGTCCCTCCTCCCGTCTTTTCCTCTCGTAGACAACCCCTCCCTTTTCTTCCTCTTCTGCTCTCATTTCTCCCTCAAGACGCACTCGCGTTTGTCTTTTTTATTTTTCTGTTTACGATCCCATTTCGCCCCCAAAGTGTCCACCTCCCCTACTCTCCTCCCCCCCCCCCCCCCAAGGATCCCATTCTCCTTCGCCTCTATTCGTCTCCTTCTCTCTCTTCCTCTCTTCTTACTCTCCCTCCTCGTCTTCTTTCCTCCTTAATTCCGGTCGCACGTCTATGCGTGTGTGTTTCACTCTCCTACTATCCGCCATTTCTCTCTGAACGTTCTGCTTTCTTTCGCTTTCCTCGAGCACACTTACCTTCACCAATCCCCTCCACCTCTTCTCCTCTCTTTATCTGCAGTCGTCTTCTTTTTCCGCCCTCCTGGTTCCTTATACCTTTTTTATCTACACTGTTCCCTAAAAGCCATGACAAGGGTGTGGCGGGAGGTGAGATTTTACCCACATGTACATACATACTACACAATATTAAACAATGTTTTTGAAACTGTAACTATTGACGCATTAGAATACTCATAAATCGTATTGTTTGTGGCGGCTAACACATAATTAGAGATGGCCTTATACAGCGAGTGCACTTGATAAACTTGGCATCAAAAAGCAGTCAGGTTAACAGCGTGCAGTCAAACCAGAATATTGAATTGTGCTACGTAGACGAAAATGCAAACATGCAGCACGCTGATTAAGAGACAAATACTAGTTACTATTGCCTACTGATTATATTAATTTATGAATGATAGGTCCGAGGTACTACTTCATGCAGAAAACAAAATATTGTCGAACATTTCAAGCAGGGTGAGGTTTTAGTAATGATGCTATGTTATTATACACAAGTAAAAAGTCTACTCTACATAGGGTGGGAGTTTCATATGATTGATCGATCGCAACTATTATGATCCCTGATTTTAAGCGGGAAAAATTACATTTTAAAGCTATCGGTTCTGCAGTCTATTTCCTTTATTTTATCTTTATCTGCAGTCTATTTCCTCTTATCGTTTCTACCGTAATACGTTTTCTCTAGCAAAATATGTGGAACGTTCGGCAAAAAGCTGTCTGCTTCGTACTTGCGCAAAAGATTTAACCTATATTTTTCGCTTCGAACAGTTACATTCTGCTCTCTTTCCCTCTTTCCTAGCGCTCGTCTTCACCAATCCACTCCACCTCTCCCTCTTATTCCTTTTCCTTCATCTTATCCTTCTAAATTTGGATTTCTAGTATGAGCGTGTACCATTATCTCTCTCTAATTCTCCCCGCCATTCCTCTCTGCCCATTCTTCTCTGTCCCTATCATTCATCCTTTTAAACCCATGTCCTCCTCCTTTTTCCCTCTTTTACTCGCCTTCCCTTTTCCCCATTCTCCGTCCATTCTGTTTTCTTTCCTCTCTCACATTATCCCCCCCAAAGTTTGCGTTTCTCCCAGCCTCCATGTTTATTTACTTGTAAGCGCGCACACGTTTAAGTCGTCTTCACGGGGATCTTCGTGCGCGTGTGTGTTTGTCGGGATTTTTGAAAGGACTTTCCTGTGAGGTTCGGAGGGAGGAGTTGGTGAGTGCTAGGAGAGGAGAGATAGAGGGATGTAATAGGGGAGGGGAGTACGGGAGGTTGTGTGGAAGGGGGTGGATGGTGGCGTCGTCCGCGCGCGTGGATAAGGGTTCGTGCGTCTTTCACGGAGGCAGTTAACGTCACGTAGTTAGTTCCCTTAAACCCTTCCAAACCCTCATCCTTTACTTTTTAGCTGGATTTTGCTGTTTTTTTCTCAAGCTGACTTATTCCTTGGGCGGAGCATAATGAAGCGCAATTATGAAGCTGTTTATTTGCATAATCAAATTTAATGAACAGCAAAGAGTTAAAAATCAATTATGTTTGGGAAGTAGGAAAGTAGAGAAAATGGATTTTAGAATGCTTTCTCTTCAATTGAATCGTGGTCATCCTGGTTTATTTATTACAGATTGAAGAAGTACGGTTTGATGCAAGACGCTATTGCGGTGAGTCGCCATTGATTTTTACCAGAAGCTTTTGAGAATTTTGGAGAATTTTTCAAGGAGTTCTTTGAGCATTTCATCGACATGATTCTTCCAAGTATTACTATACTATCATTCTCATTGTGACGACTCTCAGTTGCGACACATATACATCCTCTTATAATGCATGGGGAGGAAAATGCCATACGAGCTGAGTATAAATCATAGGAAAATGAAAGCGTGGAACGAAGTTTATCAACATGTTCTCCTTTCCCTCCATCTCCGCACCGTTCATCTTGGTTCCTTCTCTATCTGCTGACACCCATCCTTCCTTACTCCTCTTTCGCTCAGCTCTCTCTCTCATTCTCTCTCTCTCGACTCATCCATCATAAGTCCGTTTTATTTTTACAGTCGACTCCGTTCTCCTTTCTCCTCTTGTCAGCAAAGGAATGCGTTTCAAGTGGATATTTCGGGCGTTGTTCTCTCGCATGGTCAACATTTTTCACGCTGGGCCCTGCACGGTGGTGGTGAGAGAAACCTGGTGTAAAATTTAGCCCGTCCCTCAGCCGAAAAACATGCCTCACTTGACGTGTCTCCTGATAGATGGCGTGGTCTTCATGGGTGGTGGGACTACGCATCATCTCTAACAAGTGTAGCAAGTGAGATTTGCTCAGCGTGTCAGATATCGCGTCGTCTCTAGCGGCCAATTAATTCTCGTTAATTTCTGGCCTCTCCTCATTAGATTTACATTTGAGGCCATTTAGGGTAGTGTCTCATTCATTTTACCCTCCTATGGAAATAATTGTTTCATTACTTAAACAGCCTTATTTTCTAATGATGGTATAAATAAAACATTCGTAAAATACCTTATTCACAGAGGCAATGGCTATTGATAATGGTATATATTAAGATTTTAAATCATCTCTATGATTCTGTAGTCAGTTAATCATTCATTTAAATGTGTCTTATGGTTAGACTAGGAAAATCACTGATATTATCTATCGAAAGAGATTTTATTTCAATAGCCACCATTCCTAATCTATAAGGTTGATAAAATTTGATGGTATCAGATTAATTATCCAAGTAATTTGATTACAGTTTAGTTTAATCATATTTTCCAAGTCTCTTTGTCATGATCCCGTGGCTTGGCAGGTTGTCTCCTTTAGCATATCTATTTGTTTTCTTTTCGGGTACATTAAGTCTGAAAATATCAGTTCCATGAGTACGAAATTTATACAAATAGATTTGAATTTTTGGAATCTCCCGTGTAGCATCTCCTTTCGTGAGAAGGACCGTGGATGGTCGTATGCTGATTTTCGCAGGCTGCGATCGTAGATTGATCGTCGGTTAATTTGCTGCCGGGTTGGATTTGAAAGCATCCGTAAAGTAACGGGTCGGTGGTTTTCAAACTCGATGATTTTAGCCGGCCATTATCAGCTAAAATCGTAAGGCAAATTCTGCATGGGCATACAAATATTGAAACTACATTCCGTTTTGGTAGTTTGAGCGAGATATTACTTCACCTAGAATTGGGTGCATTTGATCTCAGTTTAAAGGACAAACTCCCATCTTTCCAATGATATCAAAATATTAACCCCTTGCCGAACTACTTTTCGAGCAATTTCCCTATACCTATAAGCTGTTTTGCATGGAATAGATTACGGCTGTGTGCTCCAGAAGGGGAAATATTGAAAAAATTAGGAATTTATAACTCCTTGATTTCGTCAAAAACCTAGCGGTGTGTACTTTGTATGTTTTCTCAACTTTTTATAAAAATTAATCAATTACGCACTGCAGTAATTTTTTCAGAATCACAAAAAAACCAGTTGTGAAGGCGTTTTCACCTCACGGTGTGAAAAAATGAGTCAAGTTTGAGACTTATATAGATACAATTATTTAATTACTGAGAATTTTTGTCATGTATCACTGCATTTTTAGGGCATTAATATTACAATATTTACATCGGACGCTGAAATAAAAAAATAATATTTGAACATGGTCTCCATTATGAATGGGAAATATCTCGCTCAAACTACCTTGAATCCTCGGTAGGTTTCTCTTCCCTTGCTCCTTACTTCACATTTTCTCGTATTTTATTCCGTTCTCTCTGGACACACTCTAGGTTGACGCTACGCAGGCACTCCGGGGCGTCGGTATCTCTCCTCCCGGTCATCCATTCCTCCACATCCCCACCTCCCTCTTCCCCGAGGGAGCAAACTCCTTTTCTTCGCATCACCGCACTTGATTTATCTTAATGGTGGCGCAATGGGTGCTGTATATCGTCTTGTGTAGCATGGCACAATGGTACATATGAAATAGACGAATATAGGGATAGGGAAATAGTTGTAGCTATACTCACACCCCATCCTGAGGGCCCAAAATCGAATCCAGACGTCTCTTCCGGGTTCACCCGGCTGTGGTGGAGATGTTTCCTTGGAATCTCAGTCCCTGATTTACCTTGACATGCGGCGAGTACTTAACTTCACCAAACTGCTAAAGAAAATGCTGTAAACATCTAAATTTTCAAAATACCCTGCAAGCCGCCTCAGGGGTGTGTGGAAGGGGGTGAGTATTCACCAACATGCATTACACTATAACCTAAAGTTAGTGTAACTACGACTAATCATGCATTAGCATAAATCGGTGATGCGTGTCACGAGGCAAAGCCTCACAATCACGCACTACACTATAGATATGCTCACAATGGAGAGGGACCGTTAATATATATATATGTATTTTTCAACTACACAAATGGACAGAGACTCAAGACTTACGTAGAAAACATGCACGGACCCACGGACCTCGGTTGAACCTATCTTTTCTGTAAACGTTGAATGATTTAGGAAAAATGTCACTATCAGAAATATCGTCCGTGGTCCTGGGTTCAACATACTCTTGATGGTGCGTCTCTGCTGTCAGTCTTCTCTCCTAATGTCTAAGTAATATATTACTGGGTTATATGCGGCAATAGGGATAGTAATATACGGCACAAAACTACGATAACACTCCATAACATTTTTAACCATTTCCGCACGCTTCCTCTTTCCAATTTTGAAATTCGTGTAAAATCAACATCTCAGTTCGGTGTGCATTTACTATTTTCTTAAGAGGGTCTCTTTTCCAAATATGTAGCGTAGATGGACCAGTTTATGTGTTCCCGTGACATTGAGTTTCCCGCATCTCATTCTGCAACCTTTCAAAATGCAAATTCAAGTTACGAGGAAACTTTTCAACTTCATTGACCCTTATTTCTATAAGGTTGGATTTAAAATTCTGGATCCGAATCCCCCCGTTGACTATTTCACATTGAATTTCTTATCGTATTTTGAAAGTTATTGGAACACATCTGTTGCACCTGTTGAAGAATTGTGTACTTTTTTCGTGCTGTTTGTGATTCCGTGGGCAAAAATAACTTACCAAATGTAAATTTGTCTATGCTATGGGCTCTTCAGATCCGTCAGAGAATCATTGGGATCGGGAAGCAGGAAAAAATATGGGTAGGTAGGAGGAGGAATGACATTGTCAGCTCGACAAGTACGCCCTAATCTCATTTCAATGACTTATCTCAACTGATTAACTTATTATTCCTGATGAGTACCGAGTACCCTCTTTTTCCGAGTTATCACGTATTGATAGGACTGAACTTACCTGGGTGTATTTTCTTCCTTCTACTGACTTTATCATAATTTTTTAACTCTTACGGTTTTCTTTGCAGTTTCAGCGTATCTCAGTTTGTTGAAGGAAATGAAGTCTTGCAAGATGCCTAGAATTCATTCTCACAATGCCCTGCTCCTGTTTTTTCCGTTTATCTTATTTTCTCTGCTTATATTTCCTCCTCACTCGATCACATTGGGAAACTTCCCTTCGTAAATTCACTCCATCGACTGTGTGGATAGATGGAGTTGAGAATGCTTCTTTCTTTCAAAAGCAAAGCATAAAAGGAAAGAGGCATTACTGCGACCGGAAATGAAAAAGAAGTGGCGTGAATGACTGAAAGAGGAAATCAAATGATGGAATCTTTAGTCGAGGATTGGCGAAGCAAGTCGGAGACAGTCTCGAAAGTAATGCTTTTTTGCTGTGGCGTTCCTCACACGGTGGAGGAAAAAAGTGACTGACACTGTTATACTAACGAAAATTTGCGTTACTCATTGAAATAGGGTGCGTTTTATGTACCTATAATTTATTCCTATTTCACGATAATTCCTCGAGATTTCCAGCCGTTTACCCTTCTGAGAAAAGTAGAGAATATTTGGATAAGGATGAAGAAACTTAACTGGATAGAGGGAGGAAGAGGGGGGACAATGGAAGATGTATCACCAAATTTAGAAAATTCACCATGAAATAAATAATTTGACTTGACTGTCAAATGATTTTTGGAAAGTTTCCGCCTTTGCACCCGTAAGCGTGTCTGCGTGCCCCATTAATGCCATTTATAGATTTGGATATGTTTTAATGAAGAAGATACCAATGCCAAAGTAGTGGATGAATATGAAATTTGCTGATTAATTCGGAGTTAACAGGAAAAGTGGGCTGAGAAATCACGAAGAGAGTATTAAAGGCTAAAGGTAGAAGGAAGATTGTTGGGTAAGAAGTGCAGGGAAGTGCAAAGATTACCATGCTGGACGACATAAGGGACTTTGAAGTATAAAAAAGTCAATTAAATGAAGGATGGTGTAGTGAGAAGAAATACTGTAAACTTGAACAGTTTGACGGGAGTAGAAAGCCCAAAAAATGTGTACAAATATTCTATTGACTACCGATGACGATTATCGATTATTCCGAAGACTTTTCCGCCGAAAAACTTTTAAGGACTTCCGCGACTTTGCCCGTATTTGAGTGTTCTACGTTATTTCAGACGACACCGCGTTGAAACATGACATTGAAGGAAGTCAAGAAGTTTTTTCCTCCCCCGAAATTTATCGGAGCACGCCGGTTTTTTTCCCTCAGCACGTGTGCCCTATATTCTCCCTCGCCACATCCCTCTCGCAAAATCCTTCTCCTATTCCCGCCCCTCGCTCCGCGAACCCTACCCTTCCGTAAATCCCTTCTCGCGGCTTTCAATAATTCACGCAGCGCAATATCTCACTTCCAACGGCGGCGGCTCCACTGAACGGTCATATCTGCCGCCGCGTGCTCCCGCAACCCCTGCGATATTCCCTTCGTATCATCTCCATATCGCCTTTCATTTTTTTTTCTTTCGAATGTTATGTTTTTTCTCGGTCCGCCGCCGTCGCCTTTTCCGTCTCCCACGTTTCCCCATCGACGACACTTGTGCCATCATTCCTCCGCGCGTTCCGCCGCGTCGCTTTCAGGAGGCGTCGTGCGCCTCCATACTTTGCCCGCAGGTGGACACACTCGCCTCGCGGATGCTGCCGCGCCTTCCCGTGTAAACTGAAACCATTTCCCCCGCTCCTCGGGACCCTTCAAGCGTCTTGGGTTAGAAAAGGGACGTCCTTGCTGGTATGTTGCGAGCCTGGACTCTGGATTATGCATGCATGCCTGCTTGGTTGCCCTAGGAGACGATTTTATTGCTTTTTTTTCCTCCTGAGCGAACGTAACTGAGATGGTTCAACCGTATCTCTTACGTTCGTTTATTGCATACCGGGAACTCCTGTCTTGAAGTTTTTGCCACATTAGGCATCATAAAGCATTTAGGAGGCGTTGGAAGACGTAGGTATTTAATTCACAATATGGGAATTACCATTTCTTTAAACATTAAAGTGAACGAATGAAGCGTCTCTCGTTTGCAGTTGAACCAGTGTTGGAACCAACTTGTGTCATGAAAGATTCGTCCAGGAATCATCCTATAGAAATCATCGACTTGAAGTCATTGATGGTATCCTGAAATATGTTTACCTCTACAATACGCTGATGACGTTTCTACAATCAGGAGCAAATGGGAATTAGTTTTATTGAGAACCATTAACAGTGAAAAAGCAAAATTACCGGGGAAAAACTATGGAAATATTGCTAACTGCTAAACACACTGAATGAGACATTATCAGATCGTAATTATCTAAGTTTTCAAATTAAATGGAAAAATTCATTGATTATTCATTCATTCATTGATAATGCTATCATGACTGATTGTTGTGACTTGCTGGTAAATAAATGTAGGTGCAGAATAGTTGGTTACTCAAAAGACCTTTTGTTAATTTTATGAAACCTATTCTTCCAGGAAGTGTCTTTGACTATCCTCTTTCATTCCTGACGAATAAAATACGTCTACTATTGCCTCCAGCTAGGGCCGATGGGAATGTGTCAGAAGGGATTTATAGAGGGAGAGGAAAAGAAAACAGATCTCGACCCTGTGATACTGTCGTTCCGCCGTCAGTTATTTTTGTTTTTATACTCCTCCAGTCAACGATTAATGGCTTCTCCGTGATTTTCAGCGGAGGTCTCCTTTAGAGAAACCCATGATCACCCACTTGCATCGGGGTGAGAAATTTCTCAGGGTTTTCAGCGTACCTCCTTCACGGAGGTCAGTTAACTCCTATTTCTTTTCTGATATCGTCATGATTAATAAAAAGCGTAATATTTGTATGAGCGAGAGAATTGAATTTACTCTCTGAGCTTAAGGAATGTAGATAGTGGAGAAAAAAGCATGTATTTTTAAAAAATAAGTTGTATTTTCCAAGTATTGCGATTGCACAAATGATATGGTACGCAATCACGCTCACGGGTGCGAAGATATACACCAAAGACGGTGACATTCGCCACGAAAAAATCATTTGAGTTGACCGGGATTCGAACCCGGATCTTCCAATTGCCGGTCAGATGTGTTAGCCAGTTACTCAGCCAAGCCATCTTAATTCAAGGAGAATGTTTCAGTAGTGTAACTAGCTAACACACGAGACCAGCAATTGGGAGATCCGGGTTCGAATCCTGGTCTTGTCGAATGATTTTCTCATGGGAAATTTCACCGTCTTTGGTGTATAAGTTGTATTTTCTTTTTTGGAAGTTCTCTTGCAATGTCATGATTGAATGTTAACTAAAATACCGTTAATTAAAAGACGATTAGCACTTAATTATATGATACTAAACTTTTCTCTAGTAAATTAATATCTTAGTAGATGATGATGTACTTTGTGGGTCGTTTCTGTGATCGAGCATATTCCATTCCTGTGTTCATGATGGCGGGAGGTCTATTCGCAAACGACGGGGGTGTGTGTTCACGTGATCTCTTCACCGGCCAATGCCCGCAAGACGCCATTTCTTTCCCTCGTCCGACCTCACTCCGAGAGAGGATTTAAAGTTGCCTCGCGTGCTCCAAAGCGTCGCCCTGATTGCCCTCTCCGCGCGAGTCCTTCAACCTTTCATTCGCTCACTCTCTCTCCGGTCTCCTTCTAAGATGTGCTTCTCTTTCCGCCTCGCGAGGAGGAGGCTCATTTGATTGCACGCTGCATCTTCCCGGACCGAAAAAAGTTCCTTGCTTTTTTTCATCCCTCACTTCCCGCTTGGCGCCGCTAATGTTTACTTCTCGTGCTTGTATCCAAAGGCCAAGATGTACGGGTGGCCTTAGAATTGACATCGGTAGGAGTAAGAGAGTGAAGAGCAGCACTTTTATAAGTCTCGTCTCCTCCTGTAGCCGTAGCAATTTTAAGTACTGAATTTCTCGTGAAACCCTAAAGGACTCAAACGGGGGTCGTTGGACATTCATGTCCAGGTAGTAATATCTACATATATTTATTATTTATTTAAAACATTGTTCACGTACAGCAGTAGCGCCAATTTACAGTGAAACATTTAACAATAAACATAACAGAGGACGTCTCGTATAGGGAAATTACTGTTTTACTTCTTAAAATCCATGTAATTTTCATTAATTCAGGATTAGTACCACTCATCCAACGATACACGAGTTGAATATCACCTTTAATACTTCGTGTAATATTTTAGTAGGCTTAGAAAAAGAAATGGCTCCGCGGAAATTTTATTTTTAACCATTTTGAATGAACTTCGGTTTTCGGGAGCAAGATTTAATTTTTTCTTATGCAAATATTTTTTGTTTGGAGGACATATCAATCAATCTGCGGTGCACACGAACTACATGATTTCGTAAATGTGTTATGTGAAAATTCTTCTCCGAAGTTTGTGATATGAGTCCAGATTTGCTGGCCTTGAGTCCAGCCTTTTTTTTCGAATCAAGTGCTGCGTTTGGTGCAAGAAGTAATTAAATGTCTGGAAATACAATGAAAGAATAACGAATTGTTCTTGACGTGTACATCATAGATTCATGCGGCGTCGAATATATTCTTTCTACAGATGTAACATAATATACTTCCCTGGCCTCCGTCAAATTTAGTTGCTAGGTACTCACTATGAGGCTGTCTTAATTCTCACAGTTCGCAGATGTGCGTGTGAAGAATTGCGAAATGAAAGAATTTTGTGATCGTAACCTTGCTCGAAACAATGGTTTCCCCTCTCCTAGAACACCTCTCTCTTTCGGAAGTCTTCAGAATGCTTGTCGTTTCTGCGTTAAGTTCTCTGAATTCATACTGCTTTTTTTATCGGTGTCTGATGCATCCGTCCGCTTTAATGAACACATCACCTCCGCCGAGTGCGAGGAACTCTTTCGGTCTGGAAGATGGTATTTCTTGCTCCCTTCTTCTCTCGAGCGTAATGCCTCTTGAGAGTCTGGTCCTCTTCTTGCGTTTTTTTTGTTCGAGATTCCCTTGTTTGTTCATCCATTTCCCGTCGCGAAAACGACACCAGTTGCTGAGATTTATGTGCGCCGGGGAGGCACCACCGCTGCCTGCAACTCCCTGCTGGAAGGAGGGAGGGGAGGAGGAGGAAAGGCGGCGGAAGCACAGTCCAAGCGCCGGGAGGAGGCGCGATGGCCATCGCTCACGCGGAACAGATGACAGATTAACGGGCGCTGGCCGGGCGCGCTCCGCTTGTGCAGATCCGGTGTTCCGCCGGCTTACCACGGGCGATGACTCCCCTGCCGCGTCCACACCCGAACGCTATTACCGAAGCCCGGTCCGCTGTCTGCATCAATATTTTTGCTCGATCCATATTTAAACATGAGATAGGTGCAATGGCTCAAAGATAGCGATCATGTTACTCTGAGGGTTAGTTCATGGGGTCCGACGGTACCTAGCTAATGCCAATGGATACATATTATGGATACATATAGCAGCAACTGGGATGGGAATCGCTTTCGCACTGTCGTAAAAATTTAACTTAATCTATTATGTGAGTTACAAACAGATTTATTTTCTGACGTCAATAATATTTTACGAAATTCGACATAGTACGATAGATAAGGTCATGAGACTAATATTAGGGTACTAGTCTGCAGAATGGACAAATTTTAAATGTCATTTTTACCGCGAACGATAAGAGACTATAACAGGTGTCAATCAGACTTTTAACTAGGTTTGTCAATAGGTAGTGTAGCTAGTTATGTAGCTAGTATGCTTATCTGATACCCTGTACTAACAACACCCCGTACATGCTTTCAGTACAATCATTTTATCTCTGTCCATTTATGTAGCTGCGAAATACTAACGATCATTTTTACATTGGTAGCATACATATAGTGTAGTGCATGCTTATGAGGCTTCGCCGCCTGGCAAGCATTAGCAATTTATGCTAATGCATCAACAGTCGTAGTTGCACTAACTTTAATAGGGTATAGTGTAACGCATGTTGGTGACTACTAACCCCCTGCCACACACCCTTGAGGTGGCTTGCGGGGTATTTGGTAGATGTAGATATATGTATTAAAGGCGATTAATACCCTTTACAGTATACATCACCTAAAATAATATCGCAGGATGTATTACCCTAACGTAATCTTCACCATTTTGTATACTTGTGGAGGGTAGTAATAATCCGTGAGAAGGAGAATGTTTCCTGATTGTGAATTAGACGAGAAAACCCTTCTTTTGAGTGAGTCCCAGAAAAGTTGATCTTCATGGATGCTAATCAAGAATCGAAATATTATGGATATTGATTTTGAGTTCGCAGAGTTCCGGGATCAGAAATGAACAAAATGAATCGTAAATATCGTTATGAGGGAAAATAATAGTTGTATCAGGATCTTTCCTTTCACAGAACCTATCGATTCTTTTTTTTAAATTATTACTTATTCTTTTTGTAAACATTTAAATCTATTTATTCAATGATTTATGTGAAAATGGGGTGATATTGCGATTACATTTGTTTTACTTTTCTGACGGTATAATGTTTCTCTAGCTTAAGCCGAGAATGTTAGCTCAATCTATCCATGAAGCAAGTTAACTTAACCCTTCAAGTCGAAGCAGCCAATTAATAAAAAATGAAAATACTGGAGCACATAATACCATTACATCCAGTATTTCATTGTACTTGACCTTGTTTACATGTCAGCTGATTAATTTTGAAGCATATTGTAATTCGAAGGCCTCATTTGCGGAATGCACAGGTTATTTGGCAAAAGATGCATAAAAATGTTCATATTATTCTAAGGGAGCAGTATTTTTCACCGTTTTCCTTCAGTGTTTAGTTAATCGACCCCTTCAATTGATCGGGGCTTGACTGTTGTTGTGCGTGACCTTTCCAATGAAACGATTTTCATCATTTATGTCTCCCACGGAAACTCCGATCAATGCGATTAAATTCACGATGTCTGGAATTTACTTCCTGAGTCCCAGAAAATGAAACGCAGTTATTTTCCAGGAAATGTTTCTCCAAATCCACCTGCCACTGTCAAATACTTGAATTTGTTTTTTTTGGGCTATCAAATCGATGCCAATCTGAGGCTCTACTCAAACGAAAATCAGTTTGAGCATGAGGTGGAAATTTTGAGGATACCGGGGCTAGCCACGAATACCGCACTTATGAGGAGGAAGCAAAATCGAGGTCCGAGAGACGGATATGAAGGAAATGGAAAGTGATAGAAATTGAAAGCAAAAGTTGATACCTTTGTGTTCTACAAGCCATTCAATATGACCAAACCACATGTATCGTTTTTTAATTTGAAATTCGATGATGAGAAATTTTGTAATAATTATTTTCCCAACATTCGTGAAGCTCATAAATATGCGTCCTATATTTTATTTTTCGGAACGACCTGTGTATTATGGTGGTTTTTACACATTTTTTAATGAATATGATTTCTTGATAAACTTGGGGTAATATGCGGCTTCTTCGATGTTAATTCATTTTCCTAAGGCGGTTTTCCGTAGAAATTCGTTTTTACCATTCCTAGAATTCCATGCTAGAGGAAAGAGAATTAAAAATAGCGAAAGATTTCTATCTAAAAGAACCCGAGTGGAGGAATAATCGCTAACCTTTCTTCTATTTGGCGTTCGATAATGGATGGTTCACGTCGAGGGGACTGGCATTGAGCGATATACGTCTTCTTTTTTTCTCTCTCGTTTCTTTCGTCCTCCCGCCTTCCCGAAACGCATGGAATTGGGACGGGACGTTTTTGGAATACTCGATGCGGACGGTGGCTTCTCTTTTCAGTTCCTTAGCCTTAATCTTCTTTTATTTTCCGCGGATTTTTCTCTTCTCGCAGGGTCGAGAGGAGGGAGAGAGAATGGATGGTGGGGAAGGTCGCGCGCGGCGGAAATAGAAAAGCGACGGAGGAATGCGAAATTGAGGCATTCTCATGGACTGGAGAAAATTTCTGCGTCCCCGGAGAAGGAGACACACTCTGTATCGTTTCGCGCACCTCCTCACTCTCCACAGCCGTTGTCTCATTTGGATTCTCGCGGAGGACTGTGCTCGTTTTAACACAGTCGTATCGTCGCGGTGTGCAGACATGTGTGGTTGTGCCGATCTGTGCTCATACATTCTTGTCTTAGGAAAGATAAAAAATTATGCGAATTTCACAAAAGTTGGTTTATTCACGACCCGGGTTTCAACACATTATGTCATCTTCAGGTGACCCGGGTCGTGAATAAACCAAATTTTGTGAAATTCGCATAATTTTTTATCTTTCCTAACATGGAAAAATTTCACATAATTCTCCCTGAAACCGCAAATTTTCTTACATTTTTGTCTGTTGAGATGCTCGTTCCATGGTTGCACCTAAGAGAAGGACAAGTTAAAGAGGAAGCCAAGCCTTATGCTCTGTCATAAAATTGATTGAGTACAGCTTCAAAAATAACTCCTATTATGCTTGCTTGTCACCCAATGCCTAACCACTCCTTGATGAAAGTAAGTAATCCGTCTAACCTTGTGGTACTCTAGAAAAGCTCTCGAAAACCCAGGTATCAGGGTAGAAAATTCATGTTATTACTCGTTATCATTCTTTGTCACAGCCAGTGTCACTTTCTATGTCATCGACCCTTTAGCTGTTTTGTCTTTCATCGCCAGGAGTATTGCCTCAATATTAGGTTAGGGTTAATGGGTATGAGGGAAATTATTATACCATAGTCAGCTTTACAGGCCTATCAACGAGTATTAAACTTTTTTTGACTGTGCCTATCCCGAAAGGGAACGACGTGACGGGTATGTCTGTGAGAGTATTGCTCACTTCTGACCGCTATGTAAGAGCTCTTGAAACGGATTTACTTTTCTCCACCCACAAATGTTTGCTTGAAATCTTTATGCATCTACAAGAGAAAGAGATATTTTGATTTTTTTCACATTTTGAAGGATATTGTATATGTGAATTGCCTATCAATTTTGCATTCGAAAAAGAAAACAAGAAAGTACAGGATGTAAAGATACATGTCTTCCGGCGTCGGCGTCTTCAGGTCACTTCACTGATCTGAAGACGCCGATTGCAACGCCGGCGAAACTGTCGTCCGAAGTAGATGGACCTACGCGGAGTAGAACCTGGAAGACCTGTATCTTCGCATCCATTAACCCGCGGAAGCCTACACAAGGAAGAAAGTAGAGGTAATTTACATGAGGCCCATTTTTTGTTTCCTTCGGTGTAACTTGTAATAGGTACTATTAGTACTTGTAATACTTCTCTTCTACTATTCCGAACCTCGTCAAAGTGAGAAGAAAACAGAAGCCTCTGTATCTTTCCGGTGATTAATACTTGAGAGAACGTCATTCCTGTGACATCAAATGGAGTTACTACTGTTTTATGTATTCGCTTCAGAACGCGCCCCCTCTCTCGCCGCGTGTTAACTCGCGAGGTTCAATTTCCATTTGAAATTGAGAAGTTTCGACAATCATCGCGAGATCCTTCTCCATGATGGTCTGGCACCCCTCCGTACGAACCCGCATCTCCTCAAATCCGATGGAAAAAGAGAGCGTCCCCGCTCAGGTGCAGCTGGTAAAACAAGGAGCCGGTTGGTTATCTGCTGAAGGAGAGTTTTTCACGTGAGCGAGCCAGGGACATCGGAAGCTAAGTCAAGCAGATTTTAGTTCTAGATATTCATGCTCTCTGGACTGTGAGCAGGATTTGATGCTTGAGATATGGGCTTGGGGGTAACTTGTGCGTGCGTTTTAAGCCCTCACCCACCTTCTTCGCGTAAGTATGGATGTTCATTTTTGTTTTCATCACCTGCATTTTTTCCTGGCCTAGTCTCTTTTGTTTTTTGCGCTCCAACTTACTATAGTGGTATTTGTGCTGTAGAAAAAGGTTCAAATTAGTGCGAGCAAGCGTGTACTACCGTAATACACCTGGCTACTTGGTACCTCTAAGGTAGGAAATTACCAAATAGTTTTTATTTATCTCTTGCGATGAGTTCGGATGCCGTTTTGGATGCTTGTACTTTTGAGTTAAAGCATATTTTTTATCATTTAGCAGTGTTTCATAATATTTTCCAATGATTAAAATTTTGTGTTTTGATGAAAGCAACTAATTGACTGAAGTAGTAGCCTCCCAATTTTTAGTGCCAATTTTTTATGGACGATGTAAACACGTTAACAGCCAACACACTCTCCCTCCTCAGGGCTTTCTTTTGTCCCAAAGTTTTGAATAGTAAAAATCTATCTTAGGTACATATCTCTTCGTAAAATGAAGTGACGATAGTTTTTCTAGTCCGTCTGTGGTCAAATATCGACTCAATTTTTCCTCGGAGAGTAGACACAGTTGGTGCCTAAAATTAGCAGATTGCCGTCAACGATTCCTTTCTTCACTTCCAAGTGCCGTGTCCTCTCTGGAGTGGTGGTGGCTTTGTCGCGCTCAAATTGGGATAATTCGTGCTGGGCCCATCGGATTCCACCACACCTCATCTCCTCCTCGTTAAAATCTCCTTCTCTCTCTCACTCCTCCCACCTTCGCCCGCCTTCCCTCCCTCCGCTGCCGCACCACCGCCTCCCGCCCCACTTGGCCGTTCCCACCTGTTCCCTTCTCTTCCCGTTCCCTCTTTCTCTCCTCCACGAGAAAGTGAACGCGGAAGCTCCGACGGGTCGACCGCTGACTGACTGAATTTGGGAGTGCAAGGCGACTGACGATCGTCGCTTGGGGAGTGGGAAACGGTGGCGGACTCCGGAGCAGGTGCATCACAATCGAGAGTAAAATAAAACACTCGCCTCAAGGGAAGATTCGTAAAATGAAAAAGAGCCCAGTTGACTGCGGGCCGGGTGGTTCAAGAGAGATTTAAGGACTTCCCGTTTCGCCGCGGACCAGATTAGTACTAAAAAAAACAGTTTGGTGTTTCGCTTTGTTGCCTACATCTTTGAAAGGTTGTTTTAATTTTTAGTTATTCTTTTTATCCTCTTAATTTTTAGTGGCAACGGTATTGGCACGTAGATCCCCGTGCCTTTATACAGTATCGTGCCAGTAGGTTATTCCTATTACCTACTATTATCGCATAGAATAAAATATCTGATAGGATTCTATACATTCTTCCTTCATTAGCCACGTTCTGAGGATTGCCAAAGTTGCGTGAAGGAAAAGTATTTCGAGTACAGTTTGGTTTTACTCCAAGTAAATCATGATTCTTATATTATCTATAAACACCCACCCAGATGGGACTAGAGCCCGCGACCTTTGGCCTGGCAGACGAAGACTTTACCTTGCCACCACATAGACCAAAGAAATGTCAGAATTATTGGGAAAAAATAGATTAAGAGATTGAAAGCAAACTAAAAGGCCAGAAAGGAAAAAAAGTCAAGCGAAACTTAAAGAACTTCTCCCTTTTCCCTCTGGCACTCCCTTAGGCCTCCACCAGGTAACCTTCAAAGAAGTTCTCGAGCCTGTATTTTTTTCCCTTTCATTCGGAACCTTATAATAACTCCGAACCTCACAATCCAACGCTCCCAACAAAATCGCCAGTGGTGCTCCGATCTGAGGGATGCCCGCCAACGCCACGCCCCCGAACCAACAGACCATCCCTACGCACTACATCCCTTGTGCGTGCGTGCGTAATCCCCCGAGAACTACCTGATTCTGGGTGGAAGACCGTGCTTTCTTCTTATTTTTCCCTCCCTCCATTTAAATGGTTTCTCCTTTTGAGAGATATGAGTGGTGGAGGGTCTCAGGGGAGTGAGAGAGCGTGAAAGGGCGAGGGGGGAGGATTTCGGTGGGCAGGTGGGCACAGGGGAAGCAGGCCCCCTCCCCACACCCATTGCACCGGGCACCGAAAAAGGCCCGGCCGGCTGGCTGCGGCGTCGGACGAGGGGGCGGAGGGGGAGGTTGGAAAGGTGGGTGGATGAGGCTATGTTCTTGGAGGCTGAGTTGGGGCGAAGCGACGCTGCTTTTAAGGGAATGGAGTGGTGAGCAGGGGCCGGGAGGAGGAGGGTGGTGGGTACAACGTGCAGGAAAGGATAGATGTGTGTGATGTTGTTGGGGGATGAAAGGAGCAAGGTGGGTTGGTTTCGGGAAGAAGACTTATTTTTTTTCCTTCTCCTCCTCTTATGAAAGCTGAGAGCTCTCTAGCAGTAGGTGAGCTAGGAGGAGGGGGTGGCCGGGGGTGGAGGTGAGTTGAAGGCGGTTGCAAGAAGAGGCCTGGTTTCCTTCCCCCCTTGGTTCTGCGGAGTGAGGAGGTGGGCGAACCGTGGAGGCTTGCTTTGCTCCAGAGACCCTTTCGGATGGGGAGTATGGCTGGGTGTGCGGGGGCAGTGAGGTAGGAGGTCTAAAGCGTCTAAAGACGACGCTTCTGTGTGTATGTGCCAGTACGGGTGGAGGAGAGAGGGGTTGAGAGGGAAGAGGAAGAGGTTGGGGGAGGTGTTTTCGTGGGAGAGGCGAAGGGGAAAGAGAGCGCGCCCGTGAATGTAAGGCAGGAGCCGTGGGAACGTCGCCGGGAGTTTTCGAGGTACGCTTTTCGCGCCGGCAGCCGTAGCAGCAGCAGGAGCAGTGGAGGAAGCAGACGGACCGTGCAGCGTATAAAAGGTCGTGGATCGCACGCACTGCTTGAATACCCCACCCCCCGTGTTTTTTCGCTCCATTCCGTTCGGGAGGGCGGTTGAAGAGTGGGGGCGGTCGGGAGGGTAGGACGATGAGCGGTTGGATGGGTGGGGGGAGGAGGTTGGAAAATAAAAATGGAGTTTGAAAAAGGAAAGTTCTCTAAAGTGTGCTGGGCGAATAATGGGAAAGAGAAGTTTGAAATATTTATCCCGAGAGGGCGAAAGAGGGAGGGAATGAGGGGTGGGGGTTTAATAGACGCCGACCTCCCGAGGCGGCTTTGGAGCGGATAATCGCGCGTACTTCAATGGCCCGCCCTCTTCCTCGAAAAGGTGGAATCTCTGCGACATCCTAAGGAAATTATATTCAACCACTATTCCTTCGAATGCCTCGTAAGTTAAATCCGCTCTTCGTGGTGCTATTCAGGTCGGCGCATTGCGTTGAGATTTTTATAATCTGTCGGCACCGCTTCAATTACTTTACGTTCAAATCCACCCATCCTAATTTGGCACATACCTTTTGTTCTGAAAGATAAAGTAGTTAAGGTAATGACTCCATTACCTTAACTATTAATGCTAGCCGTAAGAGCTCATTTATTTGTTATTGAAAGATATGGTTCAGCTTGAGCGAAATTGGAATTAGGTGTTTTATGCAAGTAGATTTACCCTGTGTTAGTCATATATGTCACGGAAAATATACCGGTGCCGAAAATATCGAAAACCATTTATTGAAACAGTATCTATTATTGCCATTAGAAGATGTCAATTTTGACCCTTCTACATTGCTCATTCGCAGTTCCACTTTGTGGTACTTTTTTATATTTTTTTAAATTATTAATTGCCACCGAAAACAGCACTTATGGCCTTTACATCGGGGTAGTAGTAACAATCAACAGTGGACAACCATGTCCTGGGAAGTGAAAAATCCTCTCCAGGCGACATTCGAATACGCGACCTTTGGGTTAGGAGGCAAGGACGATACCCCGCCGCCACCGAGGCCGACAAATTATTTATGAGGTTTTATAGAGGCCGACTTTATTAGGTTTCTATGAGTTTCGTTCAAATATGAACGCAATTATTCTTTTAATATACTAAATATTAAATGTAGTAATTCAGTAATCATAGTTTGGTATTCTATCAGCAGGTTGGTAGGAGTTTGTGTAGTCCCTTTTCTGGAACAATCAATTCAATATGGCTTCATAATTATAGTTCAATTGTTTGACTGAGATTAAGTTGAAAATGTTCACCCCCAGCAAAGTTTTTCAGCTTTAAGATTCACATTCTAGTATTAGAATTTTGTCGAGCTTTGGAGCAAAGGATCGATAAATAGAGGAAATTAAAACAGGGCAACAGGAGGAAATGAAGGCGAAACGATTGAGAGAAGAAATGGCAAAACGAGAGAGAGATGGCGAAAGAAAAGACAGCGAAGAGTAATGGGACGTGGAAGAAAGAGCGGGAAAGAAGGAAATTGAAGATCTTATTTCCAGCTCCAGGTATGTCGACGGGGGTCGTGGAACACGTGCTGATGTGACGAAAGTGAATGAGCCAGCGTGTTTTCGAAGGGTCGACCGTTATTATCCGCCGTCTGCTTTGTCGCCGTAAATCTCTTGGTATTTTTGGGGGATTTCAAAGGTCTCCGGGACCGGAGCGGATTTTTCAAAGAGCACACCTATTGTGTTGCGGGAGATGTGCATCTTCCTCACTCTCCTGCGTTGCCGTCTACCGTACACTTCAGCGGAACAGTTGAATGCGTTTTCGGCTGTGGAGCCCTCGGAGCGCGTCCTCGAGCTTCCTTCCATCCGACGTACGTGTCTGTCCCATTCCATCTTGTCCTTTCACTCTTTGCAATGTGGAGTTATTTCTTTGAAAAAGATTGAATCTCAAATCCATGGGATATGCTTTTCATCTATTTTTTTTGCTCGGGGCGTATTCGGAAGAAGTTGGTTGCGGTTAGGACGGAGTTTTTCGGATGGAGCACTAATCCCTCAACGGTTTTCAATTGTATATGGCCCATCTTAAGATCGAATTTAAAAAGTTCAGCCCATTGTCGGCTTCTATCGTATGCGTCAGTGCGGTACATATTTGCCACACATTTCACGTAGGCTTTGTTACTGAAGCTTTATATAATTATATTGACAATTTTTTATTTAGAATGCTTTCATACCATTTTCCAGTAGTTAATCTGGAACTCATTGCCACATTACTTCAATGATATTTTTATTTGAATATTTTCTCGCGTAAGGTGATGCTGATTTCACTACAAAAGAGTGACAATCAAATACCTCGGTGCAGCCCAGGAGAGTTCAATCTGGGAACGATAAGACTGGATAAAAGGGGCCTAGTTACGTTAATGTGTATCTGTTATTTCTAAAACTTGCTAAAAAATCTTAAAAATATAATCATTAACTAAATAATTATACAAATTCATATTCATTGTATAGCATATTTGCGTGCCAATAGTTATGAGCGCGTACTGATTTATCGTTAAATCTAATGTTTAACTTCTGTTCTTAAGCTATCCCATCTCAAAGAAAATTATATCCGTGCTAGTAATGACTTTCGGTATGAAAAAAGTGTCCCTTGAACGGTGATACAGTTTAATGCATAAACCGCGATTTCCATGTTTTTTTCCCCTCAAGGGCTCCACCAAAGTGCTCATTCTCTCCGTCCATAGAGTCTACACAGTGTTAGCAAATAAAGGTAAAGGTGGTTTTTATGCTCTGACTTATACGACCTTACGGTTGTATGGCGGCTGAACCAACCGCTCGGTCACAACCGCCATAGTGCACCTGATGTTGAATGGGGGGGCTGCTGTGCGGTAAAGGGTGACGCGTGGAGCAGGAAGGGGTTGATGGGGCAGGCAGGTAGGAAGGCGGCTGCTGTCTTCTCTGTAGCCCATAACATTTTCTCAGGCTCGTTATTCAAGAGAAATATACTGACAAGGAACGAAATATGAGCACTCGATCTTTACATTGACTTTCGTCGGTTCGCTTCACATAGTACGGTTTAAGTAAATTCGCTCTGTGAATAGAGTACGAGAATTTGGGCGTCAAAGAAAGAGGCGCTTGGGGAGTGGAGCCTTTATATTTTTAAAGAATTGGCATCATTTTCCTGCCAACCTAGCGTTTTGCTCGTTTACAGGTCCTCCTTCAAGGCTACCTAAAGTTACTATCTAATTGTACTATATTAATGTAAGGATTAATGTTAAGTTAGAGTAATAAACATTATATATTATGTATATTTTGCTAATCAATCATTCCTCGACATTTTGCTATTTAGGTTAAAGTTTAGTTTTTTTTGTATCTATTAAATGCCGACTCTCATTAGTGAAGCCTTAGGGTTCCTTATCTACCCCAGTCAATACTTGTAACGTGGTTATTACTCGTGGAAGGGATAAGACTAGAAATTCACCGTTGTTTTCATTACCAGTTGCTCAGTGCTGGCCGCCGTTGTTCATTTTTTGGTATCCGAAAAAACGTCGAAAGTCTTCAATACCTGGCCTTACTGCTTGACCCTCTAAGCAAACCGAATAGCGCCTTGGAATGACTCCTTGTGTTCAACGCACGGGTTCGGGTTTTAAGCGCGGGGAGGGAATTGGACTGCGCTGTCGTCCCGTGCAGGCCGACAGGCGGTCGAGAAGATCTTTATCCTCCGTGCCCCCCCCTCGCGTGGACAATGGGTCAAGCCCCCGTTTTGAGTGTGCAGTCGTTAAACTCCGTGGCGTAATGGTTTTTTGAAGCGGGATTTTTTTAGTTTTATTTCACTGCGCCACCCTCCCCGAGAGAAAAGGGAACTTTTTCATATTGGGGGAGGGATGTCGTTAAATATCTCGGAAGCCCCTTCTCTCTCTCATTTTATGGAAGCAACTTATGGAGAACTTTATATATTTTTTTGCCTGAAGGTTGAATTTTTATGGATTGTTTTTTAATGGATTACCCTGGCCCTCTTGTGAAAGGGTTTAAGCACAGTTATGCGATGGGATAGAGATAGTAGGAGTATTTACTGCCAAGACGGAAAAAATCTAAAAATCTCTTCGGGGGAATTCTAAGAGATCTATTCTTTCGTGCTTCTACTATTTATGGAGGTGAAATCTAGCATTTTTTTGTTCAGAAATTTGGATCTTATCTTTCTTCTCGGAAAAGTTTTGAGTACAAATTTATGTTTTCACGTCTCCTCAACTGATCTACTCAGATTCATCTATACATCACTGTGCCATTTTACTCTTATCGAATAATACCGTTATCTTTTGAAATATTTTTGTCCATAGATACAGCGTTATGATTTTATTCTGAATTTCTTCAGGGATAATTACTATCCCTTTAAAAAATGTTTAATGAATGGGTTGGTGGCTAAGCGGTTAGCTATGGTCCGCCCGGACCTTAATATTAGGCTGCGACCATTTTGGGCTGGCTCTACCTGCAGCATAAAACCTCATTCCCCATGGCATTAATGGCATTCTTTTATTTTTTAATATTCGGTATTCGGACCTACATCATTAAAAGTGGTCGTTCATTCGGCTATAACCCGATTTTGTGCTGGTTAATGAGGAATCAAATAATTTGGTGGATGGTAAGACTATTAATGACGAATTGGACGACTTTAATGGAGACTGACATGTTTAAACTGGAGGTGAAGGTGGATTTTATCTACTAATTGTTTGTTTTCATGAATCTATATGCACAAATGCACTTTTCCCAGAGTTAGCGATTTAACTTATCTGAAATTACTTGGGAATTTTATTCAAAGACTTTTTTTAAATACTCACCAATCTTGTGCTCCTGTCATAACTTTAATATTCGTGGGGATTGTCCGTGCTTTCACTGCCCTCCCTGGCATCCACTGGTTTCGATGAGCTATTTTTGTCGTAATTAGAGAAAATATACTACGATAATGTATGTTCATGAGAGATATAGTACGTAGGTATGAGATTATGGTTATGCCACAATCCTTTTAAGTAGATATTTCATTGTCTGTGGAGCTTGTTTGAGAAATACTGCCTACGAGGTTAAAACAGAAATAACTGAAAATAATCTATCAACGAACGCTTACTAATCGTTGGGAGAGGTTTTCGTATAAAAACTGCAATAAACGCTTTTCCATAGAAGGTTAGCAGTTTTAAAAGACGGGAACGAAGACCAAATTCTTTGCAGGTATGTGTGTATGAACATACATCTACATCTACGAAATACCCTGCAAGCCACCTCAAGGATGTGTGGCAGGGGGGTAGTGCGGCGGTAGTGCCTCCTCGGCACTGCCGCTGCACGCAGAGGAGAGACATGAATTGTGGAGTCTCGGGCCGGTCGGGCCCGAGACGAGTAAAGAGAGAAAGTTGTCTCAGCTGACCTAGGCTTTAATAGCCGACGTCGCGTGACGTCGCTGTATCCCCGAAACTCACGCCGTTCACCGTGTAGTTTGCAACCGAGTGTGACTGTGCTTCGAATTTAACGGAAAGAGTCAGTTTCCTCCACGTTTTACTGACAATGAGTTGTTTTTTAGTACATTGGTGATCTCTTTGACAAGCAATGCATGGAAATAGGTGTAGTGAAGCAATTTGCTCCAATATTTTTTTATAAAATAAAACATTTGGAGGGAAGCAGCAGCATTCCTTACTTCGATTTATTTTTTCCTATGGTTGATTCTTGAACATTTAGTAAATATCTCTTCGAGTGTTAGGTCATGCTATGAGTTTCACCTAGCTGAGCTAAAATTTTACTAAGGGCTGCAATTGATTATTGTATATTTTGTAAATGTCTCGTTGAGCCTCTCTCCGTACTTCACTCACCCTGTATCGGGCCCCTAATCTGCGGCGCATCGGCGAAAATCCTTCACGACCCGGCGAACTGACGGTTGGGAGCGAACGGATGCATGGAAGGGCCGGGGAAGATGCGACGCCGGGAGACAGGTTCATGTGTGGTGCTTGTATGTGAACGGGGAGAGGGGATGGTGTACGTCGGCTCGCTTGGGACGTCGGGAGGGAGGCTGGCGGTTGTGTGAAGCAGCCCGTGGTGTAGAGTTAGCGAGCGAAGGAGTGGGTGGATGGCGCGGGGTGGCGCTGTCAACTGTTTTTTTTCCCGGCGGGAAGCAGCTGCCGTACGGTGGAGGAGGACTTGCTTCCCTCTCTCCCTTCACCACTCTCATCTCCCCCTCCTCGCCTCAAACCCCCCCCCCCCATAACCTGCGGAAGATAAAGCAGTGCGCTATTGGGCGGCCTTTGGTGGTCGTCCCAAGTCCTGAAGGTGTCCTCTCTCTTCTCGTCTGCTTCTTGTCGTCGGAGGCGATGAGCGATGTGGCCCGCAAAGCACTCAGAGCAGCATTGTTGCCGTCGCGGTGCTTTTCGCGCTAGATTTAACGCATTATACCCTCTCCTCTCGCCCAGTATGTTTGCCCTGTTTTGATGGGGTGTTATAGACCGGGAAAATTTCATTGCACGGCCGCCGGCGATGCTGGAGAGTATGTGTGGCGGGCGGGCGGGCTCAAGTACTGAGAAGATACGGGACCCTATTCCGAAAGGACTCGACCTCGACAATGCCATGAGCATGACGTCACAGCCTCGACAGTCTCGACTTGAAAATGGGTTTATTTGAATAATTCGAGGTTGTCACGTTGATATTCCATCAAAGTACGAAGAGGATCGAAAATTCCGTGGCCTTCCTGAACAGGCCACCTGCGGCTTATTTCAGTAAGGGCTCGACACGGTCGAACCTTGGTAAATCCGTGGATGTGACGTCAAAGCTCGCGACAAATCTCAAATGTTGAATAACCCTATTTGATATTTTCGTGGCTTTGACGTCAAAACTTCGTCACTGTCCAGACTTTGAAACTCCTAGCCCATACAGAATATCCCCCTGGTCCGCTTTTACCTGCTGCAGTATTTGATGGACTATTAGGTAATTAGTCTTTGTTGCAACATTAAAAAAATATAAAGCTCTATTAGTAAAATACCAAATCATATTCTGCGACTTTATGATGTTTCATGATACTTTCACCAGTGTCTTAATTCAATAATTAGGTGACTAATCCCCTCCTCGATGTATTATTAAATGCTAATTATTCAATATTACATACTCACTGATTCGAGAGGGCTCGAGGTATTAGGAGCGCATGTGCATCGGGATACTGGGAATTGCAGGTCAACTTTTTTCAGCTGTTTCAAACAGTACAAAAACCTTGTAAGACAGACATTCAAGTAGTAAATTGGCAGAATACGAATTGCTTATTAAGTTAACTGTAACTTAATTGATTCTAGGCAAGTCTCTATCCAGTATTTCAATCCTTAAATTGGGTAACTTGTTGTGTATCAATAAAATATTTAGGTAGCCGATATGTCAGAAACGTAATGAAAGAGGATAAGTGAAGATTGATAAGGAGTATCATTCGGAGCATCCTTTTGTGGAAGAAGAAAAGTGTAGAATTTACTTAGAAAGTGTACTGAAAACGTTTAAGTTGTTAGAGAGTAGAAAGATGGGGAAGATCCAATTGTAATGGCGGTAGAAATGAACAAGGCTGAGTCGTTGGATTGAGATCAGTCAGGTGAAAAGGGGGATGTAAATTTGTTTAAAAAAATCTATTTACCGACATTTGAATTTCATCCTCTCATAAGTAGTGAAAAGGACAAATATTTAGTCGTTGTTTTACAAAAATGTATCTTTTTTTTAAATTACGCGAGTTATACGGAACGAAAACACTACTTCATCGAGAATCCGGCGGATGACGTCACGTAACGGTATAACTTCCAATAATACGACGTATTTTAAAATTAAATTGGGTTGCTTCGTCCTAATTTTTCCAAATTAATCTTTATTTATCCACTATGGAAGGCAATTCATTTGTATGATTCGAGCCATGTCGTTGAAATGCATGTAGAGCACAAGAGGGATACTGTGTGTTAAGATGGTCAAGTAATTGAGATACCGTTTTGGGTCGCGTGTCTATCAAATTTTTATGTATTTTGTAAAGGCATTCGTTATTCGTTAAAGTCTGTGTTGAAGGGATGTAAAAATGGATTATTGATATGAAATCTCTAGAAAAAAGTCTGTCGTATAATCTACTCAAATATAAGTATTAATTTTTATAATTCTTTTCCTTTACAGGTAAGGAGTTGATGCATACAGTTATGAAGGTAAAACGCTTGGAGGGCTGGAATAAGTGACAAATAAATTTGCAGGTAAGATGCCTTGAGGGGAAGTATAGGAATCATGCTGGTAGGAAATAGATTTTTGGCGATAACCCAGAGGGAATCAGCTGCGTTTTACAATTCGTGCATGAAATAGGCCTTTTTATTAAACTTTTACTTTAACCATGAAACCACTTAAAATCTATTTTATATTAATTTAATTTTTATGTAAATTGAGCCGCTTACATGTGTTAGTACTAGATTGTAAATAAAATATATATTTAAAAATGTATGTGCCTGTTTAAAATGATACTTACTGTCGACGCAACCTAATAAGCAAATTCTACATCGCTCTAAACAGTAGAAAGATCAACAGAATTAAAATAAATATTTCATGATGGAAAAGTCGAATGGAAACGGTTCCTCAAAACTGAGCGTAAGCAGTAGAGCACTTTTAGTAATGACATACATTTCTTTTATGGATGGAGCTGGAAAGAAGAGGCAGTGAGATCCTGAGGGCCGCTATGTATTGGGGAGGTTGTTGAATAATCTGGGAATTGATAAAAAGAGAATAGGCAATCAGGATTATATGAAGGGAGGTAGGAAATATTCCGAGCTGTTTCAAAGATATATCATTTCAACATTACCGTGGCATCAATGCACAACTCACTAATCGGGAATGGTAACTACTTTCTCGACTCCGTCTAGTGTAATCGCTGTTGTCTCGGTGATTGACTTGTGGATGCATGCAATTATAGCGAAAATGCCATGAAATTTGACTGTTAGATAGAAACGACTACATCATTTTGTCTGTTAGACAACGGTTAGATTATCCACCTCAGGGACTATCGATAACTTTGGATCGGGGAAAGTTGGAAATTTTTGACTTCCTTCCCTGGCGGCTATAAACTCCCATCGGTTTCATTCCTCTTCCCATTTGCATGGGGACGAATTCCCTCTCGTGTATCACAAACGGAAACGATTAGGGATGACATTGTATCGTGCGAGGCTTTACTGCCTGAGGCACGGATGTATAATGTTCGGCTGTTCAGGACTTCTAATTTTGAAATTCTAAGCTTGATACCGATCTATTTTCAAGGAATGACTTAGCGCATGCAGGACAGAGAGAAAGATTTCACGTGGATTTGATGAGCAGAAAATGGGTACATACTATGTTCTCGGTTACACCTCTATTGAATTTGGAAAAAATCATTGCCATAGACCTTATGCTATCTTGATCTCAGCATTTTTCCTTCGTTCATTTGTCAAGCGAGGAACTTGAGACAATGTACCAAGAACTTATTTGAATCAGTCTAAGAAGGGACAGTTTTGTCTCAATCTCGCCCAGTAAAGACCGATTATTATTATAGATCGATGTACTCGCGATTAATTCATACTATTTACATATTAGTGCTGCACTGTTCCAAAAATATATGGAACCATAGCTAATTGGTCCAATTGTATCCATTGCTGGTAATCCATTGTAGGTGATGAAAATTTAAAAGGATTTTTTACTACAGTAAAAAATCAAAATCTGTCACTGAATGAAGTCTATTGAAAAAATAAGGCTCAAATTTTAAATTTAAGTTATAATTTATAAGCAGCGTTTTTTATGTACCTTTTTTTCCATCGGATGATTTGTTAATTTAGGTGGAAGTATGACGTCAAAGTGGAAATATGTTTAAGATTTATGTGACTTTATCCCATGCATAAAATTTCACATGAAAGCAAATCTTGTGGGGTATCAATATTTTTCCAGTTATTTGATATATTGGTAGCGATTTGTACGCGATATTTTTTCTCTCGCTAAACATTTGACATAAATTCTTGTTCAAGGTCGGCACGTATTAACTCTTCAGGAGATACCATAAAACAGTTTTTAAGGAGGTTCCGGTGAGGCGACTGTGTGAGTCAAAACAAATACTAAATTCCACATCTTTGATATTTTGTGCAAAAAAATCCTGCTTTCCCTGATGAAATGCATTACCTATAGAAACTCAAAAGTAAGGTACAACATATGCAGATTATTCCACGAATGTATTTTAGATGAGTACTTTTTCCAGCCATAGTAGCCGACTGCAGCGCCATTTCCTACGAATTACCGCATTTTGACTTCAATTACGGCATTAATTATTCAATAACTAAGAAAATAAAGTGGTAAGATGCCTATATTTTATTTTTATTCAATTTCTCTGGATTATTTCCTTCTTATAAATAGTTTTTCGCAAAAATGGCATTTATATTTTATGGAAAAATACTATTTTTCCCCGTGTTTCTCTCATTCCCTCATTGAACACTATGTGATTTCAAGTTCAATTATAGAATAAAATAGCGTGGTAAGGTGTTATTTTGTTGTTCATATCAGATAGAGGACAACTTTTTCTTGCAAGTAGACAGAATATGAATGAAATGACATTTTAGTTATTTTACGGCGGAACCTCCTTAAAGGGAATAGGTACCTACGGCAGAAGGATACAGCGTTCTATATTTCCTCATTGCTTTTGGCGGTAAATGTTTTTAAGAGAAAATTTTCACACTTGTTTATTTTTGTTTGACCTGTGTGTGGAGAGGCGCTTGTTCTCTTTTTTTCAGTCTCGCTTTCACCCTTCTCGCTTCAAACCTTTCGCGGATTGCGGTCTCGTTGCCTCTTTCTCTCTCTCCTTCGTTTGCTCACCCGGCCGTAAACTTACGGGTTACGTGGGTGCCTTCGTCGTCTTTTTTCGGTGACAGACGGACACGGCGATGCCTCCTCTTCTCTCGTCTCGTCTCTGTCATTCTCTACGTGACGGCGACCACACGTTTATAGTTATCTCGTTTGTGTAATCTCAGTTTGCATCACGCATTTTTATTATTATTTTTTTTTTGCCATTCCGTCTATATCTTTTGCATTTTTTCGCTCGCTCGTAATTTGCGACCGGCGTGGTTGAGGTTTCCCTTCTCCCCTGGCGGCTGCCTCGCGGAAGTGGTTCTTTATCGCTCTAAATAACGGAAACCTCTTTCCCCTCGCTCCTATCCCTTTGGTCTCCTCGTGACCTCCGACCAAATTCGCTGCCGTGGATGGCATAAGAGCCTTTGTCCGCGCGAAAAAGCAGAATTAAAAATATATAAACACATAGAGAGGGAGAGCATGGTCCTCCTCCCCCCAACTCCCTCATCCTCTCTCCCTCCCTGCTTTGTGGTTTAGCGATTTCGAGCGCGAACCTTTGTCCTTCCCGCTTCCTTTAATATCCGGTCGTTAACATTCTGTCCTCGCCCCTCCATCATGAAAATGGCACTGCAATAACTGCCAATTTTTGTAGGGGTGAATATTTTTAAATAACCCAATCTCTTTTATAATTTAAAAGGGAGGAGAAATGAATGCCGAAAGTCTAACAAATGTTTGGACTTCATCCTTTCCTGCTCTATTTGATGTTAAAAAAATCTGACCTCTTGGTAACAATTGCAAATCTCAGAAAGTTATTTTAATTTAACCTCTAAATCGTTCATATACGTCAAATCAATGAAAAACAGACAGTAGGAGATTTAGGAGATTCTTGTACTGGTAATGGTGTATTTATAGTTTTCGTATTAAAGCAAAAATCTGATAATCTTATATTTTTAGATTAATTCTAAATAATATTTATTTTTTGTATGCTCAGTTGAAGCTATAATTTTAAGTTTTGTTTTTTGATGAATAAAACAATTTTTAATCTTCCACAAATTTGTTGTATGGCACGACGCGTTTAACCATTCTGTGGCATATTCATGTGGCACATGAATATGCCGCAGAGTGGTGAAATTGTGGAAGTCTGTGAAAGATTACCAAGTGCTTAATTCAACATGAACATCGACAACTTTCATAAGTTCCAGCCTGACGCTGTTATGCTTCAAGTTCTGTATTAAAAGACGATACCTTCACGTGTTTAAGACTTAATTAAGTCTAAGACTAAAGTTAATTTTCCCCAATTGAAATAATGAGGAGCGATGAATTGGATTTGTGTAAATAAAGTTGTTTATGGAACCGTTTTAGTTAGACAATTAACTGATCCAAAGTAATTTGAGACGTCGTTACGTGTTCAAGGCTGGAACATAAATTACGATCCTCTCAGTTTGTCGCAAAAGAGTATTCATACTCCTTTTTTCGTTTTTCGAACCAATAGTGCATTCCCATTTTTTTATCCTCAGGTGTTGTCGGATGCGTATTCGTTCATTTCAATTGCCATTTTTTATTTCTGCATTTAAATCACCATGGTGACCGGACAATGGAGGAAATCCATTTCAGGGCTCGTTTCCGCGAAAGCTATTAAAAAAAACTATTCAAATATGAGTATCAGTGATGTCTGGGACAAATTTAAATCAATTCACTCAGCAGGGAACGTTGGACACGTATTTGGGTTTGCCAGTTCCAATATGTATCCTGGAGAAATGATGAATAGGTAGGAAGTAATTTTCATGGAAAAATTCAGTTATAAATATTTTCCTTTTCTATTACTGCCATCACGTTTTTCAAAGAGGAATGTTTTATATGAAATATAAAACTTTTTTTAGTTTTTAGTTAGGATATTATAGATGGATTTTAGTTTTATATGAAATTGATTAATTTCTCCCTATTACTGTAGTATTGAATCAAATGTGTCGTAAGATTCATAAATCAGTTAAGTCAGTGGATGATAAAGAAAAATATGCGTGTTTGATACGCTCCTTTTTAAACTCAACTTATTAGTATTTCTTTAAAAAAATAATTTAAATCCAATCCTATAAATTCTAATTAGATTAGCTCTTATCACCTTGATTTCATATTGATAATAATTTAATCCACTAAGCGATTGTTACCATATGACACTTTCATTCAAAATGACACTAGCTACATAAAAAACAAATTCTTTAAAAGATAGTCCCTGTAATTAATATCAGCATACCAGGAAGATGCGTAATATGTGGGATTATTATAGCATAGCTTTTATTTGTTTGTTAAAACAAATAATAAGAAATAAATTGTGAGTTTCTATTCAACTCTAAAAACCTTTAATCCCTTTTATTGGAATTCCTAAATGATTCAAATCGAATCATTTAGGAGTGGTGAATAAAATTGGATTTTATTGATACGCTAATTATATATAAATAATTTTTGTGGCTTATTTTAATAAGCTAAACTCAGCATTATTTATGGGAAACATTATTTATAGGAAAAAATTAATTGTTCGTTCGTAAAGAAATGAATACACACTTCACTATATGATTTGGCCATCACATATTTCTTGCTCTCGTGAATCATTTCGTGAAGACAAAATGATTTTCTGCATCCATTCCTCTCGGACTCCCTGCCGCTTCGTAGTACACTGCACAAAATGGAACGAAAATTGATTTGATTCTGGAGAACAGAAAGTCTTTTGTTTTCTTGTTTGTTTTATGCCCTTGCAAAAGTGGGTATCCGGAATAGCGTAAGCGACCCCCCCTCCTTGCATATCATGTGGATCGTAAAAAAGTGTGTCCGCGCCCAGGAATGGTTTTTTATTCCTCTATTTCCTTCCCCGCCTCTCGTCTTCCTCGGTTCGGTTTTATTTTCGTGTCCGTTTTCCTTTTTTTTAGGATCCCTTATGTTTGCGTCACCGACTATCGATCTCACGTCTCCGCAAGTCACGTGAAGGCCGCACACACTCTGCTCACGTTAGCCGAGTCGAAAAATGCTACGATTCATTTCGCTGGTCTGAGCGATTGGTTCTCGAAAATTGGACAGAGGCTTTTTCAATAGAACGTCCGTTGTTTTGAGAGAGCCGATTGTAGAACAACTGTCGTTCTTCCATTACTTTTTACTGAGCAGGAAGTTATTTTTGTGTTTGGGTGTTATTTTTGCCTCCTTCTGCCATTGCTTAGTTTTCTCGCTCATTTTTTTTGCACAATTGGCCGTCGGTATTGAAATAAATGAAAGCTTACTGTCCATGTTTTCCTAAAGAAATACATCCGTTCAAAAGTACTGGGCTGGGAATTAGGTTTTACCAGAATAAGTAGAGGTTTTTTTATTAGTAGTCTATATTTTTATCTCATCATCAACACGTTTAGAATGCAGACACCATGCGTAAAAGTACAAAAAATACAAGTATATCTGGGCGCACAGCAAGTAGAGGGAACAGAAGGTAGTAGAAGAACTGTTATGCAGTAATGTAGGTGGATTTTTAATTTTAATTACGATGATTATTGTATTTTTGTAGCCCACGGTTTGGTAAGCTGGATAAGCATTTCAAAGTGTAACTACAGAAGGGCTGCTTTGGAAGAATCTTGATTTAATTACATTGTAAATATCGTAAGAAATGCGTTTTTCCTCAGTCAATAAACTAAAATGTTAGTTTTGTTAAATATAATTTTTATGGTAGCTTAATATATAAAACCGGTAGTGTATGCATGGATGCTCGTTGTTGAAATGTAGATAAAACTTACGGTTTTGATTAATTACTAACTGAAAATAAGTGCTTGATATTGAACATAAGTGCTAAACTAACAGAATGGAATCTGTGTCACATTCTTTAAGTCAGTGCCAAATTCAAATTTAAAATCTTAATGAATTTGAAGGATACTAGGAGTAGCCACGGGATTACCTTTACGGAATCTCCCGCAAGTGCACAAAAGTGCGAATTTCCACAGAGGAAAAATTCAACCGTTTACAATCCTTTAAACCCAACCAAATCTAATCCTTTAAAGCCCTCAAAACTCCTCAGGGGAGAAGAACATCTTGGTAGCTAAACTAGCCAAAGCACTCGGCGCGATATCGAGGGATCCGGGTTCAAATCCCGGTCAAGGCGAGTGATGGAATTGAGAATTTAAAATTGTAGCCAATCATTCGTTAAATGTCCCTGATCATGATACTTCTGAATGTTAGCACTGTCAGTGCGTTTAGTGCCGCCTGCTCCTCGGGAGATTTTCGTCTATTCATAGAGTAAGTATATTATGGTCTATTGTAAACGATCCTCTTGTCTTATGCAGCAGTACACTGAGGGTAATGAGAGACGAGTTCTTATCCGGGCTCACCGCAGCAAAGGTTCCCGAAATTCGAAACGTATTCGATTAGAATAGGCTGTAGTCTTGCATGGAAATGAAGCCCTCACTTGAGCTCGCTTTTCTTATTTGGGAGCGGGTAAGAGGAGGAAAAAAAAGTGAGCCATTTGCTCTTTTCGCTGAGCACGCAATTAGTCCCATTTAAGACCCGAAGAGAGAGAGAAAGAGAGGGAGAGAGAGAGAGATGGGGGCGTTCTGGAGTTGGAGGGAGGAGAGTTGGAATAAATAGGTCTCGTGGGAGGGAGCGGGGTGGAATAGGACGAGTTCCCTCTGCGAACAAAGCGGCGGAAGTCCTCCTCCTCCAGCCGAAGGTTTTCTCTCTCCCTTTCCATACCGATCCTCACACCCCCTCTACTTTCCCCGCCCCTTCCCTCTCTCTCATTTTCCCATTCCACCCCATTCCCCCTTCTGTTCCTGGATGCGCTCACAAAAAGATCCGGAGATATCGGGACGGTGGTGGTGTACGAGTGGGAGAGGTGAGGTAAGCGTGCAATGTGGGCAGCGGGACGGGGGATGGGAAGGGGTATGGTAGCGGTAAGGTGAGCAAGATGAAGGCAAGAGAGGAGAAAAATCAAAACTTTGTTCTTAAGGTAGTGCGAGCGAATAATCACTTCATCAAGAATTTCATGAATTTCACCTCATTTTAAAGAAAAAACTCATGTTTCCAATTATATCAAAATATAACCCCTTTGCCGAACTACATTTAGTGCAAGTTGCTTAAAAATATAGGCTGTTTTACAAGGGATAGATAGCAGCTATGCGCTCCAGAGGGAGAATATTGAAAAAAATAGGAATATATAACTCCTAGATTTCGTCAAAAAACTAACAGTGTGTAGTTTGTGTCTTTTTTCAACTATTTTTAATAAATAATCCATTACTCACCCCATTAATTTTTACAAAATCGCAAAATAAACCGTCTGTTTTGAAGGATTTTTAGCTGTACGGCCTGAATAAATGAGTCAATTTTTAGACTTATGAAGATATATTTATTTAATTACAGAGAATTTTGGTCGTATATAACTCTATTTTTGCACCATTAATATTACAATGTTCTCTTCACACCTCTTACAGGCGCTGAAATTAAAAAATAAAATCCGAATATGGTCTCCATTACGACTAAGGAAATATCTCACTCAAACTACCCTAAGGGCTCATATTCCCTCCCTTTTTCGAGAGAGAGGGATGGAATGCGTACAGCGTTCGACCGATGCGTGCGGTGGGACTCTTATGATGAATGGGACTCGGGGACGGGCGTTTGAACTTTGTTCTATTCTTGCGTGTGTCAGCACCGTGTTGGTTCAGGTGACACTCTCAGATGGAGTCTGGTTCCCTGTGTCATGTAGCTCTCATGGGGGACGCGTTTATTTATTCGGAGAAAAAAAATCACTGCATCGGAGGATGCATGTGCGTCGCCGTGTCGATGGGCACTCTAAAAAATTTACGGCCTCGAAGACGTGTGGGTATTCCCGGCACATAGCGCTCCTTCCTTCCTTGTGGAATAGATCCAATTATGGAGGTTTTCCCTCGGGTGCACAAGCGTGAGCCGGCGAGAAAAACTACCGCTTTATTAAAGACGTCTAAAAACGCTGATGATGTGCGTAATATCTTGGAAGGTCTTAAGTTTTTGGCCCAATAGACGTACGTAATTTATACGAGGAGAGACTAAAAAGTGATTACTTTTTCTGCCCCGAGTCATCGAAGACAGCGTAATTCCTGCGGAACTAATCCAAATTGCTTCCAATGATTGCTGTGAGCTGCGAATAGGTCGAAAGGTTTGCTGGGTTTTATACATAATTTTTTTTAGAATGACGTAATCTGGAAAAATTCCCTAATAAATTCAGTATTTTTTTTCAAATTATAAACATCTTGAGGGATAATTTTAATAGAAAGATTGGACTGGAAATAAATGAGTGTAAAATTCTAGGAAGAAAAGAATGGAAATTTGTTTGATTCTCACGGAGATAGACTGGATCGGTTTTTCGCATGATACGATTAGTCTCCGGAGACGCCGAAATATTAGATCTGCCCGAAATTGTTTCAGAACCTCTCGAAATTCATGCGTAACAATTTTTGAGAATGATGCAATAATAACCTCCGATGGAGTAATGGCATGTAATTCAAAATTTAACAAAATTTTTTACCATTATTAGTTCAGTGTAATGAAACGCTGTCTTCGAATTACGTTTTTTAAACTTAGGTTTAACGTGAAAAAAGTGTAATGCAGCAAGTTTAAATACAGAAACATGGGTAAATTAAGAAAAAGATAAAATTTAAAGTAGACATTTCCCTTCCTCGTAGATTTCCTAGAAGTCTATCCTCTACTGTCCGGAGGCCGCGTTGAATTCAACCCTTGGCACTAGTGCGTAATATATTATACGGCAGGTGGAGAGGATTACTGAAATGTAAGCGCATGGGGAGAGCACTATTATTTAAATCCAGATGTTCTCAAGTCTATCTTAGATATATGTTGGGGTCTTTATTCTGTGTATTTGCCTATCCATCCATCTTGCTAATCCTTACGTGGCCTTCGTCTTCACATGTTTCACGCGTTATTTTTTTCCTCGTGTATCTTGTCAGATATTGATTGGGATGGTCACGTTAACTTTTTAAGGCATCTCTATTATTTATTACACCCTCAACAAAGCGGCTATTTTAGTATTGAAAATGTCGTGAAGCCTTCCTTGTCCTCTTCATATCAAGACGGCTTATTAGTGTTATTTATTTCTTTAACGCGAGCTCCCTTGTTCTCTTATTTCCTGTCTCAGTGAAACATGGTTTAATCGCCTTTTTTAAATTATGCTTGTAAAGCTTGTTATTTTAATCATGCGAATAATGTACGAGTTCACAAATTTATTTTATTTTAAGTATCTTTTTCATGCCAAAATAAAAGGAGCACGCGTTATATGAAATAAAAAACTTGAAGGTTGAAAATTGGAGGTTGTTATTACTGATACCCGGAAATGGATTTATTTTCCGTGCGTTGATAATATTCTGAATATTGTTTTTCGTAATTTTTTAATTGGTTGTTTTGGAACAGACTTTAATGTAATTCTAAGATATACTTCAAAATCGTCTTTAAAAAAAAACAATTGTTGCTCCATAACATATCCTTGATGAGAGCTTTGTTGGAGGTTACTTCGGCAGCAGTAGCTTTGATGCTATTTACGTATCAATTCGAAATCATTTGACACCGTTTATGAAGTTCGTCCTGGAAGCTTATTTTTTTAATAATAATTTTTCTTTGTCTAATATTTTCTACAAAAACCAAGCAAAGTTCGTAATCTGCTCATATTGTTTTCCAATATCACGACCATTGTGTGCGAATAGTAAATGCCATGCACGGAACCTATTGGCGCCTGCTAGATAAACGCTGGGCGTTACAGTTTAAAAAAATCAATTCGTCAGAAGTTGTCATTTTGTTAGTCTTCATTTCAGTGAATTTCGTCACTCAAATCAGAAGCGGGAATGATTTTACTATAGCTGGTATCTCCTGTAACGGGTGCTTTACGTTTCGATATGATGAGTGTTAACGTACATCTTTGTATAAAAAGTAAGCAAGTATTAAATGATCTAAGATTCTCCTGGTGAATATGATAGATAGATGTTTCACGGGTAATCCACCAGGCAATAGGCTTCATAAGGGTGATATGAAACCTATTACCTGGTGGAATACCCATGAAACATTCATATGAGCAATTATTGTTGGAAAACAACCAACATTTGTTAAGGTGAAGTTCAAAATGCAATGAGAAGCCTATTCGAGAATATGCACTCTATTAAAAATATAGTAGCACGATAAAAGTATTTGATTCCGTAGTGAGACCACCGTGATATGTGCAGCCGAAATTTAGGAGTTGGGGCCATTCAAGTGATACGCAAGACGTTTTGGGGAGGGAGGGGGGATTGGGAATTTCTTACCCTGTCTTACGTAGACGAGGGTGAGAGGTCCGAGACAGTCAAGATTTGTCACTTCTGAATTCGTATTTTTATCACATTTTATAACTATTTTCGGAAGAAAAATCATACTATTTAGGATCACCACCGCCGCGGCGGTACGCCTGAATGTATGCTAAATTATAGAAAAGCGTACAACTAATTCGTTCATTAATTTGGAGATGCCGCATTTTCAAAGATCACATCCTTTGCGAGTTGTGCGTACAGCGAATCGCGAAATATCGAACACCGTTATCGATATCCGTGGTGAGGTCAGTTTTGGCGCTTTTGACTTAGAATCCCCCATAGTTTACTATCTATGTCTCCATGGTTTCAAAAATGACTGATAACTTACGCAAAATTGGGAGAGGAGGGCTCGTGAAATCTTATGTTGTCTTATATGGGGGGGAGGGTTAAAAAGTGGTAAAAATCGCATAAAACTTGTTGTTTAAGGCTTGATTTGGTGGAATAACATCATGAAAGAAAAGGACTGGCAATTTTCCACAAGAATAAAGTTTTACTCGACCGGTTTCGGTGTACAACACTATCATCAGGTCCTGTTGATGGTGTTGTACACCGAAACCGGTCGAGTAAAACTTTATCCTTGTAGAAAATTGCCAGTCTTTTTCTTTCACAGGTAAAAATCGCCTTACGTAATACTTCGAATAGGTATTTGCTCACTACCCTCGTCCCTCCTTTCCTAACATCCCTTCAACCACCCACTTCCCCCAACCCTTCCACACACTCCCACCTTTCTCTCCCCTCGTGACGCGAAAGTTCTCTCCGCCCCCCCCCTTTCTTCCCCCTTTAAGCGCGCGAAATTGCTCCGCGAGTGATTTTCGGAGTGCATTTAATCTCGCTCTTGGGTTTCGCCGAGTTGACGCACTCCTGCATCAACGTATCCATTCTGCAGCCCCGCCGCCGGGGCTTTATATTCGGGCGAAGTGGGACGCGTCCGTGGGGACAGGGGGTGGGGCAAAAGTTTTTACGGGTTTTTATGCGGGGAAGTGGGAGGGCGTTGAATGGGGAGTGCACAAGCAAGCAGGAGGCGAAGAGAAATACAGAAGAGGGAGGGAGGAAGAGGGGGAGAAGAAGACGCGATAAAAAAGGGAAGAGATAAAACGATTGGGGGGGGGAATGGAGGGTGGTGCAGTTGAAGACGGGGAAGAGAGTGACGGTTTATTTACGAAGCGTCTGCGGCACTCGGAAGAATTCTTTCCTTTGAGGGATCGCCGCGACACTTCTCTATCATCGTGGAACACGGCAACAAGACGAGGGAAAAGTGTCCCCTGTGTCATAATATATTTCTCGCTCTTCCTTTTAATCGGCATCTTTCACTCCGCTTCCATCAACTTTTCGAGTGCATACTCCTTTTTTCCATGCTGTGGAAAGCAAACCAGAGGCGTGATTTTCTCGGAGAGTGGACTTTGAGTTGTGTTCCCTCCGGCTGAGAATGGAGGGAAACAATAGGCGTTTTATAGATATGCACTCATCTCATCACACTGTAATGGTTTCTTTGAGATATGCTCATTTATGTCCCGGCCGAGAAAGGGGGAAAAGATTGTCGAGTTTACAAAGGTCCTGTGGCAAACTCTGTCTCAAAAGTCAAAAGGGGTGATTTAAATGGAAGTATGAATGGTTTTAAGTGCTGGGAGATGAAAAATTCAACGTTTTTAAGACTGTCAATGTATCACTCGCATATGATTCTCTCATCAAAGAAATGTTATTTAAGTATATTTGATAGCTTTCCACTGACTGGAAACTGTTTCGTTCATTTGGATTTACATTGATATGAATGGAGTAATCGTTTAGTTTGCCTACTGTAAAATGATGTTATTCGTCTATTCAAAGCTTGAACCTGTTCATTACTTCAAAATACATCGTCATTCCTAATTATAGTACCGAATTTGGCGCTATAACTTCCCACAATTCAATTAATATAGTAAATCTCTAAATTGTTTCGTAGTCCCTCGGTGAAACCAGAGATATCAGTGGAATTTCAAGAAACTACAAATGACTGTTATATAGGATCTTTTCACCTTTTTTGAGCTAAGAGATTTTTTCAGCCTACCTTCAGATCACGAAAAAAATGTACGTAGATTAACTTAATCTTGGGGACACAACTGTCATCAAGGATGTGCAATAATTCTTATTCAACATTCTCGAGACCAAGTATAGTGTGTATTTACGCTGGATGTCACGTTGATGATAAAAATTCCTTTGCTACACACTTAAAGCCGATACCACGACAGGGTCTGAAGATATTCAGACGAGGAATATCCTTGCTTGAAACGAGATACGTGAATTTTTATCCGTCTCACGAGTTGTCTCGTACATATTTCCGTCGGTAGGGGGACGTGATTGCCTAACAAGGGAGAGGATTGTCTGCTCTGTCCAGGGCTCGCGATAAAGGTTGCCAGACGTTTAAATAGGCAAACACAAGCGGAGGATACGGCGAGCCGTTCTTTAGCCAGCACTGTGAGGAAAAGAGAGGCTTTGTGAAGATGATGAGATGAGTATCGTAGGTCGATCGGAGGACTATTACTCGTTGCATTAAGGGTTGTTTGGTGGTGATGCTGGCTGGGGCAGAGGGCGGAGCGGGAGAATAATATCGTCCCTTTTTATGCGACTCTCGTCTGAGGATTTTTTTTCCTCGGTGGAACTAGTCTGCCGCTCGGCTGCAGAAACAGCCGTCTTTCAAAGGAGTGAACGCTCGCGTACTTCATGTTTGCACTCTCGATGTCTATGCTGGCGTATTTGTTGCCTGTGCGTTCATTTGTCCCTCGCTCAACCTCTACTTTCCTCCTTTGGCCATGGAAGTCTCACTTGCTTGGGAGTGGCGTGAAATACTCCCGCACAGAGGAAATTCATGTCGAGTAAAACATTTTTTCTTGCTTTGATGGGAGGAAAAATAGAAATTACCCGTTGGGATATCTGAGGAAGGAGTGCAACGTTACTGTTGGTGATGATTTACCATGGTACAAAATCATTTGCTATAGAGGATACTAGCATGACGAGAGAAATTAGTCTAGTGTGACTTAAAAATGATTTTTATGCGGTCAGTTCCTGCGATCCTCCGTGACTTTCATTTTCAGCATAGCAGTGGGGTTCCTGAAGATTAACTCGTGAAAATACCATTTTTTTCTTTTTCCTTGGTTGGTTTATATACATTTAAAGATAAAACTTGCTGTGGATTGTTTCATGGGGTGAGTGAAGGAGCAGAGGCTTTTATTTCGGGAACTTATTTATTGTTTTGTGATTTAAAAAAATGGCATTCGTGTAAGTACGTTCGTTGACAGAGAGGAAGATGTAGGGTAATAATGTGCCATAAGGTGCTCATCTTGTCAACCATTCAGCGCAGGGCATTCCCGTCACCTATAGGTATCCGAAAAATAATGGGCTCCATTTGTAATGACTGGGGAACAACTGTTCTTTCATGGGTTTCATGAATATGTAAAATGGCGTGATTTTCTTGCAATTTCACCCGTCACCATTACTTTCTAAGACTTAAAACCTTCCTAATATATAATCCCGACCAAAATATCTAACATTTGATTGTCTTTGAGAATGTAATTGCAGTCACTAATCGAGTATATCACGCTAAAGAATTATTTGTTTTTCCTATTTTATATTTTATTGTGACTAATTTTTGGAAGAGTTTGCAGGCAAATAATATCGTTGGTTGATTGCCCTTAAATTCTTACATTGAAAGGAGATGCTGAAAATATGCTGAATTTAAAGTTTGACTAATAGTTCGCGAAAATTTCAGACATTATAAATTTTTGAAGCCTAACGGCTAGTTTTTTCCGTGTATGCATTCTATTTCATAAATTTCTCCTCATCCTTGTCGGTTGCCCTAAGAAGCGATCTTCATTTTTATCCCATTTAATTTTGGGAATAACATCTGTCTCGGTTCCCTGTGCGAAGGGTTCCTGCGTATTGTGTTGTAGCGGCACGAGCAGATGTGCTCCTATGCCCCGGCCGAGGATTTTCGCACATAGCGAGGTTTCGCACGAATGCTTCGCATATGAAGTGAACCGATGAGCTCACTGTTCCTCTGTTAGCCCTCCGAAATTCCGCGACCATAGTTGCACGTGACTTAACGGCACCATGAAATACACCAAAAAGTCCGCCTTTGCTTTCCGTTGGGAACCTATCCGTAGACTTTGGAAAATGCGAGAGAAAGGCATAATTTATTCAAGCGAATTGCGTCAGTGGACTAGAAAATTAATTTCTAGACTGATTCCGTGGTCTCTCCTTTTAATTTTCTCCCAGTGCAATTTTTGTCAGCGAAAGTAATTCTAAATAATTTTCTTTACACGGAATGAGGTTGTGGAAAGCTCTCGGAGAATACGATACAAACTGCTCCTGTGTAGTATATCTTATATTAAATGACTAGTAGTTATAAACCATATATAAGCTATATAAGCTCTGTCTTGCAGTAAAAATATCCTTTTTAATTTCATAATCATTTGAAAAAACTGGGAAAAACTGATATTAGGGTTGAAAATTGAATCCTAGGCATGTTGTTCTTTTATTTAGTTAGTGTAAAATAGGTTTTTCATATCATATGATCAGATTACTTTTCAGATCAAGGCGCTGACTAACGTGCGGGCGTGAATGACTTAGGTGAATTGATGCATTCGAAGGTAATACCATAGACAATTCTCAAAGCGTAGGCGTGATAGGCAATTTGTAGGTTATTTTGGGACTGTATTGAGCCAGAGACAAGAGTTTTTCATCACGTATTACCATGGAGGAAGCCAAAATTACGATAGCTGATTCAAATATAGATGGAGTATAGTAGTCATAGAGAGCCTACCAATGATCAAATGTGATCAAGTGAAAGTTTCCCATTGACATAGCATTCATTCGCTGACAAACTTAAATCCCCTCGTGGCTGAATGGTCAGAGTGATTGAAGTTTTGCTGCGTGGGGAAAATGAACAGTCACCCGGTGATATATCATCGGCCTTATATGAGTTCCCGCGAAGGCAGGGGGATTCCGCTTTTACACTTGTTTATTCGGAACGTTGAAATATCTTTCCCTTTCATTTCGGAGCGTATCCTTGGCGTTCTCCGGAGAATGATCCCGTGGGAAAGGAACCAATATGTCTTCAGATTTGGCCGTCAGGTCGCCATCTTTGTTGAGAAAGAGGGTTTTTCGATCTGGAGGGTAGTGGGAGGAGAGAGGAAAGGGGAACAGTCTCTTTCCCTTATAGCCTTTTTCTTTCTCCGCCAGCCTCCAGTTCTTCTATCCCTCGACCTCCGAGAACTATTCCCTCCCCTCTTTCCAAATCCTTCAGCAGTCCTCCCTCCCCTGCACTTCCCCGCATCATTTCTCCAGGATCCGGGCGTTCTCTTCGAAAGATTGGATTGTCCAGTTTTTCCTAACCTATCCTCCTCCCGCTATAGGGATTCCCTACCATCGTGTCGCTCGCTCTCCGCGTCGAAGACTTGTGTGTGGATCCCTCTCTTGAGTCCCAACTTCTCACGGCAACAGTGAAGCTTCTAAGAGCGCCCCGCGAGGTGTGATCCATTTTATTTGCACTCTCGCCTCTTCCATCCTCTTTCTTCTTCTTCTTCTCTGGTCTCTGAATCTTTCCTCGCAACAACCGCAATCTTTCTCTTGAAGGCCGATTTGACTGGTGATTTTAGTTCTCTAGGTCCTAATAAGCCCTACTACGAGATTTTAGTGAAATCCCGGTCACCTATTACGGTAATATTTGAAGAGCACTTGGATTGTTGTACACACTTGTCGGATGCGACGTAGAACATTTAACCCATTCGCGCCTCTTGATGGATTTTTCTTCACCCTTCTCCATTTCCCAGGTTATTCTTCCCTTAGCAATCTACCCACCAATGCTCAATGGATTTTAAATTATTTATTTCATAGGGGATTTATTTATTTGAAAGTGTAGGCTCATGTTAGAGGAGCTCGTAATGAATACCCTATTATGGACATTGGTTTCCTCACTTTGAAATTTTCTCTACAATATGATTATTTTTATAGAAATGTGAAACATGTTTTCCTTAGTGCTGTTAGTTATAATGCATTATAGTAGAGGATTGATTAGGGTAAATCCTAATATTATCGATGTATAATGTAATGAACATTGAATTTCAAAACAACTAATAGCATTTTACGCGTAACGAAAAACAGATCTCCATATAAATCCGGAAAAGCAGGGTGGGGGGAAAGGTTTTCTGGACAGTTTAGAAGACTATAACTTCAGAGCGATTGTCCAGCATTCACGTGAAGCACGTTAATATGTCTCGGTATAGAGAGTAAATATTGGAGATGATGCATCACTAGAAGGCCTAAAGCTAAATTGAAGAACGTGAGATGTGTAAGAATATTCTTGTTATGTACCAAGCGCTAAAAGGTTACTGCAATGAGCAATGACGGCTAAATATTTTCATGATGCAATGTTGCCGTAAAGAGAGATATTTTTGTGGATGTGTGATTAAGTGAAATTAATATTGGTAATAAATTCATTTTCAGGCAATCATCTCAATACAAATATTGACTGTCCCTTAATCTCAGCTGTTTTTCCAAATATGTTTTCGTCCGCAAATGTTCTTTTATACTTCGTACTCGTTTGGCATAAAATATGCTGACTGAATATTTCACCGGGAAAAATGAATTTCCTCCTAGAACTTATCTTAATCTTCCTTAACTTAATGGCTTCCTTCGATGGGGCACTTGGCCTGTGGTTTTCCACTGCCTTCATTAGGTCTGCTCTACAAAGAAAGTGTCTAATATTATGGATTCCGAAGCCTTAATATTTGTCGCTACACTTCCTCCCTCTTGTCAGCTCGTGAGCTCTTTCCCGTTCCGCAAATACCGTGGTCGAGGGGTGGGTGGTGATGAGGCAAAGAGGCGAAGGGAGAGGGGAGGTGGGAGGGGGGGGGAGTTTAAAAACCATGGCAGCGAGGAAGGATATGAAGAATGGAGGAGAGAGTGAAAGTGGAAATGAAATGAAAGGGAGGGCGAACGGAAGGAGAGAGAAAAACGGCGCGTTGAGGAAAATGAATTTTTCCGTCTCTCGCCTTTTCCTCTCCTCTCCTTTCTCTTTTCCTCTCCCTTCTCTCCTGCCGCCCCCTCCTTACGCCTCCCCCCTGCCCCTCTCTTCCCATTTGTCTCGCCCTCCGGGACACATCGTCTCCCCAACGTCACTCTGCATCTTTTTCATTCACCTCAATCCTCCGCTTACGTTCCTCTTCTCATCCCTTTCATTCCCTTCCTCTCTCCCACTCTCCCGGTCTTTTCCATTTCTCTCACTCCTCCACCCCTTCCGTACCACTTTTCCCACCCAGGCTCTCTCCCAGTCCCACTTCTACTCCCCGCGCCTTCTCCTCCTCACCCTCTTCCAACTCTCCACCAACTCTCCTCCAACATCCCCTTCTCGCTCTTTAACGTCCTCCAGAATCCTTTCTCTTTCCCTTCTCGAGTCCGGCTGTGTTTTTTATCTCTCCCGGAGTCGTTTTTTGGGATCCTCCGGGGAAAGGATTTCTCCGGCCTTCGCTCTTGGAAGGGATCTCTCCCTCTCCTCTGCTCTGTTGGAGGAAAGGAAAGTGAGGCTGCGGGAGGAGGAGGAGGATGAAGCCGGCATCACTCGGGACCCTTTTTCCCCGTTTTTCCTTGTCCTTCACCTGAAATTCTGTCTTAGCATCTTCTGTGGGTTTCATCGCGATGAAACCCTGCGTTTTTCCATGATGGAACTCATGCTATTTTCCTCAGCGTCCGTAGAGGAGTGCTCCAAGCACGATTCCCCACTCCCATCCCTTATGTTGTTAATTTTCGGATTTTAGACTGATCATAGCTTTTGTTTCGCATTTTCTCTTTAGACTGTGCTATTAAATATGATTGTGATGATTGCTCCAATATACAACTTAAATTTTTATTGCCAGGAAACTTTAATTACGAGTAATATATAAGTTTGTAGCTCCACTAAATTGAAATGAAATTCATGAACAGAATATTTTAGACAATTATAAAAAAGAGCCTCGTTTATACGTTTAGTTTTAGTCGCAAGAGAGCACCTACTCCCTCATGCAGGAAGGGAAGCTATCGTCTGGAGAAGTCTTCGGAGAGCGGATCGCCGCGCGGGCCGAGTTGCCTCAATGGTGTGAGCGCAAGGAACAGCGCAGGGAAGAAGGACGCCCATTGCGATGCAGGCTTAAGGGATCGCTATCATCTGTTTCTGTCTTCCCATCATGCCCTTCTTTCTCTCCTTCACTTCCCTCTTTTACTCCCTCTCCGTTCCGTCTCCGGTCTCTGGGCGCTGGTTCTCGAGAGAATATGGAGACGGGCCTCGGAAAGAAGGAGAATGAGGATGAAGAGAGATTTTCATGAGTTCTTCCTTTTCCCTCTGTCACAAGACCCTGGCACTGCCGTTAGAGCGTATCATGAGTGGTGAAGGGATCACGGGTGTCGGTCTTCTTTTTTTTATATAAGAATCGCATCTACTATTGGCGATGGAACCCTTGGAATTGCGGATGGAGCTCGGATTTTCACAAAACTGAACAAACATTTATACGGCGATGTCCATCCTTATTTCCAAACGTCTTGTATTTGCCTATATTTACTGAATTTTTTTCACATGGATACTGCGTTTTTATCGGAACATTAAAGGGAAATTTAGTATAGTATATATTGTCTCACGTTAATTTTCTCATCTACAGGCCGTGATAAAAGGTCTGGCCGTTTTACTCTCCGCAAACTTTAGGGTAAACGACCATATCGAAAACAGGTCTTAAGTAGTTTAATTTTTGAGTGCATTTTCTAAAAGCAGAGAACAGAACCGTTCGAGAAGTGCCGAAGGTGACGGGCTGTGAATATGTTGAAGTTAGATGGAGTTTTGTCAAGGTCTTGATACTGAATGTCTCCTAAATCATGATGCATTTTTACGCGTTTTCTAAATTGCTTTCTACAGGTCTTAATACGGAAATTCTTTTAGCTCGCTTAATTTTTTTATCGTACGTCCTGAAACTGCTTTCTTGAGTTAAAAATAATTCATCTCGATGAATATCGATCTTACCTACCCTAGAAATGTTTTGAATAATCAACAAGCTTGTATCGCCTCATTACAGATGGCTCATGTGGTTTAAAAACTATGCACTTACCATTTCATATGAAGGTGAGCGAGACACCGATACCATTTTTGCGATATTCGCCGGAAATTATTCCTAAAAAACATGTTTTATTCATTAAGTCGAAGCGTCCGTCTGTAAACCTCGTAGCCACTCAAGGGGACTTCTTATCTGCTTCTTTATAAGTCATTCAGTTTCATCGGCTCAGTCTTCGAAAAGGAATGCTTCGGAAACTTCGCAAGCCGCATCAGCCACCCGTTGATTCGAGCCGGCTCGACGAGGAAGCTGGGAATTGGCGGTGCGAAACGAGGAAATGAAGAGAAGACTTATACGCCGATGGGAATTGGATGTGGGCGTTGAGTGCGGCGGCGGAGGAGCAGTCGCGACCTTCCAAGGGTTCAACGCATTCCTTTGCCTTCTATTTGTATCGCACTTCATCCTCCTCCGAGTCCTTTAACCCCCTTCGCCAAACGAAAGGACACTCCACATAGCATCGTCGATGATTCTTTCAAAGCAATACGGATCATGCTTTCCCGATACATATTATAGCACTCTAATTTCATATATGGCTTCCTCGTGACCTTTTCTGCATCGAGTTTTTTATACCCGTCACAACCGAATCGTGGATGGTAAGAATTTTTAACTAACGAGTGAATGTGTAAGAGTAATTTTGAAGTTTTGCAACTGCTAACGCAATATTACATCATATAACCTGGAGCCTTAAATCCTTATACCAATAAAGCACCCATTTCCCAGGAGGTACACGGAGCTAACGAACCCAATACCTGATTTGTTGGGGAGGCACGTACATAACAAATATTCAACCAGTTCGTGTGGTTCAAAATAAAATATTACCTGTCCGTCTTAGAACTACTACCACTGAATCTTCATTCCCGTTATATATCAAACGAAAAATTTTACCACTTCGTCATTTATATGTGTACAAGGTATTACGAATCTTTTATAACCGAGGAGGTCTCAATGGTAAACCGTCTCCATATGGAAATAAATTGAGAACTAATCACGGTTATTACTAATTATTCCTAAACCTACTATAATAGTATGTCTTCAAGAATTTCTATGACTACATTGCTCCTAAACTTCACAAAAAAATATCAAAAGCTATATCATCTATCGGGCACGAAGTCACTTTTTTTTCGAAAATTTAATGCTTGCCTGCCCTTAAATAGAGATGTTGAAAATCTCCTCAAAATTATTGTTAGATTCAATTGACAAGAGATTTCAATATATGTATATGTTTGTAGTTTTTCTTATGCTTACTTTGTGTAATTGATAAGTTAGTATTCACTTACATGTTAAACTCAATTTAAATATATATATTTCTGCAATATTAGAACATAATTTTTGTTGTAAAAAAGGCAGACAATTTGTTATTAGTATTGTGAATATAAGCTGCCGCACAACCCACGAACGCAAGGAATGGCAACTCCAAAATAAAGAATAATATCTTCTGGGGTGCCTAGCCTTGGTATTGTCAGGCCGGAGCGTTATTGACTCTCCGGCCCGTGCAGAGGTACCAAAAATATTTATTCGTGACCCACGTGCATGCTTTTTTTCGAAAATCAGGTACGTGTCGCACACGAGGATATTAGGATTAAAGACGGTCCCCGTTCTACCAAGCTTCATTCCATAATGCTGTATAATGTGTACAATTTACTGAGTAATGCGCTGAGAAAAACATTAAAAACAGCTGAAAAATATTTGTTGCGAGATTATTCGTTAAAATTACAGCGGGCGTCATATGTAAGGGCCCCTGGAACTCGCGAAAATACCTTATAACTGAGCATTCTGTGCAGTAAAATCACTTAATTATCACCATCGTGTGGTAAACCATTCGGCTAATATTGGGGCGAGATTGGAAAGGGACATGTAGAGAAAGGAGAGTTAGTATTCCACGAGAATGCCTAAGATTCACATCATTATCTCCCGTATAAGTCCATATTGAAATGTATTCTACGGCATTCAGTTAACGAGTAGCGTATGCTGGGATATCGTTAATTGGAGTCTCTTTAATCATTTAGTTGAGCTAATTATCAAAATGGTGCTTTTAGCTTCTAATCCTAAATTAATGAGACGAGGATGATTATGCGGCCTCATTAGTCCCATCAATCAGCTCAGATGACTCAGTTGCATTATTTAGTTAATTACGATATTCACGACCGCTATATGCACACATTCACGGAACTCTCGTATTTGCTCAAACGCTGTTCATCATGAACAATATCTCAACTTTCGTGTTAAGAAGAGAGTACTCGTGTTTAAAAAAAAGATCACACTCAATAATGTTTTGGGGGACTCGGTAGAAATATTTTCCTTCCAGCAGGGCAATAATACCAATGTCTTCCACTGAAACGCTATAAAAATATGCGTTCGGTCAGTGGCACTTTCCAACTCGGAGAATAGTTTTTGGCTTCACTTTGTTGACAGCTGCTGATTAAAACAAAAAACTTTCAAATTTCCAGGGCTGAATATTATTGTTTACAAGTGATGAATTTAATCTTGTTCCTTGGAAATGACAGTGACCTCTACAAACGATGGTCGGTTGATTAGTATTTAGTGTGGAATAGTAAATATGTTTTGATTTCGATGGTTTAGTAATTTATTTTTAAAAGATTGGAATTCAGTGTGGAAAAGTATAAAGCTCTTCATTTTAACTGCTTAAGTCTTTCGTTTTTAAACTCTATCAATTTGATGACGTGACTAGACAAAGTACGACTTCATGTACACCGGTTTCCGCTAGAAAATTAGGGATACTGAAGTTACGGCGCTAATTGCGGAACTGAGTGAATTTCCTCGAAAGAGATATGCCTTGATTCACTCGAAGTATCCCACTGAATAGCCCTCGAAGGAGCACACATTTCGTCCATTCACACTCTGTGCCAAGAGACTTGATTCCATCCGCTATGCGCGCTAGTTTCCTCCACGTCACCACGGCTGACAAATACGACGCTTCACTATGAGCGAATGCATTCCGGTATTACCACACTGTCGGTTGCCCCTAGGAGGGATCTTCTTCCGCCACCACCGCTGCTGTTGTTGAGGGAGAGAAGGAGACCCCACCCCTTGCTGTCGCAACTCCCCTCCACCCCGGTGCAAAAAAAATGAAATTCCCAAAGAGGATTTTGCGCCACGGATCCGACGTGTGATACCTGCACGGGAATACTCGTACTCAGTCACCCAGGCGGGCTCTGAAGCACGTGTGTTTGCCGTGCCGTCAGTCACCTACTTCCGCGCTTGGCGGGGGGTCGACGAACCCCGTATTTCTTCCCTCCTTCGGTCTGTATGCGGTTAGAGAAAGGGGCTGGGGATGTTGATTCCGCGGCAATGAAGGGGGAAGTCGTGAAATTGAGAAGAGCGACGAAGGAAAAAGATTTAGCGTTTGGTTGGGGGTTCTCTCGCAATCGGATTAGCGGACCAATAGCATTAGCGGCCACGTGGGAGTGGGAGGGGGGACGTTGGAAGGGGTTGTCTGCGTGAAAGGGGCGGGGGTGGATGTGTGAGTGTATAGGAGAGGGAGAAAGGTGGTTTGCTGTTTCGTGGATTTTGAAATTTTCCCTCGCGCATCCTTCGATACCAGTTAACCCCAACCCCACTTCCCATGAACATGTCTCTTTTCTACCCCCTCACCCCCCTCTTTCCAGCTTTGTTTATTGCATTCAGGGAAAAGTGTTCATTTTTACTGGTTCATAACTCGCTTTCCACCTCCAATCGAGTAACTTTCACGCTGGTTTCATTAATTTTTTATGCGATGTTTCGCGTTATTTGTATGTATCGCAGTTTATAGCTAGTTAACTCGCGATTTTAAATTATGCAGCGTTTGTTTCCCGGGAAGCCACAGTCGTTTGTCTTTCTCGCTGTTCCCCCATACTCTTCCTCCACAGCGAAACCTGCTCCCCCTGTTCCCCCCCTCTGCGCCATTCGACTTCTCCCCTTTCAATTAAGTCCCCCCATCATCGGGGTATCGAATTGCCGGAATTTTCTGATTTTTTAAAGGGGATCAGCGAAGTAAATTACGATCAGAAAATTAATGGCAGGGTATTATAAATTTTCATGAAACCCTCTCGCCCCCCACGTGCAAGCCTCTCCTGAAACTTTTTCACGCCTTGTGTCTATATACACTTTACAGATCTTCTTTCAAAAGAGATGTACTTTGCGAGATACTGGAAAATAATCGGTGAAAAAAGTTTGGCTATATCATCTAAAACGTTGGGTGATTATGTTTTGGGGAAATTGCTGTAACCGATTGATGGAAATCTTATCATTGGAATAGTACTCTTTTTTCTTGCCAAATAACTTTTATTTTTTTGGCCTCAGACGATCCTGGTGGTCCGTATGCCCCTGCGATGCCCATTGGCTTGTTGTAAGGTTTCGCAGGGGCCGAACCACCTTGGAACTTGACAGAAACACTCATGCCCAGGGGGGGTGAAAATCCGACCCAGGTGGAACTCGAACCCGCGACCCTCGGATTAGCCGGCGAGGACATTACCCTGCCGCGTCGCCACCGGGGCCGGCAATGTTTAAGTTAATAAATCGTGCCATGACGTCCAGAAAAAGTTGCGCGACTCAGTTCTAACGTTTTCATTTGACCATGCATTCAAATTTTTTAAAAAAATCTCAGTCTTCCCTTCCACGGTACAAAAAATGAGATCCACAGTGAAAGAAAAAATAAGAACATCATAAAGCGATTTTGGTTACTCCACTCTGCGGATGAGGTCGGAGGGGAAGTTTATTTTTTTTTAATTTATGGGCCGCGGTGGTCGGTAGTGTCTTGTTTTCGCCCTCTGCCTCGATGAGTCGTTCTTTCCTTCAGTCATGAGTACTCACACGCCCGGCCGGTCCTCCCGTCGTTGTGGGTGCTTGCTTGAGCGCACCGTGTAGCGCGACCTCAAGCCGATGGAGCCGCATTCCTAGTGTGACACCCTGCGCGTCTTCTTCTTTCTCCTTTTCTTTCCTTTCTGCTTTCGCTTCGACTTCGCGGGCGAGTGCGGGAGGAACCGGTCGGACGATGCAGCGCTTCGCTGCCAAGGAGATTGAGATAAGCGCTCATTTGCCAACGCTCATGCTGCTGAGAGAGAATGTGGGAGAGCGTAAAAAATGTGCACCAAAGGTTGAGGGTGGGACGCTGCAGGTGCGGGTAGAGTCGCCGTTGGAAAAACTCTTACTCGCCGTCGGTGCTTGACCGAGTTAGAAGTTACTGTCGCAGGGGTACTCCCGCATTCTCCTTTTCAAAAGATCGAATCGAGGAAGCTGCTGTGTCTGTTGCCATGGAGATGTATACTTTCTATCTGTATATTCTCTGAAAGTTTCCGGGAAACTTTCCTAGTCTATCGGCTTTATTTTAACTCTTCAAAAATTACCCTCCCAAGCCTTCGAAACTTTCCGTTGGGAGGTTGCGGAGATACTGAAATGAGATGAGAGTAACGCTGTTTACGAGTGTCGTAATTTTGCAACAGTTTTAATCAATCGCGCAGCGTCGCGCGGAGATTTGCAAAAAACTGGGAAGATTTGAAAAACAACTTCGAAAGAGGCATTGGCTGGCTATCCCATGCTTCATATAATTTTATTTATTTATATAATAATTGATGTTTCATATAATAATTTATTCATACGTTCAGTTTGCACCATCCGGGAACACACTCATGCAAATAGTGCTCCAAGATAAACAGTTTCTTATAGTGAAATCGAGTAAAATGATACATGAGAATTATATTTAGGAATAACAAATGATTAGGATTAGACTATTACTGATTGCCATTGTAAAAAATGAATTCTTTTGGAACCGTATTATAAAATTGTAACCATTAATTTAAAAAAAATTCAGACACAATCAAGGCTTCTAATATTTTTTTCAACTAAATTTTATTAGCCTATCTATTACTAATAGATTTCAGTTATGATAAATGCATATTTTTAATGGTAACTCTATATTTAAATATCTGAGAAGTGTGTAAGGTTAGTCCAATGTTAATGCGACTGCCATTAGTGCATTAAGATTTCATTTTTTAACCTTTTTATAAGTAGCAATTAAATTAGGAAGAGTAAATAGTAATTAATAAATAAGTTGGAATGTGGAGCGTTTTCCTCTGGATATTAATCATTTTCCGCTTCGCTCAATGATAGAAAATATAAACAGAAGTACAAATAAATGATGTAGTTGAAGAATGTACTTATATTTTGCTTTTTTGCTGTAATTCTCATTCGCGGAATCATTACAATTATTTTACCTTTTATGAAAATTTTCATCTTATTAGGGAATGATGATACTTTTCTTATAATTACAATAGGCTTTTCAAAATTATTATTAAAAAAAAAAATTAGTGATCACTCTGACTTTGAAACCTTATCATCGTATTTAAACAACGTTCATGAGTGGAGCCAAGAGTGGGGACTCGAACATAATCTAAGCAAATGCACGGCGGTACAATTCTTGCGGAGGTCGTCCAACTATTCCCATGTATATGCTGTGGATGGTGTTAACATAAAGGCGACAGATGAAGTGAAGTATCTAGAAGTTACGATAACTTCGGACCTATCGTGGGGAGCACATATAAGAAATATTTGTGGCAGAGCTCTGAAGAAGCTAGGATTCGTCAAGCGTATTGTGGGAAGATTTTCGGATGAAAAAGTAAAAGAGAGGTGCTATTTCGCACTCGTCCGGCCACACCTTGAATATGCAGCGAGCATATGGGATCCGGTGCAGAAAGACTTAGTCCGGGAACTTAATAAAATACAAAGGAAAGCTGCACGATTCGTCAAAAACAGCTACGGGCGTACTGACAGCGTTACACAGATGTTAAACGAATTAGGCTGGGAACCGCTAGAGACTCGGAGGCTACGCGCTAGGCTTAGATTGCTTGAACAATTGAGAATAGATATCTTTCAGATCGACACGGAGAACATCATATTAGAACCCCACTATATTTCCAGGTCCGACAGAAACGATAAATTAAGAGAGATATTTTGCCGAACGGATAGGTATGGGAATTCGTTTTTCCCCCGAACAATAAGGGACTATAATAAATGCTAGGCGTAATTTCATTAGAGCGTTTCCTTTTTATCTTTAAACGGCTGGTGTCCTAACACCCCCCCCGCCACACGCCTATTGAGGCGGCTTGCGGGGTAATATGTGGATGTAGATGTAGATGAAAATTGATATTTTAAAACAGTTACTATTAAAATTTTGTCTTCCCTGACCACTGAAATTCTATAGTTTTTTCAATGTAAATTGATGAAAGTGTTAGAGTAATATGCAGTCACTGAGGTTACAATTTATGTTTTTTACGCTGCATAGTTGTTGATAACTACACATTTGTAAGTGAAATACCTACTGATGTAGCTGCATTTGGTTGTCTTTTACTTGTACCGGTACCTTTTTATCACAATCGCTGTGGTGGCAATTTTCAGAATCGCGCATTTGGTCCGTGCCACTGTGGGGTTTATATTTTCCGCGCCGCCTCCGTGGAGTGGCGCAATGCAATCCAGTCCCCTCTCCACACTTTCGTGGCTTTTGTTGCGAGCGCCCGCGGGATCCGCCAGCTGCGGCGGATAACCGAAAATAATTTTGTAGGCATTGGTCGTATTCATTTCGTGTATATTCCAATTCCGATGGAAGAGGTAGAGGATATTTTCGCTCCAGGGTGAAAAAGGGCAGGTTTCTGTGGTGGAAGTGAGGGGTGGGGGGAGGGTTGCGGAAGGAGATGACATAATGTGCCCGTTCCTCAATCCCATTCGGAAATAAAATAATGTAGCCCTAAATCCGCTGCTCTCCCGCCTTCATGAAAGGGGTTTTTGTTGCTGCGCTGTTTTGCGGCTTCATCGTGCCCATCTCATTTCATTCACCTCTCCACGCGCCTCATCCCTGCCCTCCTCCTCCCCGCCCCCTCTGCTGTCTCCAAAAACTCCACCCCCCACGCCACATCCCCCCCGAATAGCTTCGGTTTTCACCCCCGATTCTTTTTTTGTCAGCATTGTTTTTCTGGTTTGGTCACTCGCTGGGAGAGATTAGCGGCGGGGGGTGACCCTCCTTGGGTCCTCTTGCTCCGCGGGGCATTCTGGGTACCCGGCCAGTCAGATTTAATTCAACCCCGATACGCACTCCGCCTCCCTCATCCTCCCCCTCCGAATAAAACCTCGACGCACCCATCCCATTCGATAAATCTTGTGAGTGCGCGGACGGGTCATAGTTATATTTGCCCGTGGCCTTCAAAGGCGAAGCGACTATCTTGCTTCTCCCTGCCCTTCTCCCCAGGCATCCATTGTCCTTGCATGCGTCTCGTCATTGGGACGCTGAAGCATCGGAGGGTGGCGAGGCAAAGGACGCGAGTGGCTTGCGAAGCACGCTTGGAGTTGCGCTGCCGCCGCGCCGCCGCGTATGATCTCGCTCCCGCACTCTCCGAAGTCCTGCCGTTGGATTGGAAATTAATAATATAATATAATAATAATAATTTATTGCCCCTTGGTATGATCAAGAATTAAATCACATAGCAAAAATAGTTTACAGGAGCTTTAGGTGACCCATTAGGCATTTGCATGTTGTCGGTGGCAACCTTCAGGACAAAGAAGCAATACGTATTCCAAACTTATCACTGCAGATGTAACAGTATGCAGTTTAATTCAGAAAAATATTTAAAATGAGATATTTCCGAAAGATGTTACAACGATTTACTAAAGTGTTCGCGCTGATTTGTTTGAAGTCAGCAACCGGAGCTTAATCAGTTTTTAGGTTATAATGCACAACTCTCAATCATTTTTTTCATCTGGCACTGCGTCCTTAACGGGATGACACTTTTTATTGGCCAATAGTGGATGACTCTCTTCAAATATGTATGAATGATTATTCCTATTTGGTTGAATTGAATGAATTAGCGAAGGAACTGAAAAATATCTGAGAACCTCAAATATATTAGAATTATTGAAACGATATTCTTTACTTTCTGAAAGGGATTAAATGCACGGCGTTGAAAATCGTGAATGAGGGTACTTACTATTCTATCAAATCTAAAGTTCTTAGCTTTATATTAATGATGCAGAGAAAGAATTTAAGTTGACTAAGAATCAGCATAAAAAGCTTTAGCCTACTTAGATGACAAAATTTGATTTTTTGGCTTCTCCCTGGTAGAAATCACATAAATTTAATTTATTTGATAATTCAATCCTTCATTTTATTTTGCGTTTTCATTCAAGTTAAATGATTTTATTGGATGCTAAACTTGACTTTCGAAGTAATTTTTAAAGCTGCTATTGATATAATTACTTTTTAAGGAAAGTCAACATCGATGCAGGTTTAGTATTTGGAACGCTCTCACGAGCGTACCAGGGGTCTTTCCTACAAAGTAATTTATGTCATTGTTTAGATAATAGATTTTCGTAATAATTGATATTGGTTACAGTGCGCCGCTAACCCTTCATTGGACAACGTACGCTAAAGAGCTAATGGCTCCGCGATGCCCGCTTTCAAAAGCAGTGTACCGAATATCTGCGAAGGATGACTTAAAAGCAAAAAAATGAAGATGGTAGCATGTGGTTTCTTCGTGTTGGATCCCCAAGCAACAATTCATTCTGAGGCCGTTGTGGTCTTAATCCGCATGGAGCATGGTGGGTAGCCAACGAAAAATCTCGGATGGCCTAGGTTATCTTTATTTTTTTCCGAAGATATAAAGCGAGGCAGAATCGAATAGAATACAGAATAGTTTACAGAGGAGTAGAAGAGGAAAAGATCATGGAAAACTATACAAAAAAGAACCAGATGGGCTGGGCGCACCCAGAGGTACATACAATGAGTTTGTGAAGAATATAATTGAAAGAACAATAGAGGGAAAAGTCCCGATAGGAAGGTCGAGAAATAAATACATGGATCAAATAAATAAAAAGGTAGACGAAGAGAAATATCAGGGAGTTAGGGAACTAGTATTAGACAGGGAAGGATGTGGGGCTGCAGGAAACCAATCTAGTATTGAACGACCAATGATGAGACAGGATCATTGCTATTTATTCGTTACATACTTTCACATTCTATGTACTTGCCTGCTGGATGCCTGGATCTCCTTAACTCTTCCTTGATCTCTTCCTATTCTCTTTTGATCGGGAAATCAACAACACGACTATTGAGAGGGAGAAAATAGGAGCGTTTATTTGTGTGCATTTCAATGTTGTTGACATTTTAACACTTAATGTTTTTCTTACCACACTCGGGTTTTGCCCATGGAAACGTGAATCACCACTCACCGCCCTCAATGAAGCCGCTCGTCTTCCAACCCTTTTCATTCTCTCCGATTGACTTCCACACTGACAACTTTTGTTTCCCTGTTTACGTGTTTAGGCATGTCGAATGTTTACTTGTGAGCTCACAAAATTCTTCACTTCCCGCCGTTCTGTGGAGATTTTCCGTCTGCGGGTCTTTCTGAAGAAGTCAGTTCTCCCCGTCCCATGAGAAGGGGATGCGTCCCTCCCCACTATCACCCCCTTTCACCCATTCTCGTCTTTCGCCGTCGAAGGGATATCGACGGATCGGTTATGTGAGGAGAGAGTTGTGGTGTTGCGGATGAAGATTCTCCGGGTGTCTTTTTAAAAAGAGAGTCTTGGGTTGCAGGCAGGGGGAGGTGAGGTTGGAGGGGGAGGTGAGAGGAATGGATGGGCCCAAGGATGGATTTCTGGAGGCAGATGGAGATAGAGTGTGGTCTGTGAGGGGGAGGGGAGGGCATAGGGTGGGGAGGAAAATAACACCAAAAACCCGTCTGCCGAAATGAGAAGGAAAAACCATCGCCTCGCTCTCTTCGTTGAGAGGAAAAGGACGGCTGTTGATGTTCTGTTTTCTGCGGCGTGCGCCCATATGCCCACCATATGTCTTCCCCTTCTCTTCGGCCTTGTTCGAACGGATGGTCGAACGGATTGGTGGTGGTGAATTTTTTGGATAGGGGCTTTAGAAGACATGCCCACCTCGGAAGGAGGTTCTTCTCTTTTCATTAGTCTTAAAAGGGAGAGTGTACGTCTTTGACGTGTATTTGCTAATGAAGGCGTTTATCTTGTCTACTAAAAGTTGTAACGTATATTCCTCTCATAGTATCATATTCTGATTGACTGATGAATATTTTATATTAATTTTTTTCAGATGTGCCCAGGAATCACTCGAAAAGAAGTGCTAGATTTAATTTGTAAATCATTGCTTAAACATAAATGATCAATCATGCTGCAATTCCAAGTAACATCGTATTAAACAACTTAAATGCTATTAACTATCAAATGACTAATTGATGCCGGTGCCAAACCTTTTGCTTTCCAGTATTGCCTAATCTTAGCCATCGCCGTCTGGTCTAATTACTTATGTTGATAAATGAACTATCTTTTCTGGTCCAAAATCAGAACCGTTAACAGTGATGGTTCACTAATGAAAAAAATCGCCAATATTCATTCTTGTGGACGTCTAAGGAAGCGTAACTCCCTCATTATTATTTTCGGAGTATTCTCTGATTGAACGTGGTTAAATTATAACGCGTTAGTGTACAATAGCGTCATCAGACAAAAACAAAAACATTCAGTGAATCACCCATTCGTCAATTGAAAAGAATGTGCTTTTTTCTTGAAATCATTTCCTCACGTTTCTTGGTACGCAAAAAGTTGTGCCAAACGAATAAAAATTGTACGGGGGAGTCGCGTGGCATGTTGTTTTATTTCTTCTTATTCAATGCGGGGAGTGATGATAATTATTTTTACTTTCCCGAGGAGCTTGGCTTCTTGCTCAACTCGTCTGACCTTTAAAGCGGGAGAAGGTTGGTCCCCTTAATCACCACCACCACCCGTTCGATGCCCTCGTAATGTATGTGTGCTATTCATTCGTCTCCCCTCCCAACCACCTCCCCCCTCTCTCTCTCTCCCGCATCCGATCACAAACAAAAGAGGCGCGTACTGTCTTGGCAACCTCGAATACAGAAGAGCACCATCCGCATTGTTTCTCTTCTAACCGCAGTCACCGATTCCGACGTGATTTGCTGCTGCAGTCGTAAATTTCATGTGAAGCAAATGCAACTGGAACACTTAATTAAAATTACGAAAATTTCTCCAGTGCAACAATCTTTACGCAAAGACCTATTCATTCGCTCTTTTTAGCTTTTTTTAACACAGTGAGAGAACGTTAGTACGATTCTATTTCAAATACTAAGTTGATTGATCCAACTTATTGTTAGCGGCTATGATTCGATAAAGAAAGAGATGAATAACTGTCACTATGACAGACAGTCTAACTTTTGTGTGTTATAGGTATGTTTATGAGAGGAGAGTCGATGGGAGAAATAGATTGCCAAATCTGGCCACCAGCTCAATTTTAAAATTTGTATGTGAAAAGCATGTATTAAAATCTTACGAATGCTCTTAAAGTGTATTGGTGTAGTCTAGCCTCTAGTAACCTCTCTTCTCAGTAACTGCGCGGAATTACAGTGAAACTCACAAAAGCGTTAGTTGTGGTATTATGAAACTTTGTTTCCATTATAATTGAGTACGTATTAGATTTCAGATTGGTTTAGAAGTAGTATATAAATTTTCTCTGTAAGGACTCAGGCGCATTATATTGCATTTTTGGGCGTTGGTTGGAGGTTATTTCAGTTGAATTATGAAATCGCTTTCGTTCGTTGGGCAATTGAAACTGTGAATAGCGTGGATTCTGTGATATTCACTGACAACAGAATTACCTAAACCTTTTCCCACTGAAATTTACTGCCCATTATAAATTCATCTTTTTATGAGGGCAGAAATTGCCTGCTCATTATTCGGCCAAAATATTCTTATGTTTGCTCCTGACCTTTTTACGGCTGCGGAAAGCAACCGTATCCAAGGAGCCAATAAGAATTTTCTTGTCCATTCCCTTGGTCTATTAGTCGAAGGGGATGGATGTGGAGGAGTTGAACATAACTCTTGACGTGATAGTTCGTCCACTACTTTAGATAATGTGTCTTAAATGGGCACTGAATCTTGCCGTCTCTTTCGCTCTCGCTTTCCGTTGAGATAAATACGGCCAAGGACTCGCGAATCAAGGCAGCCGTCTCTCGATTAGGACCACGTGACTGGTTTTCCAGTAGATCTGATTCATTTCGGAGCCCCAGTCACTTAGCCGAGTTGACCATGTAAGGTGTTCGCAGACCCAATGAGGTGGGGCTTCAGCTCTTCCACCTTGGCGTAACATCCTCCATCCCTTTCTTCTTTTTGAACGTGCTCAGTTCACTCTAAGTGTTCGATTTATTTCTGGCGGTCAATTTGAGGATAATCTATTGCTTGGGACTATTACCTATTCGCAGTTTCTTTTTCTTACAAACAGCACATTCTTAGTGCAATTCTATGAGGATGGTTTTCAGTAAAAAGCTGTACCGGATGAATTATTTAGCCCGCGATGAGACACCGTCCACAATTCTTGCATATATTCATCCGTGAAATTTGTATCTACCAGCAGCGTTTAACGTTAATGCACAATTTTCTGAATTTTTTAGAAAAATTTTTCAGTAGCGGAGTGATGACTTAGTAGAGCAAACCTCATAAGGTTACTTTACGATAGTAATCAACATTATTTTCTTGCAGTGATTAATAGAATTACCTCCGTAGAAATAGGTACCTACGTATTTTTAGGGCTGACGGACTTGCATAAAATTTTGACCTCTATCGCCCCTACTATTCAGCATAATTTACTTATCCTTGTTTCAATTGATGTAATTATGTGGCGAAAAATTATGTGAGAGTGGCAATCCTTTCGGATTGAAAGCTACAGAGGCTTTGAGCATTCTCCATCGATCAATAAAGCGCTAGCGAATTCACGGGGGCAAGAAGACATTGAAATCTCGCTTTGACATCCATGGCCATCATCGCGTCATAAATAGAAGGTTTGGTGAAAAGAAAAAGACCCTTTGAACAAGTGCCAAAGGGGAGTGTGTTCTCGGAGGTGGTTTGGTCGCTCGTTCGGGAGGCGAAGGGAGTAGTAACAGGTTGGGGGACTGCTAGAGGGAGGAATTTTCGATAAGAAAAGGGTTGAGTGGAAAAGGAGACATAGGATGCTCTTGCGGAACGGAATGGGTGTTCGGGTGAAAGGATTCCAAGCAGTTGATTGACCGGACCGATAAAGCCATTTGGAATACGCATAACATAGTCCTTCCTAAACTTGTTTCACTTGTAAGGCCGTCCGAATCAATGTGCCTACTGTCTCCATCTATTGAAATCCGTCTCCAAAGCAGTCAATGAATTAATGATGCCTACCATTTAATAGAATTATACACTTGAAAATGACGTTCTTGTCCCACGGTCTGAAAAGAAAATTATCACGAGCTATAGGAACACTAAATGATAAGGAAAAAAGTAGCTGGCATTAATTGAATTCGGGTAACCCCGGAGGTCGCAATAATCTATGTTTGATTTTAGAGTAAAAACGATTATTCATGTCTAATTGCTATGTTTTCATGTAGGTATATCTAAAGAAATTGAGCATGTGTAGAATCCTTATATAGATAGGTAATATAACAGATACTTAATCAGATGAATGTGATTGTTCGGAACTCACAGCGGATGACACGTTTTAGCCGAAGGGGAATTATTTAGGTACGTATCATTCTGCATTATTATCCTTGAAATTCTATCATGCCCTTTATGCAATAGTCGACAGAGTTTTTATTGACAGCATTGAGTTAGAAGCAATGCCAAAGTTTTAGTTAGGACTTCCCTTAATTATATTTTCTTACAGATTCGTATCCACGCCTGCTCACTTTTTGAAATGTGTGGTAATTGATACTATTTGTCTGGGTTTATCGATTTTGTATTTGTCTTGAATAACGTAAACAAAGTTATTTACTATCATCACCCATAAATCAGGGCTTACAAAGCAAATCCTGGCGATAGCGGAATCAGACAATTTGGAATACCTGGGGCAGCAGGATATTCATCGCTCTTCCCAGTTTATTAGCTGTTTCGAGAAAAATGTATCCCTCCGAAGCCTGGGTCAACTGTATTCTTCCACGTTACCCGAGAGCGCTTATAATTGTGAATGGAATCGGGACAGCGAAACAATTAAAGCACGCGAATTCGAATTTCCTCTCGGAAGGAAACCAATCCGCTTCCACTTAGAATATCTTTTCCCCGAAGGAACAAGTTCCTGAAAGATAGAGAATCTAATTCCTCCTCAACGCCCTTCTTCAATCCGATACGAGATCTCAAAGAGTTTACCTCCCTCTTCCTCCCTCATCCCGATCCGCGGCCAAAATGTCGGGCACCGAATAATTCTTCCGAGAGGGGCGCCATTAAGCTGGTACGCGAACCGTGAAGGGAATTACCTGTGCCTCCCGTCCACCGCCCACCTCACCCATCCCCCTCTCCCTATCCCATAATCCTTTGTGCCGTGAGTCCAGTTTTACCTTTTGGATACCCTCACAACATAACCTTGATAGTTCATAATCTCCGCAGAAGTGGGAATCTTGCGGGTTTGAGTCCAGGAGAAGTTACTCCAAACGGGGGAATGTGTGTCGGTAATTACGGTAATTAATTAATTTGAAACTTTTCTGTTTTATTCGGGTAGAGTTTTCTTTTTTTTCATTTCAGGAATGCAGATATGCAAGGCGTAACATTCGTGGCAGTTGTACGTGGGATCACGGAGACCTTGCCTTCCCATATCGATCTAAATCTCGGTCGTTGAAATAAACTCCCGAAGCGTTGTAACATGATTAGCGGCCGTGCGCTCGGCCATTTAATTTCGTGTTATGAAAATATTATAATATGAAATCTCCGCTCAGTTGGCGAATTAAAACCGTCACGCCTCGGGGGTGGTGGGTGGAGTGAGTGCCGCTGTGATTTTTCCCTTCCAGCGTAAAAACGGCGGTAGCTTAAATATGTATCCACACCAAATATCTCTTCACGGTTGTGAGGGATAGGTGCGATTTTACGAACTCTTTGTGGTATTTATTTAATATGCTTTAGTCACTGAGTGATAACATCTAGAGGCTCTCAGGGTTATTTTAAGACTCGGGTATTTTCAGACTTGCGTATTATAACTAGGTATCCCATGTTGGATCCCGTTCCACTCATAAAAACCAGTTGTTTGGAATTTCCATTGCTTAGATGGTGCATGCCACGTGTATAAGCTTCATTGTTTACTATTATTAGTAATTATCTCTGACTATATGAGAGGATTCAACACGCTATCGAGATGAGCTATCTTTGCAATCAAGTCTATCATGGAGGTAAAGCAAACGGATGGATGCTGTCTTGCCATTTATGTTGCTTTTCGTTTCTGGTTAATATAAAATAAAATGGAAACTACTGTTATTGTTGATATTATTTTTACATTGAAATATTTAACTTTTTCAAAGCGTAATGGGAATTAACGAAGATTAACATCCTGTATTCATAGACTAATGATTTCGCAGAAGTAATCGTAGAGTATTGGAATGAGTCATCGTTGTTGTAGCCTGTGGGTTGATAATTTCCTTCACAGTGGCTCTGCAATTTAGTTGAAGGTCAATTCAGAGACGTCAGAGAGCAAAGGAGATTCAGGAGGTTGATATATCTACGGTGGTCGTTTGTGTGAGCATTGGGGAGCAGAGGGTCACAATTTAGCATGCACACAGTGCTGCCCCAAGGGTTGTCGCGAACGCCGCCTCGGCGGGAGCCACAGTAGAGCCGCCGATGTGTTCTGGAGAAATTAATAGGCAGTGCAAAGGCCCCTACGTGCGCGTGCTTTGCGGTGGCTACCCCTGTCTGTATGTCTGCCTTCTCCCCTCCACCCCCCTCGGACCCCGATAAGGGTCGAGCAAGTAGACAGCCGCATGTTGCATGCCGCCTAAGGCAAGAAATAAAGAAAAGAGAGAGGAAATCGCGCGCCTTTTCCGGAGCAGGAAGAATCCTTCATGGGCATCGCTTTACCACCCGAAGAGGACGAGGTGCAATAAAGAAATGCCTCGCCCCGAGTGCGTTATTTGAAGTAATAAATGGGTTGAGAGAATGGTGGGAAGGGACTGCGGTGGGCGATGTTGGGCACGAGAGGTGTTTCGTGTAATCCAATCAAAGGACTTCTCGGAGTGCAGCACTTCCGGCCGCATCCCGTGCACCGGTGCATTAATGGAAGAGGCGAGAGTGCACATCTCTGCCCCATTCGTGACTCGGCGACTCCCTTCCTTCACGTTCAGAAGGCACGGACCCCTTGCCACTCTTCCACCAACCCCCCTGACACCGTCCGTCAGCCCACCTCCTTGCCTGGCCACTTCCGTGCCCCGCAGGGGAAGAGATGCACTATCTGCAGCCATCACCTCCCACGCCCAGCCAACCCTTCTGACTGGCTCTAACCATTCCTTGTGCGACGAGGCAGTCCGTTGCGTTGGCCGAGGCATTTTTATCATCGGGGTGGATCGGCGGTCATTGAAGTGTCACCCTTCGAGGAGGGACCCTTCGCCTTCCATAACCACGCTCCCCCCTTTCGCATGATGCCGTCTGGAATTTAAATTTCAATACGTGTTTGATGCTGTCCTAGTAAAATTTTCAAGAAACTCTCTTAGTAATGTTGAGGCTTTTTAATCTCTGATTTAAAATATCGAGTTGTTCTTCCCGAGTTTGCGGAAACTACTGTAAATTTTTTTTATAAAAGTGAAGATATACATCAATCAGGGATGTTTTTCGTCAGATCCTATTTTCCGTGCATTCCGTGCAGGTGAAGGAGTCGTCCATGAGATATTTTTCCCTATTCTATTTGTTTCTTTCTCTTCGTGGTTGCTGGAACTTGATTTGATCGAGGTGGTCGAACGGCCACCCCGAAAACTCAGGTATTCATATGATTCCTTCAGGACTCTGAGTACTCGGGGCGCTGACGCAGAGAGAAATCACGCGAAAGTTAAGATAGCTACCCGAGCAGATGAATGAGAACAGCTATATTCATCCAGACAGGTGTATTCATCGAGGTACTCAGGCCTTCGTATTCAATGCAGGCATTCGTATTCAGTGGTATTCACCCAGGTATTCGAATCTTCACCGTGCCACTCGAGTAGTCACCCAGGTATTCGTCTAGGTATTCATGTATTCATCCGAGTACGTATATAGTCATCCAGGTACCCAGGTATTGTATTGAGTTCTCGAATACTAATTAATAAATATATTTGGCACACTCCTAGTTAGCTAACAATTTGTTCATTACTTAAGGCTAAGGTTACTTAAGGTAAGATCCCAGGCTTAATTTGTTAAGGTTATCCTGAAACGAATAATTCCTGAGTAAACTAATATTTATTGAAGATAGGTATTCCTGTGATTGAAAAAGGACAAAGGCATACAAACGTGGTAAAATAAATAAAATACATACGCGGTATGGATGATTTGCTTACCATTTTTGAAGCTGTACCAAGATGCCTACGTGATAGTTATTGGCTGCAACCTGCTCGTGGGGGCTTCTGCCAAATGCACGGCAAGTAGGGTTATGATGAATTAAGCATTACACGTAACAGAATTAGAGAACTTTGATCGACAACATGAAAATGTGTTTGCGGAATAATTCTTCCTATCCGCTGTCCCCTCTCATTTCCTCTACAACGCCTCCTCTCTAAATCTCCCCTGTATCCCAAGATGCTCTTGAAAAGCTACTTCCTTCTCCCGTGTTTCTTTTCTTTCTTCTTCCACCGCTCGCAATGTTCTCCTTTTCTCAATTGAAAAATGCATCACACATTCAATCCCTTAAAATCAAATTCCGTGACGCTTTATTGCTTTTGTGATGCCTCTGATAATGAGGATAACTCGGAAGCCCGGCTGTGTCCTCATGTTCAACCTAGACCTTTCGGTCCGAACCTGGGTCAGGGCTACTTAACTTCCCCTCGGGTTGAAAGGACGATATTAGTCTCAACAATCGCTCCAGTGAATCCCGACCACAGGCGGAAGGACCAAAGGACGACCGACCTTAATATCGGTTCTAAAAACGAGGTTAATATTTAACATTCTGCCTTAGTCTTATGGGTATATAGTTCATTCGTATGGGGTGAGTCAGTGTCTTTCCTCGTGCCGCCTGTTGCGTCGCATAAATGTTTGGTATCCTTAAATTTTCCGCTGGGATTTAGCACGAGGTATCTATGGGCACTTGGGCACACCTTCGTTCCATCGCTAGGTCCTCTGGTAGGTAGCTCTTCGCTCTATTATACCTCCCGTTAGTAATTCTATGCAATTTTATTACTCTTTTTATGATTCAACATGACGCTTTGCAGTTGTCTTCACCAAGCAATCGTCGTTTGCTTATGCAGTCGTCAGAATACTTTCGGTGCACAAGTTGAATGAAACTTATATAGATATCTATACTTTAGTGAAAAATACATAAATATTTATGTAGGAAACGCAAAAAAAGGTCCCCGCATTCGAGAAAGTTATAAGTTTGACTGTCCAAGTACCAACAATTTATTTCGTACAATATCTGTGGTGACGATGGTGATATTTTGTCTTTGCTTTTAAAGCCAAGCCAACTACATCAGGTTTCATTTAACTTGCAATCTTCTCTCTTTCCATTGAAAATTACATTCCAAAGCGGAAGAACAATTTGCAGATTTTTTTAAGCGTAAGAGTTATCCAATCGCCGAGTACCTCATTTAACCGGTCACCGTGGTGGATTTCGGACAATGGAGAGATGCAGCCGCCCGTCGTTGTTTCCCAGGCCATTCGGACAGGTGCACTTGACTTGCATTCACGGTGGGAAGGGTGATGAAATCCGTGGGTGGCGGATGCGTTGGGGTTGAAGGCCCATCCGCTCTCCCTCTGGGAATTTAATGAGTGCCGAAAAAAGGTAATCATAACTGCAGATGAATTTTCCAGATCAAAATGCAAATCCTGAATAATGAAGCCTCAGAAGAAAATTGCATTTAAGCGGCAATTAAAGTTCGTAATGCTTGCTCAAAAAGCATTTGCAGGAGGGTTTGCTTTAAAGGATTAATGAGAGAACACAGGAAAAATACTCTAGGAGGAACAGGTGCATCTTTATCCCGGTTAAATCTCCAGCTCTTCTTATTCCAGCGCATTTAAAGAGCATCCATGACAGTTATTGTTCATCGCAAAGCCCTGGATCTTATGAGGTATTCCATTTTTCTTGAATTTCATGCTCCCTGTAGAGCAAATAGTCTTCAGTTGCAAAATTTATTGGTGAAATTCTGCTGCGAGAATGTGTGGATGGTTGTGTGTGCTCGTCCATTTTTAATTGGCTAATACAAAGGCTAATTAGAGCTGTTTTCAGTGGTTCTTGAAAAAAAAAATAATAAATAAAATAATTTAATCATTCGTGTTTTCATTTCCTCTAATTTTAAGTATTTTGCTGTAATTCCTTTTCTGATCAGTTTCATTCGCCGCGATGATGAATTTTCATCGTATTTTCATTATTAAAATATCGTTGCGAAAATAAATAAAAGTGAAGTGAGAAACAAAAAATAGCATATGAATAATGTATCAAAGCCGCACTAGTATACAGGAATATTTTATTTTCATTTGGTCGAGCTTATGTATATTTTTTGTCCATGTAATTCTGCTTTGAGTAATTCTATGGTACATTTGTACCATCTTATTTCGTGCTCTAGAGTGATTGCTCTGTACGCACTTTGATGGAAATCGATTACTCTTTACGCACATGGCTATTACTTGAGATAATGTTTTTTGTGTGCACCTAAGCCAGGTCGATAAAGAAGACAGTCGACCCTGTTGATTGGATATAGTTTTTTGTAACTATTTCTTCAGTTGTTTAGTTTTTCAGTGCATAGCTTTTTATCATTAATTATTTCATTCAGTTTCCTGGGAAATGATATTGGCAGCCTTCTCCGTAGAACTTCGTCTAGCATATCAAGTTTCTTCTCCCATAAAAATACTTTTGCAATGAATTTTTTAAATTGCACTTATCCCCGTCAATACTTTTTCTTAAGTATTCGTTGAAATCCCTCATGCCTTACTCCTTAAAGCAGCTACTCCCAGAATCTATCACCCCCTTTCCATCCTGTCTTCGGAAACTCTTTTAAAAATATTAAAAAGTGCCTACTACACTCTCAGAACTTCCCCAATCCATCGCTTCTATTTTCCTTCATCTAGCAGAAAACTTTTGCAGGCCATGAGTGTATTTTTTGGGGATGACGTAAAAAAATCTTCGAACTTCGCTGTGCTCTCAAGCATTATCTTTTTCTCCATCGCCTTTAATTTGTTTGGCAAACCCTTCCTTGCTCTTCTTTCATGGCGGTAGACTTCCTCTTACATTTTCCTCTTTATTTTTTTCCAACTCCTTCCTTTTTCCCTTCTCCTTCACTAGTATTCTCAGCTTCCTCGTGTCCACTCTTTTCCCCAAAACTCAAGCCCCCTCATGTCTCCATCTCCTTTTCGTTTTAACGTCCAGTGGAGTGACGTGGAGGCTGTGGCAAAGTTGAGAAAAGGTGCGGGGACGGAAGGGCGGAAAGGAAATTAAGGAGAGCTGATGCATACATAAACGAGTAACAAAAGGAGAAGCATATTAGATAGGACACGAAGAGAACTTTCTCGTTCTCCGGCAAAGAAATGGAGGAAAAAACTTTTCAAACGAAATGAGATGAACAAAGAAGGCTTAAATGTTGAACATGGTGGGAAGCGTGAAATGAGACGGAAGGAGAATGAGACTGGAGATGAAAACGGGGAGGCGTTAAGAGAAGGCGGTCGTTGTTTTTCAAATGCACATATCCATCTTGTTTATAAAAGCCGGATGATAGGTGGAAAAAAGAATTTGTTTCAGAACTCTTCGTTTTAAATCATCCATAATTTTTTTTAATTTTAAAAACACTTAAATACTTGCAAATTTTTATACTTGACTTGGAATGGTTGACGTAGGAGTTGAATAATTTTCGCTTTGAGCCCAATGTCGCGAATTCAGACATTCGGCATTATTGCAGATTATTGGAAGGTTAAAATTATAAATTCCCGAAACTAGCCGTAAGTGTTTCCTCAATCTAGTTAGTGATCAATTTATACCATTAGGGGTTATGTTGGTGTCCATTAATGACCGATTTTCTAGTTTTATATGGTAATTTAAGGTGCTACGTGGACTTCATAGTGAGCGAAGAGCTAACCAGAATGGAAAATGCGGAAAGTTCTCGGGCTTGAACTGCTGGCCCACAAGCATTGAATGCCGTTTACTTTACGGATTCCGGCGCCAATTAAATGCGTTGAAAATTAATCTTAATAGTTGGGATCGATGCTTAACAGAAATGATTAAATGGCTCACTGAACATGATCTCCAAACATTTTCTTGACTTTCTATCTATGCACGAAATTCCTGATCTTGAGTTGTTTTGAGGAAACTAGGTTTCCAAGCTTGAAGCCAGCGACTTCTAGTTAAGACAGCATTTAAACTATATGGGTTGAGCACAATAATGGGAAAAATAAAATTTCCTAGCTGGACATTCCATCAAATTTCCAGGTATTAAATTTATTTTGGGATATAAACTTAGCGGATTGCAAATTACAGCAAGTACGAAAAAACCGCTTCTAAAGAGAAGGGTCGTGTCATTGAAATATGTAACAACGGAAAACTTAGCTGGTAAAAATGCAAATAATTTTGAGTGATAGGGCAGAACGTCTGTAGCGGCACTATCGGCCTAGCCATTAAGTACCAGAATTATTCCCACGGTTATTAACGAGCACCATGGCCCATTGACTTTAATTCCCACTACCTCAGTTATGGCATCGTTTTGGCGCTACGGGATGTCTCTTTCCATTCGCACAATCCATCAACATTATTGCCTCTCCGGCTATTTTTTTATTTTGGCCTCTCGTGACCAATTGGCGTGCAATCCCCCATCCCCCAACCGTGGCTTAAATTCGGCGCACCCACCCACTTCAAAGCGGCAGTTGCGTCCTCTGAAATGTCCTGCAATTATTGCTCTTTAGAACTTCCATTTCTCTCCCTCTTCTGTCCCGCCCGATATCTTGAAGGAGCTCTATCTCCATCTCCCCACGACTTATCCCTTGGGCTCTCGTTGGGCTAACTGCTTCTTCCTCCTCGTTTCTGCGTCGGAAGCAGCCGAGGTGGAGGAATCCTTTTTTATTCGAAGCATTAGGCCCTGCCTGTTCTCGTTCCTCTTCTGGGTCCTCTCAACTGTACCCCACATAGGAATGTGCTATATAGCAATATATCGCCTACGTTATCCGATATTGGGCCGCCTGGAAATGCATTATATCGCCTGGCTATATGAGATACATCAAGCATGATTCGAAATTATGCATTGTAATGCGATTTTAAGCAAGAAGAGTTGGATTATGCCACATGCTATGTTCAGGTAATGAAAATGAAAAATACGTGCGTTATGTGATATCGCATTAGTCGATGTATGTATATTATTTAAATACGAAAATATTCGAATAAAATACAATATACAAAGCTTCCACTTGGTATATTATGCTAGCATTTACATTTCAGTTTTTTGGCGTTTTTTTGGGTTTCAGATGAGTGTCATTTGAGGAAAATTTGGCATTCTAATTGTTAAGACCAATGATTCAAGTAATTCAGTTGTTTTAGTTCATCTGCATTAATATTTTAATTTTATCACAAAGGTATTGTATAAGCATTTTCCCTGAGAATTCACTTGACTAGCTACGTAACGAATCAATCTATGTAACGACGCACAGGATCGTGCGATATTCGATAGCGTAAGGAATCGCACGGTATGCAAAATGCCATGGTGTCTTTCCAAATGTGATAGCGTGCCATGTGATATATGATTTTCCTTTTTTCCCGTGGTTTTCAGTGCAAAATGTACATCGAAATTGGAATTCAAGTATCGCATAACCGTACTTCGTTTTCGAAGGACATCATCTCCCGATGCCCATACTCTTAAGTAGTAATTGTCGCGTCGCCTCTGCTCCTTCTCAAACTGCGCCTCCTCCTCCAGACAGACTCGACCCTTCCTCCCTTCCCACCCGTCTTTTCTCGAAGTGTCCGGCAAAATTTTCGGCTCCCCATGATTAAGGTAGCTTGAGCGAAATATCACTTCACCTAGAATTTCATTAATTTGACTTCATTTTAAAGACAAAACTCCCACCTTTCCAATTACATAACAATACTAACCCCTGGCCGAACTAATTTTCGAGCAATTTGCCTAAAAATATAAGCTGTTTTGCATAGGATAGATAACGGCTGTATGCTCCAGAGGGAGAATATTGAAAAAATCAGTAACTTTTAACACCGTGATTTTGTCAAAAAACTAAAGGTGTGAAGGTTATATGTTTCCTCAAATATTTATTAAATTAATCAATCACTCACCGCAGTAAATGTTACAGAATCATAAAAAAAACTTCTTTTGTGAAAGTTTTTTCACCGTACAGCGTGAAAAAATGAATCAAGTTTGTAACTTATGTAGATATATTTATTTAATTACCTACTGAGAATATTTGTCATATACCTATATCTAATTTGCACCATTAATATTATAGATAATATTTACTTCATGCGTCTCACAGATGCTGAAATTAAAAAATAAAATTTGAATATGGTCTCCATTACGACTAGGGAAATATCTCGCTCATACCTTAATGGCCTTCTCATGGACGGCTAAACCGCTCGCGTGGAACAAATGGTCGCGGTATGTCTGCTCCCTCTTTGCACCACATAATGGGAGAAGGTTACCTACCGTTGCTCATCTTCCCATCATCTGCATGGGGAGGCCAAACTACTGGTGTCCTCAAGAGAGGAAGCATTTGCATTTAATATCTTTGTCTCTGATGTTAGTGGCCAGATTTTGTATGAATACTCGCTCGTGGCGCAGCGAGAAGAAAATGAAGAAATTAGGATAGGGTGCTTTCCCGGTTAAGGAGTTGATTAAATTCTCCTCGGCTCTTCAGCCAGGTCAAAAGTTTCTCATTTCTTTCGAAGTTTCGAGGTCTAACACTTTCCTTTCAACTTCAGAAGAAATGGAACCTCCGATCCGGCTTAATACCAGAAAATAATGTATTCAAATGAAAGAAATGCCAAAATTTTGTGAAAACATTAAGAGGAAAATATTAGGTATCATGGAATTCCTCCGTGAACTAATGATATTAATACCTGTGAGTCATTTCTATTGAGGCTGCATTGTAGAATTTTTGCCAAAATATTTTTTTAATGTTTTCAGCATTCAAGATTTGTTTGTATTCCTCTGGTTCTTCCAAATAAATGAAAATGTAATTCTAATTCTAGTTCGGAACTTTATTTTCTCTTTCGAGAAATTTTCGCGTTTTCACACGGTAGACCCCTCAAAGCTTCTACTTTATATTCAGTGAGGCATGTCAATGCTGTAGGTACGAAAACTTCTGATAATAAATATTCATGTGCGACCTCGAAAGAGTCTCAATCGGTAAGATGGTATTAATTTTTTCAAGGTTATCTTTGATATTTTTAGAATTTATAGGTGCTGTAAAAATATTAAACTGATTTTCACTTTGCTGTATTATGAGATGTGCTACTGTAGTCATAAATCGTGCTTTTAGCTCTGTTTGTAACGACGGCATGAATATTTTTCCCTAGCGAAACACTTGAGTAACGAAATCTCCGTTCCCATGGGAACCCAAAAGTAAGCTCTGAAAATGTCTTCCAGAAAACTTAACTGATAGCCTTTATTCGCTCATCTGAATGTAAATGCAATGCAAATGAGGTTCACTTCATTTTTACCCGTTCTCTTTTCGTCGGTACCTAGCCGCGTACGCTTCGGGGGAGTGGAGAACTAAATTCTCGGGCGCTATGCAGCGTGCGACATCCTCGGCAACAGTGCCATTCATCACAAATTCCTGTTGAAGTTATCCCTTAGCGTACCAACTAGGTGTGCTGGTACTTTCTGATTAATTTGGTCTCTATCTTTCATTTGTTTGCTCAGGCATGCGTGTGTGTTTTCTCTATCAAATGAGAATGCTTCGCCATGAAGTTAGCCTAATGACGTCGTATATCTTTGAACGTTCATAAAAGAGAGCGTGCATCCACATGTTATTCTCCGAGCCAAATTTAATGAACGCATGAAAAAAAATTGTATTACTTGACTGGGAAGAACATGGGCAGGGAATGAATACCTTCAATCATGAAATGCATGTGTCATCTTGAAAATACTTGCATGCCTCCAGTGAAATTTTCTTGATCTTCATGCTATGGAGTACTATATATCCGTGAAAATGCATTATTCGTGCATTATAAAGGATTTTCAAGTTTAAAGACTCATCGTTTTGACTAAAATGATAAAAGCAATTCAATGGTTTCCTCTCTTTTAGTGCTCATTATTCCTGGTTAGCTAGCGGGTTCATAGGGGAAATGTATTTTACTGACCTGCCATCGTGCACGATTGCCCAGTGAACGTAACTATTCATTGTAAAAACATTTGGTACTTTTCTAAACTTTTTGTAAAAAAAAGTGTAGAAAAGTACTTAATTTTATTATAATGAATATTAAAAGTTTCTACAAAGTGGAGCCTGAAGCTGTGAATTTTTTTTGAACGTAACTATGTCAAATTTCAATTTTGTGCCTCACTGTGACCGAGTGTTCTGTAAAAATAAAACTCATGTTAGTAGCTGATACTTGCGAGACACCATGATGGACTGGTTATTTCGGCCAAATTGACTGCCGCTTTCTAATTGTAGGCATAACAAGTGTTTTGCCAGAAAGGCTGAATTTAAAATTCGTATTTTTGACATTAAAATAAAATTTATTAACATATTATATGGGTTCAAAAATTCTGGAATACGAGTGAAATGGTATGAATTCCCAATGACGCAGAGGAATGAATTTTTCATTGCGTCGTCATAAATGATAACACCAAATTACCCTTTTGCTGTCTTTTTTTCAAATTATTATTAGTGCAAAATTAGTTTTCACATTCCATTAATATTTTTGATAAATTGCTACATTATAAATATGCTATATATATATATATATATATATAAGTAGATACTTTTAATTTAGTTAACTAATATACTAACTTGAATCTTCTTTCTCTGTTTCAGAAGCAGTTGATTAAAGAGTAGAGAGAACGATGCAGAGGGAAGCAAATACTAGGTGAGAAAAACTTGATGAGTTTTAAAATATGATTTTATGTTCTTTATGCGTGTTTATGGGATTCAGTTGTATCAGTTTGCTTACTTCACTTTTGGAGCGTGGTCTTGAATGAACGTGTAACCAAATCCTCTTCTTATAAAATCGTTTCAGGCTTGATTTTGTGGAAGTTCGCTATATCCATGTTGAAAGAACACACAAATGGTAATTTCCACACTTTTTAATAAAACAACACTTAACAACCAACCATGGTTTCAACACATTGTGTCATTCTCAAGGTAAATGACACAATGTGTTGAAACCATGGTCGGTTGTTAAGTGTTGTTTTATTAAAAAGTGTGGAAAATACCATTTGTGTGTTCTTTCAACATGGAAATCCTCTTCTCTTACTTTTAATCAGGATATTTTTATGTAATAAAAATGTGATATTAAAAATGAATTCCATTTCAAATATGATAGTGCAGTATGTCAATATATATTTATCTGAATGCTTTCTGCACGACATTGGCAAGTTAAATGCTTACTTAGGAAAAAGTTGTTGAGCTAAAATATATGGATAGCTTCAGTGGCGTATCTAAAAGTTGGCTCTGGGTGGGGTGGGGGGTCCAGAATATTTAGGATAGGTGAGGTTTTCTGGACCCCTAATTGGGGTACGGTATATGTTTGGAAATGGTTTCAGTAAAACTGCATTTTCTAGCCTTTCTTGAAGTATTTTAAGATATTTAGTTAGTTATTTTTTATATTAATGCTGGTAACATTAAGTAGTTGCTTCTAGGTGGGGAGGGAAGGGCCCGGTCCCGTTCGTCCACCCCCCTCCGTAAATACACCCATGAATAGCTTCACCGAGGATAAACTCCCTTAATTACCGTATTAGTTAGAGTTGAGCCCCTTTCGAAGCAATTTATGTGCTCTTAAAATGCTTTCTCTGAAGTAATGCGAGTTTTAACCGTCAGCTGAGGATGCCTATTATTCTCTTTTTTCTGCTGCATTAATTCATTTGCAATTTAGGAACTAACGAAGCTAATTAGAGCTTCTATGGATTTTGGCTGGAATACCTGAATCTTCTACGAGCTGAATGAACAATATCGCACTCCATCGCGAGTTTGTTTGCTATTATTTTCAATATTGAAATCATTAACTCGACAGGTAATTGTCCCTACTAGTGCTGCTTCGAAAATCGTCTTGAGCATGTACATAACTACTGTCACCTCTTAATAAATAAATTTTTTTGGCACAATTGATGGTATTTCATCGCGTTGATTGTCATCGCTTTTACATATCGCTAACACACTCATATTTCACATTGTAGGAACGTGATCGCAGTGCTTCATAAATAATTAATAGCAGAGATATTGGCTGTGATCATATTTCCAAGTGTCGTGAAAGAACTTGTTTGTTCTAAAAATGCTATTATTTGGAGCGTTTTCCAGGAAAAAATTATTAAAGAGTGCCTAGTGAAGTGTACAATTACATATTACATTACATTGAGATGTCGTCACTAAATTTATTTGCATTTTTTGAATGGACGACCGGACCGAAGTAATTTGAGGGCTGCCTAGAGTAACCTTCAACGTAAGCGTCCTCTAATTATTAGGAAATTGTAGAACTCAGGTAAAGGGAGAAGTGAGGACAGGGTACAGTTTCCGTAGACTTCTGTAAGACATCCCTGCAGTAGTCCGACTCTTCTTATTTACTAGTTTCCGTCTCACCTAACCGTAATGAGGGTTTCAAAAATATTATTTGGAAATGGACTCCTTTAATTCTCCTTTCAATTTACTCTTTCGAGGTAGCCTGAAGGGATATATTTATATCTTGTTCCACTGGCGCTTCGTGTGAATGAGTGACTTTCCTAATCGAATGACATCCATGCATCGGTCATTCCCACATCTTGATGGAAACAGCATCCAATACCTGTTCTCTTATTCAATTTTTTCCTCTCACAAACCACCATGTGTTCATTTAGGAATTCTTCACTTCCTACTTTCTCAGATTCCCCCTCCCCTCACCCTCTATATTAATTTGATGCCTAATATTCAATCAGTAGAAGGCATTCCAACTTGTATAAAATATTATGGTGTCGCAAAATGAAAAAGGTTTCACGAATACAATTTGGCAATACCTAATTATGTACATAGCCATTACGATCCACCACATGATGCAAGATGACAAGGACGTCGTTACAGGTTATTATTGTATCGCTGCTATCGAAGCCGTATCATAAAATAGATCTATACATTTATATAGGTTGTTTAGCTTCTTAAAAGGCTCTCTGTGGTCCAAAGTGTGGGAAACTTTTATGGGTTGGATCCCGATAAACATATTCGTATTGTAAAGGCTGAATAAAGCGTCACGGTTAGTACCAATACTAGAAATAAAGAAACTTGGACGGAATTAATTTTGACAAGTATTCGGTTTAAAGAAGTACTAGCTGAACATACAAATACGTTAAATGCTAATGGGCTAACCCATCACAAATTATCAATCACAAGCAATCTTAGCATTCGACGGTTTTCTATTCCTATAAAATCAAAATGTAGGCTTGATCCATGAATTGGCAAGGCATGGAATGACACTATCACGTTTTCCTCTTATTTTCCTGGGAGAAAGGAAATGGAAACCACTTTATTCTCTCTGCCTTCGCTTTCCCATTTCCTAGTCCCTTCCGTGCTCCTTTGGAACTTCAAATGCTTCCCATTTACATTCGTTTCCCAGTGTCGGACCTTCCCACCCCACCCCCTCCCACCCTCTTCTCTGGAGGTCCCATGAGTCACTCACGATAAAAGTTGCTAAGAGTTTCCGAATTCCACCCCGTTATTTATCCTCGTCCTGCGAATAAGTTTTATTTTCTTTCTCTCCCTCTGCCTACTCTTCCAGGTCATTTCTCCCCTTATTTTTTTCACAGGCACCAACACACATGCATTTGCCCGCTGCCGTCTTGGGTGGTGATTCACTCTCCCTATATCTCCATAGCAATCCCCTCCCCGGGATGATTTCATCTGGTCCGCACACCACCCCGAACGCAAACAACTACATCACGCTGCCGCAGCCCGTATTTATGCGAAGGCGAGTATTCTATGGGCCATTGGAACATAATAAACGTGGCGCCAACGATTCGCTCCCACCGGGGGATTATGGAAATTAATGCAAGCAGAGTTTAGATGTTGAGCTAACCAGATTATTTACAATTTGAACAGTTTCCCTAAACATTCTCCCCCTAAGTCTGGTGTGTTTTATATGCTGTACGTATTTATGCTCTGTATATCATTATGTTCAATAATTCAGTACAGTCCCGTGTACTATCCATAGTTGCCGATAGCAGTTTTATAGCATGCGCGGATTGGGCGCCAATTTATTGTATTTATAAGCTGCTTAAATGTTTTTGAGGCGCCCAGACAAAGGAGTTAAAGGTTGTTATATCCTTCACTGCAGTGTTTTCTGTTTGCTCGTAGGGGCGTTTAAGCATGCTTTGGTAGTTGCTATATTGTCATATTAGGCAAAAACAAGAACATCAGTCAAGGCAAAAAATGAAATTAAAACACTGTTCTCGGAAGACTTTATTATGAAAACATTTTTTACGGAAAACGTTATTGTCATATTTATATAAACGCTTTTCTCGTGAATTATATGAGGAGGCAGTAATATAGTATTGAGAAGAAAGTATTGGCAGTAATGCGAAAAAAATCTTAATCCTTAAAGGCGGTTAGCAAGGTACATGCTCTCCTCTTCCACCGCATGAGAATTTTCATACTTCAGGGAATAGCGTGCATTTCCACATTTATTTTGCATCAGCTTTTCTCATAGTTGAGCTGCCGGAAATCAATCCCAAATTGAGTTTAGCTAGAGATGTTCTGTAGGCACAAGCTGGACATGTGATCTGACTTCCAACCCACACCTCTCAAGTTAAAAGAAGCTTGTCTACCCATGAGGTTAACTCACCGAAATTTAATACTTACAGTTCATATTTTACAGTTTTCAAACTTATGGTATTCCCCTCTCTTCATCAGCAGCTAAAAGATGTTCTCCTATTACAAACGGCTCGTATTTTTATAAACGACTAGTAGTTAGTTAGCTCTTCTTTGTCGTTCGTTAGTTAACTCCGCAAAGTTAGAATCGCCACTGCCAATTTTCTATTAAGTTAGTACGATTAGCTGTGAACTATAAACACTAGGCGTAAGTTACAGTACCTGTTTGAGCCTTTGCATATGGTGATGTAACTTACTACCTCAGTAATTTGATATAGCCTTACAAAAGTTAGTGGGATTGCGAGGTTGTGTGAATTAGGAATGGGGGCAAGGCGGGCAAGTTGGCTAGTGTGGTAGTAGCTTTTAAGGGTGCTCTATACCTTCCTCCGCTTAGCACTTCAGAGTGGAATGAGACGTTTACCTGGATCGAGCCCTTTGTTCGAGCGCTTGGGAAGTGAAGCAAGACTGAAGTCGAAATGGATCGTCGCTGAGAACCGCGTCACGGGCGCCTTTTTAACACCTTTTTGCGGACTCGCGGGATAATTAATGCTTTTGGGAGGGAGCGGGGGGAAATCCATTTCCATTCCCGCCGTCCGCTCCTCGCGCCACACAAGACACCCACACCGACGCACCCAACTCGCGGTTACATCTTTCATCCCCTTTCGCCCAACAACAGGTTTCCTCCCTCCGCCCCTCCACCCTCCCCCGTGTGAGTCCTCCCCTTCAAATCCCTCCCTCTGTGCGTGAGTCTGCCTCTTTTGTTTTTGGCCCGCTGCCAGAGGGCTCTGGCGGGCTGACTAGCCGGCCGGCGGACTCCCGCCCCCCTTCACCCCCCTTGGGATGGTTGAATGGGGGCAAGGGGGAGGGGGAAAGGCGCGGTGGCAGCGGAGCAGCGGCCCTCCCCGGCCGCTGCTCCCTCGGACAGCGCAATCCTCCCGCGCCTTGCCAACGCCAGCAGTGACGTCATCGGGTTTGGGGAAGACCTATGGGACTCTTGGTAATGTCTCCACCCCCTCCCCAAACCCTCTCAGTCGACCCAACTCAACCGCTTCCGCCCAAGGTCCCCCCCCTTTCCCCTCCCCCTCTGCAAAATGGCAGTAGTGATGTCATCCTCATGAAAATCTCTTTTTTATCCCCTTCAACCGATGAGTCTGAGGCGCCGAGTTAAAAGGTTAAAAAAAAAAATGATTCAGGTCGTGTCTGCCGTTCGAGCAAGCGTTCAAATCAGTTTTTGGCGATGGAGATGTCTTCCACGTGCTTGTCTCGCATTTTTTCCTCATGCCTGTTCTCCGCACGCCTCATCTCCATCTCTAGCGGTTCTCTCAGACTCGTAACTCGGAAAGTGTTTGGTTGGAGATGATTTGTCTCCAATATACGCCGGTATCCCTTAATGGATGTCTGTCTTAATTCGTTGTTTCTTTCACATTTGAGATGTAATTACTCGTACGTAACGGACATTCCCCCTCCCCCCGGCCATAAAACGGAATGTAGGGTGTGCTTCCAACTCTGGTCGAATTGAGAGAAATTTTTTTATGTGGACGATTATGTGAAACGGGTCCATCTTCTTGGAATAACTCATCTGAAGCTTTCCTATTGATGCTTACGCGAAATGACTGCGATGAACTTCTGAATCAGTGTTTGGGTCTTATAAAAGGAATAGCACTAATCCCGTCTCGGAAACAGACTAGGTGCACCTACATATGACCGGCACTTCTTTGTCTATAATTAATATTGTTTGTTGGGAGACTCCTTAGGTCTTTTGTGGCTTAAGTGGAACAGGGTCAGATATGGATTCTACGCTAGAATGAATCTGCTCTTAGATGAGGTGTCAGATACAGATTCATGAAACCGACGGTCATGGATTCAACCAGTGTATTGGTCAACGAGGCTCTGGCTACTTCAGCTTCAAAGGGGGCTTGACGAGTATTTTTTACTGAGAGGCCTCCCGAACAATGAGAGTGAAGAATGCGTGTTTATTTTCGTGCACCACTTAATTTGACTGAATAAAATAGTCATACATCTACATCCTTTGTTGTGCGGTTGGAAGATTTACTGCTTCTTGTTGTCCTTGCCCGTGATGAATGATTTGTAATTGGGAATTTGATGAAATAGTGTTCGAATGTTGATAATTTTGTTTCGTAATGATAAGAAGTTTACTTTTAGCCATCATCATTGTTTGTAATGAAATACTTTGAATTTTATGCAACAGGTGCAACAAAATAACTCAGATGGCTATGTACATTTTTATTTTTTATTCAGTCTTGTCAAACCCGAGAAGACAAGGCATTATTTTATTTTGTTCTCTGCATTTAATAGTATCTCGTAGTATTCATAAATTAATAGTACTAGTAATATTAACCACTAGATGTGTCTTTAGCATTTTAATGCATGTTTTCATGTTCATTTACGTAGCACTCTCCCAGTTTCTAGTTCGACTTCGCACTGTTCTCCTGACTGCATTTTGGTCTGCGCCTAGCGGCCGGGGGAACGTGCGAGGTTCTGACTTGTGCTGGGACGAGTGCTGCATGCCTGGTGTGGAATCACCCCGTGCCACACACCCTAGTGGTGGCTTGCACGGTCCTTCGTGGATGTAGATGTATATATCAGTTATCACGTACTTATCCCATTGAGTTTTGTATTGGTGGGTAACAAATTTCTTTAAATTTTATTTCAGACTTTTGTTATAATGGGTGAAAGTTTTTAATTCATGACTTCGTGTTGCGTCCTTAGCTACGTCCATCGGACAGGGTGCATTCTTTCTGGCGTTGAAGAAGTACTCACATGAACCATTTGACAGGAAGAATATTCGAAGGAAGAAGAGCAGTTGAAAGGTTTCGGACGTTGGTCCTCGAAGTGGAAAACCAGCAGGCCAGCAACCGCGTCATTCTGATACGTGAATTTATAATGCTTCCCGTCAAAGCTTTTTTAGTGGACTGAGATGGAGAAAGCATTCCCTTCTCGGGACGCTAGGCATTCTTCGTGCCTCATTCCGGAAACGGGAGGGGAGGAGGATATCTGGCTGGGTTATGATCACTCTCATCCGCTTCATCCTCGGCGACACAGGCGCCATCGAGATGTCCACATTCCCCGCGATTCTGTTTTCCTTCACTCGCCGCTTCCCTTATTTCCCGGGCACGTGCGATCGTATTTATGCAAGTCGTCAACAACTCTCCTCTTCGACCGCATCCAGAATCACTTCTCTTTGAGTTTATTTTCGAGAGGCGGGCTTATTTAAAAATGCACACGTGCAACACCATGCAATCCTGCTGCTCTTCCAATGGGTGAGCTACGTGCTAATTTTGGAAAGTTTCCCTTTTTTGTTGACCCGACCGTTTATATCTCCTCTTCCTCTTTCTTCTTTCCCTCTCTTCCCTACGGCTTCTTCTTCGGTCCACTTATCTCAGCCGCCCGATGCGTTGCAAGTTCCAAGACGGCGGCGCCCGCCCGAGGCGCCTCGTTTCAATTGCTCGCCGCCCGCCCATCTGCTCGCCTCCGGGCGCGGGTGCTGCCAATGTATTTGGCGGAGGATTCCTCCGCGCGCGCTACCATTCTCCTCTTGCCTCCGCATGTGAACGCCAAGAGCAGTTCTGCCACTGTACACGATCGCGTCTTGGGCATGGATTAAATATTAATTATCCGAGACGGCGATGTGAGCTGACCGAGCACCTACATCTACAAAATACCCTGCAAGCCACCTCAAGGGCATATGGCAGGGCGTGAGTAGTCACCAACATACATTTCACTAAACCCTGAAGTTAGTGTAACTACAACTATTGATGCATTCGTATAAATCGCTAATGCTTGTTACGAGGCGAAGCCTTACAAGCACGGACCACACTATACATATGCTACCAATATTAGAGGGACCGTTAGTATTTATGTATCTTGCAACTACATAAACGGACAGAGATTCAAGAATTATGCTGAAAATATGCACAGCGTGCTGTAAATACTAGGTAGCAGATAAGAATACAAGTATTAGGGAGTACTACTACTAAGAGTTACACTACCTATCGACAAACCTAGCTAAATGTCTCATTGGCAGCTGTTATGGTCCCTTATCGTTCGCGGGAAAAATGACATTTTAAATCTGTCCGTCTGCAGTGTAGTTCCCTAATTTTATTCTCATTATCTGATCTACCGTAGTATGTTGGATCTCGTAAAATATTATTTACGTTGTCAGAGAATAAATCGATTTGGAACTGAAATAATAAATTATGTCTTCATTTTAATCTTCAGCCTCAAGGCGATACCCATCTCAGTTGCTGCTAAAGATCAGTAGCACTAACGAGATTATCATAACAGTCTTTAACGTATCTTGCCGGGAGCAATTATTGATGATGCAAAGTGGCAGTGAAGGATCTTAAATACTTGATCAAACGCACATTGAAGGTTGAAGCAAGCAAAAAAGGTTTCCGAAATTTCATCAAACTATACATTATCTTATGTCTATATGGCATGCCAAAGTTCAAAGCATTTATCTCTCACTTCCGACAAGAAAAACATCTTATTTCTTTTGATTCGGCTAAGTGAGCGAATGCTAGAGAGACTGAGGTGATAAAGTCAGAAAACTGAAGCAAAATCCCATTTAATTCTCATTAATGGTGAGGTTCCTTTCCTAATTCGTGTACCGCACTTATGTGATTCTGTACAATTCTAGCTAATTTTCATTCGGGCTGACCAATCACACGATCCACGCGGGCCGTGGGCAGAGCGGAACAAAAGTTGCCCATGGAACCACTATTAAAAAACTCTTCTCTTGGGACTTCTATGTTGAACGGTGTTTATTTCTGAAGACGTGCACAGGAAATACGTTTCAGGCCACGGGGGAGTCTAGTGGTAAACATCCGTTCCTCTCCCCTTGTCGCCCTTACCCACTCCATCCGCGTCTTCATCTGAGCTTCGTCATATTATCACTTTTATTTTTCAGCCCTTTTCTCATGCGTTCCCTTCACGGTGATGCGGTATTCTCTGCGCGGAGACGGGCGGGACCCTTGTCATCATCGGCGGCTTCCTCTCGTCCGTCGCGTCCTTGGGCCCAGGGGAAACAATTGAGGTGAGCAGTCGCGTGAGGCCGTGCATGCTTGAGCGAGCGATGGAGAATAGATGTACAAAGTGTGGGTCCTCTTTCAAATGGGCGTGTATGTCCCTATTATGAAGAGAGGGCATTTCTTTTCGTTTGAGGGCAGTAGTCAGGAATAACACGTTCATAGTTAAAGCTCTCTCTTTATCTTCTCTATCAGGAGCCCTAATCATTACCAGCACTTACTCGCTTCGTCTGAATTATTGGAGAATCTCGGGTTCATTAAATGGGGCTAATTTTCTTTTTTAGGATGCTTTCAATTTTTGATGCTCAAAAATATTTGTTTCTCTTTTCTCAAATTGCTACAAATGAAAATGCTGGCAACAGTTTGTTTTAAAAATTCAATCGATGCGAGTTTTGCTGCTCAAATAGATTATGTTTTACAGATTGATATGGTGAAAAAAAACTCTGTTCTTAAATTCAGTGGTTCGGTGAATTATGGCCACATCGCTATTTGATCCACGTATGCCATCGCCCCACAAAGTTAAATATAATTGTGTAGTTGCTTACTTTTATTTCCAATAAAGATGGTGGCTTACACCTGAGATGAGGGATTGATGAAGAGGGTACAGACATTTAACTTTTCCTTTAATTAGAGCTAAGTCTGGATAATCCAAAATCTTTTGCGTAGATATAAAATCGGACTTTATTATTATATAGCATATAAATTATATAATATTTATGAATATTTTATTTATAATTTCAGTCCAATAATTAGCTGGTTGCGCTGAAAAGTTTATCACCCATCCAAGTTTCCTTCTAGTGATTAATGTAATGGGTAAGCTCTGAAAATTTAACTTTTAGGAACAAAGACTCATTATTTTTAGATTCGTGATTATATATCGTATTCTCTGTAGGCACCGCGAAAATTTTGCCACTTATTCCATTAAATGCTGCTCTCTGCATGTTTTTTCCGATGAAAATATGACTCTTATTCCAAATGTCCTCCAAATTTCCCGAACCTTCTAAAGTCAAGACATTGCAACTACACTTCCCTAACGGTTGAAGTTAACTGAGCTGGGAGAAGCGGTATGTTAAGATATTCGGAAATATTTCGTTATTTCGGCTCAGATTTCTCATCACGGACAGTCATTATTAGAGAGAAAATGGCCCTCCATGGCCTCGGCTCATCTAGTAAACGGAAGCAAACGACCGCTGCTTTCTAAATAATTGCAGAGTGTCAGGCGGTGCGTAACATTATCGTGAATCTTTTTCTCTTCTCGTCATCCATTAGGGTCTATTTTTATCGCATATAGCTCTCTCTTTCTCTCTCCCACACTATTTTTCACTGCCTCTCCTGCACCAAAAAGATGCTCTTCTCTTTTCTCCGCTTACCCTCATCCCGTTGTGCCCCTAAACGTTCCCCCGTCCTCACACTTCTAAAAGTATCTGTCCCAAAATCTCCCAACAAAAAAAAATACAAGCGAAGCTGTAATTCCTTCGTTCACTTTCCCTTCTTGCCACGAGAGAAATAAAAATTCCGTGTAGTTGATGACTGGTTAGCGGGCATTCTCTACATTTTTTTTTGTATATCCGCGATTTTTCCTACACGCAGGAGTTGGTGCCACACGCGAAGTTGGTTGGGGTGAGGTGATGGTGGTGGTGGCGAGAATCGCGCGCCCTCGCTTGTTAAATATTCGGAAAGGTGGGGAACGCGGGAAGGAATATATGAAAGGGAATGGGATGAAGATGGAACGGCGGTGGTGGAGGGGTTGGAGGGACGTATAAAAGGCACGCAACGAGGTGCGTAACAATGGAATTTATTTTTTCATGCGAGGAATAATCGCTGTTTCTCTCTCCTCTCCGTCGCCCGCTTCATGCCCATGTATCACTCGAAAACAGCCAGGGAACTATCCCACTCCTCTCTTTCTCCTCTGCCCTCTCTCCCACCACAGGCGTACATCTATCCATCCCTTTGGCTCCGCGAGCGAGAATATATTTCCCTTTCGCTTCCCGCCACCGCCCATTATCCTCACCCTCCTACCACCACACCCACCGTCCATATCACTCACTCATTTATAACCCCCAAAGCCCCCTCTTGCCTCCTCATCTGACGTGCCTTCGCTGGCTGTACCTGTCAGCGCCGCGGAGCTTTCATTATTTTTGTGACATCCATCTAGCTGCTTACTGCCGTGGCACACACATACGCACGACACAATCCCTTTTATTTGTGCGCAACAGGGACAAACGCACGCACGCATTAGGTCCCTTTTATCTCCCGCTCCAATCGACGGCCTTTCTACGCTTGTGCTTCTTCGTCCGGGGCGGATAGGAATGTCGGGTTGGAAGGGTGGAGATGGATTTGTGCTGATAAATCCTGTTCGCTTCCGCTTCGAATATTTATTTTAATTCGCTTGCATGTCGGCATCCGCGACTACAATTTTTAGCCCGAGTGTTATCGCAGGTTATTCGCTGGGAATATGATGGATGCTGAAGCGGCTTGATCCTAGCGGCACTAACTGAAACGACTTTCACGTCAGGGTTCGACCAATAATTCCGCGAATATTTCTCTCATTTCCCTAAATGTTTTTGCGGAGGAGTGAAGGTTAGGCATACGCATGTACGCTTGTACTCTACTTAGAGCAAGGCTGTTGGCGTTGGGTTGATTTTGGCGTTATTGTACAATATTTGGAGTCATATTCTGCCCAAAAATAAATTTAAGGTAGTTTGAGCGAGATAGTTCCCGAGTCACAATGGAGGCCATACTTATTTCTCTAACTTGACTCATTTTTTCGCACAGTACGGCTAAAAAGCCTTCAAAACAGCACGTTTTTTTTTGCGATTCTGTAAAAATTACTGCGGTGAGTAATTGATTAATTTTTACAAATAGTTGAGAAAACATACAAACTATTCACCGTTAGTTTTTTGACGAAATCTAGGTGTTATAAATTCCTACTATTTACAATGTTCTCCCTCTGGCTGTAATCTATCCCATGTAAAACAGCTTGTATTATCAAGCAAGTTGCTCGAAAAGTAGTTTGGTAAGGGGTTAATATTTTGATATCATTGGAAAGATGAGAATGTTCTTTAAAATGAGGCCAAATTCATCAAATTCTAGGTGAGTTGATTTTTCGCTCAAACTACCTTAAACGAGCAAATTAATTTGGGACACATAATGTGTAAGAATATCAATTCACCCTTAAATGTTTCAGAACTATCGTTTCATCCAAGAAGCACCTTCCGGATATTGATTGCATATTAATTAGTATTCTTAATATCGCGAAAATGCTCTTGATGGCAGCATTTATCTCTTGTGTTTTTTCAGACACCTATGTATACAATCCCGTTAGAAGAAACGTTGGGTCACGGCTGGTGAAAACGTACATCGCCACTGTGGGATAGGTTATTTATTTCTGCAATGTTTAGGCTCCACGAAGGCGACGCATCACTCGCTCAGATTTCATATTCTCTCTCTCTCTCAACCTTCCCAAGGATTTATTTCAATCCCGAGTGGGCTGGCCGGGTCGGGATTCGTCCATTGTACTCGATTCGAGCGCCTCTCTGCGGCGTTGGGAGTCTTCATTTGTTTGCTGATGCACCTCTCTCCTTGTCTCTTTCTCGTCTCTCTTCGTCTCGAACTTTGTCACTATTCTTATCACGCTGCGTATTGAGGTGGGAGGGAAAACGACAGAAGAGGAAAATGGAAAGGCCTTCCACGAGTCTCGTCTGCGTTTGGAATCTATTGTGAGCGATTCATCGCATCTCCATTCCTGCCTCTCTGTATTCTTTTGGGATAGTTTTCCTCCGGACAAACCCATACAGTGGCCATGGCCATCGTGACGGGAATTCCTTGGGGGGTTTTGGTGACGGCTGGAATATTTTCCCTAAACTATTTGTAGGGAATCCAAAATCTTTTATAACCTTTTCAATGAGCATAGCTAGCGTTTCCACCTCTGGAGGCCTGCTAATCGAGGTGCCTATTCCCCATTGAATTTAAGGCCTGTTAAATACTGCTCCTCTTCATCTCTATTTTTTTCTAAACTATAGTACTATCCTTAATTTCCTGTTGCCTTCACCCACTTATTTTTTCATTCTTCCTTCCAATTTTTGTTCGATGGCCTTGTTTTAGAGTCATATTTCCTCGTTATTCACTTTTCATGTTGGAGCATAAACTATATGTATTACTTTTATGCTATTTATAGTTTATTTGGCCTTTTTATTTTTAAAATATTTATCGCTCACAATTTTTGCATTCTACAAATATCTCTCTAGTATTAAATAACGGTTATGGGTGATTGAGGTCGTTAATTCCATTTGTGGTTCTACTAATAAGCACTTTTAACTATTTCTTAATTATTTCTCTTTCTACTACTTTTCATCCTTAAGCTCCACACTTAAGGCATGTTACGTCAACAGCTCTCCACTTCAGGTAGAAAATATGTCTATTTTACTAATTTACATAATCGTGGTCATTGTCAAAACCAAGTACCTGCAAAAACGTTGTAAATAATCGAAGAGATGGGTGAGGTGACACTGATATAGGAATTCAGAGAGTAGGATTCCGTCGACCTAATACTTCAAAGTTCACCACTACAATTCAACTGACAACATCATGTTTTATATCCCCCATAATAGAGAAGTAAAATTTCCTGTTAATAGTGGTAAATTTACTTTCAAATTTTTTGTGGATTTGCCCTGAAGTAGGTATCACCAAGTACCTAGTCACCAAGCGGAGTATTATTTCAACGAGAAGGTCCTCCTCTACACATTGACGGAGGCAAACCCGAAATTCTGACATTTTGTCCGGTGTTGCTTTTGTTATCGCTGCAACAAATTACTTAGTCACATATAACTTATTTGGTCTATCCAGCACGTTTCTTAAAAATTATTCACTAATGTAAGACCTTAAGAAAGTGCTGCAATTTTCCGCGATAGCATTTAAGTTTTAAAAAATGTGGCATGAATGGACAATTTACTAATTAATCTTATTTTTTCTGTCTAATATTAGAGACTTTTAGGGGCTGTAGAAGATACCCTCTAATACTCCTTAATGGTCTCTAATACCCGACAGAAAAAGAAGATAAGTCAGGAAAATGGCCAGTTTAACCTCTTACTGTATTCAATCGTATTGGAGACTTTCGAGCTAGCAGCTGACTAGTTATGATTCCGTTTACCTAGATAACATTTTATAATCGAAATAGAAACCCTTGATTTGGGCTCAGTTAAAATCTATAGTCAACTCCTAGACCTCCAGTAATGGTGTTATCATTTTTGATAGCCGTAACGCCTAGATGCCTGCCCTCATTATGCGATTGGATTCGGTCGCAGCTGCCTCCTAGATTCGAGCCCACGCGATAAATGTCTGAAGGGGCGTGAAGGGGAAACGACTACGTGTCGAAGTTCCCTAAAAAAAATCCTCCGGGCTTGTAATTGCTTCCTAATTGTATTTGTTGCCTTCGCGTGCATCGCCGTGAATTTCGGGCCGTAGTAAAAATCCTCCGAAGCGTGCACATATGATGAGTCCCCCTTGGCCCGGCCACCATAATTACGACACATGCCCAATTCTTCGTACACACGGTGGGAGTGTACATACTTTGTTTCGGAGACCTCTCTTTCCCACCTTCGTTACTTCGGGCCGTCGGCGATGGAGTTTGTATTTTTTTATTATTATAATTTCTCTCCACGAGTCACCCCTCGGGCCCGAATATAATGGCCGGTCATCCTTCTTTGTTCGTCCACCCGCTCGCTTTTCGACCCTTTGTAAATTAACGCGTACTCGCTGACTAGCCGCCGCCGGGCGCGCCAAGCAACAGCAGAAGCGGGATGAGGCCGCTTCGGGGCTTGAGGGAAATCCATCTTTCTCCCACCGTTCACCTTGCCCGCTGCCAACTGTCGCCCGGGAAGCAGCGAAGGTGACCGGAAGTTGCGGTGTTCGGGCGCGCGTTGAAATGTCGACAGGAGTTTTTTTTCTACATACCGTGGGAACGAGGAAGGCAAAGGGTTTTTCGACCGCTTTCAAGTGCGGTAATTACACAACGTAATGCATTCTACCTACCGCGGGAATCCGCGTACACGTTTTAAATACTTGTTCCTCGTTATCTGCTTTCGCATCGCGATGCGCGACATAATCGAGTCTGAATCAATTTGCAACAATCCCCTTAATGCGCTCGTCAAACTGGCTCTAGGATGCCTCCAAACGAAAGTGAAGTTATTTCGGCCTCGGACCAGTGGCTTCGCTTTCATATTCGCCACTGACCCGAGTTACGCTTCAGAAATTTGGATATCCGCTGACTGACAGCGGTCACGGTCGCGTAGTTTAGGATTGCCAAATTTCTCTCGTTGAATATGCTAACAATTTTCAATACCGTTGGCTGGGCAAGTATCCATATCCTTCGTGTCACGGTGGCGGGTTTTATTTTTTATGAAATTTCTTTCTAATGAGAGGAATGAGACTTGTACTCTTAGGGGAAATCTTTAATTTCACAATGCTTTCCATCCTACGTTATGTCATCCACAGGTACATACATCCAGTTCATGCTGTTTGTACCTGTTGATGACGTGATATGCTTCAAAAAGCGTTTTGACATTAAAAGCCTTTGGGGAAAAGAGCAAATTTCATTTAACATGTAACCTTTATCCTTCTCCCTCTCTAATGAATGAAGGCTATTTTTAGTAATTTCCATTGGAAATTCTACACGATTGGTCTCTACTACTTTTTACTTCACAGAAATAACTTTAATGTATGTTTCTCTTTCCATGAATACATTTTTCTTTCACGGACGGACTGAACGAATTTGTAAAAATTATGTGTCATTAACTACATGTTTACTGTCACGCTTAGCTGTAGATGAATGTAAAAAGTTAATTATGTATACTTGCTTTGATTTTTCCTCACACTTATGTAGTGTTTGAGATAAATCTAGGCGTCAGGAGCTCATTGCATATGGATAATTTTTATTTTAATATCCGAACCTGCGTTGTTGGAATTAAGATTATAACAATGGAGCTGTTTGATACTTCCTGAATCTACTTCTGAATCTCGTTTTCTTTCATTTTCGTAAAAAGAACACTAATGCTGGAATGTCTACCTTTTGTCTCACAACTAGTGTGTTTTGAGTTATAATAAGCATTTGAATCTAGGATGAAAGTTATATTTAGAGCCCAAGTTAAGGGCTGGGATCCAGAAGTTGGCATTCGTGAGTGTGACGAATGGTTGACATTGAAGCCTCAACCGCCCACTACGGGATTGTTATCCACCGATTTGACCACGCATTTGAATAGACGTTATCTTTTACATTTATTCATAGATATTATTTCCATCTCCATTGTCTTAATATTGACTCCGAATAAGTTTTGAATGCTTTAGCATCCTCTTTTGGCATCCATGCATTCTCTCGCGTAAGCACGACTCTTCCTGCGTGCATTCTCCCTCTTCGGTCTTCAAGTCCTATTGAATGTAAACCCTTCCTTCCTCTCTCCCTCCCGCCCTTAGTACAATACTTCCTCTTTCCCTCCCGACGCCTCCTCCGCCCCCAACCCATCGCCTTTAGGCCACCTTCCCGCGTTCGTAGTCCCCCGCCGTCCCCAATATCATTTCCATCCCCGAAAAGTAATTCACCGGAAAGGGCTTTCTTTGTCTCTCTTTTTTTTGTTTAATCGCCATCGATACATTGAGCCGCATTCACGCACGCACGGTCCGCGACGGAGTTGAATATTCGTTCGAGACGGATGAGGAGAGGAATGGGACGAGCGAGAGAGAAATAAAAATCCACTTCGCACTCGACGCCTTCGTTGTTTATTTCGCTCTTCCACGCCCTCCCTGCTCTGGTTTTATTTCATCCACGCCCCTCGCCGCGGCGCACCGTGTCTCGTCTTTCGTCGCCGGCACGCGTGTCCGTGCGTGCCGCTGCTCATCTTCGGCCACTTCACGGTCCTCGGCATCATCCTGCGCCCTAAATCCTTCTTTTATTTTTACTTAACGGCTTCGTTGGAGGCGGAAATATGGTGGTGAGAGGTGACCAGAAGCGAAGGCGGATAAGAGGACGTATGTATTCAGAGCCGGTTCATCCGAACAATGTCGCAATAATCGTAGGTTTCATCAGAGAGAATCGTCAAGGAGACGAATTAATTGATGAATGGATAAGAGAAAGGAAAATAGCCTAGGAAAAGAACAGAAGACCTGAAAGAGAAGCAGGAAATTTTATGTAAATTAAGAAAGAAAGACCCGGTAAAAGAAAGAAGAAATTGAATTTAGAGGAATAAATAATTATGAATAAAGGAAAATAGAGAATACATATAATAAATAAGGGAAAGGGAGAAAAGATAATTAATAAATGTATCTAATGTAATACTAAATATATTGTACAGTAAAAAATTCTATAAATTGCATTGTAAAGCAAGAAAAGAAGACCTGGTGGAAGAAAGAAGAAATACATTGTAAAGGAAGAAAAGAAGACCCAGAAGAAGAAAGAAGACTTAAAGTGTAAAGCAAGAAGACGCAAAATAAATGCATTGTAATGTAAACAAATAAGTAAAATGAGAAAATTTATAAATGTAGAAAAATTAAAAGAAGAAACCAAATAAACATATTGTAATATAAAGAAACAACTAGGAATATAAAAAATGTGAAGTAACATTTCAATTGCATAATTTTCAATATTTGGCCTCTTATAATATATATAAAACAATAAAATAAAGATCATGAAGCAAAAGCGTAAGTGTGAAATTAATAGAGTAATTTAATTGGGGGTAAATCTCAAAGGAACCCCAAGCATTTGCTTAATATATGAATACTATTTAGTGTAATATATCGTATAATTTGAGCCTTATATTATCAATAAAATATTATTGAGTGTGCCCAAGTTTATACCGTAGGAGCTGATGTGCGGTCGAGTGTCATTGGCGTCAATACCAGCCATTCGTCGCACGCTCACAAGTTTCACCTTATTTATTTTAGACCGTAGCCAAGGATCTAAATACATTCCTTGCGGATTTGAATGCTTTCAAACTTAAAAAAAAACTAATTTTTGGACAGAGTTATAGATGTAAATACGCCTATGACCACAGGATTAAATGGGATAGCGCCAAGATTATTTGCCGTTCTTGTAGTTATTGGAATAGACGGGCTAAGGAAGCCATTGAGATCTGGTTAGAAAAGAATAATTTTAGCCTTGACGCTGGATTTCATCTCAGCAAATCTTGGAATTCCATTTTAAAGATAATTCGGTATAATGGGACGAATACTCTTTTCCGCTGTCGTAATTTTCAAATTTTACCCTCCGGCCAATCAGGAGTCACCTGATTGTTGGACCCAGATTATACGCTTGCCGTACTGTAATTCAACGGCATTTACTCTGAAGACAATGGACGAGCCGTCCGTCGAAACTTCGGTAATTTTTTTCACCAATTTAACCCGGTGAAAATCCCGAGAAGAATTTACGCGAAGCATTCTCAGGGAAAGCATTAAATCTTTTTTACACTAATGATAATTTCATGCACACTTGAGAAAATGTGTGAGTGAATACCCACCAACTCTTTGCGCGGAATTATTTATGATATGGATTTTATTATTATCCGATTGTTATCTGTCTAGCGTCAAAAATTAAAGTAAAACGCAAGAAGGTTGGAATATACCAACCTCGTTGATGAAACGTAAAATGTTTTCATCAAAGTATTTATTGGTTCGGCATGGGATATTCTGGCACCAACCATGAGGAAAGGAGAGGGTACAGGGAATTGGGGAGAGAGGAACAGAGGTATGTTTCGATTGATGAGGGTCTCAAACTTTTACTATTGAAGAAGACGCTAGGAGTTTTAGATGGCACGAAGGGAGGCGGGATGGATGAAGAACTTTGCGGGTGTAGGTATTTTGGAGAATTGAGAAAATGAGCTATCTCGTTGGACATTAAGACAAAAGAATTGCAACGCATGATATACAAGGAAAGGAAATCGAGGGGGCCGATTTAAAAGGAGGCTAAAATGTGAATGCAGGACTTAATAAGAGGCGGTGGCGTAATTTTTAATGTGAGGGCATGACCAAGCGATATGTTTGTAGCAGATGGAAGAATTTTGCAATGTGAAAATAAAACTTTCTTCTTTAAACTAAACCATAGGTTATAGTTTAAATCTGTACTCTAGTAACCCCAGTATATCCAAATATACTCGTGATAGGTTTGCGGATTAAAATGTAGCTCTGACGAAAGAAGGTATATTTTTTTAGTTTTGGAGAAAGGCTTGCGATGTGAACGAGCAAAATATATTATTAGAATAGTTCTATTGTCACTGAGTCCATTATCGTGATCAACTATGCGTCAAAATAAGTATTCGTAGAATCCCATGGCACCAGACGAAGCTTCCAACAGTTGTTGAACGTTAGATGAATTTTCAGCACATGTTGTTTTATGGATCACGACCATGATTTCGTTACAGAGTAACATCTTCAGGTCTCTTTACTTTGTAATTATTACTATATTATAACGATTACTTAATTAACTAAAATTATGGCCATTACTCTGTAACGAAACCATTTTTGTGGTAAATAAAACAATATGTGAAAAAAACTGTGCTAAGTATTTATCTAACTTTCCTACTATGAAAGACTTCCACAAAGTTACGCCCGAAACCGTTTCTTATAGTTGTTGAACCATGTGGGAATAGTTAGCCTAGCCTTTCATCGCAGAAATCCAATATAAAAACAAGAGACGGATCAAGGAAAGATTCCTATATCGTTACTTTTCTTTAATACAATCCGCTTCTCTATATTGGCTGCGTTTTTCCTCGAAGCGTGCCGTCTTTTTGGTTCTCCTCGGATTCCCATTACATTCCCCCGCGCTGGTCTCTCTCACTCTCTTTTGAGCCCCGTCTCTCTCTCTCTCCCATCTCCCTCTCCGATCTTTCATTTCCCTAACTCTATTTCCTCCTCATTGTTGGTTGGCCCGCCTCAATGCTCCTCATCCTCACCTCGAGCGCCTCAATCATTGCCTCCTTCTCCGCAACCTCGCCCGCCTCTCCCTTCACGGCCGCCGATTCCTCGACTCCTCTTGTTGCCGCACGAGCCTTCACCTCGCTCCTTCCAAAAACACACACGCGCGCGCACCTTCCATTTCTCTCTCGTCTTTTGTTTCCCTTCGTCTGTTCCTCCGGCTTGAGCTCGCGCGGCATTTCGTTTCAGTCTCTCCTCCACCCCCAGCCGAAACCACCTCCCCCTCCCTCCCCCAGCACACATCACCTCACGCCCTCCCCTGCCATTGTCTCTGACGCCTCCTCCACATGTCCTTCCCCCATCCTCCTCCTCCCCTCTTCCTCCCTTGAACGCCCTTCTCCACACATACATACGTGTGTTTGCGTTTGATGTATTTTTTCCCGTTCCTTTTTATTTCCGTATTCTATCGGGTATCTCACTCCTCCACTCACTCAGGAGGTTCTCCTCTCTTTCTCCCCCTTTCTCTCTCTCTTCTTCCTCCTCCTCCTCCTCCTCTTCCCGTACTTCGTCCCACTCCTTCGACGCACGTTGTGCTTGCCTCCCTCAGTTGAGGAGTGACAGACTTTGCCCATATTCCTTCTCCCTCTTCGTTTCTCTTATTCTCTCCCTCTTGTCTCCTTCTCGTGTCTAATAGTCATCGTCGCTCTTTCTCTCTCTCGATCCTTTTATTGTCCATGTTCCTTCGTTGTTCTTCCATTCAGATGTTTGACACACTATCGGTAGCCTTTCGACAAACTCAATTGTTTTTCCACTCGCTCCGTATTACGTTGTGTAGAGCGATTCAACAGCTACCTTCTGCTCCGGCCTTTCATAAGTTTCAGGGATAATTGAGTTTCGTATTTTTATTTGAGTTTCTGACAGCTTATGCTGACCATTTATTATACTGAAATGTTTGAACTGTATTTTTTCCACCCTAATATTTTCCTTGCATCCAGAGTTGGGTAGTTTATGCCTTCGTTTATCTCTTCATTTTATCGTGCCCAAGATCGGATTATCTTTTAACAGCCTCATTGAATCATTCCGTTATCATCTTATTGAAATAATTTTCAGGATGCCTCTACTAATGGGCTTTTGAACTCTTTCGAAACCCGCAGTATGGGTTGGTTTTTCCTCCATTACTTTTTTGTCAGTAAATGAGGGCTGAGGTAGTTTAGATTTTAAGTAGATCTTGATCTTAAATCCTTGTAGTTACTTTTAGAGGAATTGAGCAAAAGCCAATGGAATTAATGACATATGACGGAAAAGTCATTCAGAACTTGAAAGCTATAGGGGAATGGTGTGATTTCCTGGTAAGTACAACTTACAGAACATCGGTGACCGATTAAGCCCTACTTATATATTTAGTGTCGAATTAGTTTATGATATTATTGATAAATATCAATCATGAAATCGAAATGATGAATTACTGAATGACGTTAGCAACGCCGATGGAAAGTGATTAACTGTTGGAATGTACGGAACTACGAACAAATTTTGCTAAGACACTTTCTTCATATTTTTACCGAAGTAAAATAGTTTTCTGTCCGTGCTCCAGTACGTTAGATGTCTTGGGGTAACAGCTGTTAAGAGTCTATTCTTGACTACATTTTTCTTTTAGTCAATTAAGATAGGTTTTACGATCAGGGAAAACACCCCAGAGTTGGGGTAAAAATATTCCGAATACACAGTAACAAATAATGGGAAAAGTACTTAAATAATTTTCAAGAAAATATAAAAAGACTTTATCTAAATACACAAAAGTAACGAAATCCTTATTTTTTAACGGGGAGACTGGTGAGATGGAGCGATGAAGTTTGCTACGCAAGTTCTCAAAAGAAAAAGGCATCTAATTGTAAGTTTTTGTTTTATTCAAGTAAACTCCACTTAAAATCAAAACATATTGAATGCACAAGATAGTTGAAGGGTTGACTTTGTGGAATTTCGACATGATGTAATAATTAAAACTTTGTAATATTCCACACTGTTTATTACTAGTACAAACAAGCCTGACCGGTTGCAATATAAACACATCATCATCAGAGGCCAAAATTGCAGCGTACCTGTGACTATTTATAATCCTGTGACTATCGGTAAACTCCTTTTTAACTCTAAAGATCTCTATGACAATTTGGAGAGAATCGGGGTGTACTCCCTGAAGTGTGATTCTCCCGGATGCAACTGTTTTTACGTCGGACAAACTGGCCGCAAATTTAAAACAAGAATATCCGAACATTTGAAATGTTTTTTTAATCATGACAACAGCTCTGTGTTTGACCACAGTCACATTTCTAATTTTAATCCCAAAATTTTATATTTTTGTGACAAAGGTGCCCAATTGTTTTTTTTAGAAAATTTTGAAATTGTTTTAGCATTTAAAAAATCTAGTCATCGGGTCTTAAATGATTTTATTCCGGATAAATTGTCCCCCCTTTTTACCGTGCCTCCCCCTTCCTCTCTCAACTCTTGGCGTTGTTTGTTTTAAATTTCCCGTGACCTTGCCCCATTAACCCCCGCCTCTTTACTAATATCTTCCCCCTTCCCAACCTCCTCCTTACTTCCTTCCCCGGGAACCCAGTATATATATCAAGCCACCACCTCTGTACGCTGCAATTTTGGCCTCTGATGATGACGTGTTTACATTGAAACCGGTCAGGCTTGTACTAGTAATAAAACAGTGTGGAATATTACAAAGTTCTAAATATTACAACATATTGAATGCGTTTTTATTAAAGGAATTTATTTATTCTGAGGAATAGGGCTGTATGAGACCGGATCTTTGACATTGATGTCATATTATTCTGCGCTGCAGGATCTTTGCAGATGAACAGGCGAGAATACATTATTGTGTATCAGGTTATATTATCTCTTCGAGAAAAATGCAATTCCATCCACTTGATCTTTCCCCTACTCGGGTTTATTTATTGCTTCCCCTCGGGCTTCCTAGGAACAGAGGAGGGGAGGTACACTTCCCAGCTTTCCCTTTGCCCCAGACCGATTTTCGATACCCTCCCTATTAAAGGGCTTTGACTCTCAATGATATACATTTCCCTCCGAGTTTCAACGGCGGTGTCCCATTTCTCACTAGCGCCTCTGGTGCGGCATGATGAAAAGGCCTTTTCCTCGCCTTTTCCTCGCCTTTGTCGCTCCCTTCCCCAATCTCGAGCATCACAGAAGCACACAGAAGGTAGAAAAAAATCTAAACTGCTGCTCAGACGACCTCTAACCTTATCCCAACCTACTCCTGCCTAATACCGGCGTGTCCCCCGCTCCAGACATTCGCCTGAGCTCCGTGGAGGTTTTAAAATTGCTATTCTTCTCGCACCACGCCTTGCGCGGATAGATAAATGAAAAAACGTAGAATATCGCGTATCAAGGGATCGTGAGCTTTAGTAGATGCATTGAAAAAGCACTGCGAGAAATACGGAATGAAGATTAATCACAAGAAAAAAAAAGTTATGAGATTCTCATGGACAAAGAAATCGGGGCTGATCATAAAAGTAGGATGACCCAAACTGGGGCAAGTAGAACAATTTGATGATTTGAGTAGTACGCTAGAAGAAAATGGGTATAGTAGCAAAGACATTAGGAGGAGAATAGCGGTAGCGAAGTGAGCCATCAATAATAGAAGGGTGGTGATGACGGAAACTTTGAGTAAGGATGTAAAAAGAGGCTCGCGAAGAACTTGTTATGGAGTGTGGCGTTGTATGGAGCAGAAAAGTGGTCTCTGAGAGAGGAAGACGAAAATAGGCTACAGGTGTTCGAGATGTGTGTGTGGAGGAGGATGGAGAAGGTGCGTTGGACGGAAAGGAAGACAAATGAGGAAGTACTTGACCTAGTTGGTGAGTAGAGGAAACTTGTGAATGAGATTAGGGGAAGGCAGGGTAGGTGGCTGGAAGGAGTAATAAGGGGCGATGGTTTGCTTGAAGGCCGTGGTAGAGGGAAGGATGTTGGGCAAGCGGGAAAGGGGGAGAAAGAGAATAGGTTTTATCGACGGGATGAAGAATGGTAGGGCTAACGCTGAGATGAAGTAAGAAATACTAGAGATAGATAGGGCAATGAACTTGTAAGAGTATGTTGGATTTTCCCTGACTTTCATCATAACCTACTTTTAACCAGTTGGTTACTCAGATGATGATGATGATCGCGTGTCACACGCAAAAGAAATTTTGCTGATCTTCCTCCATCCCATCCAGGTGCCGCTCTGGTTAGGGCACGTCATATTTTCGATCGAGGCTACTACTCTCCCGATGGCATCGCGACCTTTCGACCTTTTCCGAAAGGGGTTTTGGCACGGTGATCGATGGGTGGGTAATATGATTCCCTGATCTCATATGGAACTTGTCGTCTCACGTCCACCGCGCACTTAAATCACCGAAAATTGGACAATTAACGGACGTGGGGCGTCAGGATCTCTCTCTCTCGCGATGGGAATCCGTCCGAGTGATTGGCCGGCGAGGATTCGCCCGAGAGCTTGGCGAATGTCACGTGTCGGGGCCTTATTTGTGTCAGAAAAGCGCGAAGCGTCAATCTAGTCAGGGGGTTTCTCTCTTTTTCCTCATTCGAACTGATTAATGATTTTGAATTTCTAAGGAGTTTGTTCTAGCTAGGTACTTTCGGGAGAACTGTGAGTTGAAAAATATATCTTCATCCGTGTGTTGGAAACCAGATCTTTCCATTTTTGACTCAAGTTAAATATTCTTATTCCACTAATCAGGGCTTATGGCGTAGAAAAATTGATATATCTTAAGCAAATATATGTTTGATTAGTTGAAATTAGGGAATTTATTTATTGATCAGGAAAATTGGGCAGAGAAAATCTCTCCTGCTAAGAAGAGTGTGTCGGGAAATACCACCTGCTTCCGATCTCTATGATGTTTGGCTTGCAGCCTTGCTCTCTGACCTCTGGACAGCCATCACATACAGATTCGTGGCACGATTCTATTCCTTTTTCCAGATTTAATTTATTTTCCTTTCATTTATTCTACTTGGATATTCCTCATAAAAATCTATTTTAGCCAAGTCACCTAGAGACCCATCAAAAGTAAGCGTTCATCAATCACGCAATGAATGAGGTGTGATTGTCGATAATGGGGAAATGATATTAACCTGGTCATTGTGAGAGTTAGTGGGGATAAATATGATAGACTTTGACAGATTTTAGAGTATCAGGCGATAATTTGTGGAAATTTGTGACAGACATTATCAAGGAAATGTCTTGCTGAAACCTAGGTCGGTTAAATAAACTTGTTGTGGACATTTACAAAGTGTTTCTGTGATAATGCTGTCGATGATAGACTTGCTTGGATGATTATTCAAACAGCAATCTAAGGTCAGTATGTTTGTTTTTGTACTAATGATGATGTGATGTCGTCAATTCAATTTTCAATTATTATTTTTACTAGAGTAATTTTTCACGACAGACGTTATAACATTGGTTGAATAGTGTGATGAGTGTATTGCTTCCTTTGATTATTTGGTAGAGAAATGTCACAATATGTATATTTTTTTATCAGCCCAGTAATATATTTTTTGCCATTGAGTTTCCAAGAATCTTGGTGTCTTGTTATAATCCACGTTAGATAAAGTTTTAAGATTCCTTCCAGGAATGCAACGACGATATCGATGTTGCCCTTCTACATACCCATACCCATTTTGTGAGCGAGTCTCATGTGTTAGTCGAAAAAACCTTGCGGTCAACTTACTTTTCTTCACGCACGAACGTATGACTGCTGCCATTACACTCTGAAACATTCCGTCTCCGGTGTCGTTGTGACTGAGAAGGCTCTCAAGATAAGACAACCTCGCCTCCACCCCTCCCCCTTATTCATGTTGCGTCTCCAGGGCGGAAAGAGCCCCTCCACGTATATCAAGTGTCGGTGGCCGTGACGTTGACGGCCCCGGTGGGCTGACTCTTGCCTGCAACAGTCATCGCCGTCTCCCCCGCTCAGCACGAGCGACAACAGTCCCTTCAATGCTCCTCTCCAAATCCTCTTAAGTCTCGAATCTCCAAAGAGAATATTGATGAAGGAGCGCCACCGCTGGGAAAGAAAACATTTGGTCAGCTGCCTTCTCGTTTCATCGAAAGCGTGGGAAACATTACTTGCCGTCACGGATTTCAATAGCGTAGCACAACTTGGAAAAAGGAACGCATCTATTCTTTATCGATGATGGAGGCAACCTGTGATGAGAAAACTTGAGCTCGAAAATTTGTAGTTAAAAAAATATCCTTATCCGCAAGAATAATAGGACAGGAAATTCAATATCAAAAAGACAGGTTGAGAGTGGTGATTGCCAGTTGAACTTCTTGAGTGTAGCTTTGGAGGAGTGAAGATATTTTCAACGACGGGAGAGTGGGGGAAAATTAATTTTTGCAATTGCTCAAGTTCTCTGGAATGAGGAGGAAAGAGGAGGATGAAATCCGAAGTAGAAGATAGCTTACCTCTTGCCGAGTAGTCCAGCAATAAGCTTACTCTCACTATAATGGATAACTTACGCAGTAATATTAGGTACAGATTATGGAGAACGTATCTGATCTTATTAGTTGGTAGCGATTGATCACTAGTCTATGCATAATGGTTTATTACGGTAAACATACTCTTTAAATTATTCTAAAGTTAATTTTATCTCCTGAATTAACTTAACTGCTTTTCTCGGAGTAATAACTCCATGCTTCGTAACTTACCATCTGGAACTTACATTGCATTATAAGTTCCCCTTGATCAAGAATAATTATGGAGCAATGATATTTTGAAGGTCGTGAGGCAAGTATTACACCTATATCTACATAATAGCTACCCTGCAAGCCACTGCAGGGGTGTGAGTGAGGGGATGAGTCATCACGAGCATGCACTACGACCGTCCATACCCTAAAAAGGTTAATGATTATTATGGTGATATTAGATAAGGGGAAGGAGAGTATAGAGCATAGGCTATTTTGTCGGTGCGAAGAGTTATGCTGTATGCCGAGCTAAAGAAGGAAATCATTTGCAGACGGAGATAGGTATCTGCAGTTGTACTGGATCAAGTTTAAACAATTTTATGTCTATGCAAATGTAAAGTAACAGCCAGCACGATTCGGTGCACCGATTGCCATTAGCCATATTGGAGTTCATCAATTCCGATCGTGCTCTGTGAGTTTTTTTCTGTTTCTGATGCATAAGTGATGCTAAAGGTTTAATGGGGTCAGAATGCTTAAAGTGGATGCTGCAAGAGCATTTGGGAACCAGAGGAGTCTCGTCGGACGGAGAGTTGGGCCCTAAATCGTTCCCTTCGAGGGTTTTTACTCCACATCCCCTTCTTGTCCCTATCCTCCCCCTCCCCCAGTCTCGTTTCTCTCTCACGTCATTTCTCACACGATCCCCAGCGTCCCACGTCCTTCAAGGAAACCACCGGAGCCGTCTTCTCGTCCCCCCAACCAGTCATTTCCTTGCGTTACTCATCGCCATTAAATCTCCTCTGCAGCCGTGCCGGTCTCTCCTTCCCTATACTCCCCCTCATCCGTTCCACCCCTCTTCCCTCCCTCCCACGGACGACCTCCCCACTGTCTCCGCGCGACCTCCTTCACCCCAATAACCCCCAAAAACCCTCTCGCACTCCCCTTCCTCCTTATTCCCTCCGATGACTCCTGCGAGTCCATTCCCTTGCCATCGGGCCGAACCCTCATCTCTTCCGCGCCGTCCCCAAACTGTGTGCCCCGGATATCTCTCCGATAAACATTGTGAAAGCAGCAGAAGTCTCGCTCGCCGTCTCACTTGGTCTGCGGGAAATTATCGAGAGACGAAAAGCAATCTCTTCGCCGTACATTCGCTGTACGCATGCATAATTCTTACCGAAGGTGATGAATATTTTTCCTCCTCAGGCAGTTTTGGATTTTTTTTCTGAAGCTGAGTTGCGTCGTTTCCGTGCGTTCTTTATGTAACAAAATAATTTGTAAATATTTGGGTGTTTACTGCCTCTAGCACTTCTGAATTAATTGTTTCCTAGATTCCATCGTCATCGAGTTGAGAAAAATGGCCACTGAAATACCTTTTAAGTACTTACCTACTTTAATGCACTGCGTTGCTATCATCTCTAAATATTTTAAGCCTTTCGACACAATGGGTGTTGGTTTTAAAACTTTCGAACCATATTGACCTTTATAATGACTTGTTTAACTCTTATGAAGTGATACATGAGTACAACCATCAATATTGGTTTTACTTATGATATTCGTCTCGTTAAAGCTCTTTTTGAGAGATGTGCATATGAGTGTATCTATCAAAGAGATGGGCATATCTATTTCGCTATTGTTGATTATTCGGCTGTTTTTGTTTCGTGAATTAGTTCTAGATGTTGCTGTTTTTTTAACTGTTTTCATTATGCTTTCTATATAAAATGATTGCTAATTTTGTAGTTGCATTAATCTATTTATGTGACAAACACCAATTAAGTCTCTAAATAGACTTAAAATTTCATGAGTATCTTTTAAACACAATTCACCGTAAGCATAAGGAAACGCCTGGGTCTAAATATAAACAGCGAAAATGACGTCACAGGTCATTCGGTTGTTTTCGGAGTGTGCTCGGGAGCATTCGTAACATTCGATTTTCTTTAGATTTTAAAACCGAAATTCATACAATTTGATAAGAAAACTTTTATCTGATGTAATAAGTTCAAGTAACAGAATCAGAATATCGATAGTTTGAAATACGTGGAAAATACCCAATTGCATATCGAATGGCCAATAAATAGCAAAAAATCTTATCTCTAACATGAAGCACCTTATAAATTTTGATGCAATGCCTTTCAATGATTACTTGTCTCTTAGATATTTTACCTCGCAGGACAACGTACTCTTCACTGCTTGCTTTTTACGCTTCGTTGGTTTTCAGTTAAAATTAATGGAAACAACCATTTGGCAACGTTCTTAGAATACACGAGCATCGGACACTTAAACTTGTAGTTCACCCTATGGATTGCTTTGTTCTCCTCTGCGGAAGAAAAAAGAACCATCCAGATGGGCCATGAAAGACGACCGGGAAAACTCGATAGAACATCTCTGCGAGAGTCGCAATAAAATGGATGAGGAAACGAAGTGAAGTTCGAAGCAGCGAGCGCATTGTTCCCCTCTTTCTTTTTTTTGTCTCCCGACCGCTCTGCTCTCTCCCGCCCGTCCGTTTTAAGTTTAATGTTCTGCGTGCGCGAGTGTGTGCAGGAGTCCGCGAAATCGGTCGAGAAAATGGATGAAGAAAAATCCACTCTTGTAAGGAACTCGATTCGCTTTTTTTCACTTCAAAATTGCGATCTTTCCTCGCATGTACTTATTTCGCGTAGGAGTAGAACCGACAGCTGAGGTCATTTGTGCCATTGCATTGAAGAGGTTACCACGAGGTTGCGTAAGTCAAAAAATACCCTAACTTTTCGCATGAGCGAATTGAATGATACTTCTTTGACTGATGACATGCTTAACCTAATAGATTCCAAAAGAAGGTGTTAAACTAGTAGGTTAGTCGAAAAGTATAAATAATAATGAATACTTATTTCGGTCCGAGGAGCCGACTGCGGCGGCTTTTGCATGATGACTTCATAAATTGCTGCGGTTGGCTAGTGAGTCCATTGTTCTTCACTTAGTTACCTATATTTTTTGGAAAAAATTACTTCGTATATCTGATTTTCCCAAAAATGACATCCCATTTTAGGTTTGGTTTGTGAAAAATTAGGAAAAATAGGATTATATTTACGTTATCCGACAGAAGACACTGCAAAGGAAGAATGTTCTGTAAGTGACAGGTGGATGAAAAATTGACATTTTTTCCTATAGTGTAAAGCTTCTTTGAGAATGGGTGGGTAGGTTGGAAAAGGAAGGATGATTTGAGGGAGAAATGAGGAAAGGGTGGAGAGAAACCCGGCGTTGAAATTGGCCTACTCATAACAAAAGGCGGCGAGGAACTCCACAGTTGTACGTCCCGTCCCGCGTCATCGTACGGGATACTGCTATCGAAGTGGCCTCCACAAAGCACTCAATAAGGGATCGCGGATCCCTATGAAAATTCTCCGCCACTGCCATAACTCAATCATCTTCGCGAAATGGGAAAAAAAACTCTCGGCTCGAAATTTTTAGCTGACTCAAAAGAGTGCAAAACGTTTTTTATTTTAGCATTTCCAAACGGGATTTCATAACCATACTAAATAATATACTTTGTACTTTTCCACAGAATTTATTAACGGTACAACGCGTTTCGCCGATCTACGGCATCATCAGGTGCAAATTCCTAGTTTGTTTTATTTTTTTTCTCTTTCCAAGCTCCTAGTTCATGGTAAAGACAAACAAGAAAGACTTCTCAAGTCAGACATATATAAACTTAATTGAAATAGTTGTAGCACTTCATATGTTGGTTAGACAGGTAGAAACCTCTTGATACGCTCCAATGAACACGTAAGATGTCACAACAATAAGAATTCCAGCGTCCTCTTTGCTAAGCACCTCCTGGAATGCAACAACAAAAACGATTTTGTTCCCGAAATTTGATACATCCTCTCCAAGGGATTAAAAATGGATGATCTCGAGCAAATCGAGATAAGAAGACACTTTGCAGACCCTAACACGACCTTTTGTAATGAGCAATTGTTACCGCAGTCCTCCCCGCTCTTTTCCGAGAAACTAGCTTTTAGAAAAATCAACCATTCAAGCCACCTGTCCGCACCCACACTTCCTAGCCACGGTATAACCGCCTCCTCCATAACTCATACCAACCCTCGTAACTATGACAACAAACAACGGTCAATGAACAAAACAAACTAAGAGTTTATACCTGGTGATGCCGTAGATCGATGAAACGCGTTGTACCGCCAATACATTTTGTGGAAAAGTACTAAGTATATAATTTAGTATGGATAATAAATACTCCCACAATGTAAAGCCTGTAACTATATAGGGATTTCATAATTTGATGAATGGCAGCACTAGTAACCACTATTTCCAATGATCAACGGAACTTCCTGGAGTGCTCTTGCGCCGCTCTTTGTGTTCTCCATTGATGTATTTCTCCCTCCCTTTTTCTCTATTTCCCTTTTTCGCCTCTTTCCCTTCCATCAACCACTGTCGTTCAGTTGTCTTGTCGGGGCTTCTATTCCTGCCCCTTAAAAACCAAACCGATGCATTTGGAACCACCGCCTCTCCTCCTCATTCACTCCCCCACTATCTCCTCCCTTACCTCTGCTCCCCGCTGTCTTGTTGCCATCTCCCCCTGCCACCATTCACTTTCCCTCCGTCCCTCTTTCTCTCTTCCAATTCTCCTGGGCGCGTAATTCGTCAACGTCCCTCGTCCCGTGAGAAGACGTCACTCTCACTCATTCTCGTCTTCTGATTCCTCCCGCTTCCATTTCCACTCTCTCTCTCTCTCTCTCTCGCTCCCCTGTCTACTTTTCCGCCCGTGGCTTATGGACAGAGTTTCGGGCAAATCCATCGCTTTTTTGTTCCTTTTCTCTTTCTCTCTCCTGACTGAAATTTCGGTGTTACCCAGAAAGTCATTGGAATTTTGCGCGCACGCCATTTTTTTCGTTACGCCGCGGTCTCCTTCATTTTTTTTTCTTTTTCATCTTTTCAGCCGGGGGGGGGGACAAAGTATTGGTTATCTGAAATTCCTTTATTTTTTTACAACCTGCTCGCCCTGAAATGGGCAGAAGTGTACTGGTTTTTGTATGTATGTACTATTCCGTCGACGGTTGCGGACTTTTCTCGTGATTGCAATTTCCCGAGCCTCATTCTCAACGCTGCTTTTCCTTCGATTGCACGGAGCCGTCGATTTCATTTTTGTACTCCACTCCTCGGGGATTTTAATTTTGACCGACACTTTTTTTCATTAAAATTATTCCATTTCAAATGAAGAGATTCATCAACTCCTGCTGCTGTGCAAGGAACACTCTCGTTCAAGTTACTACACTCACCCAAACTTGCAGCAGTGTTCATTAGGTTTCTTGACCGGCTCCATGGAAGTTTTACTTTCGATTCTAATAGACTAAGATCCATAGCGTCCTGTAATCGCGGATTGTTCTTAGTTTCTTCTGGTTCAATCCGAAATCAGATAAACTTTTGTCATGCTGTGTTAACATTTAAGCTTAAAATATTGGGGAACACGAATATCAACTTTTAGGTACATTCAAATCGTCACACTTAGACCAGGAACAAATGCAATAGTTACGCGGGCTTGTCTTGATATCTATGAATACGTCTGTAAGATTTTCATGTGCCTATAGAAGTTTTTTAGAGGTAGTTGAAAAGTGATTTATGTGAGGAATATAACGTAGATGAATAACAATTTTTCAAGGATGTGCTTGAACGACGACTGAGTCATTCAAAAATGCCCCCCGTCGCATTTCACACCCATCCCTGAATAGGAAGGACATTCTCGTAAACATTCGACCGGCGACTATTATTTCGGATCAGGGGTTTTTATGACGCCGTCCATAACCCAAAAACGTGAGGAATCCACGCGGCAATGAAACATGCAGCGAGAAAGTACGTTCTACACATGAATTAGTTCGTATAGCGAGAGAAGAAATTGGGGGAAGAGCGAGAGGGAATGCTTTGCGTTCGGGACGAGAAGAAAGATGACGTGTTCTCCTCCTTTGGGAGGGGGGGGGGGTGTGACGTTTAGTGCTTTGTGCCCGGAAGGAGCGGGGGTTGGGGGTGTCTGAAGGGAGGGCCTGATTCTTCGGGAACCCTTGGGGGGAAGGAGAGGAGAAATGGGAGGGGGAATGGTTGGGCTAGGCCTTCCTCCTTGGGAGAAGCTAGGGGTGCTGTCGTTTTGGGGGAGGGTTGAATAAGGGGCCGTCGTGAGGGAGTGCGTAGTGATGAGAAGAAATAGCAGCTGGGGGTTGATTCAGCGCTATTGCTGCTCCGGAGGAGGGAGATTTCGGTGGGTTGGGGGTGATTGGAGGGTGCAGGGGGAGCCCGGGATCTTGCAGTCGTAAAAGCGTTTTCCGTCTGTGTATTGGGTCGGGACGTCTCGGGAGTCAAGACTCCGAAGACGAAGAAACAAGTGAGAGAGCCAGGGTGGGAGTTGGTTCTTCGCCCAGTGCCCTATGCGAACAGCACGCCGGGAAGGACCCCACAGAGAAAGAGGGCGTAACGGGGGGAGAGTCGCGCGAAATTACGGGGGCGGGCTACGGGAGAGGGGAGCGGGTGATTTAAAGTGCTTTTGGGAAGCGGTGGAAGAATTTCGTAGTTTGAGTGGGTAAGGAGGACTCTAATAAGAGTCGCAGAAAGCTCGCACATGGTAGTAATACATGCTTTCGGAAAAATAATTTCTTTGTTCGCTACGCAACGATTTACAGGGATGTACGTCCTAGGGGGATGATTAGTTGACGGAGACTCAGTCGATATACCCGAGGAAATCCCAATCCGAAAAAACTCACTTCCCTCACATAGCCTTGTTGAAGATTTTCCTTTAATGTGAGGTAAAATTAAATGTGATTATTACCCAAGTATGATGATTAGGTCTAAATTCTATAGATCTTTACTCTCGTATTTTTAGGGTTGCTCAGTATGCCATCTGTGAGTTTAATCTCTTTTGATGTCAATCCCAAATATAACAATTTTACACAATTGTTGTTCGTATGCCACATATTCGGTAAGATGGTTTGATGATTCGGTAAGATGGTCATGTTGGTGACTACATACCCCCTACCGCACACCCTTGAGGTGGATTGCAGGGTATTCTGTAGATGTAGATGTAGGCGGTTATGCAAACTGAGTTTGAGTTACTGCACGCGATTTGCAGGTAATTTAATTGCCCTCTTAATACCTTTTCTGGAACCACTTTATGACCTGTGGATGCTTGTCCAAATACATTTGTGCTTTAATGTTCTCTGCTTCTTTGTTTTTTGTTAAAACAGAAACATGCATGGGCCATTGGTGCGTTTATTGTAGGATGCTGTTTTTAATTGTTAAATATATTCTACTGACATTTTTCCCCAAAAAGAAACCTTTCCGATAGTCAAATGCCGACTTTTCCGTGAAATATCTTTCATCCTGCCCACAAAACGCGTTCATTCTTTCTTTAATGGATGAATTCATTTGTTGAATTGGGGTTTTCAGTACGCACGGCTGCGAAAACTCTCCTTTACGTCCTTAGCGGTTTTTTCTGCCTTTCTTGTTCGTCCTGTTCAAACCTACGGGATATTGAGCGGAAACTCTCGTTGATTACACCGATCCGAGGAGGCGCCTGAAATCATCTATGTACAAGATAAAAAAGTAGGATAAAGAAAAAAATAAGCCGTGGATCCTGCACTAAAACGGATAAAAGAAGGCGAGAGGAGAGGCATTGTTACCGTATTATTAAAAAAATACGTCGACTGTATCTTTTCACATCGTTATCCATGCTCGTTTGTTTGAATAAGCCCGGTTATCCCTTTTTCCCATTCGCTGGAAGCTCGTTTGGGATGAGCAGACTGAAGGAGGTTGGAAATGCGACAGCCGCGTTCGCTTGGAAGCTCCCTTGTATTTTTTTACGTGTTCTACAATAACTACATCATCTCCCGAGCGTCGCCGATCTTCTCCTGCTCGTCCGTGTCATGCATAGCCTGACCTTTGCGGGAATAAAAAATCTTTCGAGGCACGTAGGTGTCATGCTCATCCTCTTCTATAAGTGAGATCGCATTCGCCCGTTTCAGTACACTGTCGTAGGTGTACGGACCTCGAGGGGATCTTTCGATGGCGATAAAAACCGCGCAGCGGGCGTCCGTTTAATGACTCTCTTAAGGCTCGCCTGTTTATGGCCCCGGGATAGCATCGAATCCTAGATTACATCAAAAGACGAAGAATAATTGTTCGCGAAGTCGCCTTTTTCACCGAGAAAATGGGGATTGCGTTATCCGATAGCTATTGCAATATTGCCAGCGGATCAGTGCCTTTATATCACCTGCTAATTAGCCCGGAGCAATTTGATGTTCTTCCGTGATTGCGAGGAGAAATTGCTGCCAAGAGGAAGAGCCAAATTTTCGCCACAAGCTACAAGCAGTGCGTTCATCACCTCCGCGTGATGGAGTCAGCCAGACCGGCAAGGCTTGGACGTAGCTGAGTCCAAACCTTTACTTTATTGATCTAAATCCGATGCGTGGACCTGCTTACCATTATTATACAACGAATGAACACTGCATAAAAGACTGCGTTGCCACACATTTTCCCTTCCGATACTCCTATGTGAGTCACATTAGCCTTAGAAATATAAATACGTGTTCAATTTCAATTCTCTTCAAGATAGATTTCAAATATGTGTTCGTTTACTAGATCATAATTGATGTAAAATTCCTTCACGATTATTACGAGTCCCTTCTACATGAGTGAATCCCTTCCGTAGTTCATCTGATATAACTAGGCCAGAGTATCTCGCCGAAAAATAAATTTTTACCTTTGGGGAGATATTCAGTGAAAACCAATGTTACTTATACTTAAAATTTTGAAAGGACTCTAACTTCAGTAGATGTGGCCTTTATGTACCTGATATAACTGCTTTATGTGCGTATTTATTTAATCTAGTGCGTGCAGCGTTAGAAATTATAAAATACTCGGGGAATACGGTGGAATTTACGAAATATATGATGCATCCCTGATCAAGAAGCAACAAGCTAGTTCAAGAGGCTAGGAGTTGACTGTATGCATCATTACGACGATACATTTATCTTCGATGATAAGTTCTGTGGAACTTCTTTTATTTATTATACATCGTGACTTTGAAATTTTTAGATCACAAATCACACATCACAAATACCTGTAATACCTGAGACCACACATCACAAATACCTGTGGAAAAAAATATAATTTGGGGTAGATGAGATTAGATGCGAGCACTTAGTGAAAACTGTTTTGTAGAAATTGGATCTCATTAAGATTCATTATTCGTACCCAAGGATTGAGAATGTATTTCTAAATAGTTGACTTAATAAGCTTCAGAGAATATAGCGCGTAGCCGAAATTGAACTGTGAGGAAAGAGCTTCGGGTTATTCAATTTCATAAATTGAGTTTGGTGCTTTTATTCTGGAAAGGAAGGCAGTGAAAGTTTCCGCGAGGCATTTCTCTCTCTCGTGCGCCTCACAGCCCTTCTTTTCTTTTCTTTTCTCTCTTCTTTTGTTTCAAAGCTTCGCCCACTCCTTCCTCACTCCCCCCCCCCCCCAACCTCCGCTTTTTCTTCTGTTTTCATTTTCATTTTTTTCTGAGCGGCCCTGCAGCTCCTTGGCTTCTCTCTCTCGCTTTTCATGACATTAATTTGTCCTTTTATTCCCCCCCCCACAAAACGGTTATTCCCGCGGAGGAAAACATTAAATGCGTTGTCTCATTACTTCGCTTTCAGTGATTTCCTTGTTTTTCTTTGAATTTTGTGTTGAAGTCGACGGTGCATGAACACGCGTGTCCACTTGATAGGTACATGCTGTTAAGAAAAAAATCTCAGTGTATCATCGCTTTTAATACCAGACGGCTACTCTTCTGCTGGTCATGCTTTCCGTGTTCTCACGCGTTGTTTTTTCAACATTATGTACCTACTTAAACTATCGTGCGAGACCGATGAATTTTTATTCATAAATCTTTCGTTACTCGTGATGTATGGTGGATCATTATCTTAGTGGAAAATGTGATAAATTTTACTGTACGTTCTTCGAAATTTTACGCTAGAATAACTCAAGAGTACCCACTCCTCCCATGCTAATTACTCATGTGAGTTTCTCTTGAAAGAGCTGGAATGGGTATTATCTTATTAGAATTGAGTAATCTGCATGCCACGAAGTGATTATGATATTTTAGATAAATACCTACAAACCTCTGAGTCATTCTTTTTCTGTGTCGAAAACATGTTTTGCAGACGTGTTCATGGGTATGAGACTGAATATTTATAAAAAATGGGGAGTAGGTGTGCAAATTGGCCTTGCATTCTCTCAGGAAAATGATATTAAGTTTAGGATGCAGGGCAACAATTATTGTCAATACATTTGGATCAACGAGGCCAACTTTCATTATATCTAGCTGAATTATTTTTCCATCCTATTCCGTTATGCAAATGCTCGTCTTAATTTAAACAATCAAAAACATTTATCGTATTATCATTTTTATGCTTCCCATGTAGCAGAGCTTTCAAATGATTGCATAAGTTCTTTGTGGCCTGACTGTGTTAAGAATATAAAATGCATATTTAACCTCTGTCTCTATGTTATTTAATTGAAAGCTTTTTGCATAAAATACGTCATCCTTGTTCCATAATATGTTCACTATTCATAGGGTCACACTTAATTTAACATGCTAATAAGGTAGCCACCGTGGCGGTTATTAAAGGTAATAATAGTAAAAATAATGCGACTTTATTGGGGCGAGGTGGAGACTAGGACAGTCTCTTCTTCCATCTATCCCTTCTTCAAATACATCGGTGGAACAATTAAAATTTGACTATTGATATAATAGAAAGAGAACAAAAAATGACCATCCATATTTTATAATGAATAAATTTGAATATAAGCAATTTAGAGAGATATACATGATTTTGGGAAAAACGAAGGAATAAGGAGCTGATATCCTTGACGAAGAAACCCATTCAGGAAAACACCCACACATGAAGGGGAGTGTGAAAAACCTGCGAAAACATAATAATTGATAACCTGCTAATAGTGTAACTAAGTACGTAATAGTGTTACCGTAAAATAAGGGAAATAATTGCTACATCCATTCAAATGGCTCGGTATTTGGAGTGTTAGCTTTTCTCGCATATGCCCACAGCTTCCACGTGCTGCAGATTGCGACGCATGCAAGGTTGCCACCCTGTCGGAATTGTCTCCTCGCGCGCGCTGCCTCAGCAAATCAGGTCTTGTGAGGAGAGGTGAGGGAGGGAGCGTACGGTACTTTGCACGCAGTATTGGACTCGTCTTGGATTACGGATTGCGTTGGGAACGAGATGTGTGCGTGGGCTTGTGTGTTCCGAGCACCCTTTCCGTCTGAGATCTGGAGGGTGGGGGATTACGTGCAGGGGGGGGGGGAGTGAGAGATGTGTGGGGGGGGGAGAGAGGACGAAATCAATCCTACCTTTTATTGTCTTCGTCGGACAGAAGGAGGTGCGCCGTTGGAAGGTACATTGTTAGGGAGAAATCCGATGGAATGACTCAGTATTTCCACGCGTACCCCGTTATCTCGTCCTCCCGTACCCCGGCCCCTACGTCGGATCCTTACAGAAGGGGTCCACTGCGCCTCCCTAGGAGACGCACCCAACCCCACCAAGCACCATTCCCCTCCCTTCAAACCACCCCCGTAGTCTACCTACCTACCACCCTCCTCCCATTTCCCACTGCTCTACTTTTTCCTCTCTCTCTCTCTAGTATAGCAGCAACCCTCCGTGCCGGGGGAACATCCCTCCATTCGGCGAGAACACCCCCCCCTCTCCCACGACCCAATGCTCCCCCTCCTTTCCAACTAGGTGCGCCCGTATCACGTGACCATCCTCCCACCCTGCACTCTTCAATCCCTCGCCCCTCCCGTCTTCTTTTCTTCCTCTGTCTCCTTTTGTTCTTATCTCCGATCATCTCCTATCCCCTTTCCTTCCTGCCTCCTTCCCCTTCCAGCCACCCTGGAGAATCCCTTTCCTTTTTATCCTCGTCCTATCAACCTCCTCTCCCTCCACCCCCTCTGAGATCTTCTCTTCCCTTAGCGATGACATTGAAGCCCTCTCTCTCTCTTCCATTTCGTCTATTCCGTCTCTGTCCCACAGCCGCATATCACGCGCGCACTTTTTCTTCCCTCCGTGAAAACCCTTATCATTCGTACGATTCCTTTCATCTCCTTTTTCCCTCGCTCTCCCTTTCCCTCTCTCCCATCACTATCACTTTCCGTCTCGCCGATTGTTTTCTGTGACGTGAAAGGAGATAGCACCATTCTCTTATTCCAGTTAGTGCCTTCCCTTCTTCTCAAGAACTGTCTCTTTACGGGGATATTTCGACCATTTATTTTTGCCGAGAAAACGTATTCACGTATTTCTATATTCAATTTGAAATGTGATTCTTGAAAAATTCGCGGCAGTATCATATGGAAATTGAGAAGTTTTTTTTTCCTGGATTCGGTACGTCAGGTTTTGGTTCCAGTTTATCTATTGTTAGTATTCGGCGTTGAATTTCGGAATTGCATAGTAAAATGAATTTTTATCCTTTTCACCTGAATGCCTGGCATTCTCAGGTGACAAAGCAATGTATTTATTATGAAATGCAATTCCACGCATGAGACTACACCGTATTTGAACGTGAATTCCGGAACTTTTATTTACTCTGCAAACTCGTATTTGCGTGAAAATAAACACTTTGGAAAATTACAGAATTAAATTAATTCCGATTTCTTTTCGAAAGAGTTTAAATTCTATGACATCTGGTCATTAACTTTTTTTACGGTTTAATTAAACCTTCGCTTTAGTTTGCTTTTATCAAACTCGTGGTTTTATGTAGGTGTCGAAGTTCAAAGGCTCATGTCTCTTTCATTGTAGCTTTGTTCCACGACGACACTTAACCCATTTTCAAATCAACCTTACTCCCAAATGAGGCTAAAATACGGGTGAGTGGATGAAACGGCTCAACTTTCTGCCTCTATGCCCGCAATTTTGGATTTGAGGATCACACTTTCCCTCTTCACTTTAGCTTCCTCTCTTTTCCATTTCTTCTTTCCTTTTTGCCTGAATTAACGGCCAGCCCGCTGGCGACACCAATGACTCCTGCCTGCCATTGGGCGCCATCCGAGCTGTTACTCTCGTTGCACGGTCCTCTTCCGAACGGGCGTTAACCATCCCCCCTTCCATCCCTCGTCTCTCCGTCTTCCTTTCTCTCCCAATCCCTGAATCTCCCATTTTCGGACCACATCTACTACCTCTCTCTGCCTCTCTCTCATCCCCTCCCTGTCTCTGTTGGCGACCTCTTGCCTGATCCCTCTGCCCGGATTGCTCCTCCGGGACCATTTCTTGCGAAGCCTTTCCTACTTCGAGATCGTGGAGCTAAAATAAACCGGAGAATCATCGAAGGAAGAAGGAGTGAAACTGGGAGAAAGGTCGTGCATTATGGAGTGGGTTCCTGGCCACGGATGATAGCCTCACCAAATCCTCGACAGCAACTCTCAGTACTTTAACGTACTTTCCCTTGATTTTCACTCCCGAAAATAGATGCAACCATAGCTCTTCTGCTGTTACTACTTGCTCTAATTACCAGTCATTGATAGTGACTTTATCTCACTGCTTTTGTCGTCGAATAGTATTCATATACGTATATGAATGGATGAACAGTATGTTGGGTATAGGAAAACCAATCATTTTCTCAAATTTGATAGTTTTAAAGATCGACTCGATGAAGCCTCATGAGGTAGTTAGTAAAATTAACAGTAAATTGCACAGAGTTTTGCTACATTGTATTAAATGATATATTTATGATATTCATGAAATATGGGCTTTGTAAAATTCCTTTAGCTAAAATTAGAGATATGAAATCGTTACAAAAGTATCGATGATGTACTCACATTGGGTATTGAAAGAAATTTATCGATTCCACGTAAATATTGAAACAAAGATCTCGACATTAGTAAGGATCGAATCAACAAATAATGATATTAAGTAACTATTGGATTAATTCAAAATTATTTCCTTGCAAATAGTTTCCATAGAATGTTATTCTGAAGAATAAAAAGATGACGTTAATTAGTTTACTCAACTTGGTTGGACAAGTACAAGACTGATTCATCCTTTTCTCCAGCAGCTTCCCTCTTCTTTCTTTGTTTTGCATGAGCCAAATTATTATTTTGACTCCAAAAGTCATATCCTGGAACTTTTAATGGAATGAACGATCACCCGGTAAAGGCAAAGGTTGAAAAAAGACGAATATTTTAATTCAAAATGCGCGGAAGCCTTCGAGAACACATAACGCTGAAACCAAGTCCACAACTATCTCGAAATTGAACATGAATGGATTAACCATCACTATCGGTTATCCGATTGGGCTTCTCCCTCCATTAGCACGGACAATCTGCACTCTACTGTATTTGATACAAAAGGTTTCGATGCCACAGTATGAGTGCTCATTCGAGTCAATTATCGAAGGAAAAGTATCGTGTACGAAAGTACTTGGGGTCGAAAGAAATATGTCGATAATAGTTGAGTATCGAGACTATATGTGTCCCTAGCCATTATTATATACTTCACTCAAACTGTTGGGCTAATATCAATCAATCATTTCAAAGCTTATGATGCCGTTATTAATTTGGGAAACGTTTTTTCGGTGGAGGAAGTCAACGGTTCATCATTATGAGGAATTATGCGTTCTAATCGGTGGGGCTATTATTTCGTGCGGTGTAAACAACGCGGGATGGCAACTTCGGCACAAACAGGGGCATCCACAGGCACGACTTAAAATTTATTCATGATGTGCAACATGAATAAATAAATTGTCTCCAGCTTACCTGTGAGAACATGCTAAATGTTCACAATAAAATAAACTCTCGTTCATCGTATTTATCCACACTTAAGTTTAATTTAACCGACCCTAGTTTTGAAGGATGAGCATTATTTTCAACGTGTTCTTTTCCGTTTTATATTTCCTCTCGTTTCTCTCACCTTGAACAATTCGCTTGCCCGTTAAAACTTGGGATTGTTTTATATGACGTTTGTGCCGATAAACACGGTTAACAAGTGTTTATTTTCTAATTAAAATATGATACTCTGTATGATGAGCGGACCCAACGGGATATTTTCTTTTTGTAATCTTATATTTTTCAATTTGAACCGCAATAAGAAACGGATAGAGTAAGTGATGCCACGTAAGATTATAAGCGTCAGGTGTAGTTTGGTTTATTTATTTTCGGCGTTGCCCGTGCTTAAGTTAAAATATGACGCATGAGTCAACCAATCAGTGATGAAAAACATGGTGCAAATATCTGGAGTCTTAGGTCAAATAATATTTTTTTCTAACTTCTGCCAACATTTTGAATATTTATTTATCCATCCTCAGTGCTATAAATAAATGATACATGATGAAAAATGTTTTTTACAACCCTTTTTTTGATGACAAAATGGTTAATATATGTAATTTACAGTCATTAAAAATAAAAATGCATGGGAATATCAAGACTATGTTACCTTTCAAGTTTGTTGATATTTTATTTACAATTTTAATTTGGTTGCTTGTTCTTATTTCTTTGTTTAAAAATTATATTTCATTTTTTAAATTATGGTATGTTTAATATAAAAGGTTGAGAAAACATATCATTTGAGTGATGAAAAACACACTATTAATGCATATTATGGTATGCGTAATGTTCTTGATTGTGATTCTGAGCATCCTTTTCCGTTAAACATTTCCGCTCATTTCCCTGCCTCTCTCTCCCTTCTGCCTCTTTCGTGTTCGTCCCCAGCAGTGGGTATTACTCCATCCCCAACCTCTTTGTCCCTGTACCTCTCTTCAGTTTCCTGGAAGCGATTCTTTTGTCCCATCCACCCCGCGAACCCTCCCACTATCAGCTCCACGGCCCATGCAGTTCTTAGACTTCGTTACTACTGCGGCTCAGCTGCTCTTCGAGACGCCTTCGAACGACCTCCAACCCACGCACCCTTCTGCCCCGGCTCAACTCCCACCCTTATTTCCCACCCCCCACCCACCCACCCCCTCCCCTCTCTCCGTTTTATTTCCTTTATGGCCGAAAGAGGGGGCGGAAAATTGGATAATTCTTTTGTCTACCCTCCTCCCTATCCCCGTGCAAGAGTTTCAGTTCTGCCCTTACGTTTCCTCTTACGCCTCCTCCTTTCTCTTCCACTCGGCTCGTCTCCCGCAGGTTTCCCCTCTTTATACTGTCCGTCTCTGCCCTCCAAATCACTTCTCCCTCTTCGTTATCCCTCTCTTCGTATCCCCCTGCGTAACGCGTGCCCCGGATGTTGTAATGGCGTTGGGCAATTTGTTTTTTAATTTATTTTTATTTTGGCCACCCTTTCGTTTTTTTTATGTCGAGAGAAAAATGCGGTCGGTGACGGCAAATAAACGTCTAATTGGTCCTTGGCGACACGCCCGTGGCACTCGTTAGAGATGGGATCCCTTCATGGTGATTGGCGGTTGGTTGGCCCGCCCACATTTTTCCGGTCACATCACTTCGCATCTAAACCGTCTCGCCTGTCTTGTGACCCGAAATTGACCCGAAACAGTTGTTATTGAAGTTGGAAGTGGCAAGGTTTCACCGATCTAATCATTTTGCAATCATTAGTCGTATTTAGGTACAGAAGTTATTTAGGAAAGCATCTCTAGAAGCGATTTATGCGGTAACTGTATTATATTTTCAGGAAACTATTACGGGAAAAGAAAATTTTTATTTTTTATCATAGTTATAACAATGCCTTGGAGAACATAATTTCTTACACATTTTGAGGATACATAGACTAGCTACGGTATAACCTTTACGGAGTCACTCGCAAGTGCACATAAGTGCGAAATTCCTCAGAGAAAAAATCATTCACGTTGACCGGGACTCGAACCCGGATTCCTCAATATCGTCCCGAGTGCTTTAGCCAGTTAACATACCAATCAACCACTGTGGATTTTTTTGCGGGAGGAGGACGCCTCGGTAGTTAAACTGATTAAAGAACTCGGCTCAATATCAAAGGATCCGGCTTCCAGTCCCGTTCAAGGCGAATGATATTTCCTCTGTGAAATTTCGCGCATAATTATTCACTCAATACAAAAATTTCAGCTTTTGATGAGAGTGAATTAAATCTATTCATTTTAACATTAGGTCTTTTCTACAATTACCTACCCTAAATGTGTCTACCTATTACTTATCTGCGTCTATCATCTTTTGAGAAACCAATACTCATTTTGTTCTAATGATTATTTTCCCTTTTTAGAAAAACCTCTTCATTCAAGTATATTACACCATCTAAAAAGTAGTTTAACTCCTCATTTTATAGAGGTATCTTGCAGGATGCTCGGATTTTATTGGATTCACTGGTGCCTCCTTCTATTGGGGGAGAAATTGCTTGGAACAGGTGGAGAGAATTGCACATGATCCTCCTCCGCAAGTGTGCTACTAACGCACCCAACGCCCGTTGCTTCTCCCACTGCTGGGCGCAGTAATGAGAGACTACTGGGAGGAAAGGAAAGAAAAGTGCACACCTAGAAGACCGACTCTCTTGATCTAGTCGTGAGGCTTTCGCCCGAAAACAAGAGCCTCTCCAACTACGAGCGAGGTACCACGTTTGGGCTCGTTTAATTTGAAAATCGAAGAGTATCCTAAAATTTTCAAGCAATAACGTCTTAGATTGAAGAGATTTCACGTCACGGATCAAATAATTGGCTTAACTGAGAGCAAGAAAGCGATTAAAATTCTTCTCATCTCTTACGATCGAGGGAAGAAATTTTCCTGAGATCAGCCGCAAATGACACATTGCGAAAACAATTATAATTTATTTTAAACAATTTCGTTGGAATAATATTTTTTAGACCATGAGTCTCCCGTACGTGACCTAAAAAAGCGCTTTACAGAATAACTTTTATAGTTTTAGGTTTTTTTCTCAAAAACCATCAGATTGTGTGATAACGGTGGACAAACTAAGATGAATCGAAAGTAAAAAATTAGCTTTAGGGAAAGTGGTTAGAGACACTCTCGTGCACCAGATCTGACATAGCTAAAATTTATTCTTGTTTTATCAACATTATTTACTTGTGCCTTTGAATTATTTAATTGTGATTTAATGCTCTTATTCAGTGGGCATGCTTTCTTGATGTAGAATGCAGATAGGTTAGAGTTAGACTGGGAATTAATCTCGACAGTGGCTCGGAAATTATAAGTGAAAGCGACTTACTATAAACATCAAAGAATTCAGTGGGCTTAGTTATAAGGCTTAAACAATGGAAGAGTGCTTAAAGTTAGTCCATTTAATTGAAAATTGAACATAATAATAGGATTATTTCACGTCACCCTTCGCCGTTATACGGTACATTTTAGTTAGGTACGCAGCCATAGAATAGAATAGAATAATGGGTTTATTAGAACCTAGTCCAAAGGACTCTAGGTTCACCAAAATTATACAATGCATGGTACACTCTCCCATAATACTGATCAGGTCTGGTATACCCTTGGGGTGGTGGATAGGCCGGGACAACATAAACCTACACCCTTCTTCACCTGCCACCATCATACTCCAGCCATACAGGTGGAGTCACTTATCATATACCTTCACGTCTTAGGTATTTCTACCAAGAGAGACACTTTTAGAGTAGTCACCACTGGGTGTCCCTCCTCTAAAATTTAAAATCGGGGTGGTTGGTACAGATTTTCCCTCCGAGAAAATAGAAATTTTTGCCTTGAGCTCGCGCACGCTCGCAGTGAAGGACAAAAAGTTTGCTAGTCATGCTCACGGTTGAATATTTTTTCGAGATTGCTGTATTTCATGCCAAATGTAAGAGTAAGGCCGGTTATTTAAGTAAATTGGTAGCTAAGGAGAGAAACCCGGTGCTAGGATCACTATTTCCCGTATTAATTTAATGTTTTCCGCAGGGGTACCAAAAATAAACGAATGACAGCTAAAGGTAGTGCTAAACATATGTTCCCATTCTACTTAAATAGTACGTAATTTACTTGCACGATTCAGCCCCAGGCTGCAATGCTGCCTAAAGGCGGCACAGGAATTCCGGTTTTTCCCACGTTATTATCCTCCCAAGACTCAACCATTCACGAATATACCGCCTTTATTCTGCGGAAAGCATCCCTTCCCCCTCAAGATGACCTTTTTTCACTCGAGGGAAACAATTCCGTTTGACGGTGGCACGGGCAAAATTCAGCTTTTTACACGTAAATATCTACTCTAGACTCTACGATTCACGAATATCTCGCCCTCATTCTGTGAAAATCTTCCCTCCCCTCTCGAAATGACCCCTTTATCTCCCGAGGGCACCAATTCAGCTTCAAGGTGTTACGGAAAATTTCGTTTTTTTTCCACGAAAATATCTTCCCTAGGATCTACCATTCACAAATATATCTTCCTCATCTTCACCCTTTTCCGAATAATCTGGTATATATTTCGACTTCTTTTAAATCGATCGCGTCATCATCCTTTTCCATCGCATGTCTAGCACATCGCTAAGTTTTTTCACGCCGACCTTGTGCTGCCACTCGGAGCCTACCCATATATAGTAATTACAGTTAGTTCAGGGCGTATTTACTACGCATTTACAGCTCCGATGTTTACAAAGAGTTTTCTCCATAAGTTTGCTTTTAATTTTTTATTTTTATTTAATTTATTTCTCATAATGGTAGCACCGGGTTTCCCTCCAAAAATTCGTAATTTCAAGGATTTTGGTGGAGAGGGGGACGGTACCGCCAGGATATAGAGTTTTACCGTTCGAATGTCTAGCATGCTGCTCGTTAATGGAAAAAGTCGTAAGTTACTTACCACACAGAAAAAACACTTAAATGCCAATGGATTAAACCATAGGTTTAATCCATTAAAAGACATTAAACCATTGGTTTACATATGCCACGGAGGAAAATTTATTCGCCTTGACCGTGACTCGATTTCAAGGAGATGTCTTCTGCCAGTTAAGCTACCGAGACGTCCTCCCCTGTGGTTTTAGGTTGGCTTTAAAGGAATAAGGGGTTCAAGACTGTCGCACATACAATGTAACACAATAGCCCAAAGTGTGCGTTTAGCGCCACAGTCCGCAAGGTTCAAGCCAATCTTGGAACACAATGAGGTGTTCGCTCTTTTTGACAATTTTTTCTCCTGTGGAAATACACACTTATGTACACTGATCGGTAACTTCGTAAAGGTAACACGTGGCTAGCCCCGGTATCCTCCAATTTTGTCATAGGCTTACGATTTAATGTAAAAGAAACTACTGAAAGAGCCACTGATTATTTTCGCATGATCCTCTCTCTAAAATCAGCCTTTCACCGGTTTCATATATCTCTGCATAATGCTCTGGTCTTCCGCCAGTGATTCTGTCACAATCCAATCCACAACTGTGCGCTAAAATCCCCCTGTCCCTTAGGGTTTAAGACGAAAATGTCATGAAGTAGATGGGGGAAGTGCTTGCCGTCAAGAGGTGGCGGCTTGAGCAAATGCGGTAAATACCCGTAGGTACTTGCTCTAACCGCCTCTATTCTTTTTCGTTTTATCTCCCGCCCCTTCCCCACAAACGTGGTCATCTTCCTCCGGAGATCTTTGCAGCTTCCCATGGGGGAACTGAAAGGAAACCTATTGTTTGGTGTGGTACTGGAGTAGCCTCTACTTGGCCATTGCGGCCATGCGTCCATCCGTGCCCCCCACACCCCCTCTCTTCTCTTCTTCTTTGTCGCATTCCCCTTCACCCCCGTTCCTTCCCTCTTCGGTCTACCGGCATCCCCAACCCCCCTCTGCACCCTCTCTCACGATAAATAAAATCCCCGGAATGTGCCCCTCCCCCAACCATTCCTGTCTTTATTTTCCTGTCGCCCGACCCACCAATATTCGTGAGCGCGTTCGCTCCTAGTCCCTTGTGTAAAGATTTCTTCCCCTGCACCCCCTGCTTTCACGGGGATAGGGAGAGATGAGGGGGGGGGGGGAATAAAGATAAGTTGCCTCTTGAAGATGACGGAAGGATAAAATGACGAACGAAAGAGATAAGGACCCCCAGCTTCTCTGTGATGTTCGCACGCCGCAGCTTTTATTTGAAGACCATTCCGTCGCTGCTGCTCGTGTTGCAGATTTCGGGGACTCGTTGCGTTGGATGGCGATGAGCTGTTGCGTAAATGTTACCCAGCAGTAAAAAAGTTTTGCTGACGGCTCATGGATGGACATCACTATTCAGCAATACGGCTCCTGGAACGGGACATTTCGGAAGAGGTATTCCCGGTTCGTTTCCCTCACCGTGAGCCATCCTTGCGATGCCCATGGTTTTTGTGGGCGCTCGTTCACCGGGCTGTGTCAGAGCGCCGTCGATGGAACAGACCCTTGCCGACGGGTACTTTCGAGTCCAACAGACAGGCGTCAATGACGATTATCCTGAGATGATGCATATGGTGCAATGAAATGAAGCATTTCTCGGATCAATGGATTGAAGCTCGAATTGGAATAATTTAAGTTCATGTATGAAAGTTGTTAATTGCTATTGGACTTAAATTGCTCAAAATGAAACGATACTGGGCACTTAGGGTAGTATCCAGAAACCTCGCTGAACTTATAACAGAATCTCCGCTACACGGTATCCAGAAATCCCGCAACACCAACTCTCCGCATTGCTTGGTGAATGGTACTTAGTACCATGGTGCGGGGTTCGCAACTTCTTGCAGCACGCGTTTGGGTCATACTGCAGCGCGCCGTCCCCGCTAAAGCAGCCGTGGATGACGTCTACAGCGGAGACAATGCCATGGCGAGGTTTCTGGATATGGCCCTTACAATAGGTGTGTGAAGCAGTTATAATCGAAGAAATCAAAAATGCCTCTGGTTGTTATTTCTGATAAGGCAAAATGTAAGAAGGATTGTAGTTAGCTTATTATTTTTTCGTCATCTCACTATACGACACGGTAACCATTTTGAACACATGTTTATTTTCTCTGAAGGTTTTAAGCTGGAGATAACAAGTGTATTATTACGAAGACACAAATAAGCAGCGTTATTCCGGCTCTTTAAAATTCAGCCATGGCTTAGACTTCCCGCATTCACTTGCGGCATTCCCACTTTCAAAATTCCACGATCCGCCGACGTTAAAACGTATCGATGTGCCAGATCATTAATGGGAATAATTTTCTACTGAAAATTTCATTTTTGTGATTTATACCGAGTGTATAGGCAACTATTTTTACCTCTCGTGGCAGTCGGGCATTGTCAGAAAACTTCTGCGTACCATGCCATCTTCATATATCAGATTATTGTAGTTTTACCTTACTTATCTGGTAGTTATACTCTCAACTTGTCGGAAAGACTATCCGGGGCTGATAAACTATTTGAGCCATAGGTTTAGCACCGCTTATATTGCGGTGGCTTTTTGAATTATGAAACGGATTATATCATCCGTTAAGATAAGGTCGAGCTATATTTTTGTCGTGTCGAAGAGCGTGGAAGACTAACCGAAACCAGTTGAATCTACATATTGATGTTTTTATTCGTTTCCAAAGATTTTTCCTCTAGTCTGAATGTGTATGGCAAGGACGCTCTTGGTTATTAAAGTAAAGTTTGTATCAAGAAAAGCCTGTTCGTTCAAAATGTTAATTTTTTCCCATTAGGTGTGTATCCCTAGTAAAAATTTATTAGTTTTGAACTCGGCTACAAATATTTTGACTAGTATTGACATTCGCGCCTTTAATGCACTTTTTAATTCCCGCAAATTTTCCCTCGATAACCATAACACATCGTCGTGTGTGTGAAAGTATAAACAACTAAACGCTAAAAAAATAGGCAGTTGCGAAGCATGTGACAAATATGAGATCCTTTTTAGGTATATGTGCTCCGTTAATTCTGTTTTGATTTAATTTGTGTGATACATCTATGAGAGCGTTTTAGGTATTATGGGTTGACATACATTTTAATTGAAATTTCCTGCGTAAATCTTTTTCTACTCTTTGTCAGCTGGCCAGAGTTTGAGGAATTAATTCAAGGTCCCTTTTGACCTATCTTCCCTATTTTTTTCTGTTCTCAACTCACGTCCTGCCTTATGGGTTTGTATTTCTTCCCTCCTCGTACTCTCCTCAGTATTTTCCTCGGGTTCGCTTCCTCTGCCCGTGCACTTTCTCCACGCCCGAGGTCAGCACCCCTCTTCTTTCTCTTCAGCACTCTTTTTCCCCAAACACCACCTTGCCTTGCCACTTCCATTTTGGTTTTATCTCACCCGTGTCTCTCACTCCCCGCTCCTTCGCCCGGATCTCCGCTGCACTGTTCCACAAAGGTTACGGGAGGTTGACCTTCCTGGAAAAAGCATGGAAAGCATGTAACAAAGAAAACCATAAGTCACGTAACTTCCCGAGATTGTCAAGCCAGAGAGGTGAGGATTAAAAGGTTATGCAGCTTCTTGTGCTCCACAAGAGATCGATTTTTGGAAGTTTCCACTCGCCTTTCCTGAGCTGTTTTCAGCAAAATTCGCAAGATAGCTTTTCAGTTGAGATTTAGGATTGATCGAACTCCACTTAGCATACGCGGCAAGTACACTCCAGATGTACCCCCACAGGAAAATCGAAGGATGTACTTTCCATTGGCCTGTTCTACGGTATGATTGAAGTATCCAGTGGAAGAATATGCTCTACGAATGAATTCTTAAAGAACCTATTTATGCTTTCGGACCGATATAAAAGCTTTGGTATTATTTAGAGTGGATAATTCACTTCCTGAGTTTTCAATGGTTTTTTTCAAAATTGTTCTTCAAACAAGACCAAATTACGGAAATGTGTTTACTTTAAGCTTCTAGTATGGTGTATTAGTGAAATTGAGGGTATGTGCTCCGCAGTGGCTTTACTGACATTTGGTATAAGAAACATACTGTGACGACATTTTCCTTTGCAGTGTATGCAGATATACGTTTCTTCTATTGTAATTGAATCCGATGTTTTAATAATTTTTGATGCTCCTTTAAATGTGCATGATATTTATGATCAGTCTAGTCCGATTATTTTCTTTTGATTTCTCATTTAATTTTATTCTCATTTCATCAAAAGCGAAACGCGCTTTCATTATGTCTTCATTTGGATTCGTGCATTTCTGTCCATTGCCTTTTTCTCGTTGTCCATATTGATGTAATTTACTGGCAAAGTTCCCGTGACCCGTTAATATTTGGATCGTATAATAGTCCAAATCTATATATGCTTCATTTTTATTCACTATCTTACGTCAGGAAAATATTTTTTCGTTGCCCTTCCTTTGATATTACTGTCCCATCTTTGTTCTCGTTCATTGAGTATTTTTTATCGCATTACCTTCTTAATGGTGGTGTTGTCCTAATTATTTATTTTGTTTTCATATCTTAACCTCCGTTCTTTTATCACGAGATCTGCAGGTATGCAGCCCTTGATTGCACATAGTACATCTGCCGAGAAGGTTCTATAGGTCTTTGCTATCAACATAAATGCCATTCTTTGGGCTCGAATAATTTTCTGTCTACTTTTCTTTTGCTTATTAATCTCATCCCCCCCCCCAGGCTTCACAACCATATGCTAGGATGGGTAAAACTAGGCCTAAGTACAATTTTCTTATAGAACTTTGTGGTCAATGTGCATTATTGTCCTCGTATAACTGCTCTTGGAGGTTTGATACGCTATGGATGCATTTCATATCACCCAATATTGAAGCGGCGCCGTGTTGGAGTCTCTTTCACCTTGTCAGACTCCAGCATCCTCGGCTGTTCTTGGGAAGGTATTTCTTATAGCCGGCTTCACGAAAGCCCGTATTTTTCTAAAAAATAATAAAAAGCTTCAAGACTCCCTCGCCAAGGGTGTTCATCTAAATGTCACCAAAAAGCGAATACATCAGCTCAACCATTCAACTCAATCGAGTCCTCACTTTTGCCGCCCCAAACAACTCCGAGGGTGCAATAAAGTGGACCGGTTATGGAGGGAGCGAGAGGTCGCTGTAGACCCTGTAGACACATCTACGTGTCATGTGTGTGACGTGGAAGTGATGGACAGATGTGGAAGAGCAGACGTTTATATGAAGGTGATTTCAACACGTGTGTCATAAAATGTCACGCTGTAACGGTCTCCTTTCATAATAAATGAAAATATACGATAGGAAACTACTGTAAAAAAGAAGCATCAGTGGCATTTATTCATTTTGGTGAAAGCCTTATTTTATCGCCAAGAGACAAGCAGTGTTCAAAGTTGATGTGTGATACTAATGTATGTATTAAAGTGAAGAAAGAGGAATGAGCTTTTCTCATGAATTACTCGAGATCCTTCATGAATAGTGCTCAAGCGTTAAATTTTATTGAGAATCACTGCATTTCACGCTTCCTATATTAAATATAATTATACATTAGCCATGTTATGCCACCATTTGGCTGCATCATTTAGGAGTGAGCACTGCATAATCTATTTTAATTCGGTACTCTTTCCACCTTCCACTTATGGAACCATCTACTGTTCGGAAGTTCTTTTTTCCAGCCTGAAAGAAAGTGTAGCAGCGAAAAAAGGAAGAGAAGTTGGAACCCACTGGAAAGAGAGGATTCAACGTCTCCAGGATGCTGCGTACACGTTATGCTCACTCGGCTGGAAATAAAATGTGGGGGGGAATTCGGGAAGAGGTGAGAAGTGAAAAGGGTTAAAAGGAGAAAGGACGGAGGAGGAGAATAAGAGAATGGCAGCGTTAGAGAAACGAAAGGAATGAGAGAGGAAAGGAAAGGAAGCACTCTCAGGTCAAATCCTTAACCTTTCTTCGTATAAATTTTCCATCGTGCCCTCTTCCAGTCTCCGCTCCCGCAAGCACGCATTATTCTCCCTCTTCCTCTCACTCTGGTTTTTTTCGCCACTCAGAGTGCAATTTGTCTTCCGGTTTGTCGCTGATCTTTCACCGATGAAAGCTTTCCCGACTGTCCTTCCTAGTTTTTTTAAAAGTTTTTCTTTGATTGCCCTGAGCATGAGCTACGACCTAGAGCTTTACCCTGAAGGTCTAGAATTTATTCCAGCAAGGTTGGCAACAAAAACTCACCATCGCACCTTACATGCGTACTTACTACTTCCATATTATAATGACTTCATTGCGTAAGTCTTTAAATGGTGTCGTGGCTTTTACCCCAAGCAAAGGCACGCTCGGAACTTGCGGGAATAAATTGGTCGTTGATAATTTGTAAGGTATTGTGCAAATTTTCTCGTTACGCAGTGGCGGTTGATAGATTCTTCAAGTAGTGCCTGAAAAATAGAGGAATAAAAACAAACGTTGTCGTCAAAGAGGTTGAGAAATAGGTGAAGTATGGGCATGAGAGCGGCGAGTAAGGAAGTGATAGAGTGCAATTAGACAAATGCAGTCGTATAAAGTCCAAAATCTATTATCAAGGGACAGTCTTCCATGCCATGCTTTGAGTTATGAAACTACACTTATGAATAGTTATGGAATAGCTGAGTGCCACCCCCTATAATTTATTATGTAAAGTAACTGATCTAGGGTTCAACTAATACATGCCATTCCCATGGATGAGAAATCAAGTCTTCTTCTGCGCAATATATTTCAGTATAGTGAATATATCAATATTTTATCAAATAAAGGCAAAATGAACTGAATGACTACCCAGTAATATTCTAGAACAATGGTGTTGAATCATTTCTAGCATAATTTTAGAGTATTATTTTAAATTATAACATTTATCATCATACCTTAATAATACGATTTCCTCTAATTAAAGGCCTTTAATGCCTTCAATATTAGACATTTTAGCAAAGCCTTCAAACTACCTATTCATTTAATTTCGTTGGAGCATAGGAATGGAGGCATGTGTAGGTATTAAAACTTTTCAATCATTTGTAAATGATTTTCTTTTGATTTTAATAAGCCGAGAGAAAATTGAACCTTACTCTTCGTTTAAAAGTGTATTGATATCTATTTACTGATAAATCATTGCATTATCGTAGAGTGATTATATCAATAGCAATGTGGTTTGATTAATCCTGTACTGGCATATTCTGCTCTCTGAATGAGCCAAGGTTTCATATTTTTCTGTTTTACTTGCATATCATGTTGGAATAGCTGTTCGTACGATTTCAAATGTTTCTCTTTTTTGTTTTGTTCCTTAGAATTGTATTTCCTTTGGACTGTCCCGCATACGTTTCCAAAGCTCAGATGCGTATGCGGCTTGAATTTTAATAAATGCATCTAATTCACCCACCCACCCACCTACCCACAATCTTCTGAGAAGTTTCGCCGCCGGCAACCCTGCATCCGTCTGATTCTCCCCCATTCTCATGATCCATCTCTATACCTTCCCCTCCCACTCCCGTCGCTCGTCTCGTATCCCTGGCAGGTAAGCTAGGTGCATACGGGCACCCTCGAGCGGACACATTTTCGTTTATTCTCGGTCTTCCCTCCACCATTACCCTGCTCCCTCCTTCCCCGTCTTATAGCCACCAATCTCTCCGTCCCACTCCCAGGCAATAAAAGCGCGGCACGAGGCCTTTCGACGAACACCCCTCACATCTCCCCATTGAGGCATGATCCCCGATGAGGTTCCTCCCGCGTGTTTATGCGCGACTCATTTTTCACCTTCCACGAACCACTCTCCATCGCTGCCGCCCCTCAATTCCTCCCTCTCTGAAATGTCTCTTCTCCCTCCCCCTTCATTTCCATGGGGTGAAGGAATTTTTATTTTAACTTTTCTCCTCCTCCCGCGTCGTTCCGGAACGTCACGGCTTTCGTATTACCATCCCTCCCGCACCCACGAATGCCTCTCTTTATTCTCCCCTTCTTCTTCTTTTATTGGACGTCGTTTTCTTCACCTCATTCCTCGGATTCCAACAGCTTCACAGTTTATCTTCTGCCCTCCTTCCTCCTTCATCGAAACGAACATTTTCCTCCGTCTCCCCCAAAATCTTCTTTCGCACTTCATCGTCAAACATACCCGGCTCGATTCTACTTCAACCCGTTTTGAGTTAAGGATTATTGAAGATTTGAGGTTCCGCGCTGGCAATTGATCGAAGATTTCGTCTACTCCCCCCCTGGAGTTATTATGAGGGACGTCTACTCGTAACCAACCATCATCTGAGAATTTGCTTACTATTTCCGACGCATGTCGCCCCGTCAATCTCCCTCAGCTCTACTGATTAAGAGAGATGTTAGTGACAGTCTCTCTATGAGATTAAGCATGTATACCTCGGCAATGGTGACTTCCTGTTGCACTCTTCGATTGAGATACGGATATGCATACACGTAGCTTTGTGCCTTGCATTATAGTTCCGACCTAAGTAATCACTTGTGTGCCCGCCTCCAGAGACGAGGTAAATATCAAATTTCCAAGAGGCGCGCTGATTATTTGAGCGCATGGGGCAGGTCCGTAATTCTCTCGGCCGGAAACTCCATCAGGTCGACTCCGTGGCGGGCAGAAGAGCCTTTGATTGACGCTTAATGAAATTCGCTATTTGCTTTTGTCAGTGAGCATAGGAGCACCTCGAGAGTAGGTCGCTGCGGGATCCGACTGTCTCAATGCTTCCGTCTTCCCACGCCTCACCTCCCTCACCTCTCGCCACCTCCGAGAGCGACCTCCCCCGCCCTAACATGCACGCTGAAGCTCACCTCCCGCCTCGATTCCCAAGCTCCCACTGTCGCCTGTGTGTGTGTGTGTGACTCCTTTGATTGACGGCGCGGCGTGGTGCAGACCTCCAGCCGCGCCGTGTGACTCTGCTCGCCGAGCGCATTGTGCGGAAGTGCCGCTGCGAGGTCGAGATGCACAACGAACTCCCCGAGCTCCTTTCGAATGAAGTGGAGCAGTGGGACTCCACAAGGATTCAGAGGAAATTTAGTCGGAGACGTTGGCGGGTGCAAATAGGTCATTAGCGTAGCACTGGAGCTCGAAGATCCTCCATTTAAACAGAACATGAACCAAAGATATTATTATTTAGACAGCAAATTCTTTTTCATCAATGATATCGGGAAATAAACCAATTTATTTCCTCTTAGGTATAGAACAATTTACGTAACATGAAAATACAATTTTAGATTAAGAGGAGGAGGTTTATTTCTGGGGGCGATAAAATTTAAATGCAAATGTAGATTTTTAGTTAGGAAATGAATCACAAATTGTGGTGAAGTTACATCTTTATTGTTCTTATTGAAAGAGAGTAGTAGAACCTTGGACGGCTCTTTTATTTCGTGTTTACCCATACACCATTAATGACTACCTATGAAGTAAACTATGAAAAAGCTAGCTGTTGCAAAATACTAGAGTTTGATAATCAGCTTCAAGTATAATACACATTAAAGTTTTATGAAGTGAGCCATTATTTGTTCCCATGAAATTTTGACGAGGAAAAAGCAATCACTGATAATTAATCTATATGATGGTGAAGTTACTTTGATGGCCACGGGTAGTCCCTACTTCAGGATTGCTCCTCCTGGCTATAGTTAATATTTTGATTATTAATGTATTTATTGACCACGCATAAATAATCTCTTCTTTTAATTTATTGAAGTTTGGTCAATTAAAATTCCTTTATTTCCTTGCCAAAGTTTCGGAAAATTTATTGCCATCCTCAGGGCTATTTGAAAACCATGAAACAAAATTAACAACATAAACAGGTAGAAACAGAAAAATAACAATTGTTATAACATATTCATCGTACTTTCAACATTTTTAAACTTATAATTATAAATTAAAATAAATTTTCCGAAACGTTGGCAGTGAAATAAAGGAATTTTAATTGACCAAAACTCTATAATTTGAAGAAAGTTAAAAAATAGAAGAGGTTAATATTTAGCGATAAAATGGAAATTTTTGCTTTCTTTCGGTTGAAAAATATATTTTTAGATGGAAATGGTATTTCAGAAATTTTGATTGCATTTCCCCTTTCAGACAAAGGGCACCCGGAAATAAGCACAGCATAAAGTCGTGGAGGAGCTCTTACAACACAATATAAGGTGGTGGAGGCTCCTGCGTTATTTACGCTTTTTTAATTTTGGAATAAATACCCGAAAGAAAGATGAAATATATTTTAATTTAACTGCTTCCAGGGAGGCGGCATTGCTTTGAACATTACTTCAAATTTATCTGTCATCTGAGAGACTTTCGTTTCAAGGTCGATCACCTTTGTCGGCAGAAGAAGTTGAATTCCAAGAAAGGTGCGCCATATCATTTGTAACTATTTTTATTTGACAGGCGGTCCATATCCTGTTACCTTTCTGCTAGTTTGCATGTGTGTGCGTTTGTTTCGGTTTGTGGTTTTTCTAATTTTTTTTATTCCTCGAAGATGTGGTATCTCTTGTTACACTCATGTGCGACGGAGTTGAAGAGTAACGGAACATGGCGTCTTTCGGTCGTGGTGATTCCATTTGTCGTCTTCCCACGCGCTATTTTTCACGCCTTTGGATCTCCAGTTCACCAGTTGGATAGTGTGTTCGAATTTTTCTGTATACATGGGTGAAATTGATTATAAGTTTACCTTGTTGGTTGAAAATTCTGATGCTGTGTGTTAAATTGGCCATATGTTTTATTGTTCTCGACTAACAATGGATTTGAAGCAAACTATTATAATAGCCTATCTGAATATCGTGGAAATATAAAAAGAAAGTGTGCATTGTCATTTTTAAATATGAGCTGTATTCCCTATCCTAGTTTCAGGAAGTATATTTTTGATATGTAGATTTAAAAATAAATTCTAACTCTTTTTTTCATTCTTTTCATTTTTAGGATCCTCGCATAACGCGGTGACATCCATCGACTACACTGGTAAGCATTTTTTTTTCAGATGATGATTGCATGAATTCATCTTACCACTCAAAACTTAAAAGTTGTAAATAAGCTATGTGGTTTAGGTCGGCTGGATGGCTGCAATGTTCAAGTCTTAAGGGTCCTGGTTTGTTTCCTCCCTTTATTTATTCGAGTCTGAAATCTCTTAAATCATTCTAAAGAGGGTTGGAAGATATAGGTAGTAATATAGTGCAAATAATTTGTGAGTTTAGTTCTCGTGTGCGTGAGAAGCTATTCTAAAATAATAATTGACCAATTTTTATGATTAAAAATTTCACTCATTATGTTTTCATATCTCAATGGGGATTGAAGATGACTGGGAATTGAAGGTCAACATAGACGGTTTTTATTATCACTCTTACTCCCTACCCTCTTCTAAAATACTCGCCTAGTTCCAATCATGCCGATCCCTTCAGCCGTATATCGTCTCGTTTTATAGCTACCAGCAACTTAGAATGCTTAGTGTTTAGGAACAAGTGAATAGTTTTGCTGCAAGATAATAGGCACCTTGGCATATGCCGATAATAATTCGTGAAGAACATCTTAGAGGAAAAGCAAATATATATATAATAATACATTTTATAAATAAAAACTCATAGCCTGTGATGTTGATTTGGCTACTGTTATCATTTGTTAATTACTTTCTTGCGGTCAATGATCTATTTTTTATCTAGCTTGTGCAGATAGTATTTTGACTTTTTCTCTCTCATTTTAATCAGCATTCGAAAATTTAATATACGTCACCTTTCGTTCGCAACGGAAAAATATAACGAGTGACTACACCCGTCTCACCCCCCTTATTTTTGCAGCGTGTGTGCTTGTTCAATCCCCAACCCAGTCACAGCCGTGTCAGTTGAAGTTTCTTGTCTTTTAATCGAAATGCACTTCATCATGAATTCACAGTGTCGATCTCATACATCATTAGCTATCACGCAGCTTGGAATGGCATTTTTATTCTTCCGTGAAAACTATACCGCCTCGTAAATGGTGGGGAAATGATGAGGGAAGAAAGTCTTGAACCTGTCGATCGATCGAAAAACTTGCGTAGGGTAATGAATTTCTCATGAATATTCATTGCTTCACTTCTCACGAGATTGGAATTGAAGCGGTTGGGTATGCGTCCCGCAGCTTGGAGCTCATAACCCTGAGGTTATTGGAAATTACATCGGAATCCGTTTTGAAAACGAGCTGAGATGCAGCCCAGAGAATTGGCTCCATAAACGGTGACTTGATATGCCTAGTTAAATTCTAATGCCTTCCTTCTTCTCCTTAAGAGCTAAAGCTTTAAAAATTGATTCAAGGTTTTCACTGCTTGAAGCTACTCAATTTCCGTAAAATTGAATGTTCTCTTTCCGCCTGGCATCGCAATGCAGACTACTTTGAATTATCTTCGTTTTAAGCAGTGAAGCTTTTCACCAATAATTTTGCTGGCTGTTAGGTACTCAAAGCATTAATTTTTAATTATTTTTTATATAATTTAATCATGCATTATGAAATGCCTTCAAAGTACTTGTAATTTAAGGCTACCACGTAGTTAATCTGGATTTCACTTCATAAAAATTATTAATTAATTGTTATTTTCTTTAAAGTATAGGGGAGGAATAATATTTATATATCTTAGTTCACTAATCTTTTTCAGCTAATGAAAACAAGCTTATTAATTTATCTTTTAAACCAACTATTCTGTGAGGGAGTTGGGAGCTGCTATGCGTTAGCATGTTACAAAATGGTACGACAGAATTTCATGAATTAATTTGTGCAACAACTTGAATCCAGAAGAGAACATAGTACTATATTTTACTTTTTAATTTTTATATGTCACGCCCTGAAATACATTGTCATCTCATATTATACAAATCAATATCAGAAATGCCCGTTGATTCTCAACGAGAGTGATAAAGTAAGAAATAATGTAGTGAGTGGTTATATTCATACAGAAGAGAATATGACTTCTCATTTCTCTTCTTAGTTTTTTTACTAAGCGGTAATTGCCCGTTTTGTCGCATAGTTGAGTAGTGTACTGATCGATTTAACTGAAATTATTTATTTTTAAGACAGTAAAACTAAAAAAGTATTTCAGTTTCGCGAGGGATTTGTATTTGAAATAAAGCAGCTGTAAGGAGAATGACGTATGTAAATATTTCAATGTCAATGACGCAAAAAATTCGTTTTATATGGCTATTTCTCAGTAATTACCTATATATAAGGCGTGTCTCACTTCGTGCAACTGTAATCGTTACTCTCGTTGTTCTTGAGATTAGTTTTTCCGCAAAGAGGACATTGACCTTACCTTAGTAGATCTTTGGGAAAGATGATCCTTTGTTGTATCAGGCATATTCGTTGTGAATTGAAAATATTAGTAATAAGATTATTATGTGCGTAAAAGTCTCAGTAAATCCAATGTTTCCTAAAGATGATTTTAAAAAGTCGTCTTACCTTTAACTCACCTCTACTAACAACAACAATCTTCCGCGGAAAAATAAATATTTGCATAGCAACAATGGGCCTTTATGGCATTTCTCATCAGGACATTTGTAAATAACTGTAATCTTGAAATGGTGAAATAATTCAAAATGACAATATGTCTATGTTTGAACCAAATATATTAGCTATGTTTATGCATAACTTAGGCTCATTCGGTTCCTTTTTTTGCATGATTGAATAACAGACACGCACACAGAAACCGCAACATTTTTATATATTAGTACTAGCGAAAGGGACCCGTTGAAATTCAACGGGTGTGAAAAACATTGAACTTGTTTTATAAGAAAACCACAAAGCCTGAAGAATACTATCAGCGTGGTCTTTTGAGGAGTTCGTAATCTATCTTGTATGTAGTGTTCGTTGTAGTACACACGCTGACCGTTTTCCAGATGAACGGAGAGATGAGTGACTGTCGGTCTTCTTTCATGCATGGGAAACCCAAAAATGGGCCACGAAGACTCATTACTAATTACATAGCACCCAGGTTGATAGATGGGTCACCACATCTCTCCGGTTCTCTTGAGCCGTCTTCTGAGTTAATGACAGCTTGATCGATTCCCTTGTATAAATATATTTGCATTCAATGATTTAATTGAGTTGCGCAATTAAACTTTGATATGTGCGTTGAGTATCTTAACACGAATTGGAGAGTAGGGTACATTTCAGTGGTTGACAACGTCAAAACGAGCATTTGCAGCAGCAGCCATGTTTATTTGACCAATGTATCCTCCGTCATCCGGACTGCCATAATCATTTGTTTCGGCGGCTAAATAAAAAATCTACGGTGATTCCTGGGGCACTTGCCGATTTTCATGCACGGATGTCGTTTATTGCGCAGAACTTCCATTCTTCTATTGGGTAAGAAGCACGTAGTGACGTCATTATAATTTCTGCCATCTTAAAAACAGATTGAAGTTTCAAAACAGATGGGTCTATATTTGAACCAGATTTATAGCTGGTTACCCGTCCGTAGGTTGGGTTAGGATGAAATTTGTGCGGTTCTTAGCGTAACCCGAGAAACACTACGGGGAGATGCTCATGAGATCACTGGTGGGCATGTCTTTGAGCATCAAAGTACAACCTTTGCCGTTTTTCTTGCAAGAGCTCATTTTCTTGCAAAGAAGATATTCCTCTTGCTTTAGAAGATTTTTTCGAAAGGTTACTCTTTTTTTCCTTTTGGCATGTTGATGGATATATTTTTAAGCACAAGGAGGGGAAACAGCAGCGAGTGAGATACTTGAATAGACAACTCGATGATTGAGTGAATGTAAGTTAACTGCACTTTTAAACTTTTATACATATATAAATAACTCGTTACGTTTATAATGTAGGAATTGGTCTAAAAAAACAGTTCACATTCGTAATGAGAGTCAGACGGTTACAATACGTGTAATACATCGGAGTATTTAACGATAATAAACAACGTCGTGTCTGTTGTAGTAACATAGGCATTATTACCATTACTATTCGCTGTACGTAAATATTCTTGCACGTTTAATTCCTTTATGTGTATCGTTTACTACGTAAGTGTTCTCTCATATACATACAGTGCCCCTATGAGAGCTAATTTGAGAATAGAAATTGAAGAGTATAATTGTTGTAAATATGCATTGATTTTATCGATAACCCCCTGAAGCAATCAATCATGGGGCCCTTGGGACTCTTATACAGATTTTCTTTCTACGTGCTATCATTGGCCTGCAGGAAAACTTAAATGCCAGAGGCGTGAATATCCTTTGAAAATCAAATCTCTGGTTGTCAAGAAAATATGCTATTGTTGATTTCAGAGAAAAATGTGAGTTTTTTCAGCAAAAACATCATTTTCAAACAATTACGAAGCGTAAAAGAAAATCGATGGAAAGAATTAGAAACAACATTTATTCAGCCATCTGATAAAAAAATCCCAGCCCTCTATTATGAGTGAAAGTACTTTTAAAAAGCAGAAAATGAAACCACTGCAACGAACCCAATGCTTAGCATGGACCACTAGGGGGGGCTTAGGGGGCCCTGAGGGCTTTTTTATATAGCCTATGTTCATCCCATATACATTTTATCTCTACATGCCAAATTTCAGCTCAATCGGTTCTGTAGTTTTTGCTTGATTGAGCTACAGACAGACAGACACCATTCAATTTTTATAAATTAGTATGATGATCATATTATATGGTTTACCAATTTACGTCATATTATAGTTCCAAGCAAAATATCTACATTACCCGGCTCCTACTTAATGTTGAGTATAAGTTACCATGGAGTTGTCAAGGGGAAATTTCGATGATAAATCAGTTCTGACTTTACTCGGATTCTTTGGGAGCGCCAATTAAAGAGTGTAATTTGTTCGTTGAGTAAACTCCCTGATTTGAGATGGAAGACAGTAAAGGGTGTCTTGAAGCATGGAAGTGGATCCTTTTGAAATGATTATTCTGTCGCTGCCTGCTATCTCATGAGGGAGTAACAATTAGTCTCTTTACTAGTTACATCTCCCAAGACTGTTTCCTTTGGTTGATTTGCCCATCTCAGTTCTCATACGCCAAGAATAAGTTCATTCTCCTAGCGCAAGTCGGTGGTAACGGGCCATTTTTGTTATTTGCGCAGAAATGATTAACTAGCTCCCCATTCACAGAGAATTCGGAAGATCAGAGCATACGGCCAAGGAAATGTCTTCAATGTACTGAACTTCCTCGTTAATTATCCGTGAAGGATGATCTACTCTGTCCCTCTCTCTATATCTCTGTGTCTTTCTCTCGTTCCTTACGTTAATTACACCGTGGATGGTGAAGGGCGGGGTTTTATTTTATCTTATTTCTCTCTGTCTCTCAGGAGCTTTCTTTCCCGGCATTATTTTCGAAGGCCTTGCAAAAGCAAGCTTGCAACAGGCAGGGGGCTTCCCTCTATATTTTTTCCACTCGCGCCTTTTTAGAAACAATTCTTTATTTTTCCTTTTTTTAAACAGTTTTTCGAAAATATTTTTGTTTCAGCGGGCGTTAAACCTCGCATCTTGTTTCTTTTTCTCTCGTCTTTCTTCCGAGGAGAGAGAGAGAGAGTCTCGAGGACAAAAACATTTCCTTCTGTTCCCCACCTCCCCTCTTTTCCGCACATTTCTTTCCTCCCCCCCCCCCTCCTTGCCAAGTCTCCCCGGAAAGAGTTGTTGCCGGTTACTTTTTAATTGAGGCCTATTGAAAAAAACGTCGGAGTGAGAGAGGGAAACGAGTTGCGGGAAGCATTTTTCTTCTCCTAATTGCCTTCGTTTCAAGATACCCGAAACCCAATGACACGAATGGATTCACTCAAGCCACTTGAGATGCGATAGAATCTGCCCCTCAGTATCTGCTAATTTATGCATATTGGTGGAAAAATGGGCATTTCATTAGTTTTCCGCTAGCTAATTGTATTGTTCCCATTTTCCTACAAATACCACAACGGGAATGGACAGCATCATATCATTTAATTGGGTTGAAATTGGATTCAGTTCATTCCATCCTTGTAAATTATTTATATAGTATTGGTTATTAAATTTTTCTAGGCAGTAATATATATATATGAATACTTGTTTATTGATTATTAAAGTAGTGATGATGGTTAAAGCCTTTTTATACAGATGAAAAAATGCTCTGAACTTGCGTCTTTGCCTTTTTAATGCCTTATTTGGGCATGAAGACATCCTTGTAACAATTGCATTTTCTATTCATGCTTCTTTCCTCTTCTTGCTATTTCCATGAAATCATCTGGATCTCTGGAACAGGATTACTTCCCTTTTGTTTGCTCTCTCACTTCTTCAGTCTCATTCTCCTTCCTGAGTGTGGTAGTGGGCATTGAACGAAAGCTCAACTAAGGAGACGATGGAAGAAACAAACAAAAGCCCCGGCTTAAGTTTCGTATTGATTTCCGCCACTTCGTTTGAGGAGAGGAGAAAATTCCTTTTGTAAATCATGCAGAGGAAAGTGGGGAGGAAGGGAGGGGGGTGTTAAAAAGGAGTGTTGTCGTCATTCCGGCGCAAAGCCACGCCTGGCGGCGGCCGGCATGAAAGGCACGGGACGGGCGAAGCGCGGCTGGGGAGACAAGAGGCAGCGGTCGGTGGTTGGGAGGCCGGTAGATGCGGAACATCTCAATGAAAAGCAGCGACGAGGACCTATGGAGGCGGGGTTTGGCTTTTCCTACGAGAGTTATTCGGGCCAGAGAGACGGCATGGGGAGACGAGAAGACCGCTGGAGCTAGAGAGGAAGGCGTGTGGTGTCGTTTTTTGGGGGTGAACGTTGGGGTGGACGAGAGGGTGGCGGCCGTGGTGAGGGGAGTCTCGGAGCGGTAACCGACTCATAAATATGCAACGCGAGAGGAGCGTGGAAGTGCTTTGAGATCTTGACGGGGGGTAAGCGAGGGGGGAGGGGATGGGGGACTGGCTGGTAGGGTGGTAGCCGGGGGTGTGAAACTTCGTAAGGGTGCATTTTAAACGAAAATATTGGGACCCGAAAAACACCTTCCTTTTCCATCACGAGTGGCTTAGAGTTCCCTCTAGCCAAAGTTCTTTCCTTTTGCTGCGTTTTTATTTCTGGGTCCGCATTCATCGAGGTGCGTGCTGCTCTTAGTTAGCGTACGCGGAACAAATGGTAGCATAGAATTTCACCCCGAGACTTAAACTTTGCTCTTAAATTACCGTGGCCGTAGAACTAATTTTTAAATTGGGAACAGTATCTTTTTTTTCGAGGCTGTAACAATCACGAAATGTTCTAGAATACATCGTAAGATTAGTCATTGGGAGCAGTAAGACGTGTATTAGCCTCTGTAGACACTAAATGAAATAGGAATAGTTATATCTTTGATGAAGATTGTAAATATAATTTTAATAAATTTTCCCCGTATTTGTTACGAAATTGTGCTTAATTTTGCATATCAATTACTAAAATATAAATATTTCAAATTATTTTGATGAAATAATGTAGTCATTTAACGCTTGGGGGAAAATATAGTATTTCGCTCAAGGTTTTGCTTTAAATCCTGGATGTGTTGTGTTAGATGAGTGTTTATTCGGGATGAACATTGAGATATCTTTCAACTACAATTGATGATGAGATGTGGGTTAAGTGTTTGCATTTGAATTTGGTAATCGAAAATGTAACTCTTGTCCTGGAGGCTTAGCCATACTAAATTATCCAGTTGTTGATTCTTGTGTTCGAGGACGTATTACTTCGTTTCTCTTCGACGTCCTCTTTTATCTCTATACCTGAAGAAAATAAAAGCGGATCGCGACAAGGTTCCAAGAAAGAGAGTGAGACTACGGTGGCCGCAGGTTTTCATGTCGAGGCGTTCCGCTTTTATGTCTTTCGTGCACGCCATGCGCATAACAATTGCCTTCGGCAAGTGGCCCATTCGGTGAAAGAGAGACAGAGAGCACATTCTCCACGGTTCCCTCAGAGGCGACACACGTACACGAGTGCTCAGGGATGTGAGTTTAAACTCGTGAAGGAGGAGATAGGAGAGCGAGAGGGGTTTGGAAAAGAAAAAGAACGCGCTGGCCCGAATGCTCGCCTCGTTTCGTGGCCGCGACGCTCATGTTTTTCGTCGGTGCCCGCGCTTGCATGCGCTCATTAGGCCCGCCTCCTCCCGCTCTTCCCGGTTGAACAGTAACCCTAGCAGTCGTACTTCCTATGTATCTCTAACTCTTTCTCCTACTACTTTTTGTTAGCGTCTCTTTTTCTCTGTACGCCTCTTTAGTCCATTCTAAGCTAAGAAAGCTGTGCAGGTTGGTAACGTAAATGTCTTCGCGAACCCTATTCTGAAGTCATGGAGCATCTGCAAACATAACCGGTGCATTATAATATGCGTTAGGTAATTTATTTTACAAATTTTATATTCCTTGATTTAATATTCCCTATTGCATTCTATGCAGAGCCTTGTTCTAAGAGTTAGTCTGACTCTTCCCAGTCTTTCGGTTGACTATAAGGGCTACATCCTAGCCTAGAATAATCTATACATAATAGTGATATTTAATGCCAATCCTCTTTACTCAACTTATGCCAAGGGATGGATAAGTACAGTTTCTCTATTATGTTGTCAAAAATGATGTTACATATTTTCTTTAGAAAATATTAACAACCATTAAAAACGTTCATTCGAGCGTTCGCTAAATTCTGGTGTATCAATCAGGAGTAGACTGCTATAAATAATTTCAAAATAAAAAAATAAAATATGTTTGCAATCGTGTTCTTGTCTTCATAAAAATCTAAATGGACCAGGTCGTAAGCGTGAACCGTAATATCAAATATTTTTAGAGTTGAACACTGTATGTGACATTGAGTAAACTGATGTTGCCGTTGCATGTTTCTTTCGTGGAATGTTTTCATTTTTTTCCCGCCCCTAAAATGAGAGGGGAAACTTTATTGCTTCTCGATTTTGGAGGAATCAGGAACATACGAAATATGGCACGAATTATTCAACTTTTTGGAAATACTTTACTCCACAAAAAACCATAGTAATATTCTGGTTTAGTGGCACTTTGATAAATCATTACATTGCGTGAAATGTATCCGCTTCACGCGAGGAAATGAAGGCAGTGTTTCGTGTTTTGGAAAACGAGCTTACTTTACGAGTCTTCTTTTATGGTTGCAAGTCCCTTCCTTTGCTTTATGTGGCTGGTACTCTGAAGTCATCACGCTTTCATGCGGGTTTTTGCTTTTTAAAGCGGCCCTTGAAACTATTCAGGTGCCACGATCGTCGATCGCTTTTACCCAATTTTTTTATTACTGAAAAGTAGACAAATAAGTGTAAATTGAGGAAATTTTCCTTTCCTTTCTGACGTAACAGTCTTGAAAATGTTACAAACGCGTTATATATTTTATTTTATGGCTTTACTTCTCGGAAGTGCGGAAGTTTACTTTTATTGGTTGAGATTGTACTTTATACTCGATTAAAAAAGTGCACAACAGTTGCAACTTCATCCCATCTTTATCAGGTAAAAAGGAATTAAATATTCTCAAAGTATACACCCGATGGCGAAGCGTAATTTTTTTTTTAGATCGAAACTCCTCCAGTTCACCAGAAACGTGAGTCATACGAGAATAATTCTCCCAAAAGTCCTAATTTTTCTAATTCAAGAGCTTGTCGGCCATTGAAAATTATATTACTAAATTCTATTAATTTCCCTTATTCTTCTCTTCCATGTGCTCATATCTCTGAATTCTGACGCTTTTTCCTCGTTTCCCGTGACTAAAGAATGCGGTTGAACTCTTAGTACCTATACTTTTCTCGACTATAAGCGCCCATCTCAATTTTATATTGATATATTTTACTGACCATCACGGCCAGCCTATTGCATACAGGTATTCTACCCATTACACAGTAAAATCGCAGAAGCTTTCGAAATAAACATTTTAGATACTTCATAATGAGTACGTCGTAGAAAACTAAAATTTTCATATTGCCCTTAAATGCGTTTCTTTTCTCACGTGTAATGATAGAGGATGAAAGAAAGCTTGTAAATGCTAAAATAAACAAGCAAAATTGCCAGTATTTTTATTTCCTAGGATGTCATTTGAAATGAAGTTGCTCCCGGCTGTTTATTTTTTTCGTTAATTGTCTCATATACTTCAATTTGTTTGCTTTGATTATAAAGGTCCACGAGGGAACAACTTTTATGCACAAAGTCTTTCTAGAGTAAATTGAAATGAACGTTTACCTACCAATTTCATCAAAGATTAACTTGGTGCAAGGGGTTTTCTAATGTATCGTTCGACATCGTTATGGTTGCTTCCGGTGAAACTTCTGGAAATTCTTTCAGACTGTTTATTGTGTGGAAAAACGCTGCAAAGGTTACTCTTGTGGATTCAATCGCCGGCTCTCTTCTGAATCCGACCAAATGTCGATTTCAAACGATTCAGTAGAGTCATACCCGGGCCATTATTTTCTCCGTTTCCACCATTTCCATCCTACCGTAATTTCATGTTAAATCCCTCCCACCTGCGACAGGGGAATGTACGTTTTTATATCTCTCTTTAGTTGCCTGCATCGCTAAAATTTGTGTGCGTGGTCGTGTGCTCGCGGTGAAATGACACTGCGCCACACCACTCAAATTGGAAACTGCCGTTTCGACCGGCGCAATTACTCTTTTTTTATTTTCGTTTATTCTCCCCTTCGGTTGAATATTGCACCAAACGTGCGTACACTCTGCGTCCGTGCGTGCAAACTAACTTCGCGCACGGGGCCGTAAACACTGCGTCCCTCGCTAGTGGAATAGAATCCATACCGAACACGGCTCACGTCCTTCTCCTTTAAATTCTCGAGCCATAAACTGTGTGATATAATACTCTCCACGGAAACACTCTGAAGTATCTCATACTGTCGAGGAATCTTTCTCCTGGCGGGCTTTTAATTTAATAAATCTCTAGGGAATAACTCATTCAACGTACGTATCTTCACAAATGTTTGTCATATGACGTATCGCATTTAGTACATTCTTCAGAGCATTCTTTTCCATCACACTCTCAGTGCAGTCCTAACTACGTGACGTCTATACAAGTTCATTGAATTTCAAGGGAACGAGAGCTAGTATGACGTCAGGATTAATCGACTGGAGAATTGCCTCATCGCTTTGGTCACGAACAGGCGTCTCACCTCAGATGTAGATGCTTTATGGTGATGGGGTTTTCTCTTTTATGATGCAGAATGCGAAAAATTACCCTAGGTATTTTACATTCTGACCCAAAGAAATGTTTATAATGGATTCTATCGGAAAAATTCAGCGTCCTGGGTTGAAAAGATCTGAAACAAACTTGTAAATAGAGAAACAGTGTGCTCTAAGAATATTTCTGTTTCGTAATTAATGAAAATCAGACCAGAGTTGTGCTGCTATTTTGAAGTCAGCAGTGAGTTTGACTGTTTCGAAAAATTTGCTTTTGCAGACAAAGAAATCCTCTTCCCCTTGCTAAATATTTATTTTCCATCCGAATAATCAATTCACTGCGGATAATGTTTCTTTTTTATGGCATTTGTCTTTATGTTTTAGTTTATTTTTGAGCATTCTGAAAATTGACTAAGTAAGCGTGAAATTGCGTTATATATATTCTTAAAAAAATATTTGTTCTCATCATTTTGGAGATCATTAGTCAGTTGAGCGTATGTGTTAAAATTTTATCACTCATTCCTTATGGCTTATAAATATATTTATGAGGAAAGAAATGTTTTTCTTTTCCTCAACAGCACCCACAGTTCTAAAGGAATATCATGACGGAATCGGAATATACGCACTGAGCTTATAAATGACTCGATGTTTTTGGTGAGGGCTAAAATTCATTTTCAGCCTTTATTCCGTCGGATTAAGCATTCATTTTCTTTAGGAGCGCGTGTATTCCGGGATATTTTGGGCATGGACTCAGTGATGAGGGCTGAGCGGGAGCAGCATTTGCTTCAGCGGCGAACGTTCATGCGGACCCCCAGGCTTCGAACCCGAACCAGACGCTTTGATCAATTCTGTCCCGTCCTGTAGTGCAACCCATTCCGAATGCGTGGATTGGGGAGGGGGTGGGTAGGGGGGGGGGAGAAAGGGTGGATGATGAAAACCCCGTCGTCATTACATCGGCCCCTCACTCTCCACAACCCTCCTCCCGTCTCCGATCACCACCGCAACCCTCTACCCCCTTAAAATCCCCTTCCCTTTCGGGACAGCCGAAAGCATGTGAGAGAGCTAAGGGACGCGACGCGAATTCTGATGCAAATTACCCAGCCGGCGCGCCTGCCCGTAAAACCGTTTAAATACGCCAAATACGTGCGGAGGGTCTTGTTTTATGCGACGCCGTTATGTTGTTTTTATATCGCGAAACCCGTGTTTCGTCTCGCCGTCAATGAACAGTGTTTCCGACGTCTGAAGTATCCATATTTAGTTATTTTTCTATTCTCCGTGAAATTTATGGGACCATCGAAATCAAGCGATTTTATTAGGAGTCATTTATTTTGGCAAAATTTTACAGACATCTGTATTACCGATCGATTGTTGTCACTGTGATGTGATCGATTGTGCATTTTACTTTTTCCTTTTGAATACCGTCCTCTCAATCACGCTAACGCTTTCGTTTACAAAGGAATTGTTGTGTTTGAAACTCATACATACAAAGATATAGTTACAGAACTTTTCCTCTAGCGAATGCGAATAACAATGCGTAGGTTGAGGAATTCCACCCACCCTTTTATCATTAGGTTGCATAGTGCGTCGGTAAATTCCAGATCACTTTGCGTTTTGCGTGATTGCTTCTTTGAGTTGGTAACTCTTGTCTTTATTGTGGTTTTTCTTAAACCACATCTATGAACTCATGGTGCTCTATGGTCACCCTCAAAATGCTTTTTGTGTGCATTCAGCCGCCATTTCTCATTCTGCTCCTTTTTTACCCATCCATTGCTCATCTTTCGTCTTCGCATACATTACCCAAATTATTTGGCTCTCCTCCATACTTCATAATATTAGTCCAATAATTATTCCATAGTATTTTTTGCTTCCCATAACGTGAACTTACCAAGTTCTTCTGCATTAGACTGGTTATATTTTAAGCCCTCTCATCAGACTTGGTGGACTTTTCATATTCCGATGAAATTATAATTAGCAAAATTTCACGCGACCACCGAATATTACCTCTGAACTTCATACGTGCCCGTTTTTTTTTTAAGTTTTCCTATAAGGTTGATTTTGTTTATATCTCAATCTCTTAAAAGATATTTAAATATGTAATAATACTTTATCGAATTTATTATTCCTGTTCAAGAATTACATGAAAAATACATTTACGTTACGTTATTTCTAAAATAGGTACGTGTATATTTATGCCACAGGCATCGTCCCGTGCAATGTATCCTCTTAAGTATCAGTTTTTAGTGTTTTTGCTACCTTTGCGGAAAGCCAAGAAAGCCTCTTTGGTTGTTCTTCCCATGTTAGGAGTCACTTAAGCTCTCTAGTAATGGAGATATATTATCACACGGGTCTGGTATGCAATCAATCCTTATTTTACGGTTGGGGCCTCGAGCTTGTATTTTTCCCTCCTTTTCGGCTACGGTGATGTTAGGATGGTCCCAATTTTGTAAGCCTCGATCTCATTTAGCGAAGGACTTTGCCACTGTAAAACAAAAAGTAGAAACTTTAGAGTAATATTATCTTTTTTTCGGAAAATACATGTTTCTTTTTAAACCAACGCGAGTGGATATTTTAAATAATTTGTGCCATAAGAATAATCTTGCTTAGTAGTGTCAAGTTTTGTGCAAACGATGAGGAAACAGACCACTGATAATTAATTCGAACTAACAACTCTCTCAGCTTCCATTAGATTTTTAATGATTAGTGATCTCGGTCAACAAATTAAAACATCCATCTCATTCAGGGTCATCTTTATTTTTCATCTCATCTCTTACGCAGTTCGCGTTTAAATTCGTTGTATGGTGGTTAACGAGGACAAAATTTAGTTTGGAAAAGTTTTCGATTTTGTATCAGTTACAAAAAATAGATAATTGGGTAAAACGTTAATTTTTAACGTTTTACGTAAAGCGTTAAACGTTAAACGTAAAGCTTTAATTTTTAAGCCATGCATTAACCCGACCCTTACTTACGATAACTGTAATAAGAGGACATTTACTGGATGATTTCGTGTCAGTCGTGAATTTTGTGTTCCGAACCACCTCTAAACGATATTTTCTGGTCTTTATTTTCTATATTTTGTGTTTTTCATTTGATAATTGGATTTAAGGTTTGCTATTCTGCAGGTTAATTTTCCGAGAGGAATATTGGACTCTTCATTGTATGAAAAGAGAATTACTTGATTGAAAGCTAAACAGATGTTATTGGCTCAGTCATTCTATGTGAAATTTTATTTTAATGAAGAATATCTCTCCCTTCGGGTGAAATATAAAAGTGTACCTATATATGTATTTTCACGCTTCCAGATTCCTTTACATTTTACTATAAATTCGAATCAGTGTCGTCCGTCACTAAACTGTTTAAGTAAGATATTCTATTCTTAAAATCATGACAGTGGAGACCATGGAACTCCATTCGTGTACGTGTTCATTAGTTCTGGTTACCCATAGTCAACAATTCAAGATTTTCACGGAGGTATATGGAAATTACAGGATAAGGAGACATAGCGTGTGCAAAGATTTTCAAAATGCAGGAATAATCTACTCAAATATAAATTATTATGAACATCACTTTTTTCTTTCATTATTTGTTTTATTTTCTTAATGTGGAACTACATTTTATTATAAAAATTCATCTTTGGAAGTGGTGAATTATGAGGTTTCAGAAACTATTATTATCAAAACCTATCGTGCAATGCATTCAAGACAATGTTGCTACTTCTCGTGACAACATCCTCGTATTTTACCAGTAAATTAAACATTAAACAGTGCATATAGCTCTATATTAAAGACATAATTTTAAGTGGCAGTGTTGGCTACTATAATCGTGTAAAAGAGCGATAAATAGTCCAAATTATCGCATTCATTTCAAAGATACATAAAAACAATCGTTACTATTTGATTCAGGAAATCAGTAAAGATTGGGTTGATCTCACAGGCAGAATTATTTAACGAGTTGAAATGTAAGATGAACGGGGGTAATGTGGATGGCAACCTCAACGATCTATCACAATCTCGGCCAAGTATTTACCAGAGGAACGTGCTTTTTGTCGGGTCTTGGCATACATAAATGAATTGAAGTTTCTTAAAGGATCCAACTAAATGGATTACAGCGTTCTATAAGGAGCTCATCCCCTTTATTTCCCTCCTAATCTTCCTCTTCTCCCGCTGGAACGACGATCCGGCCCTTCTCCTGGCCCGGGGCCAAAGTAGACGTCTGGACGCTCCTTCCTCATGGGATTCCCCCTTCGATTGTCTCCCTAAACATCACCCCAAGAACTCCCCCCCCCCTTCTCCCCCCAAAACCACCTCCCACCACCTCCCACCACCCAAAACACCCTTCTTATGTATGAAGAAGAAGATGCGACGTTGCCGCGTCGCTTCATGCCCCGGGCACGGTGACTCATCGCCGTCAAAACTTTCCTTTTCGCCTTCCCGTACGTGAGGGGTATACACGCACTTGTGCGAACGCATACAATACATACATCACTCCAATTCGTTCCCTTTCCCCCTCTAAGCCACACTATCTCTCCATTTCTAATGCATCTGCCCGCAACCGTTCACTCTCCTTGCCGAGCAATTTGTCTTCGGGGCGCTCCTCAGGGGCGGTTCGCTGCCACCCATCCCTCAAGGGCTCTTTCTCGACAAGGGGTGGCGAGTGGTTCGAGCGTACAAAGCGGTTACTGTTCGAGCAATAGTTTGGTTTGTCCTACACGCCCAATTACGACCAATCGAGAAAGATAACAGAGGCGCGTGCTCCCGCGGAGCAATCGCTTCCATTCGCGTCTGGAGTTATCGAGGGATGAATGCCGGATTTATTCTGGTTTAATTTGCGTTTCCCGCCCCCGGCGGAGCCAGAGACGCTTTAACGTCGTTTCGAGATGGTTTTGGAGTGTTACCGCCGCCGAGGCGCAACCTATTACGGTAAACGTCGCCGAATAGCGGGGCGATGAGGGTAAGGAATTATCTTCTCCCAAAACGTGGATAAACTTGCTTGTTCCTCGCGAAAACTTGGAGAGATAAGTTTGAGAACACGATTATTTTAATGGATTTAACTGCATAATGTATGATGATGTGACGGAGTTTACCGCGGCTCCGAAATGAATGCTTTCATTTTGTGCAACGGCTTTTTGCTAACTTGACTATGAAATGCCTCGAGGAAAATACCTCAGATGGTGTTTATAGTCCTTCCTTCCTCCAGAGCCGTGGCTGGAGTTATTTTGCGGGAGGTCTCTCAAACTAATTATGAACCTCTTAAAAGGAATTGAAGAGTCCCGTTAAGTATATATGTACCTATAATACACATTTTTTATGCAGAGTAAGTGCCTTATTCATTGACCCATTTGTAATTTTAGAGTTTTTCAGTCAATATTTTAATTTATTCTAACATTCCTGTTTCTGATTGTACATCTCCAAAATTTGATATTTCCTCTGGAAAAACTTAGTGTATCATTTTTATTTAGTTGCACATAATTTTCTCTTACAATTCCTGCGAGCGAAAAAAAACCTGGGAATATCATGGGAATCAGATAACATATTTTTCCGAGTTGTGTGTCTCATTTTTGTCATCTGGTTTACCATGATGGCTGAGTGCACAGCACGTTGGCGTAATTCGTCACACTATTACTTTTCATCATCTCCATTTTTTTACGTGTGGTGGAGTATTATAAAGTAAGGGCCTATTTAACTCTCTCTTCACAATAAAAAATGGAAAAACCTGAAAGGGCTGATCGATCATACTTTTAATCATGTGGGGAAAGTTATATTGAAGGAGGTCGAATTTTATCGTGGTAAAAAAGTGATAGACGTTGAAATCGATCGGTGAAGTAAAAAAAAACTTAACAATAAGTGGACTTGCACAAAGCGATAACTTTTCATCATGTTTAATGCGGGAAAAGCTCTTTCGAAATCAGATCTACTGTTAGAGCATACTACCGCCGCAAAAAAATGGGTTGCGGTTTTGTTAACTCAATTTCTAATGTTGATATTAAATTTTTAAGTTTTAAAACTCTTCCCCTTTTTGATTGGAACGACTCGTAAAATTCTCTGACTCTTAATTCTGAGGTGGAAAGAGGATAAAACTTGCGATAGACTTGCGGAATAGCGTTGAATCAGCGCCTCCTAGAACGCGGGGAAATGCGATGTGCTGAAGGCCAAAGCCAAGGTTAACATAAAAGCAGGAAACGCCAGTCGTCGCGACGCCCGCTCTCTGACCCGGACAGACGGATGGAGCCAACCATCTCCGCAGACGAGCTGCACCCGCCGTAGAATGTAGATTATTCAGCCTCCGGCGCGCGGCAGTATTGCCTCGGTGCGCCGCCCCGCCGAGTGAGTGCTCGCATTGCCCCGCTCTCGGTCGGTCGTGCGTGGTTGAGGCATTGCCAGAGTGAAGGGGGGGCGAAGGAAATCCGCCGCCGATCGATCCGCTCTTGACTGGAACGCGGAACGGGACACGCGAATGTGTTTTGGAGAGAGGGGGAGAGAGGCGAAACAGACGTTATGGACGACAGAATGGGTTCGACTCCGGGAAACAAACCTCTCCATCGACTGCATTACGGGTGGGTCGTTAAAGACGCCGTTGCTATTCGCAGGCAACAGAGAATCCTGTAAACACGAACCCCATACTTCTCTCTCTCTCCCAGACTGTTGCCGGCCTCGGTGGCGAAGAGGTGAAGCCACTTAATCCTCAGGTCACTGATTGGAGTGCCTCCTGGGGGAATGTTAGTACTATGTAAAAGAAACGAGTTAAGTTTATTTTACGTATTCCCCTTTTTTCTTACCTCAAAAGGCAGTAGAATTGGAGTAGTAGTAGTATTTTTTAACGTGCTTCGACGGCTAAGGTCTTTTCGCACATACTGTCTGCCACTTCAAGAGAGCGGCAACAGAACTCGGACGAATCGGAAGATCACTCCTCCAAATTTGAGCCGAGCCCAACGATGTTTAACTTCGCGTGCCTGATCGGGATATGATGTTTCCATCGTGGCGGGCCGATGCCCAGTAGAATTGGATATGGGGTGCCTCGACAGATATGACCATTCGCACCTCTAATCATTAAAGATTTGATAACAAAGTTTAGGATGAGATCTTTAGAACTACGACCGTATGATATTAAAATGTTACGAGACAAAGATCAAATGACACACATTAAAGGAGCGGGATGGGGCCAGTTTCCTAAAAAATATCTATAAACTCTTGTCGGTGATCCAAAACGCTTTTTCAAACATTTATTGAAACAAATATGTGTGTAGGTTTATGTAAAGCCTCATTCCAAACTTCCATCCAAGGTGACTCTTTGCGTTTGAATGCGTGCGCTTCCATATATGATAAAGGTATCATTTTCAGTTTCTCTCAGATTTTCCCGTAAATGGTTTCACATTTTAGTATTTCCATTTTCGAGTACGAGGTGACCTCATCGTCTGAACAATTGTGCTTATGGTTGTGTATCCCTTGATAATATATGTGTCTCTTTCACCTGCCCCGCACTCTAGACATTCAATTAAAATGTGGCGGATTGTCATAGCAGAGTAGCAGACATCGCAGGCAGGTAGAACTTCTTTTCAAGGAAAGAAATTTGAATGTGTGAGTGCACAAGTTATTCACCTCATTCTTTTTTTCCTGCCACAGCCATAACCCTTCCTTCCTACTTCCTGAAACCTTCCCTTCTATGCTTCCCTTCCATTCCAACCATTCATCTTATTGTTTCATTTCTCGCGATTCACGCATCACATCCTTCCCAGCCCTCCCAGTCCACAGGCCCCTGCCGAAGGAGAGAACGGTTTCAATCCCGCCTTTCGTTTGTGGTCATATTTCACCCCATCGCCCGTTACTTTGATGTTTATTTATCGCCTCTGTGCCCATATTGAATCATCTCCACCTTCGTCGATTATTTTCCCCAGTTTGATTCATGCTCTTCCGCCCCGCCCCTTTTTTTCAAAACTGCTCTTGTAAACGCATATTCCGTCGAATCTTTTCCTCTTAAATTATTGAAACACAAGTTTTGTCTGCGAAAGGTCTTAGGGATAGTCGTCTGCTTAATTGCTATTCTGCAGTCTTTATTTAATTAATTTCACCATAAACCTTAATTTTTCTTCTATCGTTTTGTTTTTATATAAATTTTGACTTTGTAAAAGCCTGAATCTAATTGTTTTTTTTCTGCTTAAATAGTGGTTGAACTAATGTAATTATGGTTAATCACTTTAGTTATTCGTTTTCGGAGCATTCATAAGACTGATTGCATCAGTCTATTTGAAAAATGCACCATGTGACGAGGAAATTAATTTAACGTCATAGTTAGCTTCTTTTCTATCATCTCGGATTCTTATTAAGTACACTATTCTGTCAAGATAAACAGCTTTCGAGGATGTGATATCCTCTGCGTTGGTATATTAATCAAAACGTTTTTGAAACTGCTCAATACCTGTGGATAATTATTCCTAGATTCATTTTGTTTTTTTTTCCGTAAAGTTTTCTACTAGATTCATGTTTCTCGATAGTGATTAAGCTTGGCTTGAAGGGAGAAAGATGCTACGAAGCATTGAGTCATGCACGAATCAGGGGAGAGGTAATAAAATTACATCGTATCAGGATTCATTATAAACGAAGGACTTACGTGGTTCTTCTCTAAAAGTTAATTTATATACACCTATAACATTTTGGTGATGATGTAGAATAGTAGATAAACGATCAAAATATAAAATCATATTTTAAGCGGGAAAAGTAAAAGAGGTGCTACAGAGTACAGGGTTGAAAACGGCAAATGAAACTCGGTCGCAGTCGCACTAATGAATGCCAAGGCTTCCCTTGCGTGCACTTCATTGCTGCGAGTGCGCATTAAGAATGCATCGGCTGACCAGTCTGCTAGCGCTGTAGTACAAACTTCCCCTTCTGCAGAAGCCATTCCCGTCCAGGCACAGACAAGCGCTCATAAGATTGGGCAATATCCCAGTTCCAAGTCCAGTTTAACAAGCTAGGCATTGTGCAGCGCTCAAACACACGCGGCCATTTGTGTTGCGTGGCTTAACACACTTAGAACTATCTCACATTTATAATCTGAAACGATCACTTGGTACGTATCGGAGAGATAGTATAAGATGTAGGAATTTCATCTTCCGGTTTATCTTCTTGCGGTAATTTGCGGGCTTTCGCTACTTCACCGGCAGATAATGGATGTTTATTTATGTGCTTCTACAATGTATCAGTGGCTTTGGAAACACAACTGCGGGATATTGCGTAGCCACAAATATTACAAATGGCCATAGATCATAGAGTCCGCTAATATGTATTTTTACTGAATTTACCAAACTATCATTTCTCTCACCTTTTTTGAGGAAATCGGGACTAGCCACGGTAGTAACCTTTACGGAGTCACCCGCAAGTGCACATAAGTGCGATATTCCACAGGAGAAAAATCATTCGCCTTGACCAATCTCTCACCTTTGGCCAATCGAGGCGGAAAGAGAGGACATTGTTTTTGGTTTCCAGGGAAGACCCATCAGATTTGTAAAAGAATTATGCGAAAATGAAGAATTGCAACGGGATGAAAGGAAAAACTTGTGTGGGCGTCTTTCCAAACCCAGGGAAAGTAATTGAGTTATAATTTTTAGAAGGAGGAAGGCACCCAATTATGTTTCTGTTTCCGGAAAGAGGGCTACGGCCTACCACGATGGAAACTCCGGTTCCCGATCAGTCACTGGAGTCAAGCATCGTAGGGCTCGGCTTGAATTTGGAGGGGTGATCCTCCGATTCTTCCGAGTGCTGTTGCTCCTCTCTTCAAGTGACAGGACGTGCAAAATGACCTTTGCCATCGAAGCACCATAAAAATACTACTACTTCTACCGTTCCCGAAAAGATTATTACGCTCATTAGCTAATTAGAGTGAGTTTGTCTTCTACGTAAAATGCTACATGATATAAGGGGTATAAAAGGAATTATTTTGATTTTAATGTAATTTTTTTCCTCGTACAACTTGAGACTATGCTTTTCTGGTATTCTAGTTACTCATGCGTTGGTGGAAACGTCTGAGATAAAACTTAGAGTTTAACCTTTATAGTACTAGCACACATTTAAATGTGCTCTGGAGTTAGTAAATACCGGCCGTACGTACAGAAAAATGTTCGATGTGTATGGTATTTAAATCCATAGTGTCTCTACTAAGTGCTCAAATTAAATCCGGCCAGCAGCGGGAACTTTAATCCGTATGATAAAGGTCAAGCGTTTAGTTTACGACTATAATTGCAAAATAATTAGCAACTGTGCAGAAACTGCAAGTAATACCATTGTTTTTCGAGTGGGTAACAAATGCCGTCTATTTGCGTGTTTTAACGAGTGACTTTGGAAGCCGTCTTTGAAATAATGAGCGTTCCGTGAAGGCAAGCATAATATGAAAATGAAGAAACTAAACAAAAATAGCCCATGCCAAACGCTCTGATCCTGCCCATAAAACACATCCGACGACGATGAGGAATGAAACCCATCCTTTTTCTTCTTCCGGGTTGGGCACTCGTTATGGCAACTGCGACCCTCACCTTTCCGCGTACGAGCAACTTAAGCGATTTAGAGGGGCAGGCCATTAAAACGTGCGTTTCCCGCTTCGCAATCGTATTCCGGGGCTGTCGGGAGAGAGGCCTTTTGCACAGAGTTCTCCGCTTCCTAATTTCCCACGCTTCCTATTTATTCATCGCTGGAAATCCCTTGACCTTTCCTTATCGACCTTTTGGCAAAGACTGCTGTTGTGCGTCCCGCGGCCGACGAGGTCGTTGACTCCCACGTTGCTTTCGAGCCTGGAGCACTTGTTTTCGATTAATCTTCTTATTTTTCCACCCAGAGGGACTTAAGTTCTGTGGTCCGCGCAATTACGCTGCGGATTCGCTTTCCTGTGGTGTCCGTCGGGTAGGACACGTGTTGATGCAAGTAGCGAAGGGGGGAGGGGCGAATACATGGAACCCAAAAAGTGCACTTTTGAGCAAAGCCTCACGAAAGGGGTTACTCGCGGTCCGCTTCCTTTTCGTTCGTCTTCCTTTTTTGGGTCGTACAGCACGGTCGTACAGCGGAAACACGTTTTTATTCTTTTATCATTGATGCCTCAAGATCATTCTTTTTTCATTCATTTGTGAAACTCCAGTGATATCTCCTCATTAGTAGGGTTTAACCCCCTCTTGTCAACGTGAGCCCTGAAAGTTTCTTTTCCAAGATCATTTGGTGCAATTCTATCTTTCATTCTGTTACAAAATAAATCGCGCGGTCTTAAGGAGGTTCCGCCGCGACTGTGTGAGTCAAAACAAATACTAAATTCCACATTTTTGATATTTTGTCCAAGAAAACCTGCTTTCGCTGATTAAATTCATTACCTATAGAAACCCAAAAGTAAGGTACAACACACAGATTATTCCACGAATGCATTTTAAATGAGCACTTTTTTCCAGCCATAGGAGCCAACTGCAGCGCCATTTCCTGCGAATTACCGCATTTTGACTTCAATTAAGTCATTAATTCTTCAATAACTAAAAAAATAAGGTGGTAATGGCTACATTTTATTTTTACTCAATTTCTCTGGATTATTTCCTTCGTATAAATAGTTTTCCGCAAAAATGGCATTTATATTTTATGGAAAAATACTATTTTCTCCGTGGTTCTCTCATTCCCCCATTGAACACCATGTGATTTCTAGTTTAATTATAGAATAAAATAGCGTGGAAAGGTGTTATTTTGTTGTTCATATCAGATAGAGGACAAATTTTCTTGCAAGTAGACAGATTGTGAATAAAATGACATTTAAGTCATTTTACGGTGGAACCACCTTAATTAGTGAGATATCCTTTGCCTTTTGCAAAATGTTGTTTTGTGACGCAACTTCCATCATCGAAATGTGTCATAGTATCATGCTGCTTCTGATTCTGAACGTCTAAAAATGGTCCACTTTCTACCAGATAAATTTCATTTAAACTTCTTCATGAATCATTTAGTATGCAACCTTGAAATGATAAATGAGATTTTTCAGATACGATCCTCGTCCCGTAATTGTAATTTATATAAGGTACTTCAAGTAAAGATAAAAGTCAAGTGCTCGATTGCCAATTCTGGAGCGATTTATCTGTAGAAACGGAAACTTAGAGACTGTACTTCTTTATAAATATAAAATTTCGAGACTAAAATGTTTTCCAACATGTTCAGTAACGATATGCGTAATGGTCATTTCTATTAGATAAGAGATGCAGAAGATTCGCCGCCATTTCCTTTTTCCTCCAAAATAATGTTACCTCTGATGCCTGCGTCGCAGTGCCTGGTATTGATGTGATATTTTGTGGATTTTAATACTTTCGGTGTATTAAAATTGGTTGTTTGGTTGAATGTGGAGGCACCCACAGACAATTGATTTCATTTGCACCGTCAAGGATGTAGGTGAGTTGGGAAGGGAAATTGTAGGTAATGTGGATGTATAATCGAGGAAGTGTCAAGAGACACGGTGTCAGCATATCTATGGGTCCACGGATGAAAGTCTTATCCGACAGACGGAGTTATGAAGTGCGCTCCTGATGGCATCCATGTGAGAATTGGGACTCCACTGAAAAATCTCCGCTGCACTCGGAAATGAAACCCGAGTGGTCGGAATTGGAAGACACCGCACCTACTCGATCCCAGATGCTCTGTTTAATCTTACGACCTCATGAATGTTTCACTGCGAAAGCTGATTAGTCACTAACGGAGTCCTAATGCTACGTCGCGGCTCATTTAAACTTTACTCGTGCTTTAGTGAAAAGGCATTTCGTGAACGCTTAATTTACTATTCGGCAAACTGACTGCACTTCCGCACTCAATACCGGTAACAGCATCATGGAATCTTTTGGCGCAAAGAGCATTTGTACGATGCGAACGAACATCCTCGTACACCTCTTGTTTTATTTATTTGGTGAGGAATAATTATTGGTGTGGTTGTCAATTCTTCCTCTCCGCGGTATTTTTATGCCATCGCTCTATTTTTATGCCATCTAACTGGCGTCAAATGTGTTATCATCTTCTTCACTGACTGTGTGACGCTGATGATAACCATAATTTTCTTATCTCGATCCTTTGATCATCAATTGATTTCTATGATGCGTTGAAAAGTCATTGAACCACGTCAATTTTTGAGAAGATGATTCATTACGAACTGCTTGGTGATACGTAATAACGTAACGTAACTTGGTGATAACGTAAGTATTTAATCACTGTGTAAATTCTCCTTGGATTCTCATGCATAGGGACTATAAACACAAGAAGTGTGTGTGAAAAAGGTGGAGGCTTGAATGATGAGAAATTATGTAGACCTGGCGAGAAAAAACGGGAATGCCCGAGTTGTAGTAGATAGTTGATTGAGGTAGATGAGGAGTGGAGAGCATTAAAAATTAATGTGAGCTCCTAGTAATGTGGAGGTGTATGTTGATTTGTGATAATAATCGAATGCTGTGAAGACGGATCATAGGAAGAGGCTCACGAGAAATAATGCCTTGTTATTTGCATTTATTTTCATGTCTTTACCCTAAAAACATAAATTGGAACGTTGACGGTAACAGCATTAGAATAAACCACAAACCAAATAGTAAATTCGGAGAGTCTGAGAGATCAATGAATCAACTCCGCCGAAACTTTCATATAAGCTTACAAAATGTGGCGTCGGGTAACTGTTGCATGCTGCTTAAAATATTTTAGTGGCCTTTTTATAAGATGCCAAGCATTTCATCATTTACATAAATTTAAAAAAATATCTGTTGCTAAGAGAAAAAAAGTTTTGTTTTCTATTTTAGTGGATATATTTGACGAAGTCACAGTCAACAAGAGACTTTGAGACATGTTATTCGAGGCCTCATATATTTTGATTTAGCAGTACTAGGTAAGGATTATAAAAAAGCAACCAACTTAATTATTATTAACGTTCTAATTTTTTTGACGACGGTGTTTCTATTCTGGGTAAATTGGCTTTGTGATATAGATGTCTAAAGAACATACCATGTACAATACCCAACAGTGCGTTCTAAAAGCCACTCTTTTGTTCAGACGTAGATAACTCTCTGAAAATAGCACGAGGACGAGAGATATCTAATAGTTCCACGAAGTAGCTGTAAAGAAGGCGGGAAGCCGTTCAAAGATAGAGCTTTAAGGTAGCGTAATTGGTGTGGGGGGGAGAAGGAGGCTGGACATTTATTAGTTAGGAGAACGACGGCGGAAGACTGTCTCTTTTTTGCTTTTTGATTAGGTTTTTCAAGTTCCCACCGTGGACCTATCTCGCCCAGCGTTTCTCGTTGGGTGTGTATCTCCTCTCTTCCACTACTTTTATTTCGCGCCGTTCGTAAGGAGCTCAATCGCTCCAAAGCCATTCTGGGAAGGAAGGGGTGTGGTTACTCACGTGCGCTCCAAGATTCCCGGGAAGCTCTATCTTTCTTTTCGGTGGAAAATAGGAGAGGACCTTATTCCTTATCTGTTTCGCGCTTCTTTCTTGTTCCTCGTCTGACGGGGTTAGGGAGACTTTTCGGCCGAGAGAAGCTGCAGGAAAATTGCGACGTGAGGGAGGAGGAGGTCGTATGAATGGAGGAATGGAAGAATAAGTAGAGTTGAGGAGGGAAGGATCTACTGGACATGAAGCAGAGTTAAAGGGGATTAGATGACGTGTTCTGGAAGATGAAGATGTAAGGTCTAAGCCGTAACTGGTACGAAATACTTGGCAGAATGTCGACGCAATTCCTTGTGTTCTCAGCAGAAAACTTTTTTCTCTTAAGCAATTACTTGAGGTTGCCCAGACATGGTCCGATCCCGTTCTTCATCACAAAATGAAAAAAATGTTTCATGTTGCCATTACTTAGATTAAAGACAAGTAAACCCGCATTGTAATAGATAGTATCTGTAAAAGACTTGTGAGGATAGAGTCTGGAGTCTGCTACGAGTATTTAAGGATCAGTTAACACAATCACTTTACTTTTTCCTGAATATTTTTATTGTAAACCGCACTAAATTAGGATTCACCAATTCCTTGCAGTTTGTTTTTCTACTCACTTTCGGTTATCGTAGTTTCAGAAAGTTTCCTGAAAAATGTTTCTTATTTTAATATGAAGAAGTTTCTTCGTGTCAATTTTCAGTCATTTTTTTCTTTGTTGAAGTATGGCGAAAGAATGGGCTTTATTATATCATAATGAAACGAATCTTGAGTATGATGGTTTGAGGCTCGAAAAGTCTGAAGGAAAAACATACGTGCCGCATTCCAGGAGCGTTGAGTTACCCTAACTGAGTTGCCCTAACAGTGAAAAGAAATAGTTATGCATGGACCAAAAAACTTAGTTTCCGCTTTAATATTTTTTGTCTTTCACTATTCTGCGATCACAAAAAAATGGTCTCTAAATTAGACTGCCGTCTAAAATCATAAAATACATTTAACTTATTTCCGCTTGTGTAGTATATCGTTTGCAAAAGCAATTACTCGATATCAGCTAGTTCGTCACAGCGATCGTGAAGAGTGAAGAGGGGACTATGCTCCTACCTAACATATGATTGGCGCTTCGGTGCCTACGGCTAATTATTAACCCACACACAATGCAGTTAACTTGAGGTCGAGGGCAGCGTAATTCTGCGTGGCTCACCTCCGTGAAACCCTCGTGGGCGGTAGTAAGCCGTCCCCGCACGTTCATCCTGGATGTGTGGAGAACCCGCGTTACAAGGATGTGAGACGGGGAAGCATAGTCCCGTGAATGGGGAGGCGCAAGACGAGGAGGAAGTGGAAGGAGGTGGTGTAGGTTTGCTGAGGAGAAGGGGGGCGGTGTTCTTAAGGTAATTTGAGCGATTATATCAGTTCACCAAGAATTTGATGAATTTGTTCTCATTTTAAGGAAATAAACTCATCTTTCCAATGATATAAAAATATTAACCCCTTTTCCGAGCAACTTTTTCGAGCAAATTGCCTAATAAATATTGGACAAATTAGGAACTTCTAAACACTAGATTTCGTCAAAAATCCGGCAGTGTTTAGTTTGTATGTTTTCTAAACTATTTATTTATATAAATTAATCCAATACTTACCGCAGTAATTTTTAAAGAATCTAAAAAAACATATTTTGAAGGCGATTTCACCGTACGTCGTTAGAAAAATGAGTCAATTCGGAGAATTAAGTGGTTATATTTATTTAATTACTGAGAATTTTGGTCATATTTAACCACATTTTTGCATCATTAATATTACAGTATTTACTTCATACTTCTTACGGACACTGAAATTAAAAAATAAAATTCGAATATGGTCTCCATTATGACTAGGGAACAATCTCGCTCAAACTACCTTCAAAAGTTAGCCTGCCTTCCCCCTCCCTCCCTCCCCCTCTTCCCCCCGCTCTCCATATCCTGAGGTCAGAGTGCTGACCAGCGCCTTGCGGTGAGGGACGAGGTCGAGGATGAGGTTGTGCCCGCCTTTGGCGGTGGGGAGGCTAGGAGGGGATGGGGTTGAAAGGGTGAGGTTGGTAGGGGGGGGTGGGATACTTGTGGGGGATGGGAAGAGTCCGCAGCGCCGCGGGGAGAGCATCCGGACGGCGGACGCACTATCGATCCGCGCGCCCTCACACCATCCATTCTTCGTGCTCTCTCTCTCTCCTCGTCTTGAGACGACCCCTCTCCGCAAAACCTCCCACCCACCTCCAGCAGCGCTATCCCGTGTCGTATCTGTCCCTTTGTCTGATGCCACCGCCGCCGTTCCACTGTCATTTCCTCCACCTCTCAGCCTCATCTCCCTTTACTAATGTAATGTCACCACCATCGGATATCATCCTCCGTTTCTTAAAAAAATTCCACTCACGTCTCCACACCCTACTTTTGGGAATATGACCCAGTTACCGAATATATTTGAATATACATATACATAATTTAGGAAGAGCATTTAAGGAAGTTAAATCGATGAGGTGTAAGGGAAACGTGTTGCGTCCTCCTTCAATTGCCGTGAGTGAGTTGAAATTATGGCCTTCCGGTCTGAACATCCGCAGTCCGCAACATAACACCGTATCTTATTTTTAGTCATTGCTTTGTAAAGAAAACCCTCTGCTCAAAGTTTTATATGCATTGTTATATTTAGGATAACTTGAGGAGAAAGATCAGGTTGCTTAGAACGTGTAGCATTTTGTATTTATCAAATTTGTGCTATGGAAAAATCTCCGGCACTGCAAATTAAGCTTCATAGCATTTTGAAATTGAGCCCTGGCCTTGATATGTACCACCTGCAGGGCTGCTTTGGAATTTCCATATCTCAATAGCATCAATCTCAATAGCATCATTTCTTCATTTCCTGCAGATTGGTTCTATTCCACATAAGACTTAATGATCCTTATAACGAAGTTACGTTTCTAGTTATCCTTCATAGTTCCAAATCACCAACTGTAGTCATGGTTTGTTGGCAATTTCTCAGAAACCATATGTTCCCTAGAATAATAATTTAATAGTGTAAGCTGATAGCAAATCCGGTTGTTTGAACGCTAAGCAATTCGCTCTCTAATGTACTCTGATGTGGCATAAAAGTATTGAGAGCTTGATTTTCCTCCAGTGAGTATTTTGGGTCTGAATTGAGGCTTAGAGAGTCAAAGAAATTAAATCTGCACAATTTTAGGTCAAATCACCTATTAAAAATTAACCTTGGTCATTTTAGTGTCTTTGTAATAGTTTTATAAATCTTCAAATTTATTTTACTCATCGACTTTCCTCATCCAGCATTTTCATTGGTGCTTCGTTTTTGCTTAATACTATATTACCCTTAATAACTTATTGCATTTTCTGCCTTTCTTTTGGGTGTTTAGATCTGTCCTTCCTTCCTTCCTAGATCCTACTTTCATCCTTAGGTAAGCTGTTAGGTATTTAAGTTTACGCTCAGGCTTATCAAATTTTGCAGTGTTTTTAAGTAAGGTATTAGTGCCCCTTGTTTCTGCTAAGTTTATTCTTTATTTTTAAACAAAACGTAATTCTTGGTACTTCCTCAATATTTGTTTCATTACTATCTATAGCTCAAACGTTTATGGGTAGAGGGAGGTTTTAAGAGTGATATCAAACTTCCTTCCAAATATACCAAGATGCATATTGTATGTACCGCATCCCTTTTGGCCCTTTCAAGTTGGAATTTAATTAAAAAAATTTGAAAATATTTCCACATAATTTCGATAAAATAGTTTTGCTACTCATAAAGTTTAAACAATACCAAAAATAATGTTCTTATCAGGCTTTATTTCACCATTTTACTTTTTTTATAGAAGTGCTCACCGGAGCTTTTTTCGGTTACATTGAATCATAAGGGAGTACTTAACTTCGCATTCTTTTTTTCTATCGATGCTCTTTTAGAAATAGGTTGGACCATTAGGAAGAAGCCTTTCAAATAGAGCTTGGCCTTTGTCATGTTTTAAGCCCTCACATAACCACAGTAAGATTCCCACAATATCCCTATGACAGTGCCACAAGCAGGACAGCTGCCGTCAATTTATGGTTTCCTATCGGAGACTCCTTCGGACCCTCCCGGGAGTCGCCAAGGCAACCACCGGTGACTCCTTCTCCATTACGTTCGGCGCGGGCATCTCGCTGTGTCGCGACTAACAAACCAGCAATCTGCTGCTGGTGCTTCTCCATCCCTGCCTCGCCTGCGCCTGCCTCACACCAACCCCCCAGGTAGCGATGCATCTCTACTCTGTGTGACGCCGCGTGATTACCGATAGCGGTTTAATGGGATCTCCCGGCCCACCTACTGCTGCTTCCCCGTCCTCTTGCGATCATTCCGACGCTCTGCTCCCGCGCCGCGCCTTCATCCCCTCCGCACTTGCCCATCACACGCCGGCACGCCGCTCGGCAATTCGAGCTCCCTCTGAGGTCGCGGTCCGCGCTCGATGTTGCGTGCGTTAGAATTAGTCCTTCTCCTCGGACACGCGAGATCTCTGGGAACGTGTGTTTCACCCGGGCAGTGTGGTTTGAGGGCATTACGGTTTCGAATGCGATAACGTGGGCGGGAATAATAAAGAGTGCGGGATGTGTGTTCGGATTATTTTGCGTTGAATCGTGTTATACGTTTTCTCACCATTTAGTCATTTCTTTGAATAAAACTTTGATCAATTTGGTCGCATTATAAAATGGACCGATTTGATTAACTTTGAATGATTTATTTTAATGATTTTCACTGAAACTCATTCCTCCTCTGGTTTTCATTCAACCATAGTGAAATCTTTTCAGTTTTTAAAAACCATCCAAAGACATGCGAGCACTATTGTTCTCTAAACCTTCAAAGATCACCCTTACAAAGCTCAAATGGCCAGCTAGATGGTATCAGTTACTGTCATGCAAGAAGTTAAATTGAGTAAATTTTCTGATACTATGCATTTTTGTCTAAAATTTCGAATTTTCTCTAGGTCTGATTACATGAATTAAGTAAACCTACCACTTCACGTGATATTTGTGCTCTGCCGGTTGGTTCCGCAAATTATTTGAAATATTTCCCAGTGGTTTTCCGTTCTTAATCTTTGCGATTCCTTATTATGGTACTAAGTGACATCTTTTAGATCACATGGGATAGTTTCCATGACGAGAGCCATGAAGACATGCAAATGCTTAAAAGATACACCCTTCGTCTTTTTTTAAAGTATTCTTTAATGACATAAAATCACTAAGTCCAAAAATATATGGTGAAAAATGAATTAGGAGCTTTAACCTATACCCTCGAGGTTGTATGCAGATAAGCTATAGCCAATATAGATAAATTGGTGATGATTCAAGGGATATATGTGGTAAGATTCGGTGAAAGGACGCCGGTTGTTGGATTAAATAGAAGCACTTGATGCTGGGGCTTAGCTACAGTTTGTGCTACCTGGGGTAGTTATAATCTCTCCATGCTTCGTACCAAAAAAAAGAGCAGTGCTACTTTTAGATCAAATTTGGGAACATAGGCAACATTTATTTATGAAATTCATCAATATTTTTATTTTTATCTCTCGGAATAGATGATTATTGTACTCCTCTTATAAAGAAATAATTTAAGTTTCTTAAAGTGCCAAAAATGCTGCCCCAAGAAGTTAAGTCGGAGGCGGACCGCTCCCTTCACCTACTGATTACGCCACTGAATTTTAATGCTAATAATGCGTGAAGTTATAGTAATAAGAATACTGAGACTCAGCGATGGGATTAGAAGAGAATCAAAATCACTTGGCATTAGACAGACTTGCTTCTTTCCAACAGGGTAAGAACATTGGTAATGCCTTTCTCTTCACCAGGCCAGGGCACACATTAAAAATATATGTTGAACCCTGAACGGGAAGCTTGATCCTCCAACTCACGCATGTTCGTGGAATCCGTTCTGTTGCGTCTAATAGTCTTCGTTAACTGACATTTCAGTCAGACAAGTCTCGGGCAACACCAGGACCGGCGGGTATATCCCTCCCCCGACATCCCACTGGGTTCCAAATTCAATCCAGCTCCTGACACTATTATCAGCGCTTAAGTTTCGGTCACAAAATTATTTTTACGGGGGATGGAGACGCACTTGTCCAGTGGTGTATTTTCGAGGATTCCCTCTCTTAAACACTCACGACACGTCACCAAATCCACTTCCCACGCACACTTTATGAAGGGAGAGAACCTGTCCTCGCATCCAAATTTTACCCGGGCCCGTCTAATGGGCGAGCGTCCAAAAACCTCCACTGGCCCCCTTAAACACCCTTCCCCCCTTTTGGTCATGCCTCTCTCCAGAGTCCTCCAAACCACCGCCCACCCCGTCATCTGGGAACCCCCCCCCCCGCCCCTGCTTCCTCTTCAATCCCCTCCGTCCACTCGACCACCACCGAGTTCCTCGCCGGCCCTTAGATAACCACTCGAAGGCTCTTTTTAGTCGTTTATTTATCTTTTTTATTTCCTTTTTCATATTTCGGAGCTCAGTCGGAGGCACTCGAGATGTACCTGCTCGTACTGGAGGAGCGCATAATAAAGTGAAGTATCCTCCAAGTGCTCGTCATGTGGATTAATAAAAGGATTTCTTAGTTAAAAAGGGTTTGATTTGCGTAACTAATGGGTTGGCCCGTAATGAAGTTCGTTGGCCGATGAATTAACTCGTGACCCAAGTTTCTTCCTGACCTCCTCTCGTGCGAAGAATCTCAAGTTTCAACGAGATCCTGCCCTTCTATTTGGAAGAAGGTTGTTATAATATGAACGAATTTAATGGTTTTTCAATGTGGTTTCCTGCCCGAAATAATTAATTTACTATGCTAAAATTTTCTCACTTACCTGCTAAATTAACCATGTTATGTGCATATTTTACAATTTGTATGGATACTGTTCTCACATTCATCACATACGTCAAAATTGGAAAACTAAACTTTGTTTTTGTGAGATACATCATATTTTTATCATGTTAATTATATATCTTTCATCACGTGAGGCCTGTGAAGTGTTCTCATTTAATTGAGAAGGAAAGAGAATTGCACGATAGTTTTAAACAAAGCGTTGCTTCTGCCTTTCAATATATTAATTTTTTTATATTCAGCAGGAAATGTGAATATCTGTTCTGTATCAGCGCGTAATATAGAGAGTTTTTTCTTCAAAGCACTAAAAATCATCAGATGTTTTAACACTATAACCGCCAACGGTCCGAACGGACCGCTTTAAAAAATTTCATTGTAGCCCGTAGACTAGCGTAAAGTAACTGTTTTTGTTATCCTAAATGCTTTTTTAATGTTCTCTCTGTGAGAAGAAAATCACCCGCTGATGGTGAAGCTCATTCTGTGGAGCTCTTCGTTAAATCTAATTCATGCATGAAAGCTGGGGTCAGCAACGCAAACTTTAGTGGTTAAAGTTGTGAAAAATGCTGCAAATAAAAAGGGTGGTGGGTTATTTTTGGGGGAATAGCATTTCCACTATTTACTCACCGTCTGATCTTGATTTAACCTTACGTCCGGATATACTGCTGTGAGGCGGGGAATCGGCCGCCGGCGTATATCAAAATTATGGTAAAACCTCTGCGGTCGAGGACAATCCGTAGTCATCGTGTGGAACGACCAGTCCCTCCATAAACTCATATCTTCTTTTTTCCTCTCTCTCTCTCGGAGCATATCTTCCTCGGCAAGTTCAGCCGACCGTAAATTCGGGCCCGGGTGCCCTCATCGGCTTCCCCATGTTTTCGGTCGCACGTTGCAGATTTACCAGACTTGTCCCTTTTGTCTCTCTCTCTCAGCTTCTAACTCCGTAGCGATTGCATTCTTCTCTTGTTTCGGATGCTGCTGCCTCAAAAGCGGAAGGGCTTGCAGGAAGAGCCAGTGCCGTGAAGTGGGAGAGTAAGAAGAAAGTGAGATTGGAGTGGGAGATCTGGTTGTTAGACAAAAGGCATTATCGTCGCTTTGCATCCCATTCCCGTGGGAGCGGGGCCCTTAAAGCGGTCGGAGCCGGCAGCCGTCCGTGGAAGCGTCCCTTTGCCTCATCCTCTCAGACTCCGAGTCCCTTCTGCCGAGCCATCTCACCGTCGTCCCTTCTTAACCCTGCCTTCTCCATTCTCTTCACGGCGACGAGGAGGAGAGGGGACGAAAGGGTCCATCTAATCTGCATCGCCTCCTTCCTTCCCACCGCGTCCACATTTCTCCTCGTCGCTCGGGTTCGAGTAGGTGTGCGTCCGTACGCTCTTTCTCTCTCTCTGCTTCCACTCTCCGTTCCGCGAAGGGTGGACGGCGGGCAAGAAGAGGTTGAGGAGGGAGGCTGGAGTGGGTCGCAGCAAATGGTGGAGAAAAGAGGCTCTCGCCGAAGCAAGGGTTTTCGATGGGAGGGCAGAGGCTGTTTGGGAGGCTCGAGGAAGGAAATTGGGCGAGGGAAGTCGAGGGAGGTGAATTTGAGGCGGTGAAGGAGGGAGGGGAGGAGGATTGTAGGGCCGTGAAGGAGGATAGCATGGAGGTGAAAGGAAAGAGAATTTTTCGGTAGAGAGCTAACGTGCGAAAAGGTGTGTTTTACATCCTGTGCTATTGGAGATAACGAGACGTCTTTACTCACAAACTCGCGAACACGTAGCAATCAAAGCGTATACTTTTTTTGATCGAGGACTGAAATATTGAAGTGTGGGTGTATATCTTTTCACTCCAAATTTGCCACATATTAGCGTAATGAAATAAATAGGCCATATTATTCGGCAGTGATGTGGCTGCAACATAATAAAACACCACTAGTTGAGCAAAAGTGCTTTTTATAGAATGTTTTATGGAATCATTTTGTATAGTCACCTGCTCCGTCGGTGGACAAGTACAACTTTTGTTTCAGTATTTTAACTAACTCTAATATTAAGGTTTCCTTTGGGAACTACCATGTTTTATCGTAAAGATAGGGCATCTCGTGCGTTAAAGTACACCTACCAGAAAAAAGAAGTAGAAAAAAGAGTGACGGAGAGAAACTCCGGAAATGGCGAGATAAAAAAGACGGATGACGGGATCGGGAAAGAGATCGGGCTGCTTGATGCATTACATTTTGGCCACGGGGTAACGTTTTTTCTGCATGGCCTCAATTTGAATATGCAATTCAAATTCAACGCAGTTGGAAGAAAAACCCAATACGAGTTGAAAAAGAAAATAGATGACCGAAGGGTCAAGAAGTCATCGTTGTTTTGTTTAGGGGTCACTCGCAATAAAAGTTAAGGAAATAGGCAGAGCCAGTGAAAGGAAACAGAGGGAATCCTGATGCAATAGAGCTGGAGAATACGTAAAGTTGAAGAGGAAGTTAAGACGAGGCCATTGTAAAGGAAAGGAAAAAATAGACTCCACTACCTAGCCAAATGCCAACGGAGCATTTGAATATTTTTTGTTTAAAGAGTTCTATAATGCGTAGACTATTTTTAGGTACTAGCAATGTATTCACTCCCTCTGCAGATTCTTCTCTATATCTTTTCTTGCGAAATTTGTAATTATTTTCAAACTGAAAAATTAAGAAAATTATTTCGGAAATAACATTGCTTATTGATGCACACACTATCCTATTTTGATTCAATGTCATACTAAAGCAATTAATTATGAACTACTATTCTTCGTGTCTAAGACTTTATAGGAAAAAATGACAAAGTTTTTTTTAAAATCACTTTTAGCTATACAAAGTGGTAAATTTTGTGGTTTCGTGGACTTCACGATTCTTCATCACTTCAATTCACGGTTCAAATTTGCAGCATTTTAAAGTTGTGAAATTAGCCGTGAATAGCCTTATCAAAATAAGTCGGAGTCTGTTGGATGAGGGTCTTGAAATAAACTCATCTTGAGAGAACGGCTGAGAGAAGGGAATGCGATGAAGGAAAGGGCGGAGAGAGAGAGAGAGAAGGCCGAGGAAGAAAGGTGGAGAGAGAGAGAGGAAGAAAGTGATGCCCGGGAGTTGTGCAGACGTTTAAGGGACGCCAGGGTTTTTTTTCCTTCAGGGGATTCTGTGGGGAGTCATGAATAAAGGATTCAAAGGGAAGGGAAGAAATAATCGTTTCGCGTTGGGATTTACGGGAGATTTTTTTTGCACCTGCCGCACTTCCCCACGCGTCACAGCGGCCGAAAGAGAAAAAAATGTTGAGATGGAACCGTGCTTCCTAGATACATTGGCAGTTGGAAGGAGAGACGCTTCCTTAAATAAACATTCAAGCCTAGAGAATGGGATGGAACAGATGGTATGATTGCGCCATGATGCCCCTGTATTTTCTATCTACATACCACTGTACACTCCGTGCTCAGACTCGGTGTAAGCTGGAATTTTTTTTACCTTAAAGTTCAATAAGTACTTCCAATATGAAGCTGTTTGAAATAAAACTGTTTTCTCCAAATGCACAAGTGTCTATCGGAATAGTTCCGAGATAATATTTACGACAATGTTGCTAGGAGCAATGACAGATTAGAAGACTCGCGAGTAGATTGTAAGTGAAGCCCAAAATCGGCTCCAAATTGTAAAGGAATTTCTTCATAAATATTATCTGGGAACTATTCCGATAGATACCATTTCTTGATACGTCAATTCCAAGGTTTTTACTTTGTCAGCCTAGTTTGAGATTTCAAGTGACGGAGAAAAGTTGTATGCCTTGTTATCTGCTCGCTCTTACTTCGATGGAAAGCATAATTTATTCATCTGCTCATTGCTATACACAACCTCATCGATTTCCCATCAATTAAATTTTCTCCTTTGTTTTAGTGCTCAAGCTATCATCAGAAGTAATGAAATGCCCGCAATTTACCCATCGAGGATAATTGACCGCTAGTTGATAGACGTCTTGATTCCCTCAATGGTGGGGAATAATTCTTTTTTAAAGTATCTGAAGCATTCGTGCTAAACATGACAATTCAACACAGCATTTTCAAACAACTGAGTGCTCGACTCAGAGAAACAGAACGACCATCTAAGATAGATGCATAGTCATGCTCACTTAAAGTCGTAAGTTTGAAGAAAAGGCAATGGATAAAAAGGGAAAAAAGTCTTGCTTTACTTGCTTAGCCTAGCAACGAGCACATAAATTGTTTGCTTGCAAAAGGGTAAAAATGACGGGATGCTGGCGGTGAAATTTAAGGGGGTTCGCGAAATTTCTTTGGGGTATCATTATCTCCTGAAAAATGATACATTCATCATCTTATTTGAGGAAGTACTTGACGAAAGAATGGTAGATGAAGTCACGTTGCTTGTTGTGGAGAGGAAGATAAACGATGTCTTCGCCCTTGTGTGCAGTAATGGGTTGCTTGGATTGGAGCCAAATATACGCCGGAGAGAAATTTTCACTTCCTTTATGCCTTTCGTCAGCATTGTCCTTGCTAATGCTAGCCGGGAGACGCCTAGAGTATTCGGGCTTATAGCGTAATTATTTTAAACTATGCTAATTATTCTAATTAAGTAATACCCAATGATATCATGGATAAATATCATTATTTCAGAATAAAGTAAAATGTTCAAGATGACAATATGTCAACCTGACTTCTGATGAACATTCATGAATCATCTTACCAAATGAAATTAGGTTCAACTCATTACAAATCACGTAATATTCCTCCATTCCTCACATTTTTTGTTATTTCCATAATTGCGAAATATTTTTCCCTCTTTAAATTAAAATAATTTGTTCAGAATAGTTTCTCGGAGAAGAACGAGCTTCCTTATTCCTGATTGATTATTACACAGTTATCTGTAAAAATTGGTAATGTTTTGCTAGAACATTTTAGGGAAATGCCCCTAAGATTTTTCTAGATAGCGAGAAAGGTCCTATCTAAAATTAATTCACTCCTTCGAAAGTGAATTCCCTCCTCATGCTAATATGAGGAAAAAAAGAGGGTGAAAGAGTAACGTGAATTGAAAATAATTTTGTATCGGCTGTTACACAGTACCATGGATTTCACGGAAGGAGCTCGAACAGCTCCAGAAGGTGTCGTTGATGTCAGGTCGTGGTGTCCAAAATTTAACTGGTCTGATTGATCAATCCTTCCAATTAGTGTCACCTCAGACTACTCAAGCGCAATGATTTGCATTAGCTCACAGAATATGGTGATTCGTGCTATCGAATTCATCGTTTCTTCATTTAAAATGATCGTTTTCGCGAAACTTCAATGCCGGAATAATGCATGACGTGAGGGTTCACGCCGAATCAATGCACGGGCTTAAAGAAACGGTTGCAGTCGTCTCAAGTTCCCGTTTTAAAATCCCGGCCGCGCCAATTGTGTGCTCTGCGTCTGTTTCGCCATGTTTGTGTGAACGGGGGTGCGGATTCAGACCGGGGGAGGGTTGAGTCCACGGTTCAATAACTCAGTCTCTTCCGGCGATGGGCGATTCGTATCGCCGCCGGTTGCCTGTTGAGCACCGCTCTGTCCCGACCCAACACAGCGCCTCCTCCTCATCGCATCTCCTCTTATGTCTCCTCTCTCCTTCTCCCCCATTCCTCCACTTCCTTCCCTCTCACCTCCCCCCACCTCAAATGGGCCCTATTCGTTCCCCAGACGGGCGGCGTGTGTACTCGCCAGCACACATACTCGGGGAAGAGATTCTTCTTCTAGTCTCGCCCCCGCCTTGTCATTGTCAAACCAGCCAACAAGTTCACTCACCCGTTAAGGCCGGAGTTAAGCTTGGAAGCAGTTGCTCGGCGAGAGAACCGCCTACCTCCTCCTTGTCCTCTTACGCCTCGTCGCCTAGCTTGTTGCGTGTCATTCTTTTTTCAAGTCCTCAGAAATGTCTCTCTCTCTCCTTGAGAAGGTCACTTTGGAAGTTGGCGCTCTCTTTGATGCGATTCTATTAAGAATCCATCATATTCACATATTTCTCGTACTGCCTCAGAACTTTTTACCGGAGAGTTCTACGGTTTCTAGAATTCTAAAGAGTGATTAATGACATGTGTGATGCGTACGTCTGAAACTGTTCTGCTCTATCTTCTTTTTTACCTCCCATTGAACATTTTTTTCGTAGGTAGTATTGCCTGTCCTTAAATTTGGTAGTCTATAACTAGTATGACATGATATGCTGTGTTTTGATGTTTCAATAGTTTGGACCGAAAATAATTTTATTATAATTTGGAATGTGTTTCCACTATTCAAGAAATCATGTATTAATATTGCAGTGTAGTTCTTATAAGCATTGTTATAATTTGTATAATCTTCGGTGGATAAAAATATGTGATCTGATTTACTTATGACGTTAATCAGTTAATTGTTTGATATTTTGAGTTTTCGGTACCTTATTTCAAAGTTTGCGATCACCGTGACCACTTAATATCAAAATAATATACTTATATAAATATCTTTAGGGCCCACCTTTTTGGATGTGCAAGTCTCGTTTTCCTTTTAATGTATTTAGGTATAACTTTTCCCATTTTTAAGTCTACCATTTTGGTAGTCGTATAGTTATTAATTGTAAGTTGTAGGCCATGTCTACAAGCATGAAAATTAAGAGTCAGGAATGCTGTTTTAATAAAGTCATCATTCACTGAAGCCCATGTTTTAATCCTTCAGTTCAGGTGACGCAACGTTGTCCTGCAAAATCGTGTTTTTGGTTTTTACGTCCATTTGTCAACCCTTGTTGCATCTTTACCTTTTGGATTGCTTCACGGAAGTGACTTCATATTCTGCTGCAAAAGAAAATGATATAATCGCTTTTTTGCCTAGATTCGTCTCAGCGCGCCCTGTGTCAAGGCATTATGAATGACTAATCTGCTCAGCAAATGGATTTATATACACTTCCGTTATTTTCAAAGAAATTTTCCTGTTTCAAATGGAAGACGCTCTATGTTCATTCTGGAATGCGGAGACTGATTTGTTATAGTTGGGAATTGTCTCTTCTTGCTGAGTGCCTACCTTCTCCAGATTCCTCTGTCTGGGTATTGAAATATTTCGACCCTCTCAGTAAATAGGAAAGGTAGACTATCCGTGTTGTCCACGGATAGCAAAATGATATCCCCAGCTAGGGGTATTATAGTTAAAGTTAAATAATACAGATGAATTTGAGGGAACGCATATCGTATTCTTCTTCTTCGCTGCATAATTAGACTATCAGTTGCATTAAAAATTCACATATTGCTATAAATTTTGGAAGTCAAGATAAAATCGTGCAGGCCATCCTTTGTTATTTCTCTTTTGCATAAAATTCATTGGACACGCTTTTATTATTTCTCTTTATTATCCTGTGTGACGTATCGACAGCGCCGCAATTGGAGACTGTCAGTTCCTTCACAACCCTTCAGCTCGGGTTCTCTTCTCCCTCATTTTCTCCACTCTCCGGGGCCGGGGATTGTGTCCTTATGAAGGGAGCCAGCCAGACTTTTCCAGTGTGCGACTCCTCCCCCTCCCTCCGCCCATCTTCCTCCGAACACGCCGCGCCAAATGGGAAGGAGGATGACTCCGTCTCACCCCCTTCCTCATTTCAATGCCTCCGCCACCGCATTCCTCAACTTCTCATATGGTTCTCGCCTTTCAAGATTTCCTCTCCCTCTCCACCACGCCCTTCCGCCTCACCACCTCCTCCCCCTCCTTCCTTAAAGCCTCTGCTTCTCCCAGAGTGTGTGGTCCCTTTAGCCTTTATCCTCTCCTCTCACTCCCTCGCTTCGGGCAACCTTTGTCATCCTCCCATTCGCACCCCCGATCTTTCTCCCCCACCCCGCTCACGCCCCCCTCCCCCCTGGAATTCCCATTTGACGCACTAACCCCCGTCTTCCCCCACCTCCCTTCCCTCGCTTCGGCCTTCTCCGACCTCGGCCGGCCCTGGCTTTTGTTGTAGTGGGTGCGCGAATGCAAGGGCGACCACGCGTGTGTGGCCTGCGACAGGGTGAGTTTGTGTCTGTGCGTGCGAAGGACAGGGGCGTGGAGGGGGACGGAGTTGGAGTGCAAAGGACGGAAGGGTGGGCGTACTATAGGTGAGTGGACAGTTGAGGGAGATTGAGGGTTGGCGTAAGGGGAAGGGGAAGGAGTGATGAAACGAAGAGAGGTGGTGATTGGGAGGCGAGGTTATAGGGAGTAGAGAAACCCCAGTCGTCACTCGTGGCTCTATGCAAACTTTATAAAATGTAAAATTGACAAATTTTGAGGACACCGGGACTAGCCACGATATAACCTTTTACGGAGTCACGCAAGTGCACAATAGTGCGATATTTCACAGAGGACAAATCACTGTTCAGTTGAAAATTTGTTCCAATAAAGCCCTCAAAAATCCACAGAGGAGGCGGACACCTCGGTAACTTATCTGGCTAAAGCACTCGGCGCGAAATCGAGGGATCGAATGATTTTTTCACTCGGAAATATCGCAGCCATTATGTAGTTTGTAGATGCTATTTTTCTTGCTTAAAATTCTTCAGTAGATCAACCATATCAATAATAACTGCCTCCTATCTGCATACATAATATTTGGTAATGTCATAGAGTAAATATATTATATGCTTACTCTATGGTAATGTGTTTCTTTAAAAGAGCATATTACTGTGGAAATATTTTCCATCGATTGTCAATTTAATTTGGATTCACATGGTTATAGTGAATTATTTCGCTGATTTCTGGGTGAATTAGAAAGAGATACAACTGAAATGCTAAGGTGGAATCATCGCTTTGCCGAATGTTTAATTTTGGTAGGCATGAAATAATAGTAACTTTTTCATAAAAAATTAAGGACCGGTGGAGTTTGGCTCCCTTTCGAATGATAGCGTTCTTACGGAAGTGTATTTGGTTGATAAATTTGAGGTAAAATTTGTTTATACATGTTTTGCGGATGCAAGATAAAATTTGGGAATGAGAAGCCACAGTTGTATTTTTTGCCGTTGCTTGTCGACGAAAACAAGGTTTAATTTCCTAAGAGACCGAATGTCGTATGCTGTCATTATGTTTAGAATTTATTCTGTTATTCCCTGTAAGACTTAGTGAGATTGTTTCCATAACAGCGGTGAAAAGATATTAGCCAAATTTGGTGCCTCGAAGCATTAAGCCAAATATTAAATATATCGGTGTGATAATAGTACATACTCGATTATCGCTCGCTTGCATCTCCTCGCTGCTGAGATTAGGTTCTGGATATTAATGAAGCAACTGCCCTGTAGCGCAGCACCGAAATACGGCTTTACCTAATTCGACTATTGGCTCGATAACTCTCTCCTGTATCCGGCAATAATACCCTTACACGTCAACGTCGCCGGCTAATAACGGTCCATGCGTGCTCCTTCCTGTCGTCGCACGCAATGAGGGTGGCGGCTCGTACCGCGGGGGTGGAATTGCCCTGGTCGCCACGTGGACGAGGATGGGTTGATTACATCACGGGGAAAGGATTCGTGCTTTTGTGCGTTCCCATTGGCCTCCTCTCCGCTGTGTCCCGGCGCATAATGGCCGGAGTATCCATGAATGTGGGTTCGATGCATATTGCCAACGAGGCGGGCGCGACAGCATTCGAATCAGATGGACCAATGGATGCGGCCATGTATCCACAGGGCGTGCATCGCGTTGTTATCGTGCACCGGGGAGTTGCTAGCGATGATTGGCGGCGTCATCGCCTCGCATTCCATTGGCAGCGATGCATTGCACCAGTATTGAGTGCGTGGAATTCCATCTCCCCTCACTGTCCCTCGCTTCGTGGTGCGGTCATCCTCGGCCACCTTTCATGGTGTTTGGCAGGGGATGGTCTCCACTCCCACCGGAATTCACGGTTCACAATGAAAATGACTAAAAATGGGATTGTCCGTAGTGTAACCAGACTCCTAGCAAGTGTTTTTGTGGGCACCCATACACGACTTATCACGCATTCCTATGATACAGTTACTGTATTATTTTTCAGAAACCGTATTTCACTGTACGGAGTTAGATTTTCTTTAAGTGGCGCTAACGGCCGGCCGGAGCTCTTATAGAATGTGGGTGCAATTTCATCGTATTAAATGTGTATATTTTTTCGTCTAGACATTAAGACTTTTTTAAAATTTAGTTACCTATACCTCAGGATACCTAAGACAAACGTTGATTAAAAATTAAAATTTGTTATTGCATTCTCAGACTACAGTGATGTTGTATTACTCATGTAAATGTTTACGTCATTGAAGAAATCAGAAAAAGGAATGAGCTTCCCAAAACGTTTTCATGGAAAATTCTTCCAGAGATGATTTTTTATTCTTTCTATGTGTTTCTGATGCTCGAGGAGCTCTTTAAGTATGGGAGTTATTTAAAAAATTTTCAAAATAATATTTAAAATGAAAATTAAATATTATATTTAAAAATCAGAGGCCCCACATGCTCAGGTCTAAGTGTTCTACAGACTGAAACGGCCTAGCGGAGAAGATATTTAATGAAAAAGGATGGAAGTCAACTGAAAATATCATCGCCTTTAAACGAACTGAATTATTAAAGCTATAATTAGTACTCTGGACTGTCGAGTCAAGCTGCCATGAGTGCTTACGTTTACAACACAACAATATGAAAATAGCTGCGTATTGGTTATCTAGTGTTACTAATTATTCCTCGGTCAAATTTGAACGCAGGTATTCCGATCGTTAAATTTGCTGTCACTTTGATATCGTGTCTGTGCGATGTGATTCCTCGTATTTTTTTAGGCAATCAGATTATTTTAAAAATTTAATCTTCCGTGTGTGTGATTTCCGTGTGTTTCCCTACGTGATTTCAGCCTTAATTTAGCATAATATTTTTCTGTATCTTTTATTCGATATATTTCGATGCTAAATCTTTAAAATCACCTCTAGTTAATTTGATTTTCCTTTCGTGAAGTTCGTCAATAGTCAACCCCTCCTTACCTTCTATTTTTTAACCTTCCTAGCGGTATTTAAGCGCAATTCGTCTACGAGTATGTATTTAGTTGTAGCAATTTGACTTTATAAACTCTTGTTAACTACTTGGTATGAATAAGCTTAATGCTATCATCGGAATGGTGATGGAGCAGCTGCGTCCCCAGCCCATGCAATCCAATTTTCATCAATTTCAAATTCACTTATTTATTCCTTTATTTTTGTATACCAGCAGTACTTTTAAACTCTCAACGGACGTCGCAGTTGTGCGCAATTTAAATTAAAAATTAACCAGTTAGTTGAATTAATATTTGTGATTATAGAACAAATAGGTCGAATCTTTCCTTATTCTGCCGATAATTGCGAATCGTGTTACGCAAAAAGAATGTGCAACGCAAAAAAAAACACGAATTTCACAATCGAGGAAAATTGGACGTTTAATTTTATAATAACATTTAGGGGGATAAATTCTAATTCTAACACTTGAAAAATATTTCTTTTTTCTCATTTATCTCCATAACACAGTGCCACACAATCGTCCAATGTTGCCTCGATACTATATCAGTCATGCTTTGACCGCTCGAATGTCCTCTTATTGGAGCTAAAATATGAATTTATATGAGTGTATAGCTAGATATATATTGCTTTTCGGGAACAAAAATACACACCGCAATTATGATCCAATTCCTTAACTATAAAATATTTCAGCACCCAAATTGTATTTATTTGCATGGTTAATGAGAAAATATAAGATTCGGCCTTAGGTGTTACTTGAAAATTGTGTGAAAGTTAATGAAATTCAGTTTATGGATAATATTCACGTGATAATAACTTTCCATTTCGGTCGAAAAGAGTATTCCATCAGTTTCCATATTTGATGGACTGCAATGACTTTCTTAAATCACAAGGTTTGACTTCGGTTAGCTATGACAGTACCATTTATATCTCCGCCTTTAATATTCCCTCAACTCCTTTAATGGTATTTACGATCTAAATACTTTCCTTTCTCTTCCCTGATCACTTGGCATTTTCCCCTCAATCACAGCCTTCTTAGCATCTTCTGTTCATGTATTCTGCCTTACTCTAATGTCTACTAGTTTCATGTTTTGTTGACTCGCTAATGAAGTACGAAGAGTTTTTGGTCTGTATTACGACTTTGAACTTCATTTTACTTCCTCAAAATCCCCTTCATTACAATTATGCCTTTCAGTTATTCCTTCAAGATAGCACTCAATTCCTAGCATACAATTTGCTTAATTTTCGGGTTACAAAGGACGTTGAACTGCAAATAGTTGATTTCGTATGCGGATGGTTTGAATGTTAGTTGTGCTGAAGATTTTCATCCATCGTCAGAGGAATGAATAACCGGCGTGCTTGACTTTGTAAACCTTAGTCGTGCTCCCAAATCCGTTCTCTTCTCATTTCCCTGGGACCTTCTCCTAATTTCGCCCTAGAAAAGTTGTATTTTATTCCTCCACCGGAGTGGGCGGAGAGCAAACACTACCTGCCAGCCCTCTCACTCTCTGTCTATCTCCCTCTTGCTTATTCTCTCGTCAGAATTGGACCATTCATTCCGTTAGCGAAGTGCAAACATTTTCCTTGGGAGGGAGATAAAACCCTTTAACGACTGTTTTCATTTCCAACGAGGCAACTCTCCATCATTTCTCCAATCCCTCTCCTCCACCATCGCCGTTTGCTACAGTCCTCTCTTCCACCCACGCAATCCCCCCACCCCTTCCGAATTCCCCCCTCCCCCACCTTTAACTCCACCTCCCTCCCCCAACCCTCCCCTTCACTGCCCCGCTTTTGCAACTGTTGTTCAAACTTCAAATCTTACCCCCCTCTCTCTCTCGCACACACTTTAATATATATATATGTATGTGTGTGCGCCGTCCCTCCTCGACTCCCCTTCTGATCCCCTCATCTGCATTTACATTATGCCCAGATATCTCCCGAATGGGACTCTTGGCGTGGGCTTTCGCAACCCCTCACCCGGACGGTGTCCGCCTTCTCTCATTAACGGGTATATTATTCTAAATGGCGAAACAAAAATAGTCCATTTGTGTGCAAATTGCGTTTATAGTTTATTTCCGTAGTTAAATTTAACCTTAAGTTTCCTCTTCCTTTTAAGCTTTTGAAATGTAGTAATGAGTTCACTGTTTAACCATTAGCGTTTTGGGTGTTCTGAAGAAAGGTAATATGCATGCTGAACTGAAGAGAGGGATTTTCTAGGGAAGTAATTCAACCCCAGAAAGGATGACGGGAGAGTAGTAGCGATCTATCCAACACCTATCCCAACCGTTTGATAAGGAAATAACTACCTATATAGTTCTCTCGGACGTAAAGACTTGTGTGAAATGAGCCAATTATATGTCATAGCGTCCGCGCTTGTTTGAATACATACTACTTTAATTGGTTACCCACCATTTGTATAAGGGTAATTTCATTTACTGATTGGGTAATTTTAGTGACCTATTTGCTTATTATTAACTGGCTCTAATATATTTTCGGCTGCAATATTTGGCTTTATCATGACCGCAGATCGTTTTCTAAGGTCTTTGGTCGAAATGAAACAGTATTGCCATCTTAAAAGAGCTTCAATAATTGTTATTGTAACTCTGGAAGTAGAGGATCAATGGTGAACTAAGGAATGAAAAGTTATGTTTTTTTCTGAGAGTGACTGTTTTAATTGAAAATTTGCTCTGTATCCGTAAGTGTGGAAATGGGCGTCTGAGTTATGAAACAATCGGAAGCACAGCAAATTGAATGAGTGAACATATAAGCACGGAATAGATCCAATTCTGTTTTCAACTGGGATGGGACGAATGGTCACTACTACTTAAGGATATTTTGCTTAATACTCGGCCGTGACACTAATGGAAAAATTAACCGTATTTATTAAGTAAACGCCTAGCAAGTGGAGAAGTAACTGCAAAAATGCGAACAGTTATCATGAGTACGCCATTAAAATGAACGACTCATTTAATGATGTTGCTTTTTATAATTTATATTCTGCCCGTTGTACTGTTTGAACACTTTGCTCGATTTGAATGAAATTTCGAGTTATTCTTTAGGATTCCTGCATGTTTCACAAACATGAGACTATGGAAGTGCTTCCAGGAAGTGGTTTGAAGTTCGGGTAGTTTGCTTTACATTGCTACGGAAATATGCGTCGGTAATTGTATAATAGATGGAATCTGGTTATAGCGTCAAGGGGTACTCCAGATTTTTCTTCGAATTAATTAATCATTAGTGCGAAAAAAAGGGTTTTATACCACTCCGACACACTCGATTAAAAACGCAAACTATTTAATTTAGCAAATATGAAATGGAATGGAAGACAATGGAGACTTTGTATTAAAACAATTTAGACTGATTTGCGCCATAATTTGAACTTGTTCGGTTGGCTGATGGCATATTTCTCATTCGCCAACAATTTGTATGTACCTTTCATGCGTTTATCCATGCAAAAATCCGAAAAGTATATGGATTTTTTATCTTGTCATGACCTGAGAGCATTGTTGAGGTGGAAAATTTTCAGTAAATAGACGTCGTATTCAAAAGCTGTTTTTGAGAATAAATTGCGAAATATTAAGGAAGATGTATCACCATGGTTGTCCTTTATGCGAAATAATGGAAAGGAAGAGATTTTGTTGAACCTCAGCCACGCTGAAATAACGCATGCCTATATAACCACATTAAATAAAGAGCCAATATAGCTTACCAATAAATATGACATACCTCCTAACTGCTTGTATGAAATATTGCTTTACATGTTTGAAACACAATATTCAAGGAGAGTTATCAATTACTCGAGGGAATGTCAGTAAAATATAGATCAAATATAGAACTTTTTGAAATGAACTAATATCAGTAAATGCCTATAATTATGAATTTTAAATTATTTAATAGGCTTCTTTAAGCCAATACGTAGATAACTAAGGGAATTGAGGATGTTTTTTCACAAAATTATTGTTAAAGGAGATGCGAAATGACCCTTGGCGCTGATTCATAAATTCAATAAATTAACCACTGCCTACTTCTTCATCCGTTTGGTAATATTCGCTAAATTTCGGGCTTTGCGTAACCATACAGTGGTTAATCATTAAAACAGTTAATTTTCAGGAGAGTTATATTTGTCCCGCACTAAAAAGATTCGAAAAGTAAAATGTGTCCTTGTTTTCACATTCAACCGTTCTTTGCGAAGTGAGCGCTCGTCAGGGTGCAAGACAATCAAAATCCGTTCCATTCCTCCCCCTCTCGTCTCCAGTCCAGACTGAAATTCCCTCTGTCCCCCCCCACTCCCCCCGCATCCAACCCTCGTTATCCCATTTATTTGGATATTCTTCCCCCCCCCCATTCACGTACTCTCTCCGTCTCTTCGCTTGCCCCCCAAACCCCCACATTCCTCGCATGCGGCTCTCTGGACCACTTTTCCGTCTCCCTCTCCCCCCCCCCTCCAGCCTCACTCCTCCACATTTTCTCTTTCTCACCCTCTTCCCATCCACCCCTACATCCCACCCCCTCCTTGACCCTACACGGAATTCTTTTCGCAAAACCAGCCTCCACTTGAGTTGACCCCACTCGAGGCAAGGGGAGGGAGGGGCAGTTGTTGGTTGGACCCCTAAAAACTCCATCGCCCCAAAACTCCTTCTCCCATCACTGCCCCCCTGACTCTCGCCCGCACCCTTGCTTACCCTTAGGAGTGAGTCCCGCTTCCTTCTTCCTCTCCGTTCCTTCCCTGCATTGTCCTCCCGATTGGTACTCGCTGCCCTTTCCTTCCATTCTACGGCTTCCCGTCTCCATTCTCTATTTCGCCCTTCCTTTCAGTTTTGCCTTGAGTTGGTCTCCTCACCCTTTCCCTCACACACTCGTGAAATTCACCTCTTTCTTTCGATCTAATAATAATATTCGTGATGTTGTGTTGATAAGCATGTATCGCGTGTTTTCTTGTTTTGTGTACTGAATCAAAACCGTATCTAGCCATATGTAGTACTGAAACAATTGGCGGAAACCTTATTTTCTATAAAGAAAACTAGTTCTCGCTGGGTTGTAGCTGTCTCCTACGTGCTGATCAAACATGATTAAACATCTATGAAAGGAAAATTTTGATTTTTGTTATCATAACCGGGTTTATATGAAAATAATGGATAAAATCATGCGCGGAAAAATGTTGCACGTTATTTTTTTTTTTTTTTTTGGTATTTCGGCTTTATTGATCTCTTTCTCAACCTACCGTTTTTATCTTACTAAAGCTATCAATTTTTAACCCTCCGGAGTATCTACACCAAGAAGAACGTACGAATAATTATCGAATGCCATTGATCATATTTTCGTCTGACAAGGATGAAATATTTTATCTAGGAAAGTGAAATCTTAAGTATTAATATTGACAATAACAACCATGTTTCAATCTTCAGAGTTTTTACTGATACTACTACTTTCAACGCTATGGTGTCATCATCAGGTATGCTGTAGCATAGGCAGATAGATAGATAGCATAAATGGGTAGGTTCCTGATGATGACGCCGTAGCGTTGAAAGTAGCAGTACCAGTAAAAACTGTGGATTGAAAAATAGTTGTCATTGTCGTTATCCATAATTCATAAGGTTATGCCTGAAAGGATTGAATTCTTATTATACTGATTGAATTCTTTGAAAGTATTACTTATTTAGAGTGTGTATTCACTAGAGCTCTCCCATCATTGATCGGCGTGGGGTGATTTTGCCAACAAATGCTTTCCAGCCCTGTTCTTTGTGCCCGACCAACTCCTATTTCGTTATCAACGGCATTGTGGTAGTGACTGCTGTTGCTGACGATGTCCCTGAGGAAGAGAGGTCCCTCCTCCCTAATTTCTTCCCAAAAGGGGACTCTCTTTTCTTCCAATGTCCCTGTTGTCCACATCTTTGCAGTCCCTTTCTCCATTCCCTCGGGGGTTTATACTCCCTGCTTTCTCTTTCTCCTCTTCCCACCCCACACTTCTCTCCAGCCCCCACTCACACCTACCCCCGGGCCACACCCATCCTTCCCAACCCTTGCCGCAGAAACTTCCCCTTTCTCTCCTGTCCCTCTGCCCCTCCTTGGAATCACCCTGGAGAACCCATTTCACCCCGGGGGGAAAAGTCCTCCCGGTATATTCCCCCACTACTTCGCCTCGCGGTAGCCATCAGCTCGGGGCCAAAGAAGCACGCCTTTCCAATCAGCGACGTCAATCATTGCTTTCCGAAGGGAGTGCGAGAAAGAGAAATGGAGGGAAAAAATATATATGTAAGGGAAGTCTCTCTCCACCATTTCTTTCTATTTTTGCGTTTGATTTTTTTTCCTCCTCCAAACTTGCTTGTTTATCATGAGGATTTCCCTTCCCCTGCCCCGATTGCCCGTGGGTTTGCTTCAAAGAGAAATGCTTTTTCTTTACTCGTTCTCTAGGATGAGAGGTGAAAACGGAGTAGGTTTGGGGAGGGATTCTGCTCCGCGCGCAAATGGATGGCAAGCGATTGTGACGCGGGTGAGGGTGGGAATTACGATTCGAGATTTTCTGCGTCTTGGAGGAGAAATTGGAGGGAAGTTTCTCAAAAGATGGAGTTTTTCTTTTTCCCCTTCTTGGCTCGGGGTGAGAGGATGTGAGAGAGTACGGGAGTCAGGAGGTAGATGTCGGATCGAAGCGTGGAAATGCAAATGGATGGAGAAGACGTTCGGCGAAAAAAAAACCGGCACTGAAGGATTAAGTAAGGCAGGGCGAGTTATCCGGCAGTGGGAGGTGTGGATTCGGGTGCAATTTCCGAGTCCGATCAATAAAGTCCCCGGTAAGAACGGGACCAGGAGCAGTCTTAAAGCTGGGGCAATTTGTAATTTGTTGCCGTGTTTGTTTTGCTTCGTTAACACTTTTGTTATTTTTTATTGGGTGGCAGAACTTCATGATCACTTTTTTAACTTCCGAAACAGAATCGATACGCAAATTCATATCTTCATTGAGGCAATGCTAAAGTGATCGTTGTAATTTTTTTCCCATGAATCGGTTCATTGACAGAACTTCTAGCGTTCAAATTTTCAGACCGTTGAATGATGTTATTTTGTATAAGGTGATTGTCTATTATTTCAGTAATTGATAATACTTCAGGGAGTGAAGTTTTTCGTTTATAATTATCATAATGTATTAAAATTAAATGTTGTCGTTTAAAATACTACATTCAATCCTAAACGAGGAAATATTCAGCATGTAATATTTGATACATCTAGAAAAGGTTTTGCGTAAAAATAATAATTTCACACCAGGAATAACTCAATAGGTGCTTCATGCAACAAATGAAAGGCAAGGCATATTTTTGTAAATTAGCTGCAAAAGGAACATGTAACGCCTAATTCACATCATCCCTGTTTAGGCGATGATGCAGAAAATGAATTATTATTATTTATTTGCTCCTCGTATAAGCTCATACGCAAATTAAATTATAAAAATTCAAAACAAGGGACATAGGCTCCCCTTAGGATAGCACCCTGTTTGGGGTTCACCGACACTTCTTTGTCTAACACTATTACACCAACGTAGAATACAGCATAAATCATTCACTGTGTCGAAAATTAAAAATAACTTTACAAAAATCAAACAACTAATGTCACGGAAATTACCGAGGAGGTAAAAGAGGAACATATTATATATGCATACATAATAAGGGAAGAATATCTGAAGGGGAGGATGAACTGGTTGGAGTGGGAAACGGTTTAACGTCTGGAAAGCAAAGTTCTTGTATTATTGTTAAATATGCCAGTCACGTACAAGGAAATAATATACTCGATCTCAAGCAATCCTGCGTAAACTATAACTCTTTCATATTTACTTTGTTGTGGAGTCACTTCATTTATAGGCGTTTATGAAATCCAGTTTCGTCGCGTTGCTCATGGTTTGAATCCACAAAACAATTCCAATGCAAAACAAGGGGAATATATTACCGGACCCCCCACCGCCCGTGCACAAAAGGATGGAAAACTACACGATGCTTTAATCTTGTGACCGCACATGCACCGAAGTACCTCCACCTCTTGCGAATATAAATTGGGTAATCTCAATTTAAAATAAAAGAGGGTTCAGCGGAGTCCCTTGAGTAGGATTGGGGCGACAACTCCCCTCGGCCTAATCTTTTTTAAGGTTATTAATGAAAGGTGTTTTTGTTTCCCGTTATTTCTTCCTCCGTCTTCAGATTCATCTCCCTCCCCTTCCGTCCTCATTGCTTTTAAGCCTCCTCGTCTCAGTGAGGCCGCCGATTTCCGGGGTCGACTTAAAAATAAGGAAGCAGAATAGGAGATAAGTTTATAGTCGGGAAAATTGAGTTTCCCTGTTTCCCTGCTTTTTCATGAATTTGTGCATTTTTTGTTCTCTTGATAAGATGCGATGGAAATGAATTATTTTAATTGAAAAGACGAAGATTACTGGATATTGTTTTAATAAATCAAGTATTTGGAAACTGCTTGAATTTATTGGGCAATTTATATTGTATTAATTTCAACTGAGTCTGCTGTGCTTTTTTTATTTCATATTAGGAGTTAAAGGTCTCGTAAATTAAATATAACAAATAAGGTCTCTTAAATAAAAGGATTCGATGATATGGACTTCATTTTTTGCGCTACATACATTCAGCGTCATTGCCAAATGAATGCTCATGGATGAAAGAGGCGAAGCTTACATTAAATTAATGTGTATTTATGGTTTGAAAATATTTACGCATAAAATCGGATTTAGCTTCTATGTGCGAAACGTTAAAATCTGTGGACGAATTTCCCTTGGCCTTTAGCACATTTTATATTAGAGAGTATTATAATATTTATGCCATTTCTTGAAATCATAATGCACTTTTCATTTTATTATATCGATCACGTATTATTTTCCTGAAGGCCAGCTGTGTCAAGTTGGAGAAATTCTTGGATCTGCTTTACAGTTCTTATCCGGTGTCGCTTAAATTTCTTTTTCTTCCAGTTGGGAATCATTGCTGTAGTTTCGTGTGCGAGCCCTATCAACTATTCATTAATATCACTCACATATCCGACATGAATTTGAGGTAGCTCTGATAGGTGTATTTTACATTGGACGTCTTTATTGCCATAATTCAACTGCCTACGTATGTTATTGTTGCAGGATTAAAAATTTGCAATTCCTCACGATTATCTTTCCATACCAAGTTATGTAATTTAAGGTATAATAAATATCATTGTTTCCAACTTTTTAATATCTCGCTATTTCTTAGCAGAAATGAGCAATTCCCAGAGGACGTTAACTATAATGCATCACATTTGATGGCCTCATAGTTTATTATTTTATGACAGCTAATGTCCTCACTGGAAGCTGTGCGTGTAAAAATTGATAAAGGACTTATTATTGCATATTTTTGTTTGGTAATTAGTTTTAGTCTTTCGTATGTTCTGTGAATTTTTTCGATATGTTTTTCAGAGTGGAGGACACGATGGTAAATATAGGTACCTGCAATATGAAAAAGGGTGGTGTTGGCAGCTGTGAAAATTCTATTTCTGTTAATCTTGATGATGGTTTCGGACTCATCCCATGTCAGGTTAAGATTCATCACTTTAATGAATTGGCCATTTCAGCAATCTAAGGTGGGTCGCATAGAAAGAAATATGTAATGGAGCTAGTCCGCGTGTCGTCCCAAAGTCAATTTCTTCGATAGGACGGTCATGAAAAGGTCTCGAGTCTGAACACCTACGAATCTCCACTTTAAAACGTAAAATGTCCGAACTATCCTGCATCTCAATTTTTTACGTTTTAATGAATGCGCAATGCCTCTCCCTCCTCGTTCGGATCAAATTCAAAACCGACCTTAGCGGCGATAAATAACTTGTGTTCCGTCTTATCTTTTCACTCGCCTCCGAACTCCAATTTCCTCCCGCTTTCGTGGATGCTGCTTCCCGCGTCTGCCCGCTCCCTGCGTGCGGCCAACCCTCCTCATTCCACCCTCCTCTCCCGCCTAAGCACACTGTTGGTTAGTTCTCTCCACTCCCTCCTTCTACCCATCCTCCTCACACTGCATTGCACCCAACCCCCCCTCATCCCACGCTTCCTTCCCCGGTGGGAGTGCCTCCATTCCTCCGCGACCTCCGACCCGACCCCCCCCCCTCCCACTCTCCGCCTCGCCACTTGCCTGCCAACCACCTCCTCACTCTTCCCACAATTCCCTCTTCTCTTCCTCTCCCCAGCCTCTCATTTCCTCCTCCTCCTCCCTCCCTCTTGGCCTTTTTATAGTTGGTGTACGTCCATTCTCATCTTTCTCCCTTTTTCCACCCCGGTCCTTTTTCTCCCCTCTTTGCGTACACAAAAGCCCCCGAAAAGTAGATGCCCTACCTGTCTACCTACCTCTTTCCCCTCACTGGCGCCTCCGCCTACCTGTCTTTGGCTTTTCTCCGCCCTCACTCGCTAGCCCCACCGTCTCCCTTTCAGCCAGCTCTCCGTAGTTCTCCCCTAACTAGGTATACAGCCACCCTCCCTGTTCTTTCTCTCTCTTCCGCCCTCCCCTCTCACCCTCCCTACCCTTCGCTCCTCTCTCTGCCCACCAACACCACCCTCCCTTGTCTCACCTCTGCTTGGCAAACCCCCAACCACTAACGCGGTTCCCTCCTCCCCGGCGTTGCCAACCTATCGCCGAAGGGTTGAAAGCTGAAACAAAGCAAAAACACGTTGGCCCTGAAGAAAAGGCAAAGTTTCGATAAGACTCATATAACTAAGCTAAACAGGCTCCATTGTGGAATAAATCTGCACCTAAGTGGCGCTAGTTGCGTATTAGGCGCATGGCTTAACTCTAATATGTGTCTCACTTGATACACTTAGGCAAGAAAATGGAATTCTTTCTCTTTCCCCTTCAACGAATCAACTGCTGAATGCTCAATATTTTTTTCCAGGTTTAAGCTTATCATATAGGCTTCCATCGTGATTGCATCCGAAGCAGCACCACGAGATTGCTTACTTTGTATGATATTGGTCGCGAATGCTAATGAGCCTCTTCTCACAATGATCATAAATACCTCGCGAACGCAATTTTACTCTTCCGAGGCTCAAATTTATTCGTTTATTTAATATGTGCATCCAGTAGTAAGATTTTGTCTAAGAGAAAAGACGGAGTCTTTAATAAAGCAGTAGTTGGTAATTCTTTACATTGTTTGCAATGCTACATAGTGCTGATGTGCTTAATCAGTCGTCGTAACTATTCATATTGCGTACACGACACCCATGTTATTGAAAAGGTAACGTCATCGGACCCAAATACATTCACTCTGAAGTAATTAAAATTCGGAAATTAGAAGGAAGGGCTAGTAGTGTGTTACAGTGAGGGAGCGATAACCAGCGTCAGTGAGATGAATAATTCATAAATATGCGACGCCAATACCTTCTGTCCGACGCATTTGGTGAAGCTCCAAGTGCGATGAATGCCTAAAGGTAATCTTTCCCCTGGGAATGCATGCGACAGGAAGTGCAATAAACGAGGCTTAATTTAACTTTAATGGTGTAATGGAGGAATTCCTAGTTTTATTTAAGGTCCCAATTTTGTTAATTACCGAAAGAAGGGGTTTTAACAGCTAGTCGAATGGTTTAAACATAAAATCAAAAGTATTCGTACATTTGGAGTTGCTTAGTGGCTTTGTAGATGCATAAAATTTTGCTCATTTTTTGCAATTAGGCGTGCAAGCCAGGAATGTTGGTAACACTGCTATTACCACCCCGTAAGCCTTACGCACCCTTCCTCCCAACCCATTTCATCCCCCACAAGTCCCCACCCGTGAGACCTCGCACTCCGTCCTCACTCTTCTTCATATTCAACTCTCCCTCCCCTCCCCCCTTCCCCGCTTGGCCGCTTGGGTCTTTGCATAACCCCCGAATTTTCGAGTCAACTTCCTGTTCCCTTCTCCCTCCGGACAGTTAGGTGGGGGGGGGAGTGGTGAATACGCCTCCATTTACTCCTCATCCCACTCCCCCACTACCTCTACTTCCGCGTGTGCATAATATCATTCGTGTCGTGGCGTTGTTCGTCTTAAAAAACCATCGCACCCTGTTACACTCGACACCCGTGTAATCGTAGCCATTGTCTCGGTTTACGACTTAGGTATGTTATTAGTTGGTTGCCAGAGGAGTAGACGGGACTGTGGGGTGCGTTGCAGTTTGCCAAGAGCCGGTCCTAGGATAGCGTGGTTGAGTTTGGGTGTGGTCTCGAAGCGTCGAGTAAAATGAACATTGAACTCAGCCATTGAAAGAAATGTAGACATGTACTTCAAGGTGTTTTGAGCGAGATAGTTCCCTAATCATAATGGAGGCCATATACAAATTTTATTTTTTAATTTCAGGATCTGTAAGAAGTATGAAATAAATATTGCAGTATTAATGGCGCAAATTTATAGTTATTTATGACAAAAATTCTCAGTAATTAAATACATAAAGCTAGTCTCTAACTTGACTCATTTTTTCACCCCGTACGTCTGAAAACCCTTCAAAACAGAAGGTTTTTTTTGCTATTCTGTAAAAATTATTTCAGTGAGTAATACATTAATTTTCATAAATAGTTGAGAAAACATGCAAACTATACACCGTTAGTTTTTTGACGAAATCTATGTGCTAGAAATTCCTATTTTTTTCAATATTCTTCCTCTGGAGCGCACCGCCGTAATTTTTCCCATGTAAAACAGCTTATATTTTTAGGCTAATTGCTCGAAAATTAGTTTGGTAAGGGGTTAATATTTTGATATAATTGGAAATATGAGAGTTTTTCTTTGAAATGAGGCCAAATTCATCAAATTCTAGGTGAAGTGATTTTTCGCTCAAATTACCTTAACAGAAAATAGCGAAATTGCCTGATTACACGTATCCCGTGCCAATGCGGGACACCGTCTGTTGTGGAGACATCACAAGTAGAGGTATATACATTTATGTACAGGAACAAGCATCAAATAGTCCTTCACAATTAGACGACCCAGGTGGGCGAACACAGCGGTTGACGATAGTTATCCCTCCGCTCGACGTCACACATCTACATCTACAAAATACTCTGCAAGCCACCTCAAGGGTGTATGGCAGGTGGTGAGTGATCATCAACATGCATTACGCTATGCCTTAAAGTTAGTGTATCTACGACTAATGATGCACTAGCATACATCGCTAATCGCTAACGAGGCGAAGGCTCACAAACATGCACTACGCCACAGAGATACTACAAATGTTAGAGGGACCGTTACTATTTATGCATATAGCAAATACAAATACGGAACGCACATGGAACTCCATTCAGCCTAGAGAACTCCACCTACCATGTGAACCCTCCATTGGTTCTCAATATTTCGTGCGTGGCTCTATTGCAATCGTCGGCGTCCATATACTTGGGGTGGCCGGAATAACTCATTTGCGAAGGAACCGTCCTGGGTTTCATTTTTCCGAGAATGAGGAGTTCGTTAGTCTGAAACGGAAATGAGTCATGTTCCGATGGCGAGTCAACTTGCCAGATGCCCGGTCACCTCGTCTCAGGTGAATTTTTAAGAGCAGGCGCATCATTCGGATCTGCCCCCTTGATGTGAAGGGCCAACCAACCAACCACATGGCTAGCTGCATATTATATTTCACATTCGAGCAGTTTATGTCCTCCGAACGGTTTTTGACTTGAATCGTCGTTCATGATGAATCAAGCTATTCATGGAAATATATCAATAATCCTGTCACGTATTCAGAATTAGGAAACCTTTCTATCATTTTTCAATTAACCTTCATTAATCATATTCTTTCCTTTCTCTTTTTGGAATGAAATATTTAGATATTCGCTAGCATAAATCTCATGTTGTGAAGGAAAATAATCTGTAAATAATGAAAAGTGTGTATGTACACAACGTACATTGGTTAAATGATAAAAACAGTAATTTTTAACCTTTTTTCGGTGCTCGAAAAACCAAGGACTATATTCGGTTTGTCGCATAACAAACCTCCTTAAGTTAATTTTCAAAGGATGTTTATGAATTGCAATTCTTTGTAATCGTTTTAGCTAAAACGGTCCTCAAATCCCGACGAGGTGGAGAAGAAATTTTCAGTCGATGTTAATGAATTGTATTATCTTGTATGGTTTACTGAGCTTCTCGGGTTTTACGCTGCTAGCCAGTGCAAGTGCGTGAACGAGATATTTGGCTCAGCTCTGCGATATGAAACGTGGCAGTTAGCGTTCGTCGCCGCAGATTAGCACCACGCCAACCAGACTATCGCCTGCACTTTTCCCTCATCGCCTCGTGCCCCAAGCTCCCTTCCTTCCCTTACACTTTTTCTCTCACTTGTTCCTCTTCTCCCTCCCTCACGTCCACCCTCTCCTACTTCCACCTCGTGAACTTCCCCCTACCCTACTCTCACTCAACCACAGTTTTCTCCCACCCTCCCTCCACCTCCTCCTCCTTCCTCATCCCCCCCTTCTCTAAAAACAACCCCTTCGCCCCTCCCGCAGCTAATTTCCTCATCCACTTCAAAACTTCCAACCCCCTCCACTCCCCCCAATTACCTCCTCCTCCTCTTCGCCCCCGCAACCACCATCATTTCCTTTCCCTCTCTTCCTTATCCTTCCTTACATATTTCTTTTTCCCCTCTTCCTTCTCATCTCTCTCACTGTCTTTCTGACTTCCTCCCCTCCCCACAATTCAGTTTCGGTCCACCGCTCACTGTTCTTCTGCGTCCGAAGAGACTTCTTCTCCTCCTTTCTTCCTCCCAAATCCTTTTCCCCTCCTCTTCCACTCCACGCCGTGCCTCCACCGTGAGCTCACGGGAGCTGCTTCCCTCCTTTACCTCCGCCACAAACCCACCTTGTCTCTGTCTCCCCTCCTCCTTGAAACACTTACCCTCTCCTTCTTCGTCCCCTCCTTACGTATTCCTACCCTCCAGGGAGGGACGGGGGAGTGTTGGGAGGGGGGCGTAAAGAGGGATGCGTAGTTTCCAAGGAGGGTTGATGGGGGAGGGAGGTTATGTTAGTGCAAGGATAGGAGTACATACTTGTTCCTTCGCTTTCGGCGGTGCTAAGGGAGCGGAACGGTAATGGAAGGGAAAGGTACGCATCGGGTCGAACAAGTGAAGGAAACTGAAGGAGTTGGAGAGAGAGTGTGAGAGAGAGAGAGATCAATTTCGGTTCCAAGATGAAAACAGTTGCTCTGCAAGTTAAAGGTGGGGTTGAGGTCTCAACGGTTTCAGACCCAGTATGCGTGATCAATTAGGGGGATATAAAAGTTAGCATTTTCCTTGAGTCATCCGGGCGATACACTTCGTCGGCTAAATCGAGTCATTAACTCTGTCCAGGAGTCTCTGCCCATTTGTATAGTTGCAAAATACATATATATTAACGGTCCCTCTCCATTGTGATAATATCTGTAGTGTAAGTGCATGCTTGTGAGGCTTCGTCTCGTTACAAGCATTAGCGATTTATGCTAATGCATAATTAGTCGTAGTTACACTAACTTTAGGTTATACTGTAATGCATGTTGGTGAATACTCACCCCCTGCCACATACCCCTGAGGTGGCTTGCGGGGTATTTTGTAGATGTAGATTAACTCTATTTAGCAGTTTATTTTAAAAAAATGCAAATTAAAGACTGCAAGTTGGAAAATTTACTGTGATTTCGTCAAGGGCCTTTCGTCTTCTGAAAAAGGTTTTTAGTTGAAATTTTATCCTTATCATTTAGGGATTGCCATTGAGTAGCATTTTTCCCTATCCGATGAGTCATTTTTAAACGGATTCTTCTGAAGGTGACCCCATTTTCAGGCAAATGCCCTAGGAGTGCTAAAGTACCTGTGATCGTACTAATTAGTTTTTGAAATTGTTTTTTTAGCCGCTAAGGGACATCAAAATAATGTAAGATTTGTATCTCAAGGATAGGTAAAAAATTTATAAACTATAACTCCTTGTCAACGTTTCGGTGTGTAATTGACACCATCTTCAGGGCTACAATATTACGGTACAACAAAATTATTTATGAAGTAACATAAAAAATATCACTGATTTCATCTTACAAATTAAAGTATCATACACGTCATTACAATATACAAATAAGAATTACCTCGGATTTAGCCAGGAACATCATCATGTTTCAAAAATCCACATCTCCAAATAAAACTGTATAATATTTTTTCCGGATAAGGAGCTATCATATTTGATATTTGTTGTACCGTAATATTGTAGCCCTGACGATGGTGTCAATTAAACACCGAAACGTTGGCAAGGGGTTATAGTTTATAAATTTTTGACCTATTCTCGAGATACAAATCGTACATTCCATAAAGAGGTCGATAGTACAATACTTCATCAAAATAACGTTGTAGTTATCACTGTTTCCGAAGTCATTTTGCTCCATGAAAGTGTTTGTATGTTTTATTTATGCTGGCCACAATGTAGAAATCTAATTAGGGAAGCCATGATTACTTCTTAGTTATACACAGTAGTTGAGACACAGAAAGTAAAAATGTTTTCATATGTTGGAAAGAATCCGCATAAAATAATAATGTAATGATTTATACTGAAATGGGTGTTCTCGGGTGTACTTTTCCATAAAAATTTATTGGACGTTTAGGTTCCTCCAAAGATTTTGGTTCGGCAGCTTTCCAAAGTTAAACGAGTTCCTCCCTTTTCCAATGTTTAGTTGCGAGTTCAGGGCGCTCTTGTCCCTGCGGCACGTGATAGTGCGGACCCCCGAACCCTTAATCGCTCGCCTCCGGGACTGTGGTGCCAAGGGAGTGCCTTATCGGAGTTTTTAAGTGTTCTTAATTGTTTAAGTGGTCGCCCTTATCGAACAAGCTTTTCGAATCTTGGAACTCCTCGTTTTTTGCCCTTAGCAGAGATAAGCCTACCTATTTAATTTCCTTTTAAAGAGGCTGTTATTTTAACGTCTTGTCATTTGCATAATTTTTACAGGAACTGCGATATTTTTAGATGAATTTTCAAGACGAGGCTCGTAACGTTTATCCATTTTAGCTTTCATTTCGCGCAGATTTTTATTCTGACACTTTCCCTTTAAAGCACGCTTTGGCATTTGAAATTGGAGCCATGTGCATTGACTGGTGAACAATCAGTGGCAGAATCTTATGCTTCGTTTTTTTTATAGTTTATTCCATGCGCATTTTTTAAATGAATTTTTCTCGAAATCACGACACATTCAAATTTCCATGTTATTTGAACTCGAAGATTCGACTGGGTATAGTTGTAGAACAGTATATGAAGTGTTGGGATATCCACAGGAGGGGTTCTGTTCAAATCCTGGTGAGTCCCCTCCCAAAATCCTTCGGTAAATTTGTCATGGCAAGACTTCTTTGCAGAAAACCACAGTTGGACTGAAGAAAATTTGAAATAATAATTATGGAATACCAAACTCCAGCGGGACTAGTAAGGAGCGAGCTCTAAGGTATCATACCAACACATCCAAACTTCCCGTTCATCTCTGTGTGCCTGTTAGGTAGTTATGGTTGTAATAATCTCAAGTATGCTAGTGTTCTGTCAAAACTCCCTACTTTATCAATTATTATTAGACTTTGCATTGTAATTACGGCTAATTTAAGGAGATGTATACCAAGAATTGCATATTTAAGAGAAGGAATACTTCTTTAGCGAAGCACATCTGGTTGAATCTTGAATAAGTTACGCATCAGGTACATGTTTTCTTTTACAGCAAATTTCAATAGGGAAGCTGTATTACTTGACCAATTCTCGGCTTGAAGATGGATGAGCTAAGGTGTCGCATCGCCGCAAAGTGTTATGGGATCACCACGTGCCTCGCTTTGGTCCGCATGCACGAGAAGGTGGTGCGTTGCTTGGCGAAAGTAATAACGCGCCCTCCGCCTTCCTTCCTTCACCCCTTGGGACGTACATATCACTCCTCTTCCGCAAACCTCGCAGCTCAACCCCTATCCATCCCACGCCGCTAGAACACACACACGCCATCCCCATGACGATAGTGCGGTGAGTAATCCCCAATAAATCCATGGACCAACGCCGCCACCTTCCTCTCTCTATATTCCCTCTCCGGAGAAAGATAGGGAATCCAGTCCCTCGTTACTCTCCCATCTCCTCTTCCTCCTCCCTACTCTAATTACTCCTGGCTTAAGAGAGCCACATAATGTTTGCGCCCAGGGCTCTAGTTTTACGGGATCCTGAGTCTTCCGGAGTAGAAGGGAAGGAAGGGAGGGCTTGGTGTGTCTCTGAAGAGCCTGGGGTTGGGTGAGGGGGGAAACAAGCATGACTATTGAGCCAATGAGAGTTAGGAGAGCACTGGGAGATGTTCACTATGCCGGTGTGCAAGTGGAAGGCAATAGTGGCAGGCGGAAGGTATATAGCTGCGTGATATTGGACTTAAGACATAGATCAGTGATCTTAGAGTGGATACTGCTTGATTACCGATAATGTCGGCGTAGCGATACTTCTGTGATTTATGTGTTACGCATCTTATTCATGTAGCTCTATCATATGGTATCGTGTAATGCATAATTTCACGTAATTCATCCCATCCCCATATCATACCCACCTCACCTGTGGTATGATATCGGGAATAAACTCGGATATGGGAATTTACAATGCTTATCGTAGTTACAATGCCAAACATATGGTATTGAGTAATATTCCATTATATTTCACTTGTATTGCAATATACATGACAATCTGAACTTGCAAATCCCATTTCGCGGAAGATCGCGCGATAGATATTTGCATTGCTTTCACTTTAACTTTCATTTTTATGCGATTATCGCTTAACCATTTGCGTTAATAGTCTATCTGTGGGCGTTTATTTTAAATTATGGACTGACATGGTCATACCTAAAGTAATACTGAAGTATCACTGTATCAGAGGGTCACTTGTTCAGGGGAGAATTAATACCACACAGCGATACATTGATTTTCTACGAGATTAAAGTTCGGACTCCGATGTTTCATGAATATCGCACGTTGAAATATCCGCACAGTCTTGAAGCAGAGAGAGAGAGAGAGAGGGGAGTGGGGACAGCGGTTGCCCCAGCGACGGAAGAACAGTCGTTCCTCACGCGTCCCTCAAGGTCCCCAAACTTAACCCTGCCCCCCGTCACGTACCGAAGGGAGGATTCGAATGAATGGCTTATATAGAGCTGTCCATCGTGGGACGTGGTGGCTCGTCTAGGGAGGGATAGATAGATTGAGGTGGAGGGGGGGGGACGAGGGACAGGCGACGGGGGTTTACGCCTTGGTACCCGCGACGGGGAGGAGAGAATGGGGGATGACTGATCGAAGTCCCTATAACCTCGTTCTCGGGTCCCCCCCTCCCGACAGGATCGAAGGAAATGGCCCAAGGAGACCCTCCATCTCGCCCGCACTCTCTTGGTATCCTCCCGCCTTTGCATCACCCATCCCTCCTCTTCCCCCCGTCCCGGGCCACCCTGAGAATTCGCTCCTCCTTCCGAACCAATCCTACCCCCCCTCCTTCCGTCTTAGTCACCCTCCTGCCACTCCCTTCTTGGTCTATCGACGGGAGAGAGGCGTAATGCGATGACTACCTTCGTGTCCCTGCATGCCGATTTATTCCTTACTGCCGTTCATCCCCATCCGACTCAAACCTCACCCTCCTCTCCTGCCTACCTCACTGACTCACTCACTCCCTTCCCCCACCCACCGCCAATCACCTCCCTTCTCCACGAAATCAAAATTGCTATGCCCAGCCCCTCCCTCACACCACCAATCTCCCACCCACCCACCCTCGGCCACATTCCCGTCTTGCTTCTATTTCCTTGGCCTCCCTCCCCCCACATCCCCAATGCGTTTTCATCTCGGCTATCCTGCTTGGATGCCCTCTTTCGGTCGAATCCTGTTCGAACGCTTTCTTGGCGGACATTCTTATTATCAGCCCTCGTTGATTTTCACTATCTCAGGCGTCGGTGAACAGGTCAAAAGCTAGAGTAACTGCTCGAAGTATATTTGTCCATCATTTCGACCATCACCTGTCAGCTCTTTTTCTGTTCTATCAGCGTTATAAAAATATTTTCCCCGTGGCTCTCCCGCCTTCTCCTGCCCATTGATTTTCTTAAATCATCTTTACTCTTACTTTCACGCTAAATCATTTCACGTGCGAAGTTGCATACTATGTGAATCATTGTCTGTGAATTAGGTGTAATTTAGGTGGAAAAAGAAATAGCTTTTTTCGTCAGTCATACGCGTGACTAATGTAGATAGCAGTTTCATGTTTCAGGTTTTACTTTGTGTAACTGATACTCATGGAATGATTTCCCGCTTTGTAAATCCACATTTTTTTACTTTTGCCGACCATGGTCCAACACCTCTATGTAATGCCATTCTCAAGGTGCTAACCCTGATAATGACATTATTGCTGTCGAAACCTTGGTCGACAAAAAGAGAGTGGAATTAACTAAGTAGTAAATAATTCCATAATGTCGATATGGCTAAAGCAGATAAAAGACATGTCATACGGCATTCACGCCACCGAAGGAAGGAAAGGCCATAGTAATATTTCTATTGGAAAGATTTTTGCTGACAATAGTTAAGAAGGAAATATTATTTCGATGTTTCTCAAAATCCTAGGAGAACATTTTTGCACAGAATTGAAGAAAGATATGATTTTAAAATCGGATACCGAAACGGAATTAGTGAAACATTTGCTTGAAGGGTAACTTGAAGTTGGTTGTGGTGCATTTAAGTAAAAGGCCGTAAAACATGAAGTATTTACTGATCGGTTCAGTTTCTGGCTTGGCCCTAGGTACTAGTAGTGTCATGACCATTGTGCAGCTCCAATGGGAAACAAATAGTCAAACGTATAAGGGCGTTCGGAACGCAGTCTGCAGCTCTTTGGAAAAAGTAGGCAATGAGTTTATTATTTATTTTTATCAGCTTCCATTCCACTGAGTTTTCCGATAGCTGTGATGTGGATCCACGTGGAAGAATCTAACAAAGCCTCCAGTGGCTCTCAATGCATTGTCTGTTGGTCAGCTATGGGAGTGCCCTTAATCTATTTAATCGCATATTACATCGCATTTATATTCAGGTCATTTGAATCTGTTGATAATCAAATTACGCCTGGCCTTTATTATCGAAGGCGCTTAAGTAATTGAACCGGATGACGTGATTACATTCGTAAAATGGAAATGATTGATGGGCACCATAATATTATCTTCAACCCATCTACATAAAATGTAGGTAGTGAAATTTCCGTGGTTATATCTGAATTGGAATTAAAACGAATTTAAATGTTACCTTTAATTCTGATGTCTGATTAAGATTTTAACGAGGCCAATTTCAAGGAGAATACTTTTTATTTTAACCCCGGAATACAGGGTATATTCTTAGCGCAAATTATATGTAACCTTTTACGCCAATTGAAACTGTGGTTAAAATAACGGTGGAAAACGGAGGAAAAAGTGAATACTAGCAATAGCTCGTTTTCCCAGAAATGTGACATAGCACTCTGGTGGCGTTTACTTTTAAGTTTACACCTCCTACCCTTATAATATTCGGGGTTTCTCGCCGTAGGTAGATCCAGGTAGATATATAGACGTATTTCACGGGAAAGTGAAAAGTGTATATTGTTCTACATTTCATTTCCGGAGTCATCTTGGCAAGGTGGATGAGTAAATAGGGTCGAAAGTATCTCCACATCCGGTTGATTTTTTTCCCGATGTAATCAAAAGTTGCACTCACCCTCCTCCGCCAACTTATTGCTCCTATCCTTCGCTCATATCGGACTCCTTGCTTCAGTTCGTTCCCCTCGTTCCTCCCTCACATCCTCTCGCCTTTAATCAGCTTCATCACTTCTCTTCCTTCCCCTATTCTATCCCTCCGCCCTCTTCACAGCTTCATATATCGCTCGTTTTCTTCTTCATTTTCCCTCGTCCACTCCCTTAACTCTCGCCTCGTCGAGCCTTAGGACCTTCATTGGCCTCGTCTTTCTTCTTTCTTAACCCGTATCTGCCTTCCCCTCCTCACAGCGAAGCCCATTCGCACTTAAACTATATTTTCTGAAGGTCCCTAATACTTTTCCCTCGTGCCGTTTCTCTTTGAATGATGGTTCACGAGCTTAGTGGCAACATGTAACGAAATCTTTCCTAATAATGTGGAATGAAGAATTTTTGCACAAAACTCTTTGGAAACTCACGAGGTGTTTTTTTCAATCGATCTTCAGGGTTTATCACTTTTTATTTTATTTACATTTTGCATCAAATTTAAGTGCTCGCAAAAAGTTTGCAATTCATGAACTTCGCTTACCCGGCGAGTGAGTTTCATGAAAAATTTACTCTCCGTTAAAGAAGAAACCTCATCAACCCTTTTTGGGCCACACCGCTTGGGAATGGATGCTTGCTTCGTGAATCTCTTCGTGAAAATTTAAAGCTGCTTAATTAAGGTTGAATAATGAAGGGAGAGTAAGACTTTCCTTCTGTGCCGTGAAATGGATAAGCACTGCGATGTCGTATTGTTGAGATGTAGAAGTAGGAAGGGGAGAATATATACCAAGGGAGAGCTAATTTTGGTTCCATGCAATGAATTCAATACGAGGAACTCTGTCAGCATTATACGATATATGAACTAGTTAAAATGTCTGCTAAAACAGGCTACAATATTGGCGAAATAGCCAAAAAGTATTGAATTATTTAAAATACATTTATTCTTTTGAAAAATGAAAAATGTGTATTTTGGAAAATGCGTACGCGTGCGCCATGTGTCAGGTTGTGGATAACATATATGGGAGCTTGCTTACCATTTATAGGCGCACGTCGGAATCACTATGCCTAGCAACTGAATCCTACGTGCGTACGTCAAGCCTTTTGTGTCGTAGATATTCCGCTACATTGAGCATGGTGGCACCAAAAACAACATGAATATGTGACCGAAATATTTTTGTAGAAACAACCTAACGGGACAAATTTTCCCGAGATCCGGAGTTGGCGTTTTATGCGCACAATTTTTAACGAATAGCGGTCAATGAGGCACTTTAAGCTGATATCACCCAAGTGTTATCTATTATTTCTCAGGAAACATAATAAAAGATACACTGTTGTATGTTCCACAAAAGTTTACTATTATTTCTCCAATTCCTTGCAGTTTTCCTCTACGTTGTGGAGCTACTTTAAACCCAGGCGCTGTGAGACTGGGAGTAAGAAATGTCTTGGAATCACATATTCACATGCGTCGTAATTCTCAGTTTGATAACCAATTCTTCCCTCTTCCGTCTCCTTTCCCCGAGCTGTATTCTATTTCTTTACAAGTATGTAATCTAAAAATAAAATCAACTTGTTTATTCCCCTCCTGCATAAAGTTTCTCATCGCACGGAGTTGCGTTTTCCGTCTTCTTGTTTGCAAGCTGTTCCCGTTCTTCTCTTCCCTTCCTCCCTTCCCAATCCTCCTGACGACGCCTCAATTTCTGCACCTTCACCCCTCTCCTTAAGAATCCTCCAGCTACCCTCTTTTCATCCCTCCCGGCGCAAAGCGCCCTCATCAGCCTACCGCTTCCCATACCCTTCCCTCCACTCCGCCGACCCCCGTACCCCCACCCCCCAACGGAGGCAACCTCCTGCTCACGCCTCCTCCTTGCGTGTCATCTCGCTAATCTTCTGTGTCGATGGTTCCGTGTTGTATTGGATTTGGATATTGCACCGCTATATCTCCCCCATCCTTCCACCGCCCGCTCGTTCGCCTTATCCCCGAGGGGGGTGTGGCATATCGGAGAGGGAGGCAGGGAGGTGGTGAGACGGAGGGGGACCTCTTAGAAGAGGAACCGGTCGAGGGTGGAGGGAAACGCCGCGAGTAAACGAATAAATCTTGGGCACAAACCATTTCGTCGAGTTTCTTTTTTTTATTCAGATGAAATTCTGTTTGGAGCGATTGGTTTTGGGGTTGATTTAAGGTTTCATATTCCGAGTATGCATTCCCTGCGTGTTGTAGGTGCTAGGTCTTGGTGAATACTTGGGATTCATGGTTGAACTACTCACTCTGTAATACTTCTAGCGTATTTAGTTTTCTTTTCCAAGGATGGATGATTTGTGTATTAGCGCCTAATAAGATTGAATGACGTTCGTGTTCAAAGCTGTTACTTCCCGGTGATAAGGCTGGGTGATTTTTTTTCTAAAAGGTTTCGTAAACGGGGTGATCGTAGGCATTCAATCAACCCAAGTATTGATTCGTGTAAAGTCCATTCTGTTTTCGTGACGTGCCTTCTTAAGTCTATTTCGGTCTAACAGCAATGATTAATTTTACATCGTTCATAACTTCAGCTTTAATGCGACTGTTGCCATAATTAGCCCAAATATTGATTCATTTGTTCGGAAGAAGAGGGTTAGGATAGAAAAATGGGAAAATCGGTTGTTTGGTGATCAAGTTTTATTAACCGAGCAAATATGCGTTTTATCATTTTCCTCATGCTAAAATGTTTCTTGATTTAATCGATTTGTCGACTTTTCACATTCGGTAGGCCATAGGTTTTCAAAGCAAACTAGATTTTCTTGTTGAACCGTTAAATTTAAAATTAGTCTTTTTTCTCATCGGAAAGGATACTGCTGTGCCTCCAAAGATATACCCAATTATAACAACATGAGACGCCGAAGACGTCAACAGTATCGTTTCTTGACATGGGGACGTAACTCATATTTAGCAATTATTGAGTATCCGTTACTCAAAGCCTTTGTCCTGCACTTCCCCGTAATATGGTGCTTCATTTCCAAAATTGCGCCGTAATATTCTCACGAGGCCCCCGTATTTATTTCTTTGTCCGGGTAAGGTAATTTGGCGAGTGGTGGTGGACTGGAAAATTTTACGTGTTCTCCGAAACGCTCGGAAGCGCCGAAGAGGGGCGTCTAACCGTAGTCGGTCTTGTACATTTTTTCTGCTTTTTAGTGAGGCTGCCCGACCGAAGCATTATGTTGTTTCCTCCCGCCTGTCTCCTTCTTACCTTCTTCTCCCCTTTAATCAAAACTCCCCTCGCGACCCCCTTCGCCGTTCACCCATCCTACCTCCCTGCACCCCCCTGGTGGCAAATTGCCACCTTCTCCTCTTCCTCCCCTCCCTCTGAACTCTCTCCTTCTCTTCCTCCATTTAGGCGGAGTTCCCTCTCATTCACTCTCCCTGTGTCCCTTCAGCTCATATCGGTGCCACAGCATCGCCGCTGTTTTCTCAGGATATGAAACCGCGTCCCTCTATTGCTCAAACTATATCTTCCTTCCTTCCCCCCCTACCCATCCTCTGGAGCAAAATTAAGATCTCTCATATAATTTACTCAGGACATGAGGAGTTTCTCGCTGAATTCAGCATGAATGGAAGAAGTGACCCTATGTGGGAAAAACAAAAAAATACAATTTACGATTCAGAAATTGAACTATTTGCTGCTATCCTTGGATTTCCTTCCTAGGTTTTCTCAACTTACTGAAGTTAAATTCATGGATCATCCCTCAGGACATATTTTCCTGCCTTTTGAAAACTATCTGCAACATTTTGCACATATTCAAACCATTAAAAAGGAAAAAATTAGCCCACATAAATGAAGAAATATCCTTCCCGAACCCTGGATATGAGACCTAATTTAGACATTTTTACAGAAACCACTTCTTTTTGAAATAAAACAATTATCCTTCTCCCCTATCCTGGCCTCCGTTTTGAACAACATCTCCTCTCCTCATTTACCCTTCCTCTGACGACACATGACGACGACTACCATAGATACACAAACAAAACATTAATATAAACGCCTGATGTTGATGATTACTCATAGAAACCCGGGTCGTGTGTGTTATTAAATGAAGAACTGGTTTCTGTAAAAGTTTAATTATTTAAAAATTACAATGATGTACCACAAAGTTATACTAGAACAAGTTAATCTAATTAAAAAAATTATGTTCAATCGGAAGAAGTATCCTGTTTTGTAACCTTTAATGGCCTCGTCCCTCTTAAGGTTCTCGGTTGCAGTTCTAATCATTTCATCTGGGCTATTTTTTGTGATACTTCTGATTTAATCCCTTCTTCAAATGAATAGTACTCAAGAAATCCACCAAGCAAGGAGAGGCACAGACTATCACCCGTAATATATGATGTCATCTCCCGTAAATGCGCTTTGCGACTTAAGCCTCAACGTCTCGCCAATGAAATCAAATGGAGGGGTTATATGGCAGCCTTTGGGATCTTAAACGGCTATGGTTATGCCCCAACATTTGACCCAAATAACTTGGCGTGAGATAAATCCAGCAGCAGTTCCATTAATGGCTTAATTAACTCATGACCATTGGGCTGCCCGATCGACACCTTCCCTAAATGACCACTGCGACCGAAATCAAAGCAACGTATGACGATTGTGATAGATTACTGGAGTCATTATTTTCTGAATATCAACTGTGCATAGTCATGAAGCTCATTACTTCTGGAGAGTACGCCATCACACTAATATGCCAGTTAAGTATATGACATTTTCTGCTGGTGAAATGTATCGTCACTTAATTTAGTTCTTCAATTTAATCACCACAGTAGTTAGGTATATTCAAGCCTTTCTCCGTTACTCTCAGAGCTTTCTAATTCAATGGAGGCAAGATTTTTTGTTTACACTGAAACAGATGATGTATAGATGATAGTGTATTTAGTAAACTGCAATGAGAGAGAAACGTTCAGCGAAAACTTATCTCTTGTTTCTTACCATCAACATTTCCATGCCCTCGTCGACATTTTTCTCTCAGTGTTTACTTCCAGTAGGCTGATTTTCTAATAGCCTGGCTTTGGTGAAGAATGTAGCTGTAAATTCAAGCATTCAGCTATGACTATTCATAAAATTCTCTCTCTAAGGTTTGTGCAAAAACTTGCTCAGTTCTTCGTAGTTATCACCCAAAGTGTTCCTTCTTGTCTCATCGCTTTCTCATTTCCATTTTATCGAAAAATAACAAAGTAATGCATTGCATTATGATGGAAAGGCAATCTTAACTCATCATTCTTTTAGCGCTGTCTGGAAGCTGGTTACCGCAGACTTTATTGAAATCACTCGAAATGCTTTCTTACTTCTCTTTTTGGTGAGCTTCTCTCCCTGGAAATGTTTCTTACGAAGTGTTAGTCAACTCCTTTGAAGCGATCACTCTTTCCTCTCTCAGTTGTTGAGATAAGTCCCCCGTCCTCCTTCCCGTGGACAAATGAAACGAAATTTTGAATCTCCCCTCATTCCGAAATTTCCTCATCACATTTCTCTCGATTGCCTCGATTCCTATCTGCCGGATAATCAACCATCGGGCGTGGATCTTCATTCACATCAGGTGTACGTTTTTGAGCCCCTTCCCCCCCCCCTGCAATTATATTTCCTTATTTAACTTCCCCCTCTTGTCGATACGGTCTCTCCCTCCCTCCTCTTTCATCCACGCGCTTCACTCTCCTCTTCCCTTCCTCTCCATTCTCTCTTTCTCCCTTCTACCTTTTATCTCTCCCCTCCTCCCCCTGCCACTCATGTTTGTCATTCTTCTTCTCTTGTCTCCTCTTACCCGAACCCCCGCACGAAACTCAATTTACCTCCAACCCCATCTGTACCCCCTCCCCACCCCTTCCACGCTTACTCCCCCGCCAACCCACCACTCTCCAGAGCCGCCTACAAACCCCCTCCGGACGTTCCCATTTGGAGTATTGCTTCACCCCTCCCCCCCCTGGCTCTCGAATACGTTTCAACGCCACTTCCCTCTGCCCCTGCCCCCCATTTTCCCCGCCTGCTGCTCCCCAAATGCACTCTCACACTCTCCCTTTCTCATCCCTTAGCACAGGTATGCTCGATACAGAATGGAGTATCACTTCGTCGGGGAAGTGGGCTCGTTTCACTGCGGTTAGACGCCGTTGCAAACCTAGGAGTCAGCGGGAGATATGCCCTAGGAGCAGTGAGTGGGCATTGCTTTTCCGAGTCGGATGGCGTGACTTCCTCGTGTCCAAGATGAGCAAACTGGTGCGTTTTTTCTTCAGCCGAATGCTTTTCCTATTTCATGGCTGCGAGATTTAAATGAAATGTTAGCTCTTATCCGTCGTTCATGTAGCATATTTGTTCTCATAGATGTTGGGGTAAGAAAAAGAGTCCCTTCCAAATGCAGGAAGTGGATGGTAAGTAAAAGGAATCTTCTCCGTGCGCTAGCTCCTATTTACTTAGATCGGAGTACGACTGCTCACCCGTCGTAGGTATTCATAATTTGCGTAAATAAAAATTGCTGTGATGAAAACAAAGATTTAGCTGTGATGAAAATAAAGAAGATAGACTGGTTTGTCGAACACGACTGAGGGATTGCGCTTGTGTTTCAGCCAAATTGTAAGGTCTCTTATTATATCTCTGACTGCCTACTTCGTTGGGAGAGTTAATATAATCGTTTGTTGCATTGGTAATAGAAATTTATTTAATGTTTTTCTAAGAATTTTTATTGTTCTTCCTTTTATTTTACCGTCATCATTGACGACGATGTAAATCCATTTCCTCGTAAGCTGAGGTTGCCGATACAAGTTCCACATTGTTGAATATTTTTATGAAACAGGAAAAGGTCATGCGTGTTAGTTTAGGTGTATAAAAATTAAATACCTTAGTATTACGTAGATATATTGATTGCATTTTCAACTATCGGCGTAATTTGAGGGTATGATCGATTTAATAGAAAAGATATTTCAGCCCTTCTTAGCAATTTCCTGATTACATGGCACAAGTGTTAGTATATATTTTTTCCAAAAAGTAATTTAAGGTAATATTTTATCATATGAAGACTGGGAGATAATTCTAGTTACATTGCTGTGACCAATTCTGCGCTTCATCCAGAGAGGTATGCCAGTGGAGGTGGCAATCTTAAAGGCTCTTCAGTTGGCTAAACTGCTCCATCGGAGGGATGCAATGGAAGGGATATGTCTTGGATTTTCAGAGATTATAATGCAGTATAACTTTGGAAATAGGTGACAGTGTGCCGTGGGTTACAATACATACCTTATTAGCTCTTAAAATTTAAATTCTTCAAATTAAGAAGATGCGTGCCTCTTTCCAATTTCGCACGCAATTTGGCGTACATGTCTATGGAGATGTTGAGTTAGATGACATTAGTATCTGCACACTTCTTATCCCCGCGAAGGATTGGAGGAAATAGCCTTTACCGGCCTCTACAAAATACCTCGCGCTCTCATCACTTCGTGTGTCTCCTATTTGGCGCCCCCATTCGCTCCCTTTCCCTGCACAAGTACATGCCTCCCTCTTCGACACCAACTTTTCCAATTTTTTTCCAGGTCTTCCCACGTTTTTTTTTTATATCCCTCCCCGCGCCTCCGTTCTACTCCTTCAACACTCTTCCGTGTATTTTTTTCGCAAACGAAGCCCAACAGAATACGCAGCTGTACAACGTCAAGCGGGGAGCCTGTCAGAGCAGAAGAAGATGCACCGAAGCTCGTATTTACAGCTCTTGGCGCAAAAAAGTTAATTTTTATTTCTGGACTTTGGAAAATAGTTGTAAACGGTAATTTTTTGCTTTGTCAACTGCATAGCTTCACCGATATAATTTTGTCCGTGCTTTCAAAAAATACCGAGTATGTTAGGTATTTTATATGGATATTTAAATTGAGCATTCAGTTGTTTCACGTTTTCGGATTTAGAAACTTGATATACTTGCATTGTAATCTTATTATGGGTTCTATTGTACAAACTATAGGGCAGATAACGAAAGAACTGCATTGCATGCATGAGGAAATCAAGGAAAAATATTAAGGAAGATACTCATAAAGAACAATGAAAAATTAAAGAAACCGTGCTAGGAAAAGGAAATAATGAATTGTATATGATATTGATGGGAAGGAGTTTGCTAGACGCCAGTTTTCTTATCCCTGTAACAAATTTGATCTTTGAAGATTAATTTAAAGTAAATAAACGATAGACTTCCGTCAAAGATCCTGAAAAGCTCAAAATTTCAAATAATGCGATATATTTGTGTCAAGTGCTTTTTGCAACCACATCTCTCGGAAGAAATAACTTTGGTTGTACTGTTACTCCATGTAGCAGGATATCTCCTTCTTTGGCATGTTATTACCTGCTAATCCGTTTTAATATCGGTATTTAATGGGAGACACTTAAAAATGCTGCTTTTAACTGCGGCTCGGATAAACATTTTTCCGCAAAATGTTCTCTTGAAGGTCTTGTATACTTGCTGTGGACGTCCTCAATGGAATTCATTAAGCCCCTTTTCCTTCTTCCACATTCATTCTTGGCTCTAATCATCTCCCCACTCGGAAATATCCCAGTGTCATTCACCATGAAGTGCATCCCACGTAAGTCTCGGAAAATTTCCCTGTTGCTTCATATTTTGTGTCTCATTAAGTAATTTTGCTGCCGCTTTATCTTCATTGCTCCGGACGGGTTCTCATCCTCATCAAAATTCTCAAGTGAAGCATATGAGTTTGTATCACCTTCCTCTTTAAGGCAGGTCAGAATATAGTTGGAGTATTAGTGTAAGTGCTCTTGGAAGCGACATGCCACTATTCCTTAAATTACAGCTATTTCTCTGTCCTATTGGTTGTTTTTTTTTACTCGTTATCTGCTCTTTTTCATTATCTTTTTATGCACCGTTTAAATGTTTCTCAAGTACGTCTACCTATTGAGGTAGGAATATGTAATTACTGATTTAAGTTTTGATTTAGAGTTCAAAATTCAAGACGCAATTTGGGATGAAACTTTCACTCTCATAAATGTATTTAAAAAGGAATGTAAGCTCTTGACCTCTTTCTTTATGTTTTGCTTTATCATGTGCTATCTTTGTATTCTATTCTTTTGATTTTATCGTTTTGATTCGTCACTACTGTCTTATGACATTTACATGCACATTTTCTCGATTTTGAGATTCATTATAGAGTTACGGTAGCATGAACTGGAAAAGGAGCATGGAAAACGTGCAACTTTGTCGAAGGCTAGGTCTACCGAATATGTTTTATGAATATCTGTATCAAATAGTTCTTTGCCAGACGATGTGGAGAACTGTAAGTTAAAATTTACAAATGTTGAGAAATTCCAACCGTATTTATGGATTTTGTTTTAGTAGGTTCCATCTTGGAGCGCAGGGAATCACATCAAAACCTATACAAAGACTCATCCGAAAAATATCAGTAGTCCTAGTGACTCAAACTCATCAAAAATGCAATGAAAAAATTTGCAATTGAGTAACACCCCAATGTCTAATGGTGATATGATCGTTTAAACGGAATTTGTTGAAGTATTAAATTAATTTTCAAAATGTTAATTTAAATTAAGATATGAAAAACAATGGAGTTCTTATGGAGGGCAAGTTTGTTTACACACCACTTGGTTAACTTAACAACACTTACTTGAAATAGACACCAACAAGATTTGGTAGTCACACAAATTAAATCTCTTTTTATATTAAACTGTGTCTGTTAGTTGATTTAATTAGTTAAAATGATTAAACAATTGAATTCATTTGCATTCAGAGCTTTGAGCCTTCGTTGTGCAGGTGCGTCGTATTTTTAATGTATAATCGATTTTTATATTTCATAGAGGGGATAATTAATGTGTTCTAGTCGTTTACAACTAAAATAACTAACCAGCGTTTTATATTTCCCTATTCCTTGTACATGATAGAAAATGGCTTGGGCATTTCAGCTTCGTCGCGTATTGCCACTGCGGCTCCTCTTCTCCCTTGCAAGTGGTAATGGCGTACTGACGCAGTTTCGGCCTCAATTTCTCTTTCGCCTCTCTCGCGGTTGGCACGTAAAAAAAATATACGAAGACGTCGACTCAGTTGGGGGACCGTTCGAGCTCGTCACCCTTGTGTCTTCTTTTCTCCCTTTTATCGGCCTCTCCCTCCCACCTTCATCACTCTCTCCCTTATCTTCTTTCCTCAAAAATATAAACTCGTTCGAACCCAGACCCACCCCTTCCACCTCCATCTGGCGCCTCGATGATCATCGCCACCAACGATACCAGTGTCTCGTAGCATCTTCCTTCCCTCTTAAGACGTTGTCGTCGCAACGCCGCCGGCCGCCCCAACTCCTTAACCGTTCCCGTTTTTTCGCCCCCGATGCCCTTGCACTTGGGACTATGAAATTCCGGGCTTCATGGCACTCTACCTAACCTCCCTCACTCCCCCCATCTCTCCCTTGTCTCTGCTCTTCTCTTCCTCTTATCCGGCGCTCGATTTTATGATTGGGGGAAAGTGGATGAGAGGACTTGCGGGGAGGAGAAAAAAATATTTTTTTCTTCTTTTTTATTTTAATTGAACCTAAAGAGGCGAGGGTCCACCTTCTGGAAACCCTTGAGCGGAGTGCGTTCTTAGCCTTTTGGTTTTTTTTCTCGATCCGAGCGCGACGCTGGCGGAGGAAGGAATGAAAGCCGGTGTTAACCCATATTCAAGGGATCTCTCATTTGAGCGGAAACGGCAATCAAATCGCTCAAAGTTGATTATACGGAGTCGTGGACTTCATTTGGACTGAGGGCATGAAAGGGTTTCATTTCAGTGAAACTATACAATTATACATATTCTGCCACTTTGCATTCAAGCTTCGTTATCAAACTTGAAATATATTAGGTATGTGGGAAGTTTAGTTTTTTAATGTAGTGATGTTTTTTTAAGTCTACCGATTAGGTACCGTGGTTATTAAAGTTGAACTGTAAGAAAATGTGTTCACCAACACTGTTTTAATATTAGAGGGATCGTTCAATCCTTTTATGTTCGACTTTATTTATAAATGAAAATTGCATAAAAATATCTTAGTCACCACAATTTTTGTGGCACAAGAAATTTAGGACTAGATCTTTATTGTCTTAAATTTTGGTAATCATGGTAAATATTTATGCTTACGCTCTACAATCAAACAATGAAATTATGCATATTGCATATTTTTCGGTCAAAAGTCTCCCGCTTAGTTCTCGTGATTCTGCTCGTTAGCACAGCACCCTCTATCGGAAAAACATGCCTCAAATTTTTTCTCACATTGGTACATGCAGTAAAACTCCAATTATCCGAACTCCCAACTATCCAAATCGCCAATTATCCGGATCGATTTTAGGGGAAAAATTCCTCGAAAATCGGATTTTTACTGCCACGGAAATGGGCTACTCAAAACGTGTATTGTATCTGTTATGCAGTTTATTTTGTTTGATGGTTATTGATTACAGTACATAAGTTTCTTTAGCGTTATTTTAATCATAAAATTAATGCATTATACATTCATTTAGTTTTTTCCATAGAATTTACCTTTTTTGTGAGTTATCCTATTATCCGAATATTAGATTATCCGGATGGGATCCGTTCAAAATTGCTTCGGATAATTTGAGTTGTACATACTGTACTTATTTTAACTATTGTTTGGAAACGAGCGAGAAAGCAGGTCGTGGGGTTACTGCATCCACGAGCCGGCGAGGACGGTCGGTTGATTGAAGCAGGGAGGGGTGGTGGACTCTGCCGGTGGGCGGCAGGGGGAGGTGTGTCGCTCTAATGCGGGGGGCGTGAGCATGCCATCACCCATCTACGAAGAGTGTCCCCTTTCAACAACGCGCTCGAAACACTCCCCGACCTCACGCTGTTCTCCTCCCGTGCATTTCCAGCCCCTCGGATGCAAATGAATGTTTAATGTCGGGGGAAAACTTTTGAAAAACATCTTCCCTCGTCTCCCTGCCCATCGCATCCTCCTATCCTGTCCCCCCCTCATCTGCATCGTTTTCAAGGGAATCTCATTTTTATTCAGTCACTGCCCCCCGTCCTTCCACACCCCCCTGCTTTCTCGAAATTCTCTTCCCACCCCCTCTCCCTCCTCATCGTCCCTCGCCTCATGAGCCTCTCACTTCTCCAGGAACAGCCTCCTTCCGTCGAAGAGAAGAACTCTCACGTTTTTCCGTTGAGGGGTGCAAAGTGTCTCCATTACTGCCCTCCAGGTTCCAATCCCCCCCGCCACCTAAGCACGCTTTCTCGCTTCAGCGGTTGATTTTTCATCCCTCAGCGGTGAACTACCCCGCAGCAGCCTCAAGGAGTAGAAGGGACCTTTCTTCAGGGACTTCTTCCAAGCTACCGAGCCCATTATCTCCGAGTGGTCTTGCGTGACCGACTGTTGAAGTCACCGTTGAGTTGAATGAAATTATCTCCGAAAGAAATTTTCGCACGGAAGAATTAGACAGCTGATATTTCCTCATCGTCCCATCTCACGAATCCTCTCTTCTTTAGGGCCCCTCCCCTTAAACGCTTCTACGTCAACTTGGAATGATAGAACAGCGGTAACCGTGGCCGTCGTGATGGTTGTGAAAATTACGATGTACATTGTTTCGTCACGTCGCATTTCGAATCTCGGAAGTACCTGCCTCAAATTACGATATATTGTTTCAGTTCTAAAGGCATGTACATATATTACTGTGCTAGCCTGTGAGACGTTTCTGAGATAAAAAAACAGCGTGGTCGAAGAGGAATATTACCGGAATGAACCGGATGGTATGTTCACCGAAGCCTGAAGTCATATTATATTTTTTCGGCCACTCCAGTGCCTAGCATCCAAAACATTTCCGTGTGCCGTAATTGTTTTAATTTGCATGCGCCTCATATTCCCGCAAGTCCGGAACGATTACTATACGGTCACTGGCACTTCTCGCCCTCTTAACTCTTTCCTTCTTTCGCTGTGGGATGAATGCTGTGACGTCGGAACAGTTTCTGTGTGAACATCCGGCTTTTAACAGTTTCCTTCACTCTCAACAGGGTTAATTTTACCTCCCTATCTTGGCCACATTAGTTTCTTATGGATATAGCCATGCACTTATGAGTGTATGCAGAAATTTAATACATGTTCTGTTTCTTCATCCCTCGTTTTTCAATTAATTTGTCCGACCTTTTTTCAACCTGGAATATTTACAGTTCGCTAAGTTCCGGGACCTATACAGGTAAATGGGAGGTTTTACTTGTACCTGATCTGAAAATATCACATGCTGGTAATCGAAATTGAATAGGAATACCTTTGTTATGTTATATGAGTCTAAATTGATTCCATTGATGCGTGTGGAAAAGATGAGGGTAAGCGATAATGATACAAATTGGAGGAAAATAATAAGTCTTTATGGTTAGATAATGAGAGTAATGATGTATATGCATCTGATGAGTAAAACGGTGCAAGTAAGTAAACGTATTCACGTGAAATGGAGCTTTCAGAAAACCTTTTATGCCCATCTTGCAACTTTCAAAAATCAAAACCTCCTTTTAAAGTGTTCTACTTTAATGATAGTTTATAAAGAAAACGCGAAAAATTGCGAAAACGTCAAAAAGTTTTCCTCCAAGAAAGCTTTAATTGTGAATGGGATTTTAAAATAGCTCCAGGTAGAGAGGGAGTGGACAACAGATTTACCTGGTTTTATAATCCGAGTGCTCAGAAAAAGCTTGTTTCAAAAAGCGAGTAAAAAAGCGAGGGATTCGTAATGAAGCGTAATGACAAAAGCCTCAGACTTACAGACTTTCTCGGAAAAATATTGAGTGCACTATAGTAAACGTAATTCGATAACCGCAATTTCGCAGCCGTGCGTAAAAATCTTCAATGAGAAATTACATTTTTATTCCGCTCACTGGCAGCTCCCGCCCCACATCCTCTTTTTATTGACGTGGTCGCTCCATTGCCATCCTCCGCTTCTCACTAACGACATTTACCTCTCCCGCCCCTCCTTGTCCTCCCTCCTTGACGCCTTTCGCCACCCACCCCATCATGCACTGCGCCACTACCCCCACCCCGTTTACCAGCACCTCTCCTTTTTTATATAAACCCCAACTCTCTCAAACACTTTTATTTTTTTTACCTCGTCCCTTATTCAATAACACACTGTACTCTTGTATCAAAGCATTTCGTGTTCCCCTTCTCCGCTTCCCCTCTGTGCGTGCTACCCTGAGGCGTGCAATAAAAAGTAACACGATTTTTTCGTATCTAATCTATTCTTTCCCTCCCTCCACCGCATTTTTGTTATATGTAATGTGTTAGGAGCCCATTAATATCTATCAAGCGGTGTTTTTTTCTCTGTTTTTTTTTACATGGCGCCGCTGAAAAATTAGCTAAAGTTATTTCCAATGCGTGATTTTATCTAAGTAATTTATTTTGCGCCATCTCCTCTTTTTAACTTGTATAGCAAGGTTTTTTTTAAATGTCGGTCACATTCACGATTATGATTCATTATTAAGGTGTTTTATAATGCGGAATGGTACAAGTGGAGCTGCCATTCATCCTGCCGAATGATTATTTGATGGCAGGATGCTGTTAAATATTAATGTGTGAGAATGAATTAATATGTACATATTTGGCTCCTGCATATTGCTCATTATGCATGCATATTACGGTGAATGTGATACTGCTTCCGCGAGGTATTGCACTCCCTTGTAACTTGTGAGGGAGCATAAATTAAGGGAACCCACCACATCATTTCTTCCAGTGGGACGGATGTTATGTTACGTATGTAGTCCAATTCAGTTCAGTATCAAAAAGAGGAGAAATAAAAGCAATGCGATGAAGAAGCATCCACAAAATTGAGTAAGCGTGTTGCGTTAATGGATGGATGGTTAATGGATTTCCCAGGTATAGGTTCGAAAACATATCAATTTGTCGCTAAACAAACATTTAGTAAATACTCATTCTTTGGCAAATCGCCTATTGATTACTCTTAATATAATGATTGCCATCGACGGGCCCCATCATATTAGAGTGCGGGGCAGTTAGCTTAAATTGATCTTGCAATACGAAATGATCTCTATCGCTTTCCATCCAAATATCAGATCCAATTTCTACACAATACCATCCTATTCACTTTTGCCCCATTTAGCATTCCCCAAAACGTCAGACTTGTGTAATGGCTAGAGGTAGAGCCTCAATAGTATTTGAAAGTAGAAAAAGTAAAGTCATCATGAACGTAGAGAATAAATTAATGAATAGCTTTAATCTGGGAAATCACTAATAGTGAAGAAAATCATTAACAGAAAGAGATATTTTAGATAAAGAGGTGGAAAAATAAAAGTAACAATTTTTCCGGCCAGAATAACGTGATACATCGAAGAAAAAACAACGGTTTTTGGTAATTTCGTCAATCAATGTGAGACTGGGGTGAATTAAAAGGATCAAGATCGTAATGGATTGAGAATAACGGGAATGAGTGGAAGAATAGAGGAATGAAACGCTGTGAATCAGAGAAGATGAACTGGTTTTGCGGATATTAATTGTAACAGTATATGATTTTTGAGTGTTGGTAAAATAAAATTCAATTTTTCATCGCCAACGTTTCGTCAAATTTATTGGCATCCGCGTCATCATTATCCGAGTAATCTACCGGTTAATGGTATGCTATGATGAAAGTCAGAGAAAATCCTACACTCCTACGCATTAAATGCCATATCTACCTATAATACTTCTTTCTTCATCTCAGCGTAAGTCCTGGCATCCTCAGGGCTATGAAATTAACCGAACATACCCACTTATTGCATGGAACCGTTTACCAGTCACTCTAAAATAGCCAAAATAATGATAATTATCACAGACTGATTATATTTCTGGCTACTGTAGAGTGACTGGTGAACTGTTCCATGCAATAGGTGTGTACGTTCGGTTAATTTCATAGCCCTAAGGATGCCAGTAAATTTAGGGAAACGGCGATGAAAAATTTAATTCCATTTGACCAGCATTAAACATCATATCATACATAAACATACTATGTATCATAAAAAGTGGTCAAGAAAAGAATTGGTTAATTGTAACTGTAGCGTTTTATGCCAAATTATTTGTAGTCAACGTGCACAATTACGAAGACATTCTAGAATATTGAGTCCATCATGCACATAGAGCATACTAGTGAAAATATCTATATCTAGGTAATGCAAAGGTAACGCGGAGAGCGAAGAGGTTCAGAGAAATAAATCACTGTAACCGTTCGATCGTAGAATTGGCGACACACGAGGGGGAATAGGCGCGGCGATCTATCTCATAAAATTAATTGGATGCCTGGGGAATGAACCGTAAATCACATCTGATTGCTTGCGACGTGACTCTCGGATTTCGGGACATCGGGGGCGCCACAAACAAAAGTTCGGCGAGTGTGACTCTCCCGTGTAAACTCACGCAAGCGTCCCCCCCAGGCCTGTAACTCTTATCGACAGAGAGGGACACCGTCGCGCCAGGGTGCTTTCGTTTGCCGCCCGCTGTACGTGGCGCGCGAACATGTGTACTCAAAGAGGCATTCTTTGTCCTCCGCCCGGCTGTCGATTGAATGCAATGGATGCATTTTCGGGGCTCGGGTGCAGGCCTGCAGGCGCGGAATCGCCCCGGCGAACAATCATCAATCAAGCTGAACATCGAAAAGCGCAACAGAAGTCTTGCGCCACCTTCGGGACAGATGCAGGGCCGAGGGTGGCTGACGAGAGCATGCATGCATCCATTCGAGTCGTCGGTGGTAAATCGGGAGGATTGGATGGTAATTTATTTCGGCTCACGTGCAGGGGGAAGAGGGTGTCGAAATGCAGTGCGCGCCAAAACTTTTGCCCCTCCCATGCTGTGTCCGTCACTCGTTGTAATCCTTCCCTTGATCAACAGCGTGACGTCGACTTCGCCCTCAGTTGAGAGCGGAGAATGGCCGTTTTAAATACGTGTCCCAGGGGTGTATTATTATTTTCCGTTCGAGATGTGATCTGAAACGGCTTGTCAGAGGAGTGCCTCAAATTCTAGACAAGCTGAAGTATCAATTAGACAGGGAATTGCTCAAATTGGATCGTATTGTTTTTGTTTCTTTTTTTGAGAATTTCTGTACCTGCTAGACTTTACGCGGCTCCGATATATTTTTACCTCTTTGATTCTGATCAACTTTTTTGTGACAAATAACAGTTTTATGTTGTGATAATTGCTGTTAACATTGCAAACATTAGTTTGCGTCGCCATCTTGCTTTGCTTTCAAAGTTGTTTACGGAACGTGTTGCCCAAACGGTTTTATAACCGCACTCCCAATTCCCAGTTTATTTATCTGGCGCTTGAAAAATGTTGTTGCGATAGTGTTTGCTGAGCTTGGACATTTGTCAATCATTTTGATGAAATGTAGATTGGGTATCCGTATCACTTTATAAATTTAACTTTAATTTATAACCGTTTAAAACTTTGAGGTTCAAACCCAAAATATCTTCTGTGACTCTTTTCCTCCATTATGAGATACGCACAGGCCTAAATATAATTCTCACAAATTGCTGTATCCCTTTTGAGTTAGCTGGGTACGTTTATTTTGTTTGGTACAGGGCTTTAAGTGGGATATGAATCTCAAAGTATGTTTTATTGTGATTATTTTTACGTTTGAATTATATTTCGATTGTTGAACTAGAGTCTGCGGCATTCGTTTTATCATATTTGAAACTAATTCTTCAATAATGTGCGTAGTAGACCGGCCTCGTGGAATGATTCAAGCTCATATTACAATTTATTTCCTATTTATTCCAGAATATAAATATTTATCGTGACTAAAGAAAGGCCGGTGCTAGCGTGGAGAAAAGTACCGTGGCGTCGCTTACGAGGAAATTCGATCGAACACGAAGTAGTCCCTTGAGAACATGACTTCGCGGATGGATGACTTCAGCAGCTGACTACCGAAGGGATATCTCTCCGGCAGTCGTCACTCATGGAACTCCGTTTAATCCTTTGAAAGCCATATAACACGCGCGGGACCGTCTGCTCACGAATCGAGTGGGTACCTACGATCCAAGAGAGACTAAAGCTTCGCTCGGATTGCCTCTCCCGCTAATCTCTTAACCGTCCCGCTCCACGCTCATTTACCACGCCACCGATCTTAAGGTGGTTCGAGCGAGATAGTTCCCTAGTCATAAAAGAGACCATATTAACATTTTATTTTTTTATTTCAGTATCTGTAAAAAATATGAAATAAATATTGTAGTATTTTTATCGTAAAGGTATAGTTATATATTACCAAAATTCTCAGAAATTAAATAAATATGTCCACATAAGTCTCTAACTTGACACATTTTTTCATTGCGTACGGCTGAAAACCCTTCAAAACAGCAAGTTTTTTTTGCGATTCTGTAAAAATTATTGCGGTGAATAATGGATTAATTTTTATAAATAATTGAGAAAATATACAAACTACACATTGGTAGTTTTTTGACGAAATCTAGGTGTTATAAGTTCGTATTTCTTTCGTATTCTCCCTCTGGAGCGCACACCCGCAATCTATCCCATATAAAACAGCCTATATTTTTAGGCAAATTGCTCTAAAAGTAGTTCAGGAAGGGGTTGATATATTGATATCACTGGAAATATGAGAATTTATTCTTTAAAATTAGGTCAAATTCTACGTGAAGTGATTTTTCCCTCAAACTACCTTAAGAGAAGCCGCTATTATCTACTACCCCTTGGCGCGCGATATTCCTCCGCTCGTCTCGTCCTGTTCCTGAGTCGATTGTAGACCCGTTGCGTGGCCCGTGTACCCCCCCCACCCACCCCTCCCCCCGGAAGCCAGCACCCGCGGTCGGGGTCCACAAACGCCCACTCCCATGACGCCTGGCCGCCATCTTCACCCGCGTCACCCTCATAATTGCCCTATTGCTTCCACGCAATTCCCCATGGCATGAAGTATCACTTCTGTGCTGTATTGCGAGCCGGCTTAAGGCGGTCGAACTCATCAGGGATAAACCCCCCCCCCCCCCACGCTAGGAATGTACCCGATGATTCCCTCCCCCACCCTCTCTCCATCTCACTCTCGAGATTCAAGTACAAGTTTATGACGACAGTTTGCGCAAAGCGCGGAATCCGAGCCAAATGTAGAAGTATGTACTGTCAGATTGTAGAGGAGGCTAGAATTGTGCGAAGAGCTCCTGTGAGAATGCTTTCGCGACACAGTTGCAGATCGGAATCACACGGAATTTCTACGCCGTGATTCTTTCTTTCAGGGGTGACTGCTCCTACGGTTGTTAAGGAGCCGAAACTGTGAAATCAGAACAAATAGACAGTTGCAAAAGCAATTACGGGTGGCGAAGAGTAAAAGATTTTACATGTGATAAACGATGCGCTGTTTGTGCGATAGTCACTTATTCCGCCTGGATACACAGGTAATTGAACTGCTGTTGATTATAGATAGCCATAATTTTAAATAGTAATTAGAAACTTTTGTTATGTGCGTTCTGTTATTGCTTGAATAATGCCGCTGAGAAGCGAGGGAGCTGAATATTATCATTAGTGATTATATACGGTGGCACTTCATTATAAATTTGAGCTCTAATACGTACGAACATATTGCTCTCGAGAAATCTCAGTTTTCAGGTTCCTCGACGGAGGACAACGGGAGTGCTTGATCAATAAAATTCCTTTCATTGATGGACCCGAAATTTAGAAAACATTTTGCATCTAACATTCCAACTTTATATGATAACTATCTACCTACCTAGAATGTGGAAATGATTATCACAATCATATATGAAGCATGATATTGACATTATCTCATCCTCCTTACGATAGCGTTATCTGATAATCTCCGATGTTTTCCTGAGTAGCTTCTTCCAACTAACTGTTACCGTTTTCTGGGTAGATATAAATAACTTTAATGAATACCACAAATATAATTTTCTAAGCTAGTAATACCGTGTTTGAAAAGTGCGCCCTTTTTAAGTTTACCCACGTGAACGTTAATGGATGAAATGCAACGTGATATAACTCACCTCTCCCCCTCTGCAAAAATTTTTCGCGCTTCAGTTTATGATGAGCAATCAGGAAGTTGCTTTTTGCATCTTAAAACATTTAAATGCACAAAACTCCGAGAGCAATTAATGCGAAGAAGGAAGAGGTGGAATACCTTATTTTCCCAGTCTTTTAATTGACCCTCAGATTTAATTCAGAATTCTTTTGTTCCACTCCCACCCACCCGCCCGCTCTCCTTCCACACCTCCACCTCTATATACCACGTATCCTTTGTTGTTCCCTTGCACTTTAATGTTTTACGCCATTCTCGCTGCATCCAAGGGACGGACTTAGTTGAAAAAATAAACAACCGTCCATCGACGCACTCTATATTCAGAGAACTCTCCCTCTCTCTCTGATACACAGGGCTGTGCTATCGATATCGTGTATCGCTAAAGGATACTGATATTAACGATAGCAGTTCAATACTGGGTTTGTTAATGTGCGTGGGTGATCTCCTTCTGACTTATATCTCTTTGTTATTCACATTTTAAATGGATGTAATGGATTGACAAAGACTGGCCTACTTAAGTGGCTATCACGGATGGAAATATATTGCTTAATGTTTTAAATACTCCCATAAAATAATTTTTTAAAGATCATTTCATGTTACAACACAAATATGTTAGAAAACCCGGAGTCAAATGAGTGCGTGTATTTGGAACAAGTACCAACCAGAGAACGAGTAAATTAATATAAGCTGTTTTAAAATAGAAGAATTTAATCACGGTATTTTTGAATTATGTTTGCCGATGGGATGGGAGTCTAAATTTTCAACCCGATTTTTTTTTTCAATTTCCACCCAAATAAAACACCACAGAGAAAAGTGGATGCATTTCATGTACGTATGCAGCTTTGGCGCCTCTGCTAATAGTAACAATCCTTAATTTTCCTTTAAATTAGTATGATGGCTTATGTTTTTGTTGATTTTTACTAACAACGGTGCTTCTAAAATAATTGCTGTTAAAATATATTTGCCTTTCCTTCCTGCATTTTACAAAGCTCTCTTTACCGTTCTAGTTTACGCAAGGGTTTGGTTTAAATTCTAGTATACTTTTAATTCCATTAGATTGAATTACCATCAAACATTATCTGCCTCGTTTTTAGTTTTAATTGAATGCGGAGCCGCTAAAACTGGATGACCGTGTCTAATTTTAAATTATTCATCAGTTTCAATAGTTAATCTGAGAGGTTGTGTTTATTCTGAATATATTTCATGCATGTCAATGCGACTTGCTGCCTATTTATAGCCTTGAAGTTGTATACATAAACTATAGGTGATATCGGTTGATGAATTCTGTTTGCAACTTACGTTGCTAGTCAAGCGTAGGTATTATTTTCGATGCATCGCCGGAAAAAAAACACTTATATTTCAGTACGATGATACATTTTGGCCATCCCACCTCCCATTACCCCACTCTTTCGTCCTTCTAAAGTACCTTGTATATTTCTGCTTCCCGTCATCCCTTACTCTCCCTCTGCAGGAGCGCCCGGAGTACGCCAAAGCTTTAATTGATGCAATTTATTTCCCTATTCCCTCCACTCCCGGATAAGAGGGACCGTGATTAAAATAAAATCCGTGTCCCCCGCCGAACATCCATTTTCCCACGTAACGTTCTCGGACGTCCCCTTTCCCCTTCCACCCCCTCTCTCTTTCTCTCCCGTCCGAAAACCTCTTTTAAGTGCACATAAATCTTTTTTCTTCACTCTCCCCCCTCCCCCCCCGCCCCACCGACCGTTCTTACTTGCCGCACTCAGCCCTCTTGGAGAGGCAAGAGTGGGACCTCGAGTGCCGGCCATTGATGAAGAGTGCGGGAAGTGGAGGGGGGAAGAGGTTTGCGGCGAGCGCAAAAGAGTGCAGGACTGCGGGGGAGGGAGAGCTCAACAGAGGTCGCTCATCGCCCGGCCTCGCCCGCCACAGCGAAGGCGGCGTCCTCTATTCCCATGGCATCGGCGTCCGTCCTCATCCGCGGACCCCACTCGTCTCCCGGGCGGATGTCCACTCCTCAGTGCCTTTGATTGTCTTCTTCTGACATCCGTCGCAATAACTCCCAAGTTCTCTCCCGTGGATGTAATTCTTCAACTCCCTCTAAGTTTTTCTCGGGTCAACGGTGATATGACCCCCTCTTATTCATCCCTCTCTCATTTATATCTCCTTCTCTCGGCCACTTTCTCTCTCTTCCCTCTGAAATATGAATGTGAGTGAGACTGTGCCGAGTGTTTGCATGAGTTTATACATTACGAGCGGATTAGAGTGTTTCCAGAGAGGAAATCACCCTCACGCCAAATTGCTTGATTGAGTGAAGTATCATCCTACAGATTGCAGATCTAGATTTCATATTTCATAATTTTTTCATGATTGCATGTTTCATTAAATAAGTTGCTCTAAGTCTAGATAAGATGCTCTCCTTCGGGCATTGCACTTACTATGTTTCACGGGAGAATAAGTGCCAACATATCCTGGGGTAAAATACTCCGACGTTGCTACAAATTCAAATTATTGGAGTGAGAGGTGTTATTAAGGGAGTCACGAGTCCTTAGGCTTTAGTTATTCAAAGATGCTTGTGACAAAATGCATTAATTGAGTTGTGCTCTTGAAGAAAAATAAAAATACGTACCTACTTTCAAAAGAAAAAATCCCCTAATGCACGCCGTAGATATAAACGCCAGATTTACTGGGGAAAATTCACATTAACCTAAGCTCTTTGAATTTTATATCCCATGAAAGCTCACCCTCCTAATAATAACTAAAAAATACTCCTGAGTGTTGTACTTAGTCTCCCTTCCTAAATACAAACGGTAAAAACTTTGTAATATGTCTCAGCATGGATGTAGATCTTCGACTCTGTTTAAGTTTTTCTCCAACCATAAGGTGTTTCATCATCGTTTAGATACCCCTTAAGTACCATCACATGGAGTGGAAGTTGTATGGAGGAAATAAGAAGTCAAATCACTCGGAAAGACAGCCTTCAGTAAAGTTAAGTAACGACTGACAGTCAAATCATTCAACATAGATTAAAGAAAAATATTTGCAATTTTTTTATTTGGAGGGTAATGCTTTATGGAGCAGAAACGTGGACAGTCAGAAGGAAAGAGGAAAGATATCTAGAGGGATTTGGAATGTGGCTATGGCGAAGAATTGAAAGAATCAATTGGAGTGATAAAATGAGCAAGTGCTGGAAAGAATAAATAAGAAAAGAAACGTTAGGAGAACAGTAGGAAAGAGGAAAGCGAAGTGAATGGGACACATCCCGAGAAAAGACTACCTTCTTAAAAGAATATTGGAAGGAAAAATTGAGGGAAAGAGAGGGAGAGGCAGAAAAAGATATTTATAACATGATGACGGACATAATGATGGGTTGGAGTTATGGAGAGCTGAGGGACTCAGCACAGGACAGAGCAGCATGTTGGGAGCAATTTAGATGAATACGGTTGGAGGACAGATTCACCAGAGTACCAGTACCAGTGCTACCAGTTCTACCAGTTCTACCGTAAACTGACGCAAATGTCATTTTATTCACAGTGTGTCTACTTATTGAAACATTTATCCTCTGTTCGATATAAAAAACCGAATCCAACCAATCCACGATATTTTTTTTGTACACTGAACCTGAAATGACACGGTGGTAAATTCGAGAAGAGGTGAAACATGGAGAAAATAGTACTTTCTCTATGTAACACATGTATTTGCCAGTTTAACGTAAAACTGTCTTTGCGAGAGAAGTTCTCTCGAAGAATTGAATGGTTGTAAAATAAAGGCACTAAACCGTTAGTTTTTGACTCATTAGCAAAAACACAACAGGAACTGAAGTCAAAATGGCTTAGTTTAATGGAAGAAGCACTGCAGGCGGCTCTTGCGGCTGCAAAAAGTCTTCATAAAAATTATATTCGACGAACAATCTGCATATTTAATACCTTAATTTTGTTTTCTAATTGCTAAATGTTTTATTAAATGAAAGCAATATCTTTTAGACGTGTGGTACAAAAATGTGGAATTCAGTATCTGTTTTGCGGTGGATATTCCTCAATTCCGATATCACCGTAATTACTTGCTGGATTTCCTCGTTGGGTTTGTGGCTGCTTGGGAAGGAGGCGGTGGACAACTGAGGCCATTCGCGTCTTGGAGGCCAGGTGAGTTGGTAGGCAAATGAAGGGTTGCGTGGGAACGGAGAAAAGGGTGTAGAGAAACTCGACGATGGCATTAGCCTACTCATAGCGAAAGACGCCAAGGGGCACACAGATCCCACCAAAGTAGGGATCGGAATTACCGTGCGAAAACTCCTCAACCAAACCCACATCCGAAGCCGGGTCCTTGACAATGAAAGACCATACTCTAGCCACCACACTAACCCGATCCCCAACTCTTTCGGACTCTCTATAGTGACCCTACGGAAATTATGGATAACAGTTGACTTCCCTTGAGCTTTAAATGGCATTTTGCGTGGTAATAGCCGCATGTCATTAGAGATGTTCAAAAATGCATGGAATACGAAATGACTCAGCCTTAATTAAAGCTAGGCACCATTTTGAAAGAATAGTACATTATGTATGTAGTTGACATCGCGGTAATTAGTTCCAGCGCCTTGACAGTCATAAGAAATGTATATTTTTCGCCAGACGCGTGATCTCTAATGAGGATAGAAACATGGTTTATTGTCTTTGAGTTATGCAGTGAAATGCTTCTTTTCTTATTTTTTTAACTGAACATCAAATCACGAAATAGCGTTGATTAAGTGACGTTTTATTCATGGAAGTAAATTTTACCATTTTTTGCAATCATCAATTTTACGCTCATTCGTGATTTCCAAAAGTTGATGAAAAGAGTTGTTTATGCGGCATTGCTGCATTAAAATTTTTTTCCTATAAATTAGTACGTCGTTTCGTGATGTTAATTCTGAAATTCAGCAAAGATATTCGCTTGAATGTGTGCCAGCGTTCAAAGCACGTACTCCAATCAATATAGAGGGCATCGGCTTTTATTTCCTCTCTCCGTGTATGACCCGATATGAGAGTATGTGTGTGTGTTGCTAAAAAGGGCCAAAAGGGTGACGGAGCGTGACTTATCGGGAATGTTGTCGTCGCCATTATTTCAATTCGTTTCGAAACTCTCCAAGAATCGATCGTCAGCCCCCTGTGCACTTCGAGCCACACTCTCCGACGAGTGCTCCTCTCAATTGACAAGAGCTGTATGGTTTGATTTTTGGAGAGGTCTTCACTTTGACCTGGTTCTCTTTTCCGAGGGCGAACTGCATGCATGGATCCTGTCCGTGTGTCGTGTCATAAAAAATCCTTCTAACGCGTGCTTTACCTCTAGGATTTTGCGATGTTTGTCTTTCAAAATCGCATTTCGACGTTTTTTTTGCGACGGATAGGCTGTGATAGAGGGAAGGATGTTGGGCAAGCGGGGTAGGGGAAGAATGAGAATAGGTTTTATGGACGGGGTGAAGAAAGGTAGGACACTCGCTGAGCTAAAAAAAGAAATACTAGAGATTGATAGGGCACTACCGTGTCTTTTTGATATTCTCTGACTTTCATCATAACCTACCTTTAACCAGTAGATTACTCTGATGATGATCCCATGATATCTCGAGGAAAAGCGCTGCAGAGTCCGGTGGCCCAATATCACGATATATCTCTTGAATATCACACATCGCATTAATGACTCGCAGTATCACTCAGGCCTAATTAAATACTTGCAATTATTGAATTGCGTACCCTGTGTGCTTTGAAGTACTGATGAATTTTTAAATACAAAATAGAATACTAAATAATGTTAGTTCATGATCTAAGGATGGCCATCGTTAATGGTCAATATCCATTGTTGGTAGTACACTACTATTCAGAAATGTGAATTACTTGTTAACCTAATCAATAGATAGAGCATTTGTATTTTTAAAGCCAGCAACGTTTTTAATGGAACGTCGGATTGGCTAAAACTCTTTAATATTGAGATATTCCCTCTTCAGCTATCGAAGCAAATTCATTTAACAAGGTGTTTTACTTGAGAGTAAATTATCCGACAGTTGCAACACCAATCAGCTTAGTTATATTATTTTTCAATCTAAGTATCATATGTAATCATAATAACGGTGCACGTGACTTATCTCCAAATTTTGCTACGAGAAAGTGATCTGCATTATTGTGTAACCGTCAATTAATCGCGCTGGTTAATATATATTTCTTCTTTTATAGGAAGTACCTCTGCATTAAATCCGTTTTATCGTATCCTTTATTATGTTCATTGAGTTTTGTTCTATTTAGGGACATTTATCGATTTTTTTTAAATTAGACTATAATCGAGCATACCCTTATTTCATTCGCCTTTCGGCCTTCACCATGATGTCAAATTCGTTTTTGCCATTGCTAACCGCAATATCACCACTTTTGTTAGGTTTGGAGTGCATTTTCATTATAGGTTAGTGCGTGAAAAATAAGAGTGGAATCCAGTTCAGGATCGTGGTTCGGTGGAGTGTGTGCTTTTTCCATGCCTCTCAGCATTAGCTGCAGCCACATTATTCTGAGAGTAGTATGTCGTGGAATCAATACGGATCTCGGAAAGATAGAATGTTGAAAAACTTTGCGGATTCATCGTCCATAATTTTGCGTCGATTGACAAGTTTTAATGCTTTTTCCCTCTGCCCAAATGCCGTTTATATAAAAAGCGAATTTGCCTCCTTTTTGAAAGTCCTCCACTTACGCGAAGCGGTGATGGTGGAGGGGAAAAATAACACAGAAATCCTCTTTTTGTGTCGCAATTGGAGCAGGTCTGAAAGCGGCCTGCTCGGGCCTTTTCACGCTCAATCTCGGACGGGCGATTGAAAAGCGTCGGTTTTGGCTGTTTGTGTTCCATCCAACGGCTGGGGCGACTCGCAGAGATGAGATTCAGTTGTGACATGTGCACGCACGTTGGCAATTTTCCAGTTTTTAAATTGCTTTTTGCGTTCGGTTGTGAAGCCTGTCTCTTACATTTGTTTATCCTAATCTCCTGTGCTCTGTTGACGGATGGTGGTGTAGACGGCGAAAACCATGCAAATGCAACAACTGACAAAAACGTATAATTAAAGCTTTTTCCGTCTACATGTCTCGTCCTCGGCAGACAGGCATCGAAATTGTAATGGCAATGATGCTTGACAACACGTATTTTTTCTCTTTGAGTGTGGTTTAGAAAGAGCCGTTGGTTTTCAGGAGAATTGGTTCAATTTAAAGTCAGAATATTTTTTTTATAAAAATTGGTCTTTGTGATATTCTATTTTGTGGGTTATTTTCGATTGAATTCGATTCAGTTAGTCACAAATTCATGGAATTGACTTTTTGACATGTCGATTCAAGCCTTTCTTTGTAGAAATTACTTTGTACTAATTGTTAGTAGCAATAAAAACATACCATAATTGTTTTTACATAAATTTTCATTAAGGCGATTAAATACTCAGGCTCTATTCTCTTAGCACTAATGCTAAAATTTGAGAGCTCTTAGATAAACTCAAAATTACAAGACACGAGAATTAGCTCCCAGTCTATGAAAACATTATTTTTGATGCAAGCAGTGGAAATGTAATTTACTGGATAAATTGTAGTACAATCGTATCAAAGTAATTGATGAGGAAGTCTCTTTTTCTTTAGAAAATTAAGCGTTCCACGTAAGCCTTTACATGATCCATCGTTGTCAGGAACTGTTAAACTTCCCTACGGGACAGCATTTGTAAATTCCGTGAGACATTTATAAGTACGTTAATGCCAAATAGTTTCCGCCGTACGCGTAAGTTATTTTTAAATCGAACAATGACATTTCGAAGGGTAAAAACTTTAGCGCCTTCCTTGATGACCACTGCAAATATGAATTTAAGCAGGCTGCTTATGTTTGAGCGTAATTATTGGCCGAGAGAAAGACCGGAAACGCTAACTGATCTCGAGTTCAACAAGCGGAAATGTTTCTGTCACATTTTTCATGCGCGTCTTTTTTCCGTCGAAATAGGATTTGGAGCTACGTTTTCAGCGAAGGTGAGTGCCGAAGTATTCGTGTCCTAATGACACGGCTTCCGCCACTTGAAAGAGAAACCACACCCGTGTCATCACTGGGTATTCAGTGGTCCCGGGCATTAAAAAGTGAACATCATTCTTAAGGAGGCGAGGGGCGTGGGTCTCAGGTAGGGCTTTTAATGAACGACCTCATTTCCATTCGAGGGGAAAATGGAAACTTTGAGCGAAAGTGGAGAAGCTAAAAAAAATATAGTTATGTGTTCGCGAGGGCATACATTTTTTCTTAAAATAACTCTCGTAAAATAGTCTTCTCCTTAGAGTTAACAATATTTCTCGATACTCTGACTTTGCAATCCGACCGTTTGGAATGTTGTCTTACTTGAAAATGCTTTTTAAATGACCAAGGGTGGATTCATTTATGAGGAAATGAGATACCGCGGCTTTTGTCTTAAATTAATAATATTTCACCCGGAGAGCGAGTTTAGGTGCTGAAAACTGTTGCATTTCCTTTATCTTCTGGGAAAGTAATATTTATCGTCGACATTCTTTGTGCTCCAGAAATAAATAATTTTATGACCTATAGAGCTCAGCCAGATTTACCGTGTTTTACAAAAGCCATTGGTACGATATCCACTTATGGTTGTTACCCACCGGATGCTGCCAATTTTCTTGATTCAATTCAGTTATGAGGAAATCTATTAATATTTTTATTCTCGTGGCTACAGTTTGTATAGAAGAATATTGGGATAGATTTTGAAGGTACTAGTTGAGAACAGTAGCTCGTAATAGTGCCAAATAAAGCTGTATCATTTCAGTTGATATCACATAGTGTGAATTTCTCTCTTTAGCATTTAGTGAACGGCTAATTTTGCTTTTTAGAGCGCCTTCAGTTAAAAAAAATAAATTTTACTATGTTATTAATCGTTTCTAGATGTTTTTCCTTCCTAGTAGTAACGCAGTTTCTGTAAAATTTGAGAGGTTCAGCCTCCTAAAAGTCGGATCCCTGTCGCGTACTCAATTTCGTTGCACTTTCAGTGGATATTACAAATAAATCGTCATGAAAAATGGGTCGAGGGATGTAGCGACGGCTTCCGCAGTGGCTGGTAAACATGCTGGAGCTGGTTTTTCCGGAACAGCTGCGTTGGTAAATTTTCGCCTCGCAGATCTCTTCTCATCACAATTGTATGAAGGCGTCTACGAGGTTAAGTGCTCCTGTGACAAAGTGTATGTCGGCTAGACAGGCAAGTGAGAATCAAGGAGCACGAGGGAGCCATGAAGAAGAAGTATTTCCCACTCTCACCCTTCGCGGAGTATGCATGGTCGGAACCGGAGCACAGCATTTAACTAGACGACACCAGAGTGGTTGCTATGGAAAACAGATACTTCCGTATAGGGTAGGTAATACGCGAGGCGATTGAGATAATGAAAAACCCGGAAAATTTCAACAGGGAAGATAAGATACTCGCTGGCCACGACGTGGTAAAGACTCGTATACCCCTCAGCCAATAGGAACGTAGGACCAACTTGAGTGGGAATCACGGTGCCAAAGTCTGCCCATATATTCCGGAATACTCGGAATGGACATCACATTGACCTGAATCCGCCTCTTTATACGGTGGAGAAACTGTTGTCATGACAATTGACATACGCAGCTGTTCCGGAAAAACTAGCTCCAGCATGGGTAGGGGGATACTTCCAACATATCCAATCGTATTTTTTGTTTTCTCCCCGTGGGCCTTTGAAATCCAGTGATGAAAACGCTGAAATCTGTGGCGAAGGCACCCGGCATGAAGAGTGTGTGGGCGCCAGGTGTAATTACTAGCGTAAAAATTGACGGTAGGGGCCCCGGACTTGGCTGGCCTCAAAGGAGAGAGAGCAATGGAATAGGTGGAAACGCGTAGGTCAGTCTAAAGAAGCCATATCCGTCCCTTTATGCGGAGATGGAGAGCCCCAGAGGGTTTTTGAAGAGGGGTGACGGCGGCGTTGATGAGGTCACCCCATCTCTCTTCTTCATCTCCCTCTCACCTCTATCGCTTCTCTCGGCCACTTTCTCTCTCTCCTTCCTCTGAGATACGAATGTGAGTGAGATTTTGCCGAGTGTTTGCATGAGTGTCTATATATATTATGATTAGAGTGTTGCCAGAGGGGAAATCACCCTCTCGCCAATTTGCTTGACTGAGCGAAGTATCATCCTACGGATTGCGATTTTAGATTTCACCCTGCATTTGCTTAATTGCATGCTTCATTAAATTAGTTAGTATTCTCCTACGTACAGTGCATTTACTATGTTTCACGGTAGAATAAGTACCAACATATCCTGGGATAAAATAATCCGACGATTTTTAGCTACACATTCAAATTATTGGTGTGAGAAGTGTTATCTAGGGAGTCGTGAGTCCTAAGGCTTTAGTTATTCAAAAATGTTTATGTCAAAAGTTATTAGTTAGGATTTATTCTTGAAGGAAAATTCAAATATTTAGCTGCTTTCAAAATAATAAAAATCCACTTATGCGCGCCCGTAGGTATAAAATGCCAGTTTTGGTGGGGAAAATTTGTATTTACCAGAATGCTCAGAGTTTTATATTCCATGAAAGCTGACCTTCCTCACGATAACTTTTAAAAAACACTCTTGAGTAATGTACATACCTTGGTATCCCTTCTTGAATACAAACGGTAAAAACTTTTTCGAATTTCATAAAGGATTTAATAAACAACCGGTTTCATCGAGCAGTGGAAATTATCATGTGCTTTTAAAGAAAAATTCTCTCTTATATGAATATTCAAGGCTAGACAAAGTTTTAATCTTTTGTGTAACGATGAGATTTCAAAAAGTAGACTCTGGCTCTGTCGCTTTCCCTTTCTTAATATTTATTGCCAATTTAATGTGCAACAACTATACCGCGCGGTATTTTTATACCAGTTCCTACTGTTTCTCCGTCGTATCATAGACAGTATGATATAAGTAATGAGCCAAAAGAGACTAAATACGAACAATAGGTACGTTTGAATGATTTAGAGTGTAAGATCAACAGGAAGTGAGTCAAAAGATGAAGCATTTGACGTGACAGGGTTGGAGAGAAAATTGAAATGAAGAGGAATGGTAGTCGGTGAATCAGACAGATTATTTAAGAAATTTATGTGAGGCAGGTGGGAAATGGCTTGCTACTTTTTAATAGAAGAAAGAGAGGTGGGAAGTTTGAGAGCACCACATAGGAAAAAGTGAAGAAAATGGTATTTTCCGGTGAAACGTTACTTTTTGGAATATTTTTTCATTGTATACACCCTTGGGTTTACCCGGGAGATTATTTTTTTAACCTCATAAGGGCCATATCAAAGATGTATTATTACTCCTGCTAATTATTAGTGTAACAAATTCAACGTCTGATAATTAAGCGTCTAATCCAATCCCACTGGTAAATAATGGATATCTTTCATTAATTTGACTATAGCTATGCTTCTTATATAATAATAATAATATTTATTTATCCCTTAGAATTAACATTACAAGCATATTTTACATTTCAATTAGATAAGGATAAATTAATTAGGAATCCCTTCAGGCATTGCCTGCATTGGGATACCTCAAGAGAAATTACAATATGAATAATTGAAAAAAAAAGTAAACTGAGACCAGATACGAAACATAAATAAATGCATGAAAATATAACAATTTTTTTAAAATCTCTACCTGTCGTGCATACGAAATATATTGAGTATTAACCTTACTATTAACAAAAAAATTCATCTGGATTTTCTACATTAAGTAACCATTTTTTTACTCTTTTCGAAAAAGATGTTAAACTTTTTGAACCTCTTATATTATCTGACAATCTAGGAAATAATTTGGGCCCTACGTAGATAAATGAGCGTTTGAACCGGGCCAAATTTGGCTTGGGCAAAATGTACATATTTGTAGATCTTAGGTTTAATACATTGGTTTTTGGTTCTTCCTTAGGTTTATTACCACTTCTGAGGTAGAACAATTTCAATACTTTGTAAACGTAAAGATGACGTAAATATGCATAGAATGTAGGTAATTTAAATACGATTCTGCTAAAATTTTATCCAGTGGTCATACCTAATAATTTCTATCCATATGCTCATATTAACTTGCCTTGAATCATGAGAGTACTTGGAATCAATGAATGGGAGCAGTAATCACCAGCCAGTCGGACGTAAACTGGGTCCGCCAACGCTGTGCGCATGCCTCCTCATGCGCTATAATGTGTGATAGGGGATGCGGTGCCATTTGGATTCGTCCCGCGGCGGCGGTACACGGGACGACGGCGACGCAAAGAGGGCCCCCACCGCCCCTCCCAAGCGACTCATCGCCCGCCCCCCTCACAGCCTCCACCGCTTTCGCTTACTCCGAAGCGAGGGCCCGAATGAGTAAAGTGGCGTGGGGTCGGTTTGAAGGGCCGAGGGTTTTTTCCTCCTGGGCCAATCCTCTTCCCTTGGCGCCCTAGGGCACCGCGGGGTCCCTTTCCACCCCGGACTCCTATTTCCTCCCCCACCCCCCTTAACCCCTTCCTACTCCGTCGCCGCCGTCCTCATCATCATCATCATCACGGCCAGAGCGCGGCCGCTCGCACACACGCGCACCTATTTAATTAAACCTCGGGCCAGGGGCGGCCACGGGCTCACTCACTCGACCGCCCACTCCCCACGCACTCATTAACATGGCCGCCCCTGGTCAGCGTGGGTGGTTGCGTCGCGACGTGCGTACGGAAGTGGAGTGGTGAGGGCGTGTATGAGGAGGCTGGAGAAAGAGGGAAAGGAAGGACGCATTTACTACGTAGTGTCCGGTCAGTAAACGCAATGAGTACTCGGTGCATGAGCTGATTCTCATCAGGGACTGGCCATTTTGATATTGCGTTTTCAGGCGAGATGTATGAATGAAAATTCGTATTGATAATCAAGGAGTCTTGGAAATAATTTTCCGCATTATTATTTGATTGATTACAACGTTGTAATCAGTCCAATAAATCCATGGAAAATTTCTTCTGAGACGCAAGATTATTTGATTGATCACAACGTTGTAATCAGTCCAATAAATCCATGGAAAATTTCTCCTGAGATTTCTTGATTGTCACTGGTCTTTTTGCTTTCTTCACTTCAATTTCCTGTCATCCTTCGTTTTGGGCTGCTTACATTTCAGTAAACTGTATTTTTATGACTTACTCAGCACATTTTCCACTTTTGGACCAAATTATGTTTATTCTATGACGTCTTATGTAGATGTTTTAAGTGACAGGACTCATTATTAGCCAGGAAGTATTAGCTCATTGAAATTGTCCCATTCAAAGTCAAGGTATAAACCACGGAAACAAATATTCTTCCTATTCAATTTATACGTTGCGGAGTGTTAATTGTATGAAAATTAAAATAAATTGCCAATTTTTACCTGAAAATAAGTAATGTTCTAAAGAATTCAACCATGTATGAAATTTCAAGTATATTTCCTGATATTTTTATCCCTTAGAGTCTTTTCATCTGTCACACGCTACCAGCGAACGCTTCATTTAATGTTTTGATCTTGAAAAACCTATGTGGTGGTGATTTGGTAGCTATTGTGTAGCACAGTTGAAGCCCTTTGCCACAGTACTTTTTCCAAACATTGGATGCCACCAAACTCTATGCGTGTTAGCCCGGTGAATCGAGCGCTCGGCTACCTACTGGGAGAAATGGGATCAAATGTGGGAGAAGGGTCCCTTTGGTCACGTGCACCTATAATCTCAAGCTGTGTGATTTTATGTGTACGTGATATTTCTGGGAAACCACGGGTGGCTCAGGGAAATGAAAAGGCCCCGCTATCCTTATTTGTGATTTTCACGAGCTGTTGAGTATAGTCATCCCTCGCCGATAAAGAACCGACACTCTGGTTGAAGATTGGTTTTGCGACCTTGCTTTCTGGTTGAAGATTGATTTTGCGACCTTGATTTAAATCGATACTGTGAGTTTTTTATTTACATAATAACTTAATGATCGCTACCGTGAAAAATTGTTCAATCTATAATACCTTAAATTACGTGTAGTGACATGTAAGTATGTGCAATATAAATGTCACATACGGTTCTATTTCGAATATTTGATTTATGAATCATGGGATGTGAGAAGTAAGAAACTAACTGAGAACATATTTTACTTAAAATCCATGCATGTAAATGATTAAGGAAACGTGGTAACATTTTTAAAAACCATTAATGGCCACATGTTTCATGATCACTGTTCACAAATTTATCTTAAAAATGGAAGGTGGTATATGCGCAGCAATTGTAAACTTTGTCGGTCCATAACTCATTTCACATATTGATGTTGAGGTTTCCAAATTTTAAGTTTACCTTTCCGGGATGGTTACGATTATACATTGTCCCCGCCATTGCTTAGCTGTTAAACTGCTGCAACGATGAAGACGGCCGGAATTTCTCATAGTAAAACTTGGGGAAACAGCTCGGGAAAACGCAAAGACCTAGAACGTAAAGAATGCATTTTACTTAGAATACCTGCACGTAAGTGATTAAGAAAATATTTGGTAAAAGTTTTAAACCATTAATGGCCAAATTTTTCATGATCAATGTTCGTGAATTCATCTTAAAAACCGAAGGGGGTATATGCGCAGCAATTGTAAACTTTGTCGGTTCATAACTCATTTTACATACTGATACTGAGGTTTTCTCATTTTTAAATCTACCTTTCCGGGATGGTAACGATTATACATTGCCCCCACCTTTGCTAAAATATTACACTGCTGCAACAATGAAGACGATGGGATTTTATCATAGCAAAATTAGGGGAAACAGCTTGAGAAAACGTAAAGACCTAGAGCGGACATAGTGGTTTAATCAGGAAGAGGTTAGTGGGGGTAAGGGATGAGGATAGAGTTGCTGTGAGAGGGGCAAGATAAGAAGGTGGCAACGAAGGAGGGGCAAAAAGGTGGTCGGTTGCCTCTCCGCACCAAAATATTCCCAACTAACCGCTGCAACGACCGTGCGATATTTTCGCGGGGGCGTCCCTTGGTTTGCGTCGTTGAGTACGTTTGCAGGGCCGGTGCCTCGACGCTGAGCGAGCGCTTAGGACTAGTGATGGGTCGGTCGTGAGAGATCGAATTCCGAGAGCAAGTTCTCTTAAAAGAAAGATCGATGAACGACTTCTCTCCAATGACCGAGGCGATCTTCACCGATCGCGACAGGAATGATTGCATGACATCAAATATCGATCACGAGACTTGAGACCGACCAAAAAAATCTTGAGTGAGTTTTATAGCGAGAGATTCCAGAGTTACTCGCTCTTTCGTGAGATGTAGGCAGTTATTCGATGCTCCGCTCGGTTGCGCTAACAAAGACGCAGCGTAATAACAGTCAACAATTTACATCACGACATAAATATCTTGCATCGAGAGAGTTTTACCAGTTTTGCTGGCTCGCTTTTTAGTAGAATAATAACATCATTAAAAATGAAGACCGAATCCGTTACACTGTCGGCAAAGAGACAGCTGGGTTAAGATTCAAAAGGAATGCAATGGAAATTAAACATGATCCAGGTACTTATCCGTTTGTTAATTCGCCAAGCAATGCATTATTTGTTACTGCGTTGGCTATGTAGTGCCGTTATTTATTACGTGCAATAGGTTAATCGTCACTTGTAAGTAGTATAGTACAATACTATATCCCTATGAATTGTTTTCCTTTGCCGCGACGAGTCGTAAATTGTGTGATAATTAAATATCTGAGTCTATGACGTGATCGCTTAGAAATCAAACCTGATACCCATGCCGCTGTATTATATATATACCGGCCGTTTATATAAACAACTGTGATTCATATTGCCAATGCATTTTAAAAATTCAACTCCGCTCCTCTCTCTTCAATCACTTTTTCTAGACTTTGATGGTGTTGCTGTCAATCAAGAATGTTTCCAGTGCTTCATTGGATGTCCGTTGGCTTTCCCTTCGTCTGAATTTTCTTCCCATATGTCTTCCGAAGTATTGGCGTGTTAAAATCACCGGTGAATTCATCCAGAATTGTTTGTTTTTGGAATGCAGTTTGCTTTTGGTGTTATTTCAAATATTTTTAACTGCAATCTCATCAGCGAATCCTTTTTTCGGAGAATAAAATTTCGTATGTGCCAATAACTCTCCTTTTCATTTAGAGGAATGGTATTTGAAGAACTTGATTCAGGGAATAATAGCGTGATTCCAGTTAATATAGGTTAGATCCAAACACCGTTCGAGACATGATAACTGCAAATTATGATTACCCACAGGTAATTTGATTCATACTTTCATCATTATACTTTTGTAGTGAATAGTAAGTTAAAAAAATGTACATAGGCTTGATCAGTAAATATCAGTATGAGTTTCCGGAATTTCATTTGCATTTGCGCTGAGTGTAGCTTCAATAAACGGTACAATGTAAATATCGTAATACTGTAATTGGTTGTAAGCAAAAATGAATTACATGAGTGGGCCATTACATCAGCCTTAGGCATCCCATTGAAATGGGCAAGGAGTTATTTCAATCAAAATGTACTAACATGTTTAGTAAGGCAATATATGACTTCATACCACCGATACTGTGTCACTTTAAATTGGCAGAAATGCTGTATGTGAGCAATTAAATAAATAAAGACTGTATTTCTGCGTGCAATAGAGCATCGTATACTGTAAAATAGTGCTGGAAATTTGTAATCATCGTATCATCCATCAAAGTGTGTATTCGAACATGGCTTGTACACAGGAGCTTACAATTAGACCATATTCATTTAAAATTTAATTCCTTGGAAAGGACAAATTAAAATTTCTGATAGTACTAATTACTCATTGTACATCCAAAATCCCTGGTAAATATTTAGCAGGAAAATTTAGAAGGAACCTGCAGGAAGTTAGCAGAACATTCATGAGGATAATCAGAAACCTATAGTGGCAAAGAAAATCTTATTTTGGTTTAAAAACTGATGCCTATCTTAAACATTGGTGGAGTAATGCAATTATAGCATTGGACTGTTATCAACGTCTATTCATTCCACATTCACTTTAATTCTTATATTTGCCTGACCATGACATTTTACCACCATTATAATGGTATACAGATAGCTTAACAGACATATATATTTCAGTGGTCATGACCAGCAGGAAGGGTGGAGTGGTAACTGCAGTTACCACTCCACCCTTCCTGCTTCAAAAATTTATTTCCTTAAAATGTTTTTATTTAGTTCTGCGCATCACATCCATTCATTTCAATTGCCTATATTTTTCCTACCTCTCCCAATGAAGCAAACCTTTCCCTTCAAAAGTGCCTTTCAGGACCTCATTTCCTCTTAATTACCTACTATCTGACATAAAGTGGACTCCTAAATTTCCTTCACTGTTATATGTAACTTCAATGCCTAGTCAAGTATCTCTAACTTCTCTTCTATCTTACTTTCATTATCCTTCTCGAGAGCCACTCCTCATATAACTTTAGTCTAATCTCACCCTCTCAACATTAGCCAATGGTTTAGATCCACCGAAGTCCACAACCCTTTATAAAACCTTCCAAACCAACCTTTTGTTTACATCCTATATCAGGACTTGAGGCATTACATATCCCCCATAATTCTTGAATATTGCTGATACAAGACATTTAATATCTTGAGTGGGACACCTCGTTCCACTAAAATTCTGCCCCAGTTACAACTTCATTCCACTATTTGTTTTTTGCTATTTGTCTTAAGCCTCTAATGGTTTCTACTCAATGACCATTCTCAATCTATACTCTGGAGTGAGATGGCAAGCCACTTACCATGAGGAAAAATATCCACAGATGCTGAGTGGACTATGTTCCCTTCGTTCCTGCTCTACGTCCAATCTGGCATGTGTGAGCCTAACAGCTATAATTACCCTTGTTAATTTCTACTACAGGTAAACAATACATCATAGCATGTCCTTTGATAACAGTTGATTAATATTCATAAATTTACCAAAGATCATGACAATAGGAGTCGACTTAAGACTTAATCATATTGGGGTTTCAAGGAACATATTCAAAATAAGCCAAGTAGTAATTGTAAAAAACCTACACCAACATTTATTTCACTTATTGATTATTAAAAATAAATGGATCTATGAATGGTTGCACAACCCTTAGTTTTCATCACCCCTGATGACAATGACTGAGTCAGACATCGAAACGTCAGCCTACATGGAGACCATCACCCTGTTGGAAACCCGAGAAAGCTTCTTAGGTTCCTCATATCAGTGAAATAAATAATATTAATAATATGTAACAGCATTCATTAAGCATGAAGGCAATCCAAATCATATTTGTGTGTATTAGGCATTTCTTATAGGTAGCTTAGAAGCAATATATGTTAACTGATAAGAATTAAGATATGTATAACTGTTGAATACCCTGTAAGACATAACTATAATAATCAAATCGTTTTCGTAACCAATTAACATCTCCAATGTACGGGCAAAAGCATTTTGTGAGGGGGAATTAATATAGCACTAAAGATTCAATACTATAACAAAGTGCATTTTTACTGAATATACATTTTATTGAAAGGTACGCAGGTACATATACAAACCATCATTTAATAATATGCTTTTTAAACATTTAGAATCTATGTGGCATTGCGAAAAACATATTTACTGAACATCAATATAATTGACTAGTTTGATTAGTTATCTAAGTGACGAAGTGCATGGTGAAACCCCAACGATTTTAATCGATGGCAACAAACGAAGCATGTTTTGTAAGGAGCGTTTTACATTAGATATAAATCACTCAAGTGGCTGAAAAAATGCATATATTTCAACAAATATTGAGAATAGTAAACGTGAAGTCCTATTCAGTTCACTTTGGCACAAGAAGTGCTTCACGAGAAGAAAACAACATCACGACAGAAGCAACTTCACAAAAAAGTATTCATCGTAGGACTGATTGTTATTATTAGAATCACAGATATATATATGCACAGCGAATGTCTTGGACTCCTGTATTTGCACTAATACTCTGAATTTATGCTTTATATTTACGATGTAAACAATAAACGACGAATATTACGTTAACCTATGAACAAATCTTCGATTTTGGCATTTATTAATATTTTAAGCACTCGACGATCACGAGACAGTATTTCAGAAGCACAGTAACTAAATTATAGATATATAGTACGATGTAAACAAACCTTTACCAAAGTTGAACGTTCGCTTTTTTACATGCAATTCACTCTTAGACAAACACAGCAGCAAACTATGAGATTATTTCAGGAGGGACTGTAACTTAAAAATCTACGACGTAAACAAACAAAAACCCACCATTAAAGGCTATTTTTGAAGCACTAACTCTTGGTAAGTTTACGACATAAACTATAACTTTAGCATAAGTTGAACATACACTTTCTTCGTGTAACTCACGTCCAGAAACATAACGCAATATTATGCCATTTCAGAAGCACAGAAACTTTTATAACCTCCATGGTGTATTTCCTGTCGTAACACATCCATTAGGAGCGTAAGTCTACCTAACACAAATAACCTTAAAATATCAAAATATCACCACAAGAATACACGCAATACATCACAGCACATATAACATTTGTAATCACTGAATTTCCATAATTGCATTGTCACTTAAATACACGATAAACCATCGTTTCAATATTCTCGACAAATATTACGTCTCGTGAACAAGTGAAACAGACTGTAATTGAAAATTGAATTTTAGTGCTACAGTCGGATAATTTGCTTTAAATTCTTACAGCCAAAAGAAAACGTTGATCGTTTCGAACTACATACCAAAATAAAATTTCGCTACTAAATTACTATTAATCATTGGTTTCTATAATGAGTTGTTAATAATTTGTGGTCCATAAAATGTCACTCTTCAATAGTTTTGTAATCAAGTGGGATATTCCTAATATTCTTCGTATAACTATACTTAAAATCACAAACCAAGAGCATTGTGTAAAAACAAAACAAACCTTCGCACGATTGCACAATTGTGCCTTCAATTGTTTTCAAAGAATTACCCACAACTCCACGGAAACCGGCACTGAACGAGGTAGCTGCACTGAAACTCTGTGCCTGCTCTGTGCTATCAAGAGCAAAGCTGTACACCTCGGTCATGCTTACAGTATGAAACTCACGAACGACCAGATTTTTTATCTATCACGATTTTCCTGAGAGATCATTGATCGTAGGCAACTTGGACTGCTCACTAGCTGGAAAATCGGTCTCTCTGATCGACGATGGAAGATCGAATCACAAGCGGGAGTGACCGACGCGACCGAAATCTCTCATAAGACCGACTTTTCCCATCACTACTTAGGACGCATGCCCGCTCTTTGAGGGCAGCGGACTGAGGAAGGGACGCGGAGGGCGAGGAGTGGGGAGGTGGGAGGGAAGAGTAGCGGACGAAAGCGACCGTCGTTGCGTCGATGAGCGGTTTTACCGTGGAGCGTATTTTTGCATGGGCGAGCGTTGAAAGAGGCGCATTTATTTTTAATTAGTCCTCATCACTTTCCAAAGCGAGTCCGTGGAGATTTATTCATGCCATTTGCCCACGCCACTAATAGCGTTTTCGGAAATGAACAATAACTCTGCTACGAGATTGTTTTCTTTCTCATATTGACACCGGAATGAAATGGAAAACATTGATGATCCTGGATATGTATCGTGATAAAAAAATGAAATCGTCCTTTTCATCTATTAGATAAGATAACCACACGTCTATTATTAATTCACTTTTCGTATCATAAACAGTTTTGGAATTTCAAACGCTTCGTTTTTCGCACCCGGAAAATGACTCGTAAAATCAAATAATTTCATGCAATGTTTTATTCCTCTTTCGTGCAGTTAAGATGAAATTTTCCCATTCATCTGAATTATCTACTATATATTCAAAAGTGAGTTTTTGGGTATGGTGTGTCTTGAAATTTATTTTCTCTTGACAATGAATAATGTCCGGAAACAAGGAAAGAGCGCAAAACTCATCCATAAAAAAGGGGGAAAACTCCACTTTTACTTTTGCCACCGTTCAATGATTTTTATTACTTTGCTTAGAAACTGACGCGTGGGTAAAAACAACTTTCTGAAGCCACTCCTAGAATACTAGTGTAGAATATTTTTATTATACTATGAACTATTTTTCCAGCATAGTATTTTAGAACTTTGTAACTCTAATCTTGTACACTCAGGATTACTAATTCCTACCGTTAAGGTAGTAAGTTAATTAAACTAGAAAAATAAAATTATGATAATAATATAATAATAATAGTTTCACAAATCTTAATGATAACTGATGGACTTTTAACTTGGTTGAATTGCAAATATAATTATTCGTTCCATTCTTTTTAACATAATGTCTTTTTCTACTTTTCAGGGTGTAAAGCATCCCGCCATTTTTCCACCGTTGTGGCATTGGTAAGTTACTATTTTAATTTTCTCATATTTCATAATATCCTGATTTTCCCAATGGTTAATTCAGCAACCTCTTTTAGAGAATACTCAGTTAGTTACTAGAGAGTTGAATCTAGAAAAGGTTTATGACAGTTAAAAAGTCTAATGGTCAATTTTCTGGCATAGTATTTTGCTCCTGTAGTATTTGATACATAAATCAGGTTCCTGCGCCATTCAAATTATACCCTGCTGTTTTCGTGAGGTGAGATCTTGCTAACTCCATGCTGCCATATAATAAAGTAATTAGCAGATAAAGAGGTACATAAATTAATGCTGGAATGTGCTATAGATTCAAATGTCAGAGAGTTTTTTCGTTTGCTGTTCCTGAAATCTTGCGTTGCAAGGGCATTACCTTGTGAAATTATGCAGCAATTGAGGAGGATTTCTATCCTGTGAGAGTTCTAACCTCTATCGCGGTATAATTTATTTCAGATGTTTTTTGATAAATCAATTATGCTTAAGATATTGATTTGAAACAGATTATTTTCCGTGAGAACGCTCATTATCGCATTTGGGTTTTTAAAGACCAATGCGAGAACCTTTGGGCATTCGGCCCGTGTACATATTCAAGAGGAGCCAAGTAAAGGATTCAAGCTTCTTCAGAAATGGTGTTGTCTCGAACTTAATTGCATGGGAGGTGTTGATTTCAATTTACCCCCTCGGGCGTATCCCTTCCCGCCCTCTCTTTAATGCTGCGCAAAATCTCATTCGGTGACATAAACATATCATTCAGCTCGCCCTCACTCTCTGAGGGAATGATGTGGCCCGGTGAGCCGTACGTATCCCTTAACAACGGGGTTCCACCACCACGGAACCGGCAAACTCCTTCCTCTGACTTTCATCCCCCCCCCTCACTGTTTGTCCCTCTCCTCTGCAAGGGATTTAGTCGGGCTGTCTAATTTTTAAGAGGGTCCTCTCATCCTGCTCCTTATTTCCCGACGGCACCCCGAGTTTCCCCGTCTGAGAAGGTCGACCCGCGTTAATCTAATTATTCGAGCCTCGGCGAATTTCCTCGAAATGACGAAAGGAAGAAAAGAGTGAGAAATGGGTCCAAGAGTGAGGAAGAAAGTATTCGGGGAAGGATTTAGGGGGAGGAGGAGGGGAGGAGGGGGAAAGGATTAATTAATTCGTTCGTCGGCGAAGATTTTGCGAATGCTTCACGTAATTGTCTCTTTCGTGCGAATTCCTCTCAAAAAGCCAGCAGCACTTTGCGCGAAAGTTTCTGTAGCCAGGGGAAAATAACCACTAGTATTGCTGACATTTCCAATTAAGGATTTCATTGATCTCGGCAAAAGTATAACAGCTAAAGACGAAGTGATGTTGACAAAATGTATAGAGATAGTACTGTACATACTTACGTGTCCCAGACTTCAAATAATAGGAATTTTTTTCCAAAACAATTATGTAATAAATACTGAATAGGCTTATAGGTTTAAACGTTTAGAATTTTATGTATTGTATTCGAAATAAAATCATAAAAAGATGTAAAGGCAAACTTAAAAACTATATTGATGATGATATATGAAATACCCATTTATTACACAATGAAAAACAAAAATGAATGGGCATTAAATGATTCTCTCTCTTATCAGAAATGTATCTTTTTTTCGTGACTAATTTCTGGTTCGCAGGATGTCACGAGTCATTGAAAACTTCCCTTCTTCAACTTCAACAAATTCGTAATTGCCAACTGCAACAGTACAATATTTTTATATAATTTGTTGTCTGCCCTCTCATCATTTCTCTACCCTGAGCAAACTTAGGGAATATTCTTATTTAATATAATTTTCTTTTAATTTTTTTCGTTTATAATTCTATAAAAACATTTCAATTAGCTTGCGCGGACAGTGCCCCACGACTGCATTGGACGTGTGTGTATCTACGTCCTGTCGGATTCCTAAATTTCATTAACCTTCGCGATTAACTCGCCGATTGTGACGTGGCACTCCCAAGTGCTTCTCCTTCTTCTACCACCCTGGTCTCCCTTTGTCTCTTTTTGCTCCCCAGAGAGGAGGCTGCGCCGTTCCGATGAGCTGCCCTCTCCACGCTCTGCCGTGGATCTATTTATTCTCTCTCTCCCACCCCCGTTCAGCGGGGCATAACCCCGCTCCATTTCTATGCCGCCAATCATATTGGTCCCGTCACGCGCACAATGAGCTCGTTCACCCCTTCCCGATTAATCCTCCCCCGGGGGGATGTTTACAGATGTTCTCAGAGGAGAAGAGCACGCTGGCTCAATCCTCTCCACCCCCTCCACCCTCAATCACCACCGCTCTCCTGATTGAGAAAACTTAATGAGATCTCGAGTCGATGGGAACTCAGTGGCCGAGAGTGCTAACTTCGTCCCTAGGTTGGGCTGCGCCAATATGGACGACTTCTACGAAACATGAAGTTGTTCGTTACTTAGTAATAAAGGCATATTTTTAATGCACATAGTAGCGTATTTATAAGCAGTACTGGATTAAAACAATTGGGGGTCTGACACGTTAATAAACTAGTCGCAAGAGGAGAACGGGGGAAAAATTCTCGGGGCCTCTCCGGGGCCTCCAAAGCCTCGGGACCCATAGACAACTACCTACTTTGCCTTATTGGTAATCCGGCAATTTTTACAAGCTATACCTTATGCTAGAATGTCCGGAATTCAAATTGAAAAAAATTTTTAGCAAGGGCTGAGGTTCGACCCTAGATGCCACCAATTCATGCCGAGGGTTTTAGCCTAATAGGTCCCACCGGTGTCCTCTTCCACACTTGACTTTCCTCTAATGAAAGCCATGATGATCGCATGAGTTAGCCAAATAGAAGGGTGCAGTCTGACTGTGCTAATTCTTCATGCCTGTCGACATGCGAGTGAATCTCAGAAAAAAGTTTAGCGGGTGAGGATGACTTTTATGGGGTCTCTTTTAATGCGAAAATAGGTATACATCACGGATTATTGGTAACATTATCCTGTTTGTAATGCAAAAATAGTCTGGCAGTTGGTCAAAATGGCTGTGATTGGCGGATCCACTGAAAAAAACTCAGGAAATTCAATCAAACTATTCGGAATGTGAGAATGTGAGACATATTCGTAATTACTTGCATCAAATACGATAATTATGTAAAATTTAACTCTATGCAATAATATCAAAAATTGCAGAAGTGCTTCCAGTACTGGAATCAGGATGAGAGTGGTTTACAAATGGCGCAGATTCACATACTTCCCCGGGTGTAAGTGCTATGTTTCTTTAAGGGTAAGTGGCTAAAGTTAGATGATGTAGAATAAACATTGGCGCTGTAGCAGCTCAAGATGGAATCTTTCCTATACGTTAGTCATCGATAGAGCAGCTTGATTGATTTCGATCACCGTTCACCCTGCTATTTTGGCACATGAACAATTTATCTTGAACAGCGTTGGCAAGGAGCCCGGAGTAGTGTAGGACAACGTACTCTTGCCATAAAAATAATGACCATAATAGAATATATGGCATTACAAGCTTGATTATTTCAAGCATTACACGTAAATCCGTCGTAAATCGATTATCGTTTTTTATGTCTCTAGTTAGAATTGCGTGTATAAAAAAGGATTTGGACGAATTTTTGTGTACTTTTCCATGCATTTCTTTTAGTAATTTTTATCAAAGTTCAAATCACAACGGTAATGCATGTATATGTGAGGCAAGTAAATAGGTAAATGGTCAGAGCTGTATGTTGGTGAATGTAATTTTCTCGAATAAAAATTTGGGATAGATATGGTTTATAGATAAAGAATAATAAGATTGGCCTTGATATGATCGGAAACCTTGATCGCATTCCGTAAGTCTTAACTATATCCACATACTTCCCTGCGAACTGCCGCTAGACCGAGTGACAGAGGAAAACATCATTGTCATAGGCATGTGTAAATCATTGGATTTTAATGCAAGATGCCCTCGTAGAATGATACACCAAAAATATAGACAAGCTGCAACTTAATGTATCGTTAGCGATTGGTCCCATGAAGTTGTAAGGAATCAGTTCCAAATGTCACGGCACACCATAAGAATCGAAAATGGCATCATGAATTGAATCCTAGTCGTAATGTATATTTTTAGCTTGGCTTGGCGCAATGTATATTTTTAGCCAAATTTGGGCCTTTTATCCAATGATCTCGTCTTCGTATCAAATTCCAAACGATCCCTCCTGGACCGGAAATAAGCCCTGGAGCAGAAAGCTTCTGCGTTGGTATCTCTTGAGAATAGAATACCTTGAGGAAAATATATGGCATTCAAGAACCCCTCAGGAACGATTGAGCCTAAATATAGATGGCGCCTATGAAGTAAACTAGTATAATTATACGCCCAGGAATATATTGGAGAAAGTCCTGATTTTCTAGCCTCATCGTCTGCGGAATGTTTTTCCATCGCAACGGCGGAGAGGAACTGACGGGTGAATTAATTGGTGGGTGAAATGGAAAGTTTAATTACGTCTACATAGACAAATTTATCGCTGGAAGGCGTGTGAGAGGGAAATCATTCTATGAATTATCGGAAGAACATTATTTCATTTCCGCTTCACTTATCATCTATGAGGTTAATTTCGGTGGGAGGTTAATTCAAAATGTCCGTAAAAACATCATTCACTCATGCTCTTTAGGCAATGGAAGCAAGTTACGCGCTATTTTCATCGACTATCTCTTATGCAATAAACTCCTGAGGAGAATTGATCCATTCCTTGTTTCCTGTTCTGCGTTTAACTTTTACATGCATGCATTTCGTGAACATCATTTGCTTTTTTGGCGATCTTGTTGAAAAAAGAAGCCTGTTTAGTTGTTTTAGGTAGGTAGTGAGAACAAGCCGCTTCAATGAATTCTTCACGAATCCTTGCTTTATTGCCTCGGCAATAACTTTTTGTCTGGTCAAATATGTGGATTATTTCATACGTACTCAGTATTTCAGAGACTCTTGACTATTCTCTTCTTGAGAGTCTCTTCCACCATATGCACCTTTGACTTTCTGGGTCCATCCCCTCATCACAGCCGACCATCTAATTCTGGCATAGTTACTCGTCCGTGGTATTCACTCTACATCACAAACACTTGCAGTGTAATTAGATGACATAAGTACATGTCATGAGTTTTATAATTTTATTTCTAATTTATGAGTTGGAAAGGAGCTATATAGTAAATTGAACTTGTAGCACACACTCACCTTTCGCAGTTTTAGCTATCCCTAATAATAGTTTGCCCTTCGATTTGCCCAAGGAATCGGTGCTTTCTATCGAAAGTATGGGATTTGTTTTTGGGTAAAACATAGAAATTAATGCCTTCAATTGTATTTAAAATATTCATTATATTATTATGTACTTTATAGTTATTCATGTTCAAAATTATGTTTCCAGAATTTATATTCACTTTTCTATTTAAGGCTTTTGGTACTGCGATTAATTATTTAATATTATGCAACAGTTTCGCCGTGCTATGCTGCCGGCTTCGTCGGGATTTTTCCCGAAAAATAGCCCGACGAAGCCGGCAGCATAGCTTGGCGAAACTGTTGCATAATATTAAATAATTAATCGCAGAACCAAAAGCCTTAAATAGCATACACAATGAGCTGCAAAAATCTACAAAAAAGTTCTATTCACTTTTTTTGATGAATTAATGTACTTCATATCGTTCATTTTGTATTATGCATACTTTTGACGATAAGCACTCATGTCAAGATGGTAGCTTCCCACAGGAATATCCTTGAAGCAACCTAAAGTATATATGCTCCAATTCATGTTTTGTGTATTCTCTACATGTACATGAGCAATAAATATATCTATCCATCGATTTGCTTCATGTACTACAAAGAAAAGGATCTTCCTCCCATTTATAGTTCAGTGATTATGATAAAAATTTCCTTGTGAGGCCATTTTCTTTAATTCGACCGCAGCGAGCAAAATAGCCGAGGATATTCCACCAGCGAAAATGAAGGGCTAAATTTTCATTTGGAAGCGGTGCAGTGACAGCTCGCCGGAGGAGTAAGGGATTGCTGCCAAGAGGGAAAGGATTTTTCCTCCTCTCTTTCCTGGAATGTTGTTTTAATTTAAGACACTGTTTCGCAGAAAAATCCTCCGCCCGCCCAATTCCATCTCACGAGAGCTGTCGGCTCATCCGTCCCTGAAGATCCTTCCATCGTAATCCAAGAAAGATTCCTTCCTGCCGTCTCTAAATCTCACACAAATTATCCAAAAGTGACATCGGAATGGCTTACTTTCTCATTAAACGGATTTGCTAGAGGAGGGAGTCAAGATTAAAATCTAGTTATCTGCCACCACATACGTCAATGTATTTACGGCATTCATTTATCTCTGCTAAGGGGGCAGCAGCTAGTTGCATTAGCGTGTTGAGAGTTCGTAGATCCTCGCGTTCATGATTCTTCGCCAACTATTTCAAAAAATAGTAAAATTGTGGTATGAATATTGCTATGAGTGCATTTAGGTCATATATTGGATATCACTGTGACTTTAGACTTTTCTGTCAGTGAAAAGACCTACCAAATGGTGGAACCGTTGAAACGATAGTTGCGTGTACTGTAACCCAAGCATTAACATTTTTCCGTCAACGTCTAGCAAGTGATGGAAATCCAGAGAGTTTAGTCTAAATAGTACGACCTACTGCGAGACTTACTTATGAAAATTAGCGTATTCGACGGATTTGTGACGAAAAATCGAGATAGAGAGTGACTCAAATGGGTTGCGTGTATTATTTGAATGTAGTTGTGCATTTTCACAATCTTTTGTGCTCACTCGGTGCAATTTTAAAGCGAATCATGCATCTAACTGAAAAGCTGCATATCTATGTCGTTTGAACAGGCCTGTATGGACGAAATTAAAATTATAAGTTTTTAATATCTAAAAGTAACTTCCCAAAGTCAAAACAATCAGGGCATGGTGGAAATATGTTTATATTTGTTTCTAAGTTATATTTCTCTTTCTTTCAGGCAACGTGGTATTATGCAAGGTTTTCGAAGGCAAGTGGAACTGAGAAACTGAATAAGTAAATGAGCAAATGGCATTTACATTCCTTTCGTATTACCTTGATTTCTAAGGTATTGGCTCATTTTTTGGGGACAAACTAATGCCTTTTTCCTTGCCTCAGTTATCGTAGGAGCAATACGCACCTACGCTTCATTATATATGGCATATCTTATCCTGATCATGTAGCTTTCATACAAAAAAACCTATATTTTTCCACTCTTCAGTCTGTTACCTAGTTTTCGTGAACTAGGCGGGAAAACATCTGAGTTCTTAGCCCTTTACTTCAAGGGACGAACGTTTTACTACCCTGCCATAACATACGTGATCCAAACGAAGTGGATATCTAGGCGTTGTTTGCGCCTACATCATTCATGATGAGTAGGATAGAGGAGCTTTTCCTGATAAAATTGCAGCATGTATCGAGTGGGTGGGTGATTTACGCATTTTTTTTCATTTTCGTTGAGCTTTTAAATGGATTGTCGTAAAATACTTTTTTTCTCGAAACTTAATTTGGTCGTCCGTCTTATGAGTTTTCGGATGAAACTAAGGTTCCACTTCAGTGCGAACGATCCCATTCCATTTCCTCCAATCTTCATCTGAGGGCTTCTCTGTTTTTCTTTAAAAAAGTCTTTTTGCTTTAATCCTCATTTCACATGTCCCTTTCATTAACTCGCTCCCCCACACCTCGCTTTTCTCTCCCCTCTCCCTTTTCTTCCTTTCCCACTTTCTGGCCATGTTGGAGGTGTCCAATTCACATTCGTCGTGCTCTTCTTTCACCATACACCTCCACACACACGCCCCACTCTTTCATTTCCCACAAACCCTCCTCGCTTTTACGATTCCCAGGCGGTTTGGGCCATCATTTCGGAGGGGACGATGTGGTATTTCTCCATTTTTTACGCGTCCCGTTATATTTTGGAAATTCTTTTGGACCCCTTCAGCGGTTTCATTCCTCCCGGGTTCCATCCATCCTCCCCTCTCTATCTCTCCGTTCATTCCTTTGATGTGGATTGGCGCCGTAGACGCGCGGTGCTTTTCGATCGAGGGAACGGCGGGCCGCGCGACACGCGTCGTCGCCATCTTCTCTGATCATTTCCCCCCCCCCCCAACCCCCCTCCCCCTTCTATACCACGTCCCTTTTGACCGCGAATCCTTCACGTTCCCCTCATCTCTTTCAATTCCTATCGTTCTCCAATTGACTTTTCGTTCGTGCGGCAGGGGAATCCATTTTTTTGCGGTTCGGAGAAAAAGATTCTGGCGTGATCGCGTTTCCTTCACTCCCCGTAATAAAGTTTCCCATTAATGTTTCCGTGTCGCTGCAGACCTTTGCCGAACCTTTGATTCGTTCGATTGCGATCTCGCATCGATTTATTTCGGGGAAGAAATATGGCATGAAAGTGATAGCTTGTCTTTCCATCATAAAAATCTTAATTCACTTCGAGTGAGATGCTTCGTACCCTCGAATTTCTTTGTTGAATTTTACGAATAATATGAGTTGTTTGTTAGTTTTCCAAAATTCTGCTGTGTAGTAAAGAAATTTAATTTCCTATTAAATTTTTCAATGTCGTATTTGAAAAAAGTCATGAATAACTTTTCCGTGGAAGGGCTTTGATTAATCATGCAGAAATAAATGCGTACTAATGAAGGGATTGGTGCCCTGCTGTGCAAACCCTGTGTGAGGATAATATTTTTCTTGAAACTGGGTTTCAAAAAATTAATACTTCCTCAATTACTCTGTATTCTCGGGTCGTTGAACTGCCTCTTTTTTCTTTTACCAAGGTATTTCATCGCACAAGCACGTTTTACTAGATAGCGGTGGTGCCAGAGCTCTCGCCCGCAACCAGTGTTTGAATTACTTCCTCGGGAAATGTTGTTGACTGATTTGATTTAAATGCAAAGAAGGATATATTAGGTCTGCATTAGAAAAATTAATTGGGACGGTCCTCCTATTCATTCCGCTTTCACAATTTCCTGTTACTTCCCTAAATTTCATATTTGATTCTTATACCAAGCAACGTTTTTCCTCGGAATATGCTAGTTCATATACATTTTAAGATCCAATATATATAATCTATTTACTTAAAATTCTGACCAGAAGCTGTAGTTTGTGCACGTAATTATAACACTACTCTTAATCATTCAAGTTTCTGCCTTCTTTCAATCGATTGATAACACACTCCTATGATAGAATGCCATCGCAGTAGTTTAAATCTCTCTGAAAGAAAGTCGTATTTTTTTAACTATTCCAATGGATACACCATTAAATAGTATTTATAGCAAAACTGCCTAGCATTACTAGAAACTAACTAAAACTGATGATATCAGGCCTTAAACCGCAGAAAATATGGATATCTATGTTCAGGAAAACCATCTTTGTAATTTCCACAAACTTTATTTCGCTGGCACGACGCGCGTTTTACCACACTGCGGCAAATGTGCCGCGAGTAGACGTTGCACATGACTATGCCACAGTGTGGAGAACCGCGCGTCGTGCCAGCGAAGTAAAGTTTGTGGGAATTACAAGATTGGTTTTTCTCAACATAGAAACTATATCATGAGGAAATGGTTACCTTTGTCTCACCGACGAGGTGATTGGTATTGAGGGTTTGTGTCGTGTCGTAATTAGTGCTCTTCCCCTTTCATTAGAAGAGTTGCGCACTTTGACGTGTGTCCATTTGTAGAAACTTGTCAGCTGATTAGCGAGCTTTTAAAAACTGGGGTTTTCGTTTTTCAAACTTATCAGATTCGCTAATATGAATGCATGTACTTCTTAGTTGAAGAGACTCCGGGGTCTCTTTTTCCCCACGTGTCTGTCCCCACCCTGGACTCGCCACTTCAACTTTAAAGGATTCGCGGCCGCCCTCCCAGATTAGTCGCGCGTCGCGCTGATAGTGCGGCGTCGGTGGGCGTCTCTCTGTTCCGAGGCGTCCCCCGCGTCCGTCACCCTCACAGCGCCCTCATAATTCCGGGGGGATCAACCATTCCTCCCTCGAAAATGCCGGATCTCCTCTTCCCTCTGCAAGGGAGGACTTGGCAACTTTTCGCCCGTGAGCCACGTTCCCTCCCAAAGCGCTGGAATTCCGTGGAGTTGTGCGGCAGGTTGACTTTTTACACTTTCCCCCACTTTCCTCATTTACCACTTGAACCCTCGCCGAGGCTCGTGTATTCTCGCCTCCAACCCTCCCCGCTCCACCGCCGGGCGACGAAACGACTCCTAAATCATCCTCGCTCCTCTCCTTCATCCCCCCACTTCCCGTTCCCCCGGCGTCGACACCATTCCCACAACCCCCCGCGAATAGACGTGTTCATCCCCGCCGCGCCCAACATCCCCTCCCCCCTTCCTTAGTAAAAAAATAAACATCCCCATCGCTTCCGTCAAAAGTTTACTCTTCCATTGAAGGTGTATGTGTGTATATACATGGGGGATGAAAGCCAACCACATTTTTCAACCGTGGATAATGCCGTTCTCGCATTCATACGCAGACCAGTCCATTAAACCTTTTCCCGCGTACCAACTCGCAATCGAGATAACGGGTAGTCCACTTGCTTTTATTCAGTTTGGACCATCATGAAAATATTTATGCTTTAACTTGCATATTTTTTTTGGTATTTTTTTCCGTAAAATTTTCGGGCCGCGTTACACGCTCGAATTTTACGTGTCTTGTTAAACTGCCTGGCAACGTGGATCCCGGCGTATCTGCTGTGGAGTTTGCGAAGCATTATGCAGCGGAAGGCGGTTAAATTTATTACTCCCCCAATTAAGCTGTATCAGATTACCGGGATGTGACATCGAGGCGAGCCCAGTTATTTGTGATGCAACGTTAGAGCCGGTGTCTTGGTCTCGGCCTCGCAAGGCTTGAATTCAAGGTGATTACTTGGATGGGAACTCATGCTGCGGGCAGTCATTCGTTGAGAAATTGTGAATAGCTAAAAGGGCTCGCTGAATATCTAGTTTCCGCATCCGTAGTCTAAAAGATAGTTAGATTGGTGTTATTAGTCTTCGTGTTCGTGCATGCTACGGGTTCAATTTAAAAGCCTCGCATTCAGACTTGCGATTAGGGGGAAATTATGAATTTAAGAGAATTTCTACTGTTCCTCTGGGAAATCCCTGAGGCATCACGATTGTAAGCCGGAGAATCAATTATTATAAGGGAAAATCCTTGTCTTCGAAAAATCTACATCGCATAGGTTGTTTGAATATCGGCTTCATAAGGCTCTTTTGCTATTTACAAACTTTTTCAACCCAGTGGAAAACTGTGAATGACGGTGGTTAATTTTGATTTTGAATTCTTATTACCGATATGTCATAAATGAGATTTTGCGACTTATTAAATGTTCTAAAAACTTTTAAGGACGACACTGCACGCAAATCCTATTTTGGTGTCCTTCCTTTCAACTTCCCCATTCTACGGCGCTGAAATTAGTTCTCTCCACTTCCATTTCTTCCTCTCAACGTCGAACGCATTTCCAACCTTGTTCCTCCTAGTTAAGCTCATCAGATCTTCCGTAGTACCGCTAACCTAAGCTAGTTTTCAATATTTGCATCAGTAATACATGTTTAATCGTAAATTTTTCTCTCCTGAGAGAGTAAATTTTCCCTCTATCTCGCATTTATATGCATATCGAGTCATTGAAGTTGATATTTATGCTTTTGTAATATATTTCAATGTGTTCACAGCTATATTTTAGCTTTTATCTAAGTATCTTTTGTGTTTATTAGAAATTTATTGGTCTAATGCAACGCAGCTTTCCACATAATAGTCATTAATAGATACGGGTGGGCATTCGACATTTACAATAGTTCCAATCTCCACGTTGATAGATTTAGTCGGACCGTAAAACTGTAAGCAATATTTCTAGTGGAAACTTTTATGTACATCTTTGGAAGGAACAAGTAGCGTCTAGCTCATAAACATGTTTTCAGCATGAACAAGTATGCAGGTGAAATAGCAGCCAAGGACAAAAACCAGGATTGATTTACTCCGGGAATTCAACGGAACATTTGAGTAGGCTTCAAATAAAGCTTGTGGCTTTATCAGCATTCACCTCGGACTTGAGTTATGGTTGCCCGAAAAAAGCAAAGGTTGAACAGAACTACGATAGCCGACTTCCATTACGGTCCTCTCCGAATTACGTATTTTGCCACATGCAGTACGCTTATATAGCCATCAATGTATATGGAGTTCAATTCCGTGTCTTTCACAAGGCCATATTTGCAGAGTGAGTTCACAAGCTTTTTTTCCCAATTCTACCCATGTTCTGGGCCCAAAACTGGAAGTTTTAATAATAATAATGGTAGCTTGCTTTAATAATAATAATAATCTTCCCACAACCACGAAATTTCTCAGAAAATCTTAGGACCTTTAAAACGAACCTCACCAAATCTAGCCTGAGGGAAATCATGTAAATGGCCGCCTTCCTATTGAGAAACCCCCAGGGTGTGGGGGGGGGGGGGGCAGGGACTTAGCGACCCGGAATGGGCGTTCTTGTTTATATAGGTTTAAAAAGAACGGGAGGAGGTGGTGGAGGGAGCGCGAGTCTTTCTCTTCCTCGAGTATTTTTCCCATGCGCCGCCCTAATAATCTCATTATAATTATTTTGAATAGTCCGATATCATAAGCAGAAAGGGAGAAAGGAGAGAGGAGGAGAGGGGAGGGGGAAAGAGAGTGGAACCACTTCCGGCGTTACCCATAAGGAGGAGGTATGGTAATTTGGTTTCCCTACCTCCCACTCGCTCCGCGGTTTTTAATAATCCCATGGAGGTGGAGGTTTGTTTGCGGCCGTGAGGAGTGGTGGAGGAGGGTGTGGGAAGGGTCGGAGGTGCCCTCCATCGTAACCAGGTGAAAGAGGTTGACAGCCCTCTCGGTCGACCTCTCCCTTCCCTTCCTCCTGGACACACTCGTTTACATACATGAGGAGGTCGCATCGCATACCGGCGCCGTTGAGGGAAGGGACCGGGAGTTATCTAATTTTTCGCCGAGCCCAGCCCAAACCATCCCTAAGGGGGAAAGAGTTTTTTTTCTAATGAAACCCGTAGGAAAATGAAATTGTTCCCAATTTTGGGGCGCCCATCGGCTGGAACCTGAGGGAGAGCCGCCATTGACGCGGAAAGCGATTAAGCCTCATCACGCCTCCTGGACACAGGTCCGTCCTCTCTTTTGGTGTTAATGTGATTTGGAGACTGCTCGTCAGGTTTCACACGAGATTTTTTTTTCAGAAAAAAATGAAATATTGAATGTGCTCTCCTCATTAGTGGGTGGATCTCACAAAATTCGCCCCTCATCTCACACTAAACTTAATCATTTGTGCAAAAACGTAATTTGTGCGGTTATTGAAGCGGGATTTATCAGGGGATATACCTCCGGGTTCGTTTAAAAGAATCTATATTGGTGGAACAGTAATTATTACAAATATTATTTCACACTAATTGATGGGATGATTCTTGTGTTCAGAACAAAATGAAATTTTAACTAAATGGTATGTAGGAGACGTAACATGTGTTGGTTTTGCGTGTAAATTTAATGGTAATTTTTTTTAATTCATCATCTGAGGCCATCTAAAGCTTAAAAATTTCCTAGTAAGTGAATCGGCAATTTTTTGTTCACCACCCATTCAACATGACTTTTGAAATACCAAAAGGCTAAATTGCATCTGAAATTCTTTATGTATTTGTTATTTGTCATAAAATTATGCCGAGCTATTTCAGATTATTCATCAAATATCGTTTTCCTCAGCTAAAGCAACATGTTCTTACTCCTTTGAAATTGACGGTACTTGAAAATACTTTGTCATATTTTGACATGATGTGAGAGCATCAGAATCAATCGGTCACAAACAAATATTTTAAAGAATATTTCTGTTAACCTTTATCGTAAACACCTAAGCGTTATGGCAAAAGGTATGTCCTTCCATCTGAAGAATTATATTCTATCTATCATTTTCTTTCATTCTATATGAATATTTTGGTTCATTCATTGAGAATTGAATCATCAGCTTAGTAAGACAAATTTTTAGTCATTGCTCCATACGTCTTCACAGTGACACATTTAAAAAAATTGTTGGTGAATAACTTATTGTTAGTTCGTCTTTTGGGATTATAACGCTCTACGGAGTCTTCTGATTCACAATTTCCATTTTCTTCGGTCATTCCATTACTCATCTTCAAGACCTCTCTCTCTCTTATCTCCATTTTAATCCCTTCCATCCAGCTCTTCCTGGATCTTCTTCTTTTCCTTTTCCCAATAGGCGTCCGCAACCGGACTTGTTTCGGTAGTTTCTCATTTTCCATTCGTTGGACGTGACCATACCCTTCCAGTTTTCCTCTTATTTCTTTGATAACATCGTGCTGGACGTCCATAATTTCTCTAATTTTACTATTCCGAACTATGTCCTGTCGAGATATTCCTGCGGCTCATCTCCAAAATTACATCTCTCATCCGCTCTCAGAGTTCTTTCTGATATTTCTTTTAACGGTCAGATTTCACTGCTATATTTGTAATAGGCTTAATCATAGTTTTGTAGGTCCTATTTAGGAAATATTTAAATTTAAAAAATCAATTTACTTGGCTTAACTTTGGTCTTATCTCGAGAATAAGAATGTAATTGTCACACATTATATCTCATAATCTCTTTTGAGTTCCCCCACTTCCCCAATTACCTTTTCCTTATCACTTCTAGGAAACTTGAATAGCCTCCATAACTTAAAAGTTTGGCAAATAACTAGTTGAGTGAAATTGAGCTCCCGTCATATCTTCGTGGCTTTCGATATCACATTTCCGAAGGTGTAAATAATTTTCAAAAGCATGAGGGACGATGGTTTGCTGAAGGCCGTGAAAGTTTGGCAAATAACTAGTTGAGTGAAATTGAGCTCCCGTCATATCTTCGTGGCTTTCGATATCACATTTCCGAAGGTGTAAATAATTTTCAAAAGCATGAGGGACGATGGTTTGCTGAAGGCCGTGATAGAGGGTAGGATGTTGGACAAGTGGGGAAGGGGAAGGAAGAGAATCGGTTTTATTGACGGGATGAAGAAAGGTAGGACTTACGCTGAGATGAATAAAGAAATACTAGAGGTAGAAAGGGCACGGCACGTGTAAGAGTTCGTTGGATATTCTCTGAATTTCATCACAACCTACCTCTAACCGGTAGATTACTCTAATGAATAATGAATTTCAACATTCAAGCGATGTTTTACTGCGTTTTAGCCTGGGTATTTTCACGCTGAAACTCAGAGACCGGAGGTCGTCTGATGACGAACACCAAAACACGGTTAAGCTCTCTGGGACGTAAGTCTTTAGGAGAAAAATTCTTTAATTTTTCTTGTACGGTCCAACTTTGGTCATAGATTTCCATGATACGCTCTCCAGACCGCATGTATCTACGCTATATTTCACCGCTCTTGAGATGAGACGCAAATACCATTCAATCTCCCTCCACTTGAGGACTCAAGTTTTCTAGTTTTATTCTCAGGGCTGCGTAGCAACAGCAGCACCACTCACGTGATATAAGACACTCGAGTCAGGGTCACACCGTGTCAATAGGAGGTGAAGAAGGTTACCAGAAGGCCTGTCGTATCAAGAGGTACTTCTTTTGAGAGGTCTAATTCGGTAGACCAAGTCCTGCCTAGGGTATCTACGTGTGCATGAGATACAAATAGAGACAAATAAATTATGAATAGCTCGTGAAATATACGCTTGAAAGTCTGAGTTATATACATATATACTTCATGGAAATTTTCTTCCTTTCGTTCCTAATGCAGTTTTATGCTGTAATATTTCGCCATGGTTGATGCCGGGATCCGGTTGTACTGCCTTCTCCCTTCGATATTTTCCTATTTATATTTTCCTATGCACGTTTCGAATCCTAAATGAAGTTTGCTTGCTGTTAGAAGGGTAGTTAAACAAGAAATTTTTTCTAGTCTCGGGGAAAAATTTCTCTCTGTGCGGAATCCCGAAAAACAAAAGGCTCAGGAAACAACGGAAAGGTTTCTGGTCGAATTTATGGCACTGTGTGTTGCTCTGCGTCGTAAAGCATTCGCGGTAGTCGTTTAGAGGGAGCGGGTGGGAGGAGGGTGGAAGGCGTGGGCCAATGGCCCGGAAAGTTTTCTTGGCTCCGGGCGGGTGCCTCCTTTCGCGCCGTAAATATGTGCAAGCAGCGCCGCGCCGCGGAATCGCGAGCAAACGAAAATTTCGCCTTTGGGTGAGGCGAAAAACAAAAGGAGAGTTCCACCCGCGAACTTAGGGGGCGGAAGGACGCGCACAAGACAATGCGAACAACACGAAACTCACCCTTTCACTTTCGTGGGCAGGTCTTTAGCGTGCAATGAATGAACCAGCAACCTCTCTTTCTTTTCCTCTCTTTCTCTTCCTCTCTCTCTCTTTCTCCTCAAAGCGCTCCCTCACTAACCCACATTCATTTCCTCCTTCCCATTTATAATTTCACCCGGGAAGTTGTGAAACTAAAAGCTTATCACGTCAAGTGGTTTTCGTTAATGAGCGAATTAGGGGAGTTTAAGGGGGGCCTGGGGATGTAATTTGTAAATTTTTAGCCCTATTTTACGTAACTTGCGTTCTCTGTCGCTGACACTCATATCAAGCGATACTGAGAAAGATTTGGGGAATTGAGAAACGAAATTCTGTATTCTCGTTTCTTCGCATGAGTCCAACTTGTGTAAGCCATGCTCTTTTGATACGCACAATATATGTTAAAGAAACACATCAACGGTGAGAATCTGTCTGCCGACCCCATATACTGAATCTTAATATGGGTCCAAGTCCCTCGATAAAAATAATGGCGGATGACACTTAATTGGAATTGTGAGGTCGTTTTTGTTGCAATGCTATGAATAGACAGCAATAATGTTTTTAAAATTCAAAGCAACCATCTAAAGGGATTGAATTAAATAAATTGCTATGAAACATAACCTAATAGTTTTTTTAAATTAATTTGTAGAGACGAATATTTTTCTCAAGAATGTGAACGGAATAACAGTTGAAATATTTCATTTTGTCTCATTTTATTCGTAATCAATTGCATCATTGGCACTGTATGCCTGGTTATTCGTTCATCAAGAGATTCACATTTTCGCGAAATATCAAGCGTTATTACATCTATGCTCAAATTATCACCGCGAAGTGGAAGCGAGGTGACGCTCTTAAATATGAAACAGTGGAAAAGAAATTGGCATCAAGCAACATGTATTGCCATATATTACCCACCAGAGTGTTTCCATTTGGTATACGTTTCTTAGAGTAAAAACGAAATCGGTAAGGTAACTTTCATTTTCCGAGATACACCGTTTGAGGCATTGCGACTCTTTTTGTAAGCAAAGGGAAACGGGAAGTTATTCTTCTTTGAGTGGCTACATCACTTTCTTCAATTCTTTCCGACAGGTGTAGAAGTCAAGGTGCCCCTTGGGATGACTTAAATAAAGAATAAATATACGGTTTCATGAAGTGAGGATCCTCAATATAAATATCTATGCTGTGCTATAAACATTTGACGCGTACAACGAATCAATGTTAATCAATGAGGGTACAATTGTAACCTACTTGTAGTGCACAGTCTTCCTCGGCTACCAACATTTAGCAAATTATATTGAAATTCTAACACCTGCTTCCTGATATTTTTTGTCAATTATTTTAAAATGCGTCGGTCGTAGACCGTTGTCTTCACCATTATTTAGGAATTCCGTTGTCTCGTTGTACATGCATTGATGCCACCCTATAGCTTAAGTATTTTTATTTGGTTCTATGTAATGTACAAGGTTGTCATTCAGCCTAAATGTACTCTCCTCCTAATTGTATCAACATGTACGTATGTATGCATGTATTCGTCTGAGTAATAATTTATAATTCTGAAAGAAACTTTAATGTCAGTTCCGCTATTGCTGCTGTACCCCATAGTCCCAAGTGTCCTCTTGTTTAATCTTTGCTATGAACTTGAGACTTTTCCTGCTGGGTCAGATTTCCCCCAACGACGAAGTGTGCTACATAACCTTCTGGGATCCTAATGTAGTGAGGAAGGCTCACGACCTAGTGCGTTTGAAGTGCTCGGTAGAGGGCGCAGAAACTTTTCTTTCCCGCGTAATCCTCCGCGGATCGTAGGAGAGCCAAGCGCAAGTCGTTTTGGGAGCCAACCGCTCGTGGGGCACGCTCTCCGGATCTCGAGGGCGACCATTTTCGAGGCGGAAATATATATTTTTTCCCCCATTCGTAGCGGGGGCGTATCTTGTCGGAGAGCACGTCCTCTTCCTCTCCCACCTACTCCTACTTTCTGCACTGCGACCTCTCCTCCGTTTCTCCTTCTTCCCTTCCCCGCCTCACCCCCCCCCGTACCACTCCTAAGTCGCGATTCGCCAGCTCCTCCTCCCCTTCCCCTCCCTCTCCTCTCCCTCCCTCTTTCAACCCCTTCCGCTCCCTCCGACCCCCGAAACACTCGTTCTCCTGCGAAAGGGCCAACTCGCCATTCTTGCTCGAGAGTCTCCCTCTCCTCCCCCACATGGCTTTTACGAAAAACTCCTTTCCCCTCCCCCTTCCTTCCCCCCCCCACTCCCCTTCCCTGCCCAAAATCCTTCCTCCCCTCTTTCCGTTCCACGCCCTCACTCCGCAAATTAGTATTCCTCCTCCTCTGGGGAAGGAAGTTGGTTCCCTTACGGCCCACACCCCCAAATTTCCCTTCTCTCCCCCTCCCTCTCCTCTATCTCACTCTTGTTTAGCCCCTCAAACAGTGTTGCCAACCTGTGATTTTTAGGGAGATCGTTTACCAAGTCCACGTCAAATCTTCGGAACTTGGAAATGCGCACCCAAACGTTCAACCAGACTTACTAAGTTTGCTCTTTGATGTTCAACCACGGTTTCCTATGTTTTTTTTGGCTTTTTTTAAATGCTAGATCATTAGCAAGTGCCATTCCCAAGATTGACTTCTTGCAACTCTCTGCTCAGTTTTCTTCTCAGCTAGCCACTTAACTTCTTTACGACCTCTAAGACACATTTATGGCTTCCGCTACCTCTTTGACATATTTCATTAATGGCCCTCCGCAGAACATCGCGATCCATTATTAGATAACTTTAGGGGACATTTAAGCCTCAGAATATGTATAAAATTTGTCTCCTCTTAGGCGCAACGTTCTGGAAAAGTAACTTTTGTTCTCCTTTCTTTTCTTGGACTATTCCGGTGACGGTTTTTTTATCCAAGTTTGATTGCTGATTTTGAGGCTATATGAGGAAGATGAAGGTAAGATACGATTTTGGCGCGTGTTTAGCATTATTCCTACTTGTTTATATGTAGGTAAGTTTAGCTTTAACCGTTCAAAAAGATCAAGTAGGCGTGCATAAGTTCGATGTCAATTAAGGACAGTTAAAATTCCATTTTTATTTTATTATCCATTTATGTCTCTTACGTCTTCTTTCAGGATATGCATACACATTGTTAAAAAGTTATGTGTATATTTAAACACCTCTGCCAATATTATAACAAAGCATATCCTTTGATAGGATAGATAGCATATTTTTGAACAGTATAAAGTTAATTATGACACATTTGTAAAAATTAAGGTTGGGGATTTTTCAACTTCGGGGATTAAATTAAATTAAAAATATCTTGATCATTTATTAAGCACAAGGAGGATAAATACAAATATCAATTTATGATATATATTTCAAGTGCCCTTGGCATAAATTAGCCTTGCAGCCTCGACCAGTCCAAAAATATTCTCCGTGTGGCAAGAAAACCTTTGTGAGAGAGGAGCAATAAAAAGGCGCCAAAATTTTTCGCGCCGTAGATTGGCGAAAATGGCAACGCCGCACTAAGCAACACCACCTCCCTCCTCTCTTTTATTCGGAAGAATTCGCGTGGGAGTGGAGGAGAACAGCGGCGAGCGGCACGCAAAGCACGAAAACACAACACTGTCTTGGGAAGGGTGGGGGTTGGGTGGCCCCGCGAAAAATAGAAATAAGAGTGGGGCCGAAAAAGAGTTCCTTCCAAGCGTGGATGGCCCCACCCCCTTCGAGACCCCCTGCCCCACCCCCCGCCCATTCCCCCCCGACCACCTTGCGCCATCCCGTCCCTCTTTTGTGAACCCCATCCTCTCTTTCTCCTCTTCCCCCACTCGCTCGTCCCCTTTACTACTATTTCGCCACGCCGTCGGCTCCTTTATTATCATTTTCTCTTGGCATTATTTTCTTCTCCTTCATCCTAAACCCTTCTGCACTGTGGGGTGTGGGCGTTGTTTCTCTTTTTTTCTCTCCGCGGCTTCGTTTCGCGGTAGAGCTGTTACGCGAAAAGTGGGAAGAGAGAGGGGTGGCTGTGTCCGCTTTAAAGCGGAGGCTACCGGAGTGTGTGCGTATTTGTGTGGGGAGGTCGGGAGGGAGGTCGGGAGGGAGATCCGGAGGTGGCCCGCAGCAGGACGACGCTCCCTTCTCCATTCGCGAAAAGCCTCCTTCCATCTCTCCCCTCAACCCCTTATCTCCCGAGCGTACGTCAAAATTATGCCCGCTGCCGCTCTCGTGCGTATTTTTTCCTTCCGTCTTTTTTTTTCAGTTGTTCTTTTTTTTCTTGCGGCTTCCTTTCCTCTTTCCACCCCCCCACCCCCTCCCTTGGCCTCTCCTCTCGCTAACCCTCCACCTCCCCCCGTTTTCCAGAGGTCACGGGGGCGAGGGCATTGGAAAACATTCACGCCGTAGTGCGTACTATTACTCCTACTACTACAACCGCCACCATTGTTTGCTTCTGCCGAGCGGGTCCTCCTTCCTTCCTTTCTCTCTCACGATCCCCCCTCTCTAAACGCAAAAAAATTACCCCTACCGCTCCCCTTCCCCCCTTGCACCCCCATTTCATTCCACTCCAACATCTTCTCCTTTATCTCCCCCCTATTCCTGCACGCTTGCTCCCTGCGAATTCGCGCTACGTTTGGCACAAGGACCTTGGGGAGGAGGAGGATTCCTTTGGCACCTGGCGTGTTTCTCGGGCGTGCGGATGTCCCTCATTGTTCTGCTCGTTCGTTCATACAAGGGAATTCGGGAGGAAGAAGTTGTCCTTCCTCCCACCTTGGCCAGCCAAATCGGGAGTAATGGAGTCGGTATCGGTGGGTAGGGGTATAATTAGTATTCTTCATTCACCTGCCTGTGTGTACGTACATCGAAGACTACACCAAAGTCACCCATTCCCAATTGTAGTAAGTGTTATCATTATGACTAATTTATCTATATTAATATAGCAATGATTTTTAATTTCTTGGAGAAGCACACTCAAGGAGGAGTTCATTTCAAATCTAGTAACTTGGGATAGAAAGGTAACTTGTATATGATATTGATATGATTTGCTAATGCAGCCTTTTACAGAGTTATAAATGATTACCCTACAAAGTCGTATACCATATCCGTTGGACAAACATAATCTAAGAGAGAAAATATATCTCTATGCAGAGCAACATGGTAATAGTCAATGTTGATTTAAAAGAGCACATTGTATAAGCTTGTGCAAAAGCGCATGTATGTATGTGGGCAGACCTAATGTAATCACAAAACTCACATTGACCAAGCTCCAATGGACGATTAAAATGAAAAAGTATTTAAGACTTATGAAAACTTATTTTTAGACTCGTATCCCCTCCAGAACTTCACCATGGCTCTATTTACATAACATTATTCACTTTGGACCGAAGTAAGAGTACTCCGCTGTCCAACCTTTTATATGTAACTCATCAGAGGATGTTATCTATTTGAATCTTTTAACTTCACCTTTTTTGTGTCTTAGTACATATAACTTAGTTAGTACTTATTTGCGTTATTGATCGTAAAAGTTTATCATGTTCCTTTCACGTTGTTCAAATGCTAAAATCATGGCACAATTAAATGAACCGTATTTGGCACATTACAGGTTTCGACGCAGGTATTGAGTTTCTTAAAAGCCAGTTTATCTTAAGTAGTTGTACGAATGTCCTGTCTACGGGCTTAAAGAAGATAATTATTGCAGTTTATCTCACCCGCATTGAATCGTTATCATTCATTGCGCTGACATCATCGTTCTCCGGAGAAGACATCCGCAGCTAAATTAATTATCCAATGAATTGCCGCTCCACACATATACGGGCATCGCGTTAAAAAAATTAAAACAATTTCCCAATTTATAAATTTTTGGCAAGCGCTGCTCGGGGGATGGTTTCTTCCTCCGTCCCCTGAGCATCCACCGCCGTCCCCACGTCCCGATTCCACGCCCCCACCACCCGATTCCGCGCCCCCCACCCTTTCCTCCTCCTTCCTTCCTTACTCTTCTCCTGCGAGAGAATTTCAGTTCGCCGTCAACTCAACGTCGTTATCCAGTTAGCTCGTTAACGCCCTCCTCGCCTTCTGCGATATCTAATGAAATTAAACTCGTTCCTTTTGCGCGGCCTTTTTGAGCGCTATCTTACCTTATCCTCCGGACCCACTCTCGCCCACCGCCGCACCCGCCTTGGCCATAACCGCTCAACTGCCATCTGCTCTGCTCTGCACCGCTCCCTTCTCTGCACCCCCGTCCTTCAGCAGTCATCCGCTGCTCATCCTTTCCTCCATGCCCCCGAAATTACGCGCATCCCTTGTACCTTCCCTTTGCATCTTCCTCCTCATCCGCATTTCCTTGCATCTCTCTTCTTCCCCTATCCCGTCAACGCTTTTCTTTTTTCCCGATATTCCCAGATTTCTCGTTTATTATTTCCGTTCGCAACACTCCATTTTTGTTTTCTCGCCATACCACTTTTTATCTCAATCGCGTCAACCATTTTTCGAATGAAATAACGATTTGAATTTGATATATAACTATTTAAAATAATTGAATTAAGTTTGTATTCGAGGAAATTTTCGATATCCTAATTATGCAATAGTATACTATTTCATAGGTACACTGATTACCTGTGAAATTCGCCGAAGTTTTTAAAATATCGTGACTCTTTCCTTACTCCCAATAGGTGTGTTTTTTGCGTTAGGTTGTATGTTAGGTTAGGTGTTAGGTTGTATGAAAAATTGTACACCAGTCTTAAGGCCGCTTTACACGATGAAAGATTTTGTACAAACGAATGTACGTGAGATTGTACGTTTGTCTCAACGAAATTATAACTGGTTCTATTTCCCGTGCAGGCATTGAGACATTTGCACAAGCGTTCATACAATTTGCCACTTTACACGATACATTTTTCCTCATGCAAGAGTTCACCGAAGAGTTTGTACAAACAAATGTACCGTGTAAAACGGCCTTTATATTTTTCCATATATAAAGGATGTATTGCCTTGTGATGTATTTTTACGCACTTTTTCCTAAATATTGAGCCAAGTTTCCTCCAACTTTGTAGCCATTCTTAACTCTGAAAGTGACGAAAAACCATGGAAATTCTGATGGTAAAAATATCTGATTTCCTTCTTCTGCCCTCTGACCTCTTCTCGTATCACTAGTAATACTCCTTTTCCGTCCCTCATTTTCTCCTCTTGCATCCAACCGCTGGTTACTTTATCATATTACTCTTCTCTAAGTGGCGTTTCCTTGCTCGGCGTAGCTACGCGACGGTCTTAATTTTCCTTCAATTAGAGCCATTTGGTCTGCTCTTGTTCCGAAGAAATTTTCCCTTTTCCAGCCTAACAAGCTCAATCTTTAATAATGTCTTGGCCTTTCCAAGGAGACAACGAGAATGAAAGATATGCTTCTTTTTTATGTACCCATTTTGTAATGGCTAATTGATTTTTCTCTTAATTAATATAATACGATTATACAAAATCGGTTTATTCTTAAATTAATATCTTGAATGCACATCAATAAATTTTATCCACCCTCAGCTCCGTGGGTATGTTTTAATTACTTCGGTTATTGAAAATTCTCTCCTCTATACTCCTCCGTAAGGAGAAAGGTATACTCGTATGTAAGTTACAAATACCTCGTAATATGACACGTTGTCTGCATGTGCTGAACAGTCTGGCTGGTGAATAACTGGCGAAGAAGGAGAGATAACATTTTCATAAATCAAGCTTCCACACGATATTCATCAAAATCGGATTAGATTAAAAAAATATTTCCATTCTTTTTCTTTAATTATAATTCAAATTCCTGTTTAATTTTTGTTTGCGTTTTTTTCCACAAGTGAATTAATATTTACTACTGCGCATACGGAAAATGTATGGTTTCGGTTTTTAAAATAATACATTGCTTCACAATGCCAAGGGGCCTCAGTTTATGATTACACTATATATCGTATCAGTTGGACAAACATAATCTAAGGGAGAAAACTGTGTCCCCATGTGATTAAGATCCAAGGCCGTGAGAGCGCGCTGATCCTTTCCCTTTTAAATCCTTACTTCCTGAGTGTGGAGATAAAATTTGGCGCGGCTGACTCAGGATGTCCATTTCCTTGGCTCCTAAATTTTGCGAAAATATGAAGAGATCAAAATGTGAGTAAACGTTGAAATGGCTGTGTCTGCTCTTTCTATAGCGTAATAAATCTTTCCAAAGTGAGGATAACAACATGATTTCATCCTAAATCCCTTATCTGTGTGTGTAGATTTCACAACTATTCTTTTAAAATTATTATTTATGTTCGAGACAGGAAAATCTCATTTAATTATTTAATTTAAGTATCTGAATGCATATATGCTTCCCTAGCCTAAAATAAAGTGGTGACTATTATCTCTGCGTAAATTTAAAAAGTTCACCCTGAGAAAAAGGCTAAAAATATATCTTGAATTAGGTGAATACAATATAAAATGATGTTTACGTGGAAGATGTTATTTTATAGCACCTCCATAGTTTTCAGCTAAGAGGAAATGGAAATGCTTATGTAGACAATATGGCCACATGTATCTTTAACTTATTGGTACTAGGAAGAAATAATTGTTTATTATTTATTCCATCGTAATTTTTTTTAATTAATTAGCTTCTTCGATCACTGTTCTAATTAAATGTGGTACCTATATAAAAAATTAAATTCTTAATGATGGGAGGTTAGATAAAAATTTTGTATGATGAGTTTTTCTACATGAAATTTACGCATTCGTGGTGCGAAGCAAGTGCCTTAGGCGGCAGTTTATTAAGAGGGAAAGACGAAGCTCATCATAATCCTCATTCTGGCAACAAAGTTATTTTTACACTTACTTGAACTAATCGTTGAACGTTTTGAGTATGTCTCACTTTAATGTCTTAATTAACTTGAGCTTGATGATTCTCGTTCTCGGGGTGTTGAAAATAATGAAGGCTGGAAATTCCTGGATTTTAGAATCCAGATCTGAGTCAGTTGGTTAATGCTTCATCGATATGTTTTCTCCTGTCAAAGAATATTTGGGGAAAATTCATCCTGGACTATAAATACCATAAAAGTCTACATGTTCGGTCTGATAGCCAAATCATATACCCTCTTTGGTCGTCTTAATATTCGCACCATTTTTCAGTAATGCACTCTGATGATACATTCGAGAAACATGCCTATCTCGAGGATAATATAACCTATTACATAAATACCATCGCTATGGAAAGAAATTGACGTGAATCTTTAGCCCTTGATCTTTGCGCTAGTGTTACAAACCTCGTATGTATCTCATATCTCTTCTCTCTAGCTCTGCCTATTTTTCTCGTTAAATAACTTATCCTGTCATCTTCCCCATCTCCCTTCACTCTCCCTAACGACCGTGCTCAGAGCCCGGCCATCGCCGCAGCACCTGCCGGGCTGATCTTTCGAGCCTTGGGGGGTGAGGCGGGGGTCCGCCTTCATTTTGGGCCGTTCGCGCTATCGGAATGAGGCTGTCAAGATTAACATCTCGGGTCGTCCCGAAAAAAGGACACACTCTCCCTTTCTTCGATGGCGTGTGCTCCTCCTCAGTTCTTCACCTTTTTTCGGCGCCCTGGAAACGTTGTTTATTAAACCTCAAAAAGTCGATGGGTTTGCTTGAAAGAGAAAAAAAAATACATGACGAATGCTTCCTCCTTTTCTCCGTCCGCACGTTAAAAAAATACTCGTTCTTTCTTTTTATTTTCTTCTCTCGCGAAAATTATCGAGCAGGTTTAGTCGTCCTTAATTATGCGCCCGCCTTTTCGTGCGCTGTCTTCCTTTAGTGGCTCCGATCTTGCCTCTTCCTCCTTCCCCACCACCCACTCTGAGCGAGAATCCAAGGTCGAGCTGGAGAGGAGAAAGTGAAAGTGGGTATAAATAATATGTGTATTTTTTGAGCGCGCAGGACTCTCATCTGTTTCTTCTTTTATTTTTGGCAAAATTCCCCCGGGCGAAAGTTGTTTCTGCAGATTGGCGAGATAGGCACGAGGGTGGGGGGTGGGAGGGAGGGACGGGGGTGGGAAGGGTTGGCGCAAGGTGTTTATGTAGTACGCTGCGAAGCTGTTGTCCTTTTAACATTTTTTTTTAATTGCTGAAAGAAGCTTGCTTCCTCCCAGGTGGGGTTTCCTCCCCTAACCAAGAAAGGATTGGGTTTCGAGTTGTCGCTGGTTATTCGTTAATGTATTTTTGGGGTGCTTAAGTTATCGAATGAGCCGGATGACTTTGTAAAGTGTCGGCTCTTCTGATCGCCATAACTTCCTATTTACTGGTATATACTGAAAGTTTTAATTAAAATTACATTCATCCTCTGAGCTAAGTATCAAATCCTCCCGAGACAAGTAATTACAATTGTAAACATATGTAGGTATATACGGTCATGAAGCTCACGGGAATTTGCAGGTTTTGCAGTCACATAAATTCTCTTAAAATAAATTCACCGGAAAGTGAGTGCAGATTATCTTAATCTCTGACGGAACAGGCGGTGCAGTGAGTGTTCTCAGTAGAAACCATCAAGGATGAGCTTAAATTATCAAGCATTTAGGCTTTAGCACGAAAACAACACGGAGGTTTGCATTACCGCGAAAAACTAGCTGGTTATAGGCACTTCCTCCTTCCTTTGAGTATAAACCTTCACGAAAAACTATTTTTTGTTGGGTTTTCAAAGGAAATAGTAAAGTCAATCACTTGGCATATAATTGCTTCAGCGAAGAGAAAGTTACATGTAGGGACCTATTTTATGCCATTATACTCATGCTGGATAAAAGGGTTATGAAAGAATAGGAATTTGATGCCGACACTGTAGCAATATTTAAACCCATACTTATTCGATGAAAAAACTGCAAGTAGTTGTTAAAAAATTAATTATCAAACTGTTCGGTTCAACAACCGCTTCACTCACGGAAATTCTGTAATTGCAACAAGAGAAAGCATTTGACTCAACTACTCTATAGTGAAACTTTACTATGGCATTCTTCACTTCGTAGAAGTTCTTAATGTTCCTATTCATGATAAATAAAAATACTTGTTACTTTTATACTATATTTTAATGGTACGACGGGTTTCGCAGATTTACGGAATCGTTAGATACAGAATGCTTGTTTATTCTCGGTTTATTGTTGTACAATTGGGGGAATATAAAAAATACAAAGGTTTGTGGAAGGTTGAAAAAGTCAGGGGCCATTAATGTAAATCAATATGCATATATCGTACGTGTCATGAATACGTACTCAATATTCCATCGTAGGTTTCCGCGGCGTTCAGATGATTTGTTTTGCATTTTCGGGTTTCCACCACGTAGGTTGCTTTTTAGGACAACAGTTTCGCCCGTGTTCCAGCGGGCGTCTTCAGGTCGAAGTCACTTCACTTCGACCTGAAGACGTCCGTTGGAATACGGGCGAAACTGTTGTCCTGAAAAGCAACCTACGCGGTGGAAACCCGAAAATTCAAAACAAATTACGTACTCAATAGTTGCTTGCTTGCCAGTTGTATGATCTTTCTTCCATTAGTATTAACTTGACATCCCTGTTAACGATGTAAAGTATTACATTCGTTCTTTTACTCTGAATGAAATGTTAATGCAGAGTAAGAGTTCATGTCATTGTTACTCATCACTTGGAACTAATGTAGTCTGTCTTCTTATACCTAATCTTAAACCTAAACCTCTAAATTTTGTAATAGCTAAGTTCGAGGTTGGCGTTATAATTCATGGAAAATAATGGCAGAATATGAAAAGAAACGGGAAAAATAGAAACGATAGTGAAAAAAATGGTGGATATACCATGACATAGTTGTTAAATGTAGTACTCGGGCCCAAATAATTTTTTTATTGCTTGAGCCAATGTTTCCAACTCGCTTGTCGTGCTCGGTATGGTAAATGTTCTCTCTGCATGACAGCCTTTCTGTTGTCGGGCGTGATCTTTAAACGTTCAGTGAATGCATGTAATGTCTCAATCTCAACGTAATAACTACAATTTAAGCTAAATGTAATAGACCTCCAGAGACCTCTGGAAATTGGTAGCATTCAGATGAACGCACTTGCTTTGCCGAGTCGGGTTCGTCCGAGTTTGAACCCGGAACCCCTCCTGGCATTCTTCGAACGTTCAGATTCAAAGGAATTTGTTTGTCTCGTTTTGATGGGTCGTTTAATGGCCTCTCGGGGATTCCCCGCGCCTCTCCCCCTGGGAGGGAATCAGGAGGGTGTGCGGAGCAGGGAAGGAGACGTGACACGCTCTCGGGGTTGGAACTTTGCGCGGGGCCTTGACAATGGGATGAGGGATGCCGGGACACGACGCCCTATGGGGGCGCGACACCTCAGCCTCTCTTCCGCCCGAGGACAAATATAGCGCCGACCGCCGCCTCTCTGCGTCTCTCCACCTTCCTCCATCCTCCCCCCTTCCTCCCCCTCGGTATATATAGTGAGCGAGGTGGGACGCACCGATAGCAGGAGATGAACGGGGAGGACTGCGGGGGAATGGTCGGTGTTCATCCGCACGCGCTTCGTGCACTTCGTTCGGAGAATGTTCGATTCGCGGTATTCATTTGGCTCTAATGCAGCCTCGGATAAGAGACGGTTGCATCTTCCAAATGGTGGTTCTGGTAAATGTGAGCTTTCGTCTCACCAGCTAAATTTCATTTTGCGAAAAACCCTCGTTATTGGCGAAATTGTCAATAATACCAAGGGGTAGAGAAAAGAATGTGCATTTGTTTAATGCAAGAGACATACACGTGAAATCAGTAGTTTTTGAGAAAACTGAGTTTGAAAATGACCAATTTCTCGAATGTTTCCCGTGATTTCGTCGCCATGTTTGAAGGTTATAGGAACTACAGCTCCCATTAGATACACTTAATAATGACACGGAAGCATCATTAAAATCTTAGCCTATGTACGAATAGTTATTTTAGAATGATTCAACCCGCGCTCGTTTATCTTACTATAACACCGGCTTTTCTCTTCGATTATCCCACGCGCGACCTTACAGTCGTCCCGTGAACACGCTTGGTATATTTTGCGGGTTCATTCCAGCTGAGCGATGTTTTTCTCAGAATCACACGTTCAACTTACATCTGTTCTTCGATAATAAACCCAGGTGAACTCAATAATTAGTAAACCTTTGTGAACTTGGTAAACCTAATATTTAACGAAGAAAGCTCGAGATTACCGAGACGAGAAGAAGGTTATTTGAGATTAGTTCCTTAAAATATGTCGGAATTGTGAAAAAGATACTTCTTTTGTCACTTGTGTAGAATGCAACTTTTGCATGGAGCATAGCTGCTAATCTGCTTAGATTTTCGGTTGCTGGAGGGTATTCTCTCTTGGGATTCATTGGGGAATATATAAAGTGCTATTAAATATTGTGACATACAAACAACTGAGTTTACAAAATGTTGACTTTTACCTGAAAACAAATTAAAATTCAACATTAGCCTGCCTTTAAGCTTTTGTGTTTATTACACCAGTATTCCTTTCGTTTAATGGCGTCATTAATGTCGGAGTGCACCTCCGCTGATAATAGCCTTACACCCTCTTTAGCAAACGGAAAGCTAGTTACTAAATCACTTCTCATTCTTCTGTCTCATTATCTCACATTAAAATTCCTTAAAAGGCCTTATGATGCCCAAGCGTTTTTTTATTTTTTAAAAGGCGACAACTTGGAGTAAAACTTTTTAAAAACTAGTTAAAGATCTTCATCCTGGTGTTGGGTCTCTGGACTCACAATGCCACCCATTTAAATAGTAGGGAAGAACCCTAAAACCCTATTAAGGAGATGTTTTATTCTTGCGGTTAGGTCTGATTTCACCATGCCATGCATATCCATTTCTCCTCACTTGTGAATGAGTTAACTCGTGCTTTAATCGTAGCCCAAAATGCTCAATTTCAGTAGATGTACAGATATATTCAGACCCTTACGACGCTCATTTTTTTCGTCCGGTCATTAGCGTATCTCTTGATTGGAGCTACATGAATGCATGGAGTCATTTTTTTCAAGTCAAAACAATTTTATACCTGAGTTAAAAAGCATCATCATCGCGGTATGTTTTGCGAAATTCTTTTTCATTGATGGTTGTTGTCTAGAAAGTAAAATTGGTAGGACTGGCCTAACAAGTTAAATAACTAATTCTAACTCTCTCTCTGTTTAAAAAATATTTGTCTGCTAATATTTAATACAATTTTCCTACTCAATTGTCAAGATTATTATTGGACTTAAAATTCCTTCCTTAGTTGAGTTAAGCTACGGCTAAAGAGTCTAGACCTCGGTGGATAAGTAATAAAAATTATTTTTTTGCATTGGTATGGACTTTTTTCTCTAATTCCAAGTGAATGGTAAAGGGGTGTCTATTAGTCCCAATTGTATGAAATCATTATAAATGTAATCAGTATCGTTTTAGCAACTTTCTTTGAGGATCCGTTTATCTTGTGTTTTCATGTATTTATAGAACCATTATTGAGTAATGTATTTTCAAAGAGGTAGTTTCATGGTCTTTCTCATTTCAACATCATCAAAACTGAATCACTTGAAATTTCGGTGTTTTTAATTTTACTCGTATTATAACGCTGTCAATGAATTCTTAACAGATGTAAGACATTGTTTGCTGTAGAGCCTGATGCTAAGATATAATAAATTTCCTGCAATTTTAAACAACCTTAATTTAAAGCCCAGGGTGAAAAACTGATAAAATATGAGCGACAAAACCAGAATGGTGGTGAAGTGCGGTATAGCACATTTAAACATCTTTTTACGCGAAGCATATTTTTTGAGCACCCGAGGAAAATTGATGAAAAAGTTATGCCTTATTTTTTAATGCTGACGACCGTCCACTTTGCGCGTTAATTACTTTCGGCGTTGGTGTTCGCTTATCATTCAAGTTGAGGAACACTGTGGAAAGTAGATCGTGACTTTTCAACTATATTCCACTCTCCGGAAAAGAAATAAAAAGACATTATCCTTTATTACACGGACTTAATGAATTGAACGAGGGACTGGAAGGATTATGGCTGCCGCTCAATCTCCTTCGTCTCCGCCTGCTCCTGTTATCCCATCACCCCCTTTCCCACCTGCTCCTCCCCCTCCTCCCCTTCACTATCCCGTCCATGTTTGAAGAGGAGCAGGGGGGATGAGGGGAGGGGGATGATCTGTAATGCAGGGCGACGGAAGAGGAAGAGAAAAGGGAGGATGAGCCGGAGGAGAGAGACGCTGGATGTAGCAGACCATGTAGATAGTGGATAACAGAGTCTGAAATTGGAAAATACTAGGAAATGGGAAGATAGGATTCTGAGGCTGGTGAGTAACGTTGGTGAGGTAAAATGAACTAAAAGAAATTGCTTAGGTTGGATAGATTTGTTCGGAGATCTTCCTGGTGGATTTTCTTGAGCGAATTTGAGACCAAAGATCCTCTATATTCTTTCATTTCTTTTTTTTTACCCTTACCACCCGAGTAACAGACATTTGAATCCTGGATTAATTGATTTATCGGATGGAAAATCACTTCTCGGGTCCTTTTCACTCGTTCCATTGGGATTGAAAGTCATGTTTCGTCGTCGAGGTCATCAAACAATCTGAAATTAACGGCAGAAATGTGCCTAGTGAAAAGAGTAGGTATGGTTGTGACCGGTTACGCAGGAAGCATCATGAAGTCTCTTAAAGGGTAACGATCAATCGTGAATCGAAATATATCGAGTGAGTATTAGCGTGAATGTGGAACGGCAAACTGTTTAGCTATGGAACAGCTAGATGTAAGTCAAGACAAAAGCATTGCAAAATCTCTACCGAAAACTTTGTATTCCAGTCATAAGAATGATTGGTCGACCATATGGTTGGTGCATAGAAGTATACTCCTAAATGACTTTTGTTGCATAGAACAAATATTATTTTTAACATTAGCCTCCTCTTAATACTTTCGCTAGTTTTCTTTCATGAAAAGCCCGTGGTAGTTGAAAAATCTTTTTTTCTTGTTTTGCGCTTCGTAGAACTTCAGCATAAATCCTCCCTCGTAATTGCTTTCGGCCCAATTAAGATGATATCTTGCTTTTCTGAGGGAGCTGATGCTGCCTCTGGCCAGGATGTGACTCGGGACCCTGAAATAAATGGAAGGGAAATCCATCGACGCATGCTTAGGGCTTGGGAAGGCGGAAAACGCTTTGGAATGAAGTGACGGTGCATAATTTGGGAAATCGTTAAGTTAGGAAAGCTATTCCGTGAATGGTGAGTTTTATAAGCCGAAAGATAAGACATATTGGCGGCAAATTTGTGAGGTAAATCACACACATATTCATCGAAAGCTCAGTAATTGAATCCGTTTAGTTTATTTATTTTAAGAATCCAAAAACAGCAAAATTCATTTGAATTTACGTCACGCGCTATGAGCCAAGGGAACGGTTATTCATGCCAAAACTAGAGCGTATTATCAAGGAATGAATTAAATTCATTATTTCTCCATTTAACCCCTTTAAGCATTGTCATATTCTGAGGAAAACTGGACTAGCCACGATATTACCTTACATAGTCTCCTGCGAGTGCACGTAAGTGCGGAATTCCTCAGAGAAAAAATCTTTCAACGAAACTGAGATTAGAACCCGGAATTTGGCGTCTTTTAGCTTTCTTTTGTTATTATTTTTTTCAAAAGAATTATCAAAGAATTACTTAGGAGACACCCTACTCGAATCAAACGATAGAATAAAAATATATTGGAAACGTTTTTTCATCAGTTTCAAAAAATAAATTTTAACCGTATGATAAATTTAGCCTTAAAATGAATTCCCATTCCTCTCCGGTGAATTTATATTAACCCACTACATTTCGAGGAACGAAAGAGGAAATATGCAGTGATAAATGTATCGTTTCTCTTTGCTTCCTGTAGGTGAACAACGAAATCCGAGAAGTGTCCCATTTAGAGCTTGCGGCTTCATGGCTAGGATTCTTGGGTGATTAAATGACCTCTCTCGCATTTTTTCATATCGCGAACTTGTTCTAGAGAATAGAGCTATCGCAATTTTTCTCCAGTTGGCGGCAGGGTCTCTGTCTCTACATTCATCTCTCTGACGGAAGCATTCACGGCACACAAAAAGAAAAAGCAGGATATCCTCTCTGTCTTCTCTTTCTCTCATTCATCTATATATTATCTTTCTCTCTGCTCGGCGCACAGGTGCTCCTACTCTTCCTCTTCCTTCCCTTCTCGTCTCAGCGAGAGAAAGCGCGAGTAACTGCTTACCGTGTTCCATGCCCCTTGTTGTTCCTGTGCCGTCTAATTCACCTCCCTCCACCACCGCGCCCTCTCCACGCTTTCCCACTTAGGAAAAAATAAATCCGGCGACGAGAAAGAAGGAAGGATATTAAAAAACTCCGTAGAGAACTTTCATATTCGAATTGCCCCCTGGGGGTCGGGAGAGAGAGAGAAAAAAAAGGCGAATTGGGTAAAAGGGGTTGGAAAATGAAATTTCATTCCACAGTTGCACTCCTAGCGTCTCCTTCATGTCTCGTACTTAGCCCTTTTAGCAGTCCCATCTCCCCTCTCCCTTCCTCTGCCACCCTTTCTCTCTCTCTCTTCCTCTCAGACTTTTCAGCTCTGAATCTCGGAAATAGCCGGGAACACGATTGTCACCTCACGAGTTTGGAATTAATTTTGCCAAAAGTAATGAATATTCTTGATTTTTTATTTGCCTCCTTCCTTATTTATTTTTTACTTGACGACTTCGAAATGGAAAAATGGAAAGTTTTGTTAGTACTACTACGTTATATACGACCATTCTTTTCACGGTTTTTGTCAGTATCCTCTCTATCACCTTGATCATGGCGAAATGCAGTGACTCCGCCTCTCATGTATCAACTCGGCCGATGTCCTTCGCGCTAAAGTGAAACGGCGCAGGAGTAGGAAACAATTTGGGGATATTTTTACGGCATACATTGAGTACTTCTAAGTTCCTCGTCCTTATATGCTCGGTGATATCCTTATTTGTTCTCTTCTTCTTCTTCGATCAGCGTTTCGTGCAATGTACTCCTCCGAAAACCTTTCCTTTTTACATTTAAGCAATGGCTTGATTCCACGTGTGCAGTACGCTCTTTTGTGTGGACCAGTTTATCGCGAACGGAATTTGACAACCACTGCGTGAGAAGTATCTAATCTCTGCACAATCACAAATCACGGCGGATTTTTCAACTCTCTTTTAACTTTATATTATTATACTATTACCACAAATTTCCTCTACATTGTTGTCTTGATTAGGTATACCATTTTTTTTAAACTGCTTCATTGAGCTCCATTTTACATGAACACATAATGTGAGGACAGTTGAAAGGTTTTCCTTAACTGGAAAAGAAATTTATTGGTGCCCATGTTCCCATAGTACGGGAACAAATATATAAAATTAGTGTTCCTATTTCTTAATCTAAATGAATGAAAAATGTACATTTACTATCAGTGATCTGGCGCTTATTTCAGATTTATAATAACATGTGATAAGGATTTGGCCTTATTGTAGCCACGAAACGTTTTGAATATTATTCCTAGTTATAACCTTTAACCATTGATTAGTTTTATTTCTTAACTTATAGCCTTCCTTTCTTCAATTGTGAACTGCTTATGAAATAGGTATTTACCATAAATGAAATTCTGAAATCTATAGTACATTTGTGTACATTTTGTTTAGTCTTTAGGTTGTATTTTATCTGTGAAATAAAATTCATTTTCGTTTTCCCCTCAGAAAAATTCCTCAGGGACGGAATTGCAATGGGACCTATTCTTCATAAGTACTCAGCCGTAATGACTATGATAACGTTTGATAGCCTATTATACAAATTACATCCGACAAGACTATACTAGTGTTCTTGTATAATATTTCTTCTTTTGTAAATTTTAGTTCCTCTCTGGACTTTTGCTTCATTCAGCATTTTTTCATCAGGACGTCTTTTGTGGAAAAGAGTCGCTGTTGCATATTTCATTTTCACGTTTCAATGTGAGATGTATTTTTCATTTTGGCAGCAGAAGGAATTAAGTGAAAAAGTGAAGAAATCAAAAATACAATGCATGAGAACTTTCTGTCCTGAATACCATTTTTGTTTTCAGTCATCTTTCTTGCCTTGAAAGCATCTTTATTATTTTACCTCCGCAGAAAATATTAAGCTTCATAGAATTATATATTTTTATCCCGTAATTATTTATTTATCCATTTATTTGTTTTGAAATTTTCCCCATATTTAATAGAATGTTTTGACTATCACAGGTGTTTTTAAAAAATTAGATCCTGTGTATGATGGCAATGATACCAAATGGTGGCAGTTGTTAGCTTTTTGTAGGCTACTGTAGTAAAAGGAACCACAGTAACATGGGCACGAAAAGAGTTTATAGCTAATTTCTTAATGTAGTAATTATTAAATAAATATTTGCATTGAAACGAGAGTATTATGTAGAGTATTTGAGTATTATAAGATTACTAGAGTAATCTCTATGAGTTAGATAAGAGTTACATTCATTTTATTTTTCCAAGATAAGCCATTAAAATATAAATTAATTAGGCTTCTGAAATTTAAACAAGAAAAGAAGTGGCGGCGATTCATTCTTTTTATTGGAGCCTCCCAAAGGTTCTTCATCTTGCCTTAGGTGCTGAAAAATTACCTTTTTTGCGTGAGAGCCATTTCCGTAAACGCATGAAAACCTCTCTCTCTCTCTCTCTCTCTCTCAAGGGTACACAAAAGCGAAAACATTCTCAAGATCCACCGTCGCCACGCCACTCTCATTCCATCTCATTGTCAGTCTCCATTCCAGCATTTAGTCAGCTCCATTCTCTCGATTAACTCTTGGTAAAGTTTCTTTAATTCTTCCCCCTTAAGGTAATACTTTGACTCACAGTTTTCAATTGCTATATTTTTTTATGCTCAGTCCCAAGAGATTTGACTCTCCACGGTCCTGATTCTTAATTATCGATCGGAAAACTTTTCTTTGATTTTTCTCCCTCTTGAATTTCTCGACGGTGAATTTCGACTTGAAATGTCTCCCTCGTTCTTTTGCGCCTCATTTTCTTTCTGTGTCCTCTGGAAGTCTCATTTCTTTTCTGAGAATGTCTTTATGAAAAACTAAATGTACTTGTCCGTTGACTGATAGGCAAATGGAAATCTTGTATTTTAATGCCTTTTTACTGCCAACCGTCTATTCCCATGTTTGAAGTAATTTTTCATATGAAAGAAACCATATGGTTGTGGAAATCATTCCTGACTTAATTATAATTTTCTAGAAGTTTAGTAGATATAGGCTGGTATGAATTACAGTCCTAACTTACACGGTTTATTATTTATTGTAGAATTTTGCTATTTTGATTCAAGATTTTTGTAAGTCTTAGGTTTCTATATGGTCATTTTTTCCGCAACATATCCTTTGCTGCATGAGAAGATGGCAGGTCGTGGAAAGGAGATGAATGCCTATAGCCCGTAGGGCGTCATTCCACATAGTTTTAGGCTATTCCACATGCTTACAGTTAAACTATTGTGATACTTACGGTTAAATTTAAGCACGATGTTTGGATGAAGATAAATAGAGTTAGTAAACAGACTCTTATGTTGTAAGAAGTTGCGGCTCTAGGAAAATGAATGTCGATGAGGTCGTCATCTAGGAAAGGAACGCTCAGGTTCCTGGCAAACCTCTTAGTGATTGAAATAAGGAGACTAGAATCTGCAATTGTCTAATTATTACTCTCATTGGTTTGAGCATAGGTTTTAGCTGCATTAATACCGAGCTAAATCGGTTGATTATTTTATAAAAATACAACTATGTGGCAATTTTTTGTCTTCACGATGTTTGCTGAGAGAAACATTATTGGATTAAAGTTTTAGTGATTCAATGGACAAAATGGAGCTGAGGAAAATTAAATGTGATTAGTAAGTGAAGCGGGGCACTGGGAGATTTATAGAAGAAAATAATGTTAGGAGCATGAATGAGTAACTTCGACCAATTCGTAAACAGCAGAGCGCAGTGTCACTGTTTTCTTGCACTGATCTTAGATGTCATTTATGAAACTAGGAGAGTGCCGATTGGGAGCCACCTGCGGAAATCAAACTGCGTTCCCACGACCGTGGAGATCAAATAACGACTCGCCGATCGAAAACTCCGTGGACCGTCCATTGTGTGATCCGCTGAGCCGGGGCCTCGCTCCAATTCGCGCACCGACCGCAAGCGGGACACACCCCGTCCCTCAGGGCAAATATGGTCTCTGTATACGTGTGCTCACTGGGATGCTCCGTCTAACCCTAGTCTCAATTTTATTCCCTTTCTATGACTACTTCGTCTATCCCTCTCTCTATGTGGTTTGCTTGTACACACATTCAAAGTTATAGCCTGAGTTGGTGTCTCTTCTTCATCCTCATCGTCCTCTTAGTCTTCACGACCGATCGGGATGAGTTAGAGGAGGAGACCAGTGTGAGGGTTGGGGAGGCTTTAAGGTAGTTTGAGCGAAAAATCACTTCACCCAGAATTTGATGAATTTGACCTCATTTTAAAGAACAAACTCCCATCTTTCCAATTGTATCAAAACATTAACCCCTTGCCGAACTAATTTTCGAGCAATTTCCCAGAAAATATAAGCTGTTTTACATGAGATAGATTACGGCTGTGCGCTCCAGAGGGAGAATATTGAAAAAAATATAAATATATATAACGCTTAGATTTCAACAAAAAAAGTGTAGTTTGTATGTTTTCTTTACTATTTATAAAAAATAAGCTATTACTCACCACAGTAATTACTAAGCAATCTCAAAAAACACCTTTTGTATTGAAGACTTTTCAGCCGTACGGCGTGAAAAAAATGTGTCAAGAAAGAGAGTTAAGTCGATATATTTATTTAATTACTGAGAATTTTTCTCATAATATATGACTATATTTTTTCGCCATTAATGCTACGATATTTACTTCACAATTCTTACAGACGATGAAATTAAAAAAATAAAATTCGAATATGGTCTCCATTATGACTGGGGAAACATCTCGCTCAAACTACCTTAAAGGGGGTGTAGCGGCCGCGGTCACCAAAGATGGAGTCCTCGGAACGAAATGAAGTCGCTTCCAGGGAGAAGGATGGGAGGAGGTTGGGGATGGATTGTGTGTGCGGGAGAGAGAGAGAGAGAGGGGGGGGGGTGTCGAGGAGGAGTTTGGTTGTGAGGAGAGGACTTTGTAGTGAGCGCAGCCACCACTTCATTAGCGGGCAATCAATTGAGCGAAAGTTGGTTTGAGGGATTGGGGGCGTCGTCGCCACGGTTGGCTTCATCCCTTCCCCCGTCGTCAACTTTGTCAGGGAGACGCACCCTCCGCCTCTGTTTCTCGCGCATGACCCCTGCCAGCTCTCTTGTTGAAGGGTATCGTGAATCGACTGATGTTGGATACAGCATGATATCGCAAACTGACACCGATAGAGTAGCCGGGTGATAATGCAATCGCGATTGTAATTCGATGTATCATTAGGTAAATAGAGTTCAGGGGGGTTGTGTTTGAAACGTTCGAGATAATTCCGATAGTGTAACTAAGGAGTCACGTGGTACAATTCCGAAGAGTTCGAGAATTTTGTGCATTTGGATCGCTCGTAAAAATCTCACTCAGCCTTCCCGATCGGTTTTTCTCACCCGGATATTGTGGATGAAGTTGAAAATCCCGATTAGAGACGCAATAAATGACATAACAGACGTTTAAGTTATTCATGCGAATGGTTCAAACATACCACAACCCCCCTTCCCCCGTTATCCCGGCTTCTCTCCCTGGGCCCATTTTTGAATCCCTGGATTGTCGGAGTTTTTTATTGGAGTCCCGATCCCTTGCTGAGGCGCTGCGTGGAGAGCATTTTGAGTGTATTACTCAGCTCATCGGACAGGTTGTTCAACAGTGGTCCCTTGAGGCCATTCGCTTAGAGTAGGCTGATGCCAACGTTGGGTTTCTCTCCACCCTTTCCCCATTTCCCAAATATTCCATCAATTACTAACTTCCCCAACCGTCGTTATTGTCACTATATTCTCAGTTGCGGTACGCCTCCTCAAATAACCACCATCATCATCTGAGTAATCTATCGAGTAAAGGTAGGTTTTGATGAAAGTCAGAGTAAATCAAGCAAACTCTTACACGTACAGTGCCCTATCTACCTCTAGTATTTCTTTCTTCATCTCAGCGTTAGTCCTACCTTTCTTCATCCCGTCCATAAAACCTATTATTTCTCTCCCCCTTCCCCGCTTGCCCAAAATCCTTCCCTCTATCACGGCCGTCAGCAAACCATCGCCCCTCATTACCCCTTCCAGCCACCTACCCTGTCTTCCCCTAATCTCATCCATAAGTTTCCTCTCCTCGCCCACCATGTCAATCACTTCCTCATTTGTCTTCCTTTCCGTCCAACGCACCTTCTCCATCCTCCTCCACACCCACATCTCGAACGTCTTCAGCTTATTTTCGTTTTCGTTTTTCAAGGTCCACGTTTCTGCCCCATACAACGCCACACTCCATATCAAACTCTTCACCAGCCTCGTTTTTACATTCTTACTCAAGTTCCCCGTCATAATATCCCTTCTATTATTAAACGCTTCCTTCGCTAGCACTATTCTTCTCCTAATGTCTTTGGTAATATGCCCTTTTTCTTCTAACGTACTGCCCAAGTAATTAAATTGTTCTACTTGCTCCAGTTTGTAACTTAATGTATTGAAAATTGTTCGTCCCTGTACGCCCATCGAATATTCCTTCCCTCCTTTCCCCCGCACTCGCAACCCAAAAAACAGTCTGTTTCTTCAGACGAGACGGCTGCCCCTCTGCTGCTCTCACTCCTTAAAGGTGTTCTTCACCCTCTCCTCAGCCAATCCATCGTGTCGGCTCCATCGGCGCGGATCGGACCCTCATCCTTCGTCGTCGAAGGCGCATCTGGTGCCGTTCCCACCGCTCATCCCCTTCACCGCTCCTCCACCCACCTACACCCCCTAACTCCCCTCCCCCCAGCAAGCAGACAAAACTAACCCCCTCCGCCTTGCAGACCCCCTCTTGTTGTGCGGATGGTATAACCTGCCTCTGCCTCCTCATCCTCCCTTGCCACCCGCCATTTCCTCCGATCCGGTTACTTCGATCCAGCCTCCTCCCTCTGCACCTCATCCTCAATTTGCACTTCTCCCTCTTCCATTATGCATATCGTAAGCCGGAAGAATATTTTATCAAGCGATACCTCTCCACGAAAATGTCTCCTTGACCAAACTGTTGCCTTACCCACTGCGAGGATTTTTTCCCTGATCCATACGCGCCTTATTCTCAACTTCGAAATGCATTTATTGGGATTATTATGCGAAAGGTATTTTCGACTTGAACTCCAATCAGCAAACCATTTTGGTCCACCTTGTTGGTGGCAACTGAGTTTAATCTTCACTAGGTTTAGCTGGGGTGGGGGATTATATTCCACATTGTTGGAATTTTTCAACAAAGTGCTTGGCCCTCTTTGTAAAGTGGTTGCTTCAGCACATGAAAGCGTATTGTCAAGCGTGGGTTTCCGTATTCCCAGGAGCATAGGAAAAGCAAGAAATTAAGCCTTGGACAAAATTTTTATTGTCAGCGTTGTAAGTTTTTTTTATTGAATGCAATTTTGATTGTTCCTTAGTTTGAAAAGCTTTCATTTATGCAGGGTCATAAAAACCGTTATGATAATTGAATGGTCACCCAAATTATTTGGTTTTATCAAGAATGGTACCTTTTATCATAATGGATAAAAATAAAGCTTTTTTGATAAAATTCATAAAATACACTCATCTGAAAACGAATCAAAGAGATTTCATGTATTACACTTCGTCAAACTTTAGTGATGTGCTTCAGTCTCTTGAACTTTTCTTTTAGGAAAATTAAAGTTCTTTTATACTCCAGAAATACGCTTCTACTTCAGCTTTCAGTATTTGGCGATTTGTATCATGAACACATCATTTTCGTTATTGTGGCATATACGTACTCTTGAGAGCGTCTACACGAAAAAACCTCGTCTCAAGCTATGGTAAAATGTTTTATTCCTTCCCCATATAGCACGCTCCGTAAATGAATCAGGACTTTCTGTCAAGAGTCCTCTTCCTCAGAACAGCTTAGCGCGGCCCTGAGGGTAGGATTAAGTGTACCATAGCTCTCTCCAACGCCGTGCCTCGAGTTCTTCAGATCCCCCTCCCTGCTTTCCACGATGCTGAAATCTTCTTTCTCTTGAGGTTCTTAATCCTTTTCCATCCTCCCTCATTTTCTGTCATCCACATCCTTTCCCCGTGGTTATCCGAATCTTCCTCTCTATGTCGCTTCAATTTAATCAAGGTGAGCATCAAGGCTTGTAGGAAGCCGATGAACTAAGGTAAAGAACAATTCAATCGAACACAATTCCTAAATCTGATTTAATCTTTATTGTTAGACTTTATATGAATTCAGGTACTATTTATAGTACTCACGGTTAGATTTGCATAATACTGACATGGGCTATAATTCATTGAAACGCATTATTGAAAATGGTGCAGGTAACGTTCATTACTTATTGCGAGCATAAAGTTTCTATTAGAGTTGCCTTAATGCCGTTTAGAAAACATTTTAAGTAGTTGTTGGTAATTTTGGGGTAGGTTTTAATGTAAGAAATGGTATTATGCATAACTTTGTGGAAGTCACAAGCATTCATGATTAAAAGTTACTTTGTGAAAATCCACACTTTTTTATTCTAAGCCAGCCAGGTTTTCACTAAGTTTCATCAGCTATGTGTACCCTTGATAATGGCACATAGCTGCTGAAACCTGGATCTGTTAGAATATAAAAGTGTGGATTTAAACGAAGTAATTTTTAATCATGAATGGGTTTTAATGGTTAATGTCACTCGTTATCCATCGTTTGTCAGCGGCTACTATTTGGTTCCCTAGCGTATCCCTTTCGTTTCCTTACTTAATCCTGAACGACATTATTTTGCTTATATTGTAAACTTCGCGCCACCTTCTTTTTCCACCTCTGTTCTCATTCCATACTCTATCCCTCAGAGAGTGCCTCTCTCGAAGCTATAGTGTCCTATTTTGTCGCAACACAGGGTCATTCATTCACGTCCTCTATCTTCCTCGCGCCAGTCTTTTCGGAATCCTGAAATCCATCCCATTCCTGTTTCTTTTCCTCGAAAAGATTTTATTCATGACCTTGGTCTTAGCAAAAAATTATATTTTTTCGTCCCATCCAATGCCACCATTTGTGCCTTTAGAACTTACGCCTTTAATTTTTGTATAAACACGAATGTGGTATTTTTAACTCTCGTCTTTTTAGGTCATACACTGTAGAATTTAAGAATGGAAACACCTTTTCTTTTTGGAGTAAGGATAAGCGTCATCCATAAGACCTACAGCTCAAATGCGCTAACCATGTTTACGTAGTTTCCATTTTGTTTCCTTAATTGTATTTGTCTTACTTTCTTTTTGGAGGTTGTGGTAGTGCAAATAAGTAATTTGTACATTTTCTGCTGAATTATTTTATAAGTGATGCGTTTAGATTTTTATGTAATATGTATGATGTCTCCCATTGCCATGTATGTAATGCAAGAATTTAAGTCTAACATTGGTATTAGAACTCAGACAATGGGATCCATGTTAGGAAGAGAGATGATGGTCTCACGAGCGTCAAAATGGGTCAAAATGCTCAGCGTTCGTGGAAACACTTATTTTCCGGAAACTACTTCCGTCTCCCTCGAGAATTCTTTCCGCATGCGAAGTATCAAATATAAAACACAATCTTGAGCCATCAGGACGAAGGATTTGAATCTTCTTGGGAGAAATGTTCCAAACCATTTCCGTTCGAATGCACTGAAGAACGTTGCAGCAATATAAAAAAGATTACGATCGACTGCATCGAAGAATAGGCTCGACAGATGAGTTCACATGCATGCATTCTCTACGATAATCCAGGATTTCTTCCAAGCAAGTGATATGGATGAGGTAACTTACGCATATATGTCCGTCGTCGAAACAGAATACTCCTCTGCAGCGTTATATGTGGTTCTGACGAAGTGAGAGAGCATGCAGATGCAGGGGCGGGCGAGGGAGATGGGAGGTCGGGAGGAGGGGCAGCTGGCGAAAGGGTATGTAAATATAGATAGGGGGCGGAAGGAGATATTGGGATGTGAGGGTTGAGCGAGCCCGTACCCCAGAAGAGTAAGAGCGACGAAAGCTGTGAACCCTCGGAGGCATTCCCGGCGGGCGATAGATGAGGAACGTGGGCGACCTATGGCGGAGTGGATGGGCTGAGGAGTGTGCGTAGGAAGAGGGCTAGAGGTTCATGAGAAGTCCTTGGGTCACGTCGATTCATCTACATCTACGAAATTCCGTGCAAGCCACATATAGGGTGTGTGGTACGGGGTGATTCCACAGCAGGCATGCAGTACTCGTCCCAGTACAAATCAGAACCTCGCACGCTCCCCCGGCCACTAGGTGCAATCTAAAAATCGTAAGGAGAACAGCGTGCAGTCAAACTAGAAAATGGGGGAGTGCTGCGTAAATGTACATGCAAAATGCAATTGGTTACGCCGATACGTTGGATGGTGGTGCGTATGGAACATTACACGCGGCCCCCTAAAATAGTCCAGAGAACGCTCCAGCTCCTCAATTCCGTTCCTTGTGCCTTCACTCCAGCTATCCCACCATCGTCTTCTCTCTTTCGAAACTACCATTTGAGCTCATCTTTCCCAAGCCTCAATATCCATCCTCACTGGGTTTCTCGACCCCCAATCTCAGACCACCCTGCAAGTTCGGGGTGAAATACTTTGGTATAGCTGTCGCTTTTTACTTTATATAAGCTCACTCTGTCTGTCTGCTTGTCTCTGCACGTACAAATCCATTGGAGTGGAAGGTGTGGTGTTCCATTCCCTGCAGGGGAAATTATTTTTCTTCTTTTTTTCATAGCCGTTTTCACTTACATCTTTTAAAATTTTGTTTTCATCATCACATTACCCTCTAAACTTTTTTTTTGCAATAGTTTACTCGCTAATTATTCATTAATGACGGCGATCAAAGCTAGCACTTAGCCCTTGGACGTTGTGGGAGATCGACCGTGGTGAGACAACAACTGTGATTATCGCTATGGAATGTTCAGCAATGAATATAAATGTCATATCGAATTACTAATGTTCCTTATGGTTGTCGAATGACTGAATAAATTGACATATCAGTGAAGATAGAATGATTTCCGTACACAAATTAAATTTATTAGCAATGTGATGATACAATATTTAATGGTAAAGACACCATAAAACAATGAAATAAATGTAACAAAATGCAATAAGAATATGAGACATTAAAAAGTGACGTAATGCATATGAAAATAAAGGGAGTATAATAAAAACTTTGTTTTTATGAGGTTATATTATTTTTCTCCCGAGGATTAGATATTTAAATTTCAGAAATGCCGCCGGACTCAAGATGGATTCTGAGTATGCTGAAATGCTCACTCTACTTCTAAAGGTTTCCCATCCTGGTTTAAGTGCGCTATGATCTAGAGAGACTGCGGAATCGCGACGACTGATTGTAGAGTTACACATTTTCTGTGGCATGTTGTAACAATCATTCAAAATCTGGAATATATTGTTATTCCAAGTCATCAGTCAATTTCAGTTCAGAATGAGACGGCAGTGGAAGTAGCTCATAGGAAGTAGCATGCTTTCTCTGGGAAAGCCTTTCCACTTGGTTAGCATAACTCAAGCTTTTATTTGAAGATTTTTTGGTTCATGGTGTATTCTCATTTTTTTAAAGATCTATTATCAAATCCGAAGCATTGAGACGAGGGACTCCGATGTAGACGAAATTTTGGAATGCTTCAAGGAGCTAGTTTCAGTCCCTCAAACATAGTCTTGTGCGAATTTTCTATGGCAGAATAATGAAACGTATTTAATTTTAATTTTTTTATTTACATACGTTTCGAGCCATTTGATTCATAAATTTTATTGGCAGTGTTTCCAAATTTGAACAATGGTTCTCAGGTGTTATCATTTGTGATTCCGATAATAAGGGAATACATTTCATATTTAATCGTGTGGTGATTGCTTATTTGATTTGAAGAGGGATTATTCCCAATAGTGGACATACACTCCATTTTTCGGTCAGCTGACTTTATATACCAACTTATTTCTTTAAGACTTAACCATTTTCTCGAATAATATCCCCGGTATCACCTTAGGGCAATAAATATAATGCTCACCAACCAATTTTTTCCTTATTGGTGCCTCGGGAGAAGAGATGTGTATCTTCCCAATGCACATCCATCATTCTCCATCTTCGACATCATTCCCACGCGTTCGCTGCCTTTGTTTTATCGGTCTTCGCCCTTTGCGCTTCTCCACTCCACTTCCTTTTCCTCCCTCGGTGCCGAATCGCATTGATGGAACACCCTCTTATCTCCCCTTCAAACGTCTTCTTTCCTTATACCCACGTTTCTTTTCCGTCTCAGGAGTATTCCTTCCCTTCGTGTAGTTTATCGCTCAATGTGATGCCTCTCTCCTCGTGGGGTGCGACCGGGTGGTACATAAGCAGACTTCAGGGTGCATGAAAATGTATTTCGGCTCGGTGCACAAGGGTAGTTCTTTTCCCATCCACTCCTCCGCGAGTGATATTGGAGGCGAAAAGTTTTCTTTTTTCATATGCGCACCACCCCTTCGCAATACATTCCCCATTCCTCGCTCTTCCTTCCCGCGTTGTCTTTCCATTTCCGTCGGTTAACTTGGATCCTTTGCACAACTCTCCCGGTTGGACCATCTTCCCTCACCCCCCCAACCGCCCGCCTTCCCGATCATCTCCTTGCGTTCTTTCCTCGGGAGCAGAGGTGCACTCTGGTGGGGAGAGGTCGAAGCGAGCGACGCCTCGCCTTCACTTTTTTTCCCTTCCCGATGAGACCCGCCGCTCCCCTTACTTCGTTAGTCTCCTGTTTTTTTCTCGGGCGGGAACGATTTGGGATAAAAAAAATTGAAGAGTCGCTCCTTGGGCGCTGGGAATTCTAAACGCACGTGGGTGCGATTTTCAGATAGGGAGAAATTTTAGAAAAAACATTCACCGTGATCTGTGCAAGGAAAATAGTGAACCGACCAACTGGGATCGGAGGTAGCGGATTAATAACGGCGTTTCTTGATTACTTGACAAAACTGTATTCACTCCAAGAACAATACAACGTACTTGCCACACCAGGGACGAGCAGCGAACGGCAAATGGAAAAGGAGAGGAGGCTGGATGGAGGATCGAAGGAAGGGCAGTTACACCAGGGCGGGAACAGTACGGTGTGCAGACTCTTCGGCACCCCAGGAACAGTCGGCTCGGATGAAGCGGCGTCGGGCGATCCGGCAAGCACGAAGGGCTGACACAGACAGCCCCGAGGCCCCGCCGACGCTGCTATTTATTGCTGTTAACTCTTCCCGTCAGCTCTGCCACCGCCGAGTCCAAAGGGCCACAAAAAGGGGGGGCGACATAATCGCCCACTTTCGTGAACTGCGTAGATGTGGACAGTTCAATAGTCTTGTATTATATTCTTCTCCTTTCTTTTGAGGAGACGTTGTGATCCTGTTAGCAGATTTGATCATGCTTGTGTTACCATATATATGAAAAGAGACATTTAACTGAGTTGCACCCGTCAAAAATCGCTTATATCTGAAAAAATTGAGTGAATCTAAAACGCTTTGTTTAGCAACATTTCGTGTCGTTTTACTTACCCTTATATCTTTCCTCTGTCCAGTAAACTTTTATTATATCACCCGTTTTTTTTATTTTCTTTTATAATAACATTTTCTTCATGTATTGTAATGAATTTCCTGTCTTTATACTATTTTTCTTTCTGCCTATATACTGCTTTCATTTAATTTTTCAACCCGTTTTCTCTCGCTGAATCCTGCTGCATTTTTTCGCAGTTTCGCGTGTCAAGTCGTGGGTTAATATTGGAATTCTCGTGTCGACAGATGTTTGAATTCTTCAATTAGTTGAGCGGGAGATGCGTGCAATGGGGAAGTCATTCTCAAGTAATTACGAAGAATGCTGAAGGGGGAGATGGTTCGGGAGGAAGGGCAGTCGGAGCCGAAAGGGGAGAGAATGATTCCCTCCCCATCCGCATCTGCTCCACTCCCTCCCTCCCTCCTTGGGCATCCGTGGGTTCATCTCCTCCCAAGGAGGATGCAATCTGTCTCGCTGCCCATTACCCATTCCAGCCGAGGATCGGACGTCCGAGGAGAAGGCGTCCTGTACTTCCTCTCCCCCCATCCACCTTCCATTACCCTCCCACCCCCCAGTGCAACAAGAAGACGAGGAGAGAGAACGAGGAAACACATTCATTTTTTGACGCCTTGCGAAAAAATCAATTTGCCTTCGTTGCGCACTCCACATATTTTTGCATTTAAATTGGACCGCGTTTTCTGATTCATCGTCTCACTGATTTAGTGAATAAATCTATTTTTCTTTTTGTTGTGCATTTAATAATAACTGCATTGTAACGCTTTACACAATATATTAACTTTTGTTTTAGTTCTGAATTCTTTTTTCTTCTTTCTAAGGCGTAGTGCATTAGGATATGTACGTAACATGAAAGAAGTCAAGAAACAGTTCTTCCCTTAACACTTGCCTGTGAATACTTGTGAGTGCAACAGGCCTGACAATTTAAGGACTATAAAGTCGTGTCATACCCAAATAAAAAATAATCGCGTGGATTTTGTTTAAAATCTAGGCTTCGTTACCCTTAGTAGTTTTTCATTATGTTGATGGTTGTTTGGTTTATTGTAATGAACCTGATGATGATGCAGTGCATCGAAACCATGGTCGTAATAAACCTCTTTTAGTGGAAAATTGCCATTTCTGTGATTCATTATGCTGATCTTCCACCATATCACGCCTGATACTTCCCTTTTGGTCGTTTATTTTAGCTATCAATTATAATTTTATTGATATTTTAAAAAAAATGCTGCTTTGTTAATTTTTGAATGTTTATTTTTGTGGAAGCGCCAATTTACCTTTTTCATTCACTCAACCATAACTCGTTCTAACAGCAATGGATTCATATATGCGAGTGAAACTTTCATCCCATAGGAATTAGTAACTTTAGTAAAAATGTTGTGCATTCTGGAACGTCTATCGTAGGTATTGTTTTGCTTGAATGTTGGAGAAAAGAATTTACTTGAACACTCAAAAGCTTTCAAAGGAAGTTTAGTTAATATGCATAATATTTCTGGCAAGTAATAAATGAGTAATCTCCATCTGTTTCTATTCCTCGAGATTTAATGTCTTGATGAACTAAGTATAGGATAACTTTCCGGCTTAGGTCCCTTCTTGGTGTTTATTTCATCTCGTGATGCATTTCCCTCCTCTGAAAATCCTGGTCTTCTCGATATCAGTGGTGGAGCAACCCTCCCCTCCTTATCCTGAGGCGTCGGAGATGGAAAAAAATGCACTGGTCAGGACGAGATGCAACACGCTCTTCCCCCCCTTCCCGTTCCTCCCTCCACCCCCAAGTGTAGTCCATTGCACGTCCCGGAACATCTGTTGCTTGGCTAGCATGTCGCAGAAGACGGGCGTTATGGGCGGCGTAGGGCACGGAGTTGCGGCGACTGCCTTTGGGGGTGGGGGGGGGGGGGGGGGGGCACGGAAACAGAGCATCCTGGCGGGGAGGAGTGTGGGGGGGGGGAGCGTCTTGCGTGGTTTCTTCTCCCAAGGGAGGGTAAGATTATGAGAATGGAGAGAGGAGGAGGGTCATGTTCAGGGAAAGGAAGGATGCAGACCACGAGGGACTTGGAAAGCCTTCGCTAAAAGCATAACGTGTTGCAGAGTTGCGGGCTTAGATAATATTTTAATGGATCTTGAAAAATTCCTCTCTTTTTTACTAAATTTGTCAATGGTAATTATTCATATCACCCGGGAAGTGTTTTGGTTTTAGAATTAACGTACGATCATACCAATCTTTGCGGGGTCTAACTTTCATGAATCTATTTCTGGATGAGTATGAAATTCGTTCTGCCATGATTATATCGCATTTATTAATAAACCTAGGTTAACCTAAATGATTTTTAATTTTGTGAGCTATTTAGGCAGAAAATATAATGCTTAAATTCAATGGCCAATTGAGACCATAGTAATACTAGCACTGGTTTCTGAACAGGGCATAGTGGGTTGGTTAGTCATTATAGGAGTAGGTGACCGGCAGCTGAGGTAATTTGAGCTAGGTACGTATTAGGGATTGGTGTGGATAGTACGTTAAGGAAAGTATTATTTGGAAATCGAGGAAGAGTGGAGAGTAATTCACTGTCAGCATTTACCTAATCCTGAAGAAAGGCATCAATAAGACCACAGTTTAGCGTCTCATCCGACGGACGAAGTGCTCCCCGCATAGAACCAAATATGGATCCGGATTCCAATGATATATATCTACCGCTTTCGGGATTCAAAACCAGGTTCATCGGGATGTGCAATGTCAGAAATCTACCCCCCTTAAAAACCCAGCCTCCCCTCCTTCGTTATATAGCGACGTCACAAGAAACTCACTAGCTTTTTCATAAAAAAAACATCGGAAACTAATGGATTCGCATGATTAAAAAATATTCACGAAACGATGGCGACAAGGCTCCCGGAATGAAAGGCGTTGAAGCAATTCGTGAGAACTAGCTGCGAGAGAAAGAGGGAGGAGGGATTATTACTCTGGTACGCACATGGGAAAGCGTTGCGAATTGGAGGGTAGGAGGCTGAGGACGAGTTGAAGGAGGAGTGAGATGAGATGGGAAGAAGGACGGAGGTGCATTTCTCCAGCTTCCTCCTCCTTTCCGCACTCGAGGGAAAATGATTTCTTCTCGTGCATCCGTCGCGTCAAACTCTCCGAGTCTCCTCGTCCTCTTGTCCTCCTCACTCCGCGTTCCTTTTTTAATCATCTGCTGACTCCTCCCTTCCCCCCAACAACTCATCTCCTCCTCGCTGACTGTGATCCCTCGAGATTCCTCCGTTCTCGTTACAAATCGTCCTCCTCTCCGTATTTCATCTAGCAATAATCGATTATTATACACTTTCCCCAACATTTCCTCGTTTAAAATCTCCTTTCTTTGGAATATCTACCCCGTTCTTTCGTTTTTTTTAATATTTAAATATGTAAATAATAAATAAATATTTATTAGCTCTAGGTACAATACCCCTAAGAGCACCAATATTACAATTGTGGTGAGCTTAAAAAAACCGACTTAGTATTACACATGAACAGTAAGTTTAATTATATTTGAAACATGGCACTAAAAAGATAATTCAAACACTATTATACATTTTCATGTCTCGAAATAACAAAAAAATAACAATAAAAGACATTTTAATGAAGATTGAACAAGAACGAAGTAAGAAACGGATGGTGATACAGATGTATCAATGCGAATCACTGCCTGTTTTTACTGTTATTTAGGTATATGGGGGGAGAATTCCATAATTTTGTGGATTTGACCGGGAAAGGGTTGTGGTATTTGGTGGTTCTATAGGCAGGGCAATATAAGTCAGATGCTTCACTCATTGTAATCATATTTCGGGAGTGAGGTTGGTGTATAAACATGTCATCAGATATTTAAGTTCTGTAACGGAAAATAAGGATAACAGGAAGAAGCTTAGTAACTAATTACGTCTGCCCTTGACAGTTAACCAAGATAGTTAATTGTGACTCAGCATATTTTCATATTTAAGTATATAGATATTAAAAATCTGTCATATACCTTATTTTTTGCATTTTTCGATGTTTTTAATTTTCTTCCCCTGCGAATTAATCGGGATGAGCTCTGCCGCGTGCAGAAATCCATGTTTACCTCTCTCTCTCTCTCTCTCTCCATTTTAATTAAATCAGCACAAGATCTCAGGCGATCTTCTCTAATCCAAGTCATGTCGTATTTTTTTATTATGTCGTTATCCTCTCTTCGTATTCCGTCCGCATTTGATTTGGACGCATCGAAATCGGTTACCTCCTCTGCAACAGTCTCTCATTTCCATTTCTACTAATACCTCACGTATCGAGAGGATCAATTCGTAATTATTTCGTCGAAGTTGAGTATTTGCGTGCCCCAAAATAGTTTCTTTTTATTTTTTGCATCGGAGGATAGACTTCGCGAACGTTCTGCTAGCGATTTTGTGAAGCACTGGAAATTTAGTTTCCTCCTTGATGAATGAGAAGCGTCACTTGATTATCCAAGCCTTGATAGAGTTCACTTATTTATTTCCTTTACGAATTAGATTTTCAATTGACTTTACTATTATTGCACGTACGCATATAGTTTATGCAGTGCCAATGTCCCGATACTGTAAGCCTAGATGTGAGCTTGAAGTCTGCTCGATGCAGACAATATTTCGTGTCTTTTGAAATATTGGTTGCAAATAAAAGTTTGAAATTTTGAAATTTATGTAAATATTAATTCGGTTGTGTAATTTTATCGTTTTCTGATTCGTGTCTTTTTATTGGAATAATATGATGATTGGTTACAGGAAATCAGTAAACTGGATATTTATCAATTTAGCACTCTCCACAGTTATTTTGGGGTGAATTTAGTATTTTCCGCATTTATTAATTTAGTAATATAGTATTTTTTAGTGAAACAATTTGGTATCATGCAGAATGACTCATTGTCTACTTTTTTTGCTGCCATAGAAGCATAAAAGTATTCTTACCGTTGCTTTTGCTCTCTCATTTTCACAGTAAATGTCTTATCTCTGCCTTCTCATCCCATTTTCTGTTCCCTCTCGGGCGATCTCCTCTTGTTTTCCACGCCCTTGAAACAGCGTCTTCCTCTTCCGGGGTAAACCCCTTAAGGGTTGGCTAATGCCGACGCGGGCTCTCTCTCTCTCGGCACACACCGTCCCGTATCCACGTCCAATTTCCGTTTAGCCGTTTAGATCCTCTGGCCTTCGCATTCATTAAGCTTTACGCAAGGCTTATTCATTACGCAAAAGCATGTGTCCCTCCTAACCTTTGGATTTTCTCGCGTGCTTTCGCACTCTCTCTCCTCCTGTGATGCATGAGGTGAGAAGGTATCCCTGTCTTTGCTCTGGGGGTAAGTCTGACACAACATAATTAAAGCAAACTCTGAAAGTGTGGATCGAACATTCTCATTCTCTAAAAGGTTTCTCTTATTTATTTATTCTTGACGTGTGTTATCTTAATTGTTTTATTTCAACTCTACCTTCAGTCGAAGAAATACCGTATCACGCTCACATAATATCACTAAGTAAGTTAAATTGTACACTTTAAAGTAATGTGATAATGGTATACTTAGATGAACTATTCAGAATTTGCTGAATCTTGTTTTAGCACTTTTGAAAAAAATTGACATAACATATTCAAAAAGTGTTCAGGGTAGTGAATTTACTAAGATCTGAGGAATGCAAAAAAATGCGGAAATATCAGGTTTTATTACATTGGGTATGTAGCAAATGCAAATGGGAAAATAGGTAAGCAGTTGAATACTGTCTGCTAGCTTAGTAATTTGTCCTTACAATGGTAAGAACATTATGTTAAGCACAAAATGGCTTGATGTAGGTTCGGAAATCGTCCTCTCTTTCGTCATGGGTAACATTACCCTCCTTATCCCATAATTCTTATGCTGTCTCTACTGGGGATAAAAGAAGAATGAACATATCTGTTTCAACGCCCTATTCTTTTCGAAGAGGAGAATACTATAGAATTATCTGATTGTCATCAAACAAAAATTCGGACGAAATACTGAGCATCTGGACATAGTTATCAGCCTTTAAGTACTCTTTTAAAGTGAAATCAGTCAATTTTATTACTCGAATAAAACTTCTTAGGTCAGATCCAATGAGAAAAAAAGCTGAATGAATGCTGTACGATGAATTCCGAGTGCATCTGTTGCTAAACCAAAATCCCAGTCGAGTGAAACAGTTTTTACATTCGTACACCATTTTCTCAGTGCCTACAAAATGCAGACAACAGTGCGACCGCATCAGGGGTTCCATAAAAAGGCTAATCAGTCACGTTGAATGGGACCGCGCAGTCGAGGCGAGATAACCAGCCGCTACGAGTCCCCAAATGGTCTTGCCATTCTCTCTTCCCTCCCCCACAAACTCCAGTCTCGACCGCAACGCCTCGTGTTTCTCCCAACCCCCCCCCCTACCGTATCCTTCCCGCATCCCTCCCGTATCCCTCAAACCCTCCTCTCTTTCTCTCTTCGAAAAGAAGAAGAAAAATTCCTCCCTGCCCCTCCAACCCTCTCTCCCACCTTCGTCCGCCGCGCCACAGCATTCCCCATCTGGACCCGTGGCTGGCTGGCGTTCCAGTTCCTTGCGCGCCCTCTTCTCTACCTTCCCCGCCCCTGCCGCCAACATCCAAAACACATCCCGCGTCTCCACAACTGTGGGTATCACGTGGGGGAGGGGTCAGTTCGCCCACCTCCTCCCCTCCCCCAAAACGGCAGCTGTGTTCTTCCTCCTCCCACTCTTTCTCTCTCTCTCGAAAAACCGAAAGAAACTCAATTCCATTTCCCTCCCTTCCAAATCGCCCCCCATCTTTCACCATTTCTCCCCATTTTTCCCTTCACACGTCTTGTATTCCTCCAATTGCCGATCTCTTCTGAACGGAATCGCTCTGCCGCCGCTGCCCACACGACAACCCCCGTCCTCCACCTCACCCTTCGTTCTTCGCGCCTCTCTTTCTCCTACTGCCCTCCCCTCTCTCATCCTCTTCCTTTCTCTCTTTCCTCCATCTCTGGAGTTCCTACGAAACCCTTCCACCTCAACATGGACGGGTTGCGAAATTTAAGACGACTTCTATTCAGTCCCAGGACCCTTTATTATTCCCGGGGGAACCGCTCGGAAAATATTATTCAGTATCTTGACGCATTATCCCTCTCAATCGCATAAGTCTTCATGTTAACCTTGCTATCCCTGGCGTAGTTGGAAACAAGAACCATTACGAACCTTATCTCGGACATCACGTCTTTCTATGGATCATTTTCAATGGATTTAACAAAAATCCACTGACTCTGCCATCTTCTTGTTCGATCAGCCAGCACTTTCTTCTTCTTTCAATTCTTTCTTTCTCTAATTTACCGCTGAACGACCTTCCTGCAACCTCATCTGTGTACTTCTATATCTCTTTCTTTGCTCATAATTATTATTATTATTATTATTCTTGGTCATCATTCGCGCGTCTGCTTCCAATTTTGTTCAATTAACAACTTTTATAAGCGTTTTATTTTTATTCAAAATATATTCACCTATGTGAGTAGCACGAGGCGCGCAGAAACATAATTGAGCGGAGAAAATTTTGTAGGTTCTTAAGCTTGATATGGTTCACGTACCTATTCGCAAGAAATTTATGTATACAAATTCACTCCGTGATCATGGGGGTAGCAACACTTCCGTCATCGTTACTAACTTTACTTTACTAACATCGTTACTTTACGTAGTGAAAGTTTCAGTAGTGGGTTCGGTGTGGTGGCTAGAGTTCTGGCCACGGATTAATATACGGAGTTCTGGCCACGGTTCTGGTTTCCCATCCCGAGGTCTCGAATCCAGGTGGCAGTAGTGATCATTCTGTGGACTTTCGATACCCACTTGTGTGTACTTCAGTTTTAGTGTCCTGTCCTTTCGAAGAGACGTGAAACTCTATACCCTTTGGAGCCTCTCGTTTTAAAGTAGGTTTATTTTGACGCCGGACTTCTGTTCTTCCTTCCTCCAATCTTCAACACATTTTCCTCTTATTTTAATACAAATTAACTAAATAAAGTTGTCTTAGGGCAGATATGGTGGAATTGATTCGTTATAAATGAAATAAATTAGTAGTTTTCCACTTTTTTATATTAATTATAGGTTTATTGCGACTGGTGTCGATATATTTACATCATTGTAGAGCACGGCTCTAATGCTAAGCAAATAATATTTACACAAGCATTTTAAGATGGTTGTTAGGGAGTGAAAAAAGAAGGATGGAAGTATTGATGGGAAGGCTGAAGCTACTATTGAGGGAATCTAATGGAGAGTTAAGGGGAGTGGTATTGAAATGCATACATTATCTTAGTTACTACAGCACGTTACCTCAGCCCCCAAGTAACACATGTGAAAGTACTGAGGTACCATTCACAGTGTATAGGGAAGATTTTCGGCCCGCTTCCTTACGTATTGCCTCAGGGAACCTCACTGAAAAGTCCACCCTCGTCTTCAACCCTCGAAGGCCTTTGGAAAATACACCCCTGCACACGTTCTCTTCCACGTGTGCTGCCCTTCCCCGTTCGCGTCCCTCCTCCCCCCTTCCCGCCTTGTCCTTGCCGCACCCCTTCCCTTTCCGACCACCTTACTACCCCTCCCATTCCCTCCTCCTCTTGTCTACCCCTCTCCTTCCTGGATGCACCCACCATTCCCCTTTCAAAATCCCTCTGGACTCTTTCACCCTTCGCGAGTCCGGTGGAATTTTTCTCCCTCTCCACTCCCACACAGCTCTCTGCCCTCCGAACCCCACCCCTTGCTCGCCATATTTTCCCGATAATCTCCCTTTCCCGTCTGCGTCCAAACTTTTTCCTCTCCACCGCTCTTTCATGCCTCCGACCCTCTTCCGTGCCCTCGGCGTTTATTCTTCGGGCTTGCCTCGAAGTATACATACTTGCCGTAATGCTTATCGGGGGTGTACGTGGCGGAGTTTGTGGAGCTATCGGATTTAATCCATCTTGAATATCGATTGTTGAAAAAGCGAGCCGGGGAAGAAACTCATTGAGTGGAGATTAAGACGGCGACCTGTTTTGCCTTTGTATGGTGTGTGCGATCGACAACATCGTGTTTTCTATAACACCAGGGAAAACATTTCCTGCCCACCTTCGATATGGATGTGATTTAATGCTAGGAACACTTATTATTTATCAAAAATTCTGTGTTTTTGTTATAAAGTAGTCCTCTATACACCGGTCGAGATAAGCAAAAATAAGTTTGGACATAACATTAACAGTAGTGATGTGGCTCGAGAAGCACCTGAGTAGATTGACTTGATCATTTTTACAACTTAACAATTCATTCATTCAAGTATTCTACCAGCTGATTGGTAGGTTCTTGGACAGTCCCCATTCTGCATCCCAACTTCATAGATATTGTGACATATTCAGCAAATTTAGTTGACCGTTTCCAACTGACTAATGAAAAGTTTTGAATTTGTTTTCACAGTAATATACATGTATTTATTTCACAGCCTTTTGATTTGGCTTTTATGCATGAAGAGAGGGATGAAGGGTACCATAAAATACCAGAGGAGAAATTCCTAATACTTAACATCAAATCCCTTTGATAGACGCATTTAAACATCACGTTCCCAATCTGTGAATTTATGCCTGAGGAATCTTACCGAATCCTTCTTTGCCTTCAGTGTTACCTGTTTATTACGCGGGCTATCCTAGGTGATCTCCTGAAGGTATTAAGCATCAAAATTTAATATTAACAATGATAAATTGATTGCCATGCCCTACCTATGTAATGAATGCCATCTCTTCACCTATACAATGGTCATAGAAAGAAATTAAATATCAAATTTTCCAATTTTAGGTAGATACAATGGACGAAATTCTGGTTCATAATCTAAGATTGCTTCAAGATGAATGATGAAAGATTTTTCTCCAGTAGTATTAAAGAAGTTTCCGTTCTCTACGATGTCGCAGAAGTGCTGTGGCAAAATTGACGCCGCATTAGATTTTGACGTGAGTGTGTGGAAGGCCTGTCGAGACCATTCCCTTTAATGAAACATTTAATTCCTCTTCCTCGCGCTGTCTAATAGTCGTGGTGCAAATGTATGTGTAAACGCGTATTCTATAGTTGTTTTATATGAGAGTTAGCTAATAGAACTTTATAATTCAATGGAGTGTCATTATTGCTTGTTTCAGTATCCCTTAAAGTTTTAACACCGAAGCAATTTCAGACTTCATTATAAATAGAGAGAGAGAACATATCATTTTAACTTATTCATTCTTGTTTTTCGAATTATAAGCCTTTGAGCTGCATCACATTTCCTAGCTGAAGTTCCCCTTATTTCTGCTGGCAGTCGTAAGATAGCAGGAGTAGGGAAAGCAGTTTCTCTGGAGCGTTTCCCTTGGCTAAAATGGGGACTGCGTCGGACAATTACCCGTTTAGTCCTCGCCCCGTGTCTCTTCCCCCCCAACTCCCCCCCGTTCCAATTCACACCCTCTCTTCCCGTTGTCTTCTTCTGCGGTTATTAACGCTCTCCTCCTCCTAGCGTCCTTCCCTCTATCCCACTCCTTCCCTCCTTTGCTTCCTTCCTTTGTCCCTCGCATTTGTTATCCACTTCTCTCTCTCTCTCGTCTCTGTACCGTATGCTCCCATCTTCACTCCAGGTTTTCGGATTTCCTCGTGGGTCCCCTTCGTGAAGGAGGACCTTCCTCCTCCTCTGTCCTTCCTCCTTCCCAATTCCTATGCGACCCCTCCTCATCTTAAGCTTTCTCCCCTTCCCCCCCTGTCCCATCCCCATTCCCGCAATATGGCGGATATCTCTCCCGGCATTCCCTCTCCATTCGATCACTCCGATGTCTTCTTCCGCGCGATTAAACAGCTGCTCTCGCCCGTTGGGGGAGAAGGGGAGGAGGACGGGTGGCCCTGGATCGATGATTTGTTAGCTGTTTGAGGTGAAATTATAATGGATCTCGAAATATATATAAGTGCTGCTCCCTGCTCCTCCTCTTACATTCCCAGTTCCGAGTTAAAAGCTTTCCGGGAAGATTTTATGACTTATGCCGATTAAGGTCCGAATCTCCTGTGAAATCGGGTAAATGAATTATAGGCTTTTTATGCGGTGAAGTCGCCTGGAATCAATGTTACGGTTTGAATTGTTGATATATCCTCATTTTTATAATGATTAGTATCTATGTTAATTACATTTCTTGGTCAGTTTTTATAACCCTGGTGGCACCTGTCTAATTGGAGAAAAAATTCAAATTGATATTTACTGTGGGGTAAAATAGAATATTATGCTGCATTTTCAGGTACGGTTTAACCTTTTCAGTGCTAAGCTTCATCCCAGAGAGCGCTCACCGTAGCGCGCACACTTTCGTTGTTGATATTTAAACTCCTGCACTTTGAAACGCATATATGAGTGCGTAGCGGTGATGGCACTGCTCCGCCCAAACGCATATATGCGTGCATAGCACCGAAAGGGTTAAAAGAGAGACTACACCCAGTTTTCGTTCACTGAGAGATGAAAATTGAAATTTCTCTAACCGATTAAAGTTGCCTATTTATCGCGGAAATGTATTTGCACAATTAGTTTAATGTTGTATCAACTCAAAATAATGGATCCCCTGCCAATTCTCATAATGTTTTTAAATTTTTTTATCCGTCAAAGCTTTTGCTCATTATAAATTTCAGGCCTCTTTTTCTCGTACGCTATTCCATTTTTAGCTTAGTCGTTAAATACGAAATAACGATGATTTAAGATTAAAGAAATTCGAGGAGGTTAAACATTTTTCACTTGCGGGTAATAAACCTCTCTTAAGTTTTCCGGCACATAAATTGGTGCGCGCACCATATTCGCTCCAATTCACCCGTCCAGGAGTTTATTCAGCGACTCATTTGGCCATGAATTTTTTTCATTCCCGGCGCCGCCATTAAAAAACTGGAAAAATGTAAATAAAAACGCGTCGGTCGTCTGCCCAACCGCCATGAAATAACTCTGTGCCCCTTTAAAAGGGCCTTCAATTTATCTCCGCATCCTCTCGACGCGCACGGGTTCCACCGCCGAATGGCCCCTGTTTGCATTCCTTCCCACAATCGGCGTGAAGAATGAACCGTTAATGGGGAAAGATACCATTAATACTGCCGTCGCCGATAGGTGGCGGGCGGGAGGGAAAGGAAGCGACGACGGTCGCGGGATTTGCGAGGCGGGACGAAAATAAAAGAAGCGGTGAACGGGAATTTCTTCCTGCAGGAGGAGGGAGGGGCCATTATTCAAAACGAACGGGGTGCCCACCCGCCCAACATCCCAATTATTTTTCGTTTCCTCCCTCGACCCCGCCCCCCTCTCTCCTCATCCCCTTAACTCACCGCGTTTCCTTCCCCCGCGCACCCTGGAACAACACTCCCTCTCGGCGGGGCTGCTTGGTTCGCCGTTCTTTCTCCGAGAGATGGGCTTGGATTTTGAATCCCTCTCCCCCTTAAAGGGTGAATCTCTAGTTACCGGCATCGAAATCTCTTGTTCACGGGTTGCCGCACCAGAAAACTCTCATCGTGCAACATAGCCTGGACGGAAAAGCAAAAGTGAATGTTCACGAAGTAAGCTAGTTAGGCAACCCATAGTTATTTGAACTTTTTTCGTAGATTTTCGCAGTTCATTTTATTTTTGGTAAGTTTCTTTTGGTTTTCTGCGATTTAACTAAACTTAAAAAAGAAAAAAGACCTAACAACCTAAACAGAGAAGATGGCTACAAACTTCCTTATACGTGTAAAAGACTTTTGAAAAACGAAAGTATTAATTAATCATGCTGTGCATAATAACCGCTTAAGTTTGTTTATTTCTTTTTCATTGTCGATTTAGAATGCCTGACGAATCCGGCAGAATAGCACGGCGAAACTGTTGCAAAAAAAGTTTAGTTAAATCGTAGAAAACCAAAAGAAACTTGCCAAAATCATAGTTATTTGGTTTCTCCCAGATGTTTTTGAGTAATGATTCCCTCCCTCTTCATTATAGGATGAATCTTCGGTCACTGGTGATCAAATGCACTGTTAGCAGAAGGCAGAATAGGACAACTCCCTCCTAGCAAAATCAATGTGCTGGTCAAAAATAAAGTTGACAATTTTATCACAGAATAAGTGAGCCGAATAAACTCAAAAGTGCTATTGGGGGGTTGTGGCATTAAAAGTAGGGATCACACTCCGGGTAGAAACACGAATACGAGATATTTACACCCGGAGAAATATGCACCTTGGCTTGGACTTTTGGACAGGTTCACTAAGATAAGGTTAATTTACTCAGTTGATTCATTCCAACTGTGGATATCATAGAGGCGCTAAGGAGTAATTTGCTCTCACTAAGTTACCATGTTTGCCACGTAAGTCAGGCAGTATTCTGGTGTATGTACATGGTTTTTTGGATGTAGTCTTGCGGAGTTGTATCTATAAGTAGGTATATTGCACAAATAGTCTGATGGTCCCGCGAGACGTATTCTGATCAAGTTTTTAACATCGAACACAGAACCTCTCCAGCCCTCAGAACGGCTGTGGAGGGGTACAAACGCTGGGCCCAAGTCTCTTGAAACTAAGAAGCAGAAGAAATTCTAATATTTCTTACGCACCTAACGATAAAATCTTACTCAGGAATATCGATTCCCAAGGTACTAGTATTAATTTTGGGTACAAATGAACAAAGCCTTTAAATTATATACATTTAAATGAACATAGAAAGATCTAATCTTCGATCTAGAAGAGAATTCTTGGGCAGTAATCGATTACTGTCATCGGTCTTTAATTCGCCAATTGCATTAAACATTCTCTCTCTTATACAGCATCATCAGCAAAAATCGTTTTCTACTAGTTGGTTTCAATATTTTCTTTCAATGGTGTCGGTAGTCATCAATCTCAGCGTAAATTCTAAGAGTAATTAAAAGTGGACGTTCCGCGTATTGTTTTTACCTCTCTAGCAATATTTTTTATGCTTGCACAATTATGGTAAGGCGATGCTCTCATTTCTTGGGTTGCAACGATTGATAGAAATCACATCGTGCTTTCCCAATATATTTTTTCACTCGTAAGGAATTCTGAAGGATTCTATACTCGTAAGGATTCTATCCGAAGCTGCTTTCAGCATATACTTTGAATCAGTCAACACTGCTGGCAGTAATTAATCATGCGTGAACTCTACGAGGATTAAAAAATAGGAGATCCATGAATTCTATTCGTCTCTCAACCGATATATAACTTGTAGGCGAGAAGAAGCTCGCACTCCTTCGATTGCATCGCCGGAAAACGTTTCACACTGCGCTTCCTCGAGAACTTTTTATTCCCTCTAGAGGATGCATACTCGACGCCTCTCGAGCATAACAATACCATCGTTTCTCAACCTCACCATTTTCTTCCACCCTCCACCTCGCATACATCTACGCTTCCTCCAGGCCCTCCTCACCACCACCACCTCCTCACCGCCACCTCTTCACCCCCGAAGGAGGGTTACAACCCTCCCTCGCTCTCCCCTCAAAATACATTATCCCCGACCCCGAAGATTATGGCTCTGATTCCTCCTCCTCTGTATCTCTTCCCTCCTTCCCATCCACATCTCGACTATTCATTCGATGTCAATCCCTCCCATCCATAAGATCCCTCCGTCCAACCCCCCCCCCCCGCCCTCCGAGCTCATACAAGCACACGCCCAATTTTATATCCCTTCCCATCCTTACCCCCTCAACCCCCCAACACTCCCCTAACCCTCCACTCACTCCACATCACCCTCTCATTTCAATTTCCTCCGGCATGAATATTTCCTCCTCAATCCACCCCTCATCCCCCTTCCGAACCCTCTGCCCTCACCCCACCCCTCGATCCTTCCTTTTCGTCCACCCCCGTGGCCGTATAACCCCCGGCTGCACCCCTTTCGGTGAAGTCTCCTTATTTCTTTTTCACCCTCTTCTTCTCCTACGCAGTGCACCCCGCCCGCCCATATATATATATATATATATATATATTATATATATATATATATTTATTTATATATGTATGTATATAGCTCACTTCTAAAGCTGAGGAAGGACCAACCGGTCCAAAACATTCCGTAAGAACAAATCCTTTTTATCTATATCTCTTTGTCTCACCTCCTGTAAGTATATTATATATAAAAGTAATATACTACTGTATGTATATATATATACATATATACATATTCTTTTGAAGTTTTCGCCAATTGGCCACAAATATATAAATTAAAACTTACAGGAGGTAGGAGAAAGAGATAAAGATATACATAAAATATACCTATATCTTTATCTCTTAAATATATATATATATATATATATATATATATATATATATATATATATATATATATATATATATATATATATATATACACATGCTATAATAATCACCGATGAGTATATATATATGCAAGTAACTTTCACACATGAAATACAAGTGAAGGTGAATCTTCGTTTGGCTGCGGTCCTTTTTTTATTTGTAAAGTTAAATCAGAAATAGTGGTATTCTGTTATTTGGAAAGGTTATACCAATAGAAATAAAGATTCGTATTCCTTCAATTGAATTTTTATTCCGGTCGAAATTCCGAAATATTTGCTAAAACGTAACGGTTTTTTTAACGATGTTTGAGAGTTTTCGTTCCCATAACGACCATACTTATTGTTTAAGTCGAGATTCCTTGTATATCCATTAACTCAATGATTATTTGCGCTAAATAAGATGTGAATGGTTTATTACAATGTGTTAGTGTTGATTTCTTTCCTTCCCGTTGATATTCAACGGGCAACTTCTCTAGTATTTATATAAATATAATTGTGTCTTTCCTTCGATTTTCCTTCTTCCCTTTCCACTTAACGCTCTCCTCCCTCTCCCCTCCCACCCCACCCGCCGCCTCCTCATCCCCCTCCCGCCTCCCCTCATCATTTCGACTTTCCACGCCACGCCCTTCGATTTTCCCAACGCCCCCTTCGAGCGTAAAACCCACGAGCCCTGCTTACCAGAATATATATATCCATCGGAAAATGATGTCTTCTCCTAATCGTAAGATAGTTGGAGCGAGATTTATCTCTAGTTGAAATAGAGTCCATATTAGAGCTATATTGTAAACGTCCATTAGTTTGTAAGAAGTTTTAGCTTTGATTTTTATGACTGAATTGCTCAGTAATCAGCTTTATATATACATTCGAGTTGCTATGGTCATTTTCGAAGTTTAAACTTGACTTCTTTATTTCATGCCGTACGCTGACTGAATGTTTTTTGTGATTTAATAAATAGTTTAATTGTGAGTAATATTTTTTTTATAATTGTAATATTAATGTCTCGTTGAAACCATCTTAAGTTAAAACGCTTTTCCGCAAGTATCAACGCTTGTGTGGTGCACGGTGGTGAACTAATATCTATTTCCGTTTTGTGACCTATCTGGATAAATTACTATTGTTTCAATTTGCCATCTCATTACAGTCTACTCCTCCAAAAATGTGTTATTTTATTGAGTTTAAGCGGAACGGAGTGACTTTATAATTCTTTTGATCAAGCCAAACAAGGTTCGTTATCCTAGATTATGGTAACTGGGCAAAGAATTAGGTGAATGAGTCCTGCCATGGTGGTGTTCAGAGCTTTCCTGGTAATTATTTCATTTCTTGGAAGAAGAACCTTAGGCATACAGGGTAGGATACATTTACGATGCACATTTAAATGCACATTTTTTTTATCTGAAGAATTACAGTGGTCATTTCGCCTGATGAATTTGTAACATTTTGCGTTACTAAGTTTAACCTACGAAAAGTATATTTTGAAATACGGATCTTTTGAACGACTTCCGCGGAATGGAATTGGCAAGGATGACTGTCACTTTTTCTCGCCCGGAAGCGTTCGACCCTCTTTTGGTTACTAAAAGGAATTTGTGTTTTTCTCTTTCCTATTTCGAAGCGGGCAAGGAGTTATTTAGATAAGCCCATGGCGTGACTTATCGGGTGCTCCGATGGCGTTTACAATTGTGCTTTTTTGCTTCAATTTCTTGCCAGGGATTTCGGATGAAGGAATGAAATGAAATCTTTTCCCCCTCTCCGGTCACCTCTCCTCTTTCCTCGTTGAGGTTCTCTTGAGCCCTCGCTCCCTCAGCATCGTCTCCACTACATACTCCTCCCTCCCTCTCCCTTACCTCTCAGCCCTCCCTCGATACGTCACCACTCCGGCAACCATTCTCCCTCTCCCGTTTGAGCCCGACCCGTCAATGGCGGCAGGTGCTCCCCACATTGTCCAAGGCCACATTAATACTTTGGCGAATACGTGCTTTTTCTATTTATTTTTTCCCCACCGAATGCTATCCGCTTTTTTTGGCGTGGAAATGAGGACGACGTTGACTTTACTCGCTCATAAAAACGTAACAGCTGACGGACGGGTCACATGCTCCCTCCCTCGGGGGTTTCCGCCTTTATTCCAACAGATTCTCGAACTGGGTTGTGTTTTTCTCGCGGAGCGACATCCTTGCCTTTACCATCAGTGCCGTGCCGTTTAGAGCCGTGAGACATGAAGTTTCCACTGCAAGCCATTGTTTTCGTGAGTTTTATAAAATCGCTAGAGAAACTCGTCCCGTTGTAAACACGTTGAAGTTCATTTATTCTACAGTAATCTGAAACTATCATAACTTTGAAGTCTATATACGATTATTCGTGGGTATATTTGACAATTTCTTTCATGAACTTGTAAAAAAATACTTAAATCTCCGATTTTATGGATTAAATGCCGGCCCCGTTGGCGGTTCGGTAAAGTCCTCGCCTCGCGCGGTAAAGTCGCGGGTTTGAGTCCCACCTCGGTCGGTTTTACGCATACCCAGGGCATGGGTATTTCTGTCAAGTTCTGGTGGTATGTCCCCTGAGAAGCCTGATGACAGGCCAATGGCTTATCAGGATCGCAGTGGAATACGGACCACCAGAATCGTCCGAGAGAAAAGCCTAGCATATTATTTCTCATTTTCTTTTGCCACCCGGGGATCATTTAGGTTCTATTTCTAAAGGACAAGCTTCTACGCAGCGCAATATGCGCTGTAGTGGAATACGTATACGGACTTCTAGCAAAGGCTTCCGCTGTGTTTTTGTTCTCGACGCAATTCTGGTGCTCCCCCGTGTCCTGGAAACGACAGTTTCATTCGCGCTGCCAAGGAAACAACTTCAGGTCACTTCGATCTGTAAATCAATCCTGAAGCGGGAACGAAACTATAGTGTCACTATAAGACATCAAATGCTCTCTCACTCGCTCATTGTCAGTGATTCAACCCGAAGGTTGGTTTGGATAGTTGAGGGTAGAGTTCACCCCGGACTAAGCCACAGGCGTGTGAATTTCACAAATTCAGGGTAGGGGGGCCAGTTTCTTTCCCTGGGCCACCTCGCACTCCGAGGATTTTTTGTTCAGGGGGGGTCCAAAGGCTTCACCCGGATTTGAACCCGGGACCCTTCTATCAGTAGCCAAGCACCCTACCCACTAGGCCACCACCATTCATCAAATGCAGGAAAGCACAAATATCAAATTTTCTTGCAGCATCAAGGAAAATGCACTTTTATGTGAGTAATCACTTCTCCACAAATACATGTGGCAATGAATCTTGCGACCATTGTGGAGATATCTATTTAAGGTAGTTTGAGCGGAATATCACTTCTCCTATAATTTTATTAATTTGACCTCATTTTAAAGAAAAAACTCATCTTTCCAATTATATCAAAATATTAACCCCTTGCCAATCTACTTCTCGAGTAATTTGCCTAAAAATGTTAGCTATTTTACATGGGATGGATTACAACTTTACGCTTCAGAGGAGGAATATTGAAAAAATTAGGAACTGCTAGCACCTAGATTCTGTCAAAAAACTAACTGTAGATTGCATTTTTTCTCAATTATTTATAAAAAATTATCTTTTACTCACCACAGGAATTCGTGCTAAATCGCTAAAAAAAACCTATAGTTGTTCTTTTATTAAGCTTTAGCGCTTAGCTTAAGCGTTTTTGCCACACGGCATGAAAAAATGATTCAAGTTAGAGACTTACTTGTATGTAGATTATCTCCATCGTCTCAGGCTCAACCTTGTGGAAGTTTATTTTATCGTAAATGAAAAGAAAAACTTTGTTATATTCCACCAATTTATTCTCAGGTACAACTAGTTTCGATGCAGCGGCGTCATCTTCAGGTACAAAATTTGTACCTGTACCAGGTTTGTACCTGAAGATGACGCCGCTGCGTCGAAACTAGTTGTACCTGAGAATAAATTGGTGGAATATAACAAAGTTTTCCTTTTCATTTACGACTTATGTAGATATATATATATTTAATTTCTGAGAATTTTTTTCATATATAACTATATATTTGCACCATTAATATTACATTATTTACTTCACACTTATGACAGACGCTGAAATTAAAAAAATAAATTTCGAATATGGTCTCCTTTATGACAAGGGAAATATCTCGCTCAAACTACCTAAAGTAGTTTTTAACCTAATGATGAAGCATTGTTAGTATGAATGGGTGAAATGTTTGAATAACACATGTGAAAAGTACTTGCATATTTGTGACGAGGCTTACAGGGTGAAAAAAAAGCTATGGGGGATTGAGGCCAGGCCGTGATTGGGGATTATGTCCACGCAATATATTGCGTGCGGTTTTAAGTAAGCATTTTACTTCATGCATCATGGGAGCGCTATGGTGTAAAGGGACCTTCCCCTTGAAATTAATTTTATGCGTGGTTTCCGACGGCGGAAGGAAGATTGCCCGTGTGTGGATGCCGGGTTTTTGCAGCCGAGTGCGTAGCCCCTCCTCCCCCCTCCCTTTTTCGTTATAAGTAGTTTAAAGTTCTTGCGGCGTTTCTAATTAAGGTGGGAATTACTTTGTATTCTTAGGGTAAGCTAGCTCCGGAATAGATTCGCAGGGGGGGCTCCTCTTAAATTATTGTGAGCCTCCATTTTCCACGAAGGGACGGGAAACTTAAACCGCAGCTCATTCTTGCTCCGCATCCAATTAATTAATTCCCAAGGACGAAACTGGTGGCGCTGGAGGAGCAAGATGGCAGTGCCATCCCACCGTTCGAGATTAACCATAACTGAATCTAAACGCGTCCTTCGCATTTAAATACCATGAGTATACTAGATAATATTTCTGTGATAAAGCACTCTTCGCACCAAAATATACGCGCAAATTTGTAAGAATGGAAGCAAATATGGAATTCCCTCTTATTCTTGGAAAACTTACATGTTTTATGTGAGAAACGCGAAAGCGTAAAGTAGCACCTTTTTCTTTTTATTAACCTTCTCTGTCGTAGTTGATCATTTTTACGCCTCATAAGTTCGAAAAAAATTGCTCCGTATCGTGTCTAATGATACAGAAATTAGGTTGACTACATTGATGCCCGGTTTGTTTAGGATATTGAAGCGTCCAAAAGCCATTTGTATTTGATAAATGACGACAGCTGCTAAAAAGACTAGCTCAGCTATTCAATATCAAGCATTAATGATGAAAGACGAATGAATTTAATCAAATACCATATAACTGGCATGATTCATCCGTCGCCTATTTATATTTGAAGAATCATGCGAATTCCTTGAACGCAAGCCTCCCCAGATGATAAAAGTAATGTGAAACCTATTGCGACAATATGAGAGTTTACATCGTGGAAAGTTGCCTTTTTCATTTTGACCAAAGCCTTTCCCGCAAAAAAGTCGTACACTTGTTGGATTCACCCGCTATCAAAGGGAATTTCATTTGAGGAGCAGTTTCGTCTCTTTATTATTTTTTCGGCGCCGCATTCTTTCTCTTCCCTCGAAAAATAAATAGAATCTGTTTTTGAAGTCATTCTTTTGCAGTTGACGGAATTGTATTTCTGCGGGTCTCTCTCTTTCGATGGTAGTGTGACCAAAAATTCTCCCATTAATTTTTTACAGAGGGGAATTTTTAAAATCTCTTTTCCTCATGCCCCCATCTCCATGCACCTTGAAGCATTCCGCCAAACGCATTGAACTTGAATTACCCTAATTAAATTCCTGCCGTGGTAAATGAAATTCCGTTATCTTGACGAAAAAATGAGTTCCTTTCGTAAATTTTTATGATAACATTTTTTTCCCTGATTGGATTCTGCGCAATATTCCTCTCATTCTATTTGCTTTTTTAGTTATTTTACAGAGGCCAAGGTTTTGGACGAGTATTTTTTTAAAAGGGAATTTTTAGAGTTTAAATTTTGCTCAGGGGGGTCTCATGTTTCGTGCAGCAGCAAATTAGCTGGCTGGATTCTCTTTTTAGTTTCATATTTTAAGCGTGGGACGTGGAACTCTATTCTCTACCTCGAAACAAAGTTCAATTGGGGACTGTATTTTTTCTTTAAATGGAGCCTTAAGGGAGGTAAATATTCCCATTCTTTTCTAAGCGAGTCAATTTAAAAAAAATTCATTTTCATCTACAATACATTAATTTTTTACTTTTTATTCTAATGATTGGCAGAATGCTATATTCTCATAATTTTTTTATTTAAGGGCATAAATTTGTCTTTTACAAAATAAAATAATATATTCGTGTATTTCGTAAAATAAACTAAATGAATTGCTTACAAACTAAGATAATATTCCCTCTGGAAAACCATGAATAACTATGCAAAAGTAACCAACTTAATCATCTTTTCAAAGGACAAGGTACAAGAAACTGAGGAAAGGTCATTCATTTATTCATTAGACAGTGAGTAGAGAGGAATAGATGGACATGAGGGAAATAAGAGATAGCAGAAAAGACGATAGACCCGTTGTGTCTTCAGCCGTCTTGATAATCAAGGTCTCCCACCATTCCTCTTGTATCCTTCTCGTTTGAATAGAGCAGCAGTGGGAATAATGTGCTCTTCTCGTGGAGATGATCAAGAGGAAACATATATTGTGCTATGTTTATTCAACTATGGGGTCATTGGGGAGGTCTCCGTGTATGAAATTGGAGTCATTTTAATTTTAAATCGATTGGTTGGGGTGCACGAGGTTATGGATTTGAAAATACTTATAATGTGGACCCAAATAATATTTGCTTCAATATTTTAGAAAAAAAGATTATCTATTTTATTTAACTAGTAAATTAAGAACTGTGGAAACTTGATTAAAAATTAAATATGATGAATAATGCCACCTGAACGTCTGATATTAATGTGTGTTACAACTTAATCCTTCGAATACTCCCCAATTGCGTTGACGCAAATCATTGAAGTTTGGTACGCCCGCCTCTGCTTAAATCACATTTATGAAGATTAATCTCTTCTGAGAACTCACGTCTAAGAGAATCAAACATTCTCTTTAAACCATTAATTCAAAGGTTGCTGTATTTCAGTATTAGAACATGCGCAGTCAGTCATCTTTGTTAAATGTTTCAATTTCCTTTCATTACTCATCATTCTCTTATATAATCATTATCATACTAATCTGCATTTTTCCGGAGAATTAAATTTTCCGGTGGCCAGGAGAAGTATTCTGTGATATCTAAACGCTTCAATGGAGCCGAAAAAGAATAAAATAAGTTGAGTTATTATTGCTTTAAAGTTATATTTAAAAATTCAGGACGTAAGAACTTTTTCGAAGAAAGTAAACCTTCGGCCTCCATGGTGGTGGAATATTTTTCTCGCCTGCGAAGCTTAACGTTGCGAGTTCGAGTCTAGCCTGTGTGCAATTTCCACCGCGTAAGGTAGGGCAGGTTACCATCGTATAGAAGTTGGATGTGACGAATACGCGGTGTAAAAAGGGCTGCTTACTTTTTATGGGTGAAGAAAAATGAGATTTAAAAAAATCGTACTGCGTTAAAATGCGTGCGTATTCGAGGAAAGCATCAACACTCGCCCGAAATTCGTTTCGTTTCTCGTTTTTTTTCCGGATTGGAATCTCTTTCGACTCTTCCGAGCTGTCCGTCCGTGCCCCTCGTCCCATTCTCTCTTCCACACTCCGCCCCTCTGTCGCACACCCACATGCCACCACCTTCCTTCCCAATTTCACTTTCTATCTCCCTCTCTCGTCCTTTCACTCAATTTCTCCTTCCCTTTCACTCCCTTTCGGGCGTTCCACAGAGTGAACTTCCGGAAGGAAGCAATTTCAAGTGCGTGCAAATCCGGTCTCTCCCTCTTCCACTGAACGCCTTTGCCCACTGCTCCCAAACTTGCAAACGCCGATTCTCCAAACCCCACCCCCACCCACCCTAAGGGTCTTCCTCCTCCTCCCACCGCACACCTTTCCGCCACTTTATCCTCAACCCTCCTTCTTCTATTCCCCCCCCCCAACACTCATTCCCTTTCGCAAGTTTTCCACCTCGAACCGCAAGGACGCAACACTCACACACACACACACACACACACACCCTCTCTATCTCTCTCCCCACCTCGCCTCTGATTGGCCCTTCTCTCCGTGAAGGGCCGGGCCATGTTGCGATGCGTCCCGTGTTCACGCTGTGGTTATGTCTCCACTCGCCGAATCCTGGGTCTCGATTCCGTGGAGTTGCAAAACGACAACCTTGAAATCGAGAAGAGGAGATCATTGTTGAAGTGGCCACGTACTGCTCCGATTGCTCTCGCTGCTCAAGCGGATGGAATTTCAGTGCATGCCATGAGTATAGCTTAGCTTATTCTTTAGTAATTATGACCTTTTTCAATGTGCGATTCAGAAAATGCTTCTACATCTAAATAATACCCTGCAAGCCACCTCAAGGGTGTATGGAAGGAGGTGAGCAGTCACCAACATGCATTGCACTATGCCCGGCATTTGATTTGTCCGGCACTACTCTATTTCGTTCTCTGCATGATGCAGCATCTCGCATCATTCATAAATCAACAGTATTAGCAATATTAACCACTAGATGTGTCTATAGCATTGTTCTGCATGTTTGCATGTTCACCCACGCATCACTCTCCCAGCTTCCGGTCGGACTGCGCACCGCTCTCCCGACCGCTTAGTACAATAGATGTATTTCTCTCTAGAGCACATGGCTATTCAAAATAATGGAAAAGGTAGGTTAATCTTAATCTCAATACGACATAGTACTGTTTAGCGTTGACTCAATACATTTCTCAAACTGTAATACGTTTTTTCCTCAGTTGTCTTGCTCTACGGATCATTGAATGTTTTCATGTCGTCTCAATTATGTTGCAATGATTTTGTTGACTCGTTTTTATGTTGTAGGGAAATTTCCTTGTGCCTAAATACACAAGTCATAGATATAGGTTATCATAAGACATTGATAGTGTTGAAGTTCATATCACTGACATTGATTTAAACACTGAAAAAATGACATGAACTTGTATAATGAAGGTGATTTGACATTGTTTCCAATCCTCACTTTTTGCGGTCCATTTGTGTGCAATGAGGATGGTGATGAAGAAACTAGCACCCGTGTCATTGATTAAATGTCAGAAAGCCGATAGTGCGGCAACACACAACGAGACACTAACACATTTGCCTTCTGCGCAGAAAATGGCACCCTCTGCCAGCCTTGCATTCTCTCTTTTACCATCCTGGTTTCTCCTGCTAAATATTGCCGAAAGAGTTGCAATTGTCAATGTAAGAAGTATGCTAGAAAAACTAGTTCAAAAAGAAAGTCCATTCCTGTATTTGTACTTAGGAAATCGGTAATAAGCGAGTCTTTGCCGGTACGCCAGTCAAACTAAGATGATCGGGAAATCAAAATTTGATGTTTGAACTTCTCCGGTTGCATGCTGGCACGTTCTGCTTGCCTCATCCGCCTAATAACTTCATTTGCTCCTACCCTACGTTTTATCCCTCTGGGCAGGTCTTTTACCTTCTCCATGCCTCCGTGCCGTTCCCTCAAATCCTTTCATCCCTACTCATTTCCCAACAAGGCCTTTCCCCGAAGAGACTCCCTTTTAGACGACTTTCTCTGGTGTCGCTACAGCTGCCGCTTCCTTCCCCTGTCACCCTCTCCTCTCGCTGACTCTCTCTCCCCCACTCCCGTGCCTGCACCAGAACGGCGTCAAAGCAATGAATGGATGGATATCAGTCTCCCTCATGAGGATCTGCTCGTTCTCCTCTCTCTTCGTTCCATTTTCTTCCCTCCCTCGCCATGCGTGTGGGGGTGAACCCGAGGGATTTTGAGCGGTGGCAATCAGGATGCGCGGATTTCGATCTCTCAGAGAGAAGAGCTCTTCCTTCCCTTCCACGCATCCCGGAGTGTATCCTTTCCTCTCGGAAATCAGCGAATCGGAATTCTTCTGCGGTGGAAGCATGGGTTAAAACAACTTATTTCAACCCTTATGCCTCGTCTACACTATAGGTGTACTTAAGTAGGGTGTACTTAAGTGCAGTATCAGCAGAGGCCATGCAGGCGAGCATCTATACTCGGATATTATATTTACCTCAGCGCTACCTAGTGTTAATGGAAAGAAATTTGCATCGCGCAAAAATTATGTTCCCGAGAAGACATTTCTAGACCCCTATAATCCCATAAAAAAATGTAAAAGAAGAATAACGCTTGCACAATTACTTAACCCCTCATATAAATTATGTAAACACGTATGATGTGAATGATTATCGAAACTCTTCGACCTATCGATGACGAGACTTTGACCACCTCGACGGTACACTATCGATATCATCCAAGTCCACTTAAATAGGGGTCCCCGGGTCCACTTAAGTGGGCCTGTTACTAAAGTGGTGAGAGAAGGTTTACACGGTGTATCTAAGTGAAGGTTTACACGGTGTACCTACGCTGACCACTTAAGTGTATACTTAAGTGGTCATCGTAGACGTGACATTAAGGCTGCACGTTAGCTGAGAAAGCCATACTTCATAGTAAATACGTTTCAATATCTTCCTGCGTTTTTGTTTTCTCTTCTGGTGTAAGATCTTGAAATTTCTGGGTGACGCACTCCTTTTTTTTTGTATTCATGCGAAGGAAATGCATGCCTAAAGATTGTTTAAATAATGGGAGGGAAACGTGCCCTTTAATCACGAGGCATTGGCCTACCAGGACACACGTGCTGCAGTCAGCTAATGGATTTTGTTATTTGTAATGTGTTTGGGGCCAATAATGGAAAGGGAAGTAACTGGCGGAGAGCTTATGTTAAATAAAACATTTATCAGGTGCCATAATTTCGTGAGAAACATGAAAAGTGAAATAATCATGGGAAATCCATTATTTCCTGAAAGTTTGCCCCTCTAAAAATATTTTTAATTAGATCTAAAAGGTGGGTACCCTGATTTTTTAAAATAAGAAATTATTACAGTTTAGAGAGTGACTTCGCGAAATTGAGTATGAAAATTTGCGGCATGGATTCACCTGATCAATTAAAGTGGTCACGTCGGTAGCTTCGTCGTTAAAACGTGCAGTTTTCGCGTCCACCGAGATGAAACGATCAGTAAGACCTCAGTTATGGCGTCAAATCAAATCCATTGGCAGGTATTGCTTGGTTTCACGCAATGCCGTTTCGTTCGATCAACCAGAGGACTTATCTGTTGCCGATGCAGACGTCTACGGTTATTTGAGTTTTTAATTGATTATGGCCACTCATTATTCATGGAAAATCTGTTAAATTCATGTCTCGTATCCTTGCGACGAAAGTTAAAGATGAGCGTCTAAAATGATTTAAGATTTTCCCGGTGAATTTGATATACATATTTTTTTCGCTTGTATTCCACCGAGTAATGGGCATCATATCTGCCAACGTTTCGACTAACGACTTGTACTTCTTCATCAGGGCTTCAATGAGGAAAGTTTTGTTTAATTGTCAACAAAACGTTCGTCATTGAAGCCCTGATGATGAAGAGCAAGTCGTTTGTTGAAACGTTGGCAGACCTGATTGAAGACCTGATTCAAATGAAGCTCAGATATAAAGCAAGGTGATTATTCACCGTAATCTCCAGTGGGATACCCGTGAAAAATGAATACATGATCGTTTTATTTTCCCCTCGTCCAAATCGGAGCCGTAACAGAATTGATTTTTCGGAGATGTTTAAGTATTAGTTTGTCTTTTCCCGGGTTGGTTGCAATAATTGTGAACAATGGCTCGGTGGGGCGCTCATCCTTTCGGTTCGCCTCGTCGAATTCTGCTGTTTGCACGCGATCTTCCCTCGGCGTTCATGTGTGGTCAGAAAAAAACCGCGGCCGTGCGTCTCCTTCGTCGGAGATGGGCGGCATTTGCGTGCGAGAGAAGAGGCAAGTGGAACCTGTGATTATATCTTTTTTGCTATCCTTTTGTGCGGATCATTATCACGCCCTCTTTCGCTTAAATGCAGGCATGCGTGGTCCATTCTGGCGGAACCGTCCTTGTTGCTTCTTTTAATTTCTACCTAAAAACGTATATTTTTTACTGGGGTATTAGCGTATATTAAAGTGGCTATTTGAAGTTGAAACGCAAAGGCAAGGTGATTCTTCAAGCTGGTTGGAAAATGCCACATCTCATTCGTAGCCTGTTTTCTTGAATGCATGTTGCAACGTTTGCATTAAGTTTCCTCTCATGAAAAGATTATTGAGTTTTTACATTGTAATTACTTCCAAATCTATAATGTTACCTGATGATTAAATTATTCAAATATTTTTACGCGAGAACTTAAACTCTATGACTTGAACATGGAGAAGAGGAAAAAACGGTCCATTACCCTCATTTCATGTGAGAGAATATAAGGTTGGTTGGTTGTTAAGGTTAATTGGTTGATAATTTTTCTGTAAATAACTGTCACAAGCCATTTTCACGATTTGTATGTACTTGCGGCCTTTGAGCACGTAGGACGAATTGAATAACTAATGCTCGAAGTTCGGGGTTTGGATGTAAATTTTTTCCTTCAAAGGTGTTTTTAAAGTCTTCACAAAAGTAACCCTGGCAGGCCGAAGGACAAGGAAAAAGTTAAGAAGCTTTCCATGTAACAATAGACTGGTAGGTTGTGGAAGGGAGCGATGTTAAAATTAAATTTCATGCTCTCACAGCTTCAAAAGTGCTTCGGAGTGAACGACGTTATTCCATTTATTCATCAATGTTCCTGCTTAAAATTTTTGGCTTCCCAGGTGTCAAAACAATGCGTGACCAAATATTCAGGAATAGACCCGAAATTTTCCCTGAGAGAGTTGATGCGAGTTTAAAAAGGTAAAAGAAACGCACACTGTTGCATAAAAAATAACAAGGTGGGAATAAAATACTATAAGGTTTCTTGATCTCTGCGAAAAGTAGCGTTGAATTAAACTTCTTTCAAAATGGTCGTTATCCGTGTGTACATTCATAGAGATAAAATGCTGAAGTGCAAAATGGTGAATTTGGCTTATGCGCACAATGCCGAAATATGGAATCATAAATATTTTTCTTGTGCTGCTTTTATGCTCCCACGACTAAAATTCAACTATGCGCAACGTGCGTTATCAGCAGAATTATTCGTAAGCCAGCGTTCATTAGTCCAAGTCAGTGATTATCTCTGTGTATACAACCTTTTGATGATTATAAGTTGACTGTAGTGTACACACGTGCCGTAAATTGCTTCTCTGACTGGAATGGTAAATTGCTTATCTGTCTGTGTGTGGTTATGGCGATGATAATAATGATGTCTGCGATTGATATCTGATCTGACCTATACTAAGGTATATATTCAAAGATATCTGGTGAGATACGGCGGAACATCATGGTGAAATTAAATATGTAAAACTGAGTATTTTTATTGTACTACGCGTGTCGAAGCTAAAGCGTCATCATCAGGTACAATCCTGTGCCTATGATATACCAATAATTGTAGCTGATGATGACGTCTTAGCGTCAAAAGGCGTAGTAAAATAAAATAACTCACTGTCAATGTCAATGTACGTTACAAAGTTATATTTACTTAATTTCATTATTCTGAAGAAGATAAGGTTTTTCTTGAAGACTATCAACAGATGTTGGTATTTAGAAGACTAATGTATTGCATGCTTGAAAAGGAGAAAGGGAATTAAACGGTGACGAAAAATTACTATTTTGTCTTGAACAGTGCGTTTTTACGCGTTTATAAAATCACTTTTTAATTGTTTACCATTTGAATTATGTGAATTAAAAGATTTCTATGCAATTTATTTATATTCACCAAGTTCTTCTTGTATCTTTGAGAAAGTAGTCCCCAAATTTGGCCGAAGTGAAAAGGTCAACTCGAAAAAATTCAACTGAATGTGATCATGTGAGCGATAAAATGTGCCAGCATTAATACCAGCAAAAATAATCACGTACACCGGTATCTCACACATATGCGAATACCCTTGTCCTCCCTGTGTTCTGTGTTCTGACGTACACCAGCTGTATTTTTCAGTGAAAATATTCGGAAGTATATGATGACCAGCCAATCTTAGTATTTAAGATGAATCCCAAAGTTTAAGTTGGCGGACGATTTGATTCAGTATCTTGGATCGGAGAGCATGGCGAATGGTGGACCAGCGAGATATATTCTCCTGATAGCTTAGCTTGACTGAAAATTCAGTTTTATATTTTACCATTCCTTCTTCCTCTAACCATTTGGTAATCTATAAATGATTTTTCTTTGACTACTCTGCTCCGAAAAAAAAGATAGGCAAGTATAGATATCACTTAAAAGATATATCAGATATCACCTACCCCCTTCATTGTATGGTAGTTGCATTATCTCGATTGATTTATTGGTTATTTCATTTGAAAATTAGAACTTTTATTTTGCTCAACGTATCTACAGATAAAATTTCCGGAGTGCCTAAGGTACAAAATATGTACGAGTTCTAGATCTTTATATGGCATATTTTTTATTTGCCTACCTCCTTTGACAGTAGTTATGTTATGGAAAAAGGTAAAATGAATGTCGAGACCAAATCTTAATGTACTAGTGGTTGAAACTAATTCTAATTGTTCCATTTGAATGAAGTCATTTATAAACTCGACTCAGATTATGTTGACGAAGTTATACCTCTTTAAGTGCCTTAAGATGATCGTATAAATATAATAAATGTCCTAAAAACGCGTTGTTTGTGTTTCTTACGCCATTTACATAAAATTCTTATCGAATTACCCGAGAAAAAAAAGTAGGTCCCACCGAGATTTGAACTCGGATCGCTGGATTCAAAGTCCAGAGTGCTAACCATTACACCATGGGACCGCGAGACTTCGCAGCGGAATAAGCGCAACACGAAGTTGTGTTGGCTGCTGCGTCTCGCAGTGCTGATCGTCTAACCTTGAATTTTAGCAATGAGTAGACTCGTAATAATAATAATAATAATAATCATTTATTTGCCCGAAGATCATGTTACATTAAATATGTAGGAGATATAAGGCACGTCACAGAATCATAAATGGACACAGTAAATTACACAAACACTCATTGTTATACAATATTCATTCAGATATTTAAAACTTTGAGCTCAAAAATTCTTTTACAGAATAAAATATTTTGGAGCGAAAAAACTTTAATACATTTTTTCTGAATACTTTAACCTTAGTTTCAGATTTAAGCTCATATGGTAGATGGTTATAAATCATTATGCCCATGGACATTGGTCCATGCATGGCAGTGGTTGTCCTTACAAAATGTTGATTAAGGTCCATGTGCCTTCTGGTATTGTGACCATGAATACTGTTATTAGTTACAAAGTTTGATAAGTTGATCTTGACAGACACACAAACAGCATACATGTAAACACAGGGAATCGGTAGTAAACCGAGCTTCTTAAACAATGGAAGACAGTGTGCATCAGCCGTAGCATTACATATTAGCCTTATCACACGTTTCTGAATCTTAAAGATAATGCTAGAATGGGGGGAGGAACCCCAGAACAGAATGCTAAAAACCACATGTGAATAAAATTCACCATAATATATGGCTAACAGCACGTCAACACTTACTGATCGTCTTATGCTTCTAATAAGAAAGCATGTAGAGCTTAGCTTACTACGGAGTTTGCAGATGTGTTCGTCCCATGAAATGGTATGGGTCAGCGATATTCCGAGGAATTGTGTGCTGGAGATTTGCGGGATACAGGTTCCATCTACGCTCACAGAAATAGGGGCAGGGGCTTTATTTTTGGTGGCGAAGTACATGAGACCAGACTTGTTGGTGTTCAGTTTTAGAAGATTGTGGAGCGCAGTTATTCCGTTTTCTAGATGCAAGAACAAATACAAGAAGAGTTAATTGCATTAAAACATATTTAACATACGCTCCGTGAGGTCAAGAGGAGGAATTCATTCATTCATTTAAGAATTCTACCATCTGATTGGTAGGTTCTTGGACATTCCCAATTTCATAGACTCGCTTTCCCTCCTAAGGATGTCCCGCCATTAGATCCCTCTTAAATTCCTCATATCTTATACCTCCTCTTGTTTCGTTCAGAATTCCTATCCTCTTCCTTCCTCTTCCAAGCTTCCCCAGTGTTCTCCCCTCTGTCACACTCTTCTGCATGCCCTCTCCTCTCAAAACCACCTCCATCCATCTCAAGCGTAAATAAATGGCAAATGACAGTGGCAGTATTTCTAGACTTAAAGGGCCATCGTGAAAGTGACATGGAATAATTATTCATAATATTTGCTTTAACGGATAGATGTACCTATTGATATTTGTAATAATATTTATAATTGCTGTTCGTCACTGTGTTCTCGAATATTAATCTCCCTTGATTCTGGATATGTCTATAGTTAGCGAGGCCACTCAATGGTATGCCCCTTATTTTTTGTTTTATCTCACTCCCAACTTTGAATGTCAATGAGAGGAATTTTGTAAGTAGAGGTTATTTTCCTTTCAATCAGTTTAGCCCTCGTTCTTTGATCTCTTGCTTTTATCTGTTAGAAGCAAAATTCAGCGATTTAAACTCATCATTATCGCAAAAACATTTATTATGTTATAGTAAGTAATTATAATTCATATACTTTCAGCAGATTCATATAAATCGCATACACTATTATTGCGTTTATAAATTTTCAATGATTTTTCATTGATATCAAATAATTCCCGATGTAATCAAGGGATAGGCCAGTCTCTGAAAATATTTCTCCATGTTTCACTGTTCTCGGATGTGATTCACTCGATAAATGTCGGCGGAAAAAATTATTACTTCGTAAATTTGCTTGTCATGATTTTTAGTCTGTAATTTTAAACTTTTATGAATAAATTTACGCATTTTATGGAATTTTATGCCAAAAAAAATATCGACAGTATTCATTAGAGTATTAATGCGATAAGATATATATCCAAACTATGCCTGTGATTAGGAGGTAGAAACATGGTAGTCTAATAATTGTGTAAAGATTTGAATACCTTAGAGGAATACTATATTTTCCTTTTTAGTGAACCAAATTATGGTCCTCTGAAAATACTTTTTTACGGCCGTAGCGATTCCATTGTAATGGCATTCCATCAACTAGCCACTATTCCTTACTTATTGTTAGTCTCATAAAGCTGTATGATATCTATTTCAGTATTAGTGCGCCGTAACTTTCTCTTAGCTCATCAAATGAAAGATAAGGTTGTAATAACGTAGTTGAGGAGGGTCAACAATCCACCGGTCGACCATCTGATGGCAACTCAAGGCTTAGTGTTTCGGATGGCAGCAATCATTGACACTTTAATGCTATTTTTAAACTCTCAAGGAAGCCTTCGAGGGAACAAAGTCCTAATTTCCCTGGCCACTCCACTGTTTACTACCGAAGCAGCTACTCGCTTGCTATGAGGCATTCTTCGCATGCGCACTCCCGTTCGGCCCGGAAGTCGTTAAAAGCATTGGCCTGCGACATCTCAACTCGGAACTTCGAGCGGGAGGAGATTTCGGAGACACGTGACCGGATGTGAGCCCCCTTGCCCTCTCTCTCCCTCCCTCCTCCGCTTTGCATCACCACGCCCCCCTCCCCCACCACTCCTCCCCGGCCCCTTCTCGCCATTCCGAGCGAGTTATCTCACGTCCCCGCCCCCTGACCCCACCCCACTTACGCCCCGCCGATGGCAACACCCACTATCATGATCCCCTGGCTTCCTCAAGTGCTTGTCAAAAGATGTTGAAGGCACTTTGCCGGGTGGAATCTTCTATAGTCCATCTAGCATAAATTTACTTGTGCTATTTTCATTTTTATTAGCATTAGAGTAAATTTCTCAAAGGTTTGGGTCAAGAAAACGAAAGAAAATGGTCGAGTTCGGCGTTTCGCGAAATGGGCTACGTGGTCTTTTAATGTTCTCATTCAACAGAAGAAGTTGTGGGTAGGAAAAATGGGGATGGGTCCACGAACTAGGTGAGATTACGCATATATGTACATCTAATACAGGCCATATCGTTATAAACGAGCTGTACAATCTAATATCTAATAAAATATTAGGCGGTGAAATCGATACTACCTAGAATTATCATGACCAAATCAATGCGTAGTATAGCAATTAGATAATATATGCTAAGGAAAGAGATGAGGCATTTTGTTGGTATCACCTTACAGATCTTATCTTACATCTTGGGGATCTTACCTTAGAGCTATATACCTACTTGATTTATGGAATGTATGAAGTCCGAGAGCTAACTAAAACTGCTCCTAAAATATTTCAGCCATATATGGAGAAGTTAAGTGGAAGCATCATTAAATACGTACTGTACTTATGAAACTCACTATACCCTAACCTGTTGTGACGGAACCTTGGCTGAAACAAATCGGGGAATAAAAATGTTTATTTTTGCTCAGGGCTGTAGTAAGATCAATATTATCATATTCATACAATATAAAACTGAACTGCTGTTCGATGTCGGGGTTGTTTTTAATGAATTAACTCAGCTAGAATTATGCATGCCTATTCTTCAACGGCAAAGGAATTTTTTCGTTCGCCTTTGCCTGATGCCGTTGATAAGTTAATTCGTATTAGTTACTTTAAGCCTAATAGTGCATACAGAGGAATTCTCGAAAATCACTTACGAATATTCTGGAAACTCATGGCAATGAAAGCTCGTTGCCAAAAAATAAAGAAGCAGTTCCTTCTTTCCTATTCGGAAAGCAGGCTTCAATGAAATCTGAGGACCAACTCTGGCATAAATGATGAATCTGCTGCGGAAGCTGTTGCTAACGTGTTCCTCTTGACTTTTGCCTTCTCCGAGGTCACTTCTGATCCCGCTTATGCCCTTTAAAACTCACCCGGTGGACCCAACGGAAATTTCCTTCTCTTTTGCCCCCCCTCCCCCCCCCCCAGCCCTTCGTCCTACCGCCAAACACCTTTTCCTTCCTCTGCTGCTACTCATCCCTCTTCGTGGACTCCGCTGCTTATGTTAGTGTCACTAACACTAGTCAGGGTCCCGCCATAAGGACGGGGGAAGGAGGAAGGGTGGAGGAAGAGGAGGTGGAGTGAAAATTCTGTAAGTCAAGATGTTGAAGGAATCTGGGGATGGAAGCGCGGGTCCGGGTAAACCTCCGGCTGCGGCCAGGGGGAGGGTGAAGATGTGTTGTTGGGTGTGTCTGTTCCTCGGGGAGGGTTTGAGGACGGAGGGACTGGCCGGACGAGATGAGGGGGTGTGTCGGGTGGCTTGGGGCGTGGGGGGGGGATAAAAGGGAGTGGGCGGGGGTGGTGAAGGTGGGTGAGGGTCACCTCAAGTCGTCCGCTCTCCCTTTTCCTTCTCCTCCGCCAACTTCCCAGATGGGGAGAAACATCTGCCCTTCTCACTGTACACACCTCTCATCTGCCTTCTCACTCACTCTCCTCTGATTCCCGGAGAATGTTTTTTCATTTGCCTTATTTTCGTGGAATACTCTCCTCGAGGAAATCGGATGGCATTCTACTAAAAAACGACGGAAATGTTTCCTAGATCCTTTCCTTTACGCATTATTATTTTTTTTTAATCCTGAATATTCACATACTCTATTCCAAACTAAGCAAAAAAAACTACTACTGTTACTACGAGAACAGATGTAAACTTCATCTACTATCCCGCTTCAACAATTCGCTTCAATTTTACAACTTCTTTTCAGAAATCATTCCATTTTATTCCATTATAGTTTATTGCGTTCCACCTCATTATAAATCATTGGTAATGTGAACAAAAAATTATATTTCTTTGATTGTTTCTTATTATTTTTATGTAATTTCAAGCTGTTCCAATAATTTATTCTGAAAATTTTTACTGCTGAATGTGATTTTTCGCAATGTAACCGATGGGCTGTAATGTTATTTATTGTTACAATGATGGATCTTATAATAATTTTTGGAATATTTTATTTTTTATGTTTTTCTTTTTTTTAGCGTTGTGTAGTGGAACTCTTTTGCTGTATTGGTCTATCGCTCACAACGAATAAGTGTGTTTGAGTTAATGATTATATTTCTCACTTTAAATTGTTTTGTTCTTAGAGGACATGTCCTAGAGCAATAAATTCCTTTTTCTTCTTCTTCTTGCGAGTTTTCCGTGTTGACTTGTTCAGTACCCAGAAAAACGATTTTGCAAAGTGTCCCTTCTGCATGCCAAATGTGAGAGTGACGTAAATAAGAGAATTAATCGGTAACATCTTACTTCGAACTCCCATCGCTTTTGTCTTGAATTGTATTAAGAAGAGAATCTGTGGGTGGAAATCACGCAGGAGATCTACAAAACATGCTCATATTTACATGAATATGCCATTGGTCGTAGAAGTTAATTTAGTCTCGAAGTTCTTTACTTCATTGGCTTTCAGTATGTTCTTGAGAATATCCTTTCCAGCATTTACTCGAAACCCTGATCAGTGCCCTAGTTATCAATCCTGTCCTTGCGTTTGCCTCCAGAAAAATTCATTATGTTGCTTCTCAGCGCTATGTTTTCAAAAAGATGATCGACTTTGTGGAATTTTTCTTCAAACAGATTAAATTATAGCCTTTCGACATAATTCTATTTAAGAATTATATCTTAGTAATCTCGGAATATTTCCGGAAAAATCCAATCCAGCATTAAAGAGTTTGCATATATTCATAACAGTCTATTACGATACTTATTTTCCATCTTTAACAAATCCATGTTCTCTTTCGCTCCCAGTAAATGTATTTCGTAGTAATCTTAGGCCCTCCAGTCAAAAAGCTATTTAAATATGAAATATGGAGTCCACTTTACATTCATTTGCTTTTAACATTAACACACATTGATGTGGATTTATTCTTGAGCTGTTTTCCGAGTTATTGCGACCAATTCTTTCAGATATTTCGGTGCAATATCAAAATCTACGATTACAACGTGTCAATATTTTGGAAGAAAATATTTTAATAAGCATTTTTATTGTATAGGAAAACTCACGGCTATTACATTATTTGCTCTGTATATTCCAATTTTTAAAGAAACAAGCCTAAGTTACTGGGAAAAATTCTCTGAACCATGCTGTTTGTAATGAATATTTCCAATGACAAATATGACTACAGCAAAAAATAAGCTTGGAATTTTACTGACCACGTTTTTCAGTAGTGTGGTCAATGTACAATAAAAAACTTTTATACACAAAAACAAGGTCATTACGGCAAATTAAAAGAAAAAAATACAATTTTTTTACTTTTCATTTGCTGTAATTAATGCATTAGTAAGTTAATTTTTAGAGTAAATATTAACAAGTAAACTATATTTATCGTAGAGCACTCAGTAAAGACAACTTATATTAAAACCTCGCCACCGATCTGTTAGACAGTGGTTCATATGTTATATAAGATGAATTTATATTTTAAGGAATATCATGCCTGTAATTAGGTTTCTCAGAGCTAGCTTTCAGTTATTTTTATGACATATTCGATAGTTGCGCAAGTAAAGCTTAAAAATTCATTCGATTGTTTCGAGAATGTTTTCGCCTAAATTGAATAGTTGTGGTGATGGACTGGATAAATGACTGGGAGTAGTCCGCTTGCCAGGGTCTCTTCATCGTGGCCCTTTTCCACTCTTTGGACACCCCGACACTCTCTTTCCTTCCCTTCCTGCCTCAATTCCGTTCTCTCCGGCAGATGAAGCCGCTGCTCCTGTCACTCAGCTTGTTTTGCGTCTCCCTCGACTCCAATCTCTTGTCCTTAAGACCTCTCCTCTCTGACCCCAAAACCGGGACATAAGCTTTCCTCTTCGAGCGACTATATCCCCCTGCCTTCCATAAAAGTTAATATCACGACTTCTCGGAGGCTTTAGACCGTTTTTCTCGCAGGATTTTGCTTCAGTTGCCTCCTCATATTACTTTCCGGGTGAAAGTTTTTGTTCGAAACAATTCCATCAAAAAGAGTGGTTGCATCGAATGTAAAATTGTATTTCATACTTGTCGTATTACCCTGCCTACTATTATTGGTATCATTACATTTCTCACACACGTCTTGTGCGTGAATGTCACTTTAATTGCCAATTGTTTTGTTAAAAATAATCCAATATTAAATGTCCATTTATTGCAGTGCTAACGAAAAGGGCAAACATTAATGGCCAAGGAGGAAAAATATTGTTGCTAAATGGTAGCAATCCGTTAAAAATTGTGTTGGTTTAGAAAAAGTGAATTTTTCGTCCACTTTAAAACTAATGTTCAAATGGCTAATGACTGTCGTGAGAAATGTTTAAATTATTCAGTCTCTATGAGGAGCTGACTATGATATAAGGGAATGGATGAGTGGAACATTTTGAAATATATTCCGTCTATCTGAAACTACCTGAAGTCCATGGAATACTCTTGTCTGGAAATACTTCCTTTTTATTGCTGAACGAAGTAAATTCTCATAGGCCCTTCCACTCCGGCAGATCGCAGTTAAGAGTGAGTGAGTTGGCAGAAACTTGCGGCAAAGGGTTTAAAATCTGGTCCTGCCATTCCCAGTGCGGGCGCTCTTGGGGAATTTTTCGCTACTTCATCTCCATCATTCAATGCGATGCGACGCGGCACAGATGTTTGGAGCTGACATAAATCCCGCACTCGATCAATCAATGCATCCATCTTTCTCCTCCTCCGGCTCAGCCTCCCTCCGTTCTTTCTTCTTCGGTCCACCAATCTCCAAGACCCGCGCGGTGAGCGGACGCCCTCCTCCTTCGCCTTCTTTCAAGCCCGATTTCATACATTTTCTCTTTGCAAACACGAATTTCACGTTTTTTGTTCATATAATAATAATAACAGCATTTATTTCACTCCTATAAATGCATATAAATTTTCATAAGGAAAGAGTGAAATTAGAAACCAGCCCAGATGAAATGATTTCTTATTTTGGGGTTGCCGTTCCTTGCGTACGTGGGTTGTGGGGCAGATTATATTCATAATAATAGATAATAAAATTTTCTGGGTTTTTATAACAAACATTTTGTCCCAATATTACAAAGTTATATAATAGTTTAATTGAATACAACTTATAAGCAAATACAAATTTATCAATTACACAAAAATTTAGCATAGGAAAAACTACAAATATATATACATCTATTGCAATCTTTATCTATTAAATCAATAAATAGTTTTGATGAGATATTGAACATCCCCTTGTTAAGAACAACCAAGATTTTAATTCTCTTAAAAAGTGACTTCATGCCCAATAGAGAATTTAGTATTTGGATGACATTCTTTTGTTTCCTTTTGCTCGATTTTTAAGGAGCGAAAGTGGGATGAATAAATTATTTGTTTCCTCTAAATGCAGTCGCTCTGGCTATGGAGGTTGTCGTCCCATATAATGTTTAGGATTGGGGAAATCTCACAGGTAAATAGGTATCCAAAATGGGATAAATACATAGCTTTGGTTCCTTTTTATAAGGTTGGGTATTGCATTGCTCTGCATTCGAAAATAAACGAGTGGGAGTAAATAAGTCATTAATCTAAGGATTTTTGTCAGACAACATTTTGGTGGGAAAATTCCTGTTCATACTAATTAGATGACACCGCAGGAAATTCTTTTAATATTCCAGCATTATGCTGTGACTACTACGTAAAGGCGATTTCATTATCACTTCTTTTAAGAAAAGCATTCCTCATTGCTGGCCGGGAACAGAGTGAGTAGTTGTTTTTAGGAATTACCAGCCTTAATCCATGTAGAGTAATAAAATATTTCATGATCCTTGTCTTTGGGATAATAAAATAGCGAGTGTGATCATAATGGTCACATTTGTTTCAATTCGTGTCATTAGTTGTTCACCATTATATTACTCCTTAGGAGCGTTAGAGCTCTATGCCTCGCATCTCCCCCCCCTGTCTTAGTCTCTTCACTCAAATTGTCCTCCTCTATAGCTGTTATAATTCTTTACTGGTCTCTCTTCGTTACCTCCTACACCTATTCGCTTCCCCTATCCCCATCCTCAACGACTAGACTCTCGTACCCTGCGCAAACACATCAGTCAGCAAAGAATGAAGACCTTCTAACATCAATCTTTATTTACAATTTCCGTGAGTTTCTTTCTTAAATTTGTTTTCAAATCTTTACCTCGCCTCAATACATTGTTCTTCGTTTTATTTTCTTTTTCATGACTGCATTTGTACCCTTTCTATCACGTACAGTACGCAACGAGAGTAAAATAGACGATGTAAGACTTGGTGCTTTCCTGGCGCACGATGTAAATGAATTCTTCACGGGTTTCCACCAGGTAAGATGTTCAGCCAGAGCCGACGATTCAATGGCTAACTCTGCCATCGTCCTCAGGGCATTAAGTCACTCAACGCCCTGAGGACGATGGCAGAGTTAGCCATTGAAACGTCAGCTCTGGCTGAACATCTCACCTGGTGGGAAACCCGTGAAGAATTCATTTATGTTAACAGACGAGTTCCCCGTAGGTAAGAAATTTATAGAATGCTGGATTTTTTCAGGAAGTCCATCGTATTTGATTACAGTAAGCTATCGCTTTCAGCCTCTTTCCTTATTTCTTTGCCTATTTATTTTTTTCTATTGGCCGATTTGTACACTAGCGCATAATTAGTTCTTTCCAATAGCTTCTCTCGTTTCAACGCGCGTTTTAATGAGTATTGGGATATTTTCCTGATCGCCATTCGTGAATATTTTATTTCTTATTTACTATTTATGCATTACTTTCCTCGGTCTTTTGATACACATATTTCAATCTTGGCACCATTGTAGCTTTATGGGTGAAACCTTTGGCAACAGGACGGGGTTCAGCTTGCCATGACCTGTGAAGCTTATCTTTGCCTTTTAACTCAATGATTGGGCTCGACAGACGCGTTATTTCGCTTATATATTCTTTAGGCGAGTAAATTTAGGTGTCATTGCCTTTATTCTCTATTCTGTAAGCCAGATTTAATCTCTTTTGTATTCAGCGTTGAATTCATGTGGGCATCGTACCTTCGATGCATCTCATACTTTGCTCTGAGAATACCAAACAACTCACGCTCTAATGTCAAGGGACCACCGTCGCTTTCGACCGTCAATCCCTTGCCTAACTGCAACTAATTCGTTGTTTCCTGCTGTTGTATCCTTCTTTTAGATTTAATCTCTCCTCTCATGTTACCTCTCTGGCTCTTTGATAACCACACGCTTATATTCATAACTTCATTTCCCAAAAAGTGTGATACCGTTGGTTTGCTATTTGCTCTTGAAATTTTGAACCAGTCACTTTCGGTTTCCTTTTCTTTATCTTTATTATATTTTCATTTCATCTAGACTTCTTGCTTGCTGTACTCTTGATATACTTGTGTATTTGTTATCAGAGAATTAATTTCACTAGCTCCTCAATCGAGGGGGCTGAGAATTGAACTTAGGTATCAAGGCGCTTTTTCATGCTACTGAATGCAAGCATTATCATTCTTACAGTGGCCCCGAGTCTATAAAAATTTTCCATCTTCCTCCCAATGTACCAATATTGTATTAATGACGCTTGACCTAGCACTATGCTTCCAGTGTAGAGTTGTTGAATGGGGGCAGCCCCTTAGTCATAAAACAAATTATATCAGACAGCTTTGTTGAAGTTTTCATTTTCTTTGTATAAGAAAAATTGACTTTGTGCACATCCACAGTTTTTATTACACCGATCCAGGTTTCTACGGGTAGGTTACCCGTAGAAACCTGGGTTGGTGTAACGAAAAGTGTGGATAAATACTGATTTAATTTTTCTTTAGTTAAGAAAAAACGCTTTAGTCAGTTATGATTAGCTTGGGTCCGCCATCGGGTAGTATGTACCTGGCGGAGGTAGGTCTCCAAACTCCCCTCCTAACTACGACTTTATTCCTTACGCCATGCTACTCTATCATGTGTCTCCTTCCTGTTCACTCCCACTCGATCGATTCATTCCCTTCGGTAAGCAGACAGGAGGACACCCCTTGGTGAGGGAGAGGGCAGATTGGGGGTTGAGGAGGGGTGGGAGCTTCGGACCCGTCGTCCATCCCTTCTGCTCCTGGGTATCCTTCCCCCCCCCCTCACCTCTCCCATTCTTCCGAACGTCTCCAAGCCGCAGGGAACAACAATGCTCAACTTTGGGACGTAATGAAATCCTCTCCCTTTGGTTCTCTTTCGAAAAGAGAACTCCCATTGCGTTAGGCCTGCCCAGTTTAGTCCCTCCCCCGGCGACAACGGACGGACGCCTGCGTTCGTGTACGCAGTAGGTCTCTCCTTACGTGAATGGTGAGCGAATAATTTCCTGCCCTCTGCTCGGGTAGAGCCTTCCAAGGGTCCCTCCTCGCGGGCCCCTTGTTAAAGGTTTAGCGCGTCCTGAGAGGTACTGTTGAGTGAGATTGGCCAATGGATGGGGGACCGATTGATGGATTCGTTTTCGTTGTGTACGCTTCGTTCCGAGAGGAAATCATTTTTATCCTTCGCGGCCGGCAGCGGAGAAATCGAACGGATGAAGGATTGGGAAAGTTTCCCGTGCAGGGAAATGAGCGGGTAGGGAAAGAAATTCATTCCCTGCTATTTATGGCGAGCCTCATACTTTCCATGAGTTGGGAATGCGTGGATCTGTCGATGAATTTTATTGATGACCATGATTTTGCTTCAAGATAAATTTGGATGAAATGAGGTCATAGCAGCAACTCCAATGCAATTAATGACGTGGTGAATATATTGCTCTCATTATTCTCTGTCAAATATGTTTCGTCAAATATTGATTTTCTTGAATTCATAAATCCACGTTCGTTGTTTTGGGGCCTGTAATGCCATCACGAATTTTCGTTTATCCGGCATTCCTGTGAACGATTTTCGAAATAAACTTATCAGTGTTTTTGCAGGGGTCATTTTGGAATATTTTGTAATATTAAGCAACGAATTTTTTTTCATACCTTACATACATTTCTTTTTTTTCCAATGTAGAATTTATATTTTTTGAATAGCTTGAATTGAATTGGAGTGAAAGAATGCTGGAGTGAGTAATAGTTTCTGACCTATACTAGATCAAAATCAGGGTGCTACGAATCCCACAGAATTATCTGGTAAATATTCATTGACACATGCATTGATAAAAGCGTAATTAAAACTGGTTGATAAGAGCCTTAAATCATTCGACCTTTTGAAAACCGCCGAACTCAATTTGACTAATGACGATAATTTTATCGTATTGCTTCGCTGTCGCAGAAAATCACGACTCCCTAATTTAAATTGGATTAAATGATTCATACGGTTCACCTCTAGTGATTTTGAATCGCATCTAGAAACGGTCCATTGTCAAGCTGGAGCTCGGGGTCGTTCATGGGAAGGGGATTTTGATGAAGCTACAGTTTTGAGTCCTCTCGAGTTTGGAGAAGCGAAGAGGAGCGCGCTCTCCTTGGCCCATTCCCACACTCAATCGACGACATCTCCATCTGCCGACTCAAGGGATGGCGCGTGTCACACACTTTCACACCCTCTGCAAAATCGTCCTCCTTCCACCTCCCCGTCCTCTCACCCACCTCGCTAGTTATCTTCCCTCCGCCAATCCGCCGCCCTTGTCGCGTTTTGATTTTCCCCTTCGCTTCCCCTCAATCCTCCTCCTCCCATTTTCACTCCATTCTCTCGCCCTTTCCCGCCTCACTTCACCACGTGGTCGCTCCCAGACCTCCTTTTCCCCCCGTCACCTCCCGCATGACCGCGTCCCTAGCCCTCACTCCTCCGTCGCACTCACACGCGGAATAATCTACTACCCTCCCCATGCCGTCACTTCCGCGTGGCGACAGCGGAGAAAAGAGCGCGAGTGCACCAAGGCTCGGGCCTCGGTCCCACTCAATGGTCGCATGATTGATGGCGAACGGCAAAAGGGTTGGGTGCCGTTCCCCTTTCCCCCTTATCCCCTTTCCTCTGCAGACACTTGTCCATCGAGAGGTGACATTGACCGCTCCTCCTCCCCCCCCCCCACATTTCCCTCCCCCTTCCACTCCACCTCACTCCCATCTCTTTCCCTTCTTTGCCCTCACCACATCTCTCAATCAATCCACCTCTACGCTCACGCTCTTCTTATTTTTCACCTCTCGTATGACTGTTCCCATCCTATTTTTATCTTCTCCATCTCATTCCTTTCGCGTTCCGGTTGAATGTAATGCAAGATTTAATCAAATGATTGGAAGTTAAGTGTACCCCTTTGGTTATCTACATTAAACATGGTGAGGTTGTAATATCGGATTGTCAGATTTTTAATTAGACTTTTATATTAATAGTTCCAGCTAACTGTGAGATAAATTGAGTGAAATTGCTCTCTCTCTCTTTTTTATTTTTAATCCGTGACATTTGGCAAATTTAGTTGATTTGGGCGATTATATATGTTAGCATTGATTATATTTCATCTGGTGCTTGAAATTGTCTTTAGTATTTCCGACTATTCATCCATAATTTACAAATATTTTGATATTGTTCCTATCTTTCATTCTTCATGAAAAAATTGTTCGAAACGTCACGATTTCGTAGTACTCGAGGTAAAATTATGTATAGCAGTAAGCGTGCCTAATAACCTCTGAGAGTAAGAGAATAATGTTATGTTGAATTCTTCGATGGAGAATGAAGGCCAACTGGAATTTTATGACTTTTTTTAACTACCTGGTCATTTTTGTTTACGCGTGAATAATTGAATCTCTTTGATAAAATTTTCGCAGGATTCTATTATTCTCCGCTCAGCTTTTCCAGTCCTCCAATGGGTGCAATATTTTTCACATGTGGCTTCCTTGTCTTAATTTTTATGCACTTCGAGCATAATAGCAGCCACTTAATCTTGAACCATTTTTTGCTCCAGTTCTTTTTCGCTTGAAACCCGAAGCAATTTTTCCATCTAACCTCTGCTTCGGTTTCTGAAGTATGTGGATGTCAGGATGTGTAAGAGGAACGTTTTCTTTCAATATTTAAAACAAATTTTATCATAGAACATATTAGTTTTGTTGCATTTTGTAGGCAAGTTTCAGAGCATATCATCATAATATCATCCTTTTTCAAGTTGAAGTCTTTTTTTCAACTTCCTTGTTTCAAAAGGGCTGCCACACCATTGTTTGAATATTTTCTGGCTCAATACCATGCGGAAAATGTCCTCTCGAAGTGATATAAGTGGTGCTAAACGTCATTCCCGAAGAACTCATTCCTCCCAAATGTAACACCCGCTCGGGCACCGGTGCAGCGGGCGTCGGCGGCAGATGGGTCGCCTCTTCCTCTCGTCTCCCAAAGGGAATAAATTGAAGCGGCGACGGTGGCGGCAAATGAAGGGGTCGTTCGCGGAGCGAATGAATGAATGGTCTCCCCCTCCCCTCTGGAGGAGGGCGTGGCCCTCCTTCGGTGCAGATGCGTGAGGAGGAAGAGAAGGCCCTTATGGTTGTCAGGTTCACGCATGCCGCGATCAGGATCTATGGGACGCACGTCCGCACGCGTGCTCGGAAGTGGGATAGGGGGGGGGGGGGTCGGAGATAGGGGGAAGAGCGGAAGGAGCTGGGATCGGCGGGGCGGGGCGGGAGGCAGGGAGAGGGTCCGGCAAAGGGTCACGTGCCCTTTGAAACGATGCCCTCAACCCTATACCCCTCCTCCCCAACGTGCTCTCCTCCTGCACTTCCTCTCCTCCCGTCTCCCTCTCTTGGAGAGATGGCCAAACTGGGGCCAATCCCTCCTCACAAGCATCCTTACTTATTCCCTCCATTCATAAGCCTCATAAACGTCCGACAAGGGTGGAATTATAATATCAATACGCTGCTTTACGAGATTTTTTTTCAAATGAGCGCTAATGAATTTACAAGTGCAGTGACAGTCCACTGTGACGGGAATTTAATTGCCATTTCCTCCCCTTCTACGATCATGTTATTTCCTTTCGTTCGTATTACCTTGTAGACAACTACGAAAACGTCCTTGTTTAAAGTTTTGCAGAAATTTAGTAAAACTGCAGTAGTCGTGTGTGTCATGGAAAAATTGGATTTATCCCATTGTTATAGATTCCTAATTTTTTCAATGCTCTCCCTCTGGGAAGCACAGCCGTAATCTATCCCATGGAAAACATCTTATATTTTTTAGGCAAATTGCTCGAAAAGTAGTTCGGCAAGGATTTAATATTTTGATATCATTGGAAATATGGGCGTTTTTTTCCTTCAAAATGTGGTCAAACTCATCATATTCTAGGTGAAGTGATATCTCGCTCAAACTACCTTAAGAATCTTCTAGTGCTAAAATGTTGCTGTTGACTAAGTATGGTTAGACATGAACGCATTTGGTCACGCCACGACGCATGTATCGAAGAGCAAGCGTTGTGAGCGATTTTGATCTTGACAATCTGCACTCGCAGAGATGATCATGTGTCGAAATATTACGTTGATCTAAGGCGGTTACCTCTTGATTCCTGGAGGAAATACTTCTTGGGGTCCTTTCTTTTCTCCCTTTTCCTTAACCGGAATCCCGCCAATCTATATTGTATATTTACCCCCAGAAGAAGTGTTTCCCAAAGATTAACCCGACCAGACCCTAGTTTCCTTCATATCCCCCAAGCCCGTTCCAATCTCTATCTTAACTCCTTCCTTATCACTGCCTCCAAGTTATGGAACTCGTTACCCTCTCACATTAAATCCTCCTCATCATTCCAATCATTCAAAGAAAAACTATATTCTCATTTGAAAACTCAACATTAAATTTGTGAAAATTTGGTTAGTGTATTGTAGTTGTCTTACTCAAATAAATTGGTATTAAATTGGTTGGAGCGAAGGCTTCCATAGTGGGTGGTAGACATGCTGGAGCTACTTTTTCCGGAACAGCTGTGTTGGTCAATTTTCATTACAACAGTTTCTCCTCCGTTAGAGGAGGCGTCTTCAGGTCGAAGGTACTTCAACCTGAAGACGTCTCCTGTAACGGAAAAACTAGCTCCAGCCTGGTGTTGAATGGGTTTAATTCGTTTTTCTTAAATGCATGCATTACGATTATTTGAGCACAATGTATAAATTATTTATAGTTTACTTGCTCTGATGGGTTACCCCAGAGCATAAATAAAGGTTTCACTCATCCACGTTGTCGTTTGGCAGCACTGACTTCATCGGTGTGGTGGTGGCATGCTTGGGGGCGTGCAGAGAGAGTGAGGCAGAGGGGGTGAGGTGGAATGGGGTGCGGCGGCGGAGGCAAAGGACGAGAGAAGGGGGGCCGTGTGAGAGAGTGGGGCAGGAGAAGCATCCCAACCGTGGGACGTGATGCGGAAGTGGGGGGACGCTGGAGCACGCGTCACAGATGCACGGATTGGGCCCGGGGGAGGGGGGGGCATGAGGGGGGACGGATGACGTAGCGAAGGGGCGAGGGGGTGCATGTGTGGTCCATTGTGATGCCTGCCGCGAACTGTTGCCTCTTTCCCCCTTCCTCTCGTATTCCATCCCCGCCTCTCCCCCCGTTGCCGGCCCTCAACCCACCCTCCCCTTCCGCTGTCAACCTCCGCCATCGACCTCGTCAAATGCCCCATCGACATGCTCCCTCCCCCTTCACCGCGAACATATTCGCCCAATTTTTTATTCCTGCGTGTCGCTTCAACTCTTCCGGCCTTCCCCGTCCTTTTTTCACCTCCCGATTGGATCGTCATCTATCCTCCTCTTCCTCTATCTCTCCCTGATTCATCCCCGCTATCACCTCGGGAGTCTCAATTAAGATTTACCGGGACTATATTTTCTGCGATGCTCAGCTGTTTCTCTAAAAAATTGTTAATTTAATATATTGTTGCGTGTTTGTAAAGTTTTTAGTGTATTTTCATGATTTCTTGATGCCCATTCCTCAACGAAAAAAATGCGTTTTTATGCGGACAAAACTCTGAATTACATTATGTAAGAGAAACAATTGCACTTTTCCACAAATTGTTTTAATGCATCTTGTACCTGATGATGGCTCTGTGAGCCGAAACGCGTTGTACGCATTGAAACAATTTGTGGAAAAGTGCAATTGTTTCTCTTACATTATGAAGAACTTCCACGATATCTCGCCTGAATCTGTTGAATTTATTCTGAATTACATACTTATGAACCTCTTTCCCTGCATTTTTTCCTTCACAGGATATTCCATTTTCAGTAGTTTCGATCCTACGCATATTTTTCGATGATTGCTCTCATTATTTAAGTGAGATCATCCTCCTCTTCACTCTTCCCATGGATTCTGACCTTTTTCCTCACTTTTATTCTTGCACTCACTATTTGATTGCCATGTGATGAACTATTGTCTTCATATGAAATGCTTAGCTCATATCATTTTACATAGGTTAGAATTTGTTTACCCTAAATTCTTCAGTTATTTCAGTTTCACCGTTATTTTGCTTAGAACTGATGAAATTAAAACCCAGAACTTCATTTAAGTTTTATTCTGTTTAAATTCGTAACAACAACTACAGTAAATTGATGCTAGTTTCTTGCATTTTCTCATTTCTACATTTTAACTGTTGGTGATCGGTTCTTGAGGACCTAAATCATGACCTTGAGGACCGTCCCAGTATTCCCCCGTGAATCTTTCATCTCTCTCCCCCTTCCCCATTGGTTTGTTCTTCCATCCCCCACTACTTCCAGCTCTAACCCTTTGGCGTATCCACTCCCCTCCCTCCCACGAAGAGCCTATCCCCATCTCTGGAACTGGGGGTCCTAATTGGGTGATTCACGCCCCCAAATCTCCCCCACATGTCTCCCTCCCGCCCCGTGTACCCCTGCTACTGCCTCCCTCCCTTCTCACCCCTTTTCCCCCACGTGTCCCCCTCCCAAATCACCCTCCCCCCTCCCCAACCCGCGCCGCTGCGGTTGTCACTCAAAGCCTTCAGTGCTACTTGAGATCACCCCTTTCGTTTTCGGAGAGGAGAGTGAGTTTAGGGGTCCCCTCGATCCTGGCGATGGACGGACGGGCTTCCTCCGGAAAAGGGTTCGATGGGAGGAGGGTGTAGGGTGAAGGGGTTGGTATATTATTGAGGGGGTGAATGGAGGGAGGAGTAGGGATGAGGGGACAGTTTCCACAGGAGTCCATTTTGGGTGATCCGCTCCCAGAGCTATCCTTTTGAAAAAATAATAAAACTTATGGAACGTAGTCATCGCCCAGCCGTGAGCCTCTCAATCTGTTGCCTTCCCCTTCGCCCCGCGTGACAGTGTGAGAGTATCTTGATTTTTTAAATTTAAGTGAGCTCTCTGGATCTAGGCCTTTAATTTCGAGAATATCTCGGCTCTTCTCAAGCGCCCTATTCTCCGTTGATGGAGTGTTTATTTTCGCATTTCCCCTCGATAGAAAGTTAACGAAGAAGAGATCCGCACTTAAACCCTCTCGAAATATCGTTAATGGGCTGCAGGAGTGGATGTTGGGCGTTAAATATGTGTTCTTTGAGAGGTACATCGGTGCTTCCTTCCCTTTTGACAAGGGTGCACCTTTGATACCACTATTATTATGGCCATCTGACGTATCACTGTCATCTGAATCAACATACATTATTTATAATTATTATGAATGTAATTAGTTTATTACAAGAAAAAGCTCACATTTTTTCCGATTTTCTTATGTTTTAGGAAATTATAAATATAGGTATCAGCATTAATTTATTGAAGTAGTGCTAAAATAGGTAACATAGAATTGAAAATGCATGTGGTTTAAGAAACAAAACCCTAATACCAGATGTTCTTATTCATTACAGGAATCAATCAAGCGTTGGAATCACCATTTTTCTGGGCCTTTTTGTAAGGGTGAGTACCATTTTTATCATCAGAAGTACAATGTAAAGCATCTAGTTAGGTAGAATACTTAAAAATGAGCCTCCGACACTCATCTTTGCTTTTTCCAACCCATCAGTAATGTTACTAGCGTGAATACTTGTCTAAGCCTTCCCCAAGGCGCTATGCGACGTCGTAGAGCGGAGTTGGTTTTTTAGTTTAAAGGGAACATTATCGGATCCACCGCCCGAATACTTCCCCTAGAAGTTTCTTATATCCGTTTTTGCACTCTTGCAGTATCTTCTCTCTGCGTAAAGGCCTGCACCTGCCGCTTAATGCGGCGGCGGTGGCATGTTGGGGAAATAAAAAGAACGACCACGACGCTGGTGAAAGAATGCCTAGTTTCGAAGAAACCCGATGAGGCAAAACTAAGAGCGGATCCTCATCCGGGCTAAGAGGGAGAATGGGAAGGAGCGATCGATGCAGGGGTCTTTACTCCGATGCTTTCCGACGGATCCCGCATTCTTTAATACATACGTACACCCATAAACACCGTTCCTTTTCGAGCTAGACACAGTCTTAAGAAAAGAGCTTAATAATTTATGTTATGCCGGAGTAACATGCACAGTTTTTATATTTTTATCCGTTCCGGCATTTCTTTAGAAGATGGCGGGGTTAAGTCTTCGTCCACCAACTCCGAAGTCGATGGTTTGAGTCCCGCCTGGGTGGGTTTTTCTCCACTCAAGGCATGGTTGTATAAGTAGTCTATGAGATAAATGTAAGAGAGGACTCCATAGTCCTGATTTCGTTCATAATAAAGTCGCATTATTATTATTATTTAAACCTTTTGCTTTTGTAACAGTTATACATTACTTCATACGTGCTATCTTGTTCTTAAGACTTAATAGTCCTCTGTTCCACCGCATCCAATCATGATTTTCGTGATCTGCCACTTCGTCTCACACAAATCACCCTTCTTTCGTTATTCGACATTCATTCGTTCACTTAACATGGCAAAATCAACAAAGCACGCTTCTTTAACACAAGTTTTTTATTAGTATCATTGTAAATAACCTTTAGCGATCTTTTTATTAAACCCGAAAGTTAGTTCTCTTATTTCTGTCCTTAAAATTGTCCAAATCCGAATAGCTTGAAAAAATATCTGTAAATTGAGTGTTGATTTAGGATAAGAAATGTCACATATTCTTGAGGCTAAAATACTGAATAGACCTTCTGAAACTATGAATTGTTTCAACATTTTCTCTATTAATAGTACTAGTAGTACTTTTCTATCTGATATAAATGTCATTTTGATGAAGCGAAACACTTATTAAACTTTAAATAGGTATACGTATATTACCACCTTACTTTTTTGAGTCATTAGCTAATAATTGCGATAATTAAAGTAAAATGCGGAAATTGTACACAAATGGCGCCGCAGTTGGCTCCCATTACTGTAAAAAGGTGTTCGTTAAAAATATATTACTGGAATAATTCGCATATTTTGTACCTTATTTTTTGTTTTCAATAACCAACGCCTGTCATCAGGAAAAGTAGGATTCTTAAAACCAATGAAACAAAAAGTTGGAATCCAGTAATTGTTTCAACTCACATAGTTTCAGTGGAACCTCCTTAAACAACTCTTGCTGGTGGAAATATTTTCCTTTCATTTCCTCCGCGAAAGTTACCTAGGTGGGTTCTTTTTAAGGTAGTTTGAGCGAAAAATCAGTTCAACTAGAATTTGATGAATGAACCTCATTTTGAAAAAAAACTCCCATCTTTCCAATGATATCAAAATATAAACCCATTGCCGGACTAATTTTAGAGCAATTTTCCTGATAATACAAGCTGTTTTACAATGGATAGTTTACGGCTGTGCTCTCTATAGGGAGAATATTAAGGGAGGAGGGAGAAAAAAAATAGGAATTTATAACTCCTAGATTTCCTCAAAAAACAAACGGTGTGTAGTTTTTACGTTTTCTCAACTATTCATAAAAATTAATCAATAACTCACGCAGTAATTTTTACAGAATCGCAAAAAACTGTTTTGAAGGCTTTTTAGCCGTGCGGCGGGAAAAAATGAGTCAAGTTAGAGACTTATGTAGATGTATCTATTTGATTACTGAGAAGTTTGATCATATAATCATAACTATTTTTTGCTCCATCTATTTACATTATTTATTATTTATTTTCAGTATATATTACAATATTTACTTCACATTTCTTAAAGAAGCTGAAATTAAAATATAAAATTCGAATATGGTCTCCATGGTGACTAGGTAAATATCTTGCTCAAACTACCTTAAAGTGGAGCTGTATGGTTTTCCCTTTTGTGTCCGTCCTTCGGGTCCGCATCGTCTCCCCGGAAGTGACACCACCTCGCCCCCGTCTGTCCGGCTCTATTTTCCCTTCCCATTCAATGTCACCCAAGAGTTCCTCCTTTCCCTCCCTCTCGGGGTCTACCCTCCCTTCTCCTCCTGTACGTCGCAATTCCATTCTACACCACTCCGCCCGTGCGAGCGCCTCCAAGTGGGAGTGAGTGAGTTAGGCGGACGGGGCTGTCATGGAGCCGTCCTTGTCACGTGACCCGCAAGTCCTTTTGTAAGCGACCTCTCCGTCTAGGATTCACTCTCTTTCCAAGAATCCTCCTCACCATGTGGTCCCTGCGGGAGAAAATACACGCAAGTCAACCGTGAAGCCGTGAGATGGGTGGCAGTCCCGAAAGGTCCATTGGCGGAGAGAGGAAGGACGAGCTTTTGGAGAAGATAAATAATGCGCTAGCAATTCTATTACCTCGCCAACTCGTGTCTGGGACTTTATTTATGTCGCGCGCACGATGCATTTTTTTTCACCTTATTTTCATCGGGGTAGACTACCACTCCTCTATAACACGTTCACACTTAATGTTCACGTTCTTTTTCTGTCCAATTCACCCTCAATCTAATCTTAATTTGATATTCATTTCGGCGTCAGAAATGAAGTGTGATAATTTAGTATTTTTTACCCTCGGTAAACTCCTCCCCCATAAAAATAATTTCATTTTGTTTTTCATCGACATTTATTAGTCCAAAGTATATGCTTTGTAATTGTTGCAAGAAGAATGAATGCTGATTAGAGAACTGTAATCAGAGGAGTTGATTTTAACACCGTGTTTACTCTTGGCGAAAAGGATTTAAATCAACGATTGGCCTTAAAATAGTTTAAATTATTGATGATGTATGAATAAACTAAAGGCCTCTAGTTTGCGTATTATTTCATACATAAAACTGCTTTTACTTTAAAAGAGCAAATTTTTCATCGGCGATTGAATGAAATAATTTAAAAGCAAACTAGCTAGCTATTGATAATCGTAAAGCAACGAGTTGTAGGTCCAGTCTGTTGAACTTAATGCCAGAAATTTGGTATTTCAGAAAATTGTGACGGATCTTACGCTAATACCACTGCAATAAACCTCCGGCGTGAGTAATATTTTTATTTTATTTCCGATTAAACTCTTTGATTTCGAAAACGGGCGAGACAGATTAATACCTTCTCTCAGTGCCGAATGCGAGGAGTCGTGTTTTTCTTTTACCATTCGTGTCGCGCCAGTTGTGATCCATCCCAAGCCATCTATTCTCATGCCTCCCACTCGACGCCGACGTCATTTCCGGAATTTTTCATCATTCACATTCCATTTCTCGAAACTCGCGACGAAAATATTTTCTAGTTCTCTTTTCTGTCTTCCTACATTTCACCCAGCAAATGGGCGTCTATTGTCCCGCCAATTCCTCACGTTTTAATTACAGTACAGTGACGCGTGAATTTTTCTGATAAATATTTCATTTTCCCTTCACTTTTTTCGGAATTCACGTGAATATATATATATGTGAGCTCTAGTGCATTGACGCCATTAATATCGTCCTCATGGATTAGAGCGCACTTGTTGTTGCTCTGGGGCATCCTGAGTCATCGACCTTTTCGTAGTAACCTTTCCCTTCCGCCATTCATTTTATGAACGCCGTTCTCTCTCCCTCTATCCAGCGCGTGGCGTCATGATTTTACGAGGTTATGCGTCGTCTTTTCCTTCCATGACCATAATAATCTATCCCTTTATTGCCTGTTTAAGCGAAGCATGCGTGGGTTTTCTGTGAGTATCAATGTCAAGGGCTTTGTTTCCACGTTGATATTGGCTACAAATTTTCTTTAATTTTATTGCCGGATGTGAATCACCTTCCGATTGCAGCTTCTTTAAATGGCATTTGGCTAATATGAATATTAAAAATACCTCTAACTTATTACATATTTAAAAAAATCTGGAATAAAAATATTCTAAAAAATGCATTGCAGTAGATTAATTTTGCTGCTGAAGCAGTAGAGTTCATGTTATATAAAATCTATGTATTTTAACGGCATACTTATCTAGCTTGACGTGAGTAAAAAGCATATATTTACGGTATATCCTTCAAAACAAATTGGCTCATTTAATTCCTTTTCGATAAACTTGCTAATTGTTTGAGCAAAATTCAGAATTTTAACCATAATTGAGTCATCTAAGTTATCAAATGCCAAACTTGAGATGTAATTTCCCAAAGCTACCTATCATAAAAATCACGTCTCCAGTCTAAATAATTACAGTGATACATTTTTATTCGTAAAAATAAGGTCAGGTTGCACAAATTGTGGGGATGGGAGCTGCTAGAGTATTTTGACACCGAACTATATCTTTAAAACTAATGGAAGAGACTAAATAATAGGGGTACCTACTCTGCCAAACTGATAAAAGCAAAAATTCCTTCTTTCCACGCAGAATTAGTGACTACAACTTAAAGAGAGCACACAAGACACTCCGTTAGCATGCAATTAAACTTGTACTCTTTCCCCCTTCCTTTACGTTGCTAATGTCCTGACACCCCATGCCATACGCTCCTGCGGCAGCTCGCAGGGTACTATGTAGATGTGACATATCTCTCAGAGTTCTGAAGTATTAACTCACATTTTATGAAAACTTTAATGTATTACTTAATCCATCTTGCATCAAAATTCTTTTTGAGGCGTCGAGAGAAAGCCATCTAAAAAGATTGCACCAAGGTTTAAGCGTAAAATTTTGAGATGAAAGGCATTCAGTGAAAGAAGGGCATTAACGATATAATCTAAAGTCTGAACATTGGGAGGGCTGCATGAGGATGTTCATCTCTATTCCCCACCATGGGTTGTTATTATACACGTATACATCCAGATCCCCATTATTTTTTCTAGACATAGTCTCCCAAGGGAAGGCTTGGTTTTAAGCTGTCACACGCAAGAGGGTTGAAATGGAACGGGATCGAGGCAGGAATTGAGAGGTGCTTTGGATAAGAAGGCCACGCCTTAAATTATTCACATTTATTCTTATTATTCTCATTGCCTGGTAATTCACGGAACTCCACAGGATGTCCTGTTCTGCTGCATAACGATGAGGATACTGGTTGAATTTCACGGTGTTTTATGGGCTTTTCAAAGTTTCAACTTAAATTCTTAGTCTTCTTTCTCTTTGGCTTTTCCCTTGTTGAGGGGTGACTGTTCCTTATTTTCTTTTTCTTCTCCTTTCTGTCCCTCATATTCTCCGCACTCAGTCTTTTCTCCCTCATGTCTTCAGCTATACAATCTTCCACCTTCTCCTTGGTCTTCCACTGGGCCTCCTACCTTCCACCAACAGGTCGAGCATCCATTTCGCACCATGGCTCTCCTCCCTTCTCATCACATGCCCATACCAGCGTAGCCGACTTTCCCGATCCTTCTTTGAGTTTCAACGTATATTAAGGACGTTTATTCTCGGATTTCTTTGTAAATGATAAATAAACTATTTAGTATACTATTTATTTGTCATAATTAGTTCGAAGAAAGAAAGCCCTCTTCAATGTGACAAAAGTTTATAAACCAAATGGGGTACTTTAGACCACACGGAAACTTCCCAGATAGCATTATTAAAATCTCCTTGGTCATTGTGCTTCCCCATCATCGTATTTCGGCGATTCACGCCCACTCTATAGTGGAATAGGGGGTGGACGGGGTGAAGGACCTCTCTATCGTCGGAATTGTTGTTGGGGATGATGGCGGGAATGTTTGGAGATGAGGGAAAGTCGTGGGTGAGATGCCTTTGCTCTTGTTGTGAGTGAGTGCCGACGGGGCCGATGTTATATAATGGCTAATGCTTTCCCCTATTCCCTCGTATTTTTCACGGTCACGTACCATTAACGACGCGAATCGGGGGATGGAGCGGCTCGTGAGTGTACCCTCGAATATCCCTGAACCCTTTTTGTCTGGGGTTCGATGAATGGAATGCACCTTTCCAAATAAAGAGCTCCCATTTCTCCCCCCATCTATACGGGCCCGGTGTTTGTGGAGGAGAGTTAACCTTTTCGCAAGTCGGGGTAAAATATGGATCGTGCGGTGATGGTGCAGTTTTCTGCCATGACATGGGACACATCATTTGTTCTGTAGAAAAAATCTGCTGGATAGGCTTAATGTGCGAAAAGTCGTTCATTCACGATAAGTAAAGAAAAATATTGCATTTACTTTATTTTAATAAAATTAATTAAATCTCTAAAAATCTCTAATTTAATCTTTATCGTCTCTGTTGACGCTAACCTGGATGAAACTCTTCATAGAGCTTCGTATTTTCTTAATCTCTCATGGCTATACTTTTTTTAACCTTTTGCAAATGATGTTTCATAATAAATATTCTTTATAAATTTCCTCTGTGTAAAAGTAGTAAAAAAAGGTCTGCCGTGAAGGCGTGCATGTTCATATTTTGCGTGTATATCAAATATTCCCGCCTGCTACTGCTACTAACTACACCCAATGTTCGTCGAGCATTGTGTGCATCACATTTACTTTTTTTCCTTTTCCTGCTTTATTTACAATTTAGACACAGGTGAAAAAATGGAAGTGAATTTTATGAAAATAATTAAATGATTAATATTTGAATTTTAAAGGGACTTTGTACACAAGATATTAATTTTCACGAGCAACCCCTAATTAAAACATCGTATATTATATTTTTTATTAATCAGATGAATGATGTTGTTTTGTTTTTATTAAAGAGTCTCAAACAATGTGCCCGAGGATGCTCCTGACTTCTATTGTTCACCACCGGAGTAACTCGCTATTCTTTTTCAATCGACCGTGCAATCGGATTACGGGGAGGAAATGAAATGAAGAGGTAGGGACTAAGCTAAATCATGTTAACTGCCAGTGAGCAGTGTTTTGCTTTTTTATTTAATAATTGTGCTCTCTGTATTTTTTCACATAGAATATGGCGATGGCAGAGTGCAGGTATTATTCCCAGAGAATAATACGGCATCGTTATAGGGAGTAGTGTTCTTACTGGGGGATTTTAATCCTATATGAATGGGCTCAGCAGAGGAAACTGGGAAAGATGTATAAGGGTGGAGGATTAATGAAAGGCGAAATTAGGAGGAGTGCGGAGAGCTTTATTGCTTGGGCACGGGGCCAGGATGAGTCGAGAGAGAAATACAAGTTGAGGATAAGTAAATAACCACTATGCAGGGAAAGTAAAATTTGAGAAGGAATAAGCTACGGGCCTCAGAGAAAAATGACCATTTAATTGAGTGACAAACAGCTTGCGAAAAGGTGGCTATAAGCATAGGTGCAAATGTACGCCTTGGAATTTTTCCGGTAAAAATATAGGGAAAGAAAGAATTAGTCATTAATCATACATTTTATAGGCTTGGAGACACTGAAATGCTATTAGCTCCTTCGAAATATTCTTAGGATAAATCTTGTCGGTGGTGCACATTCATGATGAATAAAAAACTTAGTTATCTTCTAATATTTAACCTAAATCTGTAGTAGATTACCAAGTGTTTTATTTATCATGAATATCGACAACTTCCACCAGGTCCAGCCTGAAACAGTTATTCACTGTAGCACTTTTATACAATAGTACAATATATATAACATACAATACAATATAGTACAATAACACATTTACTGTAGTGCCAGGATAACATTTTTTTCATAATTTATTTCATAATATTTTTCAACTGCTCCAAAACCGTTGCTTGGATTTTATGAATACTGATCTACAATGTAGTTTATTAGCGCAAAGCAAAGGTTTTCTCAAATGAATGTTTGATACTGATGGATAGAAAAATGGTTCATCTTTTACATGCCAAAGTCCAGTTTATCGAGTTCTATGAAATTGTGACAACTGAGTATAATTGATGTTTTCGTAAAATTGACGTAACTTTGACTTATTTATTTATTTTCAATAACCACCGAAAACAGCACTCGTTGGCCTTTACATCGGGGTATTAACAATATTAACAATGGACAAGCACACACAACCATGCCCTGGGAAGTGAAAAATCCTCCCCAGGCGGGATTCGAACCCGCGACCTCTGGGTTAGAAGGCGAGGACTCGGCCGGCAAAGACATAAAATCGGCATTTATTTGTAGAATCTATTATCTGATCTAAATTACGTTTTCCTTAAGTGATTCTAGATAATTGCGCGTAAATACCAATGTCGGCAGGAGCAAAATTTTTTCAATTTTCCACTACGCTGCCACAGCCTAAAATATATTATGAAAAGTATTATACAAGTTACCAAGTGGCAAAAAGCAAGTGTACGTTTTTGATAGGATATGAGCAATATTGTTTAATTTTTTACGGTGTGATGGAAAGGAAATGTGAAATGTATGACCTCTCAAAATACAGAATGTCCCATTTAAGAGCAGTATTTTCTTAATCTAGTTTGAGAGTTGTGACAATGGATATGGCTGGTGACTCGGAATTGGGATGGTGTGGTGATCTGAGTTCTGTTTCCCATCCAAAGGGTTCGATCCCTAAATCGAATCCTAAGCGTGGAAATTCGTATTTCAGAATTCGAATCATGACAAATTTCAGAATCCCAATCCCTGATTGGGTGCCGTATGAAGAGTACTTTAAAAATGGTAATCCGACCACCGGTTGGGGCTAATAAAAGTAAATTCCTTGGAACCCTTAGTTAAGATAAGGCTTATAAGGTATGTCTCCACCCTTCCTCCATTTCCCAAGTAAACCTTTCTCATCCAGCATAAGCTCCTGCCCGCGATTATGCAAATAACCTCTCATGTCCGCAGCCTCCCTACTGTCGCTACGATGCTTTTTGTTATATTCCGTGATGCATTATTGCTGACGTGATTGACGATTCTTATGTGAGGTGCGTTTAGAAAATAATATAAAACTTGCGGAGTGTACGCTTGTTCCACACTTTCCATCTGAGTTTTTGTTTCGCTAAAAGCAAAATAATTCTGCGCTCAGTATCATCGAACTAAGTTTCAATGGATAACTTATCCCAGGGCGAGGGATACGAGTATTCTGAGGATTCCGATTATCTTCCCCTCTTCGCTTGAGGAAAGCTTTTCAAAAAGTTTAGTCTTTTTTCCCGTTCGAGGATACATCAGTACGGAAGAAGGTATTCACGGTCAAAATCTGGAGCAACGTTTAACTGACTGCAAGAGTAAAAGCTGTTCCGGAAGTTTTAGTTGGCTGAGTTAGAATGGAAGTTTTTTTTATCTTGGCGATGGTGGAATCCATGGCATCGTATTTCGGGGAACAAGAAGTCAAAAGAGAGATTTCTCCCTGCCGGAGAAGTTCTTATTGGAAATCAGCGTTTGCACACGTGGAGACTATGGGGAGTGTATTCGGTGATTTTTAAGTGTCTTTCAAACTCGAGAATCTTCGGTAACCGATTGGAAATTGCTTCCCAAAACTTCTTGATAGCTTGTCAGAAAACATTTCAATCATTCAAGGGTCTCTGTTTTGTGAGTTCCCCTTTGATACTGATTTTATCTCAACTTCTAGTGTACATTTGTGTGTAGCTATGAGGTAGTTTTAAATGTTAGCTGTGTTGCAAGCAAGTTTTATGGAACACACTGTTGCGTTTGCTTTCTCCTGCGTAGTGACATTAATTGGGTGGAGATCTTCATAGTTCTACTGAGGAATACTTTCCTGACGTACATGTTCATTTTAGTTCCAATAGAAATGAGAAAATGTGTCAGCTAGTCACGCTAGATTAACTTTGTGCCAATTTTTCCTCCTCGAAACCTCGAGACTCGAAAATCCTCGGAGACTCTGCGATGCCAGAGAGCGATGAGACAAGTGCCGTGACCTGCTCTGGTCAGCGCGAACGCTCTGGTCATCGCGGTTCCTGCAAGCACCCTGCTTTTATTCGGTCCGCGCTGGTGCTGACATCTTTTTCCACTTTCAAGTCGACTTGTGAACATTCCCACCAATCCAAAGTGTGATAGCACCTCCCCTACTCTCCCCACTCCTGCACTGTTCAGCTGATTCCCCTCCTGCGCTGACAAAGTGTACCGTGAAGAGACTAGCCCTCTTTGAACCTGACAGCGGCCGGAGAAGGACGTATCTGCTTGGTTCCAGTTGTGACTTGTGTTCGTCTTGTATAGACCAAGTTAACGGTATATAGCCTACAGGCTTGTTTTCTATTGTGATAATTGTGGTTATATAAATGCTGTTACTTGAAATTACTCAAACTGGCTAAGGTTGTTGTCATTTTTCTCTCGTTTCCGCCCACCAATCGCAGTCAATCCGCTCGCGACGTCAAGTTTCAGTGGCTTGCGTTGCAACTTTCAGTTGGAGCACCATCTCTAAAGATTTTAGACATATAAAGATTTTAATTCCTGGGTTATCATCTCTCATTATTATTTTTCATAGCTAGCTTCAAAACATATCGGAATACGGAAACTGGTTTCAGAGGATTTTTCTGTTCAGGCCAGTGTTTTTTAATTCAGAAGGGTTCAAGGATTAAAAAATAATAATCTTCTATTAAGATGGCGCTGAAGGGTGTGCAATAGAAGCATAGCTCCCTGTAGGCTTTCCGTTAAGGAATATTCCCTTATGCTCAAGTCAACGTTGGTAGCAATCGTCCTATGTATGCTTAGTCACTTTGCCAAAACACAACACCTGATTAATAGCTACAAAATTGAATTCCGGAGTCATATCAGCTCGTCACAAGTCACGCGGAAGTAAGGTTGCTTGCACAATGTAGCGTACATGTTGGCGAATAAAGAACTTGAACGTCAGAAATACAGTTAGCACTATGTAGCTGGTGAATATTAATTTTTAATTGTGCTTAGCTGTCTCTCACGTACACAGTCAAGTATAATTGTTTTATTTCTTCTTTTTTCCAGTTCGTTTTGCTGTCAAATAATAAACACATTAGCTCATATTGTTAGAATTAAGTACCATCTGTGAGGAATATAAAAACCACGTTGAATCATTTTTGTCTGGAGGGAGCTTTGTGGCTTGAAATTGAAGCTGAAGCAATATACACTGTACGCGTTTCACCCAACAGTCGCCGCTTAAAGTTTTTCTTTCTTTCTCCAATTCCTTATAAGGAATGATTCCTTCCCTTTGAGATGCATGCAGCAAAGTTCCTCGGAACTCCCTCGTAAAGCAGCCCTCCGCTCCTCCCACCCCCTGCACCCCCCTCTGCACGCACCACCCATTCGTTTCCCCCCTCCCAACATGTATTCATGTGCCCCCCTCCATATTTTCCCTCGCTAATTTTTTTTTCGAGTGCCAGATGGCGTTTTGCTTGCCGTTCCCTCCCCCCACATATCCCCTCCCATCCCCTCACCGCCCTAACCCCTTCTAAATCTCCTCCCGCTTCCAACCCCCTCCCGCCCCCTCACCGCCCAAACTCCTTATACAATTCCTCCTGCTTTCATCCTTCATCATTGCTTGCCTTTCTCCCTTCGCACCCTTTTGCCCTATTTTTATTTCATGCTCCTCACCAAAGTAAGGAAATGAGGTAGCCACCGCGTGCATTAACAAGGGTCTGGTTATTTAAATAAATATACCTCTATATGTATATATATGGAAAATGTGTCACGCTCGTAGTATTTACTGTGCTCGAGCCCGCATTGTAAAAGGGTTCGTAAAAAACCGTGACCTTAGCCGTGCAGTCAAGCGTAGAAGTTTAAATAAAACAGCAAGCCTTAATTCATCCTTTCTTACCTTGCCAATGTTAAATACTAAATCATTGCTCTTTGTAGTACAAAAAAGCATGCGTGGCACCAAGAATAAGAGATATGAAATGTTAATGAACCTCTTCGGATAAAACAGCTTTTAAAAAAATAAAGTGGGAAGCGTCTAATATGTTCCGCATTTTCAAAGTTTCACATTACTAGCATGCGAGCGTTCGGATGATGGAATACGGCGCCAATTTTCGCCAATAATTGACCAGTGGGTTGGTGGGTGTAGGCACGGTCATTTCTAAGAGTTGTGATGAGAGTGGGGATGGAACTTCTATTGTCCTGGAGTGCAGTGTTTACAAAATACCACAAAATGATTCTAGTTTTCAATCTCATATAAAGCCTTTTTTTCCCAATAATTGCACGTATAATAATGATGTAGCACGCAGTCACGCGCACGGGTGTGAAGATATACACCAAAGAGGGTGAAATTCGCCATGAAACAATCATTTTTACTTGACCGGGATCCGAACACGGATCTTCCAATTGCCGGTCAGGTGTAACACAGCTGACCTTGAAGGGCAGAATTGCTTTTCAAGTCCTCTAAACAGTCACCCGAGTGAGGATCACGAGCCCGCTTGGAATTCCCTGCTTGGATCCACACACGAGTTACCGATGTGGGGAAAGCATGAGAATCAAACTCACCGACCCTCGCTGAAATTTTCCCAAGTCGTGCAAACTATGGTCGTTACTCTCTCTCGTGCTTCCGACTCCCACGTTGCTCCCTTCATTCGTCTCTCACGAATATCCTTCAAGCGAAGAGCGTCCCCAAAACAGAGTGTGCGCGCCCTTCCCCAGATCACTTCCCTTCCATGTTTTCTCCCCTCCTTCGCTGCCATTCTTTGCCCCCCCCCTGGCCGACTCCTGTCTCGTTTGCGCCTCCCCTCATCCGCCTCTTCGCTTCATCACCTTTCTATTCACTCTCTCTCTCTCGTCCATTACTCTAATCCATGCACTCAATGGGTGGGCGAAGAGAATAAGGATCGTTTTTATTTTCTTGTTGAACTGCCTTCTGTCCTTCTGCTCCAAGTTCAGTTTCACTTTCCGTCCCAGCTGGTTGAGACACCTGTTTTTTGGGCGGCGTGCTCGTTCCCCATCATACGAAACTCGTCAGTATGATCGACTAATAAGCGACTCTCGTTTTCTATACTGGGTCACCACATGTCTCACTTAATAGCTAAGCTGTATGAAAAGCACTGCCGACACTCATATTAATTACCAAGTAACATCACATTTCAACTGTAAAAGAATGAAAAACTGTTACTTTGTGATACCGCATTATTCTATTTAGATACGACCCGGGTTTCGACGTTCACCGTAATCTTCAGGTTGACGTTGAACGTTTAATCCTGGGTCGTATCTAGATAAAATTTTGTAGAAACACAAAGTAACAGTTTTTCATTCTAACATGAATCGATTCCATAAAGTTCCGCCTAAAACCACCAATCATAACACGGTAAAAGGAAATCGTACCATATTAGTTCTCTAGTTTCTTCGCACAAAATTCTGTTTTGTTTTTACATAATTGAGTAATTAACCTTGATCGCTCTCTATTCGTGCAATTTTTCTTGCCAGGATCTAAATAGTGGGCACCACTCGTGCGAGTTACTGAGAGGAAATGTAACAATAGCTTCCTAGCCAAGTTACATGATTGCTAACATTTCATAAGTTATAATGCCTATTAAAATAATTTTTGTTATTCTATTGGTCGAAGATGAAGGTGGAAAGAAAGCATATTTGCGATAAAATATTTTACACGCCACACGACGCTTATAAACAGGGTAATCGGAATGTCACAGCTGGTAAAAGAAACGCTTTAATATATTTTTGTTTTAAATTTTAAACGTTTTTGTTCGTTTCTTGCTCAACAACAAAACAAATCTTACGTGCAAAACTGCCCATTTTACCGTAAATTTACATTGCATAATCTCTTTCTTTAATTTGTTAGGTATTTATATCCTTCAGGGTTAATCCCGTATCCTCACTTCGAGGTCGTAGACACTTCAGAATCTATATTTTACAGAAATAATGTCGCTGAGTATTTGAATGAATATTAATATTATTAACAAATTATTTTTATTTTCGGTGCTTCGTAATTGTTTCCGGTGTAAATCTCTCAGTAAAGAGTACTTAAAAGTCGTTCGAACCACTTTAATGGGGAGTGCAGCCTGATAGGAATTATTTCTCCTTAACCATCGCTATGGGCATACGCAATGATGATGTAAGTCTATTATCTATTTTACTACTGGAACGTTCACCCAATCTTTCGGCTACTTTCTTCTTTCTTCTCACTGAAATACCTCCCTTGAATATCAAATCAGCCAAAACGCCTCCTACTCCGGCTCTTTTTTTGCCTTTCCTTTCATAACACTCCCCTCCGAGCTCTGCCCAATTGCTTTTCAGAAACTTTCCTCCTTCGTCCTACACCTCTCGCCTCCTTCCTCTTCCTCTGCGCACTTTTCCTCCCTCCCTCCCTCATCCTCCTCCCTTCTTCCGAATCATTCCCTCTTCCCGCTCACTCTCTCTTTCCTTTTTCATCTTCCACTCAATTTCGTTTTGCGTTCTTTCTTTCGTTTCCTACTTTCATCACCCCGACTCTCTTATGCCCAACTTCTCCTTTGCGTGTTCGCTCTGTCTGCTTCATACTCTTCCGTCATTAGTCCCACTTCCATTGGGTGAGTGTTGTGAATGAGGAGGCAATATTTTCTCCTTCATTATTTCCCTAGGGATGGAAACTTTTTTGTATGGGTCAACTGAGGCATATGTATTTTGTCATTCCTTCTCTGTTTGAGATTTATTTCACATGAGGTAATAACTTTTCGTCACGATTGCACTCTTTAGCAATCAGAAATTAATAGTGGACCCTACCAAGTAGGAATAGTGTATGTAACATGCTCCCTGAATTTTATTGTAATATTTAGTGCCATGTAATAGTAGTTAGTAATGAAAAAACAGATCTCGTGCACCCAAATGCATCGCAAATCGATCATAAATTATCTGTTGAGTGGATTGGAAAAAATATGCTATAATTTGCCCGAAAGTTTGATTCCCGAAAGTTTAATACTAGCGTAACTATCTACTGAATTAAAATAGCCCTTAGAAATCGCAGAACCTCGTGCCCAGTGTCAAATTTCCATGTCGTACATTTCATAGCAATTTTAAAGTCAACGAAAGAATGATGATTGTGAAACATAGGTGATTCTATTAGGTTGGAGCCATGAATTTGACTTTAGATCTGTTTGAAACCTAGTTGATAAATGTTTTCAACAAGAAATATAAACGTCCATGCACGAAGTTCCGCTTCACGAGGAGCGAGAGAGAGATTTGAAGAGATTAGTTTGACCATTGTTCATTTTTTAAACATATTTCATCATTATCTTTTGAAAGCTTCTCACCTCCATCTTTCATCTATATTATATTATGCAGTTACTCTTTTGCCTTTTTCCCTAGTGGTCTCTCCTTTGAACACTCTCGCACCTCGCACCCACCTATCTTCCTCTTTTCGCTAAAATGTATTCCTTTAATACTTACATAGTGTTTGAATGTTTGAATGATCGAACTTCATAGAATCGTGAACTGCTTTGAATGAAAGCAAGCACATCGGCAGGTTTTCTTTTGAATTAATTCTTCTCCACTCCATCCATCCTTGTACTCTGTCTTCAGGGCTTTTTTCTCCTTTGTTCAACTGCATTCACCTCGCTGGCCATCCGTCATCCATTAGCCTTAATACCCCCAACCCTCATTTATCTTCATTGCCCACTTTCCCTCTCTCCAGACCCTTGATCTTCTTTTCCTTTTCCACTCTCCTTTTTGAACCCTTTAAGTGTCCCCCCCCTAATCAATTGACTCCGTGTCCCTTATCCTTTGCCAGTGATCGGTAATTGCGTCCCATCTCCGCTTCAAGTCCAATATTGGAAGGTTGAAAATTTTTCGACCGAAAGTGTAGGTGGGAGGCGGGGGTGGCTGTTGTGAGGGAAAATTGTGGTCGCAAGGAAGGGAAGGAGTTGTAGGGTAGAGAGGGAGAGGCGGGTAGGAAAGGCTTATGGAGCGTGGAGATTGGGGAAAGGCAAGAGAAAGCGCCAGGCAAGCCTTTTCTCTGCTGTGATATCGGTTGTGCGGCGGTCTTTGGCTGCCCTCTCCTGACTCATCTCAATTCACTGACACATTTAACTCCCTTAATCGCCATGGTTCACCTCAAATAATGCAGATGGTGTAAAAATCTATAGCGACTCTTGGCATCCTCTTAGGGTTCGTATGTAATAAACCTTTAAAAAAATAAAAGCACCGACATGTTCTTCAGGTTTCCAATACTTCTAAGTTGATGAATGCGCATAAAGAATATAGGAGGACCCTGTTCTTCATTTTGATTACACTGTTATTCAAAATACCTGTGTCATTTTATCGATTTTTCTCTAAGAAAATGTAATCATTCTTAGCGGATTTTCGTGTTTTTTGATGGAATATACATTTAATTGACCTGTATATCGAGTGCTGGCATATTTTAATGGAAGGAAAAAACTGTCTGAGACACATTAAGGAACTTTATTTATTTATTTTTTTAATCGGAAAATTTTCTTAGGCCATATCACCTTATAATTCCTAAAACAGCCATAGCGATTGAAATTTCTTTTTATCTATCATAATAAATGAATGCCGTAGGAGCTTATTACTTTTCTATCTGTTGATTTAAACGTTCAAACTGCTCGGTGCCATAAGGAGCAGATGTCATGGAAGCGTTAATTAGGAAAGGGGCTTTGTACTGCCGATATCGGCGTGTGAATCAGAATGCAGCGACCATCGATTTCCCATCCTGATTTCCGTCTATTACTCACCGGTGTAATCGTCTCTATACAATCGGGATCCCGCCGGCTGAAGCCGTGCCACCGACGGCGTTAATGCACGGGTAGCTTTTCGCCAAGAGTACGGTGCTTCCGAGCAACACAGCCGTCTGATATGCCATCGGGCACGGCTGGCTGCGTTGCCTGGCGATGCGAATTGCCCACCCAATGGGCGAGGAGCCAGAGATTAAATCGCTTCAGCGTGATGAGGCTTGGTGATCGGCTCACCGTCGTTGGTGGGCCGTTGGGCGCCAACCGGAAGGCAGCACGGAGGACAGCGTGAGGCGATGGCAGCGGCGGCCGCTTGAATGGATATTTGATCGGAGATCGAGATTCAGACAGCTTACAGAGGGAAAATGGACGAACGGTTAAGGTTTAAGTGGTGTGCGATCGCCGTCCGTTGAGGAGCATTGGGTTGGATTAGTCCGCGATCAATGAATGCGGGGACGTGCCCGCCTCTATTGATGTGCGTGAAAGATTTTGATTCCGCATCGCTCCAGAGTGGCGATAAGCGAGTCAAAAAAATTGAAGATCGATTCGGCTATCGGAAATCTGTGGGACCTGATTCCGAGCGAGTGCTCCTATGCTATCGAAATTAACGTCAAAAATTTTGGGGACACTTTTGACAAGCTATGAAGCTCTTATTGTGGATAAATTTGCTTCCCCGAAAGTCGTATACCATTCATGAAGACATTAGCGTTTGCATTCATCTTAAGATTGTTCAATACTTCAGTTGATGCCATTGAGATTTTGGTGACTAATAATGTCGTCACTCAATATTCTCTGGTAAATTAACCATATAATCTCTCAACTGAATAAGGAAGAGGTACTCATTCATCGTCATAATTTTCTTCTGAAACACTTGATTGTACTTCAATGGCACTGGTCCGGTCATTGAATTTTGGTCTGATCAAGGTAATTTTGACAAGTTATCATCTTTAACCCTGTAATCAATGGTTAATGCTATTTACGCGAACGGTAAAAATATTTATTTCTAAGTGACTGTCTACTCAAGTTTATTTAGTACTGTAAGGGGTACTTAAAAAATTATGGTTATTTTAAATACTAATGTAGTAATCGTAGAATAATGTTAAGTCAATTGGTTTTCGTCATCAAAGGTTTTAACTACATAATAGGGATGGAAGAAACCTGAAGTAGCTAAAAATCTCAAATTTTTCCCTTTCACAACTAAAGATGGTGCTAAATTAGTTCAGGATCCAAATGGCCATCTTCCCCTTATCTTGTTAATAAAAAGTGAGCCCGTTTAAGATGAGGTATGTCTTTCTTATCCTTCGAGAAACTTCATCATATATTCCCTCTTTCGGCTGCTTTGCTGGCTCCCCGAAGCACAGCGTTGTTGTGGCGGCATCCTGCGGGGAGCGATGGAGAAGAGATGTAAAGTTGAGAAGGGGGCGGGGCAATGGATCATCTGGTGGGGCAAGGGTAGAAAGCGGGTGGTGGGGGTGCTACCGAACGCCCGAAAAAATAAATAGAGCAAGAAAAACCGTGTTAATGGAGTCCTGCGGTTTTGAGGTGTCGGCGGTCTGGTTGGGAGATAGGGAGGCCGGGGAGGAAGGGAAGGTTTTGGCTGGGGCGCGACTTGAAAAGCTCTTTCGCACTTCCTTTCGAGACGCCCAAGCACTTCGTTGGGGGTCCGAAGCCAGGCGTCGCGTCGTCTCAGCCGGCGGCGGTCCCATGCCTCTTTTTCCTCCGTCGCCCAAAAACCGCCCCACCCCACATCTCTCATATATTCCTCCCTCCCGACAGCATGCACCAGAACCCCCCCCCCCCCTTCCGTGGCAACCCCACGACCCCCGCCTTCATAACCGCTCCACCTCCCTCCGAAACCTCACCCACCTTCTTCACGGAACCTCATACCATTCGCGGCCTCATCAATCATAACCCCGGGGCCTTTCCGAAGTCGCCTCCGCCTCCTTCCTCCCCCCGCCTCTCTTTCCCCCTACATCGCCTATTTATCTATCTCCGCCTTCCTTCTCCTCCTCTCTTTTCTCCCTCTAATTCCCACTTGCCACCCCTCTTCACACGCGTGCATTTCCTTCCCTCTAGCACCAGACCATCGTCAGCCCTCTCTTGTTTCTTCCCCGCGTTTCTAACCTTTCGGAACTCCACCACGCTCTCTTTACTCTCTTCCTCCTCTCTCTCCTCCTGCTGCTTCGTTATTTCCCACGATGCACCTCTATTCACCTCTATGCACCTCTTTGCACCTACATGCACCCACACACATTCCCCCGTCTCTGAATCTCACACGTCTTCTATCGTTTCCTTCGAATGCATCGTGCCGCACCTGCTCACTGCTCCCCGATCATTTCGTTTCCCTCTCTCTGCACTAGCACTTCCATAATTCGGACATTTTCAGGTCGAAGTTTTCGATGATTTGAAAGAAGTTTCATTCCTCATAATGAATATCGACAGCTTCTACCAGGTCCAGCCTGAAACAGTTATATGTTTATAATTTTCATTCTATTTTGAATATTTGTAGTTTCCTTGCACTGTTTTTCTTAGAATTGAGGATCTTTTCATGTCAAGAGGGACGTCCACTCATCTAAGCTTGATTTTATCCCCACCTTATTTTCCTCAATTGTGCCCTTGACCTGCTTGCATTTCACATTAGAGTTTTAATTTTCTTACTTTTTGTTCCAATTTTCATATGTCGTTATAGGCCTTGTACCCTGAATTTTGTGGAGTGTGCGTGGGAAAATTTTGAAAACGCTTGAGGCAGAGGTTAGGAGAAGGGTGGGGAAAATTTGGTTGAAGGACAGGTAGAGAGTACTAGGTTTAGAGGCAAAGGAGATGAAGTTATTTCTAGAAATTAAGAGACCTTGGTAGATAGACAGGTATTTAGAAGCTATCGGATTATAAGAACGGCAGGGTGTAATTCAGTTCGGAGGAGAAACAGAATAGGCTTTTAAGGTGAGATCAAGTGCAGTAGGAAGTATGCTGTGCTGATGAATGTGAGAAAATAGACGTTATTTTTTGTAACGAATGGTTTAAAAACACTCTTAATGCGTACACATATGCTATGAAAGCATTCCATCATTAAGCAAGTTCAAATGTTTGGTATTTTGTTACATCTCTCTCTTTCAGACCGTGATCAGTTTATTTTATTTCTTTTTAACAGGAATTTATTCCGGCTTAACTTTGTGAATTAATTTTATATTTTGGAGAAAATAAACGAGAAATAGTATTACACAACACTCTTATAAAGTTTGAAAAATTATTATATATTAGTTTTTTTCTCTCTCATAAGTTTTATTTTTTCGCCATCGAACTTTCGCTCGCGTTTAAGTAAGCACGAATATAGAGTTTTATCTCGTTTAGGCAGCAAGAGCTCCTTTTCCCCAAGTGTGTGTCGGTGCCTTTCAAATAAATGGCCTTTTCCGAGCATCCTCTCATTTTCGCCCCCTCTTCCACGCCACCCCCTGCCATCCGCCCCCCCTCTCCGGGGGCACGCCCTTTCGCTCCCCGCGCCCATCCGTCATCTATCCGCTCATCCATTGCACTCTCGTCTCTTGTCACGTGAATACCTACTCATATACCGACCTATTTGGTTTTTATACCCATAGGATAAGTACACCCCTACCCCTCTGTTGATACAATTCTGTGAGGACCGCTCACCCTCGATATTGTAGTCTTAAAAATGTTTCCTCTTCCTACACCAAAAGCTTTTACGACTATTTATCCACGTTCATCTCCCACGTGCCCAAGAGCAGTTATAGGAAATGACAACCACAATACGTGAGGAAATCTAATCCGCGAGTTATAGCGGCGGAGGCATTCGTAAATAAGTCTTAGTATGTCAGTTTAGTCATAATTGCCGCGTTTCATGTACTTCCGCAATAGCCATAACAGATAATGTCTGCGTAGCCTAGTCATTTAAAGCGTTGCTGAATATTGAAAGTTGCAATATGTGATCCTTCATAATACCGTGAAGGTTGTTTTAAATAAATAATATTGAAATCTTATTATGCGCATTTAATGTCGGTATACAGTTTTATCACAAAAATAAACAGATCGAATTGTTACCCGTCATTTTATTTCAATAGTTTGAATTTTTAACCTTATACCTAAAACTTTAAATCAACTATTCAAATATTTCTTGGGAACGCAGTAAGTTAAAGTGAATTTATGGGCTTTCCAGTCACGTCCCAGCTAAATATTCAGTAACAATAGATCATAATTTGAGATATAGAAAATATTTTTCGACACAATCCCTTAAAAATAAGTTTGGTGCGTGTAAGACATGTGCACGTATGTCTCTGTAAATCAGTGATGCTGTAAAGTTATTGGTCGACCTGTGTGACAATTGCACAATCGAAGAACGAGTCACATTTATTTTTCAAGCAAAATTTGGAGCTTTATTGGGGGTCGTGGTGGCCTAGTGGGTAGAGCGCCGGGCTATAGACCGGAGGGTCCCGGATTCACATCCGGTTGAAGCCTTTCTGGACAGTTGGACACCCCCTGCGACTGTCTGATTGTCTCAACTTGGAACGTGGAAAATTGCAGGCGGCCCAGAGAAAGGAACTGGCCCTCCTTCACTGAATGTGTGAATGTCACACGCCAATGGCTTAATATGGGGTGAGCTCTACTCTCACCTATTAAAACCAACCTACGAGTTGAAGCACTTGAATATATTTGGGTTTTTATTAAATTATTATTTTACTTTTTGAGCTGCAGCTAATATCTCTTGGAAGGTGTGCAAAGAGCGATAAATGACAAAATGAATAACCCCTCTCCGAAGCCCATAGCTCCCCCTCCTTTCCGCAGCTCCACTGTATTACTCTTATCTTTGTCTTTCCTCCCTTTCTCTCTCGTCCCTTTTGAATCGCTCTCCCCTAGTCCTCTCTCGCCCTTCTCTCATCCCTTCTCCTTCTTTTATACTCTCTCGCCTCCTGCCTTTTCCTCAGCCTACTCCCTTAGCCCCTTTCGGGACCTCACGCGAGAGGCTGTCACTCCTCCTCCCTCCTCGTGGCCTCATTCTCGTTCCCATCTTGAGGGCCTCGTGCTCAGAATGGCCCTCGGCGAAGAACGAAGGAATAAACTAGCTTCCCCGAAGAATGGGTGTGCGGTATAGCGAGAAATCCCGGCTTCAATGCCGAGGTGTGTGCCTGTGTTTGTGTCTGGAAGGGCGGCACACTTTTCAACGGTGCTAAAAGCTTTAAGGTGTTGCTCGAAGGAAGGAGCTGCGTGAAAGGTTAATGCGGGTCGGATGCTCGCTGACAGTTGGCTAGAACTTAAGGAGAAGTGCATATTCCCATTCTTCATACCATGCATTTCTGAACTCATTTTAGATCGTAGGCCGACAGAATGACATTTGTATCAATTGTTGATTTTTTCACATGGCTGAATTGTTGTTTCAGCAATGCATAATTATATAGGTTTGAAAATATAACCCAATCACATGTCATGGTGAATCGCCAATACTGAAATACTATCACATTGCTCCTGAAGGTTCAGTGAATAGCTATACTACAAATCCCCGAAGAAAAAGTTATTTTCTGGGGAAACTATTCAAATACAGACCTATGCACATTACAGTATTCATCTTTTGCCTCAGTTCTATTTCCCATTTAATTTTTACAGTCGACATTGGTGCCGAAACTCACAAAATTTGAAATGTTGATGGAAAAATATATCCCCATTGGGATAATGTTTTAGCTACCGGCAATAGTGGCCCATCCATCAAGAAAAAAGAAAATTCGCACGGCCTGGGTCATCACCGTTTCTGCCAAGCTTATCCCCGAAACAAAGCACCAAAAAAAAGCGTCCTGCGGAATATATTTTAAGGAAAAACATGAACGCAGTTTCAAGTTTTTAATAGTTAATGCCGGCCGGGTGGTTGCGCGTGTCCTACTTCTCGTGGAATACTTCCGTGCTTCGGAAATTTATGCATATCCTGGATTATGCCGTTTCTTGCACTAGGTACAACTGGGAGCCGTAGATTTTATCTCTGAATTACCGTTTGAATAGTATCTGAGTTTTACTCTAGAAGACTTAAAAGGGTTTCCAATGGATTAAAAAGCTATTTTGAATAATAACGGATTATTTGAGTTCAGATTTATGCCATGCATAAATTAACCAGCTTTAAAGATTGATGATTTAAATTGCATGGAACCCGAAATTATTCATTTTATTCTTTCTTCCACCGCATTCACACACAGACACGTTAAATTAGAATGCAGTACTGCCATCGCAGTGCAGATGAGTGTTTTTGCAATTCAGTTTGACGTTACTTGGCAATTATATTGCGCATTAAATGCAATGACGTCATTACTCAATGACTTCTTCATTCATAAAAAAATGCTAGTGTAACGTAAGAAGATTAAGCCTTTTTGGTGGCTATTTATGTAAGTTCGAGCTTTTTCTTTTCTTCGGTCATAGAGTTAAAATGTTGCTTAATGTGAATGGCTAACAATGGTTTGTGAATGATCTCTTCATTTTCATTTTCACTTTTTGATTAACTATCTCCAACATATGGCGGAATTTTGCTTATTTAAAAATGTAATCATATTGTCCACAAAATAATTCCCTGAAATAATTTCTAGGGATCCATTGTTTTGTCATTTGAGGGCTAAATCTCAAGTCACTTTTGCTGAAATCGAACTTCATACACACCATTAATATAGCGGTTACTTATGGACTCTGTAATCAGGTGGTCGAACTCGATGTAACCATTAATAAACTTAATACGATTCAATATACAATCATTTTATATTGTTCAATATGTTCTTAAGCATTAACACGAAAGCTTTAACCCCCTTTTCTTTTCTGAAGGAATACTTCACTTTGTTGTCATCTTTATTGAAAATTGTGGAGCAATATCTTTGATTTAAAAAATATATTAAGTAAATTTTAGTCTAGCTTTATCGGAGTTTTCCCTCCACTTATGGAAAATTGAAAATTTCATTTTAAAAATCGATTTTGTGCTCTACGTATCTTTTTTTAGAATCAAATTGTGAAGGCAATGTCGACAAATTCCACAAGTTAATGGAATCCTTCCTTTGCCCCTCACACTGCCTCCTATTGTATCTCGCTCGGCTTTGCATCTTATTTCCGCTTAATTCGCACGAGGACTGCTGGAGGAGTCCCCCTGGGAAAAATGCACGCGCTCACTGCCTGAGTCGAAGGGGCTTAATTATACTCACTTTCATCCCCAACTCTCTAAAAATATCTCTCCAGCATCTCTACCCTGGTATACCCCTAAAATCCCCACCCCTCTTGGTTCCCACCCTTCCTTATCCCGAAACAACCCCATTTATAATGCCCTCTCGTATCTCAAAAGTGCCGAAGAAGGGGCTGGAGGGAAGAGAGTGCCTTGTAGTACTCCCTTCTTCCTCTCTCCCCCTTTTCTTAAACGCAAACCCTTTCGCACCCATCCCCTGCCAGTAACCATCCTCTTTCATACCCTCAAGCCTTCCCAACAAACACTTATTCCCTCCATCTCTCCCGCCTCGGGTGGCAAACACGGCGTTTATGAATACGCACGCTTCAGTTTGGCGCGCGGGAACGGCTTCAGGTGTCTTTTTCCGCCGGCGTCAAAGAAAAGACGCCCTGAGAGAGGGTAGAGTGGGCGGGTGGGGACGACGACAACGCGGTGAGGGGCTGACGGAGGAGGAGTTGCCGCGGGGAGGATAATAGGGGTGCTCGCCCCTCTCCCCATAAGAGTACCTCCCTCTTCCTCACCGAGGCGGGAGTAGGCACAGGGAAGAATTAAGCGGCGATATCACCCATTCTCGCGGAGTGAACTTGCGTTGTGAGCCCAACATGCAATAACATTACCTGCTTACATCAAAAAATTTTGTTTTTAATCTGCGCAAATTTTCGTCCCACTGCTACTGCTGTTGCAGTTAATTTCATTTATTTTCAAAAGAATCATGAAGAAATTGCCCACTTCTTTATAAATCTGCCTGAATTTCTATGAATTTATTTGTGCTATATATCGCTGAAACCAGCAACGGTATGAATAGAAAATTGGTTTAGGTAACCAAATACATGATACAAATGTACATCTTATCATGACCAAACCTACAGTAGAGTATTTTTTAAACGAAAAAATAGCCTTTAGATTTCGTACTTTCGTTGCTTCCAGGCACGTCAAACTGTATTGAGCTATATCCTTAAATGTATCATAATTATGGGCCGTTAAAACCCATATTACCGTATGAACTTCGCATACTATAACTCCTTACCTTTTTTCCTTTTCCTCTAAATAAAAATGTAGTCGTAGCAGATTATTTTATAGATATGTATGAAAATTCCAATTTCGCATCCCGCATAAAAATTATTTTATCTCTAGTAACTCATTTTGTTTTGAAAATCATTAGAAATAAGCAATTTTAGGCAATACAATCTCTATTAAGTCGCGAACTATTTATTTCACTAGGAGTTTGTCGTAATCGATTTCAGGTTAAAATATTCGATTTCAGTCGTCAATCTTCTTTCTCCCCCTTACATTCTGATACTCAACAGCTTTTACTGGAGGTTTTCCTCAATTTTAACTTCTCCTCCAACTCTAAATTGTAAATAGTCCTCATTATTTTCTTTGGGATTTCTTCCTCTTCCTTCGACATTCATTTATTGTCCAACCCACATCCCAATCCATCCATAAAGCGCCTTCAATCATAGTGGACCACGCTTTCGAAATGTGAAGTACCAGGACTTGTAAAACCCTCCATTAAGATTGTGTAATACGCATCAAAGGCAAAATCAAATCGCTTCCATTAATACTCCTCCCTTGGAGTACGCATATCGCATTTGGCACCTCTTGCACTAATGTTAGAGGCGTTGGATCCATCCAAAAGCGGACAGTTGTGTATCCAGCAGACCATCATTGCACGTGATTTTCCGCCTCAACACGCCGCGGATACAGCTGCTGCGACCGGGTGTTGGTGCGGTGCGGATTGGCGTCTGTGAGTGGGAGTGTTCAGAATTTCTAGAGGTGGAGAGGGGGTCGGGCGAGGCGGTTGGGAGACCGCAGTCTGCGGCCTGCCAAAGACGGCCGGCGAGGATATCCCTTTGGACGCTATTGCCTTAGTGTGAAGACTTCATCGCCAGGCTCGAAGCCCCCGCTAGACGGTCCAGTGAGAGAAAGTGGGCGAGAGAGAGAGAGGAGGTGGTAGTCGGGTGAAGGGGTTTGTCCCTGCTCCCATAAAGCATTGTTGAGCGTCCTATTTCGATGAGAGAGTGTCTCGTACTCCACGCCTCTCCCACTCCCCTCCCCCCCACCCACAATCGCCCCTTTCCCCACCCCGTTCATACTCACCGTCATCTCGACATCAAGAGGAGGGGAGAAAAATATTCCGTTTGCTGCACGGTTCACGTCAATTCCCTCGTTTCGACTCATCACACCGTGTCTTCCTGAAAAGTTGTCGTCCTTTTCTCCTTGAATGACTGCTTTGTGCAAGTACTCACATGCATTTTATCGTAGTAAGCAGTATTTTATTTTTTCCTTCCTTTATATTTTTTTCTAGATATATAATTTCTCTTTCTCTACTAAGATTAATTGATAGTGACGGGAAGGTTTTCTGTCATATCGATGAATTAATTGCCATTGCAACTTCATTTCAATGATCAGATAGTCATTAAACCATTTTTGCTATTGGGGGATTTAGAAATCAACCGGCTCTCTTACCCCATTGAGATTTTAAGGAAAGGAAGGTGTGTGAATGTTGATATAAAATTTTGGGTTAGCTTTCGAATATCAATTCAAAAGCTGAAGTGTAGATAAAAAGTGAAAATGTAGGTAGGTATTTAATCTTTCCCTGGAACGTATTTTATTTATGTATATTTTGCGTTTTCTTCCTCAGGATGGTTATTTACAAAATCTCTACCGTGGAGCACACACAATTTAAGGAACGCTCTTAAGGCTGCTTGCCAATTATCTGCCGATTAACCACCTGGTTATCTCCTCCACTCTGTGCCCTCGTTCCTTGCCTTCACACTTTACTCTTACGCTGGTGATTCCTTTCTTCATTCGCTCCCCTTGCACTCTCCTCATTTTCCTTTCCCTCTCCGGTGTACGCGACGACGTCATTGAGATTAAAATTCCCTTTGAAGTGGCTTTTTCCATTCATTCCCTCTAAAGTGGTTTCCCTTTATCTCTCCCCTCTCATCCTTCCTCCCGTTTACTCTCCACTATCGGATGTGTGACGAGACGGCGACTCTAGCTCTCCCACCTCAACCAGCATCCTCTCCAACCCCTTTTCTGCCCCTCCACACATCAGCCTCCCCCCCCCCCGCCCCCCCGCTAAGCCGTCCACAGCTCAATCGCGCTTTCGCGACAGGAAAATCCTATTTCATATTGTCCTAGCCGCGACGAAATCCATGGGACGGAAGAGTCGCTTCCTTCACATGTTTACGTTCAATTAGCCGTCGACGGCCTCGAGCGTGCTTTGATTCGAGCTCGCTTAAAGTGGATGAAGTGGAGGGGAAGAGTGCGGGGTACACTTACAGTCGGGAGTGAAACAGATTGCTACGGAAGCCTAAGCATTTTTTTTTCACTTTTTGGTGACTTCGCTTTTCTAGATTCGTCGAAGTATTTTTTTTGTGATTCGCCTGAGGGTGAAATATTTGCATTCTGACTTAGCCGCGGAGAAGTGATGAAGCTATTCCAGAAGTCGTCCTCCCGTGAAGGCAAATCTGCGATGTTGAAAAGTCTTGTTTTCGATCGAAAGATTTTTCTCATCCATTTTCGTTTCCCCGAGAAACCGAACTGTGTGAACTCGATGAGTGCTCACCTCTTCGGAAAATCGAAAAAAACTACTAGCATAAGGGGGCGTGAACTATTTTTTTTAATGTTCTAATTGACTGGGAGATGAATACAACGGTCAAATTATGATTTCTGTAAGTCGGGTTTGGTTTCTGCTACAATAATTTTAACTGGCGTTTTTTACATACGATGTTTTTAAATAAATAACAAAATTTTATTTAACAGCAATCATCAAAAACAGCTGTTATATAGCCTTTATTTCGGGGTATTAACAATTATCAACGGACGATCATAAGCGACGATGCTCTGGGAGGCGAAAACCCTCCCCAGGCGGGACTCGAACCCACGACCTTCAGGTTTTAAGGCGAGGACGTTACCCCGCCGCCACTACCTTGGCAACTGTACAGTAAAAATGGTAAAAAGGTACAACCTTGGTATCTATTATTCTGGTAGAATTTTTAAATAACAACGTTTTGGTGAAGGCCACAGCGTATAAGGGCTACATAAAAGAATTTAAATAAATGTGCCGAATTCCATTAAAAAAATTTTTAATGCGTAGCTGGATAAAATTACTGACTATTATAAATAAAAAAATTAAATTGAGCAAAATAACTAAGTTTCCCCTTATTCCTGAATAATGAATTACATACAATCACTCTCAAAAAAGGAGAATTATGACCTGAATTGCATTTCTCATTCTAAGAGCCGAAATTTACTTCAATAGCCATTACAATGTTCAGCTGTGTTCGTGGAAATATTTCTTCATCCATTCATTCGTGATATTCAGCTTTACAGTGGATGAAATCCTTGGCCGCTGAGGTCGGAGCTATTGATTCCAATGCAGATAGTATTTTACGACATAAATCCCTCTACATTTAAGTGTTGTGGATTATCTGGTAGCCAAAGATCTTTGTAGAGTGGGAAACACGTGGAAAGGAACTGGCCACCACCTTTTTACAGAGGATTCGCCAATGTTATCAGATTTGAGATCGAGTGTTCTGTGAGGTCCTTTCTCAAGCCTCAAGAGGGCGTAAAAATAGAGAGCGGTATTGCAGATGAAATCTGATGAATAGCCATTTTTCAAGATTTCTCATTAGCTTTACCTCTACCTGACTTATTTTATTACAATTGATTCAAATAATCCGTGAAAAAATTACAATAACTATTTGCGGGCAGTGATTTCATTTCGATACGTTCCCTTCAACGAAAGGATTATTCATTCCAATTCAAGTCACGCTCAGTCTCCGCCTTTCTAAAAAAATCAAGAGATCCATTTAAATTTCCATGATCTTAAATAGAATCTTCAAAGTTATTTGTCTATTTCTTCGAAGTAGTATTGAGCATGCCATTTTTCTTCCTGGATATTACGTACTTTCACTTAATTTAGCGCTTATCATCGTTGATATCATACCCTGCTGTGTGACGGTAACAGGAGAGATGTGAAAACGAGAGATCGTGATAGGAGATTATTTCTTTCGTTACGCCACACACTTTTATCGTTTTCCCCCTTTTATCGTTAGAATCGGAAAATTACGAAATTGGGAGATTTGTTTATCCAGGCACGAAACATCGTCTCCGACGCTATTTGTTTTTTTTCTCCCTCCTGAATAGTTTGGATTCTGTTGGCTCCTTTTATTCCCCACCCAATTCAATACCTTTCCACCCACTCATACTTCTCAATCCCATTTCCTCACCCTTCTGCCAGCGTTCCTGCGATCCCCGATATACACACATTGTAGAAAAAATCCAAATTCCCTGTTCCTCTATCTCTCTCTTTATTTTTTCTCTTCGCAACACGTTGTGTGGGGTGAAAGTGACGCACACGGATTGGTTCCCGTGTCCTCCCGTGCTCTCCAATGCCTCCTCCCCCTTCCCCCGCCCGCTACAACTACCCCAACTACCCCAATCTCTCCACCCCATCCCATTCTTGATTCCCATCTCCCGTTCCTGTCCAATCGAATCTCCGAGTCCAGTCTCGACCTCGTCAGGGTCAACCCGTGACCTCCCTCACCCCCTCTCCCTTTCTGCCCTTTTTATTTTTTGCTGCTCGCCCGCCCACTCTCGGGAATTTCTCCCAACCTCCTCCCCCGACACACGTGAGAGGGCAGGAGGCCCCCGTACATCCTGCTTCCTCGACACATTCTTTCTTTCTTTCTCTTCCCCTGACTACGTCTCTCACTCTCTTGCCCTCTCCCTCACCCTCCTCCTCTCCTCTCTTCGCCACCTGTCAATTCTCCAGGCGCGCCTCCAATCGTCCTCATCTCCTCCTCTGCTTTGCTCTCACCCTTCCCTCACCCAAACTTTCTCTCTCCCTCCATCACTATTTCCTCTCTATTTTTCCCTGCATAGCAGTTTTCCTTTCCCTCTTCACACCTTTCACTCTTCCTTTGCCCATTTTTGAAGTCGAACACTCCTTAAGGGTGGGGCTAATCTCACGAAAGGCTAGCGTCACGCCACACCCGACTCTTGGACGGTTATTCAACCGTTGAGTCGTTACGTGGTAACGTATGTACGTATAAGCGCTTCGAATTCATTCACAATACTATCACTAGAGGTATATAATGTATATTCATATTAATATTTTAAGTCTGTGTTTATTTCATGAAGTAATGATATTAATTTCATATTCATATTCTGAGAAATTTTAATTTAATAATTTATGCTCTTTTATATATAATAATGTGTAATTCCCACTGCCAGTCATATCCATACTCAGTGTTCCACTCACGTCGGCCGTCCCACAACGGCCACACCTTTTTTCTGCTAGTTGTTTTAAATCACATATTTCCTTTCCCTTAAATGGTTTAGTTTCTTTTTTCCCTCTCGCTCGTCACATTTACTCATGAATGTCAGTGTCAATAAAGTACTTTTTAAATCTTTAATATTAGTAGTTGTTTCAGCTACCACCATTATATACTGTAATATACACTCTAACTTAAGATTGACCTAAGAAGAACATCGAGACGATCACAACCATTTCCCTCGATATGGGAATAGAACCAACCTCGATATGGTCGCCAGGCTGGCACATTACATACCTGGCTACCGTAGTCAGTATATTTCAACCGTTTGCCCCACTTCGCTTTTCCAAATTAAGGTGATATTTTTTCCACCGTAGCTGCACAATGAAATGAGAATTACCAGAAGTGCTGACATTATCGAGGTAAATTTATGTGTGAGATCTGCAGAGGGAAGTTTAACCCCTTAAAAGAGGAATTAAATTTTTGCTAACTCTTCTACGGTGGGACTTATAAAAGGACTACACGGCGGATATATCCTCACTCTTCGTTTCGCAAGTGACTTCGATCAGGGGATATATCCGCCCTCCCCACTTAATGGGTTAGTATGCAATAAATTATTTGGAATAAATTAGAGGCATATAGGTGGCATAAGTTCAAATATATATATTTTATCTTCTATTGAAGAAGATAAATCAATTTAAATATTTACTCAATTAATTCACTGTGGCAATAGAGGTTTTTACACACAAAATTTGGGTAGATTTATTTCAAATGGCTGTGCTTTATCTCATCTAGGGCAGTTAGTGCTTAGTGGAATCAATTTGAAAAAGAGAAGCGTCCAATTTCACTATGCAGAAAGATCGAGGTTATGAAGCAATGGGAACACCTTGCATTTCCCTGCTCTCCGCAAAAAAATAAGCAATGTAATGGCCCGCCGATTGAAAAGTACCCGCTGACGTAGTCCTCTAGCGTGAAGACAACCGTGAGAGAACCTGTCTATCTGATGGGAAGAACGCTTTTCTCTGTCCTAGGCCCCAAAGTGTCACCCCATCCATAAGGCAATGCATCCCAAGTAGAGGACATGCCACATTCTGCAGCGCACTTTCATGTCAAAACCGAAGTTGGGCAACAAATATTTATGTGCTCAATGCATGACTCATCCGCCACTATGGAGTTTCCATCGTTCCACATCCAGGGTGCAGGGAATCCAAGACACCATTCCAACCCTTTGTTACCCTTTTGTTTACCCAGTTCCCCTCTTCTTTTGCGGCCCCGCCTTCCCCTAGCGTAGGGTATCCTCCCCCTCCTCTTATTTATGCTTTCCCTTCCCCAGGGACATATATCGCTTGCAAGTATGGAGGAAAGAGCCCACCCCGCCCCCCAACCATATCAGTGCAGCGGGGACTTCCATATATCAACCCCCATTCCCTGTAGCTTCACCCTCTAAAAGTCCCAAGGATGACCGCATGCGCTTTTAACAGAGGCCCTCGAGCATGTACGCGAGGACGGCGGTGGACGGGACAAAAGAATTGATTCCGAGAGGACCGAATTGCTTTCTAATAGGGCGGCCGTCCCGGACGTACGCGCGCATCATGGCGTTCATATATTTATTCGCGCACATCCCAGCGTGGACCCGCCCATCAGTCCCTCTTGGGAGCAATATTGGTGAGATTAGTCCCCGTTCCCGTGATTGGGGAAAGGGAATGGATTGAATGCGTCGGATGAGATAGGCGAAGCGGGTGGGGAAGATGAGGAGGGAGGAACGTGAACGCAGACGAATGTGTAGTGAAGTAAAAAAAGGTTGAAGTTGTGGAAAGTTGGTGGTGAATACTCTGAGGGGTGTTATCACAGTACAGGTTTCATACCAAGTAAATGTTAAAAGTTAAAACTTTTTGAAGTTATAATTGCTTAACTCTCTCGGGCGATTCTGATGATCCGTACGCCGCTGCGATCCCGATAAGGTATTTGCCTGTGGTCAGGTTTCTCAGGGGCTGAAACTTAACTGAAACACTCATGCCCTGGGCATGTGAAAACCGACCCCAGTGAGATTCGAACCCACTACCCTCAGATTAGCAGGCGAGGGCTTTACCCCGCCACTACCGGGGTCGGAATTGAATACTTAATGATTATACTGTGACCCTTTGAAATGGGGAATTTGAGGTAAGGACTGGCCAAAATCCTACCAATAAGCTGGTAGAATACCAAATTATGAAGATCGTTATTGACACTGACAAGAAGACACCATGGATGAGCAATACGTGCAATATGAACTATGTTCAATGCATTCTCATTTGTTTTCTTCTCCACTCAAGAGCTTGCTCTCTTCCGTCCTTCACAGACATATCTCAAAACATGAGTAAAATGAGTGGTGGAATTACGCACGACAGTAGGTGATAACTCGAGGACAGTAGGCTGGCTCTTGCCAACTCATCATTCATTCCGACGCAGGAATTGAAATTCTCAATGAGAAGATCAAAGCTGTGACTCCAGTTCACGGTTAAAATTTTGAGTCGAAGAAGGTGTCTTCAGGGATCACAATGTGATTTAGCAAGGGAACGGCGAGTCGGTAGCCTGGCTCTTGCCAAATATTTTATTGGAAACAAAGAAATGTATATAGGTGAATGATATGGAAGTAACCTCCGTAATATTCTTTTTACTCTCATTTTGAAAGTTACGTCTGTTTTACTTGAATCATGAATTAACAATAGAATTTCATTATATGAATGTTTTACTCCTGCGCTTGACTAACCATGCCAGCTATTTTTACGTCTTCATTGATAATTTCATTTATTTTTTTTGAAGTTTTAGGTATTATATTAACTTTGCTCATAAATCTTGATCCATCTATGTTCTTCTATGTATTTAGTATTAGTAAAGTTTGACTTACGTGGAGGCAATCGTGGGAGCTTAATTAGCCCAGCTATCAGCGTGGTGGCATGCCAGAGTTGGTAATCCACTTCTGCACTTGGAGTGCTTGTTGGTTCCGTAAAACTTTGCCCCCAAATCGCATTATCTTGAAGAGTGAGCTTTTGTGGCTGTCTATTGAGAGGTTTTACCTCCAGAAGTTTAGGAAAATTATATTACGTAGCCGTATGGTACAATATTCTCGCGCTATCCTACATTTTTACTATCAAGTTGCCGCTTTGATTAGTGCGAACTATTTCGCTGTCATAATTTTAATTGGTATATACTCGTATGTTAAGTGTTAAGCTTTTTCTACAAAATTCGGTATCAAAGATCTCTGTAGAAGTGCCTACTAACAAAAGACTAAGTGATATCATTCTTGAGTACATGGAGAGGGTAGGTTTCCTTTCTTCAAACATCAGTAGTATGGCGAAGTCAGGACTTGTGACGGAGACGATTATATATATAGCCATTGTCTTCCTCCGTTCACTCTATTTTCTGAATTTCTGATTGCATTCTGCATTTTTATTCATTCTAAATCTGCATCAAAGCCGCCATTCTACTCACTATTTAATTAATAATGTTTTGGAGACGTAATTGGGTGTGCCAACTAATGCGAGAGAATATGTTAAGTGAGAAGTGGCTCCATAAGCGTAAAATTCGCATGCCGTTGTGTAAAGGGGCCGAGAGGGTAGAGAGAGAGAGAGAGGGAAATGGACATGTTAGTGAGATGGCCGGGGTATGTTGGATAAGGAAAATTAGAGAAAGGAACGGTGTTTAGGGCGTTGATGGACGTCGGAGTTCCGAGCTACTGTGGAGGAGCAAGCGGGCGAGAGATGGTTACAAGTGATTAAAGGTGGGCGAGAGTGTTTTGGTAATGGCGAGGGACGTTCGCTCCTTTGTGGTCGCGTTTAATGTTTGTCGACGTCCCTTTTCCTTCCTCGCGCGGGAGGGAAGGCCGGAGTCGCTCCTCGAAAGTGCTGCACCGCGTGCGGGGAGCCGCTCCCCGCAGGGTTCTTAGCGTCCTCCCTTGGGTCGCATTGCCGCCCGCGCCGCCACCGTGGCTGACGGGCTGCAATTTACAGGGCTTGGTGGTAGGCAGGAGGACGCGAATCGCAGGGGCTTTCAGGCGATGGATGCACGTCTCAAAGTTTTGATGTCCATAGTTGGAAAACTATCCATGTACTCCCGGGCATATAATCACATAGGTAACCACATAGATAGCCACATAGACCAGTGAGGGTTCTGGCAGGATAACTATCCCATTCCAAGGGCAAACGAATCTTTTGTTAATATTCTCTATCACTGAAGGCGCTGAATAAGGGAAACATTTATCGTTGATACAAATTTTCTTCAAAGTATTTTCCTAAAATCCGTTGTAATATTTCCCTAAAATACTCCACTCCGGTGTAAATTAGGATTTTTTTTACGATTATCAGTGCTGGCGTTGTTTCCTGACCTGCTTATTTTATTTGATTGAGTTTAGGTCACGTGTAATAACCAGTTTTGAGGAGAATCTAGGTAAATATAAGCACACCTAAATCATTTACATACGAAATATTATGACGACTATTTCAGCTGAGTCTCCTGCAAAATTAAATACAGTGCGTTGAATTGATTTTGACAGATGAAAAGGTGGATCAAGGTGCTTGAAAAGGTAACGCCGGCCCCGCCCTAGACAATTTATTTGCAAAATATCGAGGAGACAATACGCATGTGTTTAAGATACCCGCTGGATGAGCGTATCAATTGAAAGCATATGCGGGTGTGCGTTCGGGAATTGACGTGTCGTTACAGTTTACCCGTACGATGGTTGGATACAGAAGGATTTTTTCTAAAGGGATAACCAATGCGTGAGTAGATGTTAGAAGGTCAGACGGGGGGGATTCACCTTTGGGGAAGGAGCGAGTGATTTGAGAGCGAGGAAGTTGAGGCGGAAGAGAGGCTGACGACGCGGGTTATGGATGATGATGATGGTAGTGGGGGTGGGTGGGTGGGAGGGAGTAGACGGCGGAACGGAGAGGGGACGGGCGGGTGAGATGGGCGTCAAGCGCTTAGGATGTCACGGGATGAAGGAGGAGTTGAAGGGGGCCAAAGATGCGCTCCGGGATTTCATGGGAGGAGAACGACTTGGAAGCGGGTTCCACTCGTGAGAAGTTTGTGGGTGGCTTAGAACTATATCGATGATTCGGTGGCAGCATCATGGCAACATCGATCATTTCGAATAGTATAAGTAGACAAATTTGGTTAAGTAGACAGACGGAAGCCCATTTTGTCGATAATAAGTCGATTGATTACACTTATGGGTAATGCGTCCGTACTTAATCGCATTTTTTAAAGAGGAAAATGTTTATTTTACAAAACTTTTTGCAAAAATTACCTTGCATAATATCATTTTTTAAATCTATGATACAAAAAATAAACAAAGTACATCATCATATGCAATATCGTATTGATAGCACAGTCTCTCATATCGTATAATTTGGTTATAGCTATCTGTTCATCTAGATGGTTAAAATTTGAAATTGGAAGAGAAAATTACAAAGATTATGATATTCAGAATCCAGTGAGACAATTATGAAGAAAGTAGAGAAAAAAATAAAAATACAATTTATGTCCTGCTAAGTCAAAGCGGATTGTCAGCAGGTGCATTTTGTAAATTTTTTTTGCTGTGTAGCTTTTGGACAATTTTAACTAAGCAGATACGTTTCGAGTGATTTCTCAAGAGCAGATATACATTTAATATCACGCATTGCCATATGAAATTAATATAACAACCCAGCCAAAGACCTCTTGCCATGGAGACTAAAATAGTTAGGTAATATTATAATTCATAACGTATTAAAAAACGAATTTTCTTAATTTTAAATGGAGATTTTTAAAATTTGCGTTTCCAAACTCCCATCAACTTAGCCGTGGACATTCAAAATTTGTTATTATTCCGTTACTGAATCGATTATATAGAGGAAAGTAGAAATGCTGGAATGCTAGCATGGCCTATTTATCGACCATAAAGCATGTTTTCATTTTCGCATATTGTGACTGCCTCTCATGGTGTTGATTCTTAGCGTCTCATTTTTTACTATAATTATCTAATCCTTTGTCAATGTAGAATAAGGCAGGAAGCGACCGAATAACTATTTCATGGTATTATTTAAATACCTTTTGTTGCTAATTATGTGATCATTTGGGACGAAGTAATTATGTTGAAATTGTCAGGGATGACCCAGGTACTTATGTCCCAATATATCATAAAAATCAACTGGCAAAGGAAATGAAAATATTCGAAGAATATTAAGTATATTCGAATGCCATTCTCACGTCATAAAGGCACTAGTGCTAGCTTTTAGTGGAGCATCAACGCGTAGACATTGGTGCAGCAATATTCGGGTGCTAATTACCCTTGCAAAATGCATCTTCATGCTAAAAGATGGAATCATGGCTCAGACCTCGCCTTATCAGGTATTAATGTGCCCAAGGGTAAGGGTATCAAAAGGTCACCCTAAGGGTATTTCTATAGCAAATACCTTCGGAGTCACTGAGTTTAAGTAGTGAAGAAAGGATAACTGTAAGAAGAAGCATAAACTGCATGAATTCTGACCCGATGCTGGTTCTTTTTTTAAACAAATACAACTTTTGATGCTTTTATTTATAGATTGGTTCAGCAGTCGTGGCGGTATTCAATTTTTTCGGCTGAATACTGTTCAAGGTGAACATGATACGTTACCAAGCGTTATTCGTGTGAATAATGGGCTGCATGTGCGGATTGAAGGATGCGTGATAATGAGAGCGTAAAGGAGAGAAGTTTTGGCACAAAAGGGCGGTTTGTCTGGGTCGACCGAAATTTCGCGGGCTGAGCGAACGTCTCCGGAGTTTGGCTCTTGTGATTAATATATCCCAGAAACACGTTAAGCCGGCGCTTCTCCTCCCGACGCAAGGCGCGGTCTCGATGCTTCCCGACGAATTATCACTGGTGCACTGCATGCTTCCGTGAGCGGAATCGCGAGTTTGTATTCCGTGGAGCCTAATTAATTTCCTCCCCCTTCTCCATCCTGCGACCTAATTTGGCCGGACTACTAGGCGAAGTTTCGCCGGCAACGGTGCAGCTTCCCGCCGCTAAAGATTTCCAGCCAACCGTTTCGCGTGGAATTTTAGGGATATGCGCTCTTGTACCTTTTGCGCTCATAATCTCTTGATGTTCTCCTGCTAAATAGATTACGGCAATGTGTTTGTTCTAAATGTTTGCGTGGAAACGAGGGCTACGCTTGCTTTACTCGCAAACAAATAATAGAATTTATGTCCTGATAAATCGTGCGTAGAGCAAGGAAATAGACCCTAAATATTTGCTATTCGTTGAATTGTGGTGGTTGTGTACTAGAAGGAGATAATTTTCTCGAATTATCGGCGAATGGGTACTTGTTTGCAAGCTTAGAACTCTCGCAGTAGATTTGCTAGCTATTAATATGCAGCTTACTGATATTTAAAAAGAGTTATTCAATTGTAATGCCCTAGAAGATAATTTAAGGATATTTTTACCGCGGATGAGTAAAACCTTTGTATGGAAAAACATATTATAAGCCTTGTTGAAGCACGTATGACTAAGGATAAAAGTTATTAGTCCTGAGGCCTACCAATATTTTATTATGATACTAAGGGTGAGGAAAGTAGTACTTTCATCCTTAGCAATATGTTAAAACATAAATTTTTGCACAAATTAATACTGTGCCTGAATAGTTTTAGTGCTCATGTTTACGTCTGGAAGTTTCCATTTATCTATTCATTGCTGCATGCGTGCACCAGTTGCTTCACCACCTCCATTAAGACGCAACAAATTGCTCTTGCTTGAATGAAATGTTCAACCTAGATTAGGCTTTCAAATGAGTTGTCATCGCATCGACAATTAAGGACAGCTTTCGTGCCGCGTTAATGACGCGAATCCCTTGCAAAGCGTGTAGCTTCTGGGCGAAAAAAAACGGAAGACAACGGAATTACGATTCACTGTTTCCATCTCCTGTCGCGCGTTTGCAAATCCGTTCGGCTCGTCCCCCTCTAGCTCGCTATCATCGCTCTCTTTCTCTCCTTTCCGAGGTTTAACTCTTTAACCACATCGTCGTCGACGTTTTTTAACCGTCGCGAGGCAGGGGACGAAGAGTGGTGAGTGACTCCGATGTCACTCACCACTCCCATTGTGAATACGCCGTCCCCATTGTGAATACGAATAACTCAAACGCCGCTGCAATCGTCACGTGTCGATGTGTGTGATTGTCTATGTTTATTTACATGCAACAGCTCCCAGACTCCAATCAAACATCCACCAGTTTATTTTTCTACGCACTTGCACGTATATATCAACAGGAAGGGATTTTTATAAAGGTGATTAGGTTTTCTGATGTGTGTCGGTTAGCTAGGCTGCTTAGGTGGTGGTTGAAAGACTCTCACCAGGATCCTTACTACAGAAATGAGATGAAAATGAAGAATCTAAAGACAAAAGGAATGAGATTTCAATAGAAAACCCAGTGAAATTAAGCGTAATAGTTGGTGGACACATGTTTAGACTATATTTTTGTTCTTTTGGGAGAAACCTGAACGAATATGAGCAGCACACAAAGGAGGATTGCCTTAGCTTAATACGTGTGCATTAACACGGAAAGTGCTTACTACTGCAGCAATGGAGGATTACGTTAAGAGGAGGTTAGTGAGATATTGGGCGTAGAGCGAGGTAACGATAAGAGACTTGAGGCGCTGGATTCTTGGTTTTGGAGGAGGAAGGAAAGAGTACGGTGTCCCGAAAGAAAGACAAACGAAGAAGCTCTAGGCAAAGTAGTGGATGAATGAAAAATTCTTGAGGAAATCAATTAGAGATGAAGTATGTGGATAAAGAAAGTAATGATAATTAAGTGGATACTGAATGCCGCATTGGAAGGAAGAGTGCTGGGAGCTGGGGAAAGGAAGAAGGATATACAATTTGAATGGTATCCATTTTGAATAAAAAAACTTTGTACTTTTCCACACTTTATTTAAAAACTGCGACCGGATTCACCTTAATAAGGCATCTTCTGGCTTAAGACTATCTATCTATCTATCTAATGATATCTATCACTTCCTCGAAGTCTAGCCTGAAACAATCAAATTTATTTGAATGGTGTAAAGAGAGGTAAGAACTACGCTGTGCAGAAAATAGAAGTCGCATCGTGAAGTAGTTTGACCCACTTAATAGATATTCTATCAAATAAATGGCTGGTCTATGGACTGTTATGCCGGAAACTAATTGTCATGTAGGTTTCCTCCATCAAGAAAGCCTATTTTCCCTATTTAATCCCTTATAACTCATCGTATCTTTCGTCAATCTTCCTACATTCCAAAATTCTTAATTTTCACCTTCCTCTCCCACGCTTCGTGTGGCCCTAGCGAGAGTAATAGGATATCATTATCCAACAAAATCTACGCTGACCGGCAGAGGACCCAATTTTAAAAAAAAGCATTTCAATGAATGCACCAACTCGCTCTAAATTGATGGAATAAGGCGATCCTTAGTGGAATTCTACAACGTTGAACGTGATGGAAATAGAAAACACTAAATTTCCACCCTCGTTTTTATTGACCGATCGATTTCTACGAATATAGAGTCATTATCAAAGTAACCTTTATAGACGACGCTATAGTCTTAGAAATAGATTGTGTAAAGTACAGAGAGCGGCTTTTTCGCATCACGAACGCGCACTTGCTCGAACAGAAGTTCTCTCCCGTGGCAGAATCCCATCGTCTCCCGCACGCGCGCTCAACGAGACGGCTAATCCCGCGATGTATGTATATCCGGCGACGCTTCGTCATGTCGTCCCCGTTGTCTTCTCCCCTTCGGCGCTCAAACGTCGGCTTTCACGTCCGCACGCACTTTGCCGCGCCACGCCGTGGCTGCCTGCGCCACGAGCACGACATGTCGTTCGGCGTCCCGGGGATTGGACGCGCTCGCCATTCGATGAATGTCACTCTCTGGAGAAGGGTCCTTGTCATGACGACGTGGAGGACGAGGCCAAATAAACCGACGCCAACCGCTGCTCACGCGGGCGGGCGATCCTCGCGGGTGAATCGCGGCCGATACACGCCAAAAGGGGGAGGCGCCACCGACTGCCCCCGCGGCGGGATGATATAATTGATCGATCCCGGGCCGCCTTTGTCCGCTGACGCGAAGTTTGTTAATCCTCCAATCTCCACGGGAGACATCGTCAATCTGCCATGCACCCGCCTCTTCTCATATATTCCGTGGACCATAATTAATCCGTGTTTTGGATAGAGGTGACATTTCTCCTCGGGCATCGTTCAACCTGGTGATTACCCCTCAAGGATAATTTGGATAAATGGCGGGCATTCCGATGAGAAATGCGGTTTTAGGAAAAATGTTATACCATATTGTTATAAAATGTAAGGGTTTATTTACCTTTTAAAGATCGTGCTCGGTAAAAGGTTTTACTTAGTAATTTAAATTCAAAGTAAAAACTTAAATATCAGTAGAGGTCAGGGAATCGTACCACTATGTCGTTAGATTACTCATCGGTAGAGAATATCTTAAATTTTTTATGTTACTTAAACAAATAAAATGTTATTGTTTGTTAAATCATCTGAAATTCCTTTTCTCTTCAGCTCTATTTGAAAATATCATTTATCTCTGATATGGGAAGACTGATGTCTTCAGTCTATAATATAGCAAAGCAAAGATTAAAAATGTCCAATGGCCGTAAAAGATATTAAGTTTATGGCCGAAATTTTACGGTAATTGGAGCTATTCAATCATTGATTTCTCTCTAAAATTTCTACGCTGCTAATTGGTGTTCTTGGAAGGTTTTAATATATTCGGGCCAGTAATGATATAACTAAGCGTAGCTGTACTAATTTTTTTTATTCTAAAACGTTGTCCATAAGGGAGGAGATTTTTAACAGGGTATACTTTAGTTCCCTAATATGATAAAATTTGACATTTTGAACTTGTAATCTGAGGCTCTAGCCTTGGAATCTCTTGGTAGGTACTCTGTAGCTTTTTAGTGCTAATTACTTGTAGTTATTTCGCTGTGATCGAAAAGACGGCCATTGCCAACAGAGGCTCATTAAAAAGAAAATGTACTTAAGCTCTTTTCTTCTCCTTCCTCATGGGGTCTGAAGGAGCTTTTAACAAAGTAAGGCTATCCAAAGTAATTGAGCTTCTTCAATTTCACGGCCGTTTTGCAGCTCCATCGTTGGCGGAGTAAGGAGCTCTATATCCTGCTGTTTCCATTATCGTGAAGTACCTCTCAGACCTAAACCCACGAACTTTGTTCATAAACACCATATCATTGGCCGTTGCGAGTTTTTTTGTTGCGTTTTCCGTGACGCTCCACCTCTTCCCCGCTCTAAGCGAGTAAGCTCCGAGCCATTTGGCCGGTCGATTGTGCGTTAAAGGCCTATCTAGTAGGCCACCATGTTGGACACTCTTCGTGGCGCGTGGGAGGTCTTCGGGAGATAGAAGTGGCACTCGAGGAATTAATATGCATAACATGCCCTGCGGTTAGCCTTCTCGGATGACTTCCTGAGGCCAGTGAAGAGCACCGTGCCCAAGTAACCCTAAGTTAATAAGTTACCAGCCGACTGGCTCCTATCCCCTGCATCCTCCTTAACGAACCGCCGTATTATGTAATTTAAGGGTGTCTGCAAGTGATCATTTTTGATCCCCGGTTGTTTCCCGTATCATGAACCGAATTTGAACCTCGTCTCGTGTTTTTGCTTTTGAATGTGGTAGTGCTCCCTATTTTATAAACTTAACTTTATAATTAATTTTTACTTTGTTAGTTTTCCTAGCCAGGTAAATTTTTCGCTATTTATTAAGGATATATTTTTCCTTTTAGTAATAATCTTTGAGGAGTAGACGATAATCTTCAGCAAGTACATTCCAGCGGGAAGCACACTGTTTCTGTAAGGTCCTCTGAGACTTAGGAATTTGTACCAAAAAGATCCATTTATGTTTTGTAACACCAACCATGAGGAAATGATTTCTTTCAAACTATAATTTTCTATCGTATATTTCCTCCTATTATCCTTAAGGCCCTACAGAGAGCTTTTGAATGCATGAGTTAGTGTACTGTAACATGGTTAAATTCATATAATTACCATTTTTATCGCGAATATGAACATTTTAAAATGAATTGCTTCTAGTCATTTCCGATTGTGATGGGTATTCATCTTTTTTTTAAGATCTCTTTAGCTCGTGGTTGATTTTTCTAGATGATAAATTCGAATGTGAAGTAAATTATTGTCGTTCGAAAAATGACATAACGATAGAGGAAAATAGTTCTTCCACTCTTAAATTGCTATTAAGTAAGGTGTGTGAATTGACGAACGTGGGCATTTTGGAGCATAATATGACGAATTTGCGGTTAAACGCATGTGTGAATTTCAGTGATACGTCGTGGCTAGGGCGACCTGCGCCATGGTTTATGCAATTTTGCCATTTGATTGTTCTCCCTCTCGAGAACAGGAGCAGATCACGCTAAATTCCCGAAGCAGAGGCTAAACTGACGTTCGTGGCTGAATGTGAATCATTCGTGACGGCCGCGTTGGCAGCGGAGCTGAGTAATGTAATGAGGGCGTCATTAAGCGTCGAAATCATCCGCTCTCGTGCGTCTCTTGTTTGCATCTGCCCTGTCAAGGCGAAAAAATTCTCTTTGACCGCTGAGGATAAACATTTGGTGGTAACCTACTGTACAGAATTTGAAATTAGTGTCCGCAGCCTCTGTTAAAGGCTACCGTTTGTTTGTTTCAAAGGCTCTCCATAAAATTAAGTTTATTTGCTCAGTTCTCTCATTTCGCGGTAGCGGAACCGTCCTCTTAACTTTCAGTTTGAATTTTTATAACTGTGTTTTTGTTATTTTTTCAAGAAAACCGAACATTGCATGGTAAATTTGCTTTTCTCCTCATTGAAAAAGTATTATTATTAAATAAAAATTATTTACGATGTCATATTAAAATATCTTTGCGTACATGCACTCGAAATATGCGTTTCTACTAAACGAAATGCGAAATTTTCTCCAATGTATTGGTACTGTATGTTCAGTTGTTGATATGTATTTGCTTATTACGAAAATCAATAGCCATAAAACTTGGTAATATGACAAGTAATATGCATAAATATAATCGAATTCTTAAATTGAAAAGGATCTTTTATTCTTAAATTTGTGTTTTTATATTTCAAAATCCTGAATTAATTCATTCTGCGTCTTTCAGTACGGCGAAATCTGAAAATGGAACAATTAAAATGTTTACTGCCTTTTCAGAGGATGTGTACCGATTATTAATTGATTATTCGTTGAGTTCCTGTTGATGTTCATTGAATAACACCAGTCCCCCTATTTTCTCTTATTCTAACCTATCGGTCTCTCTAGTATTGATAGCTTCTTTGTTTATAATGTTCTTCAATTAATGCTGCTGATTATCATTTGCTTTGCCTAAAGGGGCCTTCCCTTCTATTTCGCAATTTGTTGTTCTTTATCGGTCTCTTTGTCTTCGTATCACTTACATAGCTTGATGTTACGGATAACTCCCCTTCCATTTCCGTCTTCTCATCGCCTCTACACTTCCTTGTCACCCATATATTTTCGGCCTATCAATATTTCGTATTCGCTTCTCACTTCCAATTTTTTAAACCTCTACTCTTGTTTACTTCTCTCCTCAAGTTTTTCTCATACGTTTTTTTCTCACACCACGATTAAATTCGCTCTTGGCTCATCCTTTAATGCGTGCCTGTATAGTTCGGATGACAATTATATACGTAGCGGTAATCTAGAAAACGTTCTTTGGAGGTAGTCATGAATAACGTATGGGGAAAACATATAAATGTCATTTTGAATTTCCATGACTAATATAAAAAAGCATTCATAGCCATGTTGAGCCTTTAATTTGTGTGAGATATCGAATGAAATTTGGGCGTACTTGTTTAAATTTTGAAAAACTATTAATTTTTCGAACTTATGACCAACTTTTGGTGACCATATGCATATTAAAATTGATGAAATGCCTGTTTGAAAGATTATTGATGAATTTGTGTTTCCTTCATTCCATCCTAGATGTTGATGAAGTGTAATATTTTTTTTCACTAAGACGGACATTTTCCACTTCAAAGCCGGCTGTTGTTACAACAAAAAGAAGGCTATCTTACAAAAATTATTAAAGATGAGATTTCACTCCCATATGGCCTACTTAATGAGTAGGAGAAACCGTGATGAGCTTATTAAAAACTTCAGGATAACGAAAACTTGCATTAAAGGGTATATATTGCTCTTTCGGAGTAACATCACTTAAGAGGACTTAGAAAGTTTCAATTTTTCTTTGAATAAAGTTGAATATTAAGAGAGAGAAATTGACGAGATAAGGGTGCATCAGAGCTACATCATGGCTGTGCAGGTGATTGGCTGGGGTAAGGGTTAATTGATACAGGAGAAGTACTTTGAGAGAGCCTTGGAAGGAAGCATTGCGAGAATGTTTATTTTGCGAAAGGATGCTCTTAATTAATAATTAAAAAAATGAGACTGGAAGTACGGCAGGCGAATGAAGTTACCCTCGTGTGGTAATTAGGTTCATTAAAGCACCTTCGACGCCAGCACATGCCGATATCGTTTCAACCAACCTTTCAAATGATGTTCGTTCCTCTTCTGTAGCTCAGATTTCGCTCTTTTTTCACTCTTTTATAAAAACTTTTTAGGAAAAAATGTCTGAATAATATTTGTTCCAGGTAGACGAAACACTGTTTTTGGGCAACAAACTTGGATACACATGTTTTATATGTATTTGATACGTCTGGATTCTCAAATATTTCATACGGACTAATGCCTAGATATGTGTGGCTTCTTGCTAAATTATATTCAGTACCTAATACATCGCTATCTATCCCCTAGCGCGATGGCTTTTGGAGGTCAGCAACGAAGAAAACGAGAGATAGTGAAAACCTTTTGTGCCGAATCGTTTAGGAAACAATTTTGTGGTGACTCATCCTCTGCGGAGCTCTCAGACTCCATTGCCGAATTAGTGATCGGTTATCAATGAGCAAAATAATAATAGAACCAGCGAGACACACAGTAACACATATTGTTTCCTATCAGTGAACAATTGTTTTTTTCTTATGAAATTCCAGTCTGAATGGAGAAAATAATAATGTATGGTATAAGGTCTACAGTTACAGTGAAATATATTTGAGGAAATATCTGAGAGGAGGAGAGGGAGCGATGAATTTCTATTTAAGAATTCGGTTAACCACTGCTAAGAGTAGGTTTTTTTGGGTTTGCAATATTTTCTCACACGATCTCTCTCCTCAGTTCAGCATATTTCCAGGATTTATTCCATTAATAATCGCACCCATTGCCAATCATTTCCTATTTAGCACAACTATTTTATTCATTTCTTTTATCTTTCGCACGTTATCAGGTGCTTAACCATTAATATTCTCAGTAGCAGCTACATTTCAGGAAAAAATCCTCAAAAATTTTATGCTTTGTAGTGCATGAAAAGCAAAAGAAAAAAATGAGGAGAACAAAAGAAATAAACAAAATCTTCAGAAGAAGGAAGATAAACTCAGGAGAGACCACAAGTTCAATTCAATGCCATATTTTATTCCGAATTGCTTCCACCGTTAAACCATAGCATCGCCGTATTCATTGATTGTACTTTATAGAGCAATAAATCTACGGATACCCTTTATCGCGAATTTGAGTGGACACGCTCTTGAAATCCGAGGCTCTTCTCTTGTGACGCTGTTCCGAAATTGGACACCAGAATGCTTGAAGGGGAAACCACTTTCGCGTCCGCAAAACGCGAGAAAAATGAAAACCGCTCGGAGTGGACTGATAAAAAAAAGGAACGTTTGCGTTAAACCAGCACCAAAATGTCGAAACCACAGGAGTCGAAAGAGCGTTTTTTTTGTGCGGGGGCGCAAAGCCGACTAAAATACGAAGCTGTCCGGCGCGAGTTAAACCCGTGGACGTCCCTGGCTTCCGGCGTTCCCGCCGTGCGTTTGGTTTGGTTTTATGTTTTGCGAGGCGGAGTTGACGACACTAATGCAGGTGCTTTGTCCCTCTTCTCGAAATATTGGACAGTTTGGAACTCATGCTGTTTCTCTCTCTCTGTCCGTTGAAGGAGACCACATGGGCTAATGGGGAGGAGTATGGCAGGGGGTGGAAATGTGTGGAAGAGGTGTCGTGTGAGTGCCATCCAAGTGAGCGGCCATTAACGGTCGGTCCCGGCGGACGCACTGGCGGGCGCTGTCGAAATAAATGCGAATGGCTAAGGGGATGGGGATAAAATGGGGATGCTCATCCTTTCCTCCCGGGTCAACCTCACTCCATTACACCGGTGACGGTGTTTGTATTTGTGAACTTGGATACATAAATATGCAGTGCCAAGTATGGATGGAGTTTGGTAGTCTTTCAGGGCAAAATTACTCACGAATTCATTATTCTCAGCCCGTTATTTTCCTTTTCATGATGTTCACCGAAAGTGGCTTGACAGCCAAGGAGGGAGATCGTTCGGCTACCTTATATTCCAATCCCCACGATCATATACGGGAGAAGATTCTTTGAACACGCCCGCCAAAATCCAAGATGAGTGATTCCCTGTGTATTAGATCTCTCAGGGAAATTGAAGCGGTACGGGTAGTAATCGTACCCTACCCTCTGCAAGAAAACTCTGTGGGTATTAGATTTTTCGGGGAAAATATGGGCGATAAAGGTACTAATAAGACGCCTTCTCCACGCTAATTAATGCTCAGCTGTTATCTTCGTGAGATTTACTAGGTGGTGGGCTCTTCCTCGACTGCAGTAGTAATACCTTGCCATGCATGATCTTTCTGATTATTTTTTTCGTGTAGACTATCATATATAAATCTTTATTTGTTACTTTTAGGCGGGTTACTCATAGCTCTCCCTCCTAGCATCCGAGAAGATATATTCACAGACTTGAAAATACACTTTTTCTATCAATTTTTCAATGGTACGAATATTTTCCATCCAACGAGAGCTTGAGTTCAAAATGCTACTTTTGAGAGTAGGTAACGGGTGATGTGTTGGTATCTCCCGATGGCCAATGGTGTCTTTCTTGTCCAACATGGATGGCAATTGATTGACAAAAGTATTTGCGGACATAGTAGCGTCTTCTTTCCCTCCGTTTTTAGACTCTCGCTCTCTACTCGCTTCAGTCTCTCCTTTGGATTGTAAACGCCATTTTTCATTATGTATCATTTAATTAAGCCCTGAAGATGGATAAATAAATATCCGAAACGTTGGCAGAAGTTTGAAAAAGAAAATTATTATTTGACGTAAAACTCCTGATATTTGCACCGTATTAATAAATTTGTTAGTTCAATCAAAGGACTGGTTGAATAGTATTGGAAAACGTTAATAGTTCTTTCCTGCTGATTATGCAAGAAAACCTCTTTCCGGGAATTGTGAAGGAACTACCTATTGTACTTTTTATGGCTGACATTCGAAGCACCGGAGGCATTGATCGCTAAGTTGTCGATAAAAAAATATCAGGCAATCGGAGACAGCTCTATTGTACGTGATTCGTTTTTTTATTTAAAATGTTTTCATCGCGATATATTTGCCTCTTAAGATATTTTGGATTGCAAATATTCTTGAGCAAAATTAATGGAGCACGCGAATCGTGAAGTATGTATGCTTACCCTCGAGCAAAAGGATAATCAGTGACCCGTGAAAGAAGGCAGGTTACTGACCCCAGACCTCGCGCAAAAAATCCTCTACCGGAAGGGTTTTTGTATCTCTGATGGAACGGCTGTGGATCGTGCCTTAACTCAAATCAGCTTGCGAGTGCTCAAATCGATGGCACTTTCCCTGACCCAGTAATTAATTCCAGGAGTTACGCCATTTTTACCAGCAGTGTCAGTTTTATCCAGCTCCGTTTTTGCTTGAATGGCTTGAATGATCGCTGCCACATTAACCATCTGCTCCTCTCTTCAGCATTTCGGGATTTGAAATGCGCCTCTTCTTGGACAAGCTTCAACTTTTTAAAACCTTTTTCAAGCCTTTTTTTAGCGCAGTGAAGCTCATCAGTGAGGGCACAACTATAAAATATAACCCCCAGGAAAAAAGTTTGGATGGACAGACTGTCGCCCCAAAGATTTTAATGCAATGAGAAAGTGGCTTGTGTTTGAGAATTTATTTTTTGTTTTTTATTTTTTCTTTTGAAGCATTGAAAATCATTTTTCGCAGCGAAATAAGTTCCTGATTTATCTGTTCACATCTATTTTCTTTCGGCGTCATTCTAAAAGGCTAATCGTGATTTCCTGCGCTCAGGGGACTCGAAAATTAATTCCTAGTTACGATTACGACGGTCATCTGGTGCTAATGTTTTGCTTAACGACGCGAAAACGTTCCGGGCGCCCGGCCGGGACGAGGAGAGTCAGTGAACGTGAGATAAGAAGTTAGGGGATAGGCAGCTCGTATTAGATCTTTCCAGCCGCGGACAAATATCCCAAATGGTGCGGAGCATCAGGAGATTTATGGTAACTACGCCCTTGGGTTCGGGCTTCGGGGGAGGCAGACGAGTCACCATCCCTTCCCCACTAGCCACCCTTCAGCCCCCCCCCCCTCACTCTCTTTTATAATGTTCCAAACCATGCCTCCTACACCCCCCCCTTTCACTTCCTCCACCCCGCTCATATCCTCGAATAATTCAATTTGTCCAACGGAGCGTCGCAAGAGAGGCAGAATGGGAGTGGGGGTAGGGTTGGTGGGGTGGGAGGGATACAGGCGGAGAGGGGTATGGCAGGGGGTGTATTGGTGCACGGTGACATGGTAGGCGAGGAGGGCAGGAGTTGGCGTTCAGGGGTGGTTGTTGTGCCCGTCTGTCTGTGTGAGTGTTCCCCGTTGGGTTGTGCGATAATGCGAGTATCGATCGCGGGGCCACCGCATATGATTCCACGGAGAGGTCGCGTGGACGGATGGATGGGTCGCCGGAAATAGATAGCTAACGGGGGCGGCTCTGGGGGAAGAAGGGGATGGTAGATTTGGAAGAGGATATATATGTACTTTGATACATGTCTTTATGTATACACGGCAGTGGGGTTGAAGGGGACTCCTGGGAGGATGGTATGGCGTAGGGTGAGAGAAGCAATGTCGAGGATGGGAGCTCACTGCAGATAGAGGTCTTCAATACAAGTACGTCTATGCTCAAGAGGGTTCCACGGACTGGGCGATATTGCAATATATTGCAGTCTGTGTCCTCAAGCTATCGATCTATTTGAAGAAGAAGATGTGAATCTGTATGATATCGCGAAGTTTCATGCCAAACTCGAGTCCCAATGAGACTTCAAATCGTACTAGTTCAAGTCCGACACTATATAATTCTAACCTAACGGTGATATTATAGACGGGGAAAAAGCAAAAATTCGACAGAAAAACTTCAGACCGCGGTTCTACTTCTGTGACGAGTTTATGTTTGGTGTTTTATGTGGACACAAAAAAAATTTGACTATGGAGGAAGTAAATTTTTAGCAGCATTAAGAATATAAATAATAGATATTGTTCGCACGAGGACTGGCCACCTTTTTTGTTTCTTTAAATGTCCCTCTCTCCTATGCCGGAGCCAAGTTTCGTGTGCCTATTTTTTGTTATGCAGTTAATTTTGCCCGTTGTGGGCGCTGGCGGGAGAGAGACAGACGGGACTACTGACTGGGAGAAGACGAACCAGTGTGTGGAGTTCAGACAGGACAAGATAAGAGGCCTGCAGGCATGACGTGTGTGTGTGTGATTGGTGTGCGAGTGTGAATGAGAATTAAAGACCTCCGGAGACGTCGGCGATTCAAGGTACGCGAAGCTTACGCCCGGCATTTTCCTTCCCTTCTTTATTATTAATTTTCTGTTTCACCTATTATCAGTATTTCCTCAGTTTTATTATTTTGTGTCCCGTTAAAGGCCAGCCTCCATTCTTTTTATTTTATCCTTGTGGGATTAATTACTTGTCTAGGGACATCACGGCCACGAGCGCGAACAGATATTGTTTTGATATAATAGGTTTAATTTTGGGAAACGGGTAAACAAACGGTGCGCAAACCGAAAGAGGAAAAAACTGAAGTTATAGACCGTCACTTTATTAAGAAGTTTTTCTCCCACGAGCAGCTCGAGATCATAATAATATAAAACTTGAAAAACTTTATTCTTTCCTCACACGCTATATAATGACTCAGAGGATGGTACCCCTTCACCTCCTTTAACCCGCCCAAGGAGTAAGTGCCTCATGGATCCCGGTGTCTTATTAATATAATGATCAATGTAAGTTAGATCGTCACAGAAAAAGTCTCAGCTAAAACCAGAAACGATAAAGTGAGATAACAAAAAAAAACGAAATAATTCTCCGGGACAATTGAGAGAGCCTAAATAAAATGTCTACAGTTACTTCAAAATATTTTCATGCTTGAAAAAGCGATATCAAATGATTCTCAGCGTTATCACAACAAGATAAGTCAATTCAAAATGTATATTTTTATCATTGATATACTTTCTGAAAGAAATTAGGTATCAATGATAGGCATACTACATAGTATCTTCATTAGCAAATCATGTTCGTTAGTATATTAACCCAATTGAATAATCCATTAATGGTTCGCTTGAATAAAGTGCGTTGAAAAATATTCAACATATTTTTGAAGAATTGAGTCGGTATTTAATCGAGTAGACGCAAATGTTCTTTCGATGCTACAGCCCCATTTCATTCTTTTTTAACAAAAATGATATTTCATGTAGTGACTCCCTGAATTATATTTGAATTTGCCTGTTTTAATTAAATGTTGAATAAGTGGAGAATTTTTCCAAATTTTTTCGTGACATGTAAACAATATTTGGCAGGAGGTAAAATTTTCTAGAGGCACGTCATCGCTATCTTTACAGCCTCCCTGGTGGTCATTACGGGAAGATAATAAAGTACTAAAAGCTACTTAGTAAGGGAAGATTTCATAAAAGATGATTCAGTAATCACCCCGACGGACGTGTGAGAGGAGGAGGATAGGGGTTGATGAGAGAGACTCCTTGAATATCGGTGATAAACTTTGGTTATGTGAAAGTGAAGGAACTAAACTCTCATAACCCGAATGAATTTTTTTTATACATCCACTAACATGACATTCGACGCCACTTTTACGGGTTTGCAGCGTGTATTTTTATTATTTTGTTACGCGTGAGAAGAAAAATTCGCGGCACGTACCTACGCATGCGAGGTTCGTGTTCGATTGTGGAATGCCACCCATGCGTTTAACCGCGCATTGTAATGCATGGGACGGGAAGAGAACAAGTGCGGGGTGATTGGGAGTTGTGTCGTGCTCCCCTCCATCTGCACGACTGCGCCCGGAACCACGCAATCGGTAGAACTTGCTATCATAATCACCTCTGGAACTGTTCTCACCCAAATACTGGTCATATACTAGCCTACCGGTGGTCGAATGTACTCAGCTACTCTAACCCGGTGGCTTAATACATCTTTGTTGCTGTATTTTATTTTACTAAAGTAATATATATTTACTGTTTGTGTATCATGTCTATATAATCATCGGCATAATATTTTGTGCATATTGAACGGTTTCTCACATAATATTTTGTGTTAATAATTTTGTTTTGCATTATATTCACCCCCAAATACTGCCGGTCTTTCTGCCTTTAGAAATATTGTGAGCTTTGGTAACTGCAGAATGATTTTCAAGCGACTAATAATGTAGATGATAAAACTGAAGAGTTGAATTTGAAAAAATAATGCATTTACATGCATAATAGAAAAAAAGAATGTGCACGAGTCACTAACCAAACTTTAGGGAAGTGCAATTGCCGTTATCATGTGGTCGCTCTAAACCAGAAAATACTGTACTTTCTCTAATGTTCTCTAAGGTACCGGTTTTAAAAACTTAACTGGGCGATTTTTATAGCGTTAAATAAGTATTATTTTTTGGAAACTAAGCATTAATAGCTTACGACAGATTTCACAGATATAGCAGCAAAAACCCCTATTCAATGAGAAAAACTTTGTTATGAAATGAATTCACGTTGGCTAAAATGATTCATCAGCTTTAGAAAAAAATATTTTTTAGCCGATCGATGACATGTTGCTTCAAAAATTGATAATTTTCATAGCTGAGAGAAGTTTTAAGATCTGGCGTTGTCAACAGAGAATGTCTGGCACGCCTGGAAAAACAAGTTTTATTAAAAAGAATCGGGGAAGATGATGAATTTGTGGCGATATCCGAGAATGGACGCTGGCAGCATCGCTTCGTTAAGTGCCCGTCTCTTCTTTTTCCGTCGCCCCCTTCGGTCCACATTTGCGTCCTTCTTTCCTCCCCTTCGTTCCCGCTAACTCCCCTGCGGCCGCCCCTGCAGCATCCCTTGGACCTTCCGTCCCGCTGAGTCCATTTCCGCGCTGTCAAACGCACAAGATGATCCACACCCGGGGTGCTTGCTTACAACAGGGCACCTCACTCTGCTCACACCCCTCTCTCTCTCGAGTTCTCCGCCCTGTTGCCCCCCCCCCTCCCGCCACTCCGACCGCCTCACTGGTCGTCTAGCGGAGACTGAGGCGTCGTACCCGCCAGAACCTGCCAGGGGTGATGAAGGCTCCACGGTGGAAGAGGCCCTCTGGCGCTTCCCTATCGAAAATAAGAGAGAAACCAAATTTTTTTGGAGTTATACGCTCAGATACGTGAATTATAGTGGTGCTCTAAACTTAAAACGTATATTTTTAGATTTCTCCAGCCACGGTGTGGTAATTTGCGATATGAAATACTAATTAATGGCTTGTCTGTCGATTGAAAGTAAGTTGGAATGGGCATCAATTATTTGCGAACAGTTTTGATTCACTTCCTCAGAAAATATCTCCCAATTCTTCTCGGGCTCTACACCGGGTGAGTGATTTAAATGTTGCCGACGTTTCGGGCAGCGACTCGTTACCCATCTTCAAGGCAAATGTCACGTAACGAAATTGTCCGTTGGTTTTATACGGACGGTGGCGGATTGGTCGATCCCCGATTGTTGAGCTGGAGAATCGTTGACCGTTGAAATTTGGCCGTTGACCGTTGGCCTTGCTCTGTCAACTTGTATTATTTTTAGGATCCTATTCCACGAGCTGCTGATGGTATATCCCGAATCCCGGTTTACGTTCCTCCTTTCCATTTTAATCTCTATCGCTTTCTTTGTCAAGCAATCCCAAAATTTTTCCGAGCGCCAGAGAACTCTCGTATCGTCCCATTTAATGCGATGGTCCAGACTGAGGCTATGTTCAACCACCGCTGATTTCTCCGGTTTTCCGAGTCGAAAATGTCTTCGGTGTTCCTTCAGTCGAGTGGAAATCGTTCGACCAGTCTCTCCCACATAGACCTCGCCACATTCACAGGGTATTTTATAGACCCCCGGAGTCATGAGGCCAACTGGGTCGCGAGATGTTCTTTATCTTATCGATTATCTTGCTTACCGATTCGATGGGTAAAGAGTCGCTACCCGAAACGTCTGCAACATTTAAATCACTCACCCGGTGTAGAACCCGAGAAGAGTTCATCACTGCAATTCGCCGGGAAAGCGTTAAATCTTATCTCCCAATTGACAACTTGTCTTCTTCCAGCTTGCTACATTTCGTTTCTCTCTTCATTTCGTAAAGTGCTCGTCCATTTTCTTCCTCTGGCCAGCTTTCCTAGCTTTCACTATTCCATCACGACCTTCAAAATTTCGTCGTCTATCATCTCTAGCTGCTTTCCCCACTCTGCCCCCTCTCAATTCCGCTCCATCTATCGTATACGATTATTTCTCTCCTTCCTTTCCTAATTCTCGGAACTCTTGGATTTTCTTCCTTTTTATCCTAACATCGTGTTGTCTCCATCCTTCTCCAGTCGTGCGCCTAAAACTCCTGTGATTCTTAGTTATTCTTACGTCACGATGCCTAAGTTTCGAAGCTATGAAAAGCCACAATATATAAAACGCTCGTGCAATTTAAGATTTCGGGAACGTTTGACTCAATATATAATGTTCTGGATAACCTTCTTTGTACGGATTCAATTTTTTCAGGTGTTACGTTTTGGTACTTGATTTTAAGTAAAATCAGGTTTACTTCATATAGTACGCCACACAAATTTTCGATTATTAATTCGAATTAATAATAATCGATAATTATTAAAAAATAAATTTTTCGATTAAGTAATTATCCATATTTTCCGTTCAAAGCTATTATCAAGCCTTGATATTGACTTAGTACGTCGTAACCTTGTCAATAATTTAATTAATAATATTTTTTGTGGTATATATGAAGACTACCTCGTTTTATGTATGAAACGTTTTTTGAATAATATTTGTTTCTTGTGAGAGAATTCAATGTATACCTATTATCGTACATATTTTTGGTTGGATGCAGCGATGAATTGACGCCTTGCTAATCCGTTCCTCAATTTGCCCCCGAGGGGGGTTACATGGGAGGAGCTGATATTGGGTGTCACCCGCAACCACACCGAGGAAAATGACCTCATTATCTCGAACCTACTTGCTCACCAACCTTGCGTTATCTCCTGAGAGAGATTCACCCAAGGCTGTCTTCCTCCTTCCCCGCTCATTCCTGACACATATGTCGGTAATCCTCTCCTAGTCATTGTCTCAGCTGTACTACTTCAGTGCACAAGGGACTCCATTCTTGGAGAGATCGGCGTGAATAACAGAGGAACAGACAAGATCCAAGGGGAATGGTCGTCTGCTTCAGCGCCTATCGTTGTTCCTTGTCTAACGCCATATGAGTCGTTATCTTCATGTTATTCCCAAGCATCGAGCCAATACACGCTTACGGCCCGTCATCACCTACACATGCACTTTGTAAGCCAGTGGATCACTAATTTCCTCCACGAAGATCGTAATGTATATGTACATTTCTATTTTCCATTAGAGGAAAATTCGTGTTGGCATCGATCCTTTTGAATGTCACGGTCCCCGAACATGAGTATCTTAATAAACCTTCCAGTATCGGAAGGCTCAATCAAAATTTAGCTCTAGTCTTTCATTACCTCATAGTTAATTTTTGATCATGATCTTTATTAAGGGTGACAAGGGCATTTGCGTACATTAGGGGAACAGTAGACCTAGAAGCCAGAAGCGCTTTTGAAGAACTGATATTTTGCCGAATTATTTCTATTATTCCATATTTATTTTTTTGAAGAACTGAATACAAGCAAAAATGTCCTCGAAAGAGATTTTATGGTCATTCTGTGTCAGGTATATTTTTTTTAAATTTCTTTGTAGATAGCACCCTTCCTTTTACATAGCACAAAAAATACATACCTTGCTGAAATATGACACTACGGAGGCACTTCAGTCATTTCATTTTGATGAAAACCTTACCATCTTGCTTCTCTGTGTTCCTTTTCATCGATTCATTAAATAACCTCTTCAAAATTTAGTATCCAATTATGGTGATAAAAATCGACCAATTAAATAGGCACTGAAGTAGTTAATCAAAATTTAGTCTGTGGTGATTTTACGGCAGCATATACCTGTTCTAAACAACGCGCTATTGAGAGATAAATTACCGCCCTATTCCGCGTCCTGTATGACTATCAAATCCCGTAATTGGCAGCCGAGCTCAATCGATTATGAAACTACACAGATTGGGCCTTTTAAACTGTACAGTTAAAATAATCAGCAATTTAATACTGATTCTGTGTTTCTTCAAACAAGTGTTTGTTTTTTTCATTTATAGGCAAAATTACCAAATGATATTAAACTGAAATATCATTGACAGAGACTTGATTTTCTATGCATTGGGAAGTTTTTATTTTATGGATGTTTGAATAGTGATGAACCAGTTAGTATTCAATTTATTGGGGAAAACATATTTGAAGAGCTATCTGAATTTTTAAAAATGCGTAGGTGTTTGTGGACACGTCTCGAATGAAATATTAAAAAAATGAGATATCCGTGAAGACTGAATTGATTTAATTTGTCATCCCTCGAGTTTATTTCGTCAATCGATCGCATCAAATGATTATGATAGCATATTGGCCTTCGTTCCCTGTCCCTTCCCAACCCCGAGCTGGAAGCCCAAACTTGCCTCTTTAATTTGGCAGCGCCGCGGCTCCGTTGCCACTGGCAAAGCAATCTCTCCGATTAATATTCCATCCGCGCGCGAACCCACCCTCCGAGTGTTGCGCTCAATCATATTAACGTTATGACCGGCCTGTCCGACGGTGACCATGTGCTCGTGTCTGTGTTCAGCATCGCGTCGACATTGGTTTACCGACGGAGGAAAGCGTGAAGCACAGAGCGAAGCGCTAGTCCCCAGCATAGGGATGATCATCGAAAAAAGAGACATCGATATTATGTCGAAATTACGTCATCGGTCAAGGTAAAATATCGATATTCAGTCTTCTAGGGTTGAATGGCATCGTGTTACATCGTAAAGAAAATAAAAGGACCCACATCAACTTGAATAAGATAATCAGGAACGCTGTTTTGCGAAATAGTTTCGATTCCGTGGCCCGGTATTGAAAGCTTGTTGCTAAAAATTAAAACCACTGTGAAAATAATTTGCACAAAAAATCCTTTTACGCTTGATGCGCAGATTAATATTTAAATCATGAGTCAACGATCAATCCAGCAGCATAAAAAATAGATTATAACGCAATGTGTGGCTTATTTATTCAGGTTTTAACCGAAAAACAGGAAGTTTTGAAATTTGATGTCTTCTGTCGACCAAAATATCCATCAACTAGTGATTATTGGGACCATAAAAATAGCATCATAATGTGCCTTAAAAATGGAAACTTACTGACAAGTAATCATAGAAGATTAATGTTTGGAGGGTAATAATTGGAGGGAACCAGTGATAGAAAATAATCGAAGAAAATGCTGGATGATAATTAAACACCGGTGACAAACGACAGCTGGCAAAAATAACCTGCGGGTCTCAGACATCGATGTTTCTAGACTATCGATTTTGTCATCCTTACCTTCCACTCATCCCAACTCGGGTGGCGTAAATTGATGCATGCGGCGAGAAATAAATGAACCAGCACAGACTATATAAGTTTATCATTTTTTTTTCGTCGGGATGCATCAAAAAGAATTTTCCGGTCCCGTGGTTTTTCGAGCCAATGGCTACAGTTTGCCCGCTGCAGACCCGCCGGGTTGATTTTTGCGTATTTTTAAAGCGCTCTTATTCGAGTTTCATGGGCTGCCCATGAATTTTCAAATCAACCAGAGGAGGGATATTTTTTTAACGAGTGTGGAGTGAGCAGTGATAATAGCTTGGGAGTTCGATGGAGTCGAGATGGTTTCTAGGTTTATTGATGTACACTCTGGGTGGGTGCCTCATGAGTCCTCGAAATATTAGTGTGTGGATATTTTTGGCTGAACTTCGTTAGTTCTCCGCCACGCTTCATTAGTGGGAAAGGCTCGTCCTTCGCGGCGGTAACGTCGATCGGTGTGATTTCACTCGCTGATGCTTAATTTATTAATTCGGATGTTTGCGGAGCTCTTTTTTATTTATCCGCATCTCGATGGTTTGCTCTAGAGCAATCTCATTGGAGCTAACAATTCTATCACGGGATCCTTTTGATGACTCCCAATTTTCGGCGTTCCGATTTAAGCAAATGAAAAGCTACAAATCCGCCAACGGTTTTGAGCTGATTGTGACTATAATGCTGTTATATATTCGCTCAAAATGTAAATGAGATGTCAGTATTTTCCTTCTTTGATACGATTTCTTGTATATATAACCCATATGTGCCAATTCCCTATCACTTTTTATATTTGTATATTTTTTCAGGAAAATATCAGCGTCCTTTCCGAAATTAATCGTTTAAGGGATGTGGTGTATCAACATTCTTTCTTAAGTCGGTGAGCCTGCTCAGTATAATTTTAATGCTCAGTGAAGTGTATTCGGGTTCTCCACGTTACCCGGTGGAGAACCCGAATAGACTTCACCAACATCACATTCCGGGAAAGCATCAGCTCATTCTTTAATGGTCAGTATTGAGATATTAACTTCCACGTCCATATTTATGTTTTACGTTACTTGGTAAAGAACTAAGCTAACAGAGAAACAATTTGTTGGCTTATGCATCCTTTTCCTAGTGCGTGGTTTCACCACTTGGTGGCGTTGGCATTTTGTGGACTTAAAAAAGAGGATATGTTTCCTCTGCGCACGAGTCACTTGTCGTAAAACTGGTCCCGGGGGACCTTTCCGGAGAGTGACGGGTGAGATTAAGGGGGGCGTGGCCGCGGTCGTAAAAAATTATAACGCGAGCGCTCAGAAGCGGAAAGGAACGAGAGTGAGAGAAAAAAAATCCGAGAGATCTCGGGAAAAGGCAATGATGAAATTCAGGAAACGAACACATCCTTTTCACTCCCATTGGTTCATTTTTTTCTCTGCGATGAAAGAACGCCTTTTCATCACGTCTTTTCATCTCAGATATTTTTTCATCCCTTAGTACTCCTTAGTACCCTTCAGACCCCATCCTTTTAAGTGGGATAGCAGCCTCCTTGTGATTTTACTTCACTATTTCTATCTGTTGGCGTTTTGACACCATAGCTGAAGCCGCTTTGCGCACATGCTGTACTACCTTGACATAGTTCTCTAAGTGCTCACTACAAATGAGCTCTGAACTAATAATGAATTATATTTGCAGCATTAACTAAGAAGTGTTCTTTTCTCATTTCAAATACTATAGTAAAATTTATTATTTTTCTATATTTTTCCTTTGAGACGAGTATGTACTACCTATTTGTTGTATCTCGACAGAATTATCATTTTTTTATAAAACGTTTTAATAACGCATTTCGGCGATTTAATGCAGTGTAATCATTACACTCCCAGCTATATCCTCTACAAATTAGAGTTCACTGGAGGCTCATTAATTAAATTTAAAATGTGCTGGCACATTTGATGCCTGGTTGATCTTCTGCTGTCTCTCGTGTTGCCACCCAGATGTTCGTATACTCCAAATGATATACCTCCGCTGCTGCTTCTAACCATATCTATTCTCTCATCCATACGGAGGTGGAAATCCGGACCTCGTTTTCCCTTCCCGTCCTTCCCCGCTTGGGTGACATGCGGAGTCAGGAGGGGAGTTGACGGCTGATGAGTGGGCGCTCTCGGCGGCTGTAATCCAGTTTCATTCTGTCTTTGGGCCTGCGTAGGGAGAAGGGATGGGGGGGGGGGAGGAGGAGGAGATAGGGAGAAGGGAAGCGTATGAGAATCAAAGAGCGGCGATGAGGAGCGAGTGAATTAGGTGATGGCATGATATTCGGATGAAAAATGGAATAGTTTTTAGGACACGGATGGGGTGAAGAACCAGCTGAGAGGTTTGCCGTGTAGCGGAGTGGAGGAATATGCAAGTGGTAGGGTACAGTCCTATTTTTTGCCCTGCAAGTTATTTTAGACAGCATAAGTGGCTAATCATAAACTATCTTGGTCTCACTGTTGTAACCAAATCTGAGACGTTATTTTCGAGAGTTCGTGACGCAGTAAGGTAGTTTCAGCGAGATTATTCTCTATTCATATAAGAGGTAATACTAAAATTTTATTATTTTATTTAAGAAAATGTAAGAAGCATGATGTACCTAAATGTAGAAATATTAAAACTGATGATCTCAGGCCTGACCTCGTGGAAATTATGGATATCCATGATGAGAAAACCACCTTTGTTATTTCCACAAACTTTCTTACGCTGGCACGACGCGCGTTTCACCACACTGTGGCATACTCATGTGCCCCACACATGAGTATGCCACAGTGTGGTGAGACGCGCGTCGTGCCAGCGTAAGAAAGTTTGTGGAAATAACAAAAGGTGGTTTTCTCATCATGTAGAAATATTTTTCACGCAAGAACTTGAAAAAAGAGAAACTTTATATTGTCTAACGAAAACTTTTTATTTGATTCGCCGGCCAGAGTTTCTACTTACACAGTCATTGTCAAGGGCTTTGACTTAATTTCAAGAGTGGTTTCATCCAGACCATGAACTTAGAAAATCCGGATTGAAGATTCACCCGTTCCACCCGGATTAGGTATCAAATCGGAGAATTCCACGTTCCGGTCGGAAATGGAGAATTCAGTGAAACAATTTGCCACTGAGATCCCTTGTGGACGGCACATCCAACTTTGAAAATTGGTCTTCACAGTCGTCTCAATCTGATGAGATAAATTCATACAGACCAGCAAATATCGTGATGATATAATTATATTCTGCATTCAAGAAAAGAACGCGTGCGAAATTGCTTTAAGAAAGTATGTTTGGACAAAATAAGTTCAGATCGAAGTCACCTTCGATTCGTAATCCATTGTAGAAGTCCGCATTTCGATCCCCGGTTCTGCTCGAAGTCTCTGGGTTACTATCCCAGGAATTGACCCCACCCCCCTCTTCTTTAGCGTTATCTTGGCCTTGGGGAGAGGGTCACCGTCTGAATTCAAACACCTTTCAACTCTCCCATCTCTTCCGTGTTCATCCGACTTTTCTATCTCCCCATCCTCTCTTAACGTTTCCTCGCAACTGGACGCCTTCCCAGAATTCGTCGTCACAGAAAAGGTCTCAGCTAAAACCAGAAACGATAAAGTGAGATTCATTCAAGTATTCTACCAGCTGATAGGTAGGTTCTTGGACAGTCCCAATTCTGCATCCCAACCTCATAGAAATTGTCTCGCTTTCCCTCCTAAGGATGGCCCGTTATTAGATCCCTCTTCAATTCTTCATATATTCTACCTCCTCTTATTTCGTCCAGAAGAGATAACAAAATAAAAACGAAATAATTCTCCGGGACAATTGCTCATTCGCGAGAGCCTAAATAAAATGTCTACCGTTAATTCAAAATATTTTCATGCTTGAAAAAGCGATATCAGATGATTCTCAGCGTTATCACAACAAGATAAGTCAATTCAAAATGTATATTTTTATCATTGATATACTTTCTGAAAGAAATTAGGTATCAATGATAGGCATACTACATAGTATCTTCATTAGCAAATCATGTTCGTTAGTATATTAACCCAATTGAATAATCCATTAATGGTTCGCTTGAATAAAGTGCGTTGAAAAATATTCAACATATTTTTGAAGAATTGAGTCGGTATTTAATCGAGTAGACGCAAATGTTCTTTCGACGCCACAGCCCCATTCCATTCTTTTTTAACTTAAATGATATTTCATGTAGCGACTCCCTGAATTATATTTACATTTGCCTGTTTTAATTAAATGTTGAATAAGTGGAGAATTTTTCCAAATTTTTTCGTGACATGTTAACAATATTTGGCAGGAGGTAAAATTTTCTGGAGGCACGTCATCGCTATCTTTATAGCCTCCCTGGTGGTCATTACGGGAAGATAATAAAGTACTAAAAGCTTCTTAGTAAGGGAAGATTTCATAAAAGATGATTCAGTAATCACCCCGACGGACGTGTGAGAGGAGGAGGATAGGGTTTGATCAGAGAGACTCCTTGAATATCGAAGATAAACTTTAGTTATGTGAAAGTGAAAGAACTAAACTCTCATAACCAACATCCAACACACACATCCTCTCTCAACGTGTCCTCGCAACTGGACGCTTTCCCAGAATTCCACGTGCTTCCCTCCTGGAGAGCACCAACCAATTCCACCCCAAAGCCTCTCTTCCGACATTCTGGGACACGCGGGAAGAGACTCCTCTCTCTGCCTCTCTCTCTCTCTCTTCAGAGGCACGAGGCGCGCGTGTTCCGGACCAAGGAGAAAGAGAGAAAAAAAGCACAAGGCGAGGCTCAGGAGAAAATAAATCCGAGAGCGATCTCAGTGTCAGCAGTCGGGTCGGATCTCTCTCCTCTTAACCCCCCTTGTTGGCCCCCGCAGGACGGGCCCGCGACCCCCCGGTCGGTCCATCCGCAGCAGCGCACTCCCTCGCGTCCCTCCTTGGGAGTGGGGAGTCCAGCCAGCCTCCGCATGACTTCGGACACAGGTTCTCCATTATGGGGGTGGAGACTCCCCGAGGGTTGGATAAAGAACACGTGTGTGATTGGAAGGGATGACAAGAGGCGGCGGACGAGAAGGGGCGAGGGTTGTGTGGCTGAGCCGAGGATGGGCGTCGGATGGAGGCTTAAAGGGCAGGGGCGGGTGAGGAGGGCTTAAGGGACGGGCAGAGTTATATGAAGAGGGGCTGGACCGAAAGGACAGATAACGATGACATACAGGAAGTCACTGGTTGACTTCCATGACAAAGGTTTAGAGACCTTCTTCATTCGGATCGTCATGTTTTAATGTACTCGTTTAAATGCACTCCAAAATTACACGAAGTAGCCAAAACGGAAACGAAGCTGAATTTTGTTGGGTGTCCTAGAAAATGGAATGTTATCGTCTGAAGACAGAACTAACTTGTGAAAATAAGTACGGATATGGGATGAGAATTTAAAATTTTTATCAGGTTAGGATATGAAAATAAAATTACAATTTACATAAAAATTGTTACTGCCTACTACTCCGGAATCTGAGTGTACAGATTTTGCTTTGTCGTTCGGAGAATGCAAATATTAATGCTGTGACAATGTAAGTTGAATGAAGGTCGTCACTCTAATTAACTAACAGTTCTTTGTTCAATATTTAAAAATGGTGTGAAGTTCACTTTCTACAACACACACAAATCTATATTACACCATTGTCTCGATGATTTTTCCCTTGGACTGATGCAGGAAATGACTGTTTCTTTTTTCGGGACTGTTTTTTTTCTAATTTTGATGCAGGAAATAGTCAAGAAAAACTGGGATATAGGAGATTGATAAATGTGCGTTAGTTTTTGTTGACTATCGGAAAAATAGCTACTTTTCAAAATCTGTTAATAGAAGTTCTAATACTCGGTGCCGTAGTTTAAAAATTAAAATCAGCTATTATTTGCCAACGTTTCGGAAATTAGTTTATTTTAACCACCGCATATTTTTATTTAGCCCTGAAGATGGAATAAATTAATTTCCGGAGCGTTGGTAATGAAAAGCTGATTTTAATTTTTGACCTAAACTCGATATTACTTCCCTTTTTAAGTAAATGTGAGGTCCATATGACGAACGTGATAATGTTTAATTTATTAAATATGGTCCATATCAGCCCCGACTAATCTAAAATCCCTTGATTGCATCCCCCATTTCTTTGCCAAAATAGTCAAACACAGATTCCCACATTTCCGCAATATGTCCTCAAATGCTATTCTGTCTTCTCTTTCCATTTCTAATCTCCAAAACCACATACTTAAAACTGATTTAAAACTCCTCCACAACACCCTTAACTCGACCATTTACTGCCCTGAACTGCTTTCTCTCTTCAACTTTAGGATACCAACTCGATCCACCCGCACGCATTCACTACTCCACCCGCCCTATTCCTAGAATATCACTCACCCATAGCTCACCTTTATTTCGCCTCTCCTCCCTTCTTAATTCACTCCCTCACACTGTCGATCCTTTTTATTTATCATGTAACCATTTCACCACCCAAGCTGTCCCACCTGTCAACAAATTAAATATTTCCCCTTTCCATGTTGGGCTCAGCGTTGTTGATTTTTATGTTGTTATTGCATTTTTGTCCTCTGTCATGTTTATTGTTAAATGTTTCACTGTAAATTGGCGCTACTGCTGTATGTGAACAATGTTTTAAATAGATAAATACTCATCGACCGTGGAATTAGTAATTAATAGAAGATGGAGGATGTACTTGATGGGGAGAATGTTATAAGTGGGGAGAAGTGTCGGAGGTAAGCTGGTGTTTTTGGAAGAAGTGGAAGTCTCGGGAGAGGAAAGTAAGGGCTGAGAGCATATCACGTGGAGGTTGTGGAACGGAGCAGAATAAAATGGAGAGCGGGTGAATGGGGAGGGAGGGAGCCCTGGAAGATGGCCAATGTCGGAGGGGCCGAGGATAAGGAAGGGAGAGTGGCGTTTTTGGAGTTTAAGATGATGTGTGGCCGGAAGAGGAGAGGTGCCAACTTAACCGTTTGAGAGGTGTGGGCGAGGAACTGTGGGAGCGTGAAGGACTCCCCCGCGTTCGAATGAGCATTTTGAATTAAGTGACCGGAGGGGGATAGTAATTCATGATTTACCTATGCTTGCCAAAATAAGAGAATGATTAAATTATTGGATCTTGCGTTGGAAACGCACTTTGATCGAGATAAACTTAAAGAAACTTGATGAGTTCATTACTCCATGATTCCTTTTCAAATTAGTGGTGACGCTTATTTGTTTATTCCCTCAAATTTTGAGAGCGTTTTAATGGTGATGATATTTTTTCCACATGTGTCATCTGCATTGAGATTAACAATGTTAACTTCAGATATGTCATAAAATTTATTACATATTCGCCGAATAGAGGTGAGAGAGTAGCCATTATTCTACTATAGGGAATTTCCCGTTCCAGAGTCATCCGTCCGATCAATAAAGTCATTCAAATAATGTTTTATGGCCCAGTTTCCTGTCAATATTCATGAATACATAGGCTTAAGCGTGATTTCGTGTGATCCTGGACATCCATCAGCTGATTCAATTGATTTAGCGAGCTGTCGATCAGGATGTGGGATCACCTGTTCACTTTTTAAAGGCGATGTGAAATTAAATAACTTTTGATTGTATCATTAGCGTAGTGTGGGTATACATGTTCACTGATTTTATATTGGAACTCATTTTTGTGCGAAAGCCAAAATTAAGAAGTATCAACTGCATTAATTGAATCCATGATTGATTGAGGCCAATATTTATTTTTTTTCTTATTCAGGAATTTCCCAGGCATGTTTCCGGTAGATATTTCGAGCCCCTTGAATTTTCTTATCAATCACCAGTTCCCACTTGCTCATGCCCCTGTTGCTAGTCTCATCTCTAGTACTTCCTCTTCTCCTTCAATTAATTCCAACAGTTCAGGATTCCATTATTTCCGATTTGACTTTTTTATCATTTTATCTTTCATTTCCCTAGAAATACTCGTCCTCTGGAGGAAATCACTCTAACTCATAATCTCACCCTAGCCTCATATTTTTTATTGCTTTTTTTAAGTTATTTCAGTTTGGAAAGTCATTGAAATCAAAGTTTGGTCGGTGTTTCTACCGAAACTTTACATTTTTATCTTATGTTAGCACTTTGCATTGCTTATTTTATCATCAATGTATAACTTATGAATGAACTTTATTCTGAACGCGAGGCTTTGAATTGGTAATTTTTCAGCAAGAAATTGTGGGTTGCCGAAATTTATTCAAAATATTTCTGCAATTTTATGCACTTATCCAGTTACGTTATTTTGACGAATTTGCTTTTTTTAAGGGAAACTAATTACGATCACGGGAAAGTAACCGTGAACGAAATTTTCAAAGTGTTCTTTGGAAGCGATAATGGCTATAAATGAACTGGCATAGTTCCCCGACGGAGTGATTTTAGCCACATTGCAACATTTAAAATATATCGAGATCTACGATGTTCAATCGTAGGTTTTCGCGGCGTTGCAGCGAAGATGCCAGGGTATTCTGATTTACACCGCGTTCATCGATTTTCGTGAAGACATTTTTGCCCATATACGGATGCCAGTTAGAAAAAGGACTGCTGTTAGCAAAAGCAACGATCGCGGTGGCAAACCCAAAAATACTGGCATCTATCGGGTGGATGAATTCCCTCAGAAGATCATGCCTCGTCTTGAACCAACATAGAGAAAACTCGTCCCTTGTCGAAGTATCCTAATCTTACTTCAAGCATTTGAAGATGAGGAAAGGAAATCAAAATACACTTAGGATCCCAGAGTTTGTTTCCCAGGCGGCAGCATGAGAATCTGCCGTCATATCGGGTATGACAAGTCAAGTGAGTGAAGCGGCACTTTTCCTGAGGGAATTTGGGATAAAGTATCTAACCCTTCCTTTATAATACCTTTCCTGGGTAACCCTATCTCAGTCGCTTGCCGCGGAACCCCTTTCATATTCAGCCGTTTATTCACCCCCTTCGATCGGCCGATCCCTTTAACTCTGCCCAATCGTTTTCGACCGTAAATGTGAAGGCACTCACTTCTTCAGATCCCCCTTCTCTCTTCTTGGTCGTGCCCCCCCCCTGTACGCCCCCCTTAAATTCCCCCCACCCACCCGATCACATTTCACGGGGGGAGGTGGGGCTAAGGGCTAAAGGGGAGGGCGGTAGAGATCGCTCCTTCCCGCTTTTATATCGTCCTTCCTTCCGCCTCGCGCCATTCCCTCGTCTCTTTCCAATCCGTCCTATCATCTCTCGCTCCATCCCTGCAAGCTTCTCTCCTTATAGATGACTTTTTCCCTGAATTTCCTTGGATCTTTCGCTCTGAAACTTAATATCAGAACCAAATGGAGAGAGTAAATTGATAGAGATTACACCTGAGTCTTCGGTATTTCAGAGTGAACCACCACTTGGAGGTAGGAGGGATCGGACACCAGCCTTTAATTATGGATTTGTGAATAAAGTTTTGTGCACACTAAAGATAGGTGTAGACTAAATGTTTTGTTTTAATCTGTTGGAAAGCTGAACCTTGGTTCTACTATCAATAGAAATAGAGCAGGTGATATACATAGTTAGTGAAAATTAAATAAGACTTGAGTGAAATACAAATTTTTCCCATGTATTTCTTCGTTTTTTCCTGGTAGTTGGAGGTTGAAACAATTGAATTTTATTCAGCGTATACTTTGTACTACAACATATTGTTCGTAAGTTATCTTTTTGATAAGTTTATATGCTGTTTTAATGGTTTTTTTTTATATGTTGTCCTGACTCATCATTATCGAGAATGGTCAACCACGTGAGAATATCGTTGATAGTCAAATTAAGCGAAAGCAATTTTTATTTTGTGATTATATATCTCATTAAGAAATCTGTTCTTCGGATTACTGATGGCATATCACTGTTAAAATACGTTTTCAGTATTTGTTCCACATCGCGAGTATTCCATCGTTCTCTCTGTATGAACAGTATGCTTTATTAGTTATATATGTATCTGTATTTCTGTGAATATCTGAAAATGACTTTTACGGCAGAAAAATTGGAAAGAAATGAAATCTTTGGGCTCACATTAATTTTTGTGGAAGAATTTCCATCAAGCAACTTTTTGACATTAATAGAATTATTTTATTGTTACTGTTTACCAAAATACCCGAGGTAATACAATACGAATGTTAGCAGTTTTTAGGCACTGTGTTAATTTCGTAACGCGTTTCACTTATAGCAGATATTTTAGTTATGATTAGATCATCATATATCGTTGGTATTTCATAATATTTTTAATTTCATTCATAAGAGTAATCTACCAGTTAGAGATAGGTTGTGATGAAAGATGAAAGAATGTGAGATTTTCAAGGGGAAAATTCTCGTCGCAAAAACACCTGAAAAGCCTGATCCGCGAATAGCAATATTCGGTGTTAAGAGGACCGTCACGGAAGATATATTACTGGAAGCCATTAATAACCAAAACAACCTGCTTGAATCCTTAAAGGTCAAAATCGTTTTCAATTTTGGGAAACCGCAATCAGATAGAACCAACTGGGCGATTGAAATTGACCCAGAAACTAGAAAAACCCTAAAATATAATGGAAGAGTATTCTTAGACTATGAAAGTCACAAAATAAGTGACTACATCAGTTTCGCTAGGTGTTTATACGAAATGGATTTGGGCATCTAGCAAGGGACTGTCGGAATCAGGAAAGTTGCTCTCACTGTGCGGAAACTCATAAATGTGCAGTCTGTCTAAACAAAAAGCAAGATCCGGTCTGCAATAATTGTAAGAAGAGGAATGAGGGAAATTGCGTGCATGAAGCCATTGATTTGGAATGTCCAGTAAATAAGAGCAGAATAGATTCACTTAAGAAAAGAAAAAATTAGGGATAAAAAAACCCTAAAATTGGACAGATTAATATTCAAGGGGCTAGAATACCCCTAGCGGAAACGAAGATTGCATCAGAAACAATAAACCTGGATATAGTTTTGGCCCAGGAGCCTTACTCAATACGACCTGGAGGAACCTGGAAAATTCCAGGAATGGGAATACGAAGTAAAGTCATAGTCACAGGAAATACAAAACCGAACGCTGCAATTTTTTTTAACGAGAACCTGGATATCCTGGTAATTAGCTCGCTCACATCCCGAAATTTTGCGATTGCAGAAGTGAACACTGGGAATTGCTCTATTATATTTGTCAGTGCCTACTTTCCCCCAAGTGAAGAGATTAATCCTGTAATTAGACACCTCAAAACCATTGTAAATTCCTTCCCGGGGAAAATTTTAACTGTCGGAGTAGACTCTAGCTAAAAAAATGTGATCTGGTTTAGCAATAACACTGACGACAGAGGACTTCAACTTGAAAATTTAACTATGGATACGGACCTGTACTTAATCAATGAACCTGGTAATGCCTCGACCTTCTCAGGACCCCAAGGAGAATCGAACATTGACCAAACACTTGTGACATGCAACATTGTGCGTGATGTCAGAAAATGGCGGGTATAACCAGGTGTCATAAACAGCGACCATCAGTTAATCACTTTCGAAGTGAGTGGGGCAGTAAAGGAAGCGGAACTGACTTCCAGGTTTGCACTTAAAAGAGCGAACTGGGCAGCATGTGAGGCCGAACTTCTCTGGAGACTACAACAGCTTGAAACAGAAGTCATCTGGACCCCAATGTTGAAAACCTGGATGCAAGAACAGAGTAATTAACAAAGGCAGTCCAAGAAGCCATGTAAATGAGCGTACCAAAGCTCAAAAAGATAACCCGAAAAACCCCATGGTGGAACGATGACTTAACCCAAAAGAAGAAAGAACTCAAAAATCTTCAAAGACGACTATAAAGAAGCCGATGGGAAGACAATGCAGCACATAATGAAGCCTATATCAGAAAATGAAAGGCCTACAAAGAAGCCATTTACTCAGCAAAAGACCAAAGCTGGAAAAATTTTGTACAAAAGAATTTTGGAAAGAACGTGTGGGGCTTTGTTTATAAACTATTCTCCGAAAATCTGAAGTTGCCTACCACCCAAGGAACAGCTCAATATGTAGACGAACACATCCCACTACTCAGAGAACACCTTGCTAATATGCTAAACACCATCCTACCTGACGAAGAGGTGGACGATGAAATTCATGTGGGGGATAGAAAGTAATACGATGATGTACCGGACAGAGATGATGCAGCACCATTCTCACTTGAAAAAGTACAAAGCGCCATCGAGTGAATAAAGAAAAACAAAGCACCAGGATACGACGGGATACCTGGAATCGTCATTACAGAACTGAGCCCGCTACTTGAGGATTTACTACTCTCCATTGCAAATGATTGCCTGCTCTTTGGATATTTCCCAAAGTGCTGGAAAGTGAGAAATCTTGCTACAATATTAAAATCGAAGGACCGAGACATCGCAAATATGGAATCATACCGGCCGTTAGCGCTACTCCCAGAACTTGGAAAGAATGATCAAGAACAATTTGGAGCAAGCTGTCAGAATGGAAAATCTGTACCATGACCGGCAATTAGGATTCATAAAAGGAAGAAATGCGGAAGAAGCAATTCTCAGGCTAAGAAACTACATCAAGGAAAGCACGGAAAATTATTTTATTGGAATTTTCGTAGATATCCAAGGAGCTTTCGACTCCGTATGGTGGCCCACGGCCATTGATGAGCTAAAAAGAATAAATGCACCGAGAAATATCATTAATGTTTTCAAGAGTTATTTAAGAGACAGAAAGATATTTCTTAAAACCAACCACGAAGAAGCACAGAAAACAGCCACAAAAGGATGCCCTCAGGGCTCTGTTTTAGGACCCCTGGTCTGGAACCTAGTAATAAACCGTTTATTAAGAAGTAACCTCCCAGAGAACTGCGAGTTAATTGCTTATGCGGATGGCTCAGCAATTCTGGTCAGAGCCAACACGCGGAGGGATATGGAAAACAAGGCAATGGTCTACATGCGTATTGTTGAAAACTGGGCATATGAGTGTAAGCTCAAGCTTTCCATGGCCAAAAGCAAACTTGTGGTTTTCGGAAGCAAGCTAAGTAGAAACCCCAGCATCAAAATGAATTAGAAACAAATGAAGAGAAGCCAAAGCTTCAAATATTTCGGTGTTTACGTAGATGAGAGCCTAAACTTTCAAGCACATGCCTAACGACCGAAATGAAGAAAGGTTTCCATGCCGCTAGGAGATACTGCCGTACTCTTTATGGAAACAAATCCATTATGCAAGCATACAATGGGGTGATAAAACCCATCGTCATGTACGGAAGTGCCGTATGGGGAGACCGAGCCGGAAATAGCAGAATACATCGAAAACTACTTTAAGCACAACGATCCTGACGACGAAGACGACGTTCTTGCATTGAAAGAACTCCAGTCAACGTGGACTTGCCCAACGTGCGTTACTTCAGCTCGGGCTCTTCGAGATGACAGCACTCCGGTACGCCCGAAGTCAGCAGTTCCTACTACGGAGGATCTTCACAAAGTTGAAGGTCATCTCCTGGCCGAGCTACTTGACCGCATGAAGAAGCTGCAGGCGGACCATTGTGACCTGAGGAACACCATTGCAGCCTGGAAAGTCTCTCTTGATGATCACGCGAAGCTCATTGAAAAGGTAAATGTGGCAATTTCAAACCTCGGCGATAGACTCGATGTCCTGTGCAGTGAAAACACGCGAGTGAACGAACTACTAGCTAAGCTGGAGGAGCATGTAAACGAAACTGAACAAAAGTCCTTAAAAAATGTTATTGAAATACATGGCATTCCTAAGTGCGACGGAGAAGAAGTGGAAGAAGTTGTGTGCAAAGTCACTCGTGCATTAGGGATCGACATTTCAGTGATGGACATAGATTATTGTTTTCGGCCGAAACCTCGTGCAAATAATGGTGTCATAAAACCAGCACCCGTAATTGTTCGGTTCATACGATCTAGTGTCGTCTCTCGCATAGTAAGTGCTCGCAGGGTCAAACGGAACTTCACTACCAAAGACATAGACATGAATGAAGTCCCAAATCAACCTATCTTTGTCAATGAATCTTTAACACAAACCAATCGCAAACTTTATGCTAAAGCGAAAAACCTCAAAAGAGCAGGCAAAATAAAATATCTATGGGTTCGAGGTGGCAATATATTCATGAGAAAAACTGACGGTAGTGAACGGATTGTAATCCGATGTGAGGATGACATTGATAAACTTGCATAGCATGAAATGGGTACAATACCACTGAATGTTAATAACAACGCTAATTTTAAGTGTGTCAACATCTGCCATGTTAATTGTCAATCTCTCCTCAGCCATTTTGATGAATTTTTGATTCACTTCTCGACCAATGTGTATGACATAATATGCTTGTCTGAAACCTGGTTAAAGCCTTCCATACCCGATGCGATGGTGCGCCTGCCAGAATATGAATTATTTAGGTTGGATAGAAGTGAGAAGATTGGTGGTGGTGTTGGAGTTTATATCCATCAAAGCTTGAAAGGCAGAGTATTGTATTCTTCACCCTCACCTTACTCATCAAAGCCCGAATTTATCATTGCTGAAGTAACAGGCTTCAATTCATCGAATTTATTATTATGTATTATCTACCGTCCACCCAAATGCTGTTTATTTAGTGATTTTGAATGTGCTTTACTTAGATATTATCCAACCTACAATAATCTTGTCATTCTAGGTGACTTTAACATTGATGTGCTCCGAAACAACTACGATACCTCTTACCTAAAAAACTTCATTTTTAGTAATAACCTACATTTAGTCCCTTTTGAACCTACTCACCACACCATATCCAGTCATACTTTCTTAGACCTGTGCATAGTTGACGATTGTGAAAAGGTCGTCAATTTTTCTCAATATCCTGTTCCGTTCTTGTCTGCCCACGACCTCATCTGTATTAAGTACAAGTTCTCCACCCAGCGTTTTCTCTCAAGGTCATATGTCTCACGCAATCTAAGTAATTTTGACATAGTGCTATATCAGAACAATCTCCTTGCTCAAGACTGGGCTGAGATTTTCTCTGCCAGTCATATTGACCTGAAAGTGGAGGCATTAAGCTCCAACCTACTATATTGTGTAAATATGCAGGCGCCAAAACGTATCTGCTACCGTAAACGGCCTCCCACCCCTTGGATTACAGAGGAAATAAAAGACCTTATCAAGGAGAGGAACCAACTCAGACGTGCTTACATTCGTACAAGAGATCCCCTGGTTCACAGTAAATTTAAAACATATAGGAATAAAGTTAAGTCTCTCATCAATGGAACCAAGCGCCAATTCTACTCCAATTTATTCATTAAACCCATGCACTCTAATACAGTCTGGCGACAACTACGGCAACTTGGTTTACTGCGGCAGAAGGAAGGCCTAGTTATCAATGATTTTTCATTGAACCAGTTCAATGAATATTTTACAAGTCTCACCAAGGGTGATCAGAGTGGATCAACGCATCGTATTACTAACATTGAACTTTTAGTCCCATACAATGATAACAACTTCTACTTTAAGCATATCACTCCCGATCTTCTTACGAAAACCCTACGTCGCTGCAAGTCACAATCCTTGGGTATCGACGAAATATCAATCGACTTCATAAATAAGGCTGGTGACGTCTTGGTCCCCGCCATCCTTGAAATTTTTAATCACTCCTTATCCACATCTGTTTATCCATCAATGTGGAAGTCAGCAATAGTATTACCAATTAAAAAATCGAGAAATCCCTCTTCACCATCTGATTATCGCCCCATTTCTCTACTCTGCACCTTATCTAAAGTTCTCGAAAAACTTGTTCACCAGCAAGTCAGTGACTTCCTAATTGAAAATAACAAACTAGACCCTTACCAGTCTGGTTTTCGAAAGAACTTTAGCACTCAATCTGCCCTCCTGAAAATAACTGACGACATTCGCCTGGCTATCGATAGAAAAATGGTGACCATTTTGGTTCTTTTTGATTTAAGCAAAGCTTTCGACCGAGTTAATCACGCCAATCTCCTCGATAAATTTAAGCGTTTGAACTTCTCTGCCTCCGTTTTGAACTGGTTTTATTCTTATCTCACAGACCGTAAACAGGCAGTCAAGGACTCCATTGGAAACCTGTCCTCATGGTTGCCAGTTAAGCATGGTGTTCCTCAGGGGTCTGTTCTCGGCCCACTTTTGTTTGCAATTTACGTTTTGGACCTCCCAAAAACATTAAAACATTGTCGTTATATGCTATATGCCGACGACCTGCAAATTTACTTTCACTGTCACCTGCATGATCTTCACGATGGAATAGCTAAAGTCCAATGTGATGCTGTCTCCTCATGGGTCAAAGACAACCAACTAATCCTGAATAACACCAAATCTAAAGCAATAATTATTGGGAGCTCTAAGTTTACCAATAAAATTAACTACGATACCATACCGCGCTTAGAGATTGATAATGTCACGCTTCACTACTCTAACGTAGTCAGAAATCTGGGAATTCTTATGAATAACAATCTCACCTGGCATGATCAAGTGAACCAAATTTCCAACCGCGTAAACAGTACTCTGTATCAGCTTAAAACCCAGAAACATGTCTTACCGACTCACATTAGGACGAAATTAGTTATTGCATTAGCATTTCCCCATTTAGACTATTGTTCCTTGGTATTTGGTGATCTTTCAGAAGAACTTAATGACAAACTTCAGAGAACCCAAAACTCTTGTATTAGATTCATTTTTAACCTTCGCTACGATGAACATGTGTCCTCTTATAGGGAAAAACTGTCTTGGTTAACAGTCAAAGACAGACGTAATTATTCGCTCAGTGTCTTTCTGTTCTCCTTATTCTCCGCTTCAGAACCAAAATACTTAATAGACATGTTTATACACCAACCACAGTCCCGAACTATAAATACAAGAAGTGCACAATCTGACCTTTATTGCCCCGCCCATAGAACCACAAAATATCATCACTCTTTCCTGGTCAAATCTACAAAATTATGGAATTTCCTCCCCATTCATCTAAAGAATATTTTAAACACACAGACATTCAAGACAAAACTTTATTCTTACCTTCAACAAAAAAACATAATTCTGTGATTCATTCTACACCAAAAATGAACTTGTGAAACTGTTGCTTAGTATTAGTTTTTCGTTTGATTTTATACCAAAAAGAAGCTGCAACGACTTTCTTTACTGTTTTATTATTGGTTTATTATTCACTAAAATTTCTTTGATTGTAAATTCTGATTTAGAAATGTGTTAAAAAATTATTCTTCAGTTATCCAGTTCAGATTCTGTTTTTGCTTATGTTTACACTAAAAGGATTATGTCACTTTTTTCTTAACTGTATTCTTCGTTTAGGTTTATTTTATTTTATATGATGCATTTTTGATTGTATGTCTTTTCTGTGATTAGAGATATAAAACTGGCATGTAATGTATATATTTACATATGTTCAATAGCAGGTTAAGTACCTTAAGCTCACCACCATTGTAAAATTGGTGCTCTTAGGGGTATTGTACCCAGAGCAAATAAATATTATTATTATTATTATTATTATCCTGCCTGTTAGGTACCTGTGACGCACTGCTACTATACAACAAGTACAGATGCATTGGTACAATTGGTACAATGCAATAGCAATGGAGCCACCGCTGAAATACATTGTTTGGGAGAAGAAGGCGAGAGATGAATTAAAAAAGGAGAACCAAACAATTTACTTGGGAATAAGGCTATTAAACGACGAATACCCGCGAATAAGTCAACTAAAGCGGAGATTAAGAGAGATAACAGAAGAAAAATGGAACTTGGAATGGAGCAACTCAGAAAAAGGCCTACACACCCGGGATATTTTTCCAACGATCTATGACAGAAAGAAAATAGATATAACACACACCCAAAGTACGGTCCAAGCACTCTCAGGACATGGGGAATGCTTAAATTACCTAAAGAATATTGGCAAAAGCGAAGACGGGAAGTGTACCATCTGCGATGAAGAAGACACAATAAAACATAGAATTGAAAATTGTCCTTGGTTCGAAACATCGCGAATTAGATTTTCTTTGGAGATGGAAGACACCAGCCAGCTAACCAACAGAGATCTAATAACGTTCTGCCTCATGAAATGCAAACCTAGGAAATTAGGAAAACTCACCCAAATTCTGCATTGAGTAAACGCAATGGCCAATGTGTGGCATCAAGCCCACGTCTTTGTCTTTGTAAATGTGAATTTATGAAAATACTGAAACTTTTAAAAGTATCTGCAAATATGAAAATGGTAGATAACTGTAGTAATACAAACAATAACTTATTTATAAGATAATGAGTTGCTGTAACTTATTTACAATTTCTAAATTGTGATACTTTTGATTTACGAAACGCGTAAAAAAACCTATAATGTATGATAAATTTTAAAACTACATTGCAAATATGAAATGAAAGATAATTGTAATAATGCGAACAATTTTAACCTAGTCATGGGATTTCTAAATGTAAAAAGGTGCCATAACTCATTTCCGAATTCCTAATTGTGATCATTTTGAAATATGAAACGTGTGTAAAAAAAACCTATACAAAACCGTATTCAATGTAAATTCTACAACTTTTATGTGTGTAAAATGAAAACCTTCAAAAAGGTCAATGAAGAGGGGTAAGCAAAATTGTATTTTCCCTCAAAAATAAATAAACTTTCAAATGTGAAAAAAAGACACACGTGCCGTGCCCTGTCTAATGCTTGATAAAATATTTGCTGATATGATAAGCTTTCTCGATGAAAAACGACAGTTCATTAAAAAATTTTTTTCATTTGATAAATTAATTTTTGTTATTCATTTAATCGTTACAGACCACCTTGCTGAGTCATAACCACTACTCTATCTTTGGTACCACTCCCAATTGTAGTTAGTTCTGTTGTGAATTGTTGCTTAGCATTGACAAATAAATGTTGAGAACGAAAATGTTACACCCTTGTTAGGATGACTTTATCTATTACTATGATGTTATGAAGCGGTTGGTAAATTATTGTTTGTAATTGAAAATTAATGTTATCCCCTCTTCTTTTAATCTACCCATTCTGGGAGTGATATCATTTACAGTTTGTTGTATGCGCTATGATACCGACAATTATGGGTACACAAATATCAACGAATCACTGAAATAACAGTCCAGGCGTAGTAAAATTGTTCACTTTATATTTAAGTGAAAGGATGACTTCCCTTTCATGTGTCGTTTTTCTTCGTCAACGTTTGATGTGATTTTCTTTCCCCAATTCACCGAAAGCTCGGAAACAAAATCCCCAGCTTTCCCTTTCATTAACCATTGACGGAATCGTATTCAGGATTACGCAAAGCGTATTTTTCCTCCAGAGCACTCACTTACTCTTTCTCTCTCTCTCTTCCCCGAATCATTTCCTGCGTAAGCAGCGCTGACGGCCAGGTTAATTTGTTTCGCATTTTCGTCTCTCCCTCTCTTCACCGGCGGGGGGGCGGGAGGGGGGAGTGATGTGGGCGGCGTTCACTCATCTCTCTCTCAAAACTAAATCCCCTCTCCCTCGAACCAAACCGTCTCGAATTTATTTCTTCTCTTCACGATTCGTTCTTCCTTACCGCTGTCTGTCCCTGTCTCTTTTTCTCTTGTGTAAATCTTTTCCTTTTTTTCATTCCTTGATAACTCTTTTATGCTGGTCTCCTTTCTTCATTTTTTTGTCCCTTCCTTTAAAATCTCTTACCTCTGCCTCGCCAGTCTACTCCCCTATCTCGTCCCAGTTCCTTTTTTTACCTCTCCTGCGCGACCGTCCCACAATCTATCAATCGATTGACTCCTTTTCTCTTTCTTTCCATTTTCTTTCCTTCTGCTTTCACTCAAGGGGTTTCAGGGTTTGCTATATCCCTGCGTCCCTTCCTTCCACCTCCTCGCCCGCTTCCCACCTTTCCTCTCCTCCCCCGCATATCGCTCCATCCGTCTCGTTTTAACCGCCAGCAGGAATGGGGAATTTTTCTTTATCCCTTTTTTCCACCCTGGAACCCTTTTCTTTGCCATTCTCTATTCCCCTCCCTCCCCTCACGCACACCCCTGCACAAGTCTCGAGACCCTCACAGACTCGGTCCACGCCACCGGGATACCTCCTGCGAAGAAGAGAAGGATTTTCTTATATATTTTTTTACCATTCTGAAGGTCGGGGGAGGAAGAGGCTTCAAGTCTTCCCTTTTTTATACAAGAAATGGATTATGGGCCCGGGGAGAGTTCATCCGAGTAGAGGGTGGCCGTCCCCGTGAATGGGAATAGTTTTTTGGGCCTAATAGTAGTCCGGAGAGAGAGAGATGGAGTTTTAGGACGATGTAATAGGGGCGGTTAGCGTCATTGGAGGTGAGGGGCGATGGATGAAGTTGGATGGAAGAGTTTTCAGAGGGATGATTTGGAGGATTTCATGGGTAAGATAGATAAGGGATGAATGCGAATTTCTCGGTGGAAAAAATATCCCGCGGTTAGAGGCGGAGACATCCCCTTTTCGACGATCACGCTTGCTTGCTTTCCGCACTTTTGAATCGAGCTCTGAGTCTGGGAGGTTCGGGGGGTAATTTACATGAAGCGACACAATGGTGTTACGGGTATTTTGGGTCGAAATTGAGGCTTAAGACTCGTTTTCTTTATTTAATCCCAAGTTTGAAGGACGCATGATGAAAACTGCGGATGGAAGCACATAATAAAAAGACATATCAAGCGTTAGGGGTTTTACCAGCGAAGGATATCGTAGACGGGGCTTACGTTATGATTGCGTGGGGATTAGGTTTTCACGTTGCGTGGAACGAGATAGTTATCCCGGACAAACGTCTTGTATCCCGCGCAAAGTAAACAAGGAAAGACCTTGTCAGTGACCTTGAGAACGCTGATGTGGCATCAGTTTATTGATAGAAATTAATATACACAAGAATGCTTCTTCATATACATCAAATTTATCATGACTCTGCTTCTTTGAAGTTACTTTTATGGTTATATTTTAGTTAGTATTAGTATAAATGTATATGATCACTGGCTGCTAATGTTGTTTCTACATTAATACAATCAAAGATACCTACTTATGAACTTGATTAGCTGAAGGCTATATTTTTTAATGTTTCCTTCCGTGCAGGATTCCGTATGCATTAAATGAGCAAGTAATATGTTCAGCACACTTTAGAAGTACAACTTATTCCGATGATATTCTTGATTTTTACTCCGTATTGGAGGTACCGTTGACATATAAAAATTAACGAAATGTAATTTTTTTTCAATTTATTTTATCTGATTGACTTTGCATAGCATTTCAAATGGATGCATTGGTGAGGAAGTGCCATTACCAGAAAGTGTTGATCATAAATCTGTTCCAACGCTTTGGGACCTTCAAACCGAAGGATAGATGTTATCAACAATCGATCTTAACATAGCGGCATTGACTTTTCCGATAATTTAATAATGTGTTCGTGCACTGCGGTCGTTACGACAAATTGATTAGTTTACTGTGAGGGAAGATAAAGCAAATGATGGAGTCAAAAGATCGTGAGTCGTGCCAAGTGGTTGAGAATATCTATCTCGTAATCATGTCCTGAGCGGTGGCTGTGAATTTAATCATGTTAATATTTTTTTTAGCGTCGCAATGCCATAATTTTCGAGCATCGAACTTTCGGGTGGGTTCGGATAAGCCATCCCCAGGGAGAGGTGAGGGAAGGGCTTCGGGCCGATTTTTAATTTTGGAAATTACTACCCCTCTGAAGCCATATTTCACGCATCCGTGTGGCAACGAAGAGGATTTATTTTTTATTGTTATCATTTTTCAACTTTTATTTCGGCGGCCAGCCTCTCCCCAGTCTCCTTCTGCCGCAGTATGCTCGTCTGGTAACCATGGCAACCGACGAAAGCACCACTACCATCCGCATCTGGGGGCAAAGGTTGGAGAAGAATTTTCTTTCTTTTCAAGGAGCTGAAGGGGGTTTGGGGGAAGGTGGGTGGAAGTTCTGGCGTGGATTATATGTATATTGGAGTTGTACTGGGTTCCGGTGTCATCGAAAGAAAAAGGGATAGGAAGAAAATGAAATAAAAATGGCAAATTGAATAGTGTTTTTACATTGCCCACTTTTATGAGTTTTGCATGTGAATGCCAAAAAGTAATGTGGTTGCTCCTACTTATATGATTATATTACACTCACTTTAAGAACGATAGTTTTCGTAAAGTCTAAGGTAACAGCATTTGGTGGTATGTGACCTAATGGATTTCTCGAAAAGAGCTAAAATGGAAATAAATTCCAAATTGGCATTGAGCAGTACGAGTATTTAGCGAAAGTGTTTCAGGTTTGAACGACACTCCTTTTTTATTTCCGAGTAAAATTGAACTGGATTCAATCAATACATTTTGTTCACTACGTACAGCATTACTGAGGCATTCATTCCACGGATTAATGAAATAGACTAGATACAAGGGCAAAAGAGAGGCAGGATGGCGGGACACGGTCAGATGATGAAGTAGGGAGAGGGAGCAAGTATTGAGAAATGGTGGGACGAAGTACGGAGGGAACAGACGAAAAAAATGCTTAAGTCTACCATGCGAAAGTTTGGGAGACCGCCAGTGGTGACAAATCGTTTTCCATTCGCGTGCCAAAAATAAAATGAAAGCTTTGCGACTATAGTATTGCGTGCCAGCGGGTGGCGTCGGAGCGCGTGAGGGAAAGCCGAAGCTCTTGCACTCCGCACGAGGGCAATGAATGAGTCTCCAGACTAAAGATGGTCCTTATATTGCGGAGTGTGCCGTAAAAGTTCATTACCGTAGTGGCGCCAAATGAGCATGGGAATGCTCACCCTCGCCGTTGCAAAGACTTCCATAGTCCGCATAGGATCCAGCGGTGCTAGCAAGTGAAATAGGGAAAACGTTGCGAAAGGGGGCATTTTTTTGGGAATGGAATATTCTAAGATGGCCTCTTATTTTTCGCCGTCTTCTATTCACATCTTTTATTCACTTACTTTTTCTTTTACTCGCGAAGGTAATTTGATAATCGAAGGCACTAAACATAAATAAGTGAGACTTATTTAGGTGCTGATTTGATTTTAAAAGACTTTCATGGGAATTCTATGGATACCAATATAAATTAATTTATTACATGGAGTCATTTGAATGCTGATTATTATATAAAGTACATCTTTCAATTGATATACCATCATTTCACTTGATTTCAACCAACCGTACGACCTTTTCGACTGTAGTTAATATAAATATCTTGAAATACTTGAAGGTGCGGCATCATTTTTATCAAATAAATTGAGGCTAAATATGAGACCAAATGAAGCTATTTTCCGACATCGTTGTAACACCTTCCAGACAAAATTTCATACCATTATTTTCAATTGTTGCATTGAAGGTAAAATTAAATCCAGTTTAAGTCTTCATAACCATATGATTCAAATGAGTTAACTAGCATTGTAATGCAACATTTATCAATCCAGTGCTCAATTAGATAATAATACACAAGCGCAATACTTTGTACTTCTTATGATTTCATTTATCTTTGGTGGTCAAAAACAGAATAATTTATCTAATTTATGGACCGTTAAGATATATCAGCAGCAGTAGATTATAATTAAATATTCTGGTATAGTAAAATTACAGTTTAGCAAGGCCTTGGGAGAACACTAAGAAATGTGTGCATTGCATTATTTATTCTATCATTGAAACTGAGTAAAACTTGAGCACCGCTGTTCTACCATATATTTTTCGGCCCTTCAATTACACGCATTACCATTCATACATTTTGTATTTCGCTTGAAATACTTATAGTACCATAAACGTAAAAAGAAACGTTAATAGTGATCAGAATTAGGTTTCAGGTAAATTTTGGTTGATCATCGAGGATCTTCGTGACTAAAATGAAGTTCGAAATGCCGCACGGTAAGACGTGCCCTCAAAAGGTTTTTCTCTATACTCAAACAGCCTTCTCGAGATCTAATGAGTTAGAACACCCCAAAAATAACCAATGGTTGGATTGAATAGGAAGAAAAATAAAAATATCCACTTATTCCTTAAGATTCTACGTATATTGGGTAGGCGACTTTCTAGGAAAGCCTTGAGGATTGCTGCAAATGAGCACCTTTTCGAGAGCCTCCATTTGATATCATCATCATCATTATAGTAATCTACCGGTTAGAGGTAGGTCATGATGAAAGTCAGAGAACATCCAAAGGACTCCTACGCGTGCCGTACCCTATCTAACTCTAGTATTTCTTTCTTCATCTCAGCATAAGTCCTACCTTTCTTCATCCCGTCAATAAAACCTAATCTCTTTCTTCCCCTTCCTCGCTTACCCAACATCCTTCCCTCTATCACGGCCTTCAGCAAACCATCGCCCCTCATTACCGCTTCCAGCCACCTTCCCTGCCTTCCCCTAATCTCATCCATAAGATTCCTCTCCTTGCCCACCATGTCAAACACTTCCTCATTTGTCTTCCTTTCCGTCCAACGCACCTTCTCCATCCTCCTCCACACCCACATCTCGAAAGCCTTAAGCCTATTTTCGTCTTCCTTTCTCAAGGTCTACGTTTCTTCTCCATACAACGACACACTCCATATTAAGCTCTTCACCAGCCTCTTTTTTACATCCTTACTTAAGGTCCCCGTCATCAGCTCCCTTCTATTATTGAAGGCTTCCTTCGCTAGCGCTATTCTCCTCCTAATGTCTTTGCTATTATGTCCTGTTTATTCTATCTCACTACCCAAATAGTTAAATTGTTCGACTTGCTCCAGTTTGTGACTTCCTACTCTTATCACCAGCCTCGCTTTCTTTGTCCTAGAGAATCTCATTACTTTTGTTTTCTTATTATTAATCTTCATCCCGTATTTCTCGCACTGCTTTTCCAATGCATCTACTAAAGTTTGCAGTTCTTTTGTATACTAACTGACCAACGCCTGGTCGTCTGCGAATCTAACCGACTTTATCCGCTGGCGTCCTACTTTCATTCCTACATCTAGCTCATCCCATGCCTCTCTCACCATTTTCTCAGCATGTTAAAAAGCAAAGGCGACAACGGGCACCCTTGTCGCACCCCATGACCTATAACTGCCCATCCTGATTCACCCTCAGCTACCCTCACCTAAGCCCTCTGCCCCATATATAAGTATCGGATGAGTCTCCTATCACGCCAATCTATTCCTATTTTCCCCTGTATCTGCATTAGTTTCTCCCAGTTTACTCTGTCAAACACCTTTTCGAAATCCACAAAGCAAGCGAAAACATTCTGTTTATACTCTATGTTTCTTTCTATAAGTGTCCTCATGGCCGCAATCGCGTCCCTGGTGGCCCTCCCCTTCCTGAACCCAAATTCGTCATCGCCTAAATAGTAGTTTGCTCTGCTCTCCAACCTTGTACTTATTATTCTAAGTAAAACTTTTGCCGCGTGCGAAATTAAACTGATTGTTCTATACTCCTCGCATTCTGACGCTTTCTTCTTCTTCGGGATAGGTATTAATACTGTTTTCACGAAATCCTCTGGCCATACTCCTTCCTCGTAGATCCTGCGAATAAGTTCGAAAAATTATTCTCTCCCCTTACTACCTAGGGTCTTGAGTAGCTCCGACGGTAGGTTATCGGTTCCCACGGCTTTTCTACTGTCATCTCTCTTAATGCCCTCTCTATTTTGCTGTCAAGCAACTCTGGACCTATCCTTATCTATTGTTCCTCCATCCTCTAGATCTAGGCTAAAGGGTCTATTCTCGCTGTCATATAGTTCCTCTACGTATTCTCTCCACCTTTCCTAGATATCTTCCTTCTCGATTAATATCTTCCCTGTATTGTCCTTAACCTTTGGTATCGTTTGCCCTCTCATACCACCTGATAACATTTTCACCTTGGCGTACAAAGCGCTCACTTCCCCCTCCTCCTGCAGCTTCTCCATTTCCTCGCATTGTCCCTTCCACTAGTTTTCTTTTGCCCGATTGGTCACTCGCCGTAGTTTATTATTCAATTCCTTGTACTTCCTCTTGCCTACGTCGGTGTTGACATTTTTCCATATTCTTCTCTCCTCCATTTTCTTAATCATTTCTTTCGTTACCCACTGCTTCTTAACCCTCTTCTTTTCCACCGTTCCTATTGTTTTCTCTGCCGCTCCTACGATGCCTGTTTTTATAATCTCCCATCTTCTCTCTATTGTTCCCATCGGCTTTGCTTCACCTATGTTCTTTTCTATCAGATCTTGGTATTCCCTCCTTTTCAACCCTTTTAATGCTTCAAGGTTCCACCTCTTTATCTTCCTACCTTTACAAAACCTTTGAATCGAACTTCACACTTCATCATCACCAAGTTATGATCTGAGTCCGCATCCGCCCCTGGATAGCTACGCGAGTGTTTTACACTGTTCCTAAATCTCTGCCTTACCATTATATAATCCATTTGGTATCTCCCAGTATCACCCGACATTTTCCATGTGTACCTACGCCTGGGGTGATGTTTAAACCAAGTGTTTGTCACTACTAATTTATTTCTTATGCAAAATTCAACTGCCTTTTCACCGCGATCATTTCTAATTCCTAGCCCAAACCCTCCCACTTCTAATCCGTCCCTCCCTTCCCCCACCACTGCTTTCCAGTCACCCATCACTACCAGGTTTTTCTTTCCCTGCACTTCTCTAATTATTTCTTCTACTTGCTCGTGCACCTCTTCCTCCCTATGGTTTCATTTGATATCAGATCCAATTATACCGTCCGGTAACGAGCACCTTAAAAAAGAAAATTAAAGATTTAGATGAATGCTCAAGAGCTTCTAGCCCTGATGAACGTGAGAAACGATGTAGGCTAGAAAGTTGGCAATGAATCAAAAAATGAGATCTCACCCTCAGGATATATCTCTCACTTCTCTCAAAGATATTTCGAATTTCCTTTAAATTTTCTCTACTCACGGGAAATACCGAGCATAAATCGTACAGAATGAAAGGCAGGGTAAAATTTGCGTATTCAATGTCTTACAAGCATAAGTACATGCTCAATTCAAGCAGTATGTTTGTGGCTGCGAAAAAATTCCAACTTTGACTTTCTCAGGTAAAAATCGTTTAGCACTGATTATGAATATTTCATAACAAAGGAGCACCAGCATCATAGAAATTCGATATGGTTACGGAGACCTAATTTTCTTGGGGAGGGAATAAAGAGCAAATTTGAAATGAGTAAGTGAGAGTAAGAATTAAGTAAATTAGAAAAATAATTTATTGTATGTTATTTTTACAAATGGAAACTCGAGAACAAAATTAAGAAGGTATTTATAAAAACCTTTAGCAGAGGTAACGTTTTACAATAAAGACAAACTAGGTAACCCGTGCGAAAATTTCGCACTTTCACGCTATCAGAGAATAAGTATGTTAAGGAAACGGTGTAATTGGGTTTTAAATAGAGAAGAAGGTGTATTATAAAGTACTTTCTTTATACTTGTTTTCTTGCAAAAATATACAAAACATATTAATACAATACAGGCAAGAGAGTTGGGTACCAGTAGGAACAATCATAACGTCTGTTACTGAATAATGGCACGCAATTTACAAAACTTCTTTAAAGACAATATTAGAAGTAACAATGTTGTCGTCTGTAACTTTTTGGTTATGAGTTTCTTTAACACAAACATAAATATCACGTAAAGTGTGAACTCTAAATGCTACATACAACTGTCTTATCGAAAATTTGGTCACGATGGAATCGGCATGGAAAAATCGAAACTTTTATGTCAAATTAATGGGTAAATAGTGAAATTTGAGATTGAAATTGTATTTTTCGTCAGAAGCCGGTGATTCAACGTTTAAAATGATACCTCATTTATCACTGTAGGTGCAATATTAACGGAGCATATACGGAATGACAGAAAAAGACCTTTCTGTAATAATATATATGATGATAAGTATACATATTTTATTATGAATTGGTATCCCTACGGTTGGAAAACAATGTGTAATAGTGTTATCATTGTAATTTTTTCAACAAAGGGAAAGAAATGTTTTTTCAAATAATAAGTGAATATCAATGGTACACCTCGAAATAAAGCCTGTCGTTTATAACAAAGGAAGAATGGTTACCGTAGGTATGGCTCGAGTCTTCATTAATGAGAGAGCGAATTAGCGACATTGCTTTCGAAGCTCTAGAACTGACAATGAGTTCGTGACTTAATCCTGAGCACTTGGCAAGACGTAGAAGATATGCGATACAAAAACTTGAGAGGGAATAAAAATTAATGATGAAGTTAGGGATGATACAGATGAATAACGAATGTATGTCTTTTAAATTACGGAATTCTTTATTTTCTAATGCATTAATTTTGTATAATTCGATTTCACATTGTTAATTTTATTACTCCCTACGTGTGATATATGCTTCATCATTTTTTTTCACCGAATTTTTTCTCCGTGAATAATATCAGGTAATTTTTATGGAGATACTACGGAGCAGATATTTTTAAATGTCTATGAAACTCCAGACTGATTATATTGGACATTTTCACGCTAAATGAACTACGCCGTTTTATTTCATGTTGTTGTATCGTGTTTGATTTATTACGTTTCTTTCTCTTTGCTAAGTATCATGTAAAACTCAATTTCATGGGACAGGAATTGTGTTTTTACGATTTCGGAGCTTCTTCGTTCTCGAGGAGATGATGATGATGCCATTTCCTCTCTGCTAACCCTAAGGTGCGTTTCGGCTCCTCCTCAATTGAAGCTTCCTTCGTTTACCACGTCACCTTTTCCACCCACCAGTTTTCAATTTCTTTCCCTCCGTCATTTACTTGGGTCTCCGATAGCCGTTTCTTCACTTAGAAGTTCCCCCAACCCTCGCTCAGCGAAGAAAGACAAGACGCGACGGACTTGTAGGAGAGGCGTGATCGACAGGTGTCTCCCACGCCCCCTTTCCAACCCCTCTCCCCAGATGGCGTGGTTTTCTCCTTCATGAAACATTAGAGGAGGGAGTGCGAGTGGGGTGTGTTATCTTAAACCGAAATGTTGGGGAGAGAGGGGGAGGTGGGGGGAGATAAGACTCGGCGGCCTTTTTGAAAAGGGTAGAACCGAGCGGGAGGGGAGTTTAGTGTGTGGTTAGGCAGGGGACGCTGCGAGTGTATGACGTTGAGAAACGATTTCTCAAGTGGCCGGATCCTGGATGGGAGGAGGGGGAAGGAATAAAACAGGAATAGAAGTGGTGGAGCGCATGTTGGGGAGGAAGGAGGGGGTTATGGTTTAAAGGGGGACAGGGTTAGAAGAGGGTGGAGGCGGGTGAGTGGATAGGGGAGGGGGTTTGGATTCGGAGTGTTCTTCGGGAAGTGCTCCTCCTACCTCACGCGTGAAACCTTTTTATTCGAGTGCTCTGTGCGAGTCTTGTGAGAATTACACGGGAGTAAGACGCATGGGACCCGTTGTGCTGGGACTTGGAGGGTTTGTGTGGAGGAAGAGGACGCTGAAGTGACTTGGGGATAGGGAATGGATTTCTTTTGGAGGGTATAGCTCTGAGAGTGGGGTTGTTTTAGCGGAGATGGGGGAGAAGCGAGCAGGGCTAGGGAAACCGGGAAAGGACTGGGTTATAAGGAGTGGTGTTTTTAATCCAGATGCACCTCGTTGCGTTCAGTTTAAAGGAAAAGGACGGATTAATGATTATAAGTGCAGTGCGAAAGGTAAAATGAGCTCTGAGATTGGAATCATTCCACGCTAATGAATCACAATGAGTAGATAAACCATTGCAATCGATTACATATTATCCGTGGCTATATTCACTTCATTTTTCATTCAAAATGCTTCGCAGCATTTAACGGAGAATACATTTAAGAAAATCTCTTTTCACGAATGAAAGAGAGGCAAGCTAAATTCGTGCTGGCGAATGCTCAGCGTATTAATTATGCTATGGATATACTTATTACTGAAAAACGGACCAAAAAAGAGTGAAGTATAACGAAGCGTTTGTTAACGCATTTTGAGGATGCCGGTACTAGCCACGATATTACCATTACGGAGTCACCCGTAAGTGTGCCAAGTGCGAAAATGTTACATAGGAAAATCATAAAAACCAATAAATTTTCGTCTCTGAAATTTTTTTTACCCAAAATGCACCTTCAAAATACATTAATTCTTGAACATCCCGAGAAAATAGGACGACTTTAAGTCGGAAATTTCAATTTTAAACCTGAGAGGAGCCATTTATTTCGTTTTCATGAAGACATAATATTTTTGCAGCTTATTTATGCAAAATGAGGTATCCTTGTAAATTCTTGAACAGTTCCACTTGTCTTTCAAATGTCATTCCTCATGTATCTTTCAACCGAATGGCAACCTCCGATTTCTTCATTTTAATCTGAAAAGTTTTCTGTTTCCCAATTGGAATCCATAACTATGAATCATTATCCAAAAAAATGCATCCATCATTCTCAACCGCAACGCGAGTTATGCCGGGGCAGAAGAAGCATATTGAGATTGGGAGACCAAAAATCGAGGAGGTCTCACTTTTAATTAAAATATGTGGGCGACCGAGGATCGAGGGGGCAGTAATTGAAAAACGAAAATATTACTGCAGGAGGAGGAGAGCTGAGGAAAAAATAAGGAAAGAAGGAAGCCAATTTAGCACCGAGTGTGCAGCGAGTGCAAAGAAAGAGAATGAGATGCACAAGCAGGTGGCAGGGGGGTGAATAAGGGGGAGGAGATGGAAGGGTTGTGGGAGTGGTTGGAGAATGGGGAAGGGAGGGTGGGAGGAGAGGGAGGAAGTGGGGAGGGGCGAAGCAGAACACCTCAGAGTTAAAGGAAGGGTTGGGGAGGGGGATGCGGGAGGCGGAGGAGGAGGTGGGGCGGCAAAGAGCGAGTCCCTCCTCCTTAAGGGGAGCGTGGAGATATTTCACATTGCCCCCTCCTCCTCTCCCACATCCCCGTCCCACCACCGCTCTTCGCGATGCAACGATGCAGTGGAGCAGGAAGGCATCTCTCCTCGAGTACAGAAAACGGGCGGGCGTTTCTCACACACAGATATGCTATTTCACGAGCCGTTGGATGTGCAGGACTTGAGAAGACATACGGCGTGCATACACTGGTGGCAGAGTGAGCGTAGGATCGTAAATAAAACAATAAGTGCAATTTATTTTACAAGTATCTCGAGCATCCATCTAGAGCGAATGCAATAAATTGCATGCTTGACCCGATCGTGGTGGGTACCATTCAAAGTTAATGACAATTAGGTTCAGTTTCATAGTGTGTGACTAAATATTTTAGCATTATGAAAACTGAAGTCAATGCATTCTTCCATCGTGGATAGCGCTAACATCAAATAATGAACATTTTGATGCAAAGAATCTGTTAACCAGAACTCTGTGTAAGTACGTCAAGGAAAGGAAATGATACGTCCTTACGGTTTACGTAAACCGAAGAAAACTGGGTCTAATTATTATGATAGTTTGAGTAATATATTAATAAAATGTTTATGAAATTATGCTATTAATTATTCGATTGAAGATATTATAGCTACATTAATTCATTAAAATATTTTATGTATCATTGTCATTACAATGGATGAATATTGTTAGGTATTATAACTGAAATAAATAATGCGATGGAGGCGAATGGAAATAACCAGCTCTCTGTTAGTGATACCTTTAAGTATAAACCTTAATTTTACATTTGCCTAAGACTCAAGCCTTTAATCAAAAATATAATTCCGTATTAAAATTACGTTACACAATATTTTCTTCAATTTCATAATTTTGGATGGAATCTAGCCTTTATAAGATTTTTCTGCGACGTGAATTATTTAAAGATCTCGAATTAATGCTTATCGTTATATTTCTTTCCTGTTAGTCAAAATTTGCAAATATGTCCCATGTTTACCTCTGATACGATCACTTGACATCTAATTGAGCTGAAATGAAATAATTGCTACTATTTTTACACTGAAAGATTACAGCAAAATTTTTTAAATAATTCTCATACGCTAATTTTTTTAATTCTTGATAAAATGGTAATGTTAAATGCCCTTCATTGGCTGTGGAACCATACTTCGGTCCGTTTACTGACTGCGTGAGATGCTGAGTAAAATTTCATTTTGAGCTCAGAAGTTATTTGCGATTGGGTTGGTAAGAGCATTGATGATAACACTGAAGATGAGATATGTGGCAGGTGGTGCTAGGGCCATAGTCATTATGATCTTTACATCCCGTAGATTATTCTTGAGAAAACTAGAAAATTCGTCAATGCATGTGGAAGATCAGTAACCCTAAGGATCAGGGAAAGGTGACTGGGGTTATATAAATCATCTTGTCTACCTTATGGTGGCTTGAGCGGTAATCGTTAGTCATTGAGTACACATTTTTAATAACTATTCAAGTAAATCGAAAGCAATTTCTTGGGCAACATTTAACCTAAGTACATATGCTTATACAGTGGAAATCATTCAGTAATATCCGATCAAATCGTACATTACTGCAAATGATGTCGTAAATGGTGCAGAAATTATATTTTTAAATTTTCGCCCTAATTAAAGCGAAGTTATGAATTGGATTTTCGGCGCGGAATTCCAAATTTAAGCAAATATCATACCTAAATACGCTTTTTTACTCGTTATGATACCTTAATATTTGTTAGCAAGCATCATATTAACATAAAACGAATTATTTCGCGTTAAGGACAAAATCTGTGCGTATGTAATAGAATCATTCCAAAATATATGTCATATGTTATTAGACTGTGTTAAAATAGCATTGGATTGCCAAGAAAACAAATCGGTAACATTCAAAAATGAATAGTAATCGATATCGTACTGTCGACTTTATTTTAAATTTACTACACGTGTTTCGGATTTTTTTACTTTTTACTCGGATTACAAATTATTGATTGGCCAATTATTGAGCCTCAATTGGTTGATTACAATCCATATCAATTGTGACATGGATTGTACCTGAAGATGACTAAGTAAAAAAACAAGAAACACGTGTAGTAAATTTAAAATATAGTGGACAATACGATATCGATTACTTTTCATTTTTGATAATGCACTTCCACCACATCTCGCCTGACACTGTTGATTTCACGGTGACATGCAATTTTTTTCACTTTTATCCATAGATATAACTGATAAGGACACGTATGCAACGTTTCACGCAGTTCCGTATGTAAACAAAAATCGCTCCAACCACCTAAATGCACCCTGAACTTTAATAGTTAAACGTGGGAGTTGATTATTATTGACGTGTGTGGGCGGGAGTGCCCCTTCGGTATTCCGATGGAAATGCTGGGTGCGGTATTGAGGGAAGCAGCGGGAACGTCGAGTGTTGTGCGTGGGTCGTGCAGGCGCGCGTGCGGATGAGGGAGGGATGGGGGCCGCGGGTGTGGAGGCGCGGCGGCCGGCGGGTGCAGGTGGGAGCGGCGGAGGCGAGCGCGCGCGGCACCCCGAGGCCTTAACACAACCGCAGCGGCAGCAGCACGCACGGGGAAAGGCAAATCAATACCGCATCGAAAAGACAGGGTGAGGAGGAGAAACTGGCGGCAGGGGGGCAGGGGGGGGTGGGAGGAGGAGGCGGTGGGTGGTTGGGCGGAAGGGAGAGAAAAGTCTGGACGAACGCAACGCAATACGGGCGTCTTTTGTTCGTGCATGTCTCCGGCCAACCCCTTCGCTGAACCGATTGCTCTCGAGACTTCGTGTTGTGTTTCGTGATGTATTTCTACATTTTTTTCTTTGTTTGTTTACGCGAAGATAATTAGGTTTCCGATGAAAAGAGAGTTTCCTGGTGGAAGAAGTGGTAGGATTTTTTTGCCAAAGTTTTTGAGTGGATGCTACAAAATTAATGATTTCACTGTAAACGAGGCTGTGGACCATTTCATTTTAAGAACCCAGTCGTTTCATAGCCTAATAAAATGTAAAAATCCTATTTGATGAATGCATGCCAAAGACAACAAAGTAGACGCTGTATAAAATCAAACTCTCCGTTTAGGTACTGTGCTAACACAAATACTAGGAATGTGTCTGTTAGTTGCTAGAGCAGCTTATAACAATTTCATGATTAGAAAGCGATAAATTCTAGTGTGGTTATTCGATATATCACAATTAAATAAAAGAGATCAAACAAAGCGTATAAAAAATTTCAAAGATACTATATTTTTAAACATTATGACGCCACGCGACACTCAAAATCCTTCCTTAAGTATAAAAGATACAACCATGGAAATCTCCCGTGAAGCACCCAGATTTAGACCTACCGAAAGGTTGAAATCAGTCGTATTTCTTCGTTGTCTAGTCGGTGCCCGTCGGCTAGGAACTTTATCGGCTGATTTCACGTTTAATTGGTTTGATTCCCATAGGGGGGATATAGTCGAGGCAAATCCTATGTATCCGCCAATATTTCGTTCTTCCTGCACCCGGCACCGACGCAGCCGCCACATCTCTCTTGGAGAACCTTTTGCACGGCAACTGCGTGAGGCCGTTGATTGAGGTTTTATTTTTGTTCGCGGGCGACGGAAACTTTGGCAATTTTGAAGCGTGCGAGTGGGAAGGTGGGAGACTTTGTCTCTTTGAGAGCATACTTGGGGGGAGGGGTGGAGAGGGAGGAAAGCGTACGAACGTTCTCTTTTTCCTTAATGATGAGCTGTTGATTAAAACGGAATAAATAGCGTTAGAGCTGGCCCAAAAGAGCAGGTATGTTATTAGTTTACAGAGGTGAAGGTTATATTAAAATTGCCCTTCGCAACGGTTCCAAAACATCTGAATGCATGATTATCTGTGAAAATATATCATTTAGTCCAACATTCAGATGTTGGGTGCATATCGTAAATAGTTTGCTCATATCCCCTTTAACTCAACGTGTGTCTTGTATATTTAACCTACAGTCTAAAGCAGAGCAATCATTCTAAAGTGTATTTTTTAGTCGATGCTTTTATTACATCCCGTGGTGTCGTAAGCAATTGTTTGTGTTAGATATGAATAATAACTTTTCGTGATAACTTTACGTCAATCTTTAGTAAACAAGAATAACATTACTTGGTTTTAATGTTGTATTTTTTTTATTTTAGGTCCAGCCGAACCATGACAGATCACTGTAGCAGAGATTTCGCTGAAGGCTGCTAAAACATCAGTTAACATTTTAAAGGTAAGTTTTTACAGATTTAAACTCTTGAAAATTTAAAATACCTACTCTAAATATTGTTTTTATTTTTAAGACTAAAGGGTTTAAATGTTTTGTGTGAATTAAATAATTTCTTACGCACCCATGTTTAATTAGCCGGAAAAGCAGGAAAAATCTTATGCCATGGTGACTATGATATAATTCAATTGAAAATGTCTTATTTTTAGCATATTTCGAATAAACGCCTAGCTTTGTTTACTATTTTTAACAATAAGGTTTTAGTTTTATAACAATATATTTGCTTAAGTAGCAGGTGCTTACTTTATATAAAAATGAAAAAGTAACTTTTGGGCGAAGACTAGGTGGATAAATCATTACCAGTGATATCATCATGAATCCATCTCAAGGGCAATAGTTAACATGAAAACAACTGCAATAGCACCGTGATAAAGTAAATTTTGAAATTTATAAGAAGTGCCAATGTCACGAAACTAAGAACCAATCATCGAATACATCAATTAAGACAGCCTGAGTTTATTCATGGGGGAAACGATCATGCATTTTTTTCGTTTCCAGTCGGAGTTTCCAGTCTCTTGCCTCCAATTCCCTATGCGGTGAAAAATAGAGGACTGTATTTTTGCGGTGATGGACTATGAAATTTATTACTCCTAATAAAAACAGAATTTTTCAGAATTGTGCTACCTGTAGAGTACCTTATTGTTTTTCCCTTGATGCCCAATTATAAATAAAACCTTATAAAAATGCTATGTTACATCCCCGTCCTTTCCTTCAATCAAATCCATATTTACTCACAGAGACCGAAATCCATAAAAAATAAAGCCTGTTTATGCTCATAATTTCAAGGTGAGCGCTATTTTTTCTCGAAAAATTTATATCTACCTTATATTAGAATGTGTTCGAGTTGGCGTAGTTGCTAGAGTACCGGCCAACCATTCAGAGGTCCCGGGTTTGAATCATGACAATTTTGGAGATATTTCAATTGAATTCCTATTCCCTGCTTGGGGTCCAATGAGAAGGTGAACCCCTGAGTCCTTTCATTAAGATATCGATGCCGAGTTTCTCCCCAACCTTCATTCATTACCCAAATATTCTTTCGCTAGCCGAACTACCCACCTTTCCTAAAGGTGAAAATGACCTCATTACCCAGTAGCCTCCCATAAATAGCCAACTAACCTAAAATATATCTGTAAAATAAAAAGGAGGCTTGGTTTCCCAGAGAAACGCTCTCATTTCCCCATTCGTAATGTACGGGTCCCTCTCTTATATGTATATACATACCGAATATATTCGGTGTAATATGTTTGTTATTTTTTAATAGTCATGTGAGATTAATTTCTCTTCATGTAGGGTTCTCTAGAATATGTACGCACAAAATTATTTAAAATTTTAATCACTGTATCACTTTTATAATAATTAACTGATAGGCAAAAATAAGCACCTGCTCTGCCATTGTAAAATTATTCATAATGGTAACCCTAAGACAGGTTTTCCTCTGGGGTAACTTTTTCCATCATGTTGTGCTAATACTGTAAATGCCAAGCTAATACTGTAAATGTTTTATGAATGGAATGAAAGATATTGTTATTAAAATTATCATTACTCTCCCCTCTCTCGCGCAGGCATCCACCCGGCCGAAGCCATGTCGATGACCGGCAGCCTCATGCAACCCTTCGACGCGAGCGCCGGCGGTGGCGGCGGCGTGTCCCGCGGCGGCAAGCGGATCATGACCGTGCCCCCATCGTCCAAGTCGCCCCCTCCCGCCGCCGCCACCTCGCCGGGGCCCTCCGGCGCCAACGCGGCGGTGGGCAACGGTGGCTGCAGCGGAGGCCCCAACAACCCGCCGTGCTCACTGCCCTCCTCGGCGTCCTCCTCGTCCTCGTGCTCCGCCGCCGCCTCCTCCGCCTCCTCGTCCTCGCTCACGCGCCGCTCCTCCGCCTCCGGCCACCACCGCCACCACCACCACTCCAGCAAGAGGAGGCATGACTCGGAGGACTGCTGCGACTGCTGCTGCTGTTGCTGCCGCTTCCTCGGCCGCAAGCTGCACCTCAACTCTCTGTGGTCCGTGTGGTACGGCGCCGTGGCCCTCGCCCTCGAGGCGTGCGTCATCTCGGCCGCCCTCAAGAGGATGGCCGCCGTGGTGGAGCTGCCGTGGCCGCTGCAGGACCCGCCGCCGCTCGGCTCTTTCCCTCTGCACCCGGGCCCCGGCATCGAGATGACCGTCTGCCTGGGGCTGGGGGCGCTCGCCGTGGTGCTGGTGCCGCCGTTCCTTTTCGCCGCCGTCTTCAAGGTAGGTGGAAACGGGTCGAAAAGAATCATTCATTCATTCATTAGAGTAATCTACCGGTTAGAGGTAGGTTAAGATGAAAGTCAGAGAATATTCAACGCAATCTTACACGTGCCGTGCCCTATCTACCTCTAGTATTTCTTTCTTCATCTCAACATAAGTCATAGGTACCTTTCTTCATCCCGTCCATAAAATCTATTCTTTTTCTTCCACTTCCCCGCTTTCCCAACATCCTTCCCTCAATCACGGCCTTCAGCAAATCATCATTATCCCTTCCAGCCACCAACCCTGACTTCCCCTTATCTCATCCATAAGTTTCCTCTCCTCGCCCACCATGTCAAGCACTTCCTAATTTGTCTTCCTTTCCGTCCAACGCACCTATCCTCCTCCACACCCACATCTCGAAAGCCTTCAGCCTATTTTCGTCTGCCTTTCTCAAGGTACGAAAAGTATATGTAGCTTATTACCAGTAGAATAGAATAAAACAAATTGTCTCAGGCGTAAGGTAGTTTGAGCGAAATGCCACTTCACCTAGAATTTGATGACTTTCCCTTCATTTTAAAGACAAAACTCCCATCATTCCCATGATATCAAAATATCAACACATTGCCGTACTACTTTTCGACAAATTTCCCTAATCATATCAGCTGTTTTACATGGGATAGATTACGGCTGGGTGCTCCAGAGGAAGAATATTGAAAAAATTAGGAATTTATAAGTCCTAGATTTTGTCAAAAACTGATGTTGTGTAGTTTGTATTTTCTCTCATATATATTTATAAAAATTAATCAATTGCTCACCACAGTATTTTTTAAAAGAATCACAACAAAACCTTCTTCACCGTAAGTGGGAAAATATGAGTCAAGTTAGAGACTTGTGTGATTATATTTAATTACTGCGAATTTGTGCCATGTATGACTACATTTTTTTGCCATTAATATTACAATATTTAGTTCATACCTCTTACAGACGCTAAAATAAAAAAATAAAATTCGAAAATGTTCTCCATTATGACTAGGGAAATATCTCGCTCAAACTACCTTAACGTTGTAAAGTTTTTCATTTTCATAGAAAAAGAAAAAGTGAAATCGAATGCTGATGGTCAACCCTATTTGGTGTTACAGCATTAAAATGAAAACGAACTTCGCACTGTCCACTTATTTACTAACAGAAAAATTATGGTACGAGTTTCAATGCTTTAGCATCATTATTCTTTGTATCTGAGTATCTCATGGTAACGAAAAGTATTAATATAACGGTATTGATGATACTGTTTTAAAAACCGGAGTAATTCTCGTACTTTTTGTTACTCCATTTATGCGTAATAACTTTGAATACCATAGGTCTGAAGTGTCACACTGGCAATTCAGAGCGTATTTTTGTAAGCCTGGCATAGGAGATTTTCCATTGAATTTAGTGAGATACTTCACAATGGAACAGAAAAAAACCAGAAAGCCAAAAGTTGTGATTATTTTTTTTGCCGTCCATGTACACAAAGATTAAAATTACAACCTGCCGGTTATTTAGGTGAAAATTATCCTGGCCCTGTCATTTTGACTTTTCGGCTGTTACCTTTGAGCTTTAATGTTAAAAAATCTTTAATTCCTCTGTCACAAACAATTTCATGCTTCATTGGTCTCCACGTGAACTGTATTGTGCATTTTTATAATTAAACCTATGAAAATTGTATAATTGCTAGAACACGCTCAAAAAGAGTCACAAGGAACTTCTGACAGTAATTATTTCGACGCACCATTTCCAAACTTGAATTGCCACGTGAATAATGTTCTAGTTAAAACATTAAGAGATTTTTTTCCAAAAAGATAATACATATGTTAGACATTTGTTTTTGATAAATATTTATAATTCCGTTTTTTATGTTGAATAAGATGTGTACTTGTGAACTAGTTCTTAATATTAATCACATAATTATATGATGGCTATGAATTCCATCCTTTGTTGATTATGCTTTTTTATCACATCTTGAATTATGCATACATCATGCTGGTGTAATATGATTGATAGTTCGGTAGAGTATTCTTTTAAGTTGCTAATAGCGTCAGTCATTGTTGAAAAAATTAATTCTGAACTTTTTTTCCCATATTCCAACCGATTTCCTTTCTCCGCATACCAGGAAACCTAATCGGTCTCCACTAATTACGCAGCGAATAAAAAAAAGAAATTTCGAAAAAATATAAACCCCCAATTCACGCATCCATTAACCGATATGGTAATCACCTAGCGGTTTAATCGAAATTCCGCATGGAAACCAATAAGCCTCAATAGACGCCTCGATAATCTCCCTTTCAGGTCGGGAACCTGGCCAACGACGGCTACAAACACGGCGTGCAACTGGACGCCTGCTCCCGGGACCCGTCGGGTCTCAGCCTGGGCGGGGGCGGCGGGGGCCTCTTGGGCAGCCTCTGGACGCACGGCGGCCCCACCGCGCCCTTCCTGCACCTCGTCTCCGCCTTCTGCCTCCTCCTCGCCCGCCTCATCATGGAAGCCCGCCTCATTCAAGCCGGATTTCTCCCCAAAGGTAGGAGAAATTGAATAAACCCCATTTTGCCATCCTCCCACGGGAATGTTTTGCGCGAATAAATCTCCCTTGACGTAACGAGAATAAATTACCTCGGGAGTAAGTATTGCGGGTGGGGAATATAAATATTTAAAGCTCGAGCTTTTAAATAAACTCCCCGGTCGTATAATTTTTCAATTTTTTTTTCGTGCTCGTGGGTTTGAAAAGCTAAGGAACTGCATTTTTGGGCGGGGAATAATTGACCGTGAGGTTCACGACGATATACAACGTGTAAGCCTCCTCCGTGCGGAATGTTGGCGTATCTTATTGTATTTATTTCTTGTGTGCGCAAGGTCTTCCAGAATGGATGGTGCTGAGTATACTTCTCTTTCGTCTGCAAATTGAAAAACTGCCTTAGTTTAATGAGAATGTTACCTGTGCCTAAATTAGATCGTTCTTTAATTATTGTAGTCTCTTCCATCACTACTCTTACTTATATATATTGTCTGCATAACTCTCGCAATAGGACGGGTGTAACAACGGCGTCACGTGACCATGGGGTTTTTAGGAAACTTCAACAAACTGTGATTAGTTTTTGCTGAAATAAACGATGAAGGAACTCATTTGAGCGTGGATATTATTGTAGCAAAATTAAATACCGAAGCTAAAAGAAATATTTTTCATTTTTTTTTCGATACAGTTTTCCGTAATCTCATCAATAGTTTTTCTTTACTTCAATGGTGTTTGTTGAGGTAATTGTTTCCCACAACGTAGCATAGTAAACGTGCTGTAATTGGTTGAACCACATTCATTCCGCCATATTTTCTAGTTTATCGAGCACCTCATTTGTGAGAATTGTCTCGACTGGTCTGATGCTTACAAAGCCCTCATTTTTTTGTGATTTCATATAGTTCCTTTCGGCAATTTGCTCAGTTTCCACGTTTTATGTATTTAGTACGTTGTTATATACTCTTAATTTGGCCAAACATTGAAATTGTATTCTCATAAGTTCTCCGGTTCATTAACCTCTGAGCTAAACCTCTGAATTTTCCCTCATCCATGATACCCTATATTGGAATCGTTTCGATAACTGTGCCATCGATCCCCTACGCTCAGGAGGTAAATTTTCTTTTTAATATAAACTCTCCGCCTTCGAGATGAAAGAAAGAGAACTGAGTGCAGTTCCTCTCGACAAACTTTGTCTCATCATTATAACTCCGATGGAATCCGCTCCTTCGCTCCCCTTCTTACGGACGGATTGCTTCTCAACTATGAACTGAAATCATACCGCGAAGTTTTTTTATTTTTTTGAGGTGATAAACGGAAGAAAGACGCTCGGAATAAAGTACTTCGTAATGAAGGAGAAATATGATATTCGAAGCATCCCTCTTTGATGGCATATATCATCCCTCCATTGCGTTTGCGAGCAAAAATCGCTCGCAAATAAAACGTGAAGCAAACGTGAAGCAAAAAAAAATAAAGCGTGCTGCTAAACGTGAAGAGAGAAAATAGAAGATGCCCCAGTCTCCCTCTTTCTTCCATTTCCATCCTTTAAAATGCAAACATAAGCTGTAGGAAATGTAAAAACTTGCCTCTCTTGAAAAATACTCTCTGCGAAGTTTGAAGAGAGATGGGGAAGAGAGAGTTAAAAAGAGGAGCAAGCGTATGAGAAAGTTAGTGTGGCTTGGGACGACTGAGCAAGATACTGGAAGCTTCTGCTCTCTTCCTCTGTCAAGTGGTCTTCGGAGATTTCGTCTGCAGCGGGAGAGGAAAAGGGTTCGGGAGGTGGGAGTCATCTCACTGGTCGTCTTGGAGACGGGTGGGGTGGGCAAGGCTCCGTGGGTGATGGGAACATCTTACCGTGAGTCTTCTTGCAAGAGAGGCATCGATTAAAGGCACGGTTGTGTGGCCAATTTTGAGGAAACCGGGACTAGCCACGGTAGTTACCTCTACGGAGTCACCCGCAAGTGCACATAAGTGCGATATTCCACGGAGGAAAAATAATTCGACTTGACCGGGATTCGAACCCGGATCCCTCGATTTCGCGCCGAGTGCTTTAACCAATAATCCCCAGGGGAGAAGGACGCCTCGGTAGCTTAACTGGTTAAAGCACTCGGCGCGAAATCGATGGATCCGGGTTCGAATCCCGGTCAAGGCGAATGATTTTTCCTCTGTGGAGTATCGCACGGTTGTGTGATTTTGCGATACGTGGATTGCGATATCCTGGGCAATATCGTCATGCAATATTGATCGTACGAGAAATGCGATATTTATTTTTGTGATATAATGCAATATCGTGCAATGCCATGCAAAATAATTGGTAGTATAATGCTATACAATTCCATCCATGTGTTGCAACGGGATGCGATATATCGTTTTCGATTAAAAATTCATCTCGAAATTCCATAATAATCAAATTTCAACATCACGCAGACGTAGTAGCGGGGTGGCGTGAGGCTTGAGTGGGGAGAAGGGTAGGTCGCCTTCCGGAAGGGGTGAATCCGGGTTAAAATTTACAGACGACCTGAAGGGGGGAGGGGCTACATTTAATACGACGGTGGAAAGAGCGATGAAAATACGAAGAGGAATTTTCAGTTTACGGTGGGCAGGCAAAGTTGAAATGAGGCTTTTGGAGGAGGGAGAGATAAGCAACGGAGAAAGTAAATTCACTTTTTTCAGGGTATTGAAATTTAAGTGGATTCCCTTTGGACGGTCTCCATAAAAATGGTAATTGTCCAAATCAAGTATTTAAGATATAATGGGGTTGAATAATTTTAGTCCCTTTTCATTTTTAGCAAAATTCCTGGGTCTCTCTTTGTAAATGGATCCGTGAAAATTAACGCATTTTATAACGTTCTGTTAATTAATTTAAGCGTTACCACACGATCATCCTTGCAAACGAATGGATAATAATTGGATCAACTAATGGAATCATATTGGGATACTTGGCAATGAATTTTATAAATTAGATTCATTGGAAAATTTCCGTTAGTTTTGATGAAGTAAGTCGTTTCAAAAATATTTAATATAGATAGTTATCGTTTTCCATTCCTTGCCATTAATGTGATTTATTCTTCGACACACTTTTTTATATTTGCTCACTCACTTTCATTGGGATAAACCATCTTTTTTTATAATTGAAATTGTCGGACCATTTACGTGATTTTTACTATTGGGAAACAAAGTCTTATGTGCATTTAATGAAGATCTTAAATATTGGCTCAAGTCCATGGAAATTGGTAAAAACCATAGAATTATATACTGGATGCCATAGCTATTTAAAATGCGCACCTTTGCATGCAAATGGAATAGCATTAATTTAGCCAGTTACGACTACATCGGAATGATATAAGGTAACAGGAGGAAAAAGAATTATAGCCTTTGTAAACATCCAATTTTTAACGAAATTATTAAGAGACATATGCTCTGCACATCTAATTTCTATTGCGAGAGATTCTCGTAGATACTGCTTCCAAGAAAATAGTTACGACTACATCGGAATGATATAACGTAACAGGATGAAACAAAATTATAGTCTTTGTAAGTATCCAATTTTTAACGAAATTATTAAGAGACATATGCTCTGCACATCTAATTTCTATTGCGAGAGATTCTCGTAGATACTGCTTCCAAGAAAATAGTTACGACTACATCGGAATGATATAACGTAACAGGATGAAACAAAATTATAGTCTTTGTAAGTATCCAATTTTTAACGAAATTATTAAGATACATATGCTCTGCACATCTAATTTCTATTACGAGAGATTCTCGTAGATACTGCTTCCAAGAAAATAGTTACGACTACATCGGAATGATATAACGTAACAGGATGAAAAAAAATTATAGCCTTTGTAAACATCCAATTTTTAACGAAATTATTAAGAGACATATGCTCAGCACATCTAATTTCTATTGCGAGAGATTCTCGTAGATACTGCTTCCAAGAAAATAGTTACGCGATGCTCTTTCTCAATGGTACAAACCTTTTTTTATGAAAGATTTCCAATGTGTGTATTAGTACTAGAAGTATTAGAGTGAAAGGGCGTGATTTGGTCGAGCACTGTACGGGTTCTGGCGAGGTAATTCCTGAATATATGTAAACGTCACGACACTGGGCGTACATAGTCGATTGTTTCGCGAGATTGTTTCCCTTGCGCGTGGGTCAATTCAAATGTCAGTCGTTTGGAGAATGAACTACTGGAGTGCGTGCGTGCCACCCTTTTTGTGTGAAAGGGAGAGTAAGGACGTGAGTATTTGTCTGAGGGGGTGGACGTTGGAAGGGAGGGAAACTGGCAGTGGACGGACGGAAGCGGTCCTCAGGGGGACTGAACCCTTTGGGCACGCTGCAAGGCCCATGTGGGTCGCCCCGAGCTACAAAAGTGACATTCGCACAATAAATATGCATGCGACTCGAAGCAATGCTCAACGGACGCGTCCGTTTGGGTGTGGAGTGGGGGGAAGACCCTTTCTCCCTTTAATTCTCCCCGCGACCCAACCCTCGGCCCCCGTCTTTCTTCCGCAGGAGGCAAGTCCCGCTCGGAGGGTGTGCGAATGGGGATGTAGGGCGCCCGCATGTCCTAATGTCATCTCAGCCCCAGATTCGTGGCCCATGAGGGTTCGTGGTGAGAGCGGCGGGAAATAAGTGTGTGGTCCCGCGTGGCATTTGCGTTGATGCAGATAGAGCGGCCAAAGTGTCCCCCCTCTCTTTAGCAGGTCTTCCGTCGCTCACATGCTAACACCCAATGATAAACATCCCAAGGCATTCTGCCATCTGTCGCAATCTTGAATGAGATTACTGGATCCATTACGCTAGATCAGGGGTCGGAAAACTGCGGCTCGGAAGCCAAACGCGGCTCTTTAGTTAAATTAAAGTTGCTCTGAAGTAAAACTGAAAATTATGTATGGTTTTTGTTTTGTTTTAAAAATTATGGTACTTTGCTTTGCAATGTGAAGAGTAACTTTTTTGTCAACAGCATTTGACCGTATTAACTTTTAAAGGAGTATAATAAAATAATGATGATGTTTCTACATCTAATAACGAAATAGTTAATGTTATGACTTGTTATACTAATACTTTAATGTTTCCTTATTTCTAAAAATACATTTTTGGCCCTCGATTAATAATTACACTTCTGTGAGGGACACATTGGCTCTTCCGCCTCAAAACTTTGCCGACCCCTGCCTTAGATATCCCACCGTTATGTCAGTTGTGTAGGTATTCACCATGTTGTTTTCTGAAGCATAACCAATTTTCCATATGCATCTCCACCGCTTCATCAACAGCATTTTCATTGTAGGCACTGAGCCATTTTTCCCGCAGAATCAGATTCGGTTGATGAAATTAGTAAACGTACTTTGTTTTATTCCTGCAACTTTCAGAAAAATTTAGCCATCCACCATGAATATCTCCTGATGTTAGGAATGGCGTGTTTATTTTGTTTAAGCTGAATGATAATCATCAATCTCTGATGATATCCATACCCTCAATTGTCTTTTATTTTCATGATACATTAGCCAACACATTACTTTGTGATTTGTGTGTGGTTTTAAAACCCTGCATTTAAATTTCGCTTCCTCCGATCTATCATTGCAGTAATGATTCATTCATGTATCTTAGACGCGACCACGTTCCATGAAGACTTGCATTCATTCTATGTGGTACACTGGAATTACCACGGTTACCTATGCTTACTTACATAATTTCTCACCAATGCGTTGTCTTTAGTATTTTCTCTTTTCGTGTTTTACTTTGAGAGTTGAATTGCAAAGCATAAGCATTAATGTATGAAATTAGCATTTAAACAAAATAGTTTTATGTTACTGTTCTGCGGTAAAAAATAAATGGTGGCTAGTGCATTTTTACCTACTGACTAACGAGGGGAGTCTTTTGATTTTTTGCCCACGTTATCCCAATGCTGCATAAACTTGAATGATTATGCTGTCTGGCAGGCTCATATTGGTGACCTGAGACCGAGTTTTGATTTCTGGACGATATGTGTAGGATGAAACCGACCGCTGTTTTTTATTACGTTCACTCCTCTCAGAGGATTGAGTTTAAGTGTGGGAGTATGCTCCGGCTGATGGACGTTTGCGTTTTCTGAAAGTCTTAAGTGAGTCAATGGAAGGGAGAGTAAACATCGAGATGGCGACTTCCATTGAGTGAGTTTAGTCCTTGAATTGTTTGCCTAGATTCGTGCGTGCTCTTTGTTTGACCTCGCATCAGTTTCGTCCTTTCCTAAACGTTTGACTCCTGACTGAATCGTATACCGTACAGTTATTTGATTTGATGTTGAAATCTAACTCATGATTACTACTCCATCCAAAAATGTACTTCACAGAAGACTTCGGATTCAGGTAGAACCTTCTGAGGGTATTTTGACCAGTGATACACTTCGTTACCTCTAGTTAACTGAAGTAGTTAACTCTTAAGCTGTTTGGGATGTTGCGAGTAACTTAATGCAGATGCTGTTAACATCTCTGGCGTGGTTAGCAGTTAAATTTATGTTAGAACCTTCAGTATACACTCATGTCACGCCACATCTTCTTACCATGTGATTACTTTCCAAACGCAATATTGCCCGTGGGTCTGAACTAACATTATGTCATACCGTATTTCGATTGGAATATTAAGGCCCTATATTTATTGTATTCATTTTCAACAATGCATTTTTAATTGAGAATTAAGAATCTGGTGGGATAAATGCATTCCATTTCATACAAAATATAAGCACTGAGTCGTATTATGTATTGGCTTTTCTATATGTGTCTGATTGAGGTTTATGACTTATAGTTTTTTATTCCATTCATTTTAGGAAAGTTACTTGCCAAGTGGCATGAACGATTCATTCGAAGGAAAACGGGAGGATGTATCCATTAATTCCTCAAAATATTTTCTCGTAGAAAATAATCTCGAAGAACGAAAACCGTCCGTGCGTTGTGAAGAAGAGCGAGAGGTCTGTTGCTCCATTTAATCGTATACTTATATCTGCCGCTAAATTTATTTATTTATTTATTTAAATTGCTCACATACAGCATTTCTGCCAATTTAAAGTGCCAATTTAACTTTCGTTTTCAACGTGATCGTGTGTTAAATTATTTCTTTTTGCGATTTTATTAAATGATTATTTTTGGTATAAGTGCTAATTTTCCAGACAGTCTACTTCATACGTCATGTATAACACGGCTCGGTGGGGCCTACGAGTTACTAATATCAACATCGCTCGACTACCTTTTCCAACGCATCGGCAGCCGACCCGCCGAGAGAGACTCTTTCCCCCCAAACACTTTTCTCCTTTTTTTGCGCCTCCCTCCACCCCTGCACCCTCCTTCACCACCTTCTCTCCCCCGCATCCTCATTCAGCCCCCTCCTCTCTCCTTTTTCATTCCTTCGAAAGACTGAAACTAAAAGCCTTTGTTCCCTTTGACGACGTCGTTATGCAACCTCTCTCTCTCTCCCATCCATACCCCGAAACTTCCATCGCCATCTCGAATAAACGGAAAGAGTGGAATTCGTTCCTTTCTCTCTTTCTCCTTCCCCTTCTCCTTTTCCCCCGTCTCTCCACCTGCTCCGCCGATCTCCTGATGCACAGAGAAAGTAAAACAGGAAAAAAAGAAAGAACCGACCTTTCCACCCAGCCATCCCTCGAGACGAAAAAAGAATAGAGAGACCTTTAAAAAAAAAACTTCTCTTCCCCCCTCTTCTCTCTACCCTCCTTCACGTCCATTTTGGTCCAAAGGGAGGGTAACGGGTTTTTCTTTTTGGAAAAGCAAAAACTTGATAAGCCAGTCCTACCTCATATTATTTCCGCCCGTTCCCCTCCAACCCCTTCCTGCTGCAGGTTGGTGCACAGCGCTAGGTACTCGGAGATTTCAAAGCAAAATATCCGCTTAAGCAGTCGTCGCTCCCCTTTAATGCATTGATTCGTTTCCTGCTCTGACGTACTTCCGTGCAGAGCTGTCGAAAAACGAGCACATGTTGCTTGCAATACATTTATTGTTTCCGTCGATAGATTAATGAGCTTTTGTGATTCCCATTAACTTTGTATCGTTCCCTAATGACTACTTATATTTTTTTTAAGTTTTCCCTCGGCTGAGTTAGCATGTGAATCTTTTCTGCATCGAAAAGTTAAGGAGTTTCGGTATCACAGCAATATGTTTCTATCAAAATTCGTTTTCGACGCTATGAATAGATAATTGCTTAATGAGTACAACTTCCGCATTATGCATAAACAAATTAGCTATCATAAATTTCGTACATGTATCATTTATTTTTCACGTGCATTATACACGGTAATACGTTATGACTATTTTGTTCCTTATGCCTGATGTATTTTATTGTAAGTTATCCAGATGCCAGTATATATATGTATAAGTATGCCAGTCCTTTGTCAAGTAACTATAACGTAGCTGAGGTAGGTAGCCTGATCGAGGTTTTTGCTCAAGAGCGTCGGCCTTAAAATAAATTAAAAACGGTAATTATCTATGAACAAACTTCAAGACTATAAGAAGTTAATAACAAACTTAAAGACCTGAATATAATAGTCTACCTTAGTTTATCCCTTCTTCATTATAACTCCACCTTCTTGAGGCTTCAACTCCTGCTTGTCTCGCGAGTAATGGTTAAGGAACGATTCCGGAGAGACCGGTAGCAAACATTTTCCGTCCTGTGTCACATGCCACCGTTTGAACGAACATTAATGAAAATCTGTTCCGTCCGACATAATTAATGGGGCTGTAAATTGCAAAGGAACGCAGGAGACCGTCGTGAGAAGCGAATTATCATGGGAACCAGGTTTGTTTTTTTTCGACGCTCGGAAAAACTTGATTCATATAACAAGGGGAGGGAATTTGAACCGCATGCCACGAGTAGTGCACGAGATCTCCGAGAGAGGAGGAGAGCACCAGGAGCATCATCCTTCCATCGCTGAGCGCATTCGTCACAGCGTGAGCTCCGTTCCTTCTTCCCCCTTCCGCTTAGCCGTCACTTCACCCCTCTGTACCGCGGGGGGGCGTATATAGCGAAAGAAGGAAGGGAGGAGGACTGCCTTGCATTCATCTCCCTGTCTCTCATGCATCATCTCTCCATCCTTGGGAGGACACCTAGGAGGACCCCTTCGCAAAGCGGTAGCCATCGGTCCAACTCTCCCCTCCCCCCATCTCCCGGAAGCCGGCCGCCCCCACTCTCATTCTCTCCTCCATACAACCCCTCCCCCTTCTGCCGTTATCGCAACAATGCAGGAGGATGCCCATCCCCTTCCTGAACTCTTCTCTACCCCCTCAGGGCAATCGCACATGCCTACCCCGATTTATTCTCCCTTCCGTCCCTCCCCACAACCCCATCAACCCTTCACTGCTCACCCCTCCTACTACGCCCCCTTAATCTTACCCCGGAGATTTCTTCCAAAGCGCGTCTATGTGTGTATTGTATATATAAATGTATGTGTTTATATATGTGAATCATTTTCTCCCATATTTTCCCATATGCCATCGGTGAGTACGTTATCCTTCCTCGGGGTATGTTTAATTTTTTTTAATACCGTGAAGTTCTTAGTTTAAATAGTCAGTTTTACATTCGAGTGAAGAAGCTTATCGTGCGTATGATTGGCGAATTCTTTGATTGCTCTCAGATCTTTACAACCTTATTAAAATTTTATTTATTTATTATTTTATAACAGTTTATAATAGTTTTATTTTGGCCGTTATTTTGTTTTCATAACTCTTTCATACTGGCAATGAAATATTTTGTACGTGTCAACTGTTTGATCAAAAATGAATGCCAAATATCTGTTAAAAATTATAGTGTAATGTTTACTTGTTCCTGTAGTTTAGACCACTTTAAGATACAGTTATAAGAAAATATAGTGTGGTGTATACTCGTTCCTGTGGTGTACACCACCTAAAGAAACAGTTAAAAGAAGATACGTATAAGTAAAATGTTGTCACTTATGTAGAACCATTTCACTTTGGATGAATTTCGTGATCGTATTGCCATCAATAGAACTCTTTAAAGTGTAACGTAAGCAGTTGACTAGCGCTTCCAATGTCAATTAAGGTGTCACGCTATTTAACCGTCCCTTTTGTTTCAAGGATTCTATTCTCCCCATGGCACCCACGTCCCCCTGTCCTACTGAAATAATCCTAATAGCTGTAAAAACGCGTTAGCCCCACCTTGGTCGGTTTATTTTTCCTCTCTCTCCCTCTTTCAGTCCGCCAACACCCCCCCCCTTTCCCTGTCACCCACCCTTCTCGTTACATTTAATCCGGTGTTTCACAAACGTTTGCTTTTTTTACCAATCCCTCTTCCGTCCCACTGTCTGCTCTCTCCCGTCCCCGCTCGAAGGATGAGACGGTGGTGCGGCGTGTGATTTGGCGCTCGGCCACGGATGGCGCTCCCATCTCCTTCCTCCCCCGCACCCTCCCCCCCCCTCCCAATCCCCCTTCACTTAGTGGTAGTCTCGGTTGTGTGGGTGTTGGCTCTCCCGCTCACTTGCGTGTGACAGCGTGGAAATATTTCCGTTTGCGAGATACAAATGCTCCAACATTCGAGGGGAAAAAGTAACGAATGGACAAAGAGCATTGCAGCCCACAGAAAACATAACTGCCCACTGGAATTCAAAATGTAAATGCGTGCTACTCTGGTGGAATTTGCGCAATTCTTTCTGGGTGGGTGGAGGATGGTGGCGGGGTCACTACGCTTAAACGTTTCACACTGGTCTCAGACTCTTGGCCTATGTCCTTCCTCTAAACTTTGGGTTTCCCAGAGACCTTCTTGTTTTCGTCAGTAGTATTTGAATTTACGTCGCAGAGAGCTCGCATTGCGTCGTCTTTTTCGTAGCAGACCATGAGCGCTGGTCAGATTTCATCGTATTTGTTTTCGAGAAAGACTCTGAACTCGTTGGATGTGTAAAAATGTGAACATCCGCCTTAATCTTCCGCTCTTCATAAGACTTTTAGAAAAACAAAGTGAAACCATTTAATATGACGTGCTCAGCCAAGTCCCTATGACGCATCTTTTTCGTACCTAAGCATCGTTAACACTTTAAGAGGCTAAATGTATATATGACTTTCTTTTGTGTGCATTTCTCATTTAATTCTGCGATCATTGATGTTTTTCATTTGCGCACTCGAAGTCCTAATTTAAATACGAAATTTATTATGCTTATTTTTTTTCTAAGCTGGAATTTGTGCCATTTCCTAGTGCTAAAATTATGAACAATATCTTAAAGATAATACCAGGCTCTAAATAGAAAAATATACGAGTGCATTTATATATTCGTTCCTTAATATGTAATGTTTTTCAATCAGTCCCGTCCTCTCATTTTTAAAAAATTCTGTGAAAAAAAGCTGTATTTATATCCCTGATGCTCGGATATTTACGCTCGCAAGGGACACTTAACAAATAAGACTTTCGATCTCAGGCATTGGGAGCTTTCCATTCACTTTAGTGCGCTAATCACTTCGCAAAACAACAGTGCACTTGCCTTTCATTCGTTTCAGACCTTGCGCACTAGGTAGCGCACTTCAAAAAAGATCGGAAGGAAATTTGACGTGCGTTAAACTGCAAAATAACGTCGATAATCGCATCCGTGATAGTTGTTTTTGTGTTGATTTTCCATTAAGGCATCAAACATGGTTATTTTAATTACTCTGTATTATAAAGCTTCCGTTTTTAAGTACTGATTTTGAACGAATTCGATAACCATGCGTAAAACATTCGGCCGTGACTTTTGTTCACCCACAGAATGCTACCGGCGCGTCAGGTTACTGAACGTTGCCCCAGCGATCACCGTTCCATTCAACATGTTTGCTTGCGCTTTAGTGCGCTGATGTGTTCCGTTTTGCGCTTACTTCAACGCCTTGAATGGAAAGCTCCCATAGTATTGCATCAGGGTTTTTAAGGCAGCTTCCGCTATCACTACCGAAGTATGCCAGAGCTTCTTCCTTCCCATCCCTCCATTGAACATTGGTATTTAGCACTTTCGTCAATTTGTTACTCCTTGCTCGCTCTTCCTCGGGCGCTCACCTGTCTTGACACTCTCCAGGTGCAGAATATCGCCCTCCAGTCCTAATGAGCGTTTGCACGACGTCAAACCACTCCCACTTTTTTCGGACCCGACGACATTGTCTCCCATTTCCTTCATCCATCCGTCCGCCTCCCCTCGCTCACACACCCTCGTTTGTTTTTTTTCTCTTCGTCACCTCCTCCCCCACCCCACTCGCCCATCTGCTTCTCATACCCCCTCCCGCCCCCTCCCCCACGATGCGTCGTCTAATGCATCTCCGTATCCATGGTGACGCTTCTCTTTCCTTCTCCCTTCCTCTCCCATCTCTTCCTCCCTTCCTCCCATCCCTTGCTCTTTTTCTTTATTTTTTGTCCTCATTCCATCCATTCTTGTCCCCTTTGCCTCTCTCAACCCCGTCCTACCAACTTCCACACATTTATCATCCCCTTTGCATTTCCCTCTGTCCCATCTCCCCCACCCCCTTCTTTTCACCCCGGAGAACAGGCGGAATCAGGAGCCGCGGTATTATTTTTTTTCGGGTCGCGCAATCTCTTTATTCTGGTCTTTGGTCCTCTCCACCATTCTCTCTCTTTCCTCGCCCGTATCCTCGCCCACTCCTCCTCCTCCTCTACCCCCGTCCCTCAAACCCCCTGCCACACTCCGCCTTCTCACCCCCTGCCACACTCCGCCTTCTCACCCCCTGCCACACTCCACCTTCTCACCCCCTGCCACACTCCTCTCTGAATTTCCGTTTCCCTCATGCTGAAGCCAACGCGAGTATCTCGTATCAAACGATTTCCGAGAGCGTTTATTTTTTCCCCTCACTCTCTCTTAATCTTCAACTCTGCCCGAGGTAGTATCCAACATCCTCCGGGCTGGTAGCTCAGGGCGGCCGTTTCATATCGTTCCCGTCTCTCATTGCGTTCCCTCATCCGTTCCCACAATTTTAAAGGCAGGGAATGGATTGTTTCCCCAAGGCATAGATATTGAGAAGCATGGGTGGTTTTTAGTGTATTTTTCTTTCCGTGGTTCAAAGGGGTTGTATCATAAAAATGTATATCCTGGATGCCGGGTTTTCTCGTAATGCTCTGTTATTGAGATATTTTCACGTGTACGTGCTTCTGACAAACGAGCCGATCATCCTCTTACGTTCCCCTCTTTGACGTTGCAAAGTTATTACACATTCCTTGGTTTTCGCAAAGTTCGGCTGAAGTGAGGAAAATTAATATTTGAATTCTTCAGTCAGTTTATAATTATCAACATTAGTCCAAAGTATTATATTGTTGCGAACTTCTGAAAGCTAGTGAAAGAGCTCTTGTAGAGAAAAAGCCAAGATCAAAAGTTAAAAAAAATTATGGATAGTGGTGGAGCGTCAGTTATCTGTCATTATATTGTTAATGATTAGTTGTAGATTCCCGAGAGTAATAATAGAATTTTAAAATAAAAAATCCTTTTAAATTTTAATATCAAAATCTCTTTTCTATAAATATATAAATAGGTATATTTTGCCTTTTTTCTCAAATAATAAGAAAAGAACTGAAAAGAGGTATGTTGCTTATTCGTGCAAATACCGATGCTTCTTACTTTTTATCGAGGACTTACTACTAATTTAATGCCAAGGATATGGGGAATATGAACGATTGTTGATGATTCGGTGGTGAAGAATGGAAAGAATTAAATACAAGAACTGTTCATTATGAATAGATAATAGAAAAAGACCAGCCATTATGGAAACATAAAATTAAATTATGACTACAGCAGACTAACGTCAATATTTTTCGTTGCTGTCACATCATTAAGGCATTAAAAAAATTTTGGAATAATTTAATGCAAAGCAAAATTTACTATTTTTTTCAAAATTTAACAGATTTTAACTACATCTCCTGGTTCAAATGAAAGACATGGTAAAGTAATAGATGGATGACTCCTGCAAGTATCTGACAAATTTCCTCACAAGCGGAAGTCAGAAAAAAGGTGGTGAGGTGAATTTTTTCTTACCCCACCAAATTTTGCATTATATGAGTTGATAAAAATCATTTATTGGTCCAAAATCCTCTTTTTACACAAATAGTTGAAGCGGAGACCTGTCTAGCTAATGCATTGTCCCATTGCAAAATAAAACTAATGCTCAGTATGCAGCGTCGTCAGGTCATGAATGAAAAAGTCTGAAATTCTGTGTACGTATGTACGTGTTGTCTTCAAATTAATGTCGTGACTTGGTTAATTCCTAAGCTTGGATGTTAACCATGTTGTAAAGTACGTTGAATTGGGAAGTATCCGATAGTAATTACTATCGCATCTATTCCATTGTTTTACGTTTTCAATATTTGACTACCAGGCGGTACGTATTTTATGAAAGCGAATTTTGATCATTGAAGGGTACAGGAAGAACTCTGCGTTAGCATTCCTATAAGAGCCTTCCGACAGAAGTTTCCTGGAAGCACTCCTATCCGCCCTCGAGGGCTTCCTTGTGCGTGCAACTCATCTTTGTCGTCACCGCTTTTGGTGCAAAGTCCCCGCTCCTCCACGCTTCTTTGCCCTCTCTCTCTCTCTCCTTGCTGGCTTTTCTTCCGGCCTGTCTTCCCTCTCCATCCCTCCGCCCTCTTTACAATCCTCTCCATTCATCTTGCCTTCCTCCTCTTCCTCCTTTTATCTCTCCTTACTTTCGGGACGCGCCCCCGCTTACCCCCTCCGTTATCTCCCTCCGCCCCCTCCTCTTCTGCCTCCGCCTCCAAACTTTGCATCCTTCCCTCACTCGGATTTAAAAACGGGGCGAAAAGGCCACGAGGGCATCCTTGCGTTATTTTTCTTCCCTCCTTTTTCAATATCTTCCCTTTTTCCCTCAACCATCGCGTTCTTTTACTGAAAAAGGCCTTTTTCGTACGCATCCTCCCTTTTCCGCCCGTCCGGAGGAATTAATAAGACATCCCCCCGCCCTCGACCCCCCCTATCAAGAGTACGGGCGATTTTTTCTCCCTCTTTTTGCCCTTTCTGCCTTTTAATGGAATAATTTTATAAACAAAGGCCTTGTAACACTCCCTTGCGGCCATGGACAACTGCAGTGGAAACACTCTACTATCCAAGTTGAATATTTAATACATTGAGCCAATAGTTTCAGGCTCATGCATATAACATTTCACTGTCATAAAGCTCAAGAAGCTTTGAAAATATAACGTATATTTTTAGTGAATACTTAGTGTAGTATTTATTGAAGTGATAGGGATATGTTTATCTGGTTTATCTAGCAGTCGACATCACTTGGCCACCTAATGATGTTCACATTTCAATGAATACGTAGTTTTCTTCTGTGTGTAATGACAGTGAAATCTACTGTTTATTTTGCAGTTTGCGTTTAAGAAATAAAATTCTCAAAGTTTTCTCTTTTCTCGGTTTAATTTTTTTGGTCACAACTAACCTATATGTTTATGAATACCTGTGCAGTAGTGTATTCGGCTTTAATCTTGGAAATATCAATATGTTTCTGAGCACCGGAAAAACTTCTATGCACTTTACTGCCGAATGTAAGCCCTAATAATTCTTTTTTTCTTTTGATTTGAATTGAACACATTAAACATTTAGCCCGAAAAATTCACACATAAATAAAATTGGTACTTAACATGCGTGGTTTGAAAAAGAAATAAACTCGCTACTTTTACTTTCAATGTAACAAGCTGGTTTCTTCTAAATGTGACCGGTCCGTGATCGAGACATATCTGACTTGCTGTCATTTGTGAGTTATCTGTTTGGTTGCGGTTTGTCGATTTATATATTTTCATCGTTTAGGTGAGGAAATATTGCGATGGGAGGTAGTTGTTTCTCTTTCATCGTGCAATGTATCGATTCCTAAAGAGCCAGAAGAAAGAGGTTAGGTGAATTAATGATGGAGACATTATAGAGAAACTTTGATTTATGATATTGACAATAAAAGCTTATAGCTGAATTCTGATAGAAATGTTATCACCTATTCCGACGAAAGTCCAACTCTTTCTCCTTAATTCCCCGATTAAGTCCTAAAATTCTTTAATATCGTCTAATTTTTACATGTTATTATCCGTTTGTTACACTTATAAGTACATATTTTTGATTAAAGGAGAGTATCTGAATCAAAGGAATTTTGTAATTCTGTCATTATCTAACCTTTAAATGTCTCCAAGACCCTTAATCACTCGGCTTTGTTACGGATGTGATAGCCGAATCGTGGCTTTTACCAAAAGCTCGCGTTTTTGCCCGCAGACATGCGAAACTGCTTTGCAGCACGCGACGAGCACCATTTACTGTCACGTGCTCCTAATTTACATCTTGAATCAAAAGGGCAGACTGTGCCGTTTCGTAAAGCCAAGCAGTTGGTCCCGGTGATACAACATGCCGAAATACATCTTTGCGTGTCTTACTTGTCCGCTTTGCTCTGTCGTGATATAAAGGAGAGGATTAAGGCGAATGAACGTTGTGGTACCGAGTTGGTTGAGATATCGCCCCTGTTTTGTTCCCAAGATATGCTAGCTATATTATTTAGCTCCTCCGGATACTTTTTTTATTTGAGTTTTATTCATACATTCTTCATATAATTTTGGAATTGCTATTCCATGTATTTTTAAATTATATTTCAATCGAAAACATTCATTGATCATGTATGTAGCCGAGCTAATACCCATTATTGTCAGGATTTTGGTTAAACAGTAAAAACAATCCCTCTCAATGTTAAGTTTCCTCCATCTCCTTTTCGCAAAAGCTTAATAGGTTGATTATGTTTCAAGAATTGACCTACTGAAATGGTGTTTTAACTTTCTGTTATCTGCACTGAAACAAAGTAATTACTATTTTTTCGTGATGCAAAATTTAAGTTGGTTGGCCGTCTACATCTACTGTAGTTAGTTTATACTGTCTACGGCTGAACGGATTTAGTATCAAGCATACAGTTCAATTTAGCAGGATTTCTGAGTTTTTACTGAGCTTAAAACGTTTTTTTCCCTTACTTTGTTCTGCTATAGACGTATCAGCTGAGATCTGTTGTTCTTATGAAACAACAAACGCAACAAACTCACAACAAACGGTACAAAATACTGAATTTGTTTGCTAAGTACAGCACTTATAACTAACGAGTCAATGTCCTATCTTAGCGGCCACTAGCCTTTGTAAACGTATGTACTCTTATCTATGCGTCATTATGCTGTGCTTCTAGAATATGTAAACGAATACTCTGAGGGGGATTCCATCTCCAGGGTACCGGGGAAGATAAGTGGCGAAGATTCTTCGGATATTTCGGATGTTGGTAAATAAACTCCCATGGCGCGGTGGTTTGACGCCACCCGAGAAGCTCGGCCTCACCTTGCGAGCGCACGAGAGGCGTTAAGTTCATCCCTTCTCCTGCTCTGCTTCCCACCCCCTCCTCCCCCTATACATGTATCGCCTCCCCAGAGCGGCTCGGGTGAAAGTGCCACCGCGGCCGTAAAAGGTCTTTCTCCTGGGGAAGCTCTCGATAAGCCGCCAAGTGGCCCACGGGTTACACCCCCGGACTCCTATTCATCCTACCCTCCTCTTCTCCTCCTGCAAACTCCCCCGATACGCTGTTCCCCCCACTCGACTCGACGTAACTCTTTCTATCTCTACCTCCTCTCGTGTACGTAACCTTTCACCTCCTCCCTCTCCCAGCCTCCCTCCTTCGGGTGGTTAACTCGGCCAAATTCAATCTTAGATGTCAGTAGGCTAGATCACCCCTTTCCGGTTAGCTGTCGCCAAACCAGATGTAGGTCATCAAGTTAACATTCCGAGACTGATTTAAAATTTATATTATCTTCTTTACGTTGTGTCTTTCACTTTTAACGGTTGTTTTAAGATATTCTTTTTTAAATGATCGTTATTCAAGATGGGTATTACTGCGCTGCGATTCCAAATCTGTGAATCATCATCTCAAATAGCATACTATGATTCTCTTAATATCATTTTTTTAATTTCAGTGTCATTTACAGTATAATTTTTGGCTTAAATGCTCCGCTTTTAAGCCTGAATTTCTGTAATTGATTAAGCCAAGGCTTATATTTACAAATATTAATGCCTTTTTTTCTAAATTAGCACCATAAATGACTAACAATAAGATAGCGGAGGTGACTGATGATGAGTGTGCTACATATAAAGTGAATATTTAATTATGATGTGGTTTTCGTAACCATAATTCATATTTTACACTGATAAAACTTTTTAGTACTGTCACAATTGCCTGCTCCATTTTTATGCTATTTCATGGCTTAATGCTTTAGGAGAATCGAGTATACCCATAATTTTAGGTTATATGGTGCGTCAATCTTATGCCATTGTAATAAATTCGAATGTACCATGTGCCAAATTCGATTCAAATATTCTCCAGAAGTATATTATTTCAACTGCTCATGTATCATTAATTGAAATAGAAACCATTCCTTCCTTCACTCAATTTAACCAGTCAGTAAAAAGTAATTATTTTATATTTAAATTCCTGAATTTGTCACCGATATTTCTTTAATGCAGCAAATCATATTTTAACAAAGGTTTTTGGACTTACTTATGGCCAAAAACCCTAGTGAATTTTTGTTGAGACTATGCGTGTACTCTCAGCGTACGTTGCAGCAAACGCTAAGTGGTTTGGATAACGGAGAATTAAAAAAGGAAATATTCAACCCGGATTTTATTTGGAAGCTCTTCTTTCCATACGGAAAACATATGGAGAAAATTCCGATATGAGATAAATATATTCGCCCATTAAATTACGATTCCTCATACTCCTGAGGCACTCAGCCCATCAAACATTCTTCCCTCCGTAGCCCCTCACACTCCGTGTGCATCGAATCGCTCCCCACGCGCGCCCCTCCCCATAAACCCTTGCGACCCCCACTTCCATCCACGTTCTTTTTTTCAGGGTTCAGGAATACTCTACACGCATCATTATCATACGCGACACACAGAGCCCCGTTTCCTTTTCTTCCTCGAACAACTTCGGCGGAATTTTTCCGTTCTTTTCTTATAAGCAACGCTGTCCTCCTCTTTTCTCATATTTTCTTTCCCTCTCTTCTTTTTTTTCCTTTTTCCTCCGAAGAGTTCCCTTGCTGCGCATTAATCATGCGACCTCACCTGTCGACCATACCCCCATACAGCCATCCACGATTTCCTTTTCCTTCCTCCATGCGCTTCCTAAACTGGTGGATGGAGGCCAATGAAGTTCCCGGCTCCCCCCCACCACCTCTTCCTCTCTCTTCCCCAAATGCAACTTCGCGTGTCATGCCCCGGTATCTTCTTATTTCCATTTCATTTCAGGAAACGGTAGGATTTTTTTGCGGACTTGTATATGAACAGGTCTGCTTTAAAAATGTCAGGGACCCAGTCCAAAGCCTTGCGTCACTCTCGACGCGGCAGTTGTATATGTTGAATCATCAGTTTTTGTTTATCCTCTTTCTGCTGGAAATGGCGTTTCTCTTTATTGCGCTACTTTTATTTCGTCGTTTAATGTCTCCTCGTCGATGTCCTCTATTTTGCTCTAATGATTATTTGGTCCACGAGGTTTTTCCTTCTTCGCTCGAGACCAATGCGATCCTAACGTAGAGGAAATCGCAGTTGTGTTTGTTTCCCGTGATTTACTTTTAAGTAACTGATCGTTAATGTACCAATGAAATTACTATCAAATAGCTCTGTACATTCTGCTGCATATGGAAAATTATTTTTTGTGAGCTACAATTTTCGGAAATGTGAATATCGCTGAACTTTGTCCAAATAAAGTGTAAAATGTGATTCCTCATTTATTATGAAATAATTTCATTTAGTTCATCATAACTAGCAATCATTTAACAATCCTTTACGTTTAGCCTTACCTTTATCACGATTCAAGCATTGAAATTCCACTTAGTGACTGCCAGAATATATGTAATCCAAACTAATTTTCGCTGACCGTTCGGTGTGTGCCCGTGGAAGTATGCTATTGGAAAATATCATCCTCATCTAGAACCGTAAATATACTAATTACACATAACGTGGTAGATTTATTCCAGTGATAGAGGTTTTTTACTTTGATTCTATTGAATACCACTCAACTTACTAGATCTCTGAGGCTTTACTTTTTTATCACTCCCAAAGTGATAAAATGACTACTTATAATTGACCAGTGAATTTGGGTGGTATTTCCTCCTCTTCCTAGCCAATTATTATCTTTGTAGATTTATTTAATAAAATTATTTTCAATGCAGTGGTTCACCCCACCCTACTTGTTCTAGTGAAAATAGTTTTCAAAAGACAAAGTTACAAATTATTAATAGAGTAATGAGAATTCCCGTGAAAGGATTTAATTATATCTTGAGTACATTGGTGAAATCCACCAGTATTTCATTATTCTACAATCAAGTGGTTTTTTACTAGAAAGACTTTCTAGGTGAAAAATTGATGACATTTTCGAGGAAATGCCTGCAAAAGCGGTTTATTAAAAATAACAAATGCATTCTAATCCAGTGGAAGGAAAGATTTTGGATGTAAATTTAAATTATTTTAATGTGTTAATTTTTTAGAGACTGTTCCCTCGCCTCTATAAAATGTCCAATACTATGAGGCAGTTTCATTTCTCGATTATATTTTACCTTTTTACTCTTTACATTTCAATTGAAACTGTCTCCCTTTAATTAGCAAGTACCCTAAGAAGCCTTGACACCTGAATATTACTTGAGAATAATTGTATTTTAGTGATTTGTAGAGGTAAATGTTTCAGTTCCAGGATTGGGAGTGTTTTTTTCTTAGAAGTAATTTGTTTTCGTAACATTCCCTAGTTGAGTCCATTTGTCCATCAATATTCTTCAAACTGTTGCGGGAACGAGTGATCACTTCCAATTTCGTATACTACGTTATTTTATTTCCCCCTTTCCGTTTCTGATATTGCTTGACGATAATAAATATCGAGGCCCTGTCTCTATCTAAATATTGAAAGGATCCACATCAGTGATTTACTGCACATAAACTGTGCCTAAACCCTGGTGTCCAAGCGTCAACATCCTAGATTGCAACGAATTGCGATGACCAAGCAAGGCGACGGAAGTTCTCTTTTTGAGGAAATACAGACATAATATGGCGATGCAGGAATTTAGTGACTCATCTCCCTTATTCATAACTGCCTTATTCATAACGCTCTTGGATCGTGCCCAGCCATCCCAGCGTGGCGAGGGACCCTGGGCTACCCTCCCATCGTCTATGAGAAAGAAAAGGGGTCTGCTTCCCCCTCCCTGCCTGATTTACTCGGGGTCATCCCCCTTCTTACTCTCCCGACATCTTGAGTCATAACTGATATTCCTCTTGCCTCCGAGACTACCCTATCCATCTCACCCGTACCGCACCACTTATCTATCGCTCTATCTCCATTCTAGCATCCCACCGTAAAGACTCCCTTATTGTCTGCCAATCCTCCCCACTGGACTATACCCTTGATACATTGCCCTGCCGTGATGTAACTTGGCAAGTACACCTCCCTCATAAGTGACAAACTCCTTGAATTCTTTGGTTTAACTAACTTTAATTGTCATTGAAGTACCCTAATGGGAAATATTAAAATTCCGTTTACATTTTATGCGATGAGAATTTGCGCTAACTGTAAATTTTGCGCATCTACATCTAGATAATACCCTGCAAGCCACCCCTAGGGTGTGTGGCAAGGGTGAGTTATCAACAACACGCAATTCACTCTACCCTAATTAAGTTAATGAAACTACGCATGTTATGTTATAGATTGACCAGTGTAATACAAGAGTAATTTTAAGGTAGGCAAGAAATCACTTTGACTCTTGCGAGAAGTTCCAAAACAAAACGAATACGTATACTTATTGATGAACCAATTACCCTTATCTAGCGTTGTAAGTGTGAACCTTAAAAACGTCAATATTTTTAGGCTTGTATGTTGTAAATCCTAACCTGCACTATTATTGCAGCAATTTGTTTGCAACTGTCATTTTGATCGATGGAGTTTTCCATGTGTTCGCAGATAGGACAAGCATATAAATGCCAAGATAATGAGAGAAGGATATTAAATACATCCCAAAATGTGGCACTCCGTTGACCACAGACCGCTACTGTATATACTTCCGCTATGAGCGCCTAAATATTTCGATTCATAAATTTAGTCAACCAGCAGTCACAATGGTTTTGACGCGCTAAACGAGTATCGTGTAGGGTCAATGGTCTTTATTGCTGCGGTCATCGCGTCCGCCAATGAACTCGACCAGCCGGAGTCACGGAAGAAATATGGGTTTGGAGGATACGTCTCCTGGTCAAAGTTCTTTTATTTTTGGTTAAAGTTTTCTTTTCGGCTCTGATGAAACCGCCGTGAAACTTAATTTAAAAAAGGGCGGAGAGGGAGTTTGTTACGCGGGCTTCGTATTTTATTCCCCCACTCACCATCCGCGTACCACTCCGCACCTCCTCGCAAAACGCGTCATCTCTCCTCTCCTCCCTGATGATATATTATCTTCACCTCCTCTGCGCTGAATTTAAAGCGGTCAGGGAGACCTGCGGCGGGGTGCAGCAGGGCGTGGGTTTTGCCCCCCGGAGCTTTTTAAGGCCGTCGGGAGGTGGGGTTTAGTAGGCACGACGGCCTTTTCCGGCGGAGTGCAACAATTAGCACCCATATCTGACCTCAGTGCGATGTCGCCGTCGCAGAGCCTTGGACTACCGCAAAGTCCGCTCGACCGAGTCGTAATTTTCCCAATTGTCCCCGTGGGTCTCTTGTTTCCCTAATTCCGACCCCTTTTCCCTCCCGGGGTCGCTGATAATTTAACAGAAAAAGAGAAAACGACAAGGACGTGCAAAAAGCTTCCCTCGCGGGACGTGTCCACGACTCCCGAGCTTGAATTATTCGTTCCTTCTCGACTCGCGGCTCTACGGCAAAAACGGCTGCCTTCGAATGAGTATCGGTGCCCAGAAGTAGTTCTCCCTCAAACTGTTAAGGTTCCTCAGAACCGTGTTTCAACTTGAGTTCTGTAAAATTTAATTTATTTCATTTATTTACCGTGAACAATTTAGCGTGACTGCAGTGCGTGAAATCCCAAGCTGAAATTATAACCATCAAGTTTTATGAAATGTGTTGCTAATCAGTCAGGTCTAACGATTGGATTTTCCACCAACTATTTTTCAAGTGCATTCATTTAACGGTACAATATGCAGGTACTAAAATGAGCTTTACAAATTTTGTTCTTTTATGTATTATAAATGGAATACGTTATCGAAGTCGGCTGAATGATTTCACTAACACAAAATCACCAAGTTAGGTTCAACTCCCAATTACAATCAACTGCACGGAAAATTTCACCGTATTTATTCAACCTCTGTTTTAAAAAACCTCGTGTAAAATAGATCCTCTCTGAAGACGATTGCAGGGTGAATTCATGATGATTCTGTTATGTTCAACCAGTCAATTCATGTTAAAATCAAAGTCCTTGAATGCTCATAATCATAACGTTAACACTGCATATATGTTACAGCATTGGATTTTATGTGGTAATTTGGAACCTTTAATTAATGTAAAATACAAGTCCTAATTTTTGTTTAAAGCCACTCGAAGAAGGACGGGATAAGCTAAATAGTTTTGCAATGAGGGTTATATTGCATAATACTTCCATGAAGTTGTTTAGATACAGTTTTGAGTTTTACTCTAGGAAGGGAATGTATTTTTACGGTAGACGACGTGTATAATCTTATAATGTCGATCGAAATATCGTATTAAAATGATACTTTTCGAAAATGTTAGCATAAATTTTACGTTCTCCAATTATGTGTTCCTGACCACAATTCTATGATTTTCTATTTGATAAGGCGTCTTTGAACACTCTCACATGGTATGCTTCAGGTGATGATATAATATTTTAGTCACGCGTGTTTCTTTGAAGCTCTTCAAGGTATTCTTTCGCTGAAATGCTACCTTCTCTCCTTTGTTGGCACCCATATGTTATGCGCCGGTCGTAGTAAACGCTTTTAGAAACATATTTTTTAAATTTGTCGTATCCGCAATACGCTTCGGTGGTAAAAAAAAACTCCATGCCTGGGATAAATTCCGTGCTGCATACTATAATGTAATCATAAAACTATATCTCTGGAAAATGGGTTCCGCATTCAATCTACCGTTTTAACTTTGTGTTCTTAATATATATGCCTTTATTTTCTCACTAATTTTATGGAATATTCTTAGAGGTGTGCTTATTTTATCTTGTAAAATATGGAAGTGATGTCAAAATGTATCAATTTATAATATCAAGGCATTTCAATAAAAATGAATTTGGGGTTTGAATCGTATCAATGTAATGGTAGATTAAATTCTCAACCTTCAGTTTTTTCCCTACGCCGAGTTATTTTCTTACTGATGGCCTATTTAAATTTTAGAATAAATATGTAATAAAAATAGTAGGTACTCAATTCAACTGGTCTCCAGCATTATCACAAATCAGTCTTCATCTTGTGTATTTCTCTGTATAATGTTGTGCCATTTGTAGCGAAGTTGTTGCTAAGTGGTATTAGTTCCGACCGGGCACCCTATCCATCTCCCCGTCCCACCTCCCATGTTTAGTCCTTTTTAGCAACCTAATCGCGTCGGTCCACGGAAATAAAAGGAATGCGATTTTTTCGCAATCTCCACCCCCTCCGTGCTCCCCTCCGAGATATATTTTTTTCTTTCAACTCCCCCAACCCACTCCCTTCATCCCTTTCAATTCGGGCTTAATGAAGCAGTGCGGCGAGCTAAACTTTTCCCAGCAGGGCCGACTGATTTTTCCCCGGCTTTAGCGCACCGCGGGAATTTTCCTTTTCGATATACATATATTTCTTCTTTCTGTTTTTATTTCTCGAGCCGCACAGTCGGAGCTCGGCACGGGAGCACGATGGCCGATTCCAAGAGAGGCAAGAAGGAGAAAAAAGGAAGCGAACGAAGAAAGCGAAATGGATATAGAGAGTCAGACGAAAAAGAAAGTGTGTGAAAGGGAGAGGGAGGAAGGGGGCTAAAAAAAAGGGACAAGATTGAAAGCAGCACTCGGAGTGGGTGGAGGGGAGGGATTTATTCAGCGCCGTGTACCCGGTCCACACGAGTCTCTTACGCCGTAGATTATACGGCTTAGGATGAAAAAGTAGCAGAAAGGGTCTCACGGACGTTTTTTTTCAACTTCTATTTTATATATTTTTTTATCGCAGAAAAGCGGCGGGCGGTAGATATATTCGGGGGTGGTGCTGGGAGGACTTCGTTCGGCCATTTTATTTTTTCCGGATCGAACGTCCATCATTCCTCCCGACCACCGTGGTGGGTTGGCTCACTTTCCCTTTTCCCGTCCGCTCTCCACGGAATAGGGGGAGCACTGACCGCTCTCGTCCCATCACTCATATTCCTCGCTCTCTCTCTCTCGTCCTACGAAAAACGTTCCCTCGTCCTCCAGTCACTTCGCCGACTCTCCTCTCGGGCCCTCGCTTGGCTTATTATTTCTGCTAATCTCATTGTTCCCCTTTCTCTCCTCGACAGAGACCGTCCTCTCCCCCCCCCCCATTCCCACCACCACCGTGGACCGCCGGGCAAATCCACTCTCATTTCGATTTAATTTGTCCTCCTTGTCTCTCGTCTCCCGCCGTTTACATTGTTCCCGCGCTAATACCACCGGCTTCCTTCCGATTACATTGCGCCAATTCAATGATGAAAACTGAGCAAAATCAATAATGAATGGGTATCGGCTGAAATTTCAGGTGTGTGTGTGGACGGTGTTTTCGCAGCAATAATTTGCGTTCCTTTCCCGTCCCAGGATTTTCTCCTCTCACTCTTTTACCATTCGTTTCCACATCCGTCCTCCCTTTCCTCCCTTGTTCACCTCTCCCTTTTCTCGCCCTCTGCGTAGTAGTTGCTATGTTTTCCGACAGTTTTTTTATAATTTAAACGATGTCTCCATGCACTTTATCTTAATTTAAAGGCATCTGCTCGACGGCGCGTTGCGGTGGTAACGTTGTTTTCCTACTCAATGTGACTTTCATTGTAATTTAAACTAAATTGAGTGTTGATGGACCCATTTTTCAGTCAGTGCCTTGGTGCTTGTCCACATTTTTACGCTTTGCGTGTAACATAAGGTGTTACTATGTGTTATTGCGTCCCAGATCATAGTGCTTAACTCTGCTCCAACACTTATAGCACCATTTTTCTCCTTTCCATCATAATGTCTTCCTGCTCTTACCGTGGGAAATCTTTTGTAATCGTCACCAGAATATGAAGTGGTCCGTAGAGTTTTACCTGTTACCCGGTATACATCCATTACAAGATGTCGAATGCTAAGCATTGGTTAAATGTGACCATAGACGAGAAATAAGTAAGTATATATCTTGCTCAGTCGCCTTTTGTGTGAGTTACAGAAAAACACAAAACTCATTTGCCTTTGTGGCTTGACTAGATATCGTTCAGAATAATTCTTATTTCAAACTCATTGCTCGTATTTTTCCAAGTGAGACACAAATCATATGAGAATCAATTGTTTCAAGCCGGGCTTATATATCCCTGACCCGACCCAAGGCACACCCGAGGTCCTTGCACCCCCGTCTTGAAACCATGGTCTTGCAAACTTAATACTCGCTTGTGCCGCTCTATTTGCCCGTGTTCGGGAGGGTTAGCAGTCGGTTGAACCACTTCCTTCGGAAGACGAGGCGACGCGACGGGGAGGCAGGCGGGCGAACGTGGATCGCAGCGGGGAGAGCAAGCACCTCGTTGCCTCGGGCCTCTCCTGACGAGCGACGCTGCATTGGAATTTCAGATATTCTACGCCAAGCACGGAGGAATGGAGCCGAACCATTCAGTTACCTTGTGGGAGCGAATGCAGGGAACTGTGGATCGACTTTTCAAATTGATGCAGTCTTTATGACCTTGGGGTTGCTGACCGGAACTCGAGAAGTGGTTTAGCCCACCTTTTGTAGCTAAGAATCTTACATAAGACTCATGGTAGAAATCGATGAAGAAAGAGCAACCAACGTTACTGAATCCTATTTTCATGAATAGAATGTTAAATTGATGGCGATCCCGTGTTATAGAGCCGACATTGGTATATGGTTGCTAGCACCAGCTGCAGCTGGGTGTATTAGAATATCGTACTTTTTAGCTTCGTATGGTTACTTATGATTTTGAGGAGTGAAATATCCGAATAAATTTGTAAAATAATCAAAATGAACAAGAACTAGAGTGTACGATTTCTAAATTCCCAGGAAAACAATTCACAGCCACAAATATAGAGAGAGAGTCGTACAATATTAACAAGGATTGGCATCGCCTAGGCGATGCTGATGTCAAGGGGCGGTGGTGATTTTAGGAAAGTGCACTAGTGAGCCCCACCAAATTTATGAAACATACCTGATTCTTTCATAAATGACTTTGTAAAGGTTCATTCATGTTAATCGCGTATGAACCGTAGTACATTTCTGTTAGTGATTCTTTAGCAAGACAAGGTATTGGACTGTATGGTGTTGATAGCCGTGATGGTACTTTCTCGGGGAATCATGTTCATAACTAATAGTTGTAATATATCAATCTTTATATGATTTTAGATACGTTTCCCGTAAGACTGCGCACTGAAGACCTTTGTCGGACTACCGGTATCTTAAGTAATCTAATGGAACCTGACACTGGTTCAAGAAGCCTAAAAATATCCTAGATTAAAAAGTTAACCAGCTGGAAATCAGTTATTGCTAGTAGTGTTTCAGAGTAGGAAATATGTCATGGATTAAAAATGTAACCAGCTAGAAATTAATAAGTGCTAGTAGCGTTACAGTGTAGGAATTAATTAATAGATAATTTGTAGATCTACAAATATAGATTTCTGTCTCTAAAAGACGATTAGACGTCATTCTCTATGATTTTGATCGATGAAATAAGTCGTAACTAAGACTTATATTCCCAAAAATCGCTAAATATTGAGTTTAAAACGAGTTAAATATCTTAAACAAAATTCACTGCTAAATGAAGCTTGTTTACCTATATAAAATGCCTTGCCCAAAACAGAATCTGGAGGGTAATCTTTAAATTCCCAAATTGCCTGCGTGGTTTTTTTCTTCTCTTTCACCTTTCCTCGTTCCTTCTTTCGCCTCTCTTCCTACCCTCCCTTCTTCCTTCACTCTCTTCTTCCTTCGTCATCCTTCCTGCATCCACCCTCCCACGTCTCCCACTTTCGCCGGGGCAGCCATCGCCACCACGGCTTCGAACCAGGCGCGTAATTAACTCATGCCTTTCTCTCTTTCGCAGCTCGCGGTACCCACCCTCCCCCCTTCGCCCCCCACCTGCATTCTCTCCTCCTCCTTTATCCACCACGCTCCCTCACTTTCCCTTCTTCCCTTGGGCGTGCGCTAAAGGACGCGAGTGCTTGCGTGCTCACCGCTCGCTGACTCGTCATAAAAATGGCGAAGCGCACGGCGATTCCGTCTCTGTTTATTTTTTTGCGAAGTCATAACTGGCAAAACTATTTTAAAAAAAGATCCGAAAAGGGTTTTAATAATATTAAATATTTTTTTAAATCCTCTCTCGTTAGTATTTTTATTTAAAGGATTCCTTTTTAACTCGTTCTAATGTCGGTCGGCATTTCTTTGGGCAGCCTTCGTAATAAATAACGAAAGAGAGGGTGAAATATAAAAAAATGAGCGTGTTGACAGAAATAAAATAAAGTTGAGCGAATAAAATTTCTAGAGGGTGAGCAGGGCCGGGAGGCAGGGATTCGAGTGCGTCTGTGCGTGTTCCAGGGCACGCGTGAGGGACCACTGCGTTTCAATGCGGCGTTGCGTGTGTATTTTTTTCTCCCCTCAGCCGCGTTGAAGTGCTCGCGTCGCATTCGCGGGTGCATGTTATATCCTTCCGAGTAAAAAAAGTGCACATGGCACAGGAGTAAAACCGAGGAATTTTTAAAAAATTCCCTTTCAGTCACTCTAGACGCCGAAATGAAATGATTTATTACCTAATCATTATTTTAAAGTTTCATCTCGATAAATAAACGTTGAAGAAGAAACCAATGAGTAACGAATAGAAAATAAACAAGTCCACTACCACTACCATTTTTATTTGGGACGTCATCATTTGAAAACTCACCTTAAAATTTCTGTTTGGAAAATGTAAAAAAATTGAAGCAGCTCAGTGTTTTCCGCGAAGAATTTCCATCGCTATTTCAACTTGGTAATCGAATGCCTCTATTTTATTCATTATATGCTCGTTTTCATCATGGCATATTATATGTTTTTCATAAAGAATCTGTGGAAGTTGTATTGATTGCACAATACGTTGAGAAATATTCTTATCGTAATTTGTAAATTGAAAGACCACTAATTATTGAAGAATATCAGTGATTATCCTCGATATAGTTTTTATGGTTACAACAAGGTGTGGAATTAGCTTTGTATGTTTTAAATTCCCCTTTATTCTTTCTCTCTTACAACATAGAGCATTTTAACCTCTTCAGTGTTGCTTAAATACAGATTTGGTGTCTATCAAACGTATAAATATTGCAAAGCATAGTACTCTTATCAATTTTAAAGTTTTTAACTTCTGCTGTGCACATTTTTTTATCGAGAAAATTTGAAAAAAAGGAATGAGTAAAGAATAGGGTTAACATGAGCTCTCATGACTACACGTTCATGTTGAGGTGGTTATCGTTTTTTTTTGCTGCGTGTCGAGCGGGCCACGGTGGTTCAACATCTCTCTCGCGATGCAGCGCAGAGTGCTTGTGGGAGAAGAGACGCGGACGCACTCCACTCCAGAATACATGCTCGCTGCAACGCGGAAGAGAATGCCTTCCCCTCGAAAAAAAACGACGCTAACTAGCTCTGCATCAATAAAGAATCATGCTTCTTACTTAGACTATAATGCTACGCGGGCGATGTGAAATCGCGAACGAAGTAAAACACGTTGAGGAAAATGTAGAGAAAGGTGCATTCTCACCCTGCAGAGGAATTCAACGTATTCCTGAAAACCGTGAGACACGGAGTGCGTCTCTTTAATGCCGTCGGCTTCTGTGGGTGCATATTGCTCTCAACGGTGGCGCGGCTTAAGCAATATAAAGGGTGTGCAGCAAAGAGAGCACCTCTCCTCAACATTCCTCTGTGCCGTCTAAGCGCCTTGCGTCGCGATACGAGATATTGCGTAGGCAATATATATGCAGGTGAGCATGAGTGGGAGGTTATAGGGGTATTAACAGATCCTCGCCTCGTCTGCTCGTGTAGTCTGGCTGTTCCTCCGGATAACGGCGGAGGTGCCGCGAAGGAATTTTGCGCCAAAGCGGTTTGGCAGACCGAGGTTCTTTCCCTTGATTGCGTGTGAAGAAAGAGAATGTACCGACATCCACATTGAAGACCCGTCCTTCTGAAGGTAGGAATCAAAGGAACGACTTTAACTCTGCGATTCATTGCATTCTGAAGGCTTGCGATTCACGTAGTTGCGCGCGGCTCTGCTTCGGTAAAATTTGATTTCCGAATTAATTTTTTTTCTGCTAATTTAATTGCATATTTTTTCACATGTAAGTGTTATGCCGTGATCGAAGCGCAGAGTAATTGAAAGCAAATATGGTTCGCGTGAATATAAAAGAAACCTTGGAAAAAGGAAATTAAATCGAAATATTCATTGGAGTGACGCCTTCTAGGGTTTATCACCAGGTCAGGAGTTGGGCTACCGTTTCGATAGCTGATCCTGCCATCATCGACAGGGATGTAATCGTCATCGATTTCACCGATGCCAAACCGTAAAGGCCGCACTCAAATTGTACACTGGGAAAAAAACTTAAGTTTTCATCGAAATTTTCCTCATTATTTGTGAGAGTACCGACCTATTTCGATAAATTACACTTTGGTCGCAACTCTGAAATCAATGGGTGCCAAGGAGAAGAAAACTGCAGTTTTCTCGTATGTCAATTGCACATTTGGTCAACGAAGTAAAGCCTAGAAGTTACAAGTATCAACGAGAGAAAATATTTAGAAAAATAACCTAGTTTGATAATGTATGATACAACATACCACCGTAGGAAATTAATATATTCTATTTGCAATCATCTAGCGCGTAAAATTTTCCTGTCTTATTCGATTTCGACCGATTTTTTAGTTTGAAAATATATTTTCAAACTGTTTGGATGAAAAAGATAATCTTCCAGTGTTTGTCACATAATCTCGCTATCTGAACCCGAATTACCTTCTGATTAGTGAGAGTTGGCTCTCTGAAAAATTCGATGTAAAAGTCACTCATCAGAGGGTAAAGGAGGTATTATTAGTAAAGTATTTATAATAGCCTGCTCGCCAAGTGCTCATTATAGAATGCAAGAACGTTTTTGAGTCGATAAATTTGTCCCTGGCTCAGCATTGGTTCTCAAAAACCTTTATGATCATCGAGTATTAAATTCTTCAGCGATTAGCAGAACATCCGATGACTTATTAGGTGACATTCGGGGCCCAATTCAATGAAGACCTTCCGGGATCCTTTCTCTCGGGTTAGCCGTAGGCTCAGTGGACGTGCACAAATAGAAAGGAAGTGCGGGAAAAAGAAGTGGGACGTGGAAAAGGAGTTATCCTGGGGATGCGTGTGGATTGGAAGGTAGAGAAAAAAAGGTTTTTCTGCCATAAAAGAGGGTGGGAAGGTACTCTAGGTAGTGGGAGTGGGTTGGTTGAACGGCCGGCGTGTATTGATTGGTTTTTGAGGCACGCCGCCTTGCGTTTGTGTGCAAGGAGATAGAGATGCGCTGGGTGGACGTGAAGGAGGTTGGAAGAGGAGTTTACGAGCGAAGGGAAGGAAGGGGTTGGTTGGCGGCCGCTGGTGTGAGGCGAAGAAGGGGTGAGTGTGGATAGTGTCGGTGGTGGTGAAGAGAGAAAGTGGAACGGTTGTATGCTCGCGGATATTCACTCGTGCGGTACTTCGGGAAGTGGAATAAGAGGCAAATGTGTGTATTTGAGCGCGGCCGAGTATCGGAGCGATCCTTTTTACCCTCCTTCCGCGCGTGTCCAATTTTTTTCCTAATTTTAATTTTTCTTTTACTCTCAGCCTTCCTCACATGACCATTGTACTAGTGTGCACGGGGAGATTTGAGTATGGCAGACTGATATGAGTGCGGGAAGCGAGCTTCCTTCTTTTTTTTATCCTTCTCCCCCGAGATGATGCACTCGTGGTCCCATGACAGATCGTTGAGCGGCCGCGGAGCGAATCGATTGAGGAGAGTTTTTGTCTGACTGTTCCGAATGGGGGACTGAGTACTTCGGCTTGTATTGGCAACCGTTTGGTTAAAGGGAATCGAAACGATAATAAGCCTGGGATTATTATGAGAATGCCTCTTTTAAAGTCGCGTTTTACCGATAAATCTTCCTGTGTTAATTGCTATTCATTCAGAGAAATCCTTCCTCTACAATATTTAATTCCAAACCTACATGAATGCCTAAACATTTTATATAAGTATATTTATTATTAAAATAATGAGATGCCATGTATTTATAACTGTGTTACTTTGATCACTGTTAAAGATCTCGTGTGCGTATCTACTATGCTTTTATTATGTTCTGGGTTAAATTATTCGAGCATAGTGTTGCGTAGAATAATTTTACTGCTCTGGCTTTAAGTTTCCTCATGCTAAACGGAATTATCATACCATAAAACCTATACACTATAGCTGCCCTTTCACCAAAAGGCATATATTTTTAGTGGAAATAATGGCCCTGACAAAAATTATTATCTTCCAAAATTAAATCAAAGGATGTCACCGAGAACCAGACTATGGTTCTCGCTTCTCTTCTGGGAAACGAAACATTTCTGTGTAACCCCTTGGTTGCTTTACAGGAAGTATTCCGCATTTCTTAATAGATAAATTGATATATTATCATGTAATACAGATTTAAAGGTGATATTCATCACATTTATATCGAATGAACCTAAACGTTTTTTTGAATTATTTATTTTCTGATTTAATCATAAATTTCGAAAAGGGCTCAACTCGGAAATTTTTTAAAATGGATATTTTCCATCTTTTTCAGCAATACGTACATGCAGATGTTTTATGAGCGAGGATACCTCATATATGCTTCTCATAAAGCTTTCAGCAGGAGTTACAGAAAATAATTACGCTCTTACTTCAAATGGTTTGACAAAAAATTATTTTTTTTGACACCTGAAAAATTTCAAAACTACGAGATGAACCCTCTTCGTATTTCATGGTTCAATCAAATTTGTTCTAACATACCTATCAGTTTCCATTTACAAGATTCTTTTATATTTTCTTCTTCTCTAAGAAGGATTTGACTTTTTGGAAATATTTCCTACTTCTCACTATTTCCAATAAATGTTAGCAAGTGTTTAATGGCTCCAATTATCCCCCTTTATATTGCCAGAGTTCTCATGGGGGATTCGATCTCCTCTGGTATGATCACGAATATTGGTGGTGGGAGGTCTGCTGCTGCAGCAGAAATAAGGTGAAATAGTATTCAATTATATTTGTAGTGTTCATTTAATCCAGGAAGTTAAAGATGAGTACATACCGGGTGTGTATTTTCAGTGAGGGTAAAGGAGGTCTAAATCAATGGTAGATAGACGCTGAAGATGGTTGATGTTAGTGGAGGATGTGAACGGGAGGGAGAATATAAAGGGGAGGTGGGGGACGAGGGGAGGGAATTGGAATAGGAAGGGGTGGAGGAAGTGACGTGGGAGGGCCGGAGAAAGGGGGAGTAGAAGGGGGGGGAAGGTCACATTTGGACTGACGGACGTGGATGGATGGACGAAGGAAAGAGGGGAGACGAGAGCCAAAACAAGTGAAATACGCTCCCTGCATGTCCTTTTTTATTTAAAACTTAGCTGTCTTTTTTTATTCTACTTTCGGACAGAGCATCCGGCTAGGGACAAAAAGATAGATGACCCCACGTCGGACTTTGTTTCCCTTACGTTTTTTTCCCTCACGCTTCTGAGCGTACATACTCGTGGTTCCTATTCCAATCAAGGAAGTAGGCCGGAAATAGACGCACTCTCGAGTAGTATATTTTCTCTCTAAGCTAGTGAAGATTCTAGGGAAGTGGATGTCTGCCCTGGTTTGAACTGCATCTTCGATTTGCAATTTTTGTGAACCATGTGTTTTGCTATCATTACTTCATTATTTTTTTATATATTTACCACAGCATTGAGGTTGGTGGTGACAGGTGCCGGATTTTGTTACTTATTTAATACATTGACGGAATATTGGAAAAGAGTGTCATAAATAATCAAAAGCGGCATTTCATTCCTACAAATACTCAAATGCTCACATAAATTTAGCCTTGAATGGAAAAATACCTCAATATTTGATGCTATTAACGTTGTTGTAATCTCAACATATATTCCATTTTCATTTTTAAGAACAATAAATAGTAGCATAATGAGCATGACTTGACTGTTTCCTCATAATCGGTGGCTAGATTACCTGATAACCCCAGAAAAATAGTTATTTTTAACGGAAAATATTACACGCAGCCCAGCCGTTGACGGTTTTGTACATATTCTAGATATGGATGTGAAGGATGGAGAAGGTACGGTGGACGGAGAAGAAGTCAAATGAGGAAGTGCTTGGTATGGTTGGTGAGGAAAGGAAACTTCTAGATGAGATAAGGGAGCAGGCAAAATGGGTGGTTGGAAGAGGTAATGAGGGGTGAAGGGTTGTTTAAGGCCGTGATAGAGTGGAGGATGTTGGGTAAGTAGGGAAGGGGAAGAAAGAGAATTGGTTTTATGAGCGGAGTGAAGAAGGGCAGGATGAATGCAGGGATGAAGAAAGGACTAAAATTGGTAGATAGGACCATGCGCATTTAAAAATTCAGAATATTTTCACTCCCATTAAAATCATCCTTAACCGGTAGATTACCTCAATAACATTAATATAACTGCATCGAAAGCTAGAAAATATTGCAAAGAAAATCCAGTTAGCTACTCTATCAGTAGTTAAGTTTGAAGGCTCTCTTTTTTCATTGGTGTTTTCAATGTTGAATCAGAAAGAAAAGTGTTTGGTTTTTAAAATTAATTATGGCTACGATGACAATGGTAACTCAAAGGTGATTCACCGTGTGTTTTCCCGGTTGTGTTAGAGGGTGGAGGTGGTGTTGGGGGGCAGTATTTTTCCTCATCTCTGGCGAGGTGCGTGGGAATCGAGCGACGGAGGAGAGGATTTGAGAGTCGTCCTCGCTGTTTTCATTACCTTCTCCGGACCCTCATCTCTTCTCTTATATCATCCTTCTACACTCTCCTTTATTCCCTGTTCGTCCTTGGCAGCCCTTACCTCTATGCCTCCCACCTACGCCCCACTTCCTCCACCCCCGCCAAGCGCCCCCCCCCCATGGAATCACTCCGCACAAATCCCCAGTCGCCCTTTCGCGCTCAGGGCTTCGCGTTCGTTCACCGCCGCACTTCTCTCAATCCCTTATTTCTCGGAAACAGTGAGCCTCTTTCGCTAATCGCTTATTCAGGAGAGCGTTTCATTCGTCGTTTACATTCATCTGGTACTTCATACAAATTACGCAGAGTCCGTCGGTCCGCGATGAGCAAAAATCAAAAGCCAGATGGGATGTGGTGGAATCTGCAGACAGGGAATATTTTACCAGCATAAATAGTACTTTCTCCCGGGAGTAATTTTCGAAATTAGTTAATGGTGAAATGACCGCCAGAACAGTTATTGCGGCACTTAATTTTAAACGCTCGCAATATTTGTGAGCCGTGGAACTCATCAATCGAGGTAATTCTGGAGAAATATTGAAACCAGGTTATAAAAATACTGAAAGGTGTTTTTCTGTGACGACGCAAAAACTTTCGTTGTGTCTGCGTTGATTTACAATTTAATTGGATCACGTAAGTTACGCTGTCTTTTTGGATATGAGTTTGATGGGATAGTTTTTCTCTCGGTTCTAATGGAGGCATATTGATTACTCTTGTTCTTAGTTTCAAGCTTTTAAATTGATTAATGTATATTCATTATGCAATATTTTCCTAGTTCGCAAGTTGTACCAGGAGTGTGGTTTGTCCATAGGTCAGATAAATACGCAATCACACTCAAGGTCTCCATAAACAGATCTCTCTTATTGCTGAATGCCTCTTTCACCAACACAATTTCCCTTTTAATATCCTTGCTTGTATATTCATTATCCTTTGACGTACTACCCATGTCATTACATTGTCCTACCTATTCCAATCTGTGCCTTCCTACTTTATGACCAGCCTTGCTATCTTTATCCGAGAAATGGTCATTACTTGTGTTTTATTTTGATTGATCTTCATTTCGTATTGCACGTGTTAATTTTAAAATGCAACTACTAATGCCTGTAATTCTTAGAATCAAGAAAACAGCGATCGGCTGTCCGAAAATCTAACAGAGAAACACTCATACTGATTTATAAAAGAGTATTACTTTTTAGCATCAGCTCCCTTGATTGCTCTCGAATCTTACAATTATTATATCTGTTCAGCCTTCCTTCTTTTAGGACACCCCATTTTAGTATCTTTAGGTCTCAGCGTTTCAACGGATTGAGCAAATAAACATCACTCGGCCCAAATTTTGCGCCACACCATAGTGACTTGTTTTCGATGGGTCTTTCACTTCGAGGGATTTTCATCATTAAAGCGATATGCTTCCAATGCGCACATGAGAGATTTATGATTTGGCCTTGTGAACGACTGTTATCCTTTCAGGACGGTTCATCCTTACACGATTCAGTCTCAATATTCAGATTGTCAGGCACATTTACATCATGCCGTCTCGAGCCGAGCCGCTCGGATTGATCGTCCCACGAATATGACCGTGATTAACATTGTTTGGACTCGGGAGTACGGTTCGCCCGATCTAGCCGTGCGCTGACCGCAGCCCTCCCCCCCCCGCTGCTGCCCCCTCCCCATCACTCAAGCCTCCCTCTCCCCCCGGATCCTCTTTGTGGTGTTTTACACGGACACTCTCCCACTCACTCAGTGGCCCTTCCCACCTCATCTACGCCCTCTCCGGCCGCATCCTGAACCTCCCACTTCATCCTCTCGTCCCGCATTGCCCCGTCCGGCTCGTCGCAACCTCCTGAATCCCACCCACCCACCTCCTCCTCCCTCTCCTCTCACCTCCGCCCCTCGACCAACAACCCCATCGGGCGAGGGAGGCTGGAAAAACCGCGCGACAGGCAAAGGATTAAGGCAGCCTTGCGATGGGATTTTATCAGGTGTCGGAATCGGTTTTACGCCCCCGGAATCTGCTCTCTCCCATGCCAAGGGGAGAAATCTCAGGGTCCACCACCTTCCCAAACCCCCCTCTCTCCCTCCCTTTCTTAAGCCAACCCGTTTTTCCCTTTCGCTTCCCGAAAATCCTTGCATCCCTTCCTCGCTCTCCACGAAAACAGAACCTCTTCTCCCTCTTCCTTCATTTCCACCCCCTCTCTCTCTCTTACCCTTCGTTTTACTTTCCCGTCGCGTATTTCCCTTCCCGCAGTTAAGTTTCATTCTCCCTCGTTCCTTCCCAATCCTTCCTCCCGCCTTTCGTACAATTTGCTCCCCTTCCCCAACCTGCTTGCTCCTTTGATATGGCGAAATTAAGCGGCGTTCCTTCGCCTTGTGTTTTTTCGATTCCGCCCAATCGCCTCTCTTACCCTTAATTTCTCTTCCTTCTCCTCCTCCTCCGCCTCACTTGCCCTCTTTTGCCCTTCGGAAAAGGGCTTTTGCCCGCCCGCTTTGCCTTGCCTCACCGTGGCTTCGCGACCTTCTGTGCCTGCTCGTTATCGCCCTTCACCTTCTCTTTACTCCACCAGATTTTTCCTCGTCTTTATCCTCTTAGTTTTCCTTTCATCTCCACCCACTCCGCTTGTTTTTCTTCTCCTCCTCCGAGTCTTTCCACGGTCTCCGCCCTTCTCCCCTCCTTATCTTCGCAACTTAAAGTGAGACAGGATTGCGCGCGCTTCAACTTGCTGTCAAAGAAGGGCGGACTGGAGGCTTGAGCTGGAATCTGGTTGTTGGTTCTGAGGGAACAGCCTCCCTTTAAACAAATGTGTTTTTGTCCCCAAAGATTTCATCTTATTCCTGGAGGAATCCTCGAATTTTACGGCTACCAATTTGATCGCTCTCTTAGCTGTCACTTGCATTTCAAAGTGTGTAATTCCCTTTGTGATTGCCGGATTTTTATTCTGCTATCAATTCCCCGCTGAATTTCACCAAAACTCTTAGCATCCACTGTACTTCTACGAGAAAATTCTATCAAATTTAATTTAACATGCATTTCTTCAATATGATAAAACATGCATAAACTCTCTGGAGAAAAAGATTTCTAATTCAATCTATGTGAATGTTACAATTATTTAGACGATTAGGAAACGCTAGTTCTATTTGACTTATGCAAATTTGAGTGACCATTTCATACTCGTAATTAGCCATTGACTGATTTTAGGTGCATTAACCCGTTTACGGCCGAGGTAAATATTCTCCAGAAATTTCGACATTTTTCCTCTTTTTTAGACTAAATACATGCTATAAAAGAAATTTTGAAATTTTTGAGGCCCTAAAAAATGTATTTATATGAAAACAATAATGGTGCGTTTTCGCACCTTTGGCGGAATATGGATTCTTCGGTTTACGTGCCAAGAAAAAAAACTAGAATCTTCTCCTTTTTTGCTATTTTATTTATAACTATAAAAATAACATAAATTGGTATTTGGTCACATTTGGAATAAAATAAACATTTATAAAATAGTATTGCCCTTTTATTCATGAAAATTTTGAAAACATTTAGAATGTTAGGGTATATTACATTTTCACATGCATATACAGTGTGACTTTTACAAAGCCTGCACCTTTTCCTTGATAAATTTTTCTCGATAAGTAGACCAACTTTATCTTTTTGTATGTCCGTAGGTAAAGACATTCGTGATGGTCTGCCTTTTTTCGGATTGGATTATGTATCCGCCTGTGTTTCTCTCTGATTGTCATTGGTAGCTCGGTCACGTTTTATTAGAGTTAGTGACCTATAATCAATTTGATAGTATATGACTTATAATCAGTTTGATAGTATATGACCTATAATCAATTTGAGAAATGTTGTTCCCAGTAGCCTTTCTATAGATTTTCCATGAATTAGAACACACACTGTCCAGTAAATTTATAAATAATGGCCACCACCCCCCCTGATTTTTATTCTATAATTCGCGTTTGCATTATCATGAAGAACAACTCCCCCCATATATTTATTGTAATCCCCAATAGCAAGAGGCTGGGGAAATGTTACTTCCTTTCTTTCCTTCCGGCTGAATATTTTCGCAATTTCTAATGGAAAAATGGAACTGTGTTGCTAGCAACAATGACAACAGAATTATCATTCCATTTCACTACGGATAATTCAGATTACTCGTCAAAAGCATAATCAAATGACCCTCGAGGTTTCTTCCCTAGGGTCTTAGAGTCTTTTAGGGTGCACTTTCCAGTTCTATTTTCCCGAATTGTACCAGTTGCATAGCAAAACTTCACTTTCAATGTATGAAAAAGGAATAAAAAGAAAAGAAGTTGTCAAAAAATAACCGATGATGCGAAAGATCAGGAATTCCTTCCAAGAAATCTAAAACAACATTAGCTCCTAACCCTGCCTTCGCTCCATCAGGGTTTGTCCTAGCCCCCCCATATGGAACAAATTGGAAGAGCCAAGACACCATAATTTGAATCCAAATCGTACTGGTTTATTTTTTATGAACATTTTAGCACAGAGGCGTCCAAAATAGGGAACCATCTGCTCATCAATAGAAAGATTGTGTGAAAAAATCCCAAATTGTAAAAACATTGAATTCAGCATGGGTAAGATGGATCTCAACTTGGCAAATCTGTCTGTTTTATCGAGTGAAGAGTTATCAGAAACGTGGATGTTCTCCTTGATGCTTCTAAATCTCTGTCTACTTATGGTACGACGAACTAATTCTACGCCTTTATCCTCGTTTTAGACCAGTACATCTCCTGTTTTGGTAGCAACTGATATCCAGAGAGAATCAAAATCCCAAGAAACGTTTTAAATCTATCTCATTTAAATTCACTCATGCCTATTATAATCAGTAGCATACTTTTTTTTAATATTAATTTTTCTAAAACCTCATCATCTAGAAATAAGTGAAAAATGTCTGCTGGAGACATACTACCAAACTCATTTTTTTATTTTCTCGACATATTCATGTTCTTTGAAAATTGGATGGCTCGGAAATTTAACATCAATGTCTTTTATTCATTTAGGAAATGAGTACTTTTTATCAGTCTTTGGTACCTTTTTTCGGGGCACTGATGTGTTTTGTTTTTCTTCCTGCGCACTCTGCCAGTTCTCCACTATACCTATAAAAGTTGTTGTTTCAGGCTTGATTTGGTGGAATAACATCATGAAAGATAAAGACTGGCAATTTTCCACGAAAATAAAGTTGTACTCGACCGGTTTCGGTGTACAACACCATCATCAGGTCAAGTAAACCTGATGATGGTGTTGCACACCGAAACCGGTTGAGTAAAACTTTATTTTTGTGGAAAATTGCCAGTATTTTTCTTTCATTTTCTTTCACTCCACTATACCATCGCCTCGATGTATTTCAAATCTTCCCGCGATGTCGTTGTTGATGTGGTCCTCGGCCATGATGTTTTCATCGATGTTTTCTTCATCAGTGAGATTGTCGACGTCTGGTGGTATGTATACAGCATCCGTTGCTTCATCCACAGAATCCGCAGTTTCCTCTAAAGTGGCCAAGATTTCTTGGGTGGACAAACATCTTCTTTCACGATCCATCTACAGTAATGGTAAATGGTAAATAGTTTAGTTTCGGAAAATTTGATAAAATTAAAATATAGATGTATCGTTTCATACTTACGTTGCCTGAAATATTGATGATCTTGAATCTATGGGGTCACACAAGAACAGCTTGTCAATGCGTACATTACTATACACCTTACTTTTATAGCGAACGGCTAAGGTCGATCGGGATAGAATGAAAGGCGATCCGCCACGCAGGACGCCTTATATACATTCAGTACTTTCTGGAAGCTTCGTGGACGGGGGTAGGAAGTTGGAGTGAAATGTGTGGCGTAGATTTCGGAAGGGTCGCCAAACTTTCTTGAAGCCGTCAACTACATTTAGTGAGTAAAAGGCTCACCTCCTATCAAAGCACTACGATGATCCGCTTTTGAACCCGACTTGCAGAAGTGACATTGTTGCACTCGACAGCCGCGAGACCAATAAGATAGTAATTAACATTTTCCGGTATATGTGGATTCCAAAAATTATTTCATAGCGATATAAAATGCTAGCGGACCAATATTTCCAGTGCCTGCGGCTAGATCCTCCAAACCCACGAACGCCAAAGGTGCGAAATCGCACCATTAAATACAACTAACGAAATGATGTACTTCTAGATTTAATAATTTTTAAAATACAATACAGAGTGATGAAGCATTCATAGCACATTTATAATATAAGCATTAGGTTTCATATAAATGTTTCATCCAATTATAAAAAAAATGTTAAATTTATATGCCTGAGTGAACAATAAATTGAGAAAATTTAAAAAATAATAACTAAATAACCACAGAAAAATTTTAAAATAAAATGGCTTGAAAAATAAATTTATTGTCTCAAGAATGATTTGATACGGAAAAAGTTTTTAAAAATTAAGGATAATATTTTTTCACTAATTAATTTAAAAAATGGTGCGTTTTCGCACCTTTTGCCGTAAATGGGTTAATGCGTTAACTTAATCGTATTATTCAAGAACACAGAGCAGTTGTCTCAGAAAGTATGCCAATTTTAGGTTCACCAATCCATTTCCGTGAAAATCCTCAATATGTAATAATTATATAATTCAATATATAATTACTATTATTGAGAATTCTCTAGGGTTGTTAGATGCTTAGCGAAAATCTATTGTATATAATCCATAGCATGATTAAGTATCCACTTTTACACGAGGTGTTTCATATATGTTGTAGCATTCTTTTTTTCTCACTCCTTCAATTTGACAGTAAAAGCTTTTGCACATCTTGATTCATCGGATATTATGCCTTCCTTTTTACCTCTCCTAAGAATCTATCGGATGTTTACTTCCGTGAATGTTTTCTTAATGTCAGTTTTGTCCCCGTTTACTGTAATCTACCTATCAACGTTGAGCATTATGGTGACAACTTTTTAAAAATATACGCAGATGAACTGAGAGTATTTTCAATATTTAGAGGCAAATACTTCTATAAGGGTATACTATGAACATAAATGAATGTATTTCGGAAAATGCGTTGGCAGATATGCTTTGGAAATGCCTCGAGATATATGAATTCATGTAATATTGCCGTGATATTTCATTGACTTTGAATTTGTGATAGGTGCTGAATGATTTTTTCAATGGTTAATTCACTGAGAGAATAAAACCTTTCCACTTACCTGTAGAGGCTTTTTCTTCATCAATGATATAAATAAAAATAAATATTTCAAATTCCACCAACGATGTTTGTTGCTCACCGCCTAGGTTTCAAAACTCCATGCAACAGGTGAAATAACAATTTTCCGAAGCCTATTTTTACCAAATCCAGGAGAGTTCATGTTTGTTACTAGCAATTTGTTGTTTCAAATCCAAGTTGGATGAAGGGCAGCCTTCATTTTTCTCCTCACTTCTTTCTTGTTTTGTTTACTTCGTATTTTTATTCCGCTTTACCTTCGGGAAAGATATCCTCCTGGTTTTTTTGTTTTGATTCTCCCAGCACATTTCTGAGACTCGGAGGTTGAAGGCGCATTTAGTTTCGCGTGTGTTCTCCGCTTTCACTTTCGTCGCGTATTTTTCCCATTTTCCTTTCGATTTGCTTTGGCCTCCTCTCCCTCCTTCGCTCTCTCTCTCTATCGCTCCGTTTCGTGGTTCCTTTCCTACGCCCTCCGTTCCAATCTCCATTTTAATTCTCCTCGACTCTTGCGGTCCTTTCCTCCATCTCTCTCTCTCTCTCTATTTCCATTCCCTTTCCCTTTTTTCTTTTTCTTTACTCTCCCCCGTTCCGCTCTCCACATCCTCCCCTCCCGCCCTTTTTTCCTCTTCATTTCTTTTTCATCCCGCCCTGCAATCCTCAATCCTACGGGGTTTTTTACTTTCCATCCGCTTCACGTTTTTTTCCGTTTGGTTTCTTCCGCCATTCCGTTTGATTTCCTCCCGCGCATATATTGCGACGCATTCCTATGCCGCATCGTCGTTCCTCCCTCCGTGCGTCAGTCCTTCGCATCTCATCCCTATCTCTATCTCCCGTCCTCATTCCATTTCTCCTCCCTTCACACCCCCCCTCACTCATTCTATGTGGGTGCTTTCCTTCCGTGGGCTTGTCAAGGCTGTCATGCTACCGTCCTTACCTTTTAGCCATCCACGCGTGAATCTCTAATTTTTAGGTTAAGATGGTCTGAGCGAGATATCACTTCAACTAGAATTTGTTGAATTGGACGTCATTTTAAAGAAAGAAATCCCATCTTTCCAATGATATCAAAATATGCCGCATGCCGAACTGCTGTTTCGAGCCATTTGCCTAAAAATATAAGCTGTTTTACGCGAGATAGATTACGGCTGTGCGTTCCTGAGGGAGAATATTGAAAGAATTAGGCATTTCTAGCATGTAGATTTCGTGAAAAAACTTAAGGTGTATATTTTGTATGTTTTCTCAACTACTTATAGAAATTAGTCGATTACTCACCGCATTAATTTTCACAGAATCGCCAAAAAACATTCTGTAGTGAAGGCGTTTTCACCGTACGACGTGGAAAATGAGTCAGGCTAGAGACTAAAGTCGATATATTTATTTTATTAATGAGATTTTTTGTCATATATAACTAAGATTTTGTGCCATTAATATTACGATATTTACTTCATACTTCTTACAGAAGCTGAAATCAAAAAAATAAAATCCGAATATGGTCTCAATTATGATTAGAGAAATATATCGTTCAAACTAACTTAAATTTAGTACATTTTATGATGATGAATGAAATTTTTTTTAAATGAGACTTTACCTTTTTATACCCATAAAACCTTGTTGAGGGGTCAGGTGAAAGAAGGGACTAAATGGTCTCAATTTATCCTCTGTAAATATGTATATTTATTTATCTATCAGCATTCAACCCTTTATCTTCACAGAATCTGTCAACCTTTTCCCTATCTCATCTCCCAAGCCTATCCTTTTCTGCTCACTCCCTTCTTCTGCGCTCTCCTCCTTCTCTCCTCTCAACTTCCCTCCTCATCCCTCCGATCTACACCCCTCTCTCCCTCCCTAGCCACACCCTGTCTCTACTTTTCTCACTTTCATTCTCTTAAGCTCACCTCTCGCCCCTTCACCCTCACATGATATCCCGTTTTATTGCATTCCTCGCGCAAATCGGAGAGGTTTCCGAATGGAACCAGTCGCCACCAGAGCGTAAGCCTGAGAAAGCGGGGTTTAGCGGGGGCGTTTGGTGTGAAGGTGCTGAAGGGGACGGATAAGGGTAAAAGGCAACGTGGACTGCGAAGGTTTTACGCGAGCGGTAACGCCAAAGGAGTTGTAACTGCGTGCCTGCGGGTATTCCGTGTTTCACAAGCACAACGTGAACCCCCGTCCACTGTGGGATTTTTCGTGCGTTCGAGGGAGAGGGAGAGGATTTTTTTATAAGTTAGTCGCAGTGCACGCGGTTTTATACTTGTAGGGTTAGAACGGTCTACAGTTGTATCTGGTGATTAGGGGTCGAGGTCGTTCCTGACTTCTTTCGAAATCGCTTTTATTTCCGTTCTAATTGGATTAGCAGTGAAACCTATATAATGATAGAGGAATTCATGATGTGTTTTTGGGGTATCGAGAAAGTTATTCCTTGACGATATTTTGAAAAGTTGCACTGTTTAATTCCGTTACTGATCAAGAGATAGCTCTGCATAGACATTATTACTTCGAGAAATCTTCTTTTCACATATGCATAGGTTATACATATTTACAAGAAATAAGAGAATGAATCCATTTTTCCTGCAAATAAAAACAAACCAGTGCTTTTAACTCCTCGTATGAGCAATGTTCAATTCTCGATATATACTATGTAAACTTGAACGATTAAAGCCAACATACCATTTCACTCCAGAAATTCTGAATTCCGCGCGTGTGTGTATATATTTTTTTCTATTAATAGCCATTAAAATATTGGCGCAAAGAATGAATAGAAGATATTACGTAAAAAATCAAACCCAGTGTTTGCTCAAATAATTTTGGAAAAAGCATTTACAGGAATCTATTTTTTTACATGCCTTGTGTCTGAATGAGACTCTTGGTAGATCAGTATGACTCCAAGAAGAACGTTACTCGATTGAAGGCCAAATTAAGTCAGTTACATCCTGTTAAGGCTAATTAGTACGATCTCTTTCCTTCTGAATGTATCGATCTTGTTCCGAGGGAAAAATTAGATAGTAATTCTCCCACCATTCGGCCCATCGACTGGTAATGAAACAAACGAACGCAGCTGTGCGAAGGAAGAAAGGAAGCTCTCTCATTCTCTCGACACGTGTGAAGGGTGGTTTCTAGGGGAGGCACAAGATGGCGCCGGGGGTGTGAGAGGAATAAAAGCCGAGGGAATGGGAGGGAGGAGGGGGCGTGGGGTGGTGGTGGGGGGGGGGAGGGGATGAAGGTTTTAGCGCGGTAGAGTACGTGTGAGGGGAGAGGTGGGGAGTATCGATTGCATTGTGGTCAAGCAGTTAGCTGCTTACTTGAGGTGTTGTGCTATGTGCCCGTGGGATCTGGGTGTCAGTCAGGAGGATAAAAATGGCTAGCGGAAAGACGAATCAATATGGTGCCTGGATGGTGGCGTGCTTCCGCCCTTCGTTAGTCTTTCTAAGTCAAAGATATTGAATTTATAGCCTTCATTCATTTATCACGTAGCGATTCAACAACAATTTATGCCCTTATTTTATTCCCTTTCGGCACAGTGGCCAATATATACGAAGTAGATGTGAGAAAACACTGTTGATAGCTTTCGTGAACGAGGCCAGGGTTAAAAATAATGCCGGTCTTATCCTTCGTGTTCTACCACGAAAAGGACAGGTGTCGGTTCCATCAGGGTGGTACAATCTTTTAGTTTATTGTTTCAGATTGCTGCTGTTCATTTATACGAATATCAATCACATTTTGTATGTCCTTATTCTCTATCACTCTATTGAGCTTTGAAAAGAACATAAAAATATTGCATCGATCTTGTGAAATTTGAATCGAAGAAGAGTCATGGATCTGTAATTTGTTCATTTAAAAGTTTAGCAGATGTTTCACAAACGGAAATTTGTTTTTTCTCGAAGGGGGATAGGTTGTAAGACCATTACTGTCTCATATTTGGAAGACTTCTGGGAGGCCGAATGCTTGCTGGCATATTTATATAAATGTCACCAACTATTCTTAGGGTGATATCGTACGTACAAATGTAAAAGGTCAATGTGTTTCTCCACTTTATTAGCTGTGAAAAAAGCCTCTCCGTCCTTTCACGTCTATTTCCATTTAATCTCCTTTATACATACGGCATCGTATGTCGCTTATACGGACCCTTAGAGCGGCTATAACAGCAGTCCTTACCCTTGGGAGAAAAATATGAGGTATTAATTTTTATGATCAGAGACCTTTTGGATTTTATTGGAAGTTATGAAGCGAGAGTTTTGGCCCCGGAGAGGATTATTGTCTGACGAAATCTCTTTCTGTGCCTCTTTAAACCCTATTATCCTGACTTTTGGTCGAGCCATCTCCATTGTATCCCTGTGTATTTCAACCACTAGGTACTATTTTCACTTATGGTGTGGACTGCGTGGTTATGTTAGCTCTTTATAGAATTAATTCCAAATCTTTGACAACACCATAATCATTGGAAATTTTAATTTTGTCGATATAATCAAACAAATGTCACTGTCAAGGATACCCACTTGGTTCAACACCTCTTTTGTTTTTAACGAAAGGATATATTTCCTCTAGCCACGCGATATAGTTCACTATAATAAGTTTAATATTTGAGAAGTGTTTTCTTTATTTTAATCTTATAATATTATTAATCTATATCTACATCAATATGAATGTTTTAAATATATCCTCATCTTAGCCTACATGAAAAAGGTAAACATTATTTGCCAATGTAGAAAGAAAATGAAGGTGCACGGATGTAAAAGCACCCTCTTCTAAAATAAGAGTTACTTGTTATGAAAAGATATGTGAGCGCTACGCTTAGGATATTTCAAAAGAATTCTGATTAATTTTCGGACGTGTTAAATTCACCGATTTCACCTGTGAACTTAATTTTCTTACTCTCCCTTAATTTTTCGATAAGCAAGCAGATAGTGAACTCTCAATTTTCAAAAGATGGTGCCTCAACATATATTGATAGTTCCTTCTTAAATTTTCAGCTGTTTAGAATAAATTCCATTGTCTTTCACGTTGAAATATTTATCATATGCCAGTTTTGACAATTGGTGGAATCATTTGAGGCGGAAACAAAAAATGAAACGTGTGTCCTTCTCGTTTCGCAAATGAATGCCAAGCCCTTAACAATCTTCAAGTAGCAGTCCACTGTATACGAAATAAAGAGATATGACGCAACAGTGTGTGTTAATTTTCTTGTTGCTCATTCCAACCGCTGGCAAAGCTCCCAAGAGTATGGACTGAACAAAGAAGCGGTGCACTTCCATAAACAAGCCGGGCTGTAAAAAATATGTCGAATTCGCAAACCTCGTCTGGTCCGGGCACTTCTTTCTTTTGTGGTTCTCACCCCTCCCCCCTGACTAAAGAGAATTCAAGAGAGTCGACGTGAGCGCAAGACAGTTGAGTAAGAGCGCTTATGCAATATCCGTAAGTATACGGGAATGCGGCTCTCGGAAAGCGCTAGTCTATTACTACCTCGAGGCGTCTCTTTCTTTGAGAGGAATCATCATCATCTCTAGTCTTTCAACGTAAAGACTGGCAAACTGCAGCCTTTCCTTTCCCCTATCCAATACTAGCTCCTTTACTTCTCTATAGATCTTTTTTCCCCGATCCTTCTTGGGTTTTGCTAGGTAAATGCGCATGGACTTCCTCGTTGAACGTGTTCTTCCTCGTTGTGCCTGTTTGCCTTTGTGCCTCAACATGTGTTTCTAGAAAATTCATTGAGTCACATGGTATGCTCATTTCATCGTGTTTTTATTTTCCCTATGTGCCTCTTTTCAGGGCTTTTTTCTTCTCTTAAGTTTTTCCTCCTCACTTCTCACCTTTCTCGTCAATTTGAGGTAGACTGATCATTTAGGGGAGGCCGACCGACAACTGTGGTCATTTGCTTGACTAAAAGAAGACAGCAGACGACGTAGGGGTAGGAAGGATGGAGAATAACCCAGAGTCACCATTAGACCATGGCGAAAGGCACCAAGGGTCAAAGGTTTAGCGTTCCCTCTCGTGCCCTCTCGATGGGAAGACAGTTCTTTTATGACAGTGCAAGGTTTTCTGGGTATTTCCGCTGCGTTGATTCAGGCTCTTCTCTACGACGTTTCGAATGCATTGCAGCAATTATTTTTAGGTCGATTCCAATGAACCTTTTCAATAAAAATGAATTCAGAATTGACCTGAAGATGATGGCTGCAATGTATTTTAAACTTCGTCGAGAAATGTATGAATCAATGTGGCAGAAATTCCAGGAAAACCATGCGCTATTATCATAGCCACGCTGCGAAAGCCTGCATCTTGAAGCCAGTTCTCCAGCCACCATTCGATCTTTTTGCATTTTCCAGCTTTAGGTTCATTCAACAACGTTATGTACAAGGTCCACTTTCTGGTATGAATTTCCAATAGTCCAAGATTGTGAACCCATTGAGTTCCGTAGCCCGCACGAGTACGGGAGGACTCACGTACTGCACTCTCGCCTCGAGCAGTACCTTGAGAATAATATCCGCCTATTCAAAATGACCGCCTTCATTGCTCGAGTTATTCCTCGCTTGATATCCGTAGTACCCTTTAGAAGGAGGAGAGATAATTTAAATTTAGCTCTCCTCCGGTCATGTGTAACGACGACCGCGAAAACAAAATTAAAATATATCGGCATTTGGACCCCGACGGCCGTCGCTCCTTGGTCGCCCCTGCCCCTCTCTCCTCCCTGCCCTCTGCCCCACCCCCCCTCCCGCAAGCCCCCTCTGTTGACCGTTCGCTCTTCTCGTCTGTCCACTTTTCCCACGCAAACGTCGCCGTCGCTGTGTTGCCTTTTCCGCAGCTATGGCAACGCGAGTGCCCCTTTTCCCCTGAAAAAAGAATAATATGTATGTATGGGAGAGAGAGCGGTGCTGCTGCTCTCAGCTGCTTGCTTGCTAGCCGTGGTGCGCAACAATGAGCACACTCATTCCCGATGGATATGCATGCGAACATAACCTTTCTTTTCGCCATTTTTTTGGATTCTTCTTTTTCCGTCCTCCACCTAGCCCTCGCCTTTTCTCTCCTCCCGTCTTTTTGCGTGGAAAGGAATCGTTGTGCCGCGAGGCACTTCGGTCTCTCTCCAAAATTATATCTCGCTCGCTTTTACATTTTCTTTTTCTCCACCACCGTCGCACGAGGGTTTCATAATGCCCCGTTCAGTGTATACGTCCCCCGTTATTCCCGTCATGCACTGCGAAGTCCATGCATCCTTCCTTCCCTCCTCCTCATCCCTCCCACCCATTCGTCCAATGCCTATTTCATTGCCGTGTTGCTTCCGTCTCTTCGGGCTGCGAGGGTCGATATCGCTATAGGGGGGGGGGGGTGAGGGGGCGGCGGCGTCCGTCTTCGGGTTGAGTAATTGGGTTCCGCCATCGCCCGTAGGGTGGTCTTTTTTCGGGGACTTTCCCCCTGTACTCCACCCTAACCCTGTCCTCTGCCGTCCATCGGTCACGGAATGGCAAGCGGGGACACGAAAACTGTTGTGCCCTCTCGTTTTTGGCGCGATTCGGCAAAAAGGCGAAGGAAGGGTCACTGTGGGCGGAGGTGGACGTATGTGACTTGGTCGTTCTTCACGAAGACTTCACTTTTGGAGGGATTAGCTGGACAAAATACGCCCCCGAAATGTTAAGCCATAGATTTTTCGTGTTTTTTTTACATTTGGTTGATTTAGTTGAGTCCTGTGAGTGACGTGAATTTTCGAGTTACTGAATATAAGGATTTTGTAACTCTAAAATAATTCCTGTTGCTGTTTAGGATAAACAGCCGGTCGTTCCTAAGATTTGGTGAAATAACCTGCGGTAAAAAGTATTTTCCATCATTGAATTGATAGGACCTCCTTATCTCATAGTAGGCATACGACAATATTTAAAAGATATTATAATAAGTGAAAAACTGTAAAATTTCTTTGTATTCTAATCATTTACATGCTGTGGAAGAAGTTAGGACACTTCTCTTCTTAGTGTTTTACCCTATGAATATGACATAAAGGAGGAAAGATGTTGGCCATCCTAGTAATGCAGTAAGCTTTATTTAAAACTTATTTCGATTCCCTGGGCTAACGGTCTTCCACGGAACGAACTTTTATGGAAACGTCAACTCCCGCGCAATTAGCGAGTAAATCATTGTTGGACTCGGCTTGGGTGTGGACGAGCGATCTTCTAACTCATTCCGAATGCCGTTGCCCTAGTCAGTGAGTGGCATATGGTAAGCACGAAATGGCTTAAGCCGTCGAAGAGCTTTAAACAGGAGTACTTGTGCCGCAACTCGGTACCCTATTTAGCATTATTTCGTAATCCTTGTTTCTTTCCTAAGGAGCTACATGAGGTTATGTATATTAAAAATGAAAAATAAAGATGCATTTTTATGTAAATTTTAGTGTGTCGTCCCAGGAATTTATTCACCTTATCGCTAAGAAGATGTCGAACTCTCTTACTTTTCATCCGCTGTGGTCAATAACCGTGTTTTAAAATGGAAGAATTTTCATTTAGCTCCTCCGTAATTTTTATAATCTTTTTGCTCATATTATCTGCCAGTCAATGATATCCCCCGGGAATTATAGGTGATTATTTTTGCTTTAAGTGATTGAGCTAATACGATGAATATACGAGCTCCCACCGTTTGATTTTTCCCTCGCAATTCTTGTTCTAGTCTATCTCTCCCTCTTTTGATCCATCGGGTAAAAGAAACGGAAAAGAGGTACGGTGTGGCGGAGAGCTTAATTGGTGGAGACATGGCGAGAGTTTTGTGGAACAGGGAAGTCCCCCGTCTCGAAGGGCCACCAGTGCTTTCCCAGGGGCGCAGACGAGGGAAAGAGAGTTTGCTCTGAAGTTGTAGAGCGCGTGTCCGCTCCCCCGTAGCGGTAGTCGATCGGAACTTGCTCGTCCTTTTTCTACCTCCAATACTCGAATATTGTGCGAGTGACGTTAGAGATACAGACATAGAATGAGATCAAAATATGCTTGTGAAAGGCGAGCTTTCGTTTATGTCATGTAAGATGATGTTTACTCTCATTTTGGGGTTTCCATCAATACTTTATGCCAAATTTCTGTTAGCATTCTGTATCATCAATATTCGATATTTAATTTCTTTTGTGTGTTCGCGGTACCCAGTATAAAATTTTACATTATTTCAAGTATTTTAGTATGTTAAATTACTGATTTAAGTAAACGTTTTCCATAGGTTATTCTCCAATGACCAACCTAACGTTAATATTTTAAGCCCTACAATTCTTAGCGTTGACTAGGGGTAATTAATGAGGAAGATAGAGGATGTAATCCATCAATAAAGTTGTAAGATGTTAAAAACAAGGAAACATGAAAGAATAATGTGGTTAAGGGAAACGATAACAGAGAGTTGCAGTAAACCAACTTTTGGAATGAAAACCTCTTATGATTATACTAGTGTGACCTCCTACTGGGATTTTATTTTGAAAATTTCGACTGAAATTGAGCAGATTGCATCCCACTGTATTAAACTTATGATGTACTGAACTGGAAAATAAATTGTTAGTGGGTGGTTTCCTTGAAGTAAAAAGAGCACAAAGAAAAGGGTGCTTTCAGTGAGGAGGGATCTATTCTTGATCTTCGGCTTGAGAAGAGAAGGGAAGCCGAAAAGGCTCTCGGGGCGGGAGGATACTTTCAACAGGAGAAAGCGCGGCAAGGGAAGAAGAAGACCCGTGGATGATGAGATGATTCTATTCCGCCACTCTCCCCACGAGAGGCCCCTCCCCCCCCCTCGTACCACCCACTCCCCGTCTAAAAGAAAACGGATCGTCCGAAAAGGGTGGCCAAGGGTGTGGGCAAGGGAGAGGAGGAAGAGGCCCGCGCTTCTTCTCTTCCGTAATGAATAGATTGGTGCCCTGGATGATTTCCTCCAACCCCCTGACTCCCACGGGGAAATTTTCCTCCTTCTCTCTCTATATATATTTATTTATATCTATCCCACCATACCGCCTATTCCCTTCTCTCCGTGGCAAAGGTGAAAAAGGTCGAAGAAGTGGGCGGAGCCATTCTGCCTCTATTTACCCTTCTTTCGCTCCTTCCACTCCTCTCATACCTTCTTCTTCTTCTCGCGCTCGCCATTGAAAAGAAGTTCGCTCATTCTCTCTCTCTCTCTTTCCCTCCTTAGGATTCGTTTTAAGTACATGTGCTCAGACTGGCTGATGATGATGATTATTACGGCGAAGGTCGGATTTTAATCCTGGATGGTTCTTTCCTCCTCCTTATCTCCCCCTCTTCCCCACTTCTCCTCCTCCGCCTCGTCATACCACCCAAGCTAACTCCTCCTCCCGTCTCGTTTTCCAGACTCGCTAATTCCTTATCATTTTGCGATAGGACGCTGGCCCCCTCTTCCTCCCTTGTGCTCCACTCATTTAATTCTGCTCGGACCGAACGAGGATTTTTTTCTTTCGCTAGCTGCTCGATGGGCTTTTGTTTCCTCCTTCTCGTTTCTCGGAAAGTTTGTTGTAATTTGAGAGCCACTAATGAATAGAGAGCTAATGGTGGGGGGAGAAATGGGAGCGCGTTCGTTTCTGAGGAATTGATTGAGGACGATAATGTTTATTTTTCTCGCGAAATCAGCCTTTACCAATAATGAGGGCAGCGTGTGATTTTGAATGATTTGGAGTTATCCTGACGTTAAAGTATCAAGATTCCCATTTCTAAATGATTAAGCAATTTAAACTGTGAAAAGATGCTTCCTGTATTTTTCTAACTTCCGTCTCCTGATTGACGAGCAGATCCCTGAAATAATGTCGGTAGATGGAGATAATAGATGAAGAGTTTATTTTGGCGTACTCAAACCTCTTGAAAATGTTTTAGAAAAAAATAACAAATTTTGTTATGTTAAAGTTAATTAAAGAACCAACTATCGCTTTAATGTTATAATGCCATGTAAATATGGTCTGTCATGTCGTATAGTTGATTAAGTTTTAAATACAAGCTGCAGAGAGTGCTATTGGAATATGGGTATTTTATAATATTAATATTTCTAATTAAAAATTTGCAACATTTTCTCCGTGATATCTTGAACTTTTACTGAAAGGGTTGCTCACAGTTGTAAAAGAATAACAAATGCTAATTTTAACTCATGAAGAAAATACTTCGGCTTATTAATGATATTATTTGCAGTTTGAGCAACCTCAACTTTGGTATGTTTTTATTTTCTTTTTGTTTTTTTGTTTCCTTAATATTTTTTTTTAATTTCTTAGGTCAACTTGTGAAAAAATTTCAATATCGTTAACGCGCGAAGGGCAGAAACCTTAGCTGGAATTATTCCCCGTGATTACACGCAGCGCGCACTGCATATCCGACTCGCGGGTCACGCCTGGACCTTTCTCGAAATTGAAAGAAGTATCTGTCTCCCCGTGGCGCGGAGCGATCGCTCGTCTCGAAGAGTGTCGAAAGGCCGTTTCCACTTGAAGCGGATCCTTGCGTGAACTTCTTTGTAACTCCGTTGTTTTTCCTTCCTTTTTGAGTACCCTCGTAGGTCCTTACTGCATCGCAAAGCCTCTTGTCTATCCTTGTGATAACGAGCATCCTTTTTAAGTTCTCGCCCAACTTTTAACGACTGTTGAGCAACTCTTTACGGCATAACTTTTCCAATTTGGCACATTTGCTATCGGCCCTCCGTATTTCATTCTTAGTTTTTCTCTGTTTCATTGCACTCATTCCTCATTCATTCGTTTCTTAATGACTTTCCTCATTTCCACGGTATTCATTTTTTTATTCATGCGCATTTGTCATTAATTAATAGTGCGAAACTCTCATCATTTCGATATTTATTGAAATGGCATTGTTCTCCTCTGGATTAAAAATGCGAGAAAAATGCTGTATTAAAGAGTGAAAATGTAATGAATATTTTCATTCTTCCATGACTATGTACTATGTCAACTCCTCCGGTGACTGGATTACACATTATCCCATTTTGGTTCTGCTATTTATATTCTAGCTTAAAATGAAATGTTAAAGGATTATTCTTCAATAGCTTATTTTAAATAAGAGTAATACCGGGAGAAACTCTGAAAAATCTTATCAAAGTGAAATTTTTCCATCTCTTTCAACGATTCGCATTGATTAAGTATTTGACGAAAATCTTTTAAAAAACATAGGAAGATATTCACGACTCCCGCTAAACACGGCGATGGAATGACGGATTAATTGCCACAGGAAAAAATTAATTCCAATGACTACCATCCTTCCCCCTTCCTTCCTGTGGTAATTTATCCGTTAAAGAACATAAATTCTTACAATTTTCCCTCCTAGTGAGAGAAAATATGTACCAACCTGATTGTATTTTAAAAGAACCCAAAATAATAAGGGGGTTAAAAATATTTCCTTGGTCTCATAGTAACCTAATCTGGATATTTTCCTGCCGTGTCTTCAAATAGATTTCGGAAGGTTTTCGATATATTAAAAAGAGAGAAAATGGACATCCATCTCCATCGGATCTCGCCATTTCCTCTAAGCCATCTTCTCCTCCTCCTGCTCCTTGAAACGCTTTCTCCTCACACCCCCGTCCCCTATTTCTCCGAGGGGAACCCTGGTCTCCGACCACCACAGCGGTGCCTTTGGTGGCCACTCGTCACCCTTCGCACCCGCCCTCTTTCGGGTGGCTGGGAAGTACGAGGAGGGCGTGAAGGGGAGGGAGTGCTGTGTTCTCATTGTGTGACCCCACTGCCCCTCCCCCTTTCTTTCTCTCCCAGATCCACATTTTCCAGCAAGGAGCTTCTCATCATCCATTCCACTCGGCCTCCAAATGTAAGCATTCCTTTCCTTCTGGCTCCATTCTCCCTTCTGCTTCAATATCCTCGTTCCGTCTTCATGAATACGTTTGGTTTTTCTTATTTTGAGTTTGTTTTTACTTTTTTTCATCCCTCGAATAGTCTCTCACTCCTCCATGGATTCTGTCTCCCCCCCCTTAAATGGTAATGTGCCCAAGTTACGGGTCGCTCGCTTCGACGATCCCATCCGTGGACTCGGGTCTCCTTCCATTAGGCCGCCTATCAAACTTTCCACCCTGTATTCAAATGACCATCATAGAAAAATTTTAACTTAAGACCTCTAGGAGTATATTTAAAACTTAAGATGGCATTATTTCCTTGTATGAAATATTTGATTGAAGGAAAAATGGTCTCATGGAAACTTCAGATAATGAATGGATGATCTAATGGAAACTTATGTATAATATTAAATTAATGCCAATTCGAGTTCGTCAACAGGAATTCCTGTCGCATACTTCAGTTCTTTTTATTACAAAAATGGTGCGACTGATTGAGTTTTTGAAATATCCCCACACAAGAAGATAAATTGTCTAGTTAATATAAGTAGTGGTACATTGCAACATTGTAACGGGAATCAGGAGGTATATTCTGGAAGATAAAGAAACGAATTAATGTCTTAATTCCCGATGCCTGTCAGACAAAATTTATGGGAAATCACCTCCAAAGTCTTGCAATTCCTCTCCATTTCATTTCCTGTCACCATCTCCGAAGGAAGTGGTCGCGTGGACATTAATTTGGACGTGGTTATAATCGGATGCAGTAATCCCATTACGTTGTTACCTATCGATCCCACTCTCTCCTCCGAGCGACCGACACCAGCCTTTGCTCTCGTGATGCCACACTTCCCTCTCCTTCCTGAGGCCCTCCTCGCCCTCCGATCTCTGCCATCGGAAACGCCCTCTTCCCCCGACTTCTAACTTCCTCACCCCGCCTCCCGCAACCTCCCCAAACTCGGATTCCACTTCATCTGCATGCCATTGGCGCTCTGCCGTCGCGTCGCCGCGGTAGGTTTTCCCTTAACGAGTCAAGTGCCCCCTATCGCTTCCCTTTCCTCCCACGGCGCTAATGTCTCCGTCTACTTGGGGTTTCGGAACGATGTCTCCCAAGCACTGCAGGGTGGTGGACTGCTGTCCGATGGAAGGGAAGGTTAAGGGAGCTTTTTATTTTCTCTTTTGCGCCACTCACTTCGTAGCACAACAGCGCACTTGCTTTCCATTCGCTTCTGACCCTGCGCACTAGGCAGCGCACTTCAAAACAGATCGTGAGCAGAGTTGATTTTCAATGGAGTTGGAGTTTGAAAAGATGTGAACTTCATTATTAGCCTATCATTGCGATTGCACAAATGATATGGTACGCAGTCACGTGTACGGATGCGAAGGTATACACCAAAGACGATGAAATTCGCCATGAAAAAGTCATTTGACCTGACCGCGTTTCGATCCCGGTTCTCCCAATTGCCGGTCAGGTGTGTTATCCAGTTACACTACCAAGCCATCTTAATTCAAGGTGAATTCCAGTGGGGGTTTATATGAACAAGATGTTCTCGTCCCCAGTCTACGTTGTGGCACAGGAGACGTGGTCGTGCATGATATGCCACAGTCGCGGGGAATAAACCCAACATTGTCGCTTTGGAGCGACTACCTTCACAATTTTCCAAGCATTGCGATTGCTCAAATGATATGGTACGCAGTCACGCACACACATCCGACCGGCAATTGGGAGATCCGGGTTCGAATCCCGGTCAAGTCAAATGATTATTTCATGGCGAATTTCACCGTCTTTGGTGTATTTCAGTAATCGCGTGCGCGATTGTTATTGATATTCATTAAATGCCTCAAATATGGGTGATGTAAAGTATTCAACTACTCTGTGGCAAAACCATACCCTTTAAGTGCGTAGTTTGAACGAATTCGGTAATTACTAGCAAAACCTTTGTCCGTGAAAGTCCGTTTACCTGCAAAACGCTACCTACTGGTAGTGTGCCAATTTTTCCTCCTCGAAACCTCGAGACTCGAAAATCCTCGGAGAGTCGCCAGAAGTCACTCGAGAGGCACTCGAGAAGTGCCAGAGAGCGATGAGACAAGTACAGTGACCTGCTCTGGTCAGCGCGAACGCTCTGTTCATCGTGATTCCTGCAAGCACCCTGCTTTTATTCGGTCCGCGCTGGTGCTGACATATTTTTCCACTTTCAAGTCGACCTGTGAACATTCCCACCAATCCTAAGTGTGATAGCACCTCCCCTACTCTCCCCACTCCTCCACTGGTCAGCTGATTCTCCTCCTGCACTGACAAAGTGTACTGTGAAGAGACTAGCCCTCTTTGAACCTGACCGCGGCCGGAGATGGACGTATCTGTTTGGTTCCAGTTGTGACTTGTGCTCGTCTTGTATAGACCAAGTTAACGGTATTTAGCCTACGGGCTTGTTTTCTATTGTAATAATTGTGGTTTTATAAATGCTGTCACTGGAAGTTAATCAAACTGGCTAAGGTTGTTGTCATTTTTGTCTCGTTTCCGCCCACCAATCGCAGTGAATTTACTCGCGGCGTCAAGTTTCAGTGGCTTGCGTTGCAATAGGTTCGCCAATGCGCATCGATCCATTCGACGACATTTGTGTGCGCTAATGTGCATTACTTTATCTGCGCTAGCTTCAATATCTTGAATGGAAAGCTACCTTAAGTATGATAGAGAGATTCCTTACTTGCCATAGCGGTATGGAAAATGTGAAAAATCCGGTGGCGTGAGTCCGCATCCACAGCTGTCCCCACGTTCCCGCAGACTTTGACTAGCGCGGCGTGTTAATGACGATGCGCGGCGGACATCAGCGCTAAATGCTTTTGACTCGAGGTTCACGTCAATCAATGATTTGGCGTACGTTCAATTCAAAAAGCTCTCTCTAATGTGAGGGGCTGCAGCCAAGTAATGAATTACATGGAATTGGCACTAATTGATAATATCCAATGCGCAGTAATGAAGAGTAAACTGTACACGCCATCACCTTTGATTAATGCTGGGGATAATTGGATTTCAATAAAATAATTTATTTTACTTTGAGTATTTCCTGCCAAATCTCTTTCTGAATAAAACATTTTCATGGCGCCACACTTAATTCGTCTAAAATGTTAAATTATTGTGAGTACCTAAGACTCTGTCGCGCTTCAGTTCCATTGGAAGTATAACTTGATGAGAAGAGCCGAATCATCCTTACACAGTAATTGAACAGTATTTATGTAGTTTCGTTCTGTTTCATGTGTACCTATTAAATGACCGAAATCTTTGGAATTGCAGAAATAGATTACGGCCGAATGAATAGATTTTATACAAATATTTGGGCATTTATTTTTACTCATTTGTATTTCGTTAAGTTTTATAAGGTCATTACGGCGAGGATGATAATAAATTCCTAAATCTGTCCTATGATTTACATCCCTTTTGATCGCAGAAGTGTTTTGTCGTAATTAAGGCAACCTATCCCTATAATCTTGAAAAGCGTTAATTTTATTTCGATATTTTGAAAAGCAATATCTGATGTTTTTTTGTGACATTTTGCGAGAAATCTGCATTTAATGCTAATTTCTCAACCTCCGTGAATTAAACTTGAGATGTCTGATTGGATTATCAGCCTTACCATATTTATTTGGGTGGAAATATTCTCATACTTTCGTTTGAAAATTGGTTTGTGGATCCAAAAGTATGAAAAGGAGATATTTTTTCATTTCATCTGGAGAAATATGATTTAATTACAGCCATGCAGGATTCAGGATCTCTTTCCATCAAGAGGAGAAGATCTCGGATCATTATGTCCAACCGAATGAAAAGGAAGAATATCGTGGAAGAGTCAGCTCATCCCTTCAACTCGACTCAAGCCTCTCCATCCATTTTCTCGTCCCGATCGTCGGATCCATCAAAAACCAAGCTGATTGTTTGCTCTCATCGGAATCCTTTCTCTTAATCAACCCTCTCTCTCTTTCTCCCTTTTAACTCCTCTTCTTTTAACTCATTCCACAAACGCTCAGGCTCAGGTCTTGGCGTCCCCTCACACCCTTCCTCCCCAACATCCCCTGCCCCCCCCCACCGATATCACTGGCGGTTGTGTGTAGGAAGCTCAATAGAGTGGGTCTTAATTAACTCCTTCACTTTCGCTAATGTCCGCTCCTTGTTCGTCCCCGTTCATCTCCTCTTCCATATATCTCTCCTCCTCCCTTCACTCATTCCCCCTTCGAACCTCTCCATCCCGTATTCTCGTCAATTACCGCCTTCCAATTCCTCGCAGAAGTTATGCGTTCGGCTAACTCATGTTTTAGTAGTCCGCCCATGAGTCGACCTGCTGAGAGGATGGAATATTGCGATTCTAAGGGAGGGATTTCATAATTTCCTTGCGATATTTAGTGTGTTTGACTTTCATCCTGAATTCAAATTACTCGAATCATATAACTAATGGATATAAATTTAATTTATTGCCCTAAATCAGGATTATGATGAATTCCGCTTTAGTACTTTTCCTATTCTCGCATATTATATTAATATCATCCTTAAGTGTCAATTATATCAAGTGTCTGATAGTTTTGGTGGCGTTTTTTGTGATTTCGTAATTAACTCGTCTGAATTTCTCTTCCTGTAAGTATTCTTTTCCAATGTAACTCGACTAATAATTTTGACTGGCTGAATGGACAACTGAAAATGTAATAGAATAACATTAAACGCATCCCAGGCTGTCTTCAACCCACAAAATGGTCTAATATGCAAGTATTCTAGAGTTTATGCTCATGAAACTCTAGACTTAAAGCTAATGAAACTCTAGACTTAAAGCTCTCTGTTGAGGGCCATTTCTTTTCCCTTTGCCACCAGTATTTTCTCAGAAAGATCTGGAATAATTATCTCTCAGGGTTTTCAGTGTCATGGAATAAGTACTATCCTTTTGAATGAGAACTTTAATTTATTGTTGCTATTTGAATTAATGCTGGGGCTTTTATAATCTTATTTTATGTTCTTATGTTTTATAAGTATTCCCAATTAGCAAAACCTGGATGATAAAGAGTTATATCAGTTCTTGTGTATATCAGTAAACCTAGAGTTATATCAGTTCTTGTGATGAGTTATCTTTTTAAGCCAACTGAATACTGTGAATGAACGTGGAATTCCAAGATACCGTGGTTGTTGAACACGCTTGTTTCAACGATTCTATCGGAATGATAACACGCTCGCAAGGTTTTGTATTTTACCTTCGCAATAAGAAAGCCACGCAAGAAACACAGTTCTCCTGAGAGGCATGTTTTCCTGGGTGAAATAATCACGCGATCAAACGAGTTGCAATGGAAACCCTGAGCACACCACCGCCATATTCACACGCTTTGCCTCTTTCGATGGCCCCTCTGTTTCCCTCGGCTTCATTAAACCGGATTTAACGAGCCTACGGAAAGCTTCGTTTATGAATCGTTTATTTTGCTCCATAGCTTTAATTACCTCTTAAATGGTAATTTATGATAGTCACGATGGAAATTTACATTCACTGGATGTATCTTAGTTTAAATATTGTTCATATTTTATCCTAATAGCAACTCTAGGATATATAGTTTTTGCATTTCGTAGCTAAAATAATACAGACATTCATCTAATATTTGTCACGAATGGTTTTCAAATTAAATTGACTCGTGTTTGAATAATTAGTCGCTGAATTTGTACAGCATCTGACGATTAATTGAGTTTGTAGAAAAATTAGTTCACACTGTCGTTTATAAATAATTTACCGATCATGTATTCCTCCGAAACAATTTGAATCAAAAGCTCTGCCTTTTCTAATTTGTGGAATCCAACTGCTCTTCATGAATATTTGTGAAATAAACCACCTCGGCATTTTTTATCACTCCGGAGCAAAAATTGGAAAAATTTTCGATAATCGTGGCCGGTTTCATGAGTAGCGAGAGAACGAAAGACTATACACCGAAATTCGAATGCCTTTTAATCCAATTTTGAGAAAAAAATTAAGATTAAATTTTTTCTCGTCGTTATCTATAGATATGACTTCTTCGGCCGGGTTGATTCCAATTTTGATTAAGGTTCAGGCTAACCAAAAATTGAAAGAAATATATTTTCATTCCGCCTTTTGCCCTCTTCTCTTTTTCAGGTTCTTTAAATTTTAAAATCCTAACTGCGTAGAAATGAAATGTACCCAGGTACCCACTCTATAGTTCATGTTAATCAAACTATCATAAATTGAAAATGGAGCATCGCTTTAAATAGTTCAATTTTTAATTTTGATTAAGATCCAGAGGTATGATGCATAATACATTTTCATATGAATTATTTCTACTCCATTTCTATTCCCTTTGCATTTCATTGTAATATTCAAGATTATGTGAGAAATACATTAGGGCACGCACGATTTAGAAACAGCATCTCTATTGTTTCTTATTATCTTTATTATTAACTTCCGTGGTTTGTAAATGACGATCTTGTTAATATGATTCACTTACGAGTGTCACACTCAGAGACTGCGTTATCACTTTCTCTTTATCCTTTATTGTCACTCATATAATATTTCACGCTCAATGCCACTAAAATTATAATAGGGCAATTTAAACTTGCAGTTTCACCTAATTTCGATTTTATAATGTTGCCAGGATTTGCATTCATTTAGATCATATCAGAGTTTATTGCCGCTGGTTGCTTGTTCAACATTGCTCAGCTGTTGCTTTTTTATAGCTGTTATTTGAACAGTTGTGACCAAAGATAAATACTACCTCCACTACAAGTAGGTACCACGTTAAGAACCCATTTACACTGCAATACTCCGGCTTCATCGCATAATTATCCCAGTAGTTGAATTTTGACTTCCAGTTCTCATATCAGTAATCATATATTCTATTAAAGGAGGACGAAATCTTATCTCTTTCTAAAGAAAACACTTCACCTAATTAGGTGTTGAAGGAATGAGGAGTGCTGGGGGTAGACTTTAGCTATCGGGGGAAAACTGGTTTATTGGCCTTAAGCTCGGCAGTTTAATTATTGCTCTCAAAGCTTGCTTTTTTTGCCTAACATCCTATTTAGCAGCGTCTGAAGACATATACCCCTTACCTCATCCGTGAAAGGGGCGTAATAGATTATACTCCATAGCAATAATAGTGAATTGCAACATGAATACTTTCCAAAAGAATGTGTAGTAATAAAATGTCTAATGTAATGAATGTTTAGTGGCTACAGATATGTATAGACTCGAATTCTTAACGCTACAAACTATTTTTTAATGGGAAATTGTTGCCTCTTTCTGCACCAACTAGCACTCATAGATGCATGAAACAGGGTATTAATTATTGAATAATTAATAGGTATGGAATAACTGAGTTGATTCTCTAGTATTAGTCAGTATTTAAGGGTAAAATTTGCAGTTGAGAAAATAAATAGCTTCACACAAATAATTGCAGAGGAGGAATATATATCTGAGATAAAATAAACGCTGAATCCGATAAAAAATACAAGTCCAGACATCATAGTGAGGAGCATGCACAGAAATCCTCCAGCCTCTTTTGATCAGAATTCTTCAAAGGATATCCCATTTAGAATATTTCTTGGAAGAGGCCGATCCCTAGTCCTCATTCCTCTTCTTCTTCTTAGGATTACTATCTTCCCTCTCTCGCATCATTAGCGCCGGCTTTTCGCCTTCGGCCTCTTTCCTGTGTTCCTCACAATCTTCTTTTTCCTTTGCTTCCGTTTTTCTTTGGAACCGGTCCTCGGTGTCACACACATAAGTGGGGGGAGGCAGAGGGGGAAGCCCATCTTTCCGTGTCTCTCTCCATTCCCTTCCCCCCCTCACCCCTCAACCTCCCTCTCCCTCCTCCCCCCCCCCCTCATCCCTCTTGCCATCTCGTGCCCACCTTCTCACGTGGAAAGCGACGAAGTCTACTTATTTTTATCTCCTCTGTAAACCTACACTTGTAAACTGACTCCCCCTCCCCCTTAACTCATCGCACAAACTTTCTGTTGCTTTCCCATCATGCTTGTAACTCGGAATTAAAACGGCAGGTCTATTTTGGTTCGGTATCCTTCAGAAGTAAGTCTGAATGGTAATTCCGAGCTCTTTTGAAATGCCAAATTTTAAAAACGTAACAATGTCAGGCTAGACCTGATGGAAGTTGTCGATATCCATGATGAATGAAACACTTAGTAATCTTTCACAGATTTATTGAATGGCACGACGCGTTTCACCCCTGGGTGGCATAATCATGTGCACATGATTATGCCACCTTTGATATCGGCATAATCATGTGCACATGATTATGCCGCTATAAAGATTACTAATTGTCTTATTCACGAGGCCTAATTTTATGTTTGTAGACATATCACGTATGGTCAAATTGTTCTCTTAATCGGCATACTCTGTTCGGCCGTTCAATCTATCTAAAAATATTTATATTTTTCTTATCATGCTCCCCTTCCGACCACATTTTTCCATTGATCGTGCTCTCAAAATTTCTCTTCCATCATTTGACCTCTTCCAAAAATCTTCCGTCTTTCATTGCCATATGTGCGTAATATTCTATCTTCTACCTTTCTGTCTGCATTACCTCCTTCACTTATTCTGTTCTCTGATATCTAAGATCTTCCGCCTACTACCAACTTCTTTCTTGTGACTTCCGTCTTCGAAACCTTTTGAAGCCCTTTCTAGTGGAGACCTCGAACTTTGGTGCCAAAAAGTTAACGCGGTAAAATTATCGCATTTATTGATCATTAACATGTATTTAAAGTAAATTGCTATGGTTAATTATATCTTGGATTTCATTCGAGAAAGTTTATTAGAAAAATACAAAAGTAACAGGAAATTATTGACCAGCAGCGCCTCAAATTAGGGCGCATGGCACTTATTACAATAGACTACTCTCAACTTGATCACCCAGCAAGGGGCGGCGCAATTGTGGCGTTTTCCCACGGTTGCGCATTTGTGAGCCGTTTCTTTTCTTTCTTTATGCTGTGAAACTCGTAGTCAGCCCTTAAGACGCAACTTTCTTGAGAACCCTGCGGAAGTCCAAGCAAGGACCTTGCCATTCCAAGGGGTTGAGAGGCTCTGTGGCTTCATCTAGCGACGGGTACAAAAGAGCGAGTGGCTCTTTCTCTCTCTCTCTCTCTATGCATGGACCAACCGCTCTCTCTCTCTCCCTCTCTCTCCCTCCTTGCCTTTGCCTGTTGGTGGAGTTCTCTCATAAAAGTGAGCCCGCCAAGTCGGAGATGGAACGGAGAAAGGGCTTCGGAAACAGTTTTGTGAGTCCGAGGCCTTGAGAAGATCGTGGAGAACTGTTTGCGTGCAGGATGCGAGGGAAAGTTATGAAGGTAGAGGGAAGCAGGATGGATGGGCTTTGAGAACTGGAGGGAAAGGTTTGCTGACGGGAGAGGAGGTGGGGATGGAAGGATAACAGCCGGGTAAGGGAAGTGATACCGGTGCGGATTCGATGGGAATAGAGGGGATGAGTAGCTTTCCTTAACTTTTCTAGCCCAAGAAAAAGGATATGTTGATGTTGCACAGTGTATGATGGTTTTTCAAATATTCGTATTTTTCTATAGTGTTTCCGGAGGAATCTGCATAACTTTTGGAGGTGATGGAGAATATGTTGTCAAAATATATGCGTCTTGAACATGGGGTCACAACACCATGCTAACGCAGTTATGTTAACGCAAAAATTATACCCAGTACATTTTACAGTTGCCACGTTAACGCCCAATAACGGTGGCGTATACCGATCGAAGAGATCGGACACTGACCTCAGTGGTGATATTATCGTTCTTCCAATGTCGTCACTCATGCTTATGGTAGCTTGATGGTAGCTTTTCAACATGGCACCCGTATATTTGTTGAATATCTGCGTTTCCATGACAAGTCCAAAATGTCCTGGATAAAATGTTATCTCTGCCATAGCTCCGTAAGTATAGAGTCGTGCATCATGTTCATTACTTTTCCAGTAGTGCAATATGAATGCCGAAATAAAACTTTCTTCTACCCTAACTTTGGTTTGATCAATGAGGGGAAAGCGCAGCGAGTGCTGACCTCTAACCCCCACAGCGTGTGAAACTCACACATCGGGTAGGGGGGGCATTCTTTCTCCACACCGCTCGTGGTATCCAGGAATGCTCTAGTAATTGATGGCATGGAGACCACTCCCTGGTTTGAAATCGGGTTCTTTGATCCATTGCACAACGCCCTACCCAATTGCCCACCTTGTAGTCAGTTTAATCATGCACCCCTGTAAAATATGCATACAACCGGATCTATGAATTACTCCAACTTCTTTAGATGAAGCCTTGAACTGCTATAGTGGTGTTTTAGTTAAAGGCTGGTACCTATCACCTTATTCCTCCTCCGTAAATACTTTCTCCCCTACACCTCCAGTTTTCTCGCCCTTTTCCACTCATCCTCCTGGTCTCCTGGTTACCGTATTTCTTTCTATATACCACCCCACGGGGTCATGTTTAATGCATAGCGCCTCATCGTGCTCCTGGTGGGGACGGGGTGATTGGAGGGGGAGAAGGGGAGGGAGAGGAAGAGATAAATAGTTAGATAGATAATGGTCTTTATTGGGGCGAGATTGAGACTTTATAAGTCCCTTCTTCCATCTTACTCCTCGTCAGTATATCAATACAGAGAACGTGTCAAACACTTCAATATATAAATCAAAGAATTACTTCTAAAAACAAAAGAAATATAATATTAACGCGACATAATGCAGCATCGGAAATAAGTGTAATATATTCCCACAATTGTACATACATATATATATATATGTACAATTGTGGGAAAAACGTAAGTATTTTGGCTGGCATCCGTCATGGAAAAAGCTCACTGTAGGAAAACACCAACACATCAAAGGGGGTGTGAAAAACCTGCGAAAACGTACTGAGAGATGCTGATGTGACTCATGATACTGAATTATATAAATACAAAATAAATACCAACATTGAACTCTATATGTGCATTTCTTGGAACAAATATTATTTTATGTGTATTCGGCATATTACGGTGTGTTTTTTACTAGTCACCCTGCTGTGCCTCGAGAAGAGTCTTTTGTAATTCCTTTTTGAAATAAGACTGATTGTGCATTTCGTTATGTAGTGTCGAGATTATTCCACTCTCGGCAAGCGGTTACAGTAAATGAATTATTGAATGTAACGGTTCGGTGGTGAGGTGTTACATGTTTTGGATTCCTTCGTGTGTTTGTTCCATATACTTTGCTGAGTTTTTGAAAATCGTCTGCAAAGTTACTTCAGCGTTTTTGTGTGAATGACTTGATAGATGAATTGGGGAAAGTGGAAGGGGGTGAAGTGCACTCTATGAAAATAAACGCGCGGCGGTTTGACTTCATCGTCCCCGGCTACGCCTCCCGAGAAGTGAACCGAAGGAAGGAAAGGATGTCGTCGAAGGACACGTTGAGAATGGCGGTGTTAGGAAAGATTGAGCGAGAAAACGTTCGGACTCCATTCAGCCGAACGTCAGTAAACATTCGATAACTAATCCGTTTACAAGGGATGGTGGTTTTAATTAGCAAAAAGTACAGGTTAATCATGTTTGGGGGAGAAGTGATTTTTTTTCAAAAGACGGGGAAGTTAAGCAGATGTAAAGGGTAAGCGCTTGAGGAGAAAGACCAGGCAGGACGTAATATAGGGGGAGAATCAGCGAGTCAATAGGGTCCTCTGAATGGGTCGTGGGTAGGAGAAGGAACGAATTCGATGGAAATGAGTGATCAAGAGACTTAAGCTTTGAAGTTCCTCTCAAAGGTTGTTTGGGATTACTGTCTTATTTTCTCAATTCAGGCAGTTGCAAAGCATTAAAATGATTTTGGGTGAATCTTTACTGCTGTTTTTAAAGCGTAAAAGCCGGCAAGATGAGATGTTTTCATTGGCATATTGGTTTGTTCATTCCAAGTTGGGATTATTATTGAATAAATTATCTTTCACTGACAGTTCAGTTACGACATGAAAAAAGTTTATATATACGAGTCTTAACTTCTGACTTACTTGAAGGTACTTGTCCACTTTTGCTATGTATTATGTGATGGCCTATTACGTAGATAAAATATGAAAACAACGAGTCCTAAATAGATTCTCAAGATTTCTGTAGGATTTTTCAATGCCAAGCAGCATAAATGAATAGTTTACAAAATGTATGATGTTTCTCAATCTGCTCCCGTAAATTATTGAATTACCTTTATTTTTAAGGTAATCACACCGCCGCTTAGTTAAGCTTTTCAACGAAAAAATCATTATTTAGGTTCTGTTAATCGCATGGTTTTTTTATGCCAACGTGAAATCTTTACCGTCTTCAAGAATCGATGCTCACCAAGAATACTTGGTTTTGGCTATCTATCCATAAAAAGTATGGAAAACACTAAATAGATGCTCGTAGGTTCTGAGCAAATATCTTGGCTCAAAAATTTCGCAAACCCAAAGCGTCCGAGATATAAATTATGCGATACGACCAAGAATGTGGACTCGAGGAGGTTGGCAACCGAAGTGGAGAGGAACTTTACCCACGAGGTATGGGGAAGTTACGAGAAGAATATGGAACGGGAAACGACGGTGCGCTGTCGCACGCCCAGTGAAATAAATATGGAAACATGGTATAGTATAAAAAAACCTCTTGAAAAAACTTAACCCTAAACTTTTAGGAAATATTCGGCTTTTTTGTCGATATAAATCATGAACATGCTTTGGCTCGGGACGCCGCTTATGAAAATACCTCTCTTGAAGGGATAGGACTCTGAAATATTAGGAAAATAACTTCAGTAACTGTGTCGTGTGGACGGGTATGAAAGTTTAAGGTAGTTATAATGTAAGTTAGTAGCAATGAGTAATATATTCGAAGGCTACCAAAAGAATACAATTCAAAGGCATGTTCTAATGAAGATGATGGATAAGAGGTAGCTTTGTAGATTCCTCTTTTGATAAATAAATTATAAATTTAGTAATATTATCCACTCATTGCGTAACAGTCACTGACCAATTTATGTGCTCTCACATCATCATCTTAGTTCACCACGCAAATGAGAGCACTTGGCATCGATTTTAACCATAGAATGCTGCGGTGGAGGGAAGATTGTATTAGGTATGTATAAATGCATGTGCTTGTGGGGTAAAATACGGGGAAAATACTCTGTAAGAATGGTGGAGAAACTTGAGATAAGGAGAGACCGTTTTTTTCTTTGCTGTGGCAGGAGCGGCAGGATATGGGAGGGAGCAGAGGTGAGGACGAAAATTGGCGGCGAAGGGAGGGAGGGGAGGAGAAGGGAGGAGGGGTCAAGGAGTGTGAAAGGGCTTAGGGAAAGGGAAGGAGTGGAGAGGGAGAACAGGGAGGGTGGCCCTTGGCTGTCGGGAAAAGGCAGAGAGAAAGTATCAAAAGTGCGGCGCTGGCGAGGGAGAGGGGAGTGAGCGACTCCGGGAGTTTTCCGGGGAGTACTTTTTTCCTCCCTACCCTCACCCTGCCGCCCACCCGACTCTGCCAACTCGTAAGACGGAAGCGTTTGTGGGTTTCTAAGGAGGGGGTGGAGTGGGAGGTGGAGGGAGGAGAGTTGGAGGAGTTGGGAGGAGTAGGTGTAAGGGTGAGAGACGTTGGGGTGGGATCTCTCGCTGTTGCAGGAAGTGTGAACAGGAAGGAGGACATGGGAGACGGGGGAGGGGAGTGAACGGTAGACGTGGATGGGGAGGAGGTGGTGGGGGATAGGGAGTGGAAGTGGAGTTGAGGGAGAGAGAAAAAGGGAGGGAGGAAAATGAGTGGAGCTGTGGTCTTGGCGAAGCAGAGAGCTGAATCGTTAAAGGAGAGAAACTGTAGACTGATAAAGGGATGAAGGAATAGAGCATAGGAATAGGACTCTGAGGTAAAGGAAAAGGAAAGATACTGGTCATTTTTGTACCCATTTCCATGAAGAATCACTTAGGAATAATTTTAAAAAGGATGATTTGCGGTAATGCGTCTTCGTCCCATTTGAATTTCAAGTCGATTATTTTTAAGCGGATACCAAATCTCCTAGCCATCTCTAAGAGACAAGATGCTCTTGGTAGGCTTAAATGGTGTGATATCGTATCTCTTTACTAGCGAGGTGTCATTTATTGGGATTTTTGTTTCATTTTGTATCCAGTACATCTTTATTTCTGAGGGAATAAATAGCTAGGGGTTAATTATGACATATGCGATCTTTGTAGGGAGTGCCAGCCTTCTGACCTAAAGACGCCCGCGGAATGGCTAGCGAAATTGTTGTCACTACAAGATACCACGCCGGAGGAACGCCCGAAAGCAGACAGAATTCTGAACGCCGCGGAAAACTTAGAATCAATTTCGATCTTTGTTCCATTGGAATTTTAATTCGAATCCCTTTGATAAAAAAACTTTAAGTATCCATATCTTAAACTTCTAATTGCATCTCAGCTTGGTAGAAATGCTGAGTAATTGATTTGTTGCAGCAATCCCCTTCTTGTTTCTAGAACTACTTTAATCGCATCATCCTAAGGGCTATTATTAGTTATTATGTTTCACCACTTACCATAGGTTCTTCCCTAAATATCGGTTACAGGGGTTAGTTCAGCTAACTTTAGCGGACGTGCATATATATGAGGGTGTTCTTCCTGCCTCGGAGTTTTGGAGATGTTATGTTTATACTTGCAAAGTTATGGAACTCCACCGCCACTGAGAGTACCAAGCTACCCTCAAAAGTTATCTCATGCAAATTCCATTTAATAAAAAATAATTGTTTTAAACATTCAGAGGTCCTAAGTTGAAATGTAACTCCTCCCCAGAGGTTATCGTGCTCTAAGGCCCGAAGTGAGAGGGTCTTCAAAAAGTGTCACTTCAACGCACCTCGTTCGGTCAAGATAATTTCATTGCCTCATTATTAAAAGTTCTATATCTTAATTTTAAGAGATCTTAATCTGTATTAATTACCACACTTTGTGATTTCTCTTTCTGTTTGGCGAAGTACAAATATGTATTTCCTGCTATTTGAACACCATGTTTCGAAATGAATGATCGTTTCTTGCCCGATTTTCGCTTTCATTATCCACATAATCTTTTTTATACTGCTTTATCGAGCGTTAATATTATAATAGCACGCATAAATAAATCAAAAGCGAGAATACCAATTGTAGTGGGTTAGGCAATTTAGAAGTCCTCAGCTTTAATCAGTTGAGATCTTATTGATCTATTTTACGAGCTCATTTGCAATTTTTGTTGGTTTTATTTCAAGGGTCTCTGAAGTTTCCTCACATTCATCTGAATAACTTAAGGTCGGGTGGACAGTTGGAAAAACGTTCCTTCCATTGATCTCATGAAGATTCGCCCCCCCTCCCCCCCACCCCCAACTCTCCCAACAACAGAGCCAGCTCCGAAGTTTATTGGCCCTTGAGGATGAGCTTGCTCAGGGGTCTACTCTTTCAGATTGATTATTGATCGGATAAGAGAAAATGACTTCCAAAAATATCCCATTGTTGACAATATCTTTGACTTTTTATTACCTATACTTAGGCACTTGAAAGTAATCTGCATAAATCACAAATCAGTAACTTGTAATTGCAGGTGCTGGCGTGCTTGAAACTTCATTACACCATGTAAATACTATGATATGGAAATATTACATTAGAAATTTTACTTAAGTAATGCAAATAAATGCGATGCAAGCAAGACTAGCCGTGAAGTATACACATGGCTACAGATGATAACAATTTACTTTGGTCATGTGATACTTATCGTCAGAGGTAGCTAAAATATGCCGCAAATAAACTTTAGTTTCATTAATATTTGGCGTTTTTTATTTTCGTGGCTTAAGTATGCGCCCCAAAAATAACTGGATTGCAGAATAGTCCCTATAAAAATATCTTTATGCAGCAAGTAAATCTTGGAGTACAATGGTACGTGTCCTAAGAAAGACGGCATTTAAAAACATGATCGAAACAGTAGTATATCCTTGATGCGTTTTTACGATACTGCTCTGAAATAATTTCTTTCCGACAAAATGGTATCAATTAAATATGATGGCATAGATTGAATGAATAGCAAAGAAAATAGAATTCATTGCAACCCTTTTTCATACTTGCGGTGAAATTTTGGACTGTACCCGTATGTGTGTCAGCATAACGGTTGTTGACCTGTGACGCACCAGCGTTCGTAAAAGAACTGAGATCATTATTTCGACTCTCGTCGCCGTACTGTGGCCCAACTTCTTCTTCTTCCTCCGTATTATAATTTTCACGCCTCATTCAGTCCTTCGAGGCGCAAAGGGACATAACTTTAAAGAGAATCGAGAGGAAGGAGTAGTCGCGTCGGGACTGTCGTGAAGCGCAAAGGAAACGGGGCGTAGCCGAGTGAGTGAGTTTGCGTGTGCTTGTGTGTAGAGTCCGAGGTTTCATAGAGGATCCGAGGAGGAGGGACGGCATCCCCTCCCACTGCAGGGTGCAAGGTCCAAAGGGTGGGTGGGTTGAAATCTTTAAGGCCCGATAGTCGGCTCCCGCTGCTGCTCTTGTGAGAATGGGTCTTCCAAAAATGGAACGGACTCGTGGGTCGGTGGGCGATGGGAGTTCTTAAGGGAGCGAGGGTAGAGGATAAAAACTACTGCGAGATAAGGGGACGTGACTGACCCAACGGTTCCGAAATAGAAAGGGGGTGGGCACTGACGGGGAACGGGGAGGGATTAAAGAGGAAGGGGTCCATGTAAAGGGTACCGGAGTGAGTAGGTTGAGAAAGAGAGAGGGAAGTGTCCCTTTTGAGGCGGCGCTGTGGAGGAGGGAGTGGATGATTAAGGAGTCTCCGCGCATGAGAGGAGAAGACAGGGGTTGGTGGGCGGTGGCGTCGGAAAGGATCTTGAGGGGATGCGAAAGGGTTCACATAGCCCGAAGGGGAAGGAAAACTGGGAAGATGCATGCAAGCGGAGGAGATAGGAGACTTTATTCGGCCGGGAGATGACATCGTCACGCCCCCGAATCGACCTTAACGTTTCTCTCACCCCGTGATAAAAATTGCGCATACGGTTTAAGATGGATTTTCGAGTTTTATTAGCCAAACCAACCCAAACTTATATCTGCCGCACTTGATATAACTTGCATTTTCAGGCGTAACTTGGTGGAACTCATTAATTATGAAAATTAAAAACATTTAACTTTGTGGTTCCACAATGATCTTCTTATTAGCACGACCCGTTTTTCGACGTACTACAACGTCATCATGAGGTGAAGATTCTACAGAACACCTTGTTTATGTACTGCACTCAGGGGGGGGGGGGTGTTTCCACTTCCCTCCAACCCCGCCTACCCCTCCCCACTGAATTCAGTGCATAAACAAGGTGTTCTGTAGAGTCTTCCCCTCATGATGACGTTGTAGTACGTCGAAACCCGGGTCGTGCTAATAAAAAGATCATTGTGAAACCACAAAGTTAAAAGTTTTTCATTTTCATCCTATATCTGCGTAATGCATTGCTTTTGTACCTGCGTTCCTTGGAACCCTTGGGTACTTTCCGAAAATCATTGGAGTTTCACGAAATATTCTGATGACATTTCCGAAACCTAAACTACAAAATCGTGTGAACTCTGCTTTGAGATTAATTTTATGGCGATGATGATGAATTACATCTACTGATAACTCGACAATTTTAGGCTTTTGAGCGCATTGATGTCTCTCATTTTACGATTCGGTATTTTCTATCTCTCTACGACCTGGAGAAATCACTCATGGAGATGAGATTTGAATGCTCTCTCCTGCAAAGAACTTATTGTAATACACAGCATCTTGTTTTTAATGAACTTCTAAGATGTCACTGATGTTACTCCTTCCTCAGAATCTGATTTTTTTTGTTCACAGAGGTGCAGTAATTGAAAGAAGTTGACTAAAGTGTATGTGTGAGTGCGAGCTCTAATGCGGTGAGGGTGAAAGAGAATACACCGTTGTGTACCTTCGTAGGATAAGGACCTCGAGGCAGGGGTGGAACTGAGGGATGGGTGGAGTGGAGGGTGCTAAAAGTAGCGTCCTGAGTGTGTTTATGTGTGTGTGTGAGTATAGAGAGAGTGGGGAGTGGATGAAGATGGGAGGGAAAAGAGGAGGAGTGGAAGGGAAGGAAGGAGAACATATATAGTGTGTGTGTGGTGTGTAGGTGGTGCCTCAGGGTATTAGAAGAGGGCCTGTCGCTTGCAGCAGCCTCAGCGGAGAGAGAGAGGAGATAGCCGGTGGAGAGAGAGAGTGTGGGAGAGAGGATGCGTTAATGGCCTCCGGAGAGAAGGTTTCTTCTCGTTTGGGGGGGGGCGTGCTTGAAGGACGGTTGAAAGGTGTCCTCGTGAAAAGGACACGTTCACGCCCTCTTTTTAAGTACTACGGCGTTTTGCCGACGGCTGGCAGGACCTTTTTGTGAGCCCCATCCAATAGTACGGGCATAGGGAGGGGAATGAGAGAAATATACACAATGGAGGCGTATTTAGAGGTTTTGCTGCTCCTCCACGCATTGTTTCACCACACTAGCCTTCCCAGCCGCCCTGGCGATCGCGTCTCCACCCCCTCCGTTGTCCTTAAGCGAGAAAGTGCGTGTTGTGGTTCTCGTAATAAATTCATTTTAGTGCAATTTTTTGCCGTCCTTAAGACCGGCCGAGAGCAGGTTTTCCCAAGCCGGAGGTGATGGAGAACTAACAGAAAGATCGCAAATAAATTGTGTGAAAAGTATTCTGAGAATTGTTTCTTATTTGCCCGATGTTGTCATTTTTCTGTGGTTTTTTAATTTTGGGATTCCACCTCTTTTGATGGAATCTCGTCTATTCATTCCAGTACCGCATATGGCTTGAAGGTCCAGAGGAAAAATGTTTCTGGTATTAATTTAAACTTATTATTTTGTAACCGCTTCAATATTGAAAAAGCTGGTTCTTGGCACATATATCCTACAAAATAAATTACTTGGCGTTGTGAATGTAAATACAATTGTAAAATAGTCTAATCCTTAGTTCAGAAATGGAAATGGGGTGGATTTTGTGAGAAGCGGAATGCTAATATTTAACTATAGAAGTAGAAATTTTTTCAGTTTTACTGAAACAATCAAATAGTTATGAATGATCATATGTGGCTGGAAAACGTACGATTTTAAAAACCACCGTCAATGAATGAACATTAACCGATGGATGGAACAGAGTTATTTTGCTACGCTTTCTCTTTAGGAATAGACGAGAAGAATAACAGAAGGAGAATAATTCGATATCCATTAGCACTGTCATCGAATGTAGCCCTACCTTATTATTTTGTAATTATTCATTTGAGAGAGTACTTTGTAATTGTCGAGTACTGATGGCCAAAATGCTATATTTTTCTGACCAATGAGTATCACATTTGTAATGCTAATAGCTTCATTCCATTTAAAAACAGTAAAAGATACTGTGATGGATAACGAGGAATTATTCCCCAAGAACAGACCTTGGTATTAATTCTACAAAAGCATTTGAAAGATGAGGGTATCATTGTTTAGATAAATGAGAAACAGCGCGCGATACAGGGAACATCGCGTTGATACGCTCGGGTAGACAGCTAGAGGCAATTTTGCGTTTATTCACGCTTTGACGCCATCCCTTGTAATGCCTCTCTGGGAATAAAAAGGAAACGGATTCGCTCGTCAATCTCACGCTGTTTTAGATGGAAACGAAGCGAGAAGCGGAATCTCTTTCATCGCCGACATTTCGTCGAGCGAGAAAGGAGAAGGGAGAAGACTTTCTTCGCCTCTTTTTCTCGCTCGGGACCTCGTCTTGCTTTCTCGCAGAGAAGGAAAACGCGCGTCCGCGTCTGTGCATGGAAGCGGTGAACGCCGCAGTGTGGAATTTCCAGCTCTCATGGGGAGTTGGAGGATGGGGGAGGAGGAGGACGGGGCTGACGCGCTCCACTGTCACGGGGAGCCACCTCCACACGGAATCAGCTGAAGCCTCTTCTCTTCTGTCACTTGGGCGAGAGCTAAGAACAATGGCTTTTGAAGAGAGCGCTTTTGATAGCTCGCCTTTCTCTCTCTCTCTCCACCTTTCTGCATTCACTCTCTCCTATTCTTCCTGTTACGAAACGAGGATCAAGGGTTCCGACAAATGACGCGCAAATACGTGATTCATCAAATATTTGTCTCGGAAATTCTTTGTTGCCCCGGCCAAATCTTATGAAAATAAACGTCATGGTCGCAAGGATTTTTGAATTCTCCCATCTGTATTTTCCCCTGTGTTTTTCATGTGATGACCATAGTTTTTAAAAATTTAAGAAAAATATTTTTCCAAACAAAGGTTAAAATTTCGCAGTAGGTACTTATTTGCATATATTTTTCTTGTTTAATACAGCTTTCTGATAATATAGCTCGTAGAATTTGTGAAAATGGTTCGTACACAATATTTTACGATAGGATCTCATTTTCTTATTCCTGTATTTATTTTAATTGGGATTATTTTCCTATCAGTTTTAGTATTTAAACTGAGCAAGCTATAAATTGTCGCACATAGCACCCTGACCGTCAGTAAGCGAAAGGAATGTAAGATCTGATATTTGACAAATGATTAATGTTAGGTGTTCTCGTGATTCCCACCGTGTTAGGTTTGGCAGCAGACAATTGCCTAAACTGGTGGGAATCCCGAAAACACGTAACAAACAAACGGAAGTTTAAGGTTTTTATGTTACTTCATACGTTAACAGATAGGCTTTGAAGCAATATCCCTATATTCATAATCTTATTCAATGCAATATTTATATTAAAGTTATGAAATTTATCTAGGGTTATTTCATATACATTTCCTATTTTCAGTGCCGTCCACTTAATGACTATTGATTTTGGCCTGTAAGTTGCCTACCATCAAATAATTAAGGCATCTTTACCTTAATATCTCCCTCCCTTGCACGTATTCTCAACGGTGGAGATGCATGCATCGATTGATTGTAAGCATTTTAATTTAGTTGGACGCAGAATAGTGTGAATGTCAAGGTCAAATGTAATCAATACCCACCACGGGACAGGCGGAGACTCAGTCTGGTTATCTTTGGCCACATCTCGCGTGAGAACTGGAAATGACACTCATAGGAAGCCAAGCCTTAGCCGGTCAGATAATGTCTCTTTTTGCCTGTAAATTTTTTTTCACTTCCTATGAGAAGCTTATTACGCCCCTCACTCTTCGGTTGCTGAGGATATTCTAACAATGAGAGATTTTCTCTTTGGTATTTACCAATATCAATGTCTGTTGGAATGAAACCATTGATGTTTTAATTCCCTCTTTGCCTCCTTTTGAGGGTTTATTCATTTACTATGTAGTATCATCAGCCAGGAATTAAAAATAACCCTGTATTTCGTCTTTGAGGTTAACAATTTTAGCCAACTGTATTTCCTGAATAATCTTTATGCAGTTTGTTCGGTTTTTATCGATACGAGTCAACTATTTGTAGTGCGATTCAGAATAGCATTGCTTCATCTAATGCAAATAAGAAACTTTGGTACTGTGGTGAAAACTAATTGCTGCAGGAATGATGGAATAAGAGGAAACTTTTCTGCAGAAGATACTTCAAAATACGCTAGGAGGCGTTCTTATAATACTATATTTCTTTCTGAGGAAAAGAAGGATGTCTCTGGTCAAATCTATCGGGTCTTTTTCATACCTATGTCGCATTCCCTCGCAGTGTTTCCAAAATCGGACCCCACACCAAAGCCGGCTCCCTGTCTCCTCCTCGTCCGTGAATCCGACACGCCCACCCCCGCCCAATTCTCCTTTCCGCTCCCCGCACCCGCTATCAGCGAAAAAACCGCACCCACTCCGTCGCCAGCCCTTTTCAAATTGATCTGATTAAGGGCCTAAATCTTCCCCATATTGCCTCTCTCCCGCGAAACTACTCCATCTCATCGCTCGCCCTTCCTCTTTCACCTCAACTACGTCTCATCTCTTCTACATTTCTCATTTTCTCTTTTCCTCTATTCCCACTGTTTTCTTTCCGTTATTTCACATCCTTTACCATTTCTCTCTTTTCCTTTCCAACCGGGAATGAAGTAGCAGAAACTCCTGTTGGCTCAGTGGTCATGATTTTTCCTCTCAACATGCGGGAGAGAAATTCCGATTACCTTTATTATTATACAAAATGGACAGTAGCTCTAGCAGAAGAAGGCAATTTTTAAAATGTAGAAAAACATATTTCCGTATGACAGCGTCCTCGTTAAGTGTGATATTTTACAATGTAGGATAATATACATATCAAATTTTGAGTTGGTGGTTTCCGGCGTGGCTTTATGGAACTTACTTTTCATTTTGAATAAAAAGCTTTGTTTTTTCCTTATTAAATTTTAATTTGAACGACCATGGTTTCGACGGTTAACGTCATCATCAGGCGATGGAATGATGATGACGTTAACTGTCGAAACCATGGTCTTGAAAATTAAAATTTAACGTGGAAAAAACCTTTTTCACATTTTAAAAATTTCATTTTGAACTTATAATTATAATAGAAATATTACTGTCTCCAGTTAGAAAAATTATGTGCTTATATTCATTTTTGTTACTTACAGCTAATGATGAAGTTGATGAAAATAGCAGTAACATTCAATGAATGATTTAAGCGGTTAGTCGAAATGAGAATTGAGTGGAAATCTGCAGGAAAAACATTATTCGGATTAATGACTGTTTATGTTGATTTGTGATCAAGGCTTATGAGACGCTCTATGGAAAACCTAGCCCTAAGATTAAATTGACGAGTAAAAGTCGGAAGGGAGCATCCCATCCGTAATTAACACTTGGGGTTAATTAATACGTGCCGACAGAAAGCTAAATAGTTCCACCATACTCTTTGTTTGCTTATCAAGAAAGCGTTACTTAGAAAATTTAAGCTATGGATGGGTCTCTTCGAAATTTGGAAATCTCCTTAAACAAGAACTCTGACCATTGTACCCTGCACCGAGCCAAAGAAGTCACCGAGGTGGAAAGTCGCAATTCCACCTAATCCTTGCATACTTTTTATTGCTTAGCACTTTGAGCTATTTTTCACCTGATACTATCTGTCCCTCCTTGTTTTTCTTCCTTTTATGGGCTTATATTCAATCGAACCGCAAGTAGGTATTTATTTTTTTTCTTTGGTATTAGTATTGCTTCTCTTCTTTTCTATTTTTCAGGTTGAAAAATGTGTAAATAGCATCCACGCATCACTGTAAGAATAATCTAGAGTGAAATCTTTTTAACTTCAGGAAACCCAACCCTGATTATCACTATAGACGAAAATAATTTCCAATGTTTTGCATCCCTCTTCTTGGTTATAAAAAAATTGACGTTGTTAATATCCCACGAGTGCGTGGCTATAAGATAAACGCCGCCCTCTCCGTGCCCTAGCCTAAGGAAGAAGAAAAAGAGAAAGAGTTGAGTTGGAGGGCAAAAGAGGAAGAGAAAGAGAGAGAGAGAGGAGGATTTCCAGTGCGAGGGGAGAGATGAGAGTCGTGGATGAGAGGAAAGGCTTCTTCGCGGTCGGCTTGCCGTCGCTTGCATTCGTCGGATTAAAGCCAAGTCTGGGAAGGGAACTTCGCGGTTGTGTCAAGTGGCAGCGCTAGTGCGCTCTCCCGACCCCCTCCCCCATTGCTCCCTACGTGTCTCACCCTGTCTCTCTATCGTCGTTATGCTCCGGCCCTGCAGTGCACCCGAGACCGTGAAACCGCGTCCTCCTCGCTCTTCAAACGGTACCGTCCAAAAAAAATTAAAGCGTTAGGGCCGAGCCTCTTTTGGATTTTTTTTTAATTCCACCCCACCCACCGACTGGTGCCTCATGCGACGCTTTAAAAATTCTCCCCACAACCATTCGCAAAAAAAATCATCCTTCGGCCTTCCCGACATTCCCTCTCCTCTCCCTCCCTTCCCTAAATGAAATGAATCCTATTCCTTCGCCCATTTTTCGCGGTGAGAACCCGTGAGTTCACAGGCGCGTGCAAGCAGGATTCGCGCTTCTCTGGCGACTGTGACGGAAGGTGTGCTCGTGTTATCCGTTCAAAAGGCAGCCGATGAATGCGGGTGGATCATACACATTCGAAATATGTGAGGATATCCGCAGCTTATTAAATTGAACTTTAATCTCCCGTCTCTTTAGCATGATAACTTAGTCGGCCATCATGGTTTTTTACCTCATCTGGAAGTCATACGTTTTGTTTATATCCCACAATTTCATTCTTTAACCCTTTTTAGCGGCACCAGCCGATGCATAACCCAGCTTCATCTATCGGACCAAAAGTGCTACAGACCGATTCATCAGATTCATCATGTAGCACTTATAAAATCTTTAAAACTAATTGAGAAACGGGGCAACTTATTACGGTGATAAAATACGAGATTTTTTATGAAGATTAAAATAATATAATACGGTACAAGTAAGCTGCAGGTTGATACTTTTAAAGACTACAACCTAATGTTGTTACTGTATTCTGAAGCACTACATCTTATTTACAAGACGTCCTCATCATATCTGAATGGTTCTGCTGGAAGTAGATGGCAATAATAAGGTTAAACCCATACAGAGAGCGTGCATTTCTTGTGCTTGTTTCAAATCTGGTGAATGCCTGAAATATTAAATGAATTTAAAGCAATTCACTACATATTCATGCTTCACGGGATAAAGAAAGTTTATGAAGAGAATCGTGTAAGGAGGTATGGTCTTTCGGCTATTGAAAAGATTAGCACATGTCATCTTATTTCTATTTAAACCTAGCTCAATCGGTAGATTACTTCAAATAGTAATGATAATACGGGGTAGTGATATTTTTTGTGATTTTTGAACTAATTGCTACATTGCCACCGTCTTTATTTTCCTGGAGAACGAAATTCCTATATCACAGATACATACCTTCCTTTCATTTTTTTTATCACTGTAGTGCGCACAAAAATAAATAGTAAAAGAATAACTGTGTGATTAGACTAATAGTCCTTTAGAGGTGTTTCAGTAGATACACCGCAAAGACCCTGTCAGTTGGACCATTTAAAGCAAACTTTATCTTTCAAAATCATTCAACCGATCCATTATAGCTCAAACGAATGCCTTGTAATCAGCCCTCTGCTATTTTAATGTCAGTTTTCTTCTGGAAACGCTATTGATTTATTAAGATTTATCTATGGTTCTTTTATTCAAATTCTGAGCGTCCTGAGTTTGCTTTAGGTGCCGTAAGACGAATAAAAAGAGAGGGTACTTTCAAATCATCCATTTTAGTTCGAAACTCGGAGGTTTGCATTCACTTTATTGATTGCGTGAATGAGGACTGTGCAACGAGCGACCGTAAGCCTGTCTAAATGCTCGACGCTGGCGATGTGGGCACTTTTTTCCTAATAGCCGGTGATAAAAACTCCAGACTACGTCTCATTTCGTCGGGGATAGCTAATTAGCCTCCTTGCACCTTTAGAAAGTAAAAAATGAATGTAATCCGACTGTGAATTTGGTTAAAATTTCTCTTTTTACTCTTCTTGATACGCAGCTTGTTAGATTTAAGCCCTTCATCCCTTCACATGTTTAATGATATTGCTATGATGAAAAAACACTTCATTGGAGATGTTGTCATTATACCTTCATGGGTACAGCACATACATCTCATTAAGTTTATACGTCACGAAGTTAAGTCACTGTCGAAGACCCATCAAAATATTTAGGCCAACTTAAAAACTCTTCTTTTTAGCATGGATAAAATATGATAAAATATGATAAAATATTATCTTGAAAGAATTCAAGTCAAAATATTTTTTGTTACCCGAACTATCTTACTTGGAACTATGTTCGCTTTGAATGGGAATATTTTCTATGCAAGTGAGTCGCTAAATTTTTCCATGAATTTCTTTCTTTTTTTTCACCTTCTCAGCAGCCTTCCAGCCTTTGACTTCCTGTTCGCGTCTCATTTGATGCTTGCTACCTATGCAGTTCTACATTTTCATTCGTTCAAGTAACCTGAAGCGTTTTTTGGACATTACATCTTCAAAGCCCTTAATAACACTCCTTTCATATAGTTTTCTTGCAATGGATGGAGTGAAAAAATCTTATTTGCCTATAAGTTTGATAATTTTATCATTTAGCTCTACTCTATCTATGAAATCTCTATGATAAAGTTTCGATAAAAATATTTTGAGAGAAATTACTGTCCAAGTACCTTTTCTCGGTGTAAGTATAGGGACAAATATACGAGCAGATTAAAAGGTTTTTAAAGTGGCAAATATTTTCATAAAAATATTTGTTGAGAGCAGTCCCCGGGTAAATGTTTGGCAGGACGTGAACCTACTATTTATTTGGTAGAATACCTGTTATGTTATTTGAATAAGGTTTCAGTTGCGACTTTTTTCCAACAAACATGAGCTAATAGGAGTTAATGTTCGTTGGTTTTCAAGTGATTCCGGGAATAGCTGCCATTTCATTGAGTGCGCCATTCAGAGCCACTCTTCATACTTCAGATTTCGCTCAAGTACCACTCCCCTTTAATCCGAAAGATGTGGTCGAAATACTAGCGCGTCGCCGGCTCCTTGCACGTGGTGGCGACACGAACCCAGGGCACTAACTCAGGGCAGCAGACTCTTGGCTACAACCCTACACGCCTTAACTCTTCTTTCCCGTCCTGTTTTCCTCCCCTGCCGTGTGTGTATGTAATGGATGCGGCCTTTCTCTTTCTACACTCGTTCGCGCTCTGTCTCTCTCCTCGTCGTCGCCAACGCCGCCGCTTGTAAATAAATCGCCCTGGCCACCTCCCCTTCTCACCTACCCCATTCTCTGATACTCCCATCCCCCTTATACCCTCCCCCCGACCCACAACACCCCCCCCCCCCCGCCGCATGTTTTATACCACCCTACCCCGCTTCCTCACGCGGACCCAAGTCGTCTGCACCGAAACTCGCTGGCTCATGCCCCGTTTATACTACTGCTAAATAAAACTACTAAACTAATGAATAGGAAAATAGGTAGAAGAGTGGTTAATGCACAGTGGGTGAGAGGTTGGATAATAGGTACTCGTCAAGCTGAAGGCAGATCCAGCAAATTCAGTTATACTCCAGGAGTATATGCCTAACTCTGATCATAGAGAGGAAGATACAGATGGTGTACGTGATCAGTAGGAGGATATAATACTCACATAGGATATCTAAAAGTAAACACTTGCTCATAATGAGGGATAGGAACACAGTGGAGGATGAGAGAGCAGATAAATTTAAAAAGATAATAGTTTTGAAAGGTGGTTAATATGGCAGCTTTAACTAACTTGTGTTCACACGCATTCATGTTTACTGTAGTAGAGATGGTAATAACCTCTGGTGTAGAGTATCATATCTAAAAACAGTTGAAACAACCGACGCGCGCACGCAGCTAATTGACGAACAAAGATTATATACGCGGTTAAAGAAGATGGATATTGCGGAATAAATGGGATTTTTGGTGGGCGCTTTTTTCAACGCTTATGCCCAACTTACGATATTACGCAACAGGAGGTTCGCCGTATAGGAGGATTTTTTTTTCGGAGGATACTCATTTGGAGCCCATTTTGTAACTGGTATTTCAACTGACTTCCATTCACACACGTTTCAAATCCCAGTAGTCAGCGCCAACACTTGTAAAGTTATAGCGGTAAAAAGGTTTACTAGAGTTTACATGCGTTCACACGACGAACCTTTTACTGGCGTTCTGGTTACTAGCGTAGAAAGCTAGAAGTGTAAACGGGGCATCACTCTCTCATTCTTCCCCTCATTGTCCGTTTCCCTCCCAAAACGGGCCATTAGATAAAATGATTACACTGTACAATGATACACTCAGGTGGTTGAAGACAGATAAGCGACGAGAATATCAAATAAATGTGTTCATGTACAAACTGATTAAAACAGAGTGTCCTAGTTATTTGCTTGACAAAATTATCTCAAATGCTAACACGCATAAACGATTGACACGAAATACTGAGGTATTATTAATCCTGAATTTCCGCACCAATGCGTTTGGTAGGTCTTTCAAGTTACGTGTTGTTGGCTGTGGAATTCTTTCTTTACCTGATGGAATAAGGTTTACTACAAACATTTATATGTTTAAGAAGCGGTTATATTCCTATCTTATGCAATGTTAATAAAATAGTTAATGCCTTGTAAAATGTAATGCTTATGCAATTTACTGTTGATGTTTTTTGTTACTAAGTTTTTGTTAAAATATTATTGTCATTAAATTCTTTATTTTGCGTAAATTATTGTTCAACTATTTAGAATAGAATAGGTTTTATGAATACTCTGGGTACAACACCCCTTAGGGCAATACAAAATGCAAATTTACACCTTGTGCAAATTGGTTAGTCGATATTTTGACAATAACTCAATTGTAAAATTAATGTCACTAACGAGGCAGTGAATTATTACAAATTTTTATCTGCAAATGTTGCAAGGGACATAATGTCCAAGAACAAATAAATAAATATATATTTATATCTGTATCTGTAAAACGCACACCCTCCTCAATTCCCTCTCTGCCATCCATTACCCCGCGCCCTCTCGCCACCGATCCCACATCCCCACCGCCATTTTGTTGGACTAATTATCCTCGACGCCAGCGGAACCGAAATGGTTTTCCATCTCCTTCCGTCTCGCTTTCTCCCACTCTCATCTCTACCCGATCTCCTCTCTCTCTCTCCTGCATGCCCCTCTCATTCATTTAGTCTCCATCTTTCTCCGAACACAATCCACCTCTTCCTCCCTCTCCTCTTCATATTCTCATCACTCTCTCCCCACTCTACACACACCAAGGCATCCGGCTTATCCGCCTGGCGCGGTTGCTCATCTCCATGGCAACGAGGATTACGAGAGTTCCCGCGCCGATGAGTAGTAGCGTGGTGAACAACTCCGGAATGGCACGGTAGAGGTAGCGAGGGAGGGGTCGGGAGAGAGACGGGCGGACTAGACCCTCCCCCCCTTACCTCCAACCCGGTATTTTATTTCGTTTTTCACTCCCTTTCTGCCTCTCGCTCGCTCCCTCGACATCCTACCCACCCCGTGGGTACAAGCCCACGCCTCGGCGGGCGTGACCTCGGCAGCCCCTTACAATGGCTCCATAGACGCCTCGATCTAGGAGTAAAAGCGCTCGTCAAACTTCAGTTATCCCTTTTTTACCACCGCATTCGCAATAGGGCGGATACTAGAGACGGTTTTAGTTATTTCTGATGACAATCTTCTCCGAAAAGTGTTGAATTCAGACGTTAATGTACTTAAATGAGGATATCTTTTGCGGTCGTTTTTACTCTCGTTTAGTCTTAAGCGCTGATGCAAGCTTCAAATATTTTATATAAATTAAGGAATAAATTATTCAAATAAAGAGTTCACCGTGACGTATCCTCACTCAGTTAGGAATGGGCTTCACATGCCTTTACCTATTTATCGTTTCATTTTCTATATGTTTCAAGTAAAAAAATTATTGGATACATCATTTCTATCGGTTCAAAAGAGTGAACACTAGTGACGGTTTAAGTTATTACCTTTAGTTGCCAGTCTTTTAATTTTAATTTTTTAAGTCCAGCACCAAGTCGTCGCACCTTTGAACTACCTCTGCGAAAGTTTGTTTGGCCACTTCAGACGTTTCCTCGATGATGCTTGCCTCACAGTTGGCAAACAGGATTTAATTAGAGTTGGTTTCAAGCAGCGAATTGGAATACTTGACGCAACCAGGAATCAAGCAAGGGTTCGCTGCCACTCCAGGCATCATAACCTAGCACGTTTCCACTTATGACGTACTGATACAGGTTTAACATGTTTGATTTCGGAATTCTTTTTCTATTATTCGAATTTTTTTCGTTCTTATGTGGACAGAGCGATTATAAACTCAATAGATTGACTTTACTTAGACTTGTCTTTGGTTTATTGGCAGTTCCATGCGCTTCATAGTTACCTGTGTAACTTTTTTTGAGTATGTTCTGTACTTCCTGGGCTTTTCAATGATGTCCACAATATTATTTTAGTAATTAAAAGTGTTCGAATTGGAGATACTAAATGGAAACGTTTTGATTGACATATCTCGTTTTATCCATTGTCTAGGCTGATTTTTTTGTTTGATACACATTCAGAGATTATCCATCATGATAATTTCAATGCACAATATCATTTTAATTGGTTATCTTTTCATTTTTTTCTGACATTTGATTTCATGTTTGCTGGAAATGGAGTGGAGAGAAATAAGTTATTTTTGTCTTTTTCTTTTTAAGTTTTGTTCTTCGTTGGCTTTGTGGCGCAGCTCAAAATTTAGTCTGTCTTACTTTTAAACTGGCGAGAAATTGTCTAGATTTATCCAACTTTGCTTTCCACTTAGAATTCCACGTACATATTTGGAAATATATTGTTTACTTTTCCATATTTTGATATAATTCGATTATTACTCAAAGTTATACTCAAACCTGATTACCTGATCACCTTCATATACGAGAATAATATGCACTAGAGATTAAAGGGACTTTACTGTGAAATCGTTTGAGAAATTTTAGTTGGGTCTTATGTGCGCGAGTTTGGTCTATGCATAAATTAAAAAATTAAATGGAGAGTCAAATTTAGTATTTTGTTTGGAAAGATAAAAAATTATGCGAATTTCACAGAAGTTGGTTTATTCACGACCCGGGTTTCAACGCATTATGTCATCTTAGATGACATAATGTGTTGAAATGTGTTGAAACCCGGGTCTTAGATGACTTAATCTTAGATGACGTAATGTGTTGAAACCCGGGTCGTGAATAAACCAACTTTTGTGAAATTCGCATAATTTTTTATCTTTCCTAACATGGAAAAATTTCACATAATTCTCCCTGAAACCGCAAATTTTCTTAGCATTTTGTTGATACGTGCCCCGGCACAGGCTTAATGGCCTTCTTGTGATTTTAACATTTTTATATAAGCGTCGGTAATTTTTTAATGTTTCAAGAGCGTTTTGTGGGTTGGTTATAAAATAGTTTTAAAAATATATTTGGACCTCTGTAATTGCAACGCTTTTGCTACAGATGCATGCATTGTATTTATAGGCGCTGAAGAAAGTTTTTAAAAAGAATTGAAATCCTCCAAGGGAACGTTGCTACAGATGCATACATTATATTTATAAGCACTGAAGAAAGCTTTTACAAAGAATTGAAATACTCCATAGGAACGTTTTGTCTGCGGGGAAACTATCCGATATCTTTTAATCCGTCACGTTTGGTTATCTGTCATTACCGGAGGTAAATATGCATATTTCCTGAGGCCTTGGTTTATCTCACAATGCTCTCTTTTGTTGCTTGGGTATCTTCATCTTTTGAAAACCTATCCCGAGCGGAAAATAAGATCTAGTTTGTCAAATTGAATGAAATTAAAAAAGAATTCTTTCCTCCGGCATCTCCTGGGCAACTTGAAATTGAAGAGGAGAATGGAATACTCGTTTAGGGAGGGGGGGAAGAAGAGGGACACAATTGAATAAATGAATGACTGAAGCTACGACGAGAGGAAGATGAAGGGAATTGGGGGTGGGAGATCACCCGAGACGGCGACGGTACTGGAGGAGAGAGCAGGGGTTGAGAGGGCAGAGGTCCACGGGGGGAGAGATTGTGCCGAAGGAGGGAGGCTGGGAGCAGGAGAATGGTTTGTAATAGTGTTTAAGGGCAGAGGGGCGAGTGGGGGTGGGGATGTTGGGGAGAAGGAGAAGGGGTGGAAGAGAGAGGGACAGACGACAAGGAATCTCTCCACAAAGGACAAAAGAATAATGAGAGGGGAGCGGGAGGTAAGTCATTCTTCTTTTATTGGCCTCTGGTAGGGAATGGAGGGCGGGGTTGTATTGGAGTGACAACTCAAGGGCGGAGGATGCTTAGCGAGTCAAAGAGAGTGGAGGAAGGAAATAATGCGAGACGGGGAGGGAAGCCCCTTGATCGCAAATGGGATCCAGTTTCTCCAGCGTGTGTATCGGATGTAGGAAAGATAATTCATTCTTTGTTGGTCGAGTGGGCGGAAAGAGCGTTTTATCTTTTTTTACCTTCTTAGGGTTTTTTTTTTGGAACGCGGAAGAAACTTTTTTTTAAGTGGGTTCAATTGGCGAGCCGTCGCCTCTTCAGACTGGGAAAAGCTTTTCCTATATTAGTTGCGAGGGTAATTTTATTGATGTGTTCTTCCTAAGAGGAAAATTATTTCAATATGTCTCCACCTTCCACCGCGGTGCGGTGGGTCTTTATTGATAATAGTATTCGGTCGTTGGGTTCGGGGGAAATGTTCGCGTCTCACCAACGTGGCTCCCGCAGAGTTGTGTAATGAGTGCTATCGGGATTTTCGTGGCGGGAATGGCGTCGCGAGATGCTTCCTGGTGCGAGGCTTATTTTCTCCGGGCTCTTATCTGCCCGAGATGAGGGGCTTAAAGTGTGCTCCGCCCTCATACGCGCGTAATTTCCTTCATCGTCGTTTCCCGGCCGAAATGCGTTCTCCCATCCTGTGGGAATTACTTGTTTTCCAACTTACCCCTTCCAACTCAATGCGTAAAATATTTCCTCATTGTAGATTTGTTAAAACAAGCGATGTTAATTAATCATTTATTGGAGCGGCTAATTATTTTATTTATTCAAAACCACGTATAAATCTGCAAGTTACCTCGTGAGTAATCTAAGAATGTGAAAATTGACGAAGATGTATTTGTTGGTAGAATTTTCATAATCCTCAGAACTACATTTAAAAATTTCCAAAAAGAATGACTGCGAGCAGAATATTGAATTACCCTTGAGTTGTCTAGGCATGATTGCCATCCAATTATCCTTAAAAGTTTATCTGAACCAAGTTTATCTAAACCATAATTTTTCTTCCTTTTTCTCCATTTTATTTCCTCTTGGGTCAATCCATTTGAATTGGTCCAAAAAAAATAAGTTGGTTGCTTGACAAATTTGAAAAAACTTGAAACTTTCCTAGTTGTTTTCCTCATGACTTGAGACCTTAAAATTATTTTTTTTTTAATTTTTATCTCAAGCTGTTTACCTTTGGCGGTCATTTGATCGCAAGCCTATTTTTGCGTTTGTAAAGGCTTACGTAAAAGTCTATTGCTATTAAGTATTTATCCTAAAAGAATGAAAAGATAGCATTTTGTTTGCAATTTCTCAAGGTAAATAATTAGTCCCGTGGTTTGTTAATATATATCTCTATCTTTTCTAAGGTAAAACTACAAGTAAAGTTTAAAAAAGTTGCGATTGAAATTTCAATGTTTGAAAATGTTTTTCTAATAGTAGGAGTGGATTATAAGGTTTGAATTATTTTTTTATTTGTAGATATGTGGTAGTAGGTTTATGATAAAAAATATCAATAGTGATATATTTACCCTTGAGTTGTTAGAAATTTATAACATGTCACTTTTTTCAAATGTTTCAAAGTTTGTCTTTGAATAACTCTGATGGGGTTGGAGATAAAAATATCAAATTAGCAGAACTTACAGTCTTTGAGTAAGAGTACATAAGAGATTTTTATCTCCAACCCCATCAGAGTTATTTAAGGCCAAACTTTGAAAAATTTAAAAAAGACTATAAATTTATAACAATTCAAAGGTAAGTATATCACTATTGATATTTTTATCATAAACCTACTAACACATATCTACAAATAAAAATAATTCAAAATGTATAATCCACTCCTACTATTATAAAAACATTTTTAAATATGGAAATTTCAATCGTAACTTTTTAAAACTTTAGCCCCCCCCCTTAATTCGCCCTTGGCTTAATGTTCAATGCTTGATTGTGAATCTTAATTCATTATTTTTCCATCATAAGAGAATTTTTCAATTTAAATTTTAAGATAGGATCTTCAAAATAAAACACGATGCATAAAGAAGTTAACAGTAAATAACATCCTTAGTGGTATTGCTGATTTTAGGAGCATATTGGGTATAGATATGCTAGATTTTATTATGCTGTGAAATCACTGATTTGAATAATTTGGAATTAGTCACAGGGTAACCACCCTCTTCTTTCAGGCGAATAAAAAGTAGAATCTTGGTGGTTGGAGCAATGAAAGAGGGAAGTAACTCAAGAAAACGTAGGAATAGGGATATCCTCACGTCTTTACTCTCCCAACTCATTTCCCCGAGGTAGAACTCAAGCCTTCATTTCACTTCGCAACCCATGCGAATGGTTATGATGGCATTTATGTAAATTCAGTCATTATTCAAACCCACCATTCCTCTCCTTCCTTGCCACTTTTGCCAGGGATTTTGTCCTTCCTCGCCCCATTCCCTCTTTCCGTCCTTCCAGTTCACTCACTCCCTCTTCGAAGGCGTGTTGTAGGAAGAGCATATCTTTCATCTCGGTGGTCTTAGAAATTAACCATCCGACTTTTCATCACTTTTGGCGTGACTTTATCGCCGACGTGAGCAAGATTCTTGCCCATACTTATCAAAGTAGCTATACTAACATTACTTATGTAGTCTTTCCTCATTTTAGTTGGATTCATTACATTTCAATTAATCCAATACTCTGGATTGCTTTAAAAATAAATTCTTTTTACTTCCCTTCCATCTTTGCCCATGCTTCCTCGGTCACTTAACCGAGAAAAAGCATGTTTTGGCATTAAATGACATATTTCGCGCCTATGGGCTATAATAACTATTGCTTGCATTAAGAGACATCTTACATCTGTTATTTTCTAAATTTATTTGAGTCAATGAAATATCTCCGATAGTTAAAGGCGGGGACTTATATTTTACCCTCCGCCATCAAGTAGTAAAATTTCTTTTAGACATTTTACTAATATCTTTACCTGATAATTATTTAAATTTAAAATCGCTCTGTAAAATATAAGAAAACACAAATATCAGGTATATTTGAACTCATTGCGATTTTCCGTGCATCGATTCCCATGTCATGATATGTGCCGTTGAGAGGAAGAATGGTGTAAGTAAAATATGCAACTTTTTAAAAACATGAGGCTTTAAGTAAAACAAATAAAAATCAAACCATTAGTGCTGCTTTCTAGTAGATAAACACCAAATCTAAACACGCATCAACAGAAACCATGTACAGGAACAATGCTGCGCATATAACTCAAAGTATGGCATAAAGCTGACACCACTTTTGCTCTCAGCGGCTAGAATATCTTTTATCGTGGTTGTTTGCAATGTATTTTGTTACTTTTGTGCTAGGAGTTTTGTGCTTTTTTTCAATTGTATAATCCACTGGTCTATTGAATTCCGTCAAAATAGTGAATTTAAGAAAAGGTAAATGGTCCTAAGCAGATAAAGAAGATTAATCTTTGTGTGGTGAAAATTATAATACCTCTCTACCTTCTCAAGGGGAAAATTTCTTTGACATCTGTGCTTTTATTTCTGTTGAGATACATGGGGTATTGCAAACACATTTAACTAAACAATACAACTGCGGAAGTTGACCGTTGATTCTTGATTGTTCTGATTTGACTTTTCACAGATTTTAGGTTTCTTAAAGCTGGTTTCTCACATATATTCTTGAAAGCTTCGGTGCAGAAATGCTTTTGTCATTTTGAATTATTCGAGAAGCTGCGGTCTCCATGACAAAGGACTTTACCTTGCGAGAAAGGGAGACAGCTCAGCGTCCTTTTTTGAGAAGAGTCGTCCTCCATTCTTTGCATTATTCTTGCTGTTTTTCTTTCTTCTGCTGGTCACCATTTCATAATCCACACTTGCTTCCAAACCCTCTTGTACCCAACTCTCTCTCCTTCCTTATCGTTATTTTCTTGTATGTCATTTACTTATTCTCACCGTATTCTACATTTTTTATCGATTAATTACTAGCATTGCTGCCCTTAAATTAGTAATATCAATTTTGCTGGTTTTCATCACGGTCCCCCTCTCCTCTATCCCTAGCTGGGGCATCTCAATTCCTAGAATAGCCTCACTTCGAAAGAGAAATAAATATCGATGGATATTTTTTCTGTAAAGGCTTATTTTTTTATTGCCATAAAGTTCCAGCGTCTTTTAGTTATAAAATCGGATTCCCTAACTCATCATCATTGGGTGTTCTGCCATTTAGCAGGTCCTTGGCGTTCTCTTCCTACAATTTCCTTTCCAAAGCCAGTCTCTTCAGTTCACCATATCCATCTCTTCTCTTCAATCCATCCAACATCTTTGTACCCCTCCTTCCCAATCTGCTCCTTCCCTCTATTGCCCCTTCAACCTCCGTCTTCAATATTCCCCCCATGTCTTAGAAAGTGGCCAACCCAGTCCTTTGCCTTTTCCAAATCACCCCTATCAACTTTCTCGCCTCTCCCGCGCTCTTTAGAACCTCTTCATTTCTCCTTCTGTCCCTCCAATTCACCCCCATCATCTGTCTCCATGTCCACATTTCGAATGCCTTAATTCTCCGTCTGTATCCTTTCCTCAGCGTCCACGTTTCCGCCCCATACAAAAACACGCTCCATACATAGCATTTCAAAAGGGTACAGGTAAGTGTGAAAAGCACAGGACTATAAGCCTCATATCACACGATGCCGTGATGCACGACTGAGGAAATTGAATAGAAGGTTAAAAATGAAAATGGAGGAAGGAGTGGGAGATGAATAGTTTGGATTTCGAAAAGGGAAGGAAACAAGAGATGGAATAGAGTTGCTGAGAATAGAGGGAGAGATATATATAGAAAGAGGGAAGGAGCTATGCATCTGCTTTGTGGATCTGGAAAAAACGTTTGGCAGGGTGAATTGGAGCAAGCTATGGAAGATTTTGAAAAAGAAAGGAGTGGAATGGAGGGAGAGAGAAGAGTGATAAAACATCTATACATGAAACAACGGGTGGCTAAGTAAGGTTTGATGACGGGCGGAGTGAGTGGAGCAAAGTTGGAAGAGGAGTGAGACTAGTGATGGAAAAATCGATTTCGATTAAAATCGAAAATCGAGTTTTAATAGTCAAAGATTGAGGAAATCTAAATCGAGCCATGATCTACGAGTTTCGATCCAAACTCGATTTTTCAACTTCGATCTTGACCATTTCGTACCGTTTCGCGATCAGAGTGTTGAGTATGATAACGTCATCCGTCCCATGTGAAAGACTTTTCTGTAAGGCCGGTAAAATTGGAAAGGCACGCCCTAGATGATCAAGAAAGCATCTCAAATCAGTTGATCTTTCTTAAAAACTTTATTGAAGCCGAATGGTTCCAAGCGGTGATCCCCAAACTTTAATATGGGTGCATTTGTAAATTTTTACTACAAATAATTCAAGAATGTATTCTAAGTTCATTTTTAGGGATTTTTTATACTTTTCAAATATGCATTATGAGCGTTTTTCGAATGAATAATAAACATGTTTTTGTCCAACTGTATTTATTTAAAAAATAACCGTCGATATTTTCGATTAATCGATCTTTTGGTTCAAATTTCGATTTTTGTTCAAAAGTCGAGCTTTTCATTTCGATTAAAAATCGATTGCTCGAAAAATCGACATTTTGACCGACATTTTTCCATCACTAAGTGAGACAGAGTTGCTGTCTCTCGCGGACGTTGTTCGTCATGTACTCAGAAGAAATAATTGGGGAGAGTTTAGAAGATGAGGAAAATATAGGAGTGAAGATAGGAGGAAAAATTATTAAATGTATCAGGCTTGCGGACGACATGGCAGTAGTTGCAGAGGATCCTGAAATCCTCGGAAGAATTATGAGAAAGATCAATGAATATTGATCTTTCTCATCATACTTCCAGTTGTGAAAAATATGGAATGAGGGTAAACAATAGGAAGACAAAAACTGAGGATAGGAAGAGAGGGAAAGATTGGACAAATATTAGGTGTGGAAATAGAAGAAGTGGAAAGATTTAGATATCTAGGAAGTGTGGTGGAAAACAACTGGAGATGCGACCAGGAGATAAAAGAAAGAATTGTAATGGCGAAGACTGCATTCAGAAGAATGGAAAGACTGTTAGTGAGCAAAATAGATATTGAGTTCCCAACTACAGGTTATAATGTTTACCGGAATATTTTCTTCATTTATTCTAATGAAAATGGATTTTCGTGGCATATATTGCACAATTTTGTTTCCCTAATTGCTCATTTATTATATATTTTTATTAAGATACAGGATTTAATAAATATTTCTCAGTCATTCGAAATGATGTAGACAGATATACGAGCATTTTTCCGGGTCTTATGTTCATGTCCAAGTGATCGCTGGTTTAAAAATTCGTGAAATTTTACATGTACCCGTAATACTTGACAAGCATTTGCTCCTTTCGGTTAGTACAATGCCCAAACCCGTCGGTAGTTAGCTTTTCATTTGTTTTCTTTATACCTTTATAAATTTTCTCCACTATTTTAAGAGAAAAGTCTTCAAGGAACTGCAAATGGTGTCTTGCGCATTTCCATATGGATTGCGTCCAAGACCATGTTTGATTTTTATTACAGCTTTCAGGTCCAATAATCTACATTGCCATTTGATCCTGAATTATGGAAGCGACGCAGGAACTATTTTTCTTATTTTTAAACGTGAAACCAGAAGATGCTGGTGGTATCCAACACATCTTGAGTTAGTGAAACTGAGTATTCACTAATTTCACATCCAACACATGCTTTCCTATCCTACTTCAGTACTTTCTTCTTATGATGAACACAAGTAAATTCTAAGGACTCATTTTTATTTAAATAAATATAATACTCTAGCAATCGATGGTGAGTATATGTGCAATATTAGGACTAATGTAAAATAGTATCCTACGCTATTTCTCTCCAAAAACATATGTAGGTGTACATTTTTTTAAAGACTGGGCTTTCTTCATAGAGCATTTGGGCTTTTACTTTCCACATAATTAAAAACAATATTCATAGTGCATCGGAGAGAAAACCGTAAGCATTGATTACAAAGAATTTGCGTCCCTCTGTTTCTTCATGGAGCTGGCTCCATAAATTCATCTCTCTTTGTCACTGGGAATACCCCACACACACAATTCCCTGAGTCAAAACGTTCCCCTCGCGATGAATACTGTGCTAATAAGAGGAGCCAAGGAGAAGGTGGAATGCAGGAGGGAATTGACGGGATGATAAGTGCTCGAACTTTGGAATCGGAATGTGGAGCTTTGGAAGGGGCGAGTAAGCAGATGGAATAAGTTGGAAGATGGAATTGAGTGTATAAAAACCGAAGTGAACGGGGGTGGAGTGAATTTGGGGGGGAATGGAAATGAAGGCCAGCAGCAGAGTAAGCTTATGAGATGCTAAACATTGGAACCAGAAGATATTTACTCAGTAATATTTTTCCCGTTGATTTGATGAGTCTTCTTTCAGACGAAAAGTAATGTTCAGAGAAACTATTGTAGAGTGTACGGGAAAATGAATGATAGATTTTGTTTGACGTAATAGTTCTCTTTTCGATAATCAGAACCGTAAAACCTACCCAGTGTACCCTACCATTGGGTGTTTCAATCTGAATTGATCCATATAATCCGAAGTGTTCATTCCAAATCGAAATATTTGTAGATATTACGTGGCTGAGGATCATAAATGGCCAGCTAATGTTAAGACAGGACGTTTTCCTGTAAATTTATGGCGGGTACATATATTATTTTAGAGGTTTACTCAGTAGGTATACACATATGATTATTATTGAAAAGTTGAATGAACTTTGGAAAATTTTCTAGCTCATTAGCCATTAACTAATATGATGTGGGAATTCTAAAAATTGATACATAGATATTCCATTCTAATGCATGACTACTGAAATTAACAGTGGTGGAGATATCAAGACTACTCTAATTCTCTTCTTCATCCAGTCACTGCGTGCTAACGAGCCTCCGATCACTCCCCCCGGACACCGTAAGTGCGAGTCTCCTCTGGGCAATCAATGACAAATTTGGCGTCAGCTAATGTCATCAAAGTTTTCCGTCCATACATTTTTTTCTTGAAATAAAAAGGAGAAAGCTCCGGAGAAGGAGTCCAGTCGCAGGGATGACATCTTTTTTTGCTCCTCCATCCCGACAGCTTTTTCGCTCGACTCATTATCTTCTCCTTGTTTGAGCAGCAGCACGGTCGAAAATTTCTCATCAGGGAGAAAAACTAGGATTAACTTTTTTCCCTTCAAATATAAAAAAAACGTAAAAGGAGGCGACCGCCAGGCACCCCTTATATTCATCGAGACGAAAAAATCATTAGCGCAGGGAGTGAGGGTGAGTGGGTGTTCAATGAGGGTGGGGGATGATAGAGGGGAAGGGGAGGCAGTTGGGGGCAAAGACGCGATTACACGCGGTCAATAAAGCATCCCCCTTCATTCCCACTGCCTCCACTCCTACCCCCTCCTCATCACCCCCCCCCCCCTGCACATTCTCTCCATCGAATGGAGAGAAGTTCTCCCCAAACAATGATCCATCTCCAGCGCTCGTCTTGATCTTATCTCCGGAAAGGAGAAGAAAAATAGAAGAATTTTTGGGAATGTTTTCTCCCCCTTTCTCGTCGTTTTGTTTTCAGAATCCTCCGTTTACCCTCTCCTGCTCAGCTCCACTTTTAATTGCGCTGACCCTACGGCAGGAAACCCATGGACCGGGTTCCACCGTGAGGAAGACTTTCTAAGGACGAAAATGGTGATTTCATTTCCGGAATGGAGATAGTGATCCAAGAACTGTGCTTAAAAAGGTTTTCCCTGCTGAATACTACGCCTTTAATGAAAGCCGCTGCCAACGAGTGACACAAACAAGAGTTTGGAGTTTTGTTTACGTCTCTTACTTGCTATGCATTCTATTGTTTCTCGTGGTCGTGGGTCAACTTTTTAATGCATAGTATATTCACATCATCGAAAGAGGATGAACTCTTCCGGATATATTGTTTGCGTTGAAGTTAAGAATGAAAAAGTGAAGATGACGTGTCGCCGCTTTTGTTATTGGCAGTAAGTTCACATTGACACAATGTGTCACTTTATTTCGAATTTTGGTGTGGAAAAAAACAGTATGAAGGAATGGACTGCTAAGAAATTATCACACTGATGACAGTAACGGTAGCCAGCCCCTTCCACTCATTCTAGACCTCGAATTTCTTATGTAGGTGAACCATAAAACCGTAAGATCACATTTTGTGATAATCATTTTCACTCCAATGCAGGGCACTTCTATCAGCGGACTAGACTTCTGTGGATTTTGCTCTAATCAATCATGGGATTCGTTATCTTCCCCCTGGGTACGAACTACGTGAGCTACAATTTACCGGAAATTTTTTTCCACCTGATTCTCGAGGTAAAAATAAATTGAGTTGGCAGGTGAACGAAATCAAACACTGGAATGCATTCCGTTTCTTTATCTTACTCTCGAAAAATATTTTCTCAATTTATCTCCTCTCCCTCCTCCTCGGGCACTGAGCAAACCTCGCGACTTCCCCTCAAGACTCGCACGGAGCTTATTCTCGCCCGCACCTCTCTCCCTCTGTCGTCTTCTCCCTCCATCCCACCCGACTTCACCTCCACGCACCTCCGCTCCTCCCCCTCCTCCGGGGAGTGGGAGGGTGGTGGGAAGAGGAGGGGGGATAAGAGATATATTTTTCACCTCCGAACCCTCACTCACCCCCATCTTGCCTTCCATCCTACCCACTCTTCCTTCCTAGCGTCCCATTCTCCCCTCTCATTGGCTGTGGCGGAAGTAGGGATGTTCTCGAACCATGCCTTCCTCCCCTGTCCGTTCAGCTCTCCTTCTTCTTGCCTGTTTCACCCCCCTCCCCTGCGCATGCTGCTTAATCCCTTCTTTTTTATGGATTGCCAAAAGGGAACCAAACCATTTCTCTGTCTAACCTCCCTCCCCAACCGTGCACTCTCCAACCCGCACATCCGCCCCACTCCTTATTCTTCTTCCCTCTCCGAGTGCTCTCTCCCTCTTCCCCATTCTTCTTATTTTCCAACCCCCTTTATTTCCTCCACCCTTAACCTCTCTCCACCCTCCTCCTCCTCCTCACCTCCTCTTCCGTCTGGTGCATTTCCATCTCGCGAAGATTATTTCTGGCCCTCGGGGAAGAATAATTGTATACGCTGTATAATCAGGGTTATTTATTCGATGAGTTACAATTTTTTACCGCTTTATTCTTTGGGACGGGACTTCATTTATGAAGTTTGCCTGAGCTCCCTGAGCGTTTTTATGGCCCGCCTGCTATTTTTCCGAGTAGGAATCCTGCTGCCGTCTCCGTATTTGAATAACGAAAGTGAATTCAACTCGTTCGGCTCAGGAATAAAAAATGTAAACCAGCCTTGGAGTTGATCATAGGCTTTGGCGCTGACCAGGAACTTCATGATGATTACGGAAATTTTCAGCGTCTCTCTAGCGGAGTGCACAGAACTAGGAGTTAAGTTTGAAGCCCTTCCCCACTTGTGAGTCTCAAGTCGCATTGAAAGCAAACCCGTCAGGGCCCTCGTGACACAAGACTATTCCTTAGAAAGTAGGCCGAAATTAAGGGAATAAAGAAGGATGAAAATCATTTTGTCGCTACCTCCCCTGGTAGTGTTAGATTTTTTCATTCCACGATCTTGTCTTTAACACGTACGCTTCACTTCAATTCTCTCATTACATTTTCTATTATTTATACGGCCAAATGTTACTACTTAACAGATATCATGGATGTGATAACAAGTTATTTACCAAACCTATATTTTTTAATGGATTTAAGCATTTTTTGAGAAAAATTAGTCTTAATTAACATGGTTGATATTTTTGGAAGATGAAACTTAACGAAACGCCTTAACGAAATAGCTCTGTAACGTTTTGACGTGATAAATGACGATGTTTCAGCTACAAAACACTTCTTTGGTGAGAATTTGCACTTTTATCTTGTTTATTTTACATCACGCCTCGAAATTTTGGCATTATAACGCGACTTATTAATGCCAGGCTTTGAACGTCATGGTATCTCAAAAATTTAGTAATATTTTCTGTATATATTTTAACTCGTTCACAATGAATAATTTATTTTGGAATTTTTAAAAAGGCATGTTTACCAACTCAAGAATTCCACTAGAATTAAACGACGTCCTCCATATCCTCCTGCGCCTCATCTATGAGTACATCATGAAGCCATCTCAATATTTACCTTCTAGAATATGATAAAAAAATCTGCCGTAAGTTAAGTGATTGGGGATTTGCTAACTTGCGCATCATTTTTAAATAAAGCTCACCTACTTTATTCAATAATTCCCTCTAGCAAAGCGGAACGATAGTGAAATAATATTAAAAGACAAATGTGATGGAAAATGAGAGAGAATTTGGCTGGGGAGAGGACGTATAAGAGGGTGATAGGAAGGTCCTGGGGGGGGGGGGGGGGAAGAAGGCAGCAGAAGGAGGGCATACGTATAAAGGGGGGGGGGGGGAGACTTGCACGGCTGGCCCGGAGAAAAATGTCTTATAATCTTGGTTGCTCTCGGGGTTGTTAAAGAGAATGGGGAGAAAAAGAGTTTCTGTTGGGTATCGAAAAGGGGAATGGCTTTCGGCTCAGGAGGGGGAGCTAGCTGAATGGTTCCCGTGGTTTTTTGATGGGATTGTTTCACAGGGGATGGGGAATGAAATAAGGGATGGAGGAGAAATAAGAGATGTTAGGTTGCCGGAAGGACAGGGGAAAGATTATCCTTTCTTATCCTGGAGTCGGTTAATATGATTTCCGGGTCTGTACGTGGGTATAATATACTCCACGTATTAGGAATGGATGGGGAAAATAACCGGTCGCAGTATCTTAAAACTTGCTACGTGGAGGTTGTGGAATGTATTCTTTTGGGATCTTTCCTCTTCGTAATCCCTCCTTTGCGTCCCCCCATATTTATCTGACGTAAACAACGACGACCCTAGATAACTCGATGCGTGACAAATAGGGCATGTTCCCCATCGCTGCGGAATCCATTTCTGTTGGGCCTGCTGCCGAGGGATTTTCTCTCCCTATCGTCCTTGCAGGGGTTTGTTTGCGATACATAACGACTGCGTGCTGTGTCATCCCATTCATCATTTATGCAAGTCTTAGTTAAATGAAGCGAGACATTTTCGTGTTTTTTTATTGAAAATCATCCCAAAACATTTTTAGTTACCAACACAGCATTTTTAATTACAAAGTTACAAATCGTTGAGACTAAATTAAAATAAATTTCATTCTGCGAGGCGTATCAATGGCCAAAGTTTCAAACTTTCTGAATGTTAAATCAACAATCTTTTATGTATTAACATGCTCTTTGGTTTCTGGTTCGTGAGCAAGAAATTCCAGCCAGAAAGCTAAAGCAGCGACCCTAGCTAACGAATGTTAAAGCACTAAGAAAACTGGGTTTAACGTCTAATCAAAGATCGGATTCCATAAGACCAGGAAAATTGTCTCTCTAGGTGTTTTCGAGCAAATTCTTAAATGAGAATTCCCATTGTTAATTTATTTAACCTTTAAACATAAAGCTTCTTATGATTGATAAATTAAATTTAATTCTCAATGCAGTAGTTACTTATGATTTATGTGTATATATGTGTTCATGAGTACTTTTCCTCTTATTTCAGGTGAGTAACCCCGAATCTTCATCTTGGTTTGAGTGAACTCTTTGGAATATGCCTATGCCTATGCCTTTGGAAGAATATCGCCAGCGACCACGTGAGTACCCACCGGTTGTCGTTCACATTCTGAAATCCTTGCCTTCACTCGAGGGCGGGGGGGATTCCGTTGGAAGGCATTTCCCGAGAACGCCCTCTGCAAGCGTGACACCAATAGAAATTAATCCACGCTCATTTTCCTCCGAATCTCCGCGGGGTCTGCACGAACTTCCCCTCACTCACTCCCAATATCTCTCTCTAAGAACAACTCCTTCCCACCCCTCTTCCTCTCCCGCCCACCCCACCGCTTTCTCGTCAAACGTTCAAGAGCCCTTCGCATAAATAAGCCACGCCCACGTAAAATGAGATCCATTTCGTGGCTTCCTTCTGCGTGGCACGCAACCGCTTTCACGGGGAGTTGGTTCCTCCGCCCTGAAAATAGAGCTTCAGCAGCTCTCTCCGCCCCGCCTCCCTCCTATCCTCGCCCTCTGATCTTTCTTTGTTTTTACGTGGGATTCGTGCTTTATCTCCTCGCCGGCGACGCGCCGCCTGATGATTTTGTGGTAGGGCTGGCTCCCAAAAGTAATTCTATCCTTTTCTCATTGTTGCTTCACAAATTGTTTTATTTTACCGATCAATATTTCTTCTCTTCCCCTTGAGAAAACGGTTGGAAGTTTTTGGCCATCCCGATCCCTTAAATTCACTCGCCTTTATTCGTTTTGATATGTCTGTCCCTACTTCATATTCACTGAAGGCTGCTCTCCTAGTTACATTTAGAATGAATGGTGTATAAATTCCCTCAAAACCTTTCTAATTTAGCATAGATTTAATTTTAATTTTTAAAAATTAAACTTAAAATATGTTCTCCCTTTGCTTAGTAAAAACTCTTTTGTCTTCCCTTCTCAGAGACCACGTTTCTGTCCCATGCAACACCACACATCATATCAAGCTCTTCACCAGCCTCTTTTTTACATGCTTACTTAAGGTCCCCGTCATCAGCTCCCCTCTATTATTGAACGCTTCCTTTGCTAGCGCTATTCTCCTAGTAATGTCTTTGCTAATATGCCCATTTTCTTCTAGCGCGCTACCCAAGTAATTAAATTATTCTACTTCCTCCTGTTTATGCCCTCCTACTTTTATTACAAGCCTCGCTTTCTTTGTCCTAGAGAATCTCATTACTTTTGTTTTTTTATTATTAATCTGTATCCCGTAATTCTCGCACTGCATTTCCAGTGCATCTACTGAAGCTTGCAGCCCCATTTATGACTGTCTGACCAACGCCTGGTCGTCCTCGAAGCTCCCTTCTAAAATTGAACGATTCCTTCGTTAGCGCTATTCTCCTCCTAATGCCTTTGCTACTATGCCCTTCTAAATTGGGCCAAAATATTGAATTGTGAATTTATTCTATCATCATGAACATGAAACCATGTAACACGACTATCACCCATCCGTTCACACCCTTTCATCTCTCGGAAGTGAGAAACATCGCTAGTTCGATTCACCAACCACGCTCCCCTACCGACCCACGTGCCACTGCCTCCTCCCTCCCCCAACCCCCAACGCCCCCGCTCCAATCCCACCTTCCCTCCGGCGCGCCGCGTGAACGCGCTCGGCGATTGCACTCTTCACGCTTTCGACACCACCGCAGAGAAGGGGGGCCTACCTATGTGCCGAATGCACACTCTAAAGTGATCGCATGCACTCTCTCACGGCTCTCAGGGGTAGGAGTTCGGCGCAAATGGTCGGCACGTGTCGGCCCTTCCACCTCCTCCCACCCGCGTCCAATCTGGATGGGTTGAAGGGGGGAATGAATGGAGGTGGAAAGGGCGTGAAGGGACATTTGTTCGACCCGCGAGCAATCCTCCCACGGGTGGAAAGAAAAGGGTTAAGAGGGAAATGAGTTGGTGGGTAGTTGGAGAGAGGGAGTTCTCCTCTCGGTTAAGGTAGTTTTAGCGAAACAGTTCCCTAGTTATAATGGAGACCATATTCGAATTTCATTTCTTAATTTAAGTGTCTGTAAGAAGTATGAAGTAAATATTGAAATATTAATGGTTAAAAAAATATAGTTGTATATGACGAAAGTTCTCAGTTATTTCATAAATGTAACTACATAAGTCTCTAGCTTAACTAATTTTTTCACATTGTATGGTGAAATCGCCTTCACATTAGGATTTTTTTCGATTCCGTAAAAATTGCTGCGGTGAGTAATTGATGAATTTTTTTATATAGTTAAGAAACCATACAAACTACACGCTGTTAGTTTTTGACGAAATTTAGGCGTTAGAAGTTCCTAATTTTTTTCAACATTCTCCTTTTGGACCGCACAGCCGTAATCTATTCTATGTAAAAAGGCTTATATTTTTAGGCAAATTGCTCAAAAAGTAGTTCGGTAACGGGTTAGTATTTTGATACCATTGGAAAGATGGGAGTTTTTTTTCTTAAAAATGAGGTCAATTTCATCAAACTCTAGGTGAATTGACATATCGCTCAAACTGCCTCAAATGGTGCGTTCGCCCGACCGAGTGGGTTTCGATATCGAGAGGCCATTACGGTCACATTCGGGCAGTCCATCCATCCCTTTCCTATCCTCCGGCTTAGGAGTTCTCACGGCGGCTCGCGCGCGCGCGAATTCATTCCGAAGGGGTGGCTCGAGGGGGTGCATTACGTGAGTCCGGGGCAATAATCGACCTCGGGTGAGAGAACGCCTTGATGACGAATTCCAACCGCCGAGAAGCGTCGAGGCCCACCGAGGACTCCTCGGCGGGAAATCAGTTGGCGGGGAATGACTTACGGCTCATACGGATGTACTGAATTGTCCGACCAAGTTCTAATTTCACTTATACTAATGACTTACTGTACACACTATTGTATTACTTGGTGCGAGAGATAACTTTTTAAACCAAAAATTAAACACCTTCCATTAATAAATGTGATGGATTCAGGCGAGAATTTGTAGAAAAGACGGGTATCCATTGTAACAGTAAAACCTTACACTTTTTCATAGTTTACTTTTTCAACCTTTTTCACCTTGATAAGGCCAAATCGATACACCAGAATATGTCTTATCAATCACGGTGAATCTGATCACAGTTACATATATAAAGTCTGAAAAAGCATAAAGTGTGTTCATTGGCTACATTCTCCTACTATCGGAAATATTATTCACGGGAAAAAAATCCTTAGTTAAAAACTCCCGGGTCCTCCACGCATTAATTATTCCAACAAATTATTTATGGCCGACTCTTCTTCCGTTCATGATCTAAGACAAATAGTGACACTAGCTATCCTAACATTAGTTTTTGACAACTTACCTCATTGTAAGGGAAGCATTCATCTATCTGGGAGGGATTCATACGAGGTTCCCTAGATCTGGATATTTTGCGAGTTTGAGATAAGCGGAGAGGAAATCGCAAGTGATCTCGGATCACTCAACATCTTCGCTACCATATATCTGATTAATATTTGGCTTACAAGTAGGCTTGGGGATAAATAAGACCGGTATATGCCATCCATAACTCGTAACTTGACCTTTAAGACGATGACTAATGGCTTACTAAGACTAATGGCTTTCTCTAAGACTAATATCAATCAGCTGAAGCCACCGCGAGGGGCTGTAACAAAGAAATTGGTTTTCGGAAAGAAGGTCTGGGTAGAATTATCATGAATGCCGAAAGGTTGTGAAGAAAGAATTTTTTAGTGTAGTTCCACGATTTTTTAGTGTAGCCCTTGGAGGAAATACTCTTGTTGGTAGCCTTTAATAGAAATTATAAATTCGCTAGAAGAATGAGCGAAGAATGACTATAAAACGGAAAGGAATGGATAGGTGTACCGCAGGGTGTTTTTTTAAACGGGACGATGTAGGTTGGAGGAGGACATTCTGTAGGGAAAAGGAAAGGAGGTAGAGGAGGTGGAGGAGACGAAGAGGATGGAATGAGAGGTCAGAGCAACGAAAGAGTGTGGTCTGGGGGGAAAAAATGGAATCCTTGGAAGAGCTGACGTGTTCAATAAATGTTTTGTGGGTAAGGACGGATGAGAGCGTCCGGTCCAATCTATTCCTCCATTCAATCTCCCCGGGGAAGGAACTCTTACCCTCCTCTCTCTCTCTCCACTCTTTTGTTTCCTTAAGGCTTCCTCCAATTCCCCGGTCGCCCTCCGACGTCGCCTCGATCGGCTCCTCCTCATCCTCCCACAAAAGCACCTCTCACTCACTCACTCAGTCTGTCTCTCCTCCCAATCCAAATCTTTCTCTCCGCCGTATCCCCTCTTCTCCTGTCGCTTCCTTTATTGACGGTCCTTTGTTCCGGGGATGGATCTTGAGTGGAATTGCTCAGTGCTGTGAAAGGAAAAATCCTCCGTCGATCCTGTGTCTCTCCAAACTCTTAAAGATATCCTGGCTAAGAATAGCTGATTTTTTGAAGTAATAATAGCATTTGCTTTCCGAGGTGCTTTCTCTTGACGTCAATTATTTTCATCATCTCGATATTCATATTGCAAAGAACAAACTGTTGTTTTCGCAATTTTATCGTTGTACTATCATTATATTCCATTTCTGAAACAATTAATTATATCTAAACAACAGATCATGCATTTTAATATGGATTTCTACCATGACAGGCCTGATTATTTTTATTTCATGTTATTGATTGAAGTATAATTTAAGCAGAAAATGACCATGGCCACTAATGATAAAGAATAAATCAAATTGTGCCAAGTTCTTCACTCTATTTACCTCACATCCCCAGTTTTTTAGTTGTTTATAACTTTATTCCTGTTATTGAAAAATGTTTCCACTCCGTTGACACTTAGTGACAAGTGGAAGCTTATTAAGGCTATATATATATATATATATATATATATATATGTGTGTATATATATATATGTGTGTATGTATATATATATATATATATATATATACATACACACATATATATATATACACACATATATATATATATATATATATATATATATATATATATATATATATATATATATATATATATATATATGTGTGTATATATATATGTGTGTGTATGTATATATATACATATATATATATATATATATATATATATATCATAGAACAAAATGACATGTTAATATTTGAGTGTTGAGGCTGAGACTGTCAGGTACATAATTTGCTTCTAATATTTGATCAGTGTTTTATATGTAACAGTAGGTTTCAATGTCAAAAAATTGTGAAATAAAATATTTCATTTTTAATGGCTAACTAATGGCCGGAATTGAAGTAGGTTTAGTCTTACGTGGAAATAAAATTTCGACTTTTTTAAATGGTTTCCAAAGTAGGGTCAAATACATTCTAAACTTTTATCACCAACTAGCGGAAGGTACCCGTTGAAATTCAACGGGTGTGAAAAACATTGAACCTATTTTATAAGGAAACCACAAAGCCTGAAGAAGAACTTTCAGCGTGGTCATTTGAGGAGTTCGTAACCTAGTATGATATTCGTTGACGTTCCTTCGTTCGTTCGTATGATGTGGGAATTGGTCTAAAAAACAGTTCGCAGTCGAAATGAGAGGCAGATGGTTCCATTACATGTAATACATCTGAGTATTAAAAGATAATAAAAAACGCCCTGTTTGTTGTAGTAACAGAGGCATTATTACCATTACTGTTTACTGCACGTAAATATTCTTCCACGTTTAATTCCTTTTTGTGTATCGTTTTCTACATAAGTGTTCTCTCATACTATGCAGTGCTCCTACGAGAGCTACTTTGAGAATAGACATTGAAGAGTATACTTGTTGTAAATATGCATTGAATTCATCGATTACCCCCCGAAGCAATTTATCATGGGACTCTGGGCCTTTCTGCTACAAGTTTTCTTTCTATGTGCTATCATGGGCCTGCAGGAAAACTTAAATGCAAGAGCCGTGAATATCCTTTGAAAATCAAAGCTCTGGTTGTCAAGGAAATGTGCTATTGTTGATTTCAGAGAAAAATGTGAGATTGTTCAGCTATGAACATGATTTTCAGACAATTACGAAGCGCAAAAGAAAATCGATTGAAAAAATTAGAAACCTCATCTATTCAGCCATCCGATAAAAAAATTCCAGCCCTCAGAAAATAATTTTAAAAAGATAAAAAGGAAACCACTGCACCAAACCCAATGCTTAGCATGGTCTTTGGGGTCCCGGAGGGCTTTTTAATATAGCCTATGCTACACCCAGATACACTTTCTCACTACATGCCAAATTTCAGCTCAATCGGTTCAGTAGTTTTTGCGTGATTGAGCAACAGACAGACACAATTCAATTTTTATATATTAGTATGATGATGATTGCTAGAGTTTTATTACAGTTCATCATTTACAGTTTATTACAGTGCAGTATTATTGTTACAAATGATTCATCCCTTCATTCATCTTTTACTTGATTCAATTGACTATTTTGCCGCCTTATTTCTTAGCACACACTTTAAGAGGTGTACTGCTGCTTTTTGTTCCCTAAGGCTTATCAGAGCGTTTTCCCGAATGGATAAATGGAGAGATGGCAAGATGTTCAGGCAGGCGTTCGTCCAAAGAGAGGATATCATTCATTATTGCCGAAGTGACTAATCATCACGACGTCGACATTCAACTCTTGAGAGCCGACATTTTTCACACCAGTGCAGTGCCTCGGATGGCTCTGCACCGTTCACCGAGGCGATTAATGCCCGTCTGAAAACTTCTAACGCTTCTCCCGAAGTGATGGAGAGAAAGAGAGATACGTGTTGGCACAAATTGAACCTCATTCACCGTCCGAACGCGATTGAATCCTCACTTCCGGTCGTAAATCTTTAAGCTATTTCGAGAATCGGTACTCCACCTATGCGTCAAATACGCTTACGCCACCTCCTAACTTATCATAGATTTACTTGCAACGACAAATGCACGATTCCTTCTCCGCATATCTCTTCCCCTCAGTTCTTTTCTCGTTTATCCGCGGAATCATGTCCTTACTTCCAATTTTTTCGTCTCTTCTTCCCGCGTTTGTTTTTATATTTTAATCCTGAAAAATATTGGCAAAGGATAATTTTAATCAAACGTAAGTTTGTTACTGAAAACCTGTGACCTATTTTCCTACGTATATTTCTTAATTCCTAGTTAGCCCTGGTAGTAACCTACTTTTCTTATTTTATTTATGGGGTCAAGAGTATTCTCCCATTTTTTTGTCAAATCTTATGCAATATAAGGTTCAAGTGGACTACAAAATTAAGCTCTCATTGAATGATATCAGTTTGAACATTTAGAGGTGATATTGTTTCCTTTTAAACCTCACTTAATCGTTAGAACGCCTCATAATTACTGCCCTAGTGCAGACAAAAATGACAATTTTTCTCTCCAATAACGACCAATTAGAATATTCCACTATCAGAATAATATTTCATGAAGCGGACGCATTCCTGATAGTGAAACAGCTAAAGCATTAGCGTAGCATGTCAAATTCGACTTAGGTGTAATGGAAACTAGGTAATACGATGAAAGTACCCGTCATTGGCTAACATCGGCTCGAAACGTTACGATCCTACCAAATGAACAGTTGGGGGTTTTCCGTTGGTTTCCATTCACGAGAAGTCTAGAGGAGCGAAAAATGTTCCCATTCGAGAGAAAAATAAGCACATTAGTTTCCTAAGATAAAATTTGTTCCCTGAAGAATGCGGCTTGTGATAGAATTCCATTTCAAGTCGAACGATCGCACTCGAAGAAGAGAGATATGCATGAATAAGCTCTCGGGGATTGAAAATGTTTCGAAAGGTCCTGAAAAAGGGTTTCCCTTTCTCCGTCCGTCCCCGTCTCATTCCCTCACGCTCACCTTTCCCCCTCCTTTCAAAATGATGCAAATCCTTCCATTTCACCGGAAATTATTTCCCATTTCTTCATTTCCGTTCTCTTTCATCGCCCCTTCTCTTCCTAACATTCTGCGGCCAGTATCCGACGATGCATTGACTCGCTCGACCCTTGTATTCCAATGGAGAGGCCGAAGGATGCATCGGAGAGCAAAGATGACGGATGAGGAGGAAGAAGGAAGACATTGTGTGCCCCGTGGACATCTCTCTCGTTTGCCCCATTGTTCCTTTTCATTTCCTTTGCGCCAAACCCCTTCTTCTCTTTTTCATCTTTCGCTCCTTCTTTTCACTGTGCCTCCTGATCTTTTATTTTGTCTTTTTCCCGACCTTCTTATAGACTCCAAATCTTCAAAGCACCTTCCTTTTTGCTCCAAGCTTTCCATTGCTTTTCTTTCTTGGAAATGTGAGGAGCGAGCGCTTTTGTTCTTCTTTGCTTCAATCTGCGACTTTCCGCGATTTCTGTCGCTCTCTCCCAACTTTCTTTCAGTCGCAGCCAATCAAACATTCTCTCCGTTTGGAACTGGTTCGGCCCATTAATGTTTTAGTCTCATGGGTTTTCTTTTTGCTCGTATATCTGGGTATTCATAAAAGATGTCCTCTCCTTTACGTCAGTTTATCTAGTGATTACGCTGAAATCGTACTACTGGTAAGTGAAAAAGATCCCTAAAAGTTGCTTTGAATGAAATACCAGTTATACTGTTGTAGAAACTCACTCAATGGAGAATGTAGATTGTATGTAAGAATCCGAACAGAGAGAAGAGAAGAAATTATTTCACGTGAATGAATCCTTAACAAATATTTTCGAAACAGACGTTCAAAAACTTGAGCGCCAAAACCAAACATGAGGAAAAATCCGTTTTTCTGTTCCGTGTCAAAAACAGCTTAATTAATATAAAAGTAAGATGGATTTAGGTAGAGTAGGTAGAACAATTAGAAATTTCTTGAGTCAGTAGCATTGACCGTAGCCGTTTGTATTGAAGTTTTTTTTAATGATTATAGACGTGATACTAACGATATTAGGAAGGAGATTTGCCTCCACATGGGATGCACAAACAGGGGAGTCCATTTGAAAGGAATCCCAAGTATAAATGGGAAGAAAGATTATGAATTGTGTATGGTTCTTCTTCTAGGGCCTTTTAGAGAGAGATAGAGCAGATTGGATGCGTTCGAAACGTGGCTTGGAGCGGGATGGAGAATATATGAGAAAAAAAGCTGGCGAATGGATTAGGTAGTACTAGAATCCAATGGGAGGGATAGAAAAGAGATGGAGGAAATTAGTATAAGACAAATGTGGAAGGTTACTAAGGTTAAGTATTAATGGTTAATAAGCGACGAAGAAATTGGAAAAGGGTAGGAATTTTATACGGAATGAAGAGAGAAGGAATGTTAAGAATGATCTGCAATGCTTTTCCGGCGTATGATGTAGGTGGCGTCTATTCGGTTTCTCCACCGGGTCACGCTCTGCACTTCTGCCGACGTTTTGATGCACGAGTCGTCAATCGTCATCAGGGAATGACTTCACCGGGAGGTATGTTGATTTGGGAATAGAAATCAAGTAAGCGTAAGATTAGAAGACGTGGTGAAAAAAAACGGTCTATCATAGTTTAGCCCCTGGTTGTTGAATACACATTTGTGATGCAAAATGATGATTTCGGCCACGATAGCCGACTTAAGATCGTACTTTTTTCGACCATAGACCTTCCTCCACCTAATATGTATAAGAATCCACTCCTTTGAGAGCGAATCGTTCTCCCTCGTCTTCTCGGAATCCCTAAAATACGTTCGTTTCCTAAATGACTTAGCGATGACTTCGCTGGAAAAGACCACTCCCTTAGTCGGCGTGCGGAAACACGTCTCAGGCGTTGTTGCCCGATTTAATTGGCGAGAAAAACTTCCGTCGAGCGGGAGGAGTGGGCAAAAAGAAGCGGAGCACGAGGAGGGAAAGGGAGTGTTAAGTTCGGAGTGCCATCCCCCCAACTCTCTTCCTCTCGCATGTTCTTCCTATCTTGTTTTTTCTTCTCATCTCTCCTGTCACCTCTCCCTCTCAGGCACTTTCTGAACCCCCCTTACACTCTTTCTTGCGACGCTCCGATATGACGTATTGCTTCCCCCGGGGAAGTTTTCCGGCGCGTAGCACAGACGGCCCTCTCTGAAGTGGAAACAATTATGATCTTGTTCGAAGACCGCTCGCTTCTTTTTTTGCTCGCACACGTAGACGCGTCTTTTTTTCCGAGGGGTCGAACTTTTTTCGGAGAAAAAACTCTCCTCCCACCTCCGTTCGTAATTCTCCAGCATGATGCATGGCCTTCTCCCGACATTGGGATATGATTAGAGCACTCCAAATAAAGTGAATATATTTTTACGGTAAGTGGCGAGAAATAATTTTTCACCGTTCAGTTTATAAATTGTCATTGATTATGGTATCTCATCCCATTTAGGCCTCGTTAACCTACCCTTCACTCAAGTAATTTAGATCGTATTTGTAAGTGATTCAACCAGAAGGTTAGTTTGGATAGTTGAGAATAGAGCTCACCCCGGACTAAGCCACAGGCGTGTGAATTTCACACATTCAGGGTAGGGGGGCCAGTTCCTTTCCCTGGGCCACCTCGCACTCCGAGGATTTTTTTTGTTTGGGGTCGTCCAAAGGCTTCACCCGGATTTGAACCCGGGACCCTTCGATCAGTAGCCAAGCGCCCTAGGCCACCACGCGCCCGCGCCCTTAAAAACCTTTATTTTGCAATACACTCTAAATTAGCGTTTTAAAAATGAACACATTTTATCGAACTTGCCAAATTCAATTCGTCAAAGAGTCTATATAATTTATTTTAAAACTTAATGCCTAATTTTTGATGCCTTCTCATTCCTAACCATGAGTCTCTTGGTTAAGAATACTTACCGGTAAAATGTTTTCTCTCTTCTTTCATGATATTTTCTTTCGGATAGGAGATATATACATTATTTTCACTATGAACAGTGAAGAATATTAAAATTTTTAGTAGTAATAAGTTTTGGTAGAATACAATTAGCCGTATTTAGATGTTTAAAAGTAGAATAATTACCAAAATCAGTAAATGTTGCTTTTATGAAGTGGCAATCAATCCCATCGATTTGTTACCATTACTTCCGACAATGCATTCAATTCCGAAACATTTTTGTCCAAATATAATGCATGGACATGTCAGATTTAAAGAATTTTTCTGGGAAGTTAAGAGTTTCTAACGTATTTTTATCACAAAATGTGTCGTCTTTGAAAAATGCATTTTCGTTATCAAATTCAATTACTCGTTTGTGAGGATAGGAATGATCTTGGCGTCATTGAATTTAATCAGTATTATATTTTTTATGTCTATCAAAATTTCTTGCTGTTAGAATCGTTGTTTATTTATTAATTGCATTAGTTATTTCCTTATCCGGTTAGTATAATGTGTTAGTAACCAACCTTATGTGTTTTTTCGCTGAAGGTAATCCGAAAATTAATGTTTCCGTCTGACGTAAAATATTGGTAATTTTTAACATATTTTCGACATATGGGGGAGCTGTTGAGTGAAAAAAAGTTTGAAATCACCAAAACTTTTGAAAAATGTTCAGAAAGCTAATATTTTTATTTTTTTTCCTTTTCCATCAATCCAATGCGTAACGAGGCATTCGGGTGAAAAAAAATCATCTCCTTGCCCCCGAGAACTGAAAGATTTCTCATTTCATTAGCTTCCTAACTTGCCACGCAAACACCCGTATTCGCTCCATCCCTGTTTACAGTCATGAGCCTCCCAGAGCATCGGGTTAATTTGCGTGTGAACCGCCGCCGCCGGCCCCCTTAGGCGTGTTCGTCTGGAATGGTTTATTTGGCGCCGCGACGCCATGTCGATTGCCGAGAGGGCGCCGTGGGAGGGAGGGCTCGGGCCTTCCCCTCCTCCTCCGTCCCCTTCCCCTCCCACTCCCCCCTTACCCCTGCACGTCCCCCCACCCTCTCCGTTTCAAGGTTACGGTCACCCTAAAGCCGCCCTGCTCTGCTCGAAATGTTTTCGGCCGTGCGCCACCCCTCACCCCAGCTCCAACGCCGTTCCCCACCGTTCACCCTCACCAATCGGCCCTCCCTACAAACACCGGCGTCACGTCGATCCCTCGCCGTTCTCCTAATTTCTCGACACCGTTTAAATACTTAATAAAGATTGTGTTCGAGGCATCGTAGCGGGACTAATTTTTATTTTCCGTGTACCTCCCAATTGCATGCCACCAAGTTCGTGAAATCGCTCGATTATCTATTGAGTTTTATTATTTTAACTAATTAACTCAACTCACGGACACAGATTAATATAAAAAGAGATTTATTTTATATCACTAGCAAATCTTGCTGGTGTCTGTTTTAAGTGAGAATTACAATTGTTGTGTGAACAAACTTGCCCTCCATAATAACTCAATTGTTTTTATTTTCATAATTTAAATTTAAATTTTGGCAATTAATTTAATACCCTTAATTTAATACTAATTTAAGATTATCGAGTCCAATTTGATCGATTTTGGAAACGTGGCACAACTTTCGCTGCCAAATTATTCCAAGGGGAAAAAATGTTTGATGCCATGTTCTTTCCCAGCGAGTGAAAAAAATACTCCTGAAGTTAAATTTAATTCAAGTAAGTCCTTCTAGTTTCTTGAATTAAAGCCTCTCATATTCCTATCGTTCTTCGAATTCCGCAAAAGATAAATTTAGTCAAAGTAATGTAGGGTGAGCATTTTCAGCGAATGACTGTTTTCTTGAAATGCATTTGTGTAGCATTTGAGCTGTGCAAAATTGTTATTGAATTTTTAAGAAAGTTTGAGTTCTAGCGGAAAAAGGTGATGAAAATATTTATTATTAGAAAGCAAATACGAACTAGATTAACGAGTTCAAAAGAGGTGCCTACAGAGTTTCTTTAGCTGGACTAACAGATGGGGATGCAAAATAAAGTTCGTTATTTGTCATTATCTTCATTCATACCTACCTAAGTCATTCCTAGTAGAGACGCTGTTATTTGAAATGATAGCTTTTCGAGCGAAGTATGGGAAATTAAATAAAAATAAGTATTTCACTTTTCCCGGTAAGCTTTGCCAATTTCACTATAATGGACACTTATTTTTTTTAAGGTATGAGTATTTAATCCTATAGAAAATAATGATGATCGTGTTGTAGCAATCAGTGGTTGTTTATATATTCCAGCCAGTATTTCGCACGTAATATGGTCTTGGTAACGGGAAGGATAATCAAAGATTATGCATTTAATAGAAAATGGAGTAATAATATATAAATAATAATCAATGAATTTCAAATAGAAAATAACTTAACTTACTCTTATAAGTATGCTAAATTTCTTTATTTTTATGAACATTTTTTAACATTTCTCAAGGAATTGATAAGAGCTCAATGCCAGTTTTGAACATAATTTCGTACTTCTGGCGTCTTTCCTCCGCAGCGACTTTGTTCCCTGAACTTTTAGTTGGGTTCCAATTTAGGTTTTACCGAGTCTGATCGTCTAAAACTTACATGAAGTCTAGCGAGGGGTCGTTGACTTTTGCCTTCACCTTTATGCGCTATCATTCCTCGAGACGCCCGTACCCGACTCCTCTGAGCGTCCAGGCAGCGTTGTTTAAAACTAAAAATGGAGATCGTGGTATTTTTGACGTACGACTTTGGATGGGAGGCACTCAGGAAAATGAGATTTTTGACTAGCTGTAAGCTGCTGTCACGATGACTGCGGCAGAAATTTCCAGGAAAATAATCGGAAAATATGATCAAAAATCCTTGTGTTTTCTTTTATTTTGACCTCTCCAGGATAAAAGTGCTCTTACAGGGAAAGTTTAACTGACATTGCGTATCCGTAAATAATTGGTCGAGATAAGTCATAGATTATTGAGAGAGGGTTGTTTTATTATACTGGAGAACAGTTTTTCGAAATAGAAGTAAGGTAATTCAATGGATACTTCCTCCTTCCTTCCTCCTCCGTTTCCTTTAATCTAAAAAATTAAAAACAAAAATGTTCTTGAACTTTTAATAACCCCTTCTACTCAAATATATATGTCAGCAAAGGCGTAAAAGTGGATTCAGTATTCTTTGAAATAATATTAATTAATTAATTGCCTTTATTGCATTTAAAAGTCAGGTCCTTCTAAGCCACATGGCTTGTCAGAAGGTTCCATTGTATTCATACAAGCGGCATGTTACACAGTAGAAAAATAATATTACAATATAAACAAAAATCAAAACAAATGTCATTAAAAAGAAATCCACAAACTTGTAACATGAATATATTTGCCATAGTATAACAATATATTGTAATTACATACGTCAAATGAGTACACAAGTGATTACATAAGTATAACAGATTCATAAATATAGTGCCCAATTGTAAGGGATTACAAGTTCTTAATTTCGTTAATTAACCATTATTTGACCTTTTTCTTAATTTCTGCCATTCCTTTTAAATTGCGCAATTGATAAGGCATACAATTTGGTATAATATATTTAGCCAACCTGACTTGCATTAATGCATTACTGATTCGACAAAATGAGGTGAAAGAAGCTTTGTTGCCCTAATTTTTTATTTCCATGCTAATTGTAAGCCGTGATAAAAATCTTTATTATGAATTTGATAGTGGTGAAGATCTCATAGAGAAACTATTGCTAAAATTACTTTTTCTTTTCCAATCAAACGAATGATGTAAAAGTGATAACTCAGTCGTGTCGTTCCCACTTAAAAAAACGTTTAAAATGAGTAGCATTAAATCTTTGCGGTTCAGCCAACTAATTTCATAAATAATTTCCAAAATTGCTAACCAGGCTCCAGTTATTTGATTTCACGTCCCTCTTTTCTTCATTTAATACCTCCCCTCCCTTCTATATAGGTAATACGCATTGTAGACTTGGTCTATCTCTTGATTTTTTTGTGGAAATAAATTATGTGACAAGGTATATCAACTTTAGGTTTATAGGAAACTTTCTCTGGCGTTACTCAGTCGAACTCATTCATAATGAATGAAAAAACAAGCACTTTTTTATGATTCCACACTTTATTAGAAACAACTATTTCTTCACCCCCCTCCCCATAGTTTTTTTTTTTACTTTTCTGACGCAAAAATTCCCAAGGCCACCGAATCTTTTCACAAACAGCCTTTTCCGTTACTCCTATGCTCCCCATCCTCCTTGTTTTCAAATCCCCCCCTCCACCTATGGATACCTATATAAGTGTAAGCCACCCAACTGCTTGTGCCTGATGATGGCATGATATGCCGAAACCTAGGTCGTGTTGTTTCAAATAAATTTTGGAATCATAACCAAGCGCATGTTTTTTCATTCAACTTTAGGTTTGGTGGTTAAATTATCGCTTTCAAGGTCCAGTAAAGTTGGTTAAGTATGGTAGGTAATGCTTTGATAGTGTATCCTCGCTCTATTTCTTTTTCCTATTCAAAAGTTGGAGCTGCTGTAAAATACTCTCAAAGTGTGTTTGCTATGCTCGCAGTTCCTTTTTTGAATCTTGGACCCCTTTCTGGCGTTTTTTGCCCGTCTGTTCAGTCATAAACTTCCTCTTTGCACTCGGCGTACCCGGATGTTTCCATTTTCTTCTCTGTTCGTTTCAAAGTCAGCCTCGGAGTGCTTTGAAACGACTCTCGTCCACGCTTTGCCGCAGTGTATCGGAGCCCCTGCAAGGCGTCCGAGGTGGAACGTGGGGGAATCACAGCGGAAAGGCCACGCGGGAAAAGGAGGAATGGCTGGAAGAAGGAGAAGATGAAGGGAAATGAAGGAGTGGGAGAGAGAGGAGGTAGGCGGAATACGAGTAAGGATGGGAGGAATAAGGGAGGGGGGCGAGGGTATGGCAGGGGATGGGGCTTAACTTTTTCGGAAGTGGCGGAACATGGAAAGGACGAATGGGGGAGGAAGAGAGAGGAGGGGGTGAGAGAGGGAGAGAGTGATTCAGGGAGATGCAGAATAAACATCCGAACAGGGAGCGTGCGAGATCGGTCGTTGCCTCTTGCTGGGAGGGAGGGGGGGGCGGGCGGAGGGGGGAAGCTTAGCAACTCGCCCTGCTTTGGTTAGGATAGTCATGTGCGTCGTGGGGGGGGGGGAGAAGAGAGTAAGGGAAGGGTGGGTCGGGTTTGCATTCGTTGGGGGGTGGAGTTTTAGATTTTGCGTGTGTTGGGGGTGGGGGAGGGGGCTTTGGGGGTGGTGGGTGAGAGGATTTGGAATAGAGTGAACACCCCATCCTCCACCACGGGACGGGATCTTTCTAGTTATGAATGAAAACATGGACTCGGCAGTTTTCCCCGGAACTCAGAGAGTTGAAGAGAGAGTGATGTCCTAATGGAGTTGACGCTCATTTTTCGTTATTCGTCGAAAAGGGCGAAGTTTACCTTGAAGACACGTGAAGTGGGTTCTTGCTTTTCCTCCCAGAGATCAAATTGTGACTCAATCCACGCAGGGCTCCACCCCACTTTTCTCTCTGGTAGAACAAATGCTTAATGCCTCGTGACTCAGAGAGTTCTACCCTTCCACCTCCTTCAACAAAACATAACTGATGCCATTTTCTAAATGAATAGCTCAGTAGAAATTTTTAGAAATAGTTCCAATGCATGTAAGACGTTTTTCAATTAATCATTGGCTTATATGAACATATCTGTATTGGTGAAGCATATCGCGTTCTCATTTTTTAAAATTGCTATTCTTAGAATTATCTTAAACGTTTTACGTAATTATAATAATCTGAATTCTCCCTTAAAATCGTTTGAGCATTTTAGCACATAGCTGCCGGATGGGCGTCTTTCATTTGAGTTTTTATGTAATATTATTGATCCTTCACTCATTTAGTAATTGAATAATCAGAAATATTGTTACAGGTGTTAGCTTTGCATAACAGATGTTGCAGAAAATTTTCCTTCTCCCTTAATCCTCATTTTGTAAATTATAAACATTAGCCTCCAGTTCGTCTGTTACTCCTTTACCTATTTCGGATGCTTCCAGTTTGAGTAAATAGTAAAAATGATGATATTGTGTCGAAAGTAATGCTGGAACTCGGTGGTTCTTAATTCAGTTCATCAGTTTTTTTTCAATCTTCCTTGAAGTTATACATGTGACAGTTGGTGCGAATTAATGTTGGTTTTTGTTGTCATTTCTTATGATGCTTCGTTAGGTGTTATAGGAAAAAGGAATGGAAGGGCTCTGAAAACGCTAACCATACTATATAAAACACGGTGTTTAAAACGCAATATAACTTACACCAATCTTGTCGCTTATATCATCCTCATTTATGGTGTTCCTTTCCGGAACATTACCAAAAATGGTAATGTTTTTTTAAACTGAATGGAACCATTGATAATGTTGCAATCCAATTCCTGGCAAAAATCGTGAATGTGGTATTCAGTTTCGGAGCTAGAACTATATTTGACACCCGTAATGCTGTGTCAGTGGGGAGGGAATGGGGGTTGAAGGCCTTAAAAGCAGGGGTGCCCTCCCTCTTGCTGATAAGCGAGGGTGGTTGGGAAGGCGTGGGAATTGAGTTATTTGGGGAAAGGGGTTGCTGAGTTAGCACGAGTATTCCAACCACTCCCGGTGGTGTTAACTGTGCATCGTAAAAGCTGTAATTGAGCGTTACGGGAGCAGGAGAGAGTGGGAGGAGTTTGTTTTCAACATTTAAAGTGGCAACAATTGCTGCGCTGCAAGTTTATATCGCTCCGGAGTAGTCGGTGCTTAAATTGAGGCACGAGGGAAAGTGGAGTCTCTACGTTTTACGCGGACTCCGTTGTTTATGACGTTTGCGGTTTTAAACCCTATAGAGGGAAAGGCTGAATGCGGATTGCAGCTATCTCGGGAATGAGAGAAAATACGAGATAAAATTACACTCGAAAATACCTCCTGTTGATGTATCAGGAATGAAGATAATATTTCAGAAGTTGGATTGCGTACCCTATGACTTAACCGTAGAGGAAGAATAAATCTGTTATCATAGCTTTGGCGTAATAGTTCGGTATTTCATGGGATTGTTTTTTTACTCTTCTTCAAAAGTCGTTTAAATATTAATAAGTGCAGAAAATACCACACGGGAGTTGCTGACAACAAAGATTGATCGAGATTCAGGCACAAAATGTTCAGCAGTTATTTTCCCAGTTAATATGAGTAACTTTAAAAATATCGTGTTAAGGACATAACAAGCAATCCAGTTCAATATCCCATCATATAAGTGAACGGAAGCGTTTACAGTTTTATTTTAGATTCAAACAATCAACTCCAGTCACTTCGATTTTGCTGCAGAGACCTCTAAGAAAGAGTTGAGAGGGTTCATAAAAGTTTTCAGGAACACATGCCGGAAATGCTTCATTGTCTCATTGTCCACGGTCCTTACTCGCGACGAGATTACTGCATGAGATTACGAGCGTAATATTATTAACCCATGTGGATTACGAGCGTAATATGTACTCTTATCTGCTGCTGGTGAAGTATTTGCCCTTGTGAGAACTCCTTCAGCCGGCTTGCCTTTGTAGTCTTCTACCGCGGCTTAAAGCACACTATTTCTTACGGAGGGGTAAAAAAGTTGGGTGGTGGAGAGTATAAAAGTATGTAGGAATTTGAAACAACAGATATGAATGTAGTGATTTCGAGGGAGGAAGCATTTAAAGCATAGCATTTAAAGCATTTAAAGAGTTGTGATAAACAGAGTTAAGGGGAAGAAACAATTGTCCTATGTCAGCCGGAGAAGAGTTAACCTCATGATAATATCGAGTAAATCGCTCAGTCGGACTGAACGACCTCTATTGATACATATGATATAAAGTTTCATCGTTTAGTTGCTATGGCGTGGAACATTGTGGCCGGAATTCCATGACTTTTCCAGCAGATATACAATTGGGAAGGAAGGGCGAGTGTAGGATGCATGAAGATGTGTAGGAGGGTGGTGGAGAAGATTCAGAGGAGGGCGCCTGCTCAAGATGGAGAGTATTCTGTGCCCCACCCAGAAGGTTGGAGCTTGCGGACGAATGTGCGGTCGTTTAGGGGGTGGTATGGGTACGAGGATGCGTTGGGGATGAAGTGAAGAGGCTGAGATGAGAGAATGTATGGGTGGAGTGAGAGGGTTAAGGGTGTGGCGTATAGATAGATAGAGAGATAGAGCTTGGAGGGAGTCCATTGAGGCGGCAGTGGGAGGAGGGGAAGGAAAAGAAAGAACTGAAAGAGGAGGTGGATAAGTGAGTGAGAGGAGGGAAGGGAAGCGGAGGAGTGCGAGTGTCGGGAATCTATATCTTATATATAAAAAAGTGTGTCTGTTTGTCTGTCTGTCTTTTATAAAAACCTACAGTTGTACTCAGATCGCGCTGAAATCTTGAATACCAATAGTTCAAGACAGGAGAAAAATTATAGGCTATTTTAAAAAGATCATAGGGCCCCAAATGGTTCAAAAAGGGGCTCTTTTTTGGTCTACGCTACGCATGGGGTTTTATGCAGTGGTTTCATTTTTTACTTTTTAAAATTACTTCCGCTCAAGATAGAGGGTTGGAATTTTTTTATCAAATGGCTGAAAGAATGGCGTTTATTATTCCTTCAATCAATTATCTTTTCCAATTCGTATTTGTCTGAATGTCGCGTTTTCGCCTGCAAGAGCGCACATTTTTCTCTGAAATCAACAATAGCATATTTCCTTGACAGCCAGATTTTGGTCTTTAACGCATTTAACATTCATTTTGCTTAGGTAGGGTGATTAGGAGTGCTAAGCATTGGGTTTTGTGCATTGGTTTATTTTTTTGCTTTTTAAAACTACTTTCACTCGAGATAAGAGAGTTAAAGTTTGTTTTGTCAGATACCCGAAAGAATAAAGTTGCTCATTTTTTCAATCGGTTCTCTTCTTATGTGATGAGTTATGAGGGAAGTGTGATCCCGAGCAAGGCTGGGAAATTCAGCTAGTTGGAGATAAATATGAGGCGGAGGAGGGCAGTGGGGAGGGAGGAAGGACGGGGGGGGGAGGGTGGAAGAATGGTGAGGGTGGATCATGGGAATAAAGGGGGCAGAAAGGGTCAAATCCACGGCGAGATTCAGTATGGCGAGGATGGAGAGAAAGAAGGAGGACGAGGAGAGGAAGAGAGAGGATCGTGCAAGAGAGAGCTATTTGGGAAGGAAAGGTGAAGAGAGGAGGAGGGGACGGTAGGGTTTATGGGCAGGGGCGCTCCCACTCGGGGTGAAAGGTGAATGAATGCCCCGGACAAACCTCCCGACGGGAGGCGACGTATTGTCTGGGGGACAATGACTGGGCGAAAACTGTGGAGAGACTAGATGGAAAAACCGACAACGCTTATAAAAAATAAGTGTTACATTAAAGGATTGCGTTAAACCGTTCCATCAACATCGTTCGTGTTTTTTTCTTGAATGTCCTTTGTTATTAAAATGTTTTCAACGCCAAAATTACTTCTACTTGACTTTATAATGCTTTGGTCCAACTAAGAGCTTCTAAATGTTTTTTGTGAGACTTTAATACGTTATGACGAAAGTACCTTATCAAAAAGGAATTAGACTTTTTGGAGGGAAAGCAAAGTGCTGAATAAATAACGAAAGGAAAAAAATTAAAAGCAGGAAAAGGAATAGGATATAATTTTTTAAATTAGATGTATTAAAAGTGTAAATCGTGGCACAGACACGCCATCAGAATGAGAAAATGTTTGTAAATTTATGGCGATACTTGATTCTTCCCGGAGGTATGGAAAAATGTGTCTTTGGAACATACATGGAAGTTGAACATGATACGGCATTGTAGTAGGTTAATTATGCTGGTTAATGGGTACATGTGTTTGGAACGTAGAATAGAATAGAAAAGAATAAATATTTGTTAGCTCTAGTTACAATAACCCTAAGAGCACCAATATTACAGTTACAATTGTGGTGAATTTAAACAACCAACATAGTATCAAGCATAAACAATGAGTACAAACATATTTGAAAACATAGAAATACAAAGGGAATTAAAAATTATTATGCATACACAGAAGTTAAAAATGATAGACAGTTTAGTAGGTTTAAAGTAGCTTTTCGGATTATTGGAATATCAAGAGGCGTGAAGCAGACACTTGCGAGGGTAAGCTATATTACTCAGTCTGGCCCATCTTTTTATACGACATGATCTTCATCGAATGTTTGGTGAATGGCATTATCCACAGTGTCAAAGTGTTGATTAATATCACAATGCGCCCATTGGTGTGAATGGCAACCGAGGATTTCTCATTAAAACGTCATCCTCATTCGTCACCTTCAGTTGTCTGTGCAGAAACAATATCGCGGTATCGGCAGAGAAAAAGGTCCTCTGCCGTATATTATCCCTCCATCCCCTCCCGATGGTTTGCACACAGTATCCGTTCCGTTTTGATCCCGAAAGATCCGAGACCCTCGCGGGATGATAGAGGGACCGGGAGGAACCAGTTCCCGTTATGATGTCTGTTGGAGCGGGGAGGATGCTGGTTGGAAGGACTAAGGGCCGTTGAAACCTGCGAGTGGTCAGGTGCAGTTGCTGGGAGGGGAGTGGGGGAAAGCTTGCGTGGAAACGAAAGGGGGATAAGAGGGGGTTGCTGCCCCCTGGTGTGGGAGTGGAAAGCGGCGCCGCTCTTCCTTAAGCCTCGACGTGGGTGTTTGTTTGGACAGGGTTTCGTGGCGGGGAGGGGGGCGTGACAAATCGCGGTGAGGAGGGAGATGGAGCGGTTCAAGGATTCAGCCGTAAAAAGGGAAGCCGGGGAGGAGAGAGTGCGCGAGAGAGGGGTTTTGGAGTGAACCCTGGGTTGATACACAAGCTTGAGTCCTCTGGGGTCCAGCATTACATTCAACTCCGACGACGGTAACCTTCCTGAGTTGGAAGCGGAGGTTTTAGAAGAATCCATGATTCTCCCTTTCCAACGCTATATGAGGTACTTGAACTCGTTTACACTGAACTGAGTGGTATTCATGACGATTGAAACATATAATGATTCGTAAAGTTAAAATAATATTAGCTAAATTAACTCGTGATAAAGAGGCCGCCACGTTTATGCCTGGTTTCATGTTTTCATCCCTTGTCCATCATTAACCAATGAAAACCCTTATGGGAAATTACGCCATTTTTGTAGGTTATTTTGACATTCACCTAAACTTATCTCATTCTTGAAACTTGATTCATGACAGCATTCTTCTTAGTTTTCTGTACAGCGTATTGCTTTATTGCTATTAACTTTCTTATGCCGTCTGACTTCACAATGCATAATTGAATATTTGAAAGGTGTTACTAGAACATGATGAGGAAAAAACTTTATGCCGCGAATCACTTTTAAAGCAAATCGTCAGTCACAATCTCACTTTTATTTTGCATGCTCGATTCGTATACATTATTAACAAGGAGCCAAAATATGTATCTATAACCCTGTTGTAGATACATATTTTGGCTTGTTTTTAAATTCTCCTTTATATGCTGGTGTGTTGAGCTTGCTATCAACGATATGACAACGATAAACGATATTAATACGTCGTTTGTAATGACTTGGAAACAATTAAATTTATTTATATCATATTATATCAACTGTTTATTTTACCACATATTCACGCCTCTGACGCATGTAATGTCATATTTATAGTTTTGCTCCCGTAGAAATAGTTGTTTTCTGCCCTTCCGCGGAAGTTCGATAAAAAACTGCGATGCTCTATTTTCCTCATTGTGGGAGTTATAGATGTCACGCAGCATTCATCGTATCGCGCACAATACAATCTCTTCGTGCACTCAGCAGGAGTCGGATGCGATTCCCAGACTTCCTTCCTCAGGAGAACGCCCTCTGGATTAGGGGAGGGGGGTGTGGCAGTGGGTGCGAGAATTGAGGAGGTGGGGAAATGAGGAAGAATGACTTGCTTCGGTTTTTGGAATTCTTTTGTGGGAGGCGGGCGTGGGAGGAGCGTGGGGGGGGGAGGGACATCAGTCGCCGCATCCGCCTGCCCGCGCTCCGCCGCTCCCGTCTCTCTCCTTTCTTCCGCTCTCCGTTGAGATTCACGCTCTCATTTGTCATCGCACGCCTCGAGACCGCGGCCGGAGTCAAATTGGTGGCGTGACGGCGCCGTTTCACGTAAAATATTAGACTCCGTCCTCCCTTTCCACTTCGTGAGCCATGATAAATCTTTGGTGGCCGTCACATTAAAGACTTCTCCATATAGATATCAACGTTTCATTCCCTCACATTCTAATTATATTTTTAACCTGGATATATTTTGATAGAGCTCGATAACAGTTCGATGATAAATCGCTGCTTTGACCATTTGTTTTAATAGCGACCTCCTATTTTAAATTGGTGGATTATTTTATCACCATTTCCATTAACATTATAGTATGGCCTGGAATTTTAAGTATAGATTGTAAGCCATTGAGTTACACGCATAGAAACGCCATCTCATTGAAACTTCAGGAATAAGTAGGCACTTAGTGTGACGATCTCTGTGGATTACGTGAGTAATTTTCCCTTCAAATTCCAGGGAAAGGAGTGTACATATTTTTTTGTTGTCTTCATCCTGTCCGGACTCCTAAGTTCTTCCGGCTAAATACTACCTGTCATACACCATTCAAGCGAACGAGTGGTTCCACGAACAAAGAAGTAAATCAGCGATGAAGCTCCGTAATGACAAAGCGTGTTTGAATATATGTGTTTTTGTACTTAGGTGAGTTCTGTGTCACGAAACGGGTATTTTTGGAACCGAAATAAAAAAGTATATGTAACTACCGATGCTAATGATTCATGGCTCAATAAATTAGAGGTTAAGTAAAGTTAAGAAATTTCACTCATCTTGTAATGGAAGTAAAAGAAAGCACTCGATGCCCGCTATGATTATGCTTGGAAGGGTTTCCTTGAACTCTTGATAGAACTACGATAGTCGTCAAGAAAGGCGAAAGGGGTAGACCGAAATGGTCGATAGAGTCGGGGGAAAGTTGGAGTAGTGCAAGAGGGATCTCTAGGTGTTTGTGGGGGGCAGAAAGATCATGGGATGTGGATAGGAGGGGGTTGAGCGATAAAACGAGAGGGGAAGGGGAGAAAGGGAGCCGATGGCTGACCGCGGGTGGAGTGGGTTGGGTTGGGTTGGGAGCGAGGGGAAAGGGAGATTGGGTCGAGACTGCAAGATGAGTGGATGAGGTTTGGTTGGCGGTCGTAAACGTGCGGGGTGCGCGAGTGTGGATGAAAGGGGGATGAACCGAGGCTAGGGAGCGGCACGAGGCGAAATCGCGGGGGTTAGGAGGGATGCTGGGTTCCCGGCCACGATAGGCAACCGCCTAGCACACCCTTTTGAGGCCAATAATGAACCCTGTACACCCACTTACTCTATTCTCGTTCACCAGGACGGCGTGGATTCATCTATAATTCGTGCAAGATAATGGCGCAGTTGACAGTTGGAAATGTAGCCAATTAGTAAATAAGTCCAATGCCATTAGGGGAAGGGAATCACGTGACCGATGAATTCATGATATTGGCTTTTGTTTAAATCATACGATCGTGAAAATATTGTTTACTTTTCATTTTATTTCTAACTCAAATCAGTATGTTTCAAATGGACGGACTCTATAGCGTAAAATTGATGAACCAGAAAAGTTCGTCAGTTGTAATATTTCACCGATTTGCCACAAACCATTTTTATGGGCGTACTGTGAGATTTCGGGAAGTTTTATCGTGTGTTTCCGTTTTTAAATATTGAGGCTGAGATTTATAAGCAGTTAAGCTGAGTTTTAAAACTAAACTTTTTGACTGTGCGTAGTGTTGTTATCGAAAATTTTCTAGGACAGATCTTTTGTGATTGGTGCTTTTTTTCACTGTAGCTACCACTCTCACATAGTTTATTTTTTGGAGAATATTTAGTGAAAAAATTTCTCACGTGTATCGTCCTGAGCCTAAAATCCTCTTTTGGAAGGCAAGTTGTAACTCACCGAAGAACATGGCTTTTTTCACTTGTTTTGCTCCTCAGAAATTTTGGTTCCCCGTGATTTCGGCTGTCTAATCATATCATGGATCACTTCCAGCGTGGATAAAAAATACCGCTGTCTTACACTGACCTCTCTTTAACTAAAATTATTTAATTTACCTCGAGTGCTTTAAGTAATAAGATTTTCCATTTCCCTTGTGGCCAAGATGTTTTTTTTACATTTATAATCACCCATTGAACGAATGAGAAACGTTTGTTCAGCTGTATTCTCGGAAGAGTATCCTTCTGGCATTTTCATTAAGTGGATAACAAAATTTGAGATCAAACTATCCGTTATAAATATTTAATAAGAATTTCAGGTACAACACTTGACCGACGCAGGGAACGAGTTTTCTTGTTTCTTAGCTTTATTAAAGCGTTGAAATTTATTCATGCACTGAGGCATATATATCTAAAGTGTGCTGTCGTCCACTAACTCTAGGGCAGAACAAAGCTTCGTAGGAATAATCTCTATGGATAGTAAACTGCACACCTCGGGCCGTGAATGCACTATTGATCTTTTATGCTAAGTAAATTATGTGCCCTGCATATCCCTGAGATCTCCGATTCTTCCTCCTCGACGCTTTTAACCCCTCTCTTGCATTTCTCAACGACATCCGTCCTTCCCCCCCTCCGTCCCCTCTTGTGCGTGTCTCCGTAACCTCGTGGCTCTGTTTTTGTCTCTGGATTCCTTCCCTCTCCCGCTCTCATCCAAACCCTCTCCATTCCTGTCCCATTTCTCCTCCTCAAGCGCTCAACGCTCTCCACAGCTGCGGACCGTTTGTCTCTCCTGCTCCCCCGAACCCCCCCCCCCCCAATCTTTCCCTCCAACTCTCTCCCCCTCCAAAAAAACCCCCTGCACCTATCCATTATGAATTCCATTTCCCTACAAAAGTCCCTTCCTTTGGCCAACCGTATATTACCTCCTCCTCCTCCTCCCCGCTGATTTCCCTTCTTCCCTCCTCCGCTCCTCCACCCTCGCCCTATTCTCAACTGCACCCACCCTCTCAGTCTCCTTCCCTCCTCTGTTCTTTCCCACACGCGGCCCTCGCCGTTAACTCCAAGCCCGCTCCCCGCTCCCGCTTGCTCCCGCTTAAGTTAGCTTGAGCGAGAAATCACTTCACTAAGTATTTGATGAATCTTACCTCATTTTAAGGTAGTTTGAGCGAGATAGTTCCTTAGCCATAATGAAGACCATATTCGAACTTTATTTTTTTTATTTCAGCGTCGGTAAGAAATATGAAGTATATATATATGATGAAATATTGAAGGCACAAAAATATAGTTATATGTGACAAAAATTCTCAGTAATTAAATAAATATAACTACACGAGTCTCTAACTTGACTAATTTTTTCACGACGTATGGTGGAAACGCCATCACAAGAGGTTTTTTTAGCGATTCAGTACAATTTTCTGGAGTGAGTTATTGATAATTTTTATCAACAATTGAGAAAACATACAAACTACACACCGTTAGTTTTTCGACGAAATTTAGGTGTTATAAATTCCTTTTTTTTCAATACTCTCCCTCTGAAGCGCACAGCCGTAATCAATCCCAAGTAAAACAGCTTGTATTTTTAGGCAAATTATTCGAAAAGTACATCGGCAAGGGGTTAATATTTTGCTATTATTGGAAAGATGGGAGTTTTATCTTTAAAATGAAGTCAAATTCATCAAATTCTAGATGAAGTGATATTTCGCTCAAACTACTTTAAAGAAAAAAACTCCCATCTTTCCAATGATATGAAAATATTAACTCCTTACCGGACTACTTTTAGAATGATTTTCCGGAACATTTAAGATGTTTTGCATGGGATAGATTACGGGTGTGCATTCCAGAGGGGGAATATTGAAAAAAAAATTAGTAATTTATTACACCTAGATTTCCTCGAAAAACTAGCGGTGTGTAGTAAGTATGTTTGCTCTACTGCTGATAAAAATTAAACAATTACTTGCAGTAGTATTTTTTACAGAACAGCAAAAAAAACCTGCTGTTTTGAAGGCTTTTTAGCCGTACGGTGTGAAAAAATGAGTCAAGTTAGAGACTTATGAGAATATATTTATTTAATTACTGATAATTTTTGTCATATGCGATTTTTGCGTAATTAGAGTAACAATTTTTACTTCATACTCCTTAGAGACGCTTGTATTAAAAAATAAAATTCGAATATTGTCTCCATTATGACTAGGGAAATATCTCGTTCTAACTTCCTTAGCGGCGCCGCTTCCGCTCCCACTCTTCCCCCCGTTGTAATTTCGGCCAGTCACAACGCGATAATGATGTTTCTTGGGGATTCGACGCTGTTTTACCTTAGCATGTGGAAAAAAGGTTGGAAAACAAAGAGAGTTATCTAAATCGAAATGGCTTTTGCTTCGTGCTTCATGTATTTAGATAACTCTCTGACGCACCACAAAATCGGAGATCGCGCTAATTATTCCCCGCTTCATAATCGATCGCTCGCTTCAATAAGGCTTATGAAATTTAATTACAAGCGGATACCGATTAATTCTTCGATGATGATCTAATCCTTGATTTTGGAATGGTGCCGTCAAACTTAATTCCCCTTTGTCGGCTGGCGATTAATTATATAATAAATGATCCACTGATTCCGACGAGGTGGCCTTCATTTTGTAGATAACAATGATTACTTTGATGCAGAACAATTAATTGACTTAATATTCCATTACACTGTGCTTAGAGGATTGAATGTGATATTGCAAGTGAGCTTTCAAATAATGTTTTTTTAGTTGTATTGAATATACTCCACACCTTTAATGAATGTTGCAACTATTTAAATGGCCTCTTTCAATAATTTTGTACCGTATTTAATATTTCCATAGTTTTCCGGTAGCTTTTGTTTTTTAATATTTACGTATTATTTCCCGAAACATCAAATTTCGAATATGTCATTGGTACTGTGTCATGAAAATGACTTGAAGTATTATCCGAGCTGTAGCTACGAACTGTTTCCATGGTCTTGTATGCAGAGAGTCTCGTCTGAAGCTCCATTTTGGAGAAACATATATCTCATAGAGGATATTTGCCAATGCATCCTTGGGCACATGTGAAATGTACTGTATTCGACCGTGGAGTTACACATTCCGATACTATTTCGCGGGTGCGAGGCATAACTGCACAGTCGCACGTCCGTCAGGAAAGCCGCAAGAGTGCGCCCACCGTGCTGCATGTTTGTTCGTGCACGCTCCAATACGCCGCTGTGGTTCCGGTGCGTTTCCCTTGCCCACGTCTCTTGAGCTCTGCTCGGGTTACGGTGCAAGCCCCTTTAAAGGTGGCAAGAGCGAGATTTTTTCCTAGATATAATAGAGACCAAATTCAAATACCATTTTTAAATTAAACCACATCTACGGAGCATGAAGTGAATATCCATTGTAGCATTAACGGCACAACATTTTTTTTTAAATAAATGAAATCCTCAGTACCTAATTGAAAATAAATGTACAAGGTGATAACTTGACTAATTTTCTTCTCGCCGTACCTACTCTGAAAACGCCTTAACAACCGAATATTTTTGTCGATTATGTAAAAGTTGCGGCTGTGAGAAGTTGATTTATTAAAACCATAGTTGAGAAAGCATACAAACAACACACTATTTAATTTGTGACGAGACCTATGCGTTAGAATCCCTTTATTTATTTAAAAATAAGTCCCTATGGAGTTCATACCCGTAAATATCGCATGGAAAATGGCTGGTATATTTTTTACATATATCTCGAAACTTATAATGTCTGATATTATGTTCTCATTGGAAAGAGGAGATCATTTTTTTATTATGAGACCAAATCCATCGAATTTTATGTGAAGTAATTTCTCGCTCAAACTATCTTAAACGGTAGGTACAGACATGCATACCTATGTGTAAGCGGCGCGACGGCGGTGGCGGAGCGGCTGTGGGACTGGGTTCATTGGGAATACGGATACTTCCAGGGGGGATGTGGCGAACTACTTCAACGCGCAGAGATTAACACAGTGTGGAGCACTGAGAGGAACTACTCTCTTTTTGTGTAGCATGAAATTTTCAACTCCAGAGAGCAGAGCTTCCGAGAAATAAGAATAAATTCCTTCAACTGATTTCAGTGGATGTTGATCTGACAATGTCGATACCCATTGAAGTAATAGTGAGCATCTGTAATTTGGTCTTCTTTTACTCAAACTATAGAGTACACCCTTCTTATTTTCATTAATTTATTATCTTGTATTCTAACCTGCTTCTTGTCCAATTTAAGTTCTCGATCGAAGACTAACAGGTTCTTTTATGACTTGGGCTGGTGGCCAGTGTATATAGGTAGGCCAAATATAGGTAGGTGTTATATTGGCTAATATATATGCAGTTAGGAACTTTCACAAGAAGAAGGAATTAAGAAGACGTAGTAGCTGTAAGCGTCATGGCGATACAACCAGTGAGATGAGCTTTGGTTGAAATAATTTTCTGTTAAAAATGACCCTTTAACAGTAACGGTAAAACGCTCCGTCGATGCATATTTGTGAATTATTGTTCAAACAGAATACGCATTCCTTTAACCTTCTTGCACGTTACAGAGAATATAACCATTCCAGGTTTTTTGCGAAAGTACTCAAAGGCTTTTAGAAATGAAGACTGGATCTGGTGAGTAACTTCTTTTTGAATGAATTTTGAACTAATTAAAATTTATGGACGACATTTGTAGAAGATATATTTTAATGGAAACTTAAATCGCATCTGTCATTACTTTTCACGTATTTTTATTTTTTTAGATTTCTTCATGCCGAATCTTTGAACCATTTCCGTGAACCGTGGTAATAAACATCATTAATCGGTGCTGCTGGTTGTCAATCATTAATTGTCTAAACCCCGTGTATTAAATTAGGCTAAGAAAATGATAATTTTACTTGAGAGATGAATAATATCATTTTTTTCTTCAAAGTAAGCGAGTTTCTCGTAAATTGGCTTCCGTGGACTCATCTCTGTTCTCGGTCTTACATTTTTCATTCGCAATTGCTCTGAGCGCTCGTTACCCGTCCAATCTCACCCGCTTTCCATCCAACTACCAACCTCTCTCTCTCTTTCCCCCCTCTCCCGCACTCTTCTCCCTCCATCTCTCCCCACTCATTCGGCCGCAATATTTTCTCCTTGTCTGTTGTCAGTCAAAGCATTCTCTCATGACCTCCCACGGTCACTGACCCCATAACTTACCTGAGTTACTTCATTCATTCGGCTCAAAGAAGTCGGAAGTCGTGTCGCGACGATCTTTAAGTTTATTTACGTAAACAAAGTGAGTTGTTACGCGTCATGCAAGTTTCTTTGAACTCGTTCTTGAGCGCTTGGGGCAATCAGGTGCATGATGTTGTAATTTCACCCTCCAGAATGTTCCTGGGGTATGCTTTTATGCAAAACGGTGCTTCGACGAGATTATTTTATCGCACCAATTAAGAATTGAGAAGCATTTCTAAACTAGTTGTATTATTCATGAAAGCATTCTTGAAGATTAGTGTAGAGCAATTCCTTCTTCATTCACTCAATGTTCTTATTCAAATTATCTCCCTGCTGGCGGCCACTACCATCACTATATTTTTGAATTTGAATCGAACATTTTAGCATTCGTAGGGAAGGAAAATTGCTCAGTTCCTTTCAATCGATCATCCTGACATTTCTCTGTCCCACAATTAGCCCAACTACCATTCCTTAATCTACTCTCATGCGTTATATATGCGCCACGCACAAATTCCATCGCACCGCCACGTACGATGCCTTCATTTCCTTCCTCACAGAATCATTCATTGCCGGGTAGACATTCGTCTTCGCCTGCCAAAGAGAATAACGCTAACAGACGACAGCCCGGCGTCACAAGCGATCCATTCCTCTTTATTTAGAAGTTACTAGTGGTGCCCGCTCGGGAGTCATAAGTAATGAAGAGCCCAGACGTCTGCGACAAAGGCCTTCCTTCGACTTCTGTGTCTCCTTCGCCCCTTTTCATCGCCCTTCCACCCCCACCCGGGGGGCCTGTCGTCAACTCCGCTGCCTCAAGCCTCAACTCGCCTGCGCCTGCAGTAATGGCCCATCCGCCAGCCTCGTCCGCCCGTCCCCTCCAGCGTTGCCAACACCCCCGGATTCGGTAGGAATCTCACGGAATCGGAATATTACTTTAAAATTCTCTCTTCCCCCGTATTAAAGCAATCCTTTTCGCTTAAGGTGGTTTGAGCGAGATAGTTCCCTAGTCATAATGGGGACCATATTCAAATTTTATTTTTTTATTTCAGCGTTTGTAAGAAGTATGAAATAAATATTGTAGTATTAATGGCGCAAATTTATAGTTAAAAATGACCAAAATTCTCAGTAATTAAATAAATAAAGCTAGATTAGTCTCTAACTTGACTCATTTTTTCACGCCGTACGGCTGAAAACCCTTCAAAACAGCAGGTTTCTTTGCGATTCTGTAAAATTAACTGTGGTGAGTAATAGAATATTTTTTATAAATATGTAGCTGCAAAAACATGCTATCTACATACCGTTAGTTTTTTGACGAAATCTAGGTGTTAGAAGTTCCCAATTTTTTTTATTATTCTCCCTCTGGAGCGTACAGCCATAATGTCTCCAATGTAAAACAGCTTATATTTTTAGGCAACTTGCTCGAAAAGTAGTTAGGCAAGGGGTTGATATTTTTATATCATTGAAAAGATGAGTTGTTTTTTTTAATGAGACCAAGTTCATCAAATTCTAGGTGAAATGATTTTTCGCTCATACTTTAAGCACGAATTCATAAAATGTTATTTCCAAAACAATCGTTTTCTGTGATTTACATTTTGTGTTCACATGTTAATATCTACTGATATCACAGAATATTTAAATTTATCTCAGAATTTCATCCAGTGAGAGAAAAAGTGGTGTGTCTGTTTTATGTCATATTTTAGTCATGTGCACATAATCATTCCTCTGCTTGCATTGTTTTGTGCATGAATGGAGTGAGTCTACATTCAGGGGTTTTCCACGAGAAGGCACCAATTAGACGTAAATAATTTGCGTATTTTACTGGGATCCTATTATTTTAAATAGTGGCATATTAACAGATTTTCAAGTTTCCGGCGATAGTTTGTGGAAATGTGTCACAGACTGCATTACTGCAGACTGAATTTATTTTTATAATGTGTTTCTGTGATAATGCAGTCAGTGACATTTTAGACCACTATCCTTGCTTTCAAAAACAAATTTAGTTATTTACATGATTGATATATGAGAGTAAATGATACAATACGAACACAATTGGAGTACATAGCTACTGCATTGAACTACAGCTTTTGACCGTTCTTGTTTTACTATGATAAAATCTTGGAATACGTGGTGTTAATTTATTGAGAATACATAGGTATTCTACGGTAATTATAATCATGCTTTTAGCTTTATCTACCGGTTTTTTTCCGGAATCACTTACTCTTTGGATGGCTTCTCCTGGGATCAACTCTTCAGCAGTTGGTAACTCTAGTTCCCTCTCCCGCTTCCATACTCTTCTCTACTCATATCGGTCGTCTTCCATTAGTGTCTGCATCTTCCGCCTCCTCGTGAATGTTTAGTGCGTCGTCCGCCTACCTGCTCCACCCCATCGCTTCTACTCTTGGTCCATTCATCCCGAAGAGCCGCTTAAAGCACTCTCGCTCTCTCTATCTATCTCGGCAGACAAGAGAGATTTTCGGTGAACAACCGCCGTCCTCATCCATTATCGAGAAAGGTCCTCTGATTCCCGGCGTTTTGGATTCCCCGTTCGGAAGCTGTGTTTGGAAGGACGCTAATCGCATTTACACCACGAAAGAACCGACGTTTTAGTGCCCAGGAAGAAATATGGTTTGTTAAAGGATTTGGGAAATGAAAAAGTAGGTAAAGTAATTTGAAGAAGTATTTGTGGAAGGAAAGTGGAATGGAGACATATAAATTTCAACCAGTCCTTCTCTTGCTATGCAATGAATCACTACATTTAACGTTTGTTTAAAAACTTGCAGACTTTCATTTATAATTAATCCAGTTTTCCTTCGTTTATTAATACAAACATACCTTTCGCGGGTTTATCTATCGAGGTAGGCACAGTCAAAGAGTTTAGCTATTGCTGTTAGGCCTTAAAAACTAGCTCTCTTTTAATAATGTCCTCTAATATGCCCCATCCTTGCATACATCTTTTGCTATGGTAAAATGTATGCATTGTTTCATACACCGTTTCTCTTGTTCTTAAGACTCCTTATATTCCTTCTCTTCAATGCCTCTTCCAGGATATTTATCCATAACTCTCTTGGTCTACAGTGTCTTGTCACAACATTCATTCCACTATCGTAATCATCAAACACGCACAGTACTTGGGTCAAAAAATAGTATTCCTCTCAGCTATTTGCCCGTAATGTCAGTAACTAATTCTTTTCTTAGGGATAGAAAATTGGGGTTGGTTTTTATATTTGATTTATGTATTTCTGGTATCCTTTTTTATTCTTTTTCCTTCTCTCTGTTGGTTGATTTATACGAATGAAGAAACCTTTGGTCCTGTCGATGTGAATACGTGAAGTCGTTCACCGTCTATCAAATTATTCATCGCTTGCCATGCATCACTTATGCCATTCCTCCCTCGGTGCGAATCAATGCAGTCATTTTTCGTCCCATTGAAAATCTTGGAAAAAGATTTCCTTCACCCGAGCACAGTGACCTAAAATGTCTGGTCAAAAGGCTGGCGCCGAAAGGTAGTTGCCCTCATATTTTGCATTTTCCTCCGGTGCTAATTTTCATTGGAGGGAAATATCCATGGAAGCTATTCAGAATGCAATAATGAGGCAACTGTGAAGTGTATATCCTTCACCCCACCATTTTTTTTATTTCCTCGGTAGACACCGCTGGTGCCGCAGTTTCTCTTCTCGAACATCCTTTGCAATCTTTGCTCGTGACTTAATCAAGCGTAAATTTGGACAATAAATTGGATATACAAATTTTAAATCACGGAAGAGACGATATTTTATTAAAGCAAATTTGGCATCTAACCGTATGTCTAAATGCAATGAAGTCAAAGGAAAATGGAAGGGGCATATTTATTGGGGTTAATTCTGTTTATTACTCTATTAAGTTGATTTATTAAGTTACTAGTAAATGTTTTACACTTGTGTGGCCGTACGGCCAGTTATTTAATGCCGTATAACTTTGTGTATCGTAGAGGTGTCAAAGAAAATGTCGTCTATAATTAAAAACTTTGCTTTTAAACCTAGCTAGTTATTAAAAAAATATATACTCATGATTGGGAAAAGCGATTATTTTAACACAGCCTTGAAAATGGCAGGAAAGTCTCCTGCCGAAACGTCGGCAATCATGGAAAGCCTAACCCGGTGGGAAACCCGAGAAGAGTTCATCAGCATCATTCGCCGGAGAAAGCCTAAAATCATTCATCGATTATTTTAAATTTGTATTTATTCATATTCTAAAATACAGTACCACGCGGTGTAGGAAAACAAGTCATGTCAACTTTTTTACTAAGAGATCAGTCATCTTTCAAAATTTGCACTATGATCATCACCGTCTCTGCCAGATATTCGTGAATAAAGGCGTATGAGATGGTAAAGCCTGTGAGAGCAAAAAGGATTGCGGTATATAAACGAAGGGCTCTCATCGATATTCGCAACAAAGAGACTTTTTTCAAAGCTCCTTATAGAAGTCTTCTGAAGGAATCACTTCAATCCTCTTGCTCCCCGTTGAAAGGAGGTAATAAGGGAAATGCAGGGCAAGGATTCCCATGACCTTTGATCGAGGTCCACCCTTCTATCTCCCAAAGAGGTAAACAGCCACATCGATTTTCCTTATACGGCCTGACATTTCTTTTCACGATTTCTTCTCAACGAGTTTCATGTGCATCTCTCCAGAGAGAGCATAAAAGCACATTTCCCTCCAAAGTGGCTCCAGCATTCAAGTATCATATAGATTCAGACAGCTATATGCAAACCTTTCACGACTCCCTGTTTCATCTACAATATTTTGTGTTCCGTATCATGCGGTGTGCTTTGTTTACATGGAAGGAACGTCCGTTAGCAACGCAGTGGTAACGAAAAGGTGTTGACGCAACTCTTTGTAGTGTAAAAAAACTTTAATGGGCATTGAATCGTGCTGAGCAAGCATGCTCAATGAAATGAGGTGTTCGCCTAAGCCGATACTTACCGAAGTAAATAAACCTAATAAAACATCCAATACCGACGTGATATCTACGAGATATCTTTTCCATCGCTCTAAATCAAAAGTCTATATTACATACTTCAGATGCAATATTGTAGTAATCTCCCTACATTTGTTAATTTTTACATTCATCCTTCCAGTCGAGCATTAGAATACTACACGCCCCCAGTCTCCTTGCCCCTCATCTACGTGGTTCGCTCTTGATTTCATCCAGTCGCCTTATTTCCAATCACATTCTAAAAAAATTAATTTAAATCACTGTTTTTCAATTTATTTATACTGTTCAATTCACTGTCAAATGCGATATATTACACAATGAGTTGATGGTTCTTAATAATCATCAAAATATTTGCGCTGCTGAAACTATATCAGTTAGAATATGAAATGAACTGCCTTATGATTAGTCATTTTAAACTTGATTTTTAAAATATATTTGATCATGAAATGTAGGTGAGATTTCTTAAAGTTTAATGTGAGTAAATTTAGTTTTCTTCAATTGACAAATAAAAGAATAAAATCCTTTTAAAAAGCGCAGTTTTTCCCTGATTTTCCTCAATTCTTGCCTTTTCTTGTGAAATTATGAATGTATAATAAGTTAATGTAATTTTCATACGAGAAAGTGGACATGGAATGTTACAAAAATATGATGGATGGCTCTCAGTAGGTTTTATGTATGTTATAGCAATTTTCTTTATCCTCTTTTCGGATATCTTTAAATATGGAGATAGTTTGACATTTATGGAAGGAGAATATTCGAGGAATGCTGAATTTTTATGAAACTACTTTCACCGTATATCTGCGAGTAATTGCGCGTGGCAAAAATTTGATGGTCCCCTGCGTGTGACCGTGATCTTCAGAATGGGTTCTTTTTCTCGAGACGGATATCGTGATTGCTCTTTTTTGCCCTCTTCACCGTTTATTCCTCGATGGGGTTGCCGTAAAAAGTCAGGGAGGGAAATAGCAACGGCTCGAAAAAGTTCGCCAACCCACCCAGCAACTCCGCACGTAGCATCGTGCGTCGGTTCCCGGAGCGTGAGACGAGAGCGAGCGGCGGGACGTCCGTACGAATCTCTCAATTCTTCAAAGGCTCCGTCCGCCCTCTTTACCCGGCTGCGTGCATCGCTCCCAGATTCCGTTTTTCGAGTGCTCGGAGACAGAGAGAGCGGGAGGGATTCACATTAATTCGCCATGGCCCACTCGTCCCGCGTCCACCCGTCGTCGTCCCAACCGTGCACCTTCCGCCGCCGCTACTGCGGACTTTTATTCCGAACGAGGCGAGCGAGCAGTTAGTTTTCATGGAGTGTCCCAAGTCGACCCGCGTGACCCCACTCGACGCCTTTTCCGGTCCTTTTCGGCGTCCCTGCTCTCCCGTGTGTTCTCTTCCTCTCACCCCTTGCACATCGCCCGACTGCGCGAGGCTTCAAAATGCCGAGTCGAAAGTCCAGCCTGGACTCTCACCACCAGCCTCCCAACTCTCTCTCTCCGGCTCTTCCACCCAATGAATGTCCATCGCCCCGCGAGCGGCCGTTAAACCCTCACGGAAGAAAAAAAGAACGTAGAGCGAGCAGACTTGTGCTTAAATGTATATTTTTTTTCCGCAAGAGAATTTGAATTTGTTTTTTCACTGTTACAAGTCAAGTCTTTGATGAAGTTGGTGGTTTTTAGGATTAACTTTATGGAACTTGCTATTCATTTTTCACCGTCGAAACCATGGTCGTGAAAATTAAAATTTAATGTAAAAAAACAAAGTTTAACCTTTTAATTCAAAATGAAATCTTTGGTGTTCGAAATCTGACATGCAGCAAGTAATTTATATGCTTTTGTCCTTCTCCCGTGATTTTCTGGAGAGATGCGCTGCATCAGGAACTCCGATAACTCCTATGAAAAATTATGTGACGACAAATGGGCATCCTATTTCCCTTCGCGATGCGAGTCTTGCGCAGAGTGTTTCAGGGTGACGAGGTGAATATTATTCCAACCCCACACTGTATCTCTAGTGCTGCGGACTGATGTGTGCGAAAATTCCTTCTTTCCTCGCTTCATTAGTGAATAAAGCAAAAACAGAACGAAACACTGAGATTCTTTCTTAACAAACAGTACACTTTCATCCTTTTCCCCCTTCGATTACTTTTTCCGATATCCTTCCCCTTCTTATAACTGGTGTCCCAACACCCCCTGCCGCACGCCTTTGCGGCGGCTTACAGGTACTATGTACATTTAGAAATTACGGCTGTGAAACCTTCTTGGAAAAATTAATGTGAAGTTAGTGCACCATACCTGCTTCAAAGTATAATTCTTGCGACAGGAGAATGGGAACTATTTCTACTCCTACGTATCGGTCTCCATTTTCAGAAATCGGACATGCTAATTAAATTTTTACGATGGTATTTTGCGATTCCCTGGAAATGTGTACTACCTCGGACACTTGGAATGCTCATTTGTAGCCTCATGTGACGAGGAGCGCGCATTAGAATTTGCCTCCATATAAATTACCTGCCCTGCATAGAAGTCCATTGAACCCATATAGAAAAAGAAACTTGGTGTTCTCCGGAGTTCGTGACGTAATATATTTTTTATGACTGAGGGATTTGAATTATTTCTTCTCTCTTGTGCGTCAGTCACTGACGTCAGAAGTCTGAAATGTAGAGAAAACTTATTTTATTTGATGATATTCCGCGATGAGCGGGCTAGGTGTGCTGCAGGAGACACTTGGAGTATTCTCATGAATCATGGCATGATGATGAGCACGCTTCTCATATCTCCTCGCAAAAAAATAAGAAAAAGGATGCAGAACACCATTGTTTTTTTCAGTCTAGGGCAATTTTTCGTTCCTATAAAATTCATTGTGCTGCTCGCCTGTGGAGAATGCTTCGAGCTGCGAATGGCAGTAGAGGAAGCTCACAAATCTTTCGTCTCCGACAGAGAAAAATGGTGGATTACGTCTCCACAAATAAAAAAAATTCAAGCCGTTGGCCAGATAGAGCGACTGCTGCCCTGCCATGTTAAAGTCACTGCAATTCGTTCAGCAGGCGGGACTCGTCAGCGAATCTAACACGATTTCAAACGAACGAGCCCCTATATTAACTTCTATTACGTGTCCAGTGGCGCGAATGGAGCATCGGTGGGAAGGAAGCCATCAATGCCAATGAACTCGAAAAATTCTTTCTCTCGCCTGGACATATAAAATAGGGTCATATAGGACGCACTTCTAAGGTTTATATCTTCAGGTAGATTAATTTTTTAAGAAACAAGACTAATCGGAAGTATGGAAGTTATAATTGTTTTCGTACCTGTCAAGAAGTTAACTACAATATAAACGACTATTATTCATAAATATTCAACTTTGAGGGGATGCATATCCAGGGCATGAAGATTGTTTAGTATCTCCCGCAAATAGAGAAATATTTTACGATATTTTCCGGTCCCATTACGAAATTTTACATTGGATAAATAGACTGTGATACCTAATATTTAGTTTGCTTAATTTTTTTACTCGTGTCCATCTGTCTCATTAAGCCTCCGGGGTATATCTCAGTGCTTCAATTCTGAGAGATAATATCCATCATAATACGAATCGATAGAGCTTTTTTTTTAGCAGATTATGCATTTCTTCTTCCTTGGCGTCACTGTTACTGACCCTATTGAGAGGGAATCTCAATTCCCGTCTGTCTAGCATAGAATGGATTAAAAGGTAAGACTCGTGTCAATCTGTCTCATTAAACATCCGGGGGATATCTCAGTGTTTCAATTCTGAGTGATAATACCTATTATTCTACGAGTCGATAAAGCTTTTTTGGCAGATTATACATTTCTTCTTCCTTGGCGCCACGCCGTCTTATCTTGCCTATAAATCTATATTGGTCACAGTGCCTATAGTGAAAATCCCAGTGTCTATGATGGATAATAAAAGGTAAAATATACGTGTAATATTCGCATTACCCGCGGGTTTGCCCGATATCACTGCGGAAAACACTCCCTCCACTCACTGAATGGAAATCACAGACCATTTCGATGCCCCCAGGTCAACGACTGGATCCGTAGGTAAAGGAAGGAAATAAAGGAGAGGAACGGAGATCGTTCATCTTGGCAAAGTAACGAAAAATGTTCGACGCTCTGAGAGTGTGCCCGCGACAGTCACTAGTGGAGTCAGAGTGGAGTCGCCCGCTTAGATATAAATGTGAATTCTCAATGGAAGAGGACGACGACTGAGAAGCTTGATTGGTTTAAGCTCTTAATTTTGCTAAGGAAATATTGAAATGACTCAAAAACGCTGCAGTGATAAATAAAAAAATCTCTAAAAACATATAATACAAGCACTGTGAACTAAGACATCTGCTGAGGTGACATCAATGTAAGAAATTCTGTACGGAATTCTCATTGGAAGAAGACACCTGGTTGGCTTTAATGGTTGAAGTACTCGGTTCAAAATCGAGGGATTGGGGTTTGAATTTCAGTCGAATGTGTTTGAACCGATCGAGATAATTACGATGAAGTGACTAAGGAGCCACGTGGCACAATCACGAAGGGTCCAAGAATTTGGTTTATTTGAATAATTCGTAAAAATCTCACTCATCCTATCCGATCGGGTTTTTTCACCGGGATATCGTTAATGGAGCCGAATATCTCGATAAGAGTCATAATAACGTGTCAGACGCTCAATATATCCATCCGACTGTTTCAAATGCACCAAATTCTCGAAGCTTTCATTATTATATCACGTGAATCCTTAGTTGCGAGATCGAAATTATTTCGAGCGGTTCAAGCAAAATACCCTTAGTGAATGATTTTTCTTCAACGGAGTAAAGATATTCCTACATATCTCCATTTTCCGTCCTCCCTCTCGCTGCCCTCTCACCCCTCCATCCATGGACCTCTTCATCCCTCCTCGCGCGCCCGCCCTCTACGCGAGTCTTCTATAGAGAGCGCTCCCGCCGTCAATCTCCTCCTTATTCTTCTCCATCTCCTCTTCTCTTCTTGTTCTCCTCTTCCGCTTGCACGTGAGGATAGAGAGAGAAAGGGGAAGGGACGGACGCCGAAGGGAACAAGGACAAGGAGAGTGGAGAAAGAAGAGGTGAGGTTTTGTTCGTACACTCTTTTGTATGATGCGTGGGAGGAGGAGGTTTTCCTTGTGTTCGTATTGCGAGGGCGATATGAGGAAAGTTCCGGGGGAGTGACTGCGGGGCTGGCGTGGCATGACGTTTATTCCCTGGAGAGGAGGGGAGAAAAGGTGGGAGGGGGAGGATTAGGGGTGGGGTCGACGGTGCGAGGAAAAGGTGGAGTAGAGATGCATGAGGAGCACTGTGTCTTATTCTTACTCCGTGGGATTGCATTAAGATAGTACTTTCATGGCGAAAAGGACGCGGTTCATCGAATATCACATGATATCACGTATCGCCGTACGTATCGTAAACCATGCCGTGCATGTTTTCATCATAACTCTTGAATCTCTGTCCGTTACATAAATACGAACGGTTTCTAACATAGGTAGCATATCTATAGTGTAGTATATACCCACGAGGCCTCGCCTTGTGACAAGCATTAGCGAGTTATGCAAATGCGTCATAAGTCGTAGTTACACTAACTTTAGGGCTTAGTGTAACGCATGTTGGTGACTACTTACCCCCTGCCACACACCCTTGAGGTGGTTTATAGGGTATTTTGTAGATGTAGATCGCAAGACATCGCATTTGGCACGGCATCGTCCGTTGCTCTAAAATCACAATGATATCACATTTGGCATGTTACGGAGTATCGAATAATCCTCACTAATATGCAAGCCTTGAAGTGTGTTGATTTTCTCCATCCCTCGTTCACTAGCTTTTAATCGCCTGACCTATCCCGCGGAACGAATTTAAATTGGAAAAATGGCATGAAATGGCAGCTTAAGAATTTTAATTGCCTAATGTCATTTTTCGTCTCACTTTTCTAAAACATTTCGCATAAAAAGTCATGCGCCCATCGCACTTCGCATCATATCACATCCAAACCATCCATCCATATTATCTAAAATCCAAATACACATCCAAAATATCCATAGATATTTTCTGAATGATGTTAGATATCGAATTGTAACGTATATGGTGTAAATATGCCTGGCATATGTGTCGGCTAGCCAACTGGCTCGATTTTTCTTAAGATAAAGCTAATTTTAATTTTATGCAACCCCGGAAGCACCCTCTTATGCCATCTGGTGATTGTACCTAACAGAAAATGTTGGATGAACACCAGCAGCAATCCTAAGCGGGACTCGAACCCGCGGCCCTTGGCTTCGCAGGTTAGAACTCTACCCTCGGCGCCACCAATCTCACGATTATCACGTATCGCATTCGATACAACGCACTTACCTTGGCAGTGACGGGTGCGGAAGGAGGGGAAATTCGCCTTCATGCTGTAGGAAGGGATCGTAAGGAGTGAAAGGGCCGAAGCCCTTTTCGCGGCGGCAGATGACGGAAAACGTGTCTGCGACACTGAAAGGATGCAAGTTGAGGAAAGATGAGTTTTTGGGCGATTATGGAGCAAGTGTGGCGAATGGCGCGGAGACTGGAGAAGCTCGCTCTTTTGGACCTGGAGAAGGACGATGACGTGCACGAGGGGCGTGCCTCTCGGAATCGCAAGTGATAGAACGTATACATTCGGGCGGGACAATAGATGCGAGTCTAGGAAACAAACACTGCAAAAGCAATCTAAAGCACCGTATAAGGAAGTACCAGCTGCGGATACATTTTGGAAAATAGCGGCAACCCAGCCATTGCTTTCAATTTATTGCGTTAAGACACAAGGGACTTTATTGGAATTTTGGAGGATTTTCATTTTGTTTCACGTTTCCCGATTCGTCTTCTCTTCTTTCCTATGATTTCGTAGAAAGCATTGTCCTAGTGTGAACGTGCTCCTCGCTACTCTTAATCGATTCATGCAGCCATGCAAGTCTTTAACCTTTTGTTTTTACATATTTACAAGTTTTTTAAAATGCAGTTTCACCAATATGCTCATGCAATAGTTGAACATTATTTTCAGCGTTCTTTGGCAGTTAATGGCCCTGGGTGAATTACACTGAGCACAGAAATATTGCTTAAAACGCTTTTGCATGTTCTCAAAAAACGATTTATTTCCTTTTTGAGCATCGACAGTTGCTCTGCTCTCATTTTGCGGCCGAAAATCAATAACTGTTGCTAGCTAGATATTAATAATTGAAGTATTTTTTTGCTAGCTAAGTTACTGTTAGCAGAGTACTGTTAATTTTGTTTCCCGTATAAGTCTCACAATTAAGTTTGCAGTGATAATTTTTAATTTAATCCATGTGCCCTTAAAAGTGATTTAATATAGAAAAGGAACTCGACCAATAGGTTAATTTTAACTCTCGGATCTACATCAATGGAGGGTTAGGTGAAGAGTGATTCGTAATGCCATTGAAAAGCATTAATGTTTTATGTTATGGGTAACTAAGAACGGAGAGAGTAAATCAAGATAAGAAATATTTTGGAAATAAGAGAGAAGTGAGGAAAGTCAGAGGCAGCTTGTATCGGAAATGTGAGCGGGCAGGTAGGAAACGGGAAACGGTCTAAAATATGAAATATTTCCCTTCCTTCCCATCCGGTGGTAGCGAGCGTCGGCGGCACGACACAACTCCGCGTTCGGTCATTACGGAATGGACATCCCTTGTCGTGAGTGCTTGATGCACCCCCGCCGTGTGATTGGCAGCGAATTTCCTCCTGTACCGGTCGGGGCCCGTCGTCTTCTGGTGACTTCACGTGGCTGGGACGTGGAATAAGAAGGACGGGTGGACAGGGCGTCCCTCCCTCGAAGGGGAAGGGAGTAGGAGGGATTGGAGAGGGTGAAGCACGGTGGGTGGCGGAGAAAGGAGCGGCGAAACATGAGAAAGAGCAGGAGATTGAGAGATTGGGAGCGGGAAGAGGGTGCGGATAGGTGCGCCCTTAAGGCCTTCGTGCGGGGGTGGGGTGGACGAGGAAGTGGGAGGAGTGGGATGGGCTTTTCCCGAGAGTGCCGCTTGCTTCCCCGTCGAAGACATCGAGGCGCGAGCGGGTGAGGCGAAAGTGAAGGGACGAAAGGGTTGATGGAAGGTTGTGGAGAGGAAAATGGCGAGGGAAGGTTTCAAGATATGATATTTCAAACTTCCTCCGCGGGGCGAGTAGGTAGCATATGAAAAAAGGACGTGATCCAAGCTGGGAGTCAGATACGCAAAACGCTGGAGAAACATTTTCCCAAAAAATAACTTACTTTGATTTCTCATTTTATCCTTCGGATATCGATGATAACTTCTTTTTGACGGTTAAATTGCTTAGAGCGTGGCTTTTTGGGAAGTGCAACAATATTATTTTGAAATGTATGGCTCACGGAAATTATGAATGCAGTATTCCTTCAAAAACAGAAAAAATTATGGTTGGTGAGATTGCAAAATCGTTTGGTTGAATCACGAAATCACATGACCAGCAAGGAAAGTTATAAGTCACAGCGTTTGGAGAAGGTGCCACAGATTTTGAACCATTTTCGAAGGAGTGATGTGGGAAAAACAGTTTCAATATAGTAGTTTACTCTTTTTTTTAATGATAAATCTATCCTCTCGTGACGTATCCTTTTGCTTTCATGGTAACTTAACCATCACTGCGAAACACGTTTTTCCTCTCTGCAAACGTGTTCTCTCCAAAAAAAAAATACATCTTCCTAGAATGTCATAGCTTTCAACGCCTAGATCATGACGGGGGGGATTTTTAACGTCGAGCGGTAGGAAAGCAAAATAAACTATCGGGAAAATATTGTCACTTTGCGTAAAAAGTTGACGCAAGCCTCAGGCAGTCATTTGAAAAAGAGTTAAAAGGTAAATGGAGTAAATAGGAAGTTAATGGAGTGGAGAATGAGGGTGGAGGAAAGTTGGGTTGGAGCGCGGGAAATGTGCGGAGGGAGAAGGTGTGAAAGGCGTTTGCGGGGTGTGGCATTTGTTGCGGGCGACACCCCAGACGTGTCCATCAAACAAGCTGATCGGAAAAGAAAACTCCTCCGGTTTCTCTAGTGTAGCATATTCTACCTGGTCCTCTCTGAAATATATATTTGGGCCGCGATTTATTTTTTTCGAACTTTAATACTTACGGTGGTTCCACCGTAAAATGACTGAAATGTCATTTTATTCATATTCTGTCTACTTGTAGAAACATTTGTCCTCTATCTGATATGAACAACAAAATAATACCTTTCCACGCTATTTTATTCTATAATTGAACTTGAAATTACATGGTGTTCAATGGGGGAATGAGAAAAACACGGGGGAAAATGGTATTTTTCCATGAAATACAAATGCCATTTTCGTGGAAAACTGTCTCTAAGAAGGAAATAATCCAGAGAAATTGAATAAAAATAAAATACAGGAATCTTACCACCTTATTTTTCCAGTTATTGAAGAATTAATGCCGTAATTGAAGTCAAAATGCGGTAATTCGTAGGAAATGGCGCTGCAGTGGGCTCCTATGGCTGGAAAAGAGTGCTCATTTAAAATACATTCGTGGAATAATCTGCATATTTTGTGCCTTACTTTTGGGTTTCTATAGGTAACGCATTTCATCAGTGAAAGCAGGATTTTTTTGACAAAATATCTAAAGTACTTAAATCAAACCACAGTAATTGTACTTTCCACTTAATTTTTAATGTAAATATTACACAACCCGTGTTTCGACGTTCCTTAGGGCGTCATCATCAGGTCTGCAGACCTGACATGTTACTGTAGTTTTATTTAAGTACTAAAATGCTGTTCCACCATATATCGCCCGACACTGTCGAATTTATTCGAAAATATCAAAAAGTGGAATTTAGTACATATTTGTTTTGACTCACTCGGTCGCGGCGGAACCTCATTAAGAACTCACCATTTAGATATTTTATGCATCAGAAAATTCTGTCCCAACCATTTGAAATTTATGGTTGAAGGGCAAATCAGCTGGACTAACATATTTAAAGTGTACACAAGGGAACAATGATCAAGTACCCCAGGTCACAGCTTAAGGAGAAGTTGATATTTTTTTTAAATTTTGTTTTAATAGATCTTTATATTGAAATCAATGTTAATAAAATTTGTTGCCATTTTATATGCCAGGAATAGTTCAAAATTATCTCATAAATTCATCAACCACGTAAGAATTCTATCTTAATCTCATCTCAGTTGTTCCAACGGCTAATTCTATGAGATGTGCTTTATTTTGCAGTAATGTCTTCTAGTTCTTTACCTTTTATATTTTATCCTGGATTTTCTTGGCTGCTCTTCTCCATCTCTCTCTTAGATTCCCAAAGTTGTCTTCTCCCAAATGTCGTGTCTCGGAATATCATACCAGTTAGTCCATTTATCTTTTTCTTCGGGCATCTGTCTTCCAACACTCTAGTTAGCACTTTTAAATTATTGTCTCGATCCTTGCAATTCATCTTCGCAATTCCCCAGTGATAGGTCAAGGATGCTTCACCTGCTAGGTACCCTTGTCTAAATATCTTTTTATTAGATATTCTGTAAATAGTCGGTTTAGTCGTTTGCCATGAATTCCACTCTATTATCGATTATAACCTGTAACAAGAATATCACAGTGCAAAATTAAGACCTGAGAAACTTCAAGGCCGTGCTATATCTATTGCTAATCTACAATGTCGGTCAGATAATATATTCTGTTCACTGTTTGAGATGCACCTTCCAATTTTACCAGAAAATATTTACCATGGCTAAATAAATAGAAGAAATATTACAAATATCTTCCTGCACGTAAAACGTTATTCAGCCTAATTTTAATCTAAGATGAGTAGGTCCATTTTTATTCTTAGTTTGAGCATTTCCTTATTTGGATCGGGATTTTGGCCAGTTCCCCTTTGTGGAGATAAAAGAGATTTAGATATTAGTTGGGAACGGCCTCCTATTGCGAAAATTTCATCGGAGGGTATTTACAGAGCGATGAGAAAACATTGATACAGGGATGAGTGAAAGTGGTCGGAGGAGGAAAATATGCGCAAATAAATGGAAAGGAATTAAATGAGGGGATAGAGAGAAATAAGGGGATGAAGTGCCCCTAAACCCACTCATTGGAAGTAACCACAGAAGCTTGTGGCTAGAGGACTAAAGTTACAGATGAATATTTGAGGTTTGGTCATTAAACGAGCCAGACGATGAAGTAGAGGTTTAAATCGGATCGAAGAGGCTCGTTTATTGATCTTTCCTTCGGGTTATCACAATCACAATCCAGAAATAGATCCTCCCTCATAGCTTACTTTACGCTGCGGTGGTTCTGGCTACTTGCTGTTGAGTGTGAAAAAATTGATTCTTAGACCATAAAGCGCAATGTATTGGCCAATTATCGCGTTTCTATTTCAATATTTGTACTTTGCCGTTTCCCATGACCGTGACCGCAAAATCTGCGACAGTAAAGAGGTACATGTTTGTATATGCAACTTATCCACACGCGCGAAAGGGCTTACTGTACTAGAGTTTTTCGTTTATCTTAAATCATTGATATCCCTTCTACTCCGCGAAACTGGGTATGAATAGAATACTTCATATCTCTCGTCCTTAAGCCCGTTTCACACGACACTTGATCCAGCACAAGACCTAGTATGGTAGCTGGTACTTGATATTGAGGACGAAACCCAGTATACTAGAAACCGTACTAGAAGGTTTCACACGATCATCGACCTTGTGCTTGCTATTAAGCAATTATTCCATATGATTCCATCACGAACATGCATACATATACATGTTCATGGATTCCATACTAATTTAAAAAAGAGAAGATCGCACAGCGTCCGTAACGTGAACGTGATTGGTAGATGGCCACTGGGTCCTACTGGGTCTAGTAGCAAACTAGTACCGCATCAAGTACGAAATCCAGTGGCTCAGCGAGTATACTAGCTAGCATGCTTGCTAGCCAGTATACTGGTTCTGTTCACACGATACTGGAAAACTAGCATACTAGCGAGTATACTAGACCTTGTGCTGGATCAAGTGTCGTGTGAAACGGGCTTTAGCGAGTGATTTACTATTCTAATTTTGCTTAGTCTCTTTGGTACCACCCTGCGGCACTTTTATTATAATTTTGTACGTGGTTTCATGGTCTGTGCATAAATATATCTTCGCGTGTGTATTCCTTCGCTCCCATCTACGGATCGAGGTATGGCGCGAACTGCGGTGAACCAGGGAGAATGTGCGTTTTGCTGCGTCTGAGGGGCAAAAGGGGAGAGGTTAGAGGCGAGTTTGAGGGTAGGGAAGGGGGGTTGGTTGGGTGGGGGGGTGTTTAGGAGAGGCTATGCGTTCCACGTGTCCGCAGAAAGAGGAAGGGAGAGGGAAGGGCGGAGTAAAATGTTTCCCTAAACCTCCTCCCCTCCGTCCCTACGCAACTCCCCCCCAATTCTACAAACTCACCTCCCCCTCCTCTCACCCTTCCTCCCTCCCCCCTTTCCCTTTCATTCCAACCCTTCGCAGTCCTCCTCCACCCACGCCTCATGGCAACCAATAAATAATCGCAGGGATAAGATGAAACCCCCTCGACTGCTCTGCGGAGAAGGGGTACCCTGGGGGTGAGAAGGATGAGGCCGGGAGGGTTGAGGATGCGTCTTGGAGGAACCAGGGTGCTGGAGGAGTAAGGATGGGACGAAGAGGGTCGTTCCCTCATGGGGGGTGAGTTGCATGAGTTCGAAGGAGGGGAAACTCCGCTCTCGGACGTCTTATTCTCCCGGCATGTTCCTCGTCCTCCTCTTTCCTATTCCCCAATTTACTCCACCCTCTTTCTCTCTTCATCTTCCTCCATTCCTTCCTCCTTTATAATTTTGGAGTCTTCAACGGAAGCCTTTCTCCTGCATAGTAAATAAAGATACAGTTGCCCAAACTCACGAGAGGGTGAAAAATTTACATATGTAATTTCATAACAACTTCGCTAAGCGTGAGAGGAGCTTGAGAAGTTTAAGATTCAAAAAGACTTCTGTAGTGCATTTTTTTCATTTTCGATTTCCTGGACGAATAGCCTCAATATATTTAGACGCAAAAGTTGTTTGGGTCGAATTTATTCCAGGAAGTTGCGTAAATAAGAATATTTGTCATTTTTCAGGACTTTTAGTTTCTCAGGGCATAAAGCGTTTATCATGTCAGCTCATATTGGAACTGCCAAGACTTTCTGGAAATCAAGATTAGGTGAATTCATAGGGAAAACCTTAAAATGCCTATTTGTAAGTTCCTCAAACATGTATATTACTGCATATTCATTTACGTGGACTGAAAATCGTGCAGGTCACTTGAATGTGAAAAACAGTATACTTTAATTTTAGTTCTCAGGGACAATATTATCGTCACAATATCTTATTATAAATTGCATCTCCAATTAGAAAATATTTTTTTTGATATTTTTCATATGAACAAACCTATTCATTGATAAAAGTTTTTTTTCTCTACAAACAGAACGCATTGAGTTCAAACTAATTGCGACTTTTGTCTAAATTTGTTCACTGTGTGACCAACTTATTGATTTTAAGCTATATAAACTACCACATATGATTTATATACCAACAGCTTTTGAATGAAGAAAATTATCGTAATATTTTATTTATAAATTTCCGGCTTTGAATTTTGTTGCTGTAATGCAAGGGGTAATGATAATCTTAAGTTTAAGCACGGTTTTATCTACGTGTACCAGTAGTGAGCCCCCAGCTCAGGATGGTTAGTATCGTTGAGGGAACCTCATCCGATAAGGGGGGTCAGGGAAGATTGAAGGTAGGGCTGGGAACGAGGTGAGGGCGGTGGAGATATCGTGGAGGTGAGATACCAACGCTTGGTTTGGACAGGGAAGAGGAATGTCGAGATTTACCTAACCTCTCTCTCAAGCCCAAAAAGAATGGGCATGCATTCAATGGGTGATGGGATAATCGCTATTAATATTATGCTAACCTCAAAGAGAGCCGTATTTTTACCTCATATCTAGATAGTTGGACACAATCGTCTCTCCTGAAAAAGCTGATTGTGACGCACTTTCAGGATTAATTTCGCATTATGTAATCCTGGAGTTAACAATTATTTCCTCTGCCGGCTAAAAACGCGAATACTAAGTTTTTGTTTACATAGTTTTTTGACTCAACTATGCATTCTGAAAAGTCGATCATGTTAAAAATGCGTCATTCATGTACCGTAATTCTCAGTTTATTAAAGAAGCAATGGTTTTTCACTCATTGTTAGGTCTATAGATTTTTTCGTTGTGATTAAGTCATAACTTGATTTGATTTGATAATCAGGTTTTGAATTTAAGAGAATGAGTAAGTCACATAATTTTACAATAGTGTTTACCACTTACTAGAGAAATCTGATCTTAAATCTTAAGGTCACTTACCTAGGAATTGAAACTTCATGTGAAACCATGATTTTATTATTGAAAAGGATGTGCTTTACAACTTATTTCGTATTTTTCACTGATATAGTGACACCTTTGTTGAGTATTGGCAACCCAAAAATTAAACAAATATTATGTTTTGTTAATTACTATGTTACTGATATACGATTTTTTACTGTTTTGTGGACTTTGAGATGGAGGAGAAGTATTATTATGATTATATATATATGATTAGAGTTTATTGGAAAAACAATAGATAAAAAAGTTCATATTAAAAACCAAAAGTGGTTTAATTTAAACAAGCTTCCACCATAGTTTTCATCAACATTTCGGAATTGTTAGTACACCCAATATCGCTGTGTAAACGTTTTTGAAACTTTTTTTCCATCTTCTTATTCTTCGCAAACCCATCCGTGACCCTTACCATGATAAATAGTCTCCCGGCAGATTTGTTTTCGTTTGAAGCAATGAACGTGCATGTTCCCCTTCGCGTGACGTATGGGAAAGTTCCGGGAAGCATGTCCTCCTCATCTCATTCAAGAAACACGCGTCTTTTTAAAATTGAACGTGTCCGTGCCTTGCGGGAGGACGGAAAAACTGCGAACGAACGGGAGAAAGAACACACACGGTAAGAGATAGGGAGAGAGAGACAGGATCTCCCCTTTAAAGCGCGCTTCATCCTTCCTCTCTTGTTTCTGTCTTCTCGGAGTGTATTGTGTGACATCTCGACGACCCAGAAAAACAGCTTTGTCCCCTCCCATACTCTCCTCCTCTCGCTCTCTCTCCCACTTCCCATTCCCGGGAATATTAAAAAATATGAAGTTCTCGTCGAGGAAAAACCACACACGCGGCAGAGGAGAAAGAGGTGGCGGTGGAAGTGGAGGACGGAGAATGAAAACACCCTTGAGGTGAAACGTGGAGTGAGCGGGAAGTGGGAGAGGGAATTTTGGGGAAAATGTGGAGCCAGGGGTGTGCTTGTAGGCAGAGAGAGAGAGAGTTTTTTTTATAAAAACGGAGGAGGGAAGTTGTCAGCAGAATGGAGGCCGGCTCCCCCCCTTGGTTTCCATCTCTCTGGTTACGTAGACTCCTTGACAGAAGAAACCCCCAAGAGTGTGTTGCCGTTATAATTATAATATATGCCCCATAAAACGATGAAATTTTTATAGGTGAGCCTAAGGTGAAAAATATTATCTTTTACCCAAGTCAGTTTTTCCTCGCTAAACATCTACATTGGGCTAATTGGGTACCAAACTTCACAGTTTATCCTGTGTTCATATAAAAAGATGTTGTTTCGGCAGCGGAATGTTAGCTGTACAAACATTCATAATTCCTTTGACTGACTTTTCTGTTTACGGTGCATGATGCTCCCATGTATTATATTTTTGGCCCTATAACGTCAACCTCTTTTATATTTAGTATCCAAACTTCTTCCTTCGTCACTGGACTCAAATATTTATTTTTCTTATTGATGGATTGATAAGGACCGTTAGAAGAGCCCTTATTCCCACCATATTCAATCACAATTCATCTCCACGCGTTTGAATATCCAAATGAATCCTTTAGGCTTCCTTTCCTTATTTAGGAAGTGCATTATCTCTTCGAATGCACACACTCCCTAATTTTTTCCCCTTTAAAGTTATCTCCTTCGCCATTGTTTTCGTTTTTCATACTGTGAGAAAGGTTTTAAAGGTGTCATCCGAATATCATTCCTTTCTGTCACCATAATTTTCCCAATTGTTACAGTTTCTCGAAATATTACGGCGTAAGATTATTCGGAAAATAAATTGGATACATCTTGCTTCTGGAGATGTTTCAACATGACGGCGGCAACTAGCTCACAGTCTGTATTTAGCTGCTGATATGCTACGATCCCTTGGCTTAGTTTTCCAATTATAGGGCGGAGAGAAAGTGGGAAGAAAGGTGAGGCGCGTGGCGTGCCTCGAAGGAAGAGTGGGTGAGAGTGAGGCGCGGGATAGAGGAAGGAGGCTGAGGCGATGAGGAATAGGATGGAGTGGGAAGGTGGTGTCAAGAACATGAGAGAGGGGAAATTATTCGCGCCTCCAGGAGAGTCTCCTTGGTGTGACATGAAGTCATTGTGGAGGGCGTTTAAGCGTTTCATTCCGTGAAGCCTTTCGGCCCAGCCTACGTCACAGGCACTGACGCTCTCCTGCTAGCTTGTGTTTATTAACTCTAGAGGGAAATGAAATGAATTGTCATGACGTGCACGCGTACAGAAAACACGGATATGGTGTTTTTATTTTTTCGTGAGTACGGCCTTGAACCGAATTTGTGCTGCTAAGGGAAAGTAAGAGAGAAGAGAGAGGGATAGTGCAGCTGGCTTAATCTGCGTGTTGCACCATTCTGTAATTTCTAAAATTACTATTAAAAATTAATGACCATCGTGTTTTTGGTGCATTTTCAAATAATTGAGTTAGCATACCCTCCGCAATATTCAAATAACCTACTATATTTCTACTATGATTGTGAACTACGATGTCCTCTCATTAATACAGGCTATATTTCTGGAAGGTGAGAAGAATCAGAAGGCGCCGTAAATTGGTACCTCTCATCCTCAAAATACAGTATGTTTCTAAATGAATATCGGAGTTTCAAGGCTATATAGTATTTATACCATTTGACTTACACATAATTATAAATTATGCATCAAATGAAAGAGCAACTCAAACAGTTTCGTTGTACACTCGTACGCATGCGCATGCAGTGTTTCCTCTATTTTACGTTAGAAAGCGCTAGTAGTAAAGATTGGTTAAACTACGGTGTACCCAACCGCTGGATTGGCCTCCAGGGGCCAGATGACAGGGCTTGTTTCGCATGGCCTCCTCGTTCACCCGATCTGACGCCATTCGAATTTTATCTTTGGGGTTTCATAAAGGATCATTTGTATGTGCCTCCGCTACCAGCTGACCTACCGGCCTTAAGAAACAGGAGTGAATCAGTTGTTACATTAATTACTCCAGAGACACTGATCAAGGTATGTGAAGAACTCGCCTATTGACCGGATGTGTGCCGTGTGACGAATGGTGCTCACATTGAACACTTGTATATACAACAAAAACTGTTTGAGCTGCTATTTTATTTGATGTATCATTTATAATTGTAAGTCAATTGCTATAAATACTGCAAAGCCTTAAAACCCCGATATTCATTTTGAAACACCGTGTATAATAAGAGCAACTGTGAAAAATATATATATATATATATATATATATATATATATATATATATATATATAATATATATATATATAACTGCAGAACCAATTATTATCCATTAGTTTTCATTTGCTGAATTTATATATTAAGAATAGTCTAATAAAAATTGTTTTTAGGTCAACTTTGAGAAACCATTCGTATATAGCCTATGGAATTTTCTTCCAGTTTGATGCACGCACCTCACGGAGAACGTTAAAGAGTGAAGCCTCTTTCGTTTAAAGTATTAAATTTTCAGTTATCGAGTCTCTTTTGGGGGTGAGGCCGAGGGGAATGAAGTGACAGATATAACCTGAGTTTATGCTTAATTTTCAAAGTTTTTGGAAGGTATTTGTTTACTTCTCCCGGGATTGGATGATGCGGTGCTCCCTCCCGAAGTTGTCTCCCCGAAGGCCGCTCAAGCGAACGCGTACGAAAGTTCAAAGTGGAGCGAATATATTTTGGAGGACGGCCGTGTCTCGTGTTTGTTTTTTAACTCCCTACCTCTCGGAATTACTCTGGAGGACGTATAAGGTAGTTTGAGTGACAAATCACTTCAACTAGAACTTGATGAATTAGACCTCATTTAAAGAAAAAAAACTCATCTTTCAAATTATATCAAAGTATTAACCCCTTGCCGAAATACTTTTCGAACAATTTGTTGAAACATTTAAGCTGTTTTACATGGGATAGATTACGGCAGTGCGCTTCAGAGGGAGAATATTGAAAACATCAGGAATTTGTAACACCTGGATTTCGACAAAAAACTAACTGTATGTAGTTTTTATGTTTTCTCAACTATGTATAAAAATTAATCTATTACTCACCGTTGTTATTTAACAGAACTGCAAAAAAAACCTGCTGTTTTGAAGGGTTTTTAGCCATACGTCGTGAAAAAATGAGTCAAGTTAAAGACTAATGAAGATATATTTATTTAATTGCAAAGAATATTTGTAACATATAACTATACTTATGCGCCATCAATGTTACAATATTTACTTCACACTTATACAGACGCTGAAATTAAAAAATAAAATTCGAATATGGTCTCCATTATGACTAGGGAAATATCACGCTCAAACTACCTTAAGCCGTCATCCCCACGAAGACTGCGGTGACGATAATATAAACTTATATTATCGTCACCGCAGTCTTGTAAGCATTTCAGGGCTCCTTGAGAGCGGCCTAGTGTCGGGGTTCTCGCAAGGAAATGGAAGCGAGAAGTACAGGGTAAGGAAATTTAAATTAAGGGTAAAATAAACTGCGTGGGAAAATGGAGGAATGTTCTATGGCTGCTGTATCCGAAAGGGATTCATTAGTTGTTATTGTAGAGGGTTTCGCACGGAACAATGGAGTTGTAGGTGGGTGGGAATGGTGGTGAGCGAAAGGGATGGAATAGGGTCGAATAAATAGAATATAGTCCTTCTCCCCCTTACCCTGTAGCTGCGTCGCAACCCAGAAATCTTAATAAAGACCGAACCTCGTCATATGGAGAGTGTTTAAAGGGTTAGGAATCCGAGAAACGGCACGAAATTTATGGCAACTTCCCTCTGATTTGGGTAATTTAACGCCCGCGCCGTAATTTAAATATGGCGCGAGTCCCGAAGAAAGCTCCCCCATCCCGTCTGCCCATGACCCGCGTAGTCGTCGGAAAGTTTCGCGAGGGCTTGCATTGAGTCTGGCTGGCGGGGGCTCTGTTCATGGGTGGGAGAGGGGTTGGTTGGATGCAATGCTTCGGAGATGCTGTGGGGGAGGAGGGCGGAAGGTTTCCAGAGGCGAGAATGAGCCGTGAGAATGAATGGGTAGAGGAAGGAAATTGGAGATACTCTGGGAGGGTAGGTGGCGGAGAGAGTGTGGAGGAGAAGAGAGGGCTGTAGAAATGATACAAAGACGAAGTGGAATTTCGTGTCTCAACGCCAGTCAAAAGCCAATGTGAAGAATGGGCTTGGTGCTTCAAGTTTGCGACTGCTATTAAACCAGATGCAGCCTTACCGTGCATTTTTGGTGGCATTACAAGTTATAGTAGGCACACTTCGGGTAATTACGCTCTTGAGTGTTGAACTTTATAGATTTATTTAAATACCCTGTCAAATTTTTCCTTTGTAGGCACTCTCTAGGTTCCATGAGAGTACGGGAAAGTACTCCTTGGTGACATCTTGGATCGTTACTGCTTAACGTAAGGGTCGAGTATCGTGGGAAAAAATGTTCTTATATTATGGTATTCAGGCTTTTGGTTCTGCGATTAAATTATTTAATATTATGCAACAGTTTCGTCGTGTTATGCTGCCGGCTTCGTCGGGCTTTTAAGAATGGTCTTTTTTCAAAAAGTAAATAAACAATTCTAGCAGTTAATGATTTTGTGGAGTACATAACTTAATTTCGAATAAGTCTCTTCCAGGTATAAGGGAGTTTATAACTATCCTCTCTATTGATGTCATTTGGTCTTTTTTTTTATACCTGGAAGAGACTTATTCGAAATTAAGTTTTTTACTTCTCAAAATCATCAACTGCTGGAATTGTTTATTTACTTTTTGAAAAAAGACCATTTTTGTTCCTAAAAGCCCGACGAAGCCGGCAGCATAGCACGGCGAAACTGTTGCATAATATTAAATAATTTAATCGCAGAACCAAAAGTCTGAATACCATAACAATGAGCTGCGAAAATCTACAAAAAAGTTCTTATATTAGTTTCTTCAAACTTAAATTATTCCTGTTTTTTTTCAAAGTAGTATAAACATCAATCATACTTCTAATTAAATGAGGAACGGAAAGTTACTATTACACCACGGTTATTGCCTATTCGAGGAGGCATCGTGTGGCTTGGGAAGTGACGTATGCAAACATTGTATGCCTTCTTTATTGAGCAGCAGGAGGCAAATCATTTCGTTCCTGACGCTTTTTCTTAGCCTCTTTCAAATTAAATAACACTCTTTACTTTGACAAATTTTGAGGATACTGGGACTAGCCACGGTATTACCTTACACGAAGTCATCCGCAAGTGCACATTAGTGCGGTTTTCCTCAGAGGAAAAATTATTCGCCTTGATTTACGAATCCCGGTCAAGGCAAATGGATTTTTCCTCTGTGAAATATCGCACTCTTTACTTTATCCTTCAGAACTTCAATACTCCAGATACAAACTACTGCTACGAGCTTTGCATGCGTCTCGTAATATAGAAAGCGGATCCGGGTTTCATTGGCGTAGATTATTTTATATTCCTTGAATACCTTTACATTATTACACACCAGGATGGCTGCATGTAGTTATCTTAACTTCTAGATGGATTTAAATATCTTTAAAGGGAAGTTGAAACCCTTTAAATTTTTCTGCCTTCCTGGAAGGGGAAGAATTTCCAGCTGACGTTCGATTTCCACCGGTGATCGACTCGCCCTTCCCCACTTGCATAATGCATTCGCCCGTTGCCCGGTGTGAGCGAGGCAGAGGGCCCCACGAATAAAATCACGAGGGGCCGCACGTGGTCCCGGAGCGAGTTCGTGGGAGAAGGAGAAAGCCTCCCCAATCGCAGCAGAAGGAAGCGGGGTGAAATTCATGTGTGGGAGAAGTGTGCGAGGGTTCTCGTGGGTTATGTACGCTCGCGTGGATATCCTTGCGAGGGGAGTTGGGGGGAGGAGGCCCGTTGGGAGGTGGGGTTGGGACGGAAACGTTGCGAGTGCTTGTGGGGTTGTCGTCGTAAGATCGGCGTCTTCCAAGGAACCGAACGCAGGAATCGCTGTCATATTTGAATTTCGGGGGTGGTTGAGAAGCGTCAGGCCATGGAACGAGGGGACGGGCGTAGCACACAGATAATGTAGGGAAATTGGTGGAGCACTTGCATTCCGAAGTGAAACCTTATTTTGGTACAAAATGGTCAAGCCTAGGAGGCTATCTCGCTCACGTTGTCCGAATGGCAGAATTTATTATGCTCTTTTTCTTCTTTGAATTATCGTTGCGTTGTCAGGCCTAAAAGGGCCATTGGCGTTGAACATGGAACAAGCAAAAGAGTATATGAGCTTTTAAGTCCGCTAAGCTTCCGGAAGTTAATTTCACCAACATGGCCGTTTCACGGGAACTTTCGAATGGCGCAATGCTTTACAATCCATTTCTGTGAATTAATTTATTTCAACAAGTATTAAAAAAAACAACGAAACTCTTACAAAACTATTCTTACAGTTGTAAAGTTATTTTTCCGAGCATAATTTTGTCAGAACAATCCACAATGTTCATCATGAAATAAAATAAAATTTCTGTCCTGTTTTCGCGCCAAATATAGTTATATCCCATCATTGCACTGCATAGTTTCGATAACTCATGTCTTTGACTGAAATTCTTGTATCAAGATAACGGCACAAGTTGTCAAAACCACTGTTGGGTTGAATTACATAGCATGAAATCAGAAAAATTATTTTATTTTATGTCTAGTTATATTGAATATTGGAATTATTGTATGAACATTTAATCTTTACACACAGTGACGTCTGAAGTAATTTCGTATTCCGAAATGGCCGATTTTCCATGCTCTCGGACTTAAGTCCACTTGCATGCTTTCGCGCAACATGGTTCGATATGTTCCCTTATTTGCAATCCATGGTTTCGTCCAAGGAGTGGAGTGCAAATATTGGACGCGGAGATGTGTTTTCCTCGAGGAGTGGCGGTGCGGTGTGTTCGTGAGATGTGAAGGGGGTTTGGGGTCCCTTGGGGGGTCTCCGTCTTCTTCCGGCGTCTTCCAGCCGCCCGGGCGGAGGCGGCAGTGGGTGGTGGCGGCGGTGTTTCGCGCGCCTCTAGCGTCTTCTTCTTCTCCTGGAGGGGGGCGCTGCAATCTTCCCCGGCGGGCCCCAGAGTTTATGCTAATATTAATTCCCTTATGCCGGCGCACTTAGTGGAGGGTGGTCGGGAGAAGTCGGTGGAAGCGGAGCGACAGTTTCAGTCAAGGATATGAAGCAGACAAGGGAGGGATGATGAGTGAAGGAGGCGGTAGGCAACTGTTTATTTTGCCACATCGCGCCGTCTACTGTGTTTGACAAGTCTCTTGCCACTCTCCCCTTCGTTCTACTCCTCCTACCCAACCACCTCAACGCCACCGTTTTCTTTTCTCCTCCTGGCTGCCTCCTGTCTCTTTTTCCTTTGCATCCTTGCCTCTCTCTCTCTCTGTCCCTCCCTTCTCACGATCTCCTCAGGATGGTACGGAAGGGATAGAGACAGGTAAGACCTATCGTACATCCCCCGTGAAAGGTAGCCGTGTTGGTATCGGTGAAATCATCTATCCCTATATATATGTATCCTTCTATCCAGGTCCCTAACCGAGTGGGTGGGACGCGTACTTCGCCAGTAATCAAACGTGAAAGGTTGCCGGCTCGGAGCGTGGAACTGGGGGTGACTGGTCCCGAATGTTGAAGGTAGGGACGGCCGAAATGGAAGAGCGGCCGTGTTGTTTGATGCAGTACAGACGTCGGTGAGGCACCTATTGGAAGAGGAATTCGTCGGCGACTGCGAGCGAGAGGATCCCGCCCTTATTTCCCGGGAGATGGCGAACGCAAAGCCGGGATATGTCGCTGGCGGTGATTAAATGTGGATTTCGCGGTTGGTTTGATGTCGCATCTCGCGATACCGTTGGCTTTGAACGTTTGAACCTCAGACTGTTGTTTGTCATGTGCAATCAAGTCGAAAGGCCTGTTTACGCGAGGCATGTAATCTTGTTTTTGGGGACATGGACAAATGTTTCTTCGCAATTGTTTGGTTTAAGCATGAAAAATTGCCCGAGTGCACCGAAATAAGAAAAATCAAAGAAAGGCCCTTGATCTCGAAACTTGCTGGTTGAGCACTTGACCCTGCTGTTATCCCAACTATTTGTACACTTACATGCGCAATTGCGCTTTTTGAGTAAAAGTCTAGAAAGAGTTAAAATCCATCTTTTAACTAAAATTTGATTTTTTAAATTGGCGAATAAGTTTTTACTTTCGATTTTTATAAAAAGCTTATGCTTAAGGGATCACTAAATGCTGAACAAGTTGTTACTCTAAACACTCCCATCGATATGAAGATCTCTTTAACAGGTATCAAAACTATACAGCAGCTACCTCACTTGAATGGAAAATACAGACTGACGGTTTGTTAACGCATTTAGTTATTTTGAATGAATTAAGGTGCCACCACAATTTTTCAATTACGGATATAACGAAGAATGTCCAATTATTTCAATTTAAGTCACGGAGAATTTTTAGAGATAGAAATCCAAATCCTAAGGTCGCTCGTGATTCTATTCGTTGGATTTTAAGTCAAACGACAGAGCTTGTCTCGTCTTAGACCTTAATACGAGGTATTTTCAAAAAAATAACCGACTTTTTGTATTGCGCGGTAACGGATAGTGATAGTAACGTCTGGTTGGCAGCGCTGCATTCTTAAAACTTCCCAAGTAACATTGGTATTTCAGTTTTTGACATTTTATTTAGTTTCCATAATGTTGTTGTTTAAGTGGAAGGTGTTTTAGTTGTCGCGGCGATTTTTGCAATATCCGAGTTACAGGAACATCGTTGCAAGGTGAAATTTTGCGTGAGTATTTGTAAATCTGTTAAGAAAACCTTCAAAATGTTGAAGGAGTCTTACCGAGATAATTATCCTAGTCGTACGCAGTGTTATAAATGGTTTACCCGATTCATAACTGGTGGTCAGTCGGCTCAAGACGATCCTCTGCCAGGAAGATCGTGGATCATCTTGAAGCACGACAGTCTCGCTCGAATGTTAAGGTGATGATAACAATTTTTTCGATTTGATGTCACTGTGCATTTTGAGTTTCTCCTTGGAGTTCAAATAGTCAATCGGCAACACTACGAAGGTGTATTGAAAAGGCTGTGCAAAAAAATTCACCAAAAGAGACTATATGTTGTGGCGCGACAATTTGTGGTTCATCCACCACGATGACTCACCCTCCCACTCAACTTTGTCAATTCGTGAGTCTTGAGCGAAATATAAAATTACTCTCCTTCCCCATCCTCCTTACTCACATGACCTGGCCCCATGGGACTAATTTTTATATTTTATACCCCAAATTAAAATCGATGCTTATAGGAGGTAGTTGGCATAATTGACGACATTAAAGAAAATTTGGCACAGAAATTATTGGCTATACCCAAAAAATCATTCCAGTACTGTATTGTGAAATGGAAGCACCGCTGGAATAATTGTATCTCTAAAGAATGAGAGTAGTATGAAGGAGATAAGGACCAATAATTTATAAGTACAACCAAATAATTTGTTCACAAAAAGTTTGGTTAGTTTATTTAACAGACCTCGTATCAATTGAAAACGTTAGAAATTCCCCATTCTCTTTGAATTTCTAGCCTAGAGGTAAAAGGGATAGTACTAACACATCTGAAAAGATGAAAAGGGAGTAGGACGTTTTACGCTCTTAATTTCAACTTTTACTCCGGCCGCCATTCCATCCGAGCAATAATGTGGTGTGATTGATGATTACATGGAATGATGAGAAGAGAGAGGTAGTCAAAATCCCTTTTTATTCTCCTTCACACACACTATCTCCTCTTAACTTGTGTCCCGCCTACATCTCTGCTGAGTGCAAGGGAACTGTGTCATTGAAAAAAAGACATCTGGCGAGCGGCCCGCACAGCGCGGGCATCTGGCGGCGAAGTTGAACGGTCATTGCACGCGGGTCCACGGGAACTTCTATCGCTGTTGTTCAGCCATTCAAAGCCCGACGACGCAAAATTCCTCGCGTCCTTTCGTCTTTCTACCTTTTTGCAGCGTCGCGCACCGCGATGTTCACGTGTTTTCATGACTTGTTCGCGGCGAGATCATTACTCCGTCACACACACCAACCACACCGTTCACATTGTCAGTTCTTCGTTCCCTGGTTGTGGAGGCGTTTCGGTCATATGAAGCCGGAAGGATTTTTCCCACGAATGGTGGTGTTTTTTTTCTTTTTCTCGCTATCTTCATGGAGTGGTTCATGTTCTATGCGCAACAATCCCACTTTCACGTGAGCTACGAGACGGACAATGAGAGATTAAAGCTTTTTCAGTCGCTTTCAAGTCACTTCACGTTGTGGTTGTCTTCCTATGGCGAAAGAAGAATGGTAGTTAGAAGCCCTTGATGCCCTTGATCAGTTATCCATAACTTTTGAGACGTGTTTGAGTACTCAATCATTCCTGCATTTTTTTATGATATATTCGTCCGTAAGTATCGTCTACAGAGCAAATATTGTGGGTAAATCGGAAATGTTCTTGTATTGTTATGATATTCTGTTTTCACCTCGGCTTTAAGCCAAACATTATTCTCAATGAAGTGATCTAATTACAATGTGTCTCTTATTTCTGGCTTATTCTCTTTAAACTCGAGTTAGTGTCGTAATATGGTATACTTTTTACCGTAGAACACAAATACTCACCATTATTATGTAATTGACGATCTAAATCCGAATAATTCACAAACTATACATGCAAGCACACTTCATTATCACTGACCCATTAGGGTTAAAGGTTAAAAAGGCAATTAATTAAAAATTACTATTATCGATTTAAAAAAAACTAATTTCATAGCATAGTTATTTTGTGTCCCAAAATACACTGGTAATATACTGGATGTTTATATGAAGCTAACGACTTTATTCCAAGAACTCAGCCCCATATTTATTTTTAAGGGCACGTGCTCTTTCTATTTTATGTTATATATACCTAATTGAATAAAGTGCGTATTTCATTGCTGTTACAACATGGCATTGGATTTGTGTAGCATCTCGGATGATATATTTTATTTTAATTAGTTAAATTGTATATTTTGAGTGTGTCTAAACTAAGGTGTAAATCGTTTTTTATTTTTAAATTGATGTAAATGTTTTTTTTATCGATATATATGTATTATTATTATTAGCTTCCATAGCAAAGCATACAAATGTAAATGAAAATGCTGATATTGGGTGCTAATATGAGATACTACCAAAAGAAAGCTGCAATTCTGAGACAAGATACAGACTTATTTATTCTGCTTGGTTTACTACGTTTTATTTTAATTATTCTATTTTTAGAACCAATTTACAGCGACTGTTATTCATTTCGTCTCTTTGCCCTTGTTTGGCTCTCATGGCGAGAGAATGATAATGGCGTCGTTAAGCGCCCATTATGTTTCTTTTTATTTTGACTGAATGGATTGTGTCAAGTGTATCTAAAATCTCAAGCATTGAGTGAAAGAAATTTGCATTAATTCTTGCCATTACTATTTTCTGTCATCCCTTTGCCATTCAGAGCCAAATTAACCCTCCTACCTGAAGTTTGGTCCCTCATTGTAACTTTAGCTAGAAATAATCCCTTTTCTTATTTCAGTTAACTTAATCATTTTCCGCAGAATATCCTAAGTATCCCATGAAATACGGCAAATCTGTCTCAACCGAGCCACGAAGTCGGAAAAGCTGTATTTACGTGTGCAGCTAGCGTTTTCATCCTCGAAATTCTTGCAGTACCATGAATGTGTATTTTTTCGCATTCACTAGTTTAGGTAAATCCCTCTCCCCCAGTAGGTAGGTCTCCTCGATGCATATAGAACTGAGATTGGGGCGCGTCCTCTGCTGGGAGAATAGAGAAGATCTACGGCTCCGGGAGGCATCTCGTATGGAGAGGAGAGGCAACTTCTCAGCCGAAGCTCCTTTAGGGAGTAGATTACGCACTGCTGAAAACCCTGCCATGGAGAGAGGCATTATGGAATATAAGTCGTTTGAAGAAGGAAATGACGATATGGCTGGAGGACAGAGAACGCCATGAAGGCTGGATGAGTGCGAGAGTAAAATTGAAACGAGGATAGAGCGGATTGTGTGGAGGAAAGAGGGTTTCCGTTATCTAGAAAACCTGCATTTCAAAAGGATTCGGGAATTCTATAAATTCGAAACAACTTTCATATCTCTGATCCAGCCCACTGAAGGACTCGAATGAGTTTTTTCATCCTTTTTAAATTGAGGAAAATCTTTCACAAGATAAATATGACAGTCGAGCAATACTATATAGAAGAAGTTATTCCATTTGAAATTTGGCTGAAAAAGCTGTGTTATCGTTAACACTGATATGACTAGAGGTTAGAGGAAAATCTCCATGTGTCTTATTGTCCTGCGTAAATATTTAAAACATCTATGTTATTAACGATTATATTTTCCGGTCACTACTAAGAATTCCCTGACTACTATCATAGAAGCCGGATAAACTGGCATATAATCTTACAATTTTCTTTCATATTGCTGGAATTATCCTGCAGATACCTTGTATTCACTGAACGAAAATAGATATAAATATGTGTTTCCTCGCAGATAAATTACACGCATAATAATTGTAGCTATTTATACTCCTGCTATTACATTTGATTATATTGCATGCACTGTAAGATAAAGCTTCTGGTTTAACTTTGGTGAATCTTTGAAAATCTTCGTTGCAGATTTAAAAAAAGGTAGTTATCATTATTGAAACCCTCGATTTACGCTCTTGAATTTACTCTCTGTAGTATGAGTGCATTGCAAAGGGCATCATCATCTGTGTAATCTACCGGTTAAAGGTAGGTTCTGATGAAAGTGAGAATAAATGCAACAGACTCTTACACGTGCAGTTCCCAGGCTATAGGTGTAGCGAAACTTGGTGGCAATCGCTTGTGAAGAACATTATGCTAAGGAGAGGAAAGCAAACATGAGATGTGGGATGAAGTGACCAAGCCTTTTTCCAGAGGACTATGTGGGAGTCCTCCGATAATTTTTCCAGCTCATCGACGATTGGCTTACGGTCAGTGTCCACTAATCCTCCGCTGGTGAGTGCCACCAAGTTTTCCTATACCTATACCTTTAGTATTTCTTTCTTCATCTCAACGTAAGTCCTACCTTTCTTCATCCCGTTCATAAAACCTATTCTCTTTCTTCCCCTTCCCCACTTACACAACATCCCTCCCTCTCTCACGGCCTTGGGCAAGCCATCACCCCTCATTACCCCTTCCAGCCACCTACCCTGCCTTCCCCTAATCTCATCCACAAGTTTCCTCTCCTCTCCCACCATGTCAAGCACGTCCTCATTTGTCTTCCTTTCCGTCCACCGCACCTTCTCCATCCTCCTCCACACCCACATCTCGAACGCCTTCGGCCTATTTTCGTTTTCCTTTTTCAGAGACCACGTTTCTGCCCCATACAACGCCACACTCCAACCCTTTGAAATATTCGGTTGCTCGGTGGGCAACGGCCTGCCACGAGACACCGCTTCCCGATCATTCACCGTAGTTAAGCATCGTTGGGCTCGGCTCGAATTTGGATGGGTGATTCTCGGATGCGGTCGAGTGCTTTTGCCCCTGTATGCACGTGGTAGACAGTATGTACGCAATTACCTTAGCCGTCGAAGCACGTTAAAAAAATTACTACTTGGTTGCTCGGTACCAATAGAAAATAGCGACAAGATTCTCTCGCCTTTTAAAAACTTGTCACACTTGTCACTTGGAGTATATGGGTTAAAACTGGACCAAATTATAATCAAGAAAGATATTTAATGGCACGTTTGCATAAATGTATTCGCGAATGAAATGTATCTACAGTTTGCTCTCGTAAAGTTTCCCCGGAGCAGCGTCTTTGGACGCCTCTTTGGACGATGGAGGAATTTCTCCTCCTCGCCGGGATTTCCGTGCTCAAGCAGGCGTGAGTATGCGGGGGCGGTGTGTAGGCGAAAGGGGGTGGAGGGGAAGGGGGGTGCAGATGAAGGGTGGAGGGTGCGCTGTAACCCTTTCCAGTGATCCCCAATGCGAAGGAGAGAAAGAAGAGTCTCGTTGGCGGGGCGGGGGTGCAAATATGTGGAGGCGGGGGCTGGAGGGGGTGATTATATTCGAGGCGCTTTCCCTTTTCCTGCGGAGCGCCCCCCCGGATCAACCTTAATCCATCATCTCCCTCGCATCTCCAATCGCTTACTTTCTCTCTTTCACTCTCTCCTTTTCTCTCTCCCTCTCTCTTTTCCATCTCCTTTCATTAATTCTACTTCTCTCTCCCTCTACTTTCGTCTTCCTCTTTTGCCTGGGCAAGGCACCGTAACTCGGACATGATACCAGCGTAAAAATACTATCCACGCATAGAAAAGGTAAAATGGTTTCCACTTGAATTAAAAATATCAATTTAGAACTGCTAAATGCGACACAAACTTATTTAAAGTTCTTCTACCACGTGCTAGACCTGCTAATCTAGAACTGCTTATCGGTACTGCTTCTGTAGTTTAAAAAAATGGTGGCCAAAGACTATGTAAAATTGCTTCCACTTGAATTTAAAATACCAATCGGGAACTGCGAAATGCGACACACATTCATTTAAACTTGTTCTACTGTCAGAAGAACTGCTAAATGGTACAGCTTCGATGTAAAAAAAATGGTGGCAACATGACCGAAGAAGTTTTCTTCCCCGTCACATTCTGTTCCGAAGAGAAAGCAAATCCTTCGAATTTATAAGATCAAGGTATAAATCTTACCCGTTAATTATAGTTTTGAATATCCATGCCGTTGCTCAGGGTATGCCATCCACCTATCTTTCAGCAAGTATCTTTTATTTCTAATTTATCGCTCATCGAGTGTCATATGTACTCGAAAATGCAGTATCCCGAAAGGGATTTACGGTTGTTGCATTATGTTTGTTTCAGCACTGCATTAGCAAAACGCTATATGAGTAGCTATGAATTGTGGGAGACGGATTCTTTTATTTGTATTGTTCTCACCATTTCTTCTATTTCCTGCACACTTTTATTACTATTTACTAAAACATTCTATTCCCAATTTGCTGATGAGTAATGGTCAATTTAGGGGAGTTCGGCGCCTGTACAGTACAGTAAAGCAAGGGCAACCTAAATGTAAAATATGTATGTTATAGGGTAAATATAGGGTATGGTTAAAATGTCAAGAACAAGTTAGCTATTTCATATTACATTTCATTTGTTATGAATTGATTTCCGTTATCCTTTGTTCCCACATCAATTTTTGTTGTTTTCAGTGTTGAAAAAATATTACTGTTATCCTGGTAATACTAGAATTTGTCTACATTTCCGCACTACAAATTTATCTACTCTCAATTTATCGACATATCTTTACTCAAAAATAATCCCGTACAATAACACGGCCAGCCATCGGCAAAACATTTGGGCCATATTGAATGAACAAATCGGATTTTCATTTTGCATTCTCATCACGCTGAAACCATCTCGCTCTCGTAACGATATCTTGGTCGCCTTGAAAATAGTTCCCCATGGGTCCGTTGAGGAAAGTGGTGATATCGATTGGACCACGGATAGAAATTGGTTCCCTTCCCTTAAACCCGTCCTTCCATCCCTCGGACGTTTAATGATAATGATGGAAAACCTCATCATTTGCCTTACTTCCCTCGAAATTCCCCGCCTCACTCTCGCCAAATTCTCCTCCCGACTTCGAGTCTTACCAGCGCGCCAAAAAGGAAATAAAAACCGCGCCCACCCCGTCGAGGACTAAGTGAATAATCCACAAGCCTCTCCGCGCGCTCGCACATAAGAGACTCCCGTTCTTCCTTCCCTCGTCGCGGTCACGCAGCTCATCGTCGGAGCCACCGCTGCCGCCGTGGAGGAGGCGAGTTTGAGGAGGATATCCTGCGGAGGGGAGAAGAGATAATGAACTCCTCCCAACGTCTGGATCCCGCGTCTTCACTGTGTGTGTGTGTCTCTCTCCTTTCTCTCGTCCCCTCATTCGTCCTTTTCCACATCACCCTTCCTCCATCGCCTTCTTCATTTTCGAAAGGGATTCCGCCAGTTTTTGCTCGCCAGAACTCTTCCCGTTTGCGATGTACGTGCCCTGTGGATTTAATTGGCAGATGTACATCGTTAGGTTCTTTCTTATTTTCCTCAAAAGCGTCAATTACACATTAGGTATCTTAGAAAAAGAAAATCAATCTCAAACTTTAATGACAGCAGGCCTTGTGTGTGCTTCAATATAAAATATATGTTACCAGTACCAACTGATTCTTTAGAGTAGCAGTTCCCAACCCTTTTCTAATTGCGTACTCCTTGGTTGCCCATATCCCTCAGAAATGCACCTATTAACTGGATCCGTTGCATTATGAGAATATTCTTGCTACACTTCCATCATTATTTCGATTTTTTATAGTACCTCTAAACCACCGAGCGCTTACCCTTACCAGTAGCACAAGCTAAGAACTGTGGCTGTGTAACACGGAATATTAAGGCGGCATTGCAATAAGATGGGGGTCGTTAAGTTGAAGCATCTTCTTTTTATCTATATCTGAAATTTTCTATTCCAAATACAAAGTTTTTACGCTGCACCCATTTATTGACTGTAGACCATAAACTTAATGTAATCACAGCAATCATGAATCAGAGAATCCTTCTGTTTCTGACGTTTGACTACAATATTGATTGGGATAAAATTGTGGATTGGAAGGAGCTCAGGTCATGCCATGAATCATGTTATCAAAGATTTTGCTGTGAAGATAATGAAAGCTACTCTTGAAACATCAGTGCAAGTAAATGTAATTAGTTGATGTATCGCAATCACCTTCGGGCATTATGAATTTGTTATAGAATTTCGTTAGAAGGACAAAATATTAGTCTATATTTGGGATATTGTATAATTAGACAACTGGGAAATATAAAAATAGAAGTCCACTCAGTTTTAACCATGCTTTTTAAGACGTAATTTAGTCTTTTTAGGCAAGATGAGAAGTTATGATTCGCATTTATTCTATATGTTGAAGAAGATGTATGCCCTTTTCTATCCTCTCTCCATTTTCTTTCGTGATTTGAGATTAATTTTAGTGATAGTAGTGGCAGTATTGATAGAATATTAGGTATTTCTAAGTAGTGTGAGGAGATCAGAGAATATATTGGGCGTGAAATACTGCTATTATGGTGACTGCCAGAATCATATACCTATTTAGTGTTTTTTCATACATCCTCTCTCCATTTTCTTTCTTGCTTGCCAACTTGCTTGATAACTTGCTAAAGCATAATTAAATTAGCATCTATAAGTTGAATTAGTATTTGTTTCCTCGCCAATTTATCCGTCATTATTCTAGGTATTAGTTATGATTTAATTAATCACAACGAGGGAAGGACCACTGAAAATGCTTTGAAGCGCTTATCTATGCTATTTCTCTCTGCTTTCAACGCACCTAGCCAGTACTCCTCCTTTGCAGATCCCAACCCGTCTCCTCATACGTATCTGAATCTCTTTGGGAGCCCGTCGCCACCGGGATTTCTAGGCTTTGCCACGCCCCCCCCTCCACCCCCCACTCCTTCACCCCCTCCCTTTGTCCGTCTCTCTCACCGTCTGGGATACAAACCGAAGCGAAGGAGAGGTTTCTCGCGGTAGGGAGGGACGTCACTTTGGCGATAATTGTTATTTCCTCCCTCCTTCCCCCCGTCGGCGACTCGATGGTTTCCCTTCGTCTGCCTGGCGCTCCTTAAAACCGCAAGAGAGGAAAGCCCTCCTGCCGACGGTGTGGTCCAGAGGGGAGTGTGCGGGGAGGTAGGGAGTCTGGGGCTTTGTTAATTTCTACTCCGCCATCCCTTCTTCACCGCCGTCCCCGGCTCTATCCTCTTACGGGTCGTCTAGTCTCATCGCATCTCCTACCTCACGGCCCCCCTCACCAAACAAACGTTTCTCGGGGGTGAGCCTGTGGTTCGCCGAACGACGCGCAAATTGCAACCGTACTTCCCTTGGGCTACTTTCCTGCTACTTCCCCCGTAAAAATCCCACATCTTCCTTAGTGTCGCTATCCATCCTCCGTGTGGATTTATTTGTGTGTTTGATGTGGATTTTCCCACGTACAATAAGGGATCATAATAGTTGGGATAGATCAATCACATGAAACTCCCACCCTCAATAGGTAGAGTAGAATTTTCACTTGTCCTTAATAACGCAGCATCATTACTAACACTTCACACCGGTCGATTTGTCTGGCATTATTTTATTTTGTTCTCTGCATGAAGTAGCATCTCGTAGCATTCATAAATTAACAGTATCAGTAATATTAACCACTAGATATGTCTATAGCATTGTTCTGCATGTTTGCATGTTCATTTATGTAGCACTCTCCCAGTTTCTGGTTGGACTGCGTACTGTTCTCCTGACTGCTTTTTGGCCTGCGCCTATCGGCCGGGGGAGCGTGCGAGGTTCTTATTTGTGCTGGGACGAGTGCTGCATGCCTGGTGTGGAATCACCCCGTGCCACACACCCTAGTGGTGGCTTACACGGTACTTCGTAGATGTAGATTTGTTGGGAGCGGTTCACTACCACCAGCTCATCTCTACAAGTAACTTCCGAGTTCAGTTTAGGGTGAGGACGAAAAATCTATTATTCCTCCGCAGTTTTTACTCTCGTCCTAAAAAATCTCTAATCCCTTGCAATCGTAATGATGCATTCTCACTCTTTAAGAATAATTGGATCGCTGTTTTGACGCTAATTCTCGAATCTCACCTCATTTTCAACCTTTTTCCAACTATAATAACGTACGAACATCATACTCTTCACTGAAAGTTTTGATGGTTTTGATCTCTAATGCCTATGAAAAGCGAGTATTGCAATGCGAAAATCATATTTCATTTATTTTTTTTCCCATAGCCAATGTTGGATACATCATAAATATCAATCCGCATATTTGTTAAAACTAAGGAATTAGGTCCCAATTGTTTAGAGAAAAGGACTGAAAAGTACGATTGCTAATTCAAAATTAAAATTGTTCCCGGATTTTATAATCCTTGAAATATTTAATGCAGAATATTATTAATTGGTTCTAGGAGGAAAGTATACACAATCTTGATCTAGATAATAGATTTAAATGCTTTGCTTTCTCAACTAGGCAAATGTGAAATATATTTTGTCTTTAAAAGAATGTGGAGGGTTTAGCCGTTTTTTCGATTGGAAACTTTATGAATATAACCCAGGGGATTTTTCTGTAGCATTGTCTGCTTATGTATTTCCCCAAGCGCTTTTCAATCTTTCCTTCTCATCGACCAATTCCTGTTGCTTCATTCTCACTCGTCTGGCTCCCAAGGATTTCCTCGAGAAAATACAATGGCAAGCCCAATTTTGATCTCGGGAGCAGGAATATTAATCCAGGCGTCTAGACGTTTGGAAAGATAAAGAAGAATCCTGGACTTTGACGCTACTTCTTTATTTCTATTAAAAGATAAGCTACATCAGTATTTTTATTGTATAATTACATATGCTCAATTTCTTCTCAATTTTTTCCTAGAAATCATGTGGACGGATTTATCATATCAAAGTATCAATATGTATCACATTTTCAATGCAACCTTCTGTTTTAGAAGTATTAAAGTTGATTACGAATAATCGAACGTATTTAACTTGCGGCACTTTGAGCTTTTTTATGGCTCAGCGTGAGTTATGCTTTAATATTTTAGCTTGCATGTGCGGCTTTAAAGAAAGTAAAACAGTCCAACGAATCTCAACGATGTTGTTACTTTGGAATATTTTCATTCGTAGTTTTTATGATTTCCCAATGTTCATGGTAATTTTCCCTAAACTTAAAAATATTTCGGTACCATAGTACGTATATAATATTTTAACAGGTATCATCTTGGTTTTAGGACGTGTTGATATTCTCATCCTCCAATCCTGTTGCTTACTCGAGTTCGTAGATTTATTTTTTGAATCCATTTTCTTGCGTAACTCGTTGCCTGACTATACTTCATAATAAATGTGAATGTGTAGTCCATAGTTGCTAATTCTTAAGCTGGACTTGTAGGATTTCTACCACAACCTCATTTTTTTATTTTAACGGTGGTCGACAAGAAAATCGGCAAAATTCATATCTTGGCTCTCCGCCACGACTAGCCGCGCGAATTTCCGCTCCCTTGAATTCCAACAAGCGGGTGTTGATCAAAAATTTACACAAAGCCGAATCCGAGGCGTAATCATTCCCCCTCCCCCCCGCACTCCAACCCATCAACCCCTCCTCCGTCTTCCTGCATAATCTCGAGAGAGGAGGAGAAGAAGAAGAGACCTCGCTTACTCGATCCTCGCCTCTCCTCCCGTCCTCCTCATCTAACCATCCTCCTCCTTATTCTTCTTCGCTCCAGGCCACCATTTTCCTCACCATTCTCTCTTACTCTCTTGAGTTATCCTCTCCTCGACATATTCGGCTCGTTTGCGGCGCAATTCTCCCATTTGCGTCTCACTCATATATTTCTCTCCGCCAAATCCTCGCCGTACATCCCTGTGTTTTTATACCCCACGCACTTCTAACGAAGTAAAATACGTAGTTCCAAAAATAGCCGAATATTTAGGCAAAGACTCTTTAACTACCTGTTTCTAAAACAAAGTTCACGCTCTGATCTGGCCTTACCATAATAAATGTAATTTAATGTAATGTTCAAATGGCATATTTGCACAAAATTTTGTTTCTGTATTAGTTTATTCATTGTCTTGTAGAGTTGCCTATATCACTGTATTTTTTATTGTTTTGATTGTATTACCTAAAAAAAGGTCCGCTAAATACTGGAATATTTGCACGATACGGACGATTATTCTCTTGTAAATTTATAGAATGCTCATATGAGGCTGAGTAGCCTCCGAGTATGTTTCAAATGTTTGTTAAAAATTCTGTATTGTGATTACGAAATAAAATATTTTCTCTCTCTCTCACTTCGTTCAAACATATACTTGAATAATGCTCTCGTAGCAAGAAGTGATGCCTGAACAATAACATCCGCAGAGCAAAGAATATGGAAAGTAATGGAAATGTGTTGCCATTGAATAATCATGAAGATCAAATGTACCAAAGAAGATTTGGTACAAAGAGTTGGGAGAAAGGATGTGTACATACTGCAAACTCTGTTAAGAAATAGACGCTAGCATGTAGAGCCCATAATGTGACACCATAGTCTCTAGTAAGCAATAATGGAACTAGAAATTAATTGGAAGAACTGTCAAGAAAGACGAGGAATGGTATGCAACAGAAAAATTACGGAGGACGTCAAAATAAAGAACAAATAAAAGAGCATGAATGAAGCGGAAAACTGATATGATTGTTGAGTGAGAGCTGCAGCAAGCCAATACTCAAATTAATAAGTGCCAATGATGATGATGCCCACCAAACGTTTCTTGCTCCCTGTATTCCTAATTATACTTTAACTCCGCGTTTCTTAGCTTCATCTTATCTGACGAAGCATCATTTATTTTATAACTCCATGTAAGTGCGTTTTCTTAATTTAGAGTCAACATTTTTAGTATTTCATGCAATATTTTCAATATGCATATAGTGTATTACCAATTGCTAAAAAAGAACATTTTAGTATCGTACCTTCTGTAAATAAAAAAATTACTCCATCTTCACAACGTGCGTGTAAAAATTCACATGATAGAAGTACTAGGTAATTCTTTTGGAAAGAGTATTTGAAAGCCTGATTTTGTTATTTTAAAGGATTTTTTTATAATTTTCAATACTTTCATATCAATATTGCCAGGAAATTTAAATATGTTCCAATTTTTGCTGGGATTGCATTTGAAAACCTGGTTCGGCAATATGCGATGTTTCTCAATACACTAGCAAATGCTAGTGTATAGCAATTACTTTTTCATATCGACTGAGTCGGACATGATGATTAAAATTTATATTCTTTAAAATAATCATGTCTGACCTCGTCACTTTCGCTTCCTTTCAAATCAGGGAAGGTTAAATGCGTACGTTCTTCTTCCTCATCACGATATCTTCGACGCTATCAGGGCCGAAAAAATATGCCAATCTTGAGAGTGTGTTGGACAAACTTTTCGCAGGGATTTAGGCAAACTGAAATAAATTGGTGCAAATTCCAATGTTTGCAAATTTATTTTCTCTCGAAGAGTAGCCCCTATATCCTGCTTCCACCCCTTTGCAACTCCACCCTCCCATTCTACGCAACCTACCTCACCCAACCTCGGATATTTCATCTCCAGTAACCCCCGTGCCGATGTGGAGGGACTGAAGAACGGTTAGTTTTATCCCGAGGAAATTGAGAAAGCAGCCTGCCTCCGCCTCCTTCATCTTGTCGCTATCTGAATTAGTGGATAAAGGGCGTGGAATGAATGTGGGGGATTGAAAGGCTGGAGGAAGATGAGTTAGAAAGGATTAAGAAAGAGAAAGTGAAGAGACGTCAAGAAACGCTAGGCCCGGGGCTGTCCTCATGCATATTAACGGAAGTCATTTTGCTCGTTTTAAACTTTTTCAGAACATCATCAACTCGTTAATTCATTCAATTCAGACTCAACGCTGATGATTGTTGTAAGCAATCTATTTTATTACAAAGTAAGCTCTTCGTTGAATTGTGTAATCCGAGATCAATTCTTGGTTTTTGCTGAGTGAAAATTATTTCATTTCTGGTCATCAATCCCTTCCTTTCTCAAATCTCAGGATAAATGGGCGGGCCTAAGTGTTGCAATCGCATTTGTTCTCCTTTATTATTTTACACTCAATCCCTCCTATTTGTGGTTCCTTTCATTCGTATTCATTTCTAGATGTGGATGCTCAGACTATCTTTAATTTCTTTTAGTCATTCATAATGCTTTTTCTCATACTCGTTTTTCGTCCTTATACCCTGTTACTAAAATGCGTTGATTTCTGTCAAATTAAGGGATAATTCTGATGCAATTTATTGAATTTACTTTCAAATACATTGTCGGATTTTAATTATTTTAGGATAGATACAGCCCCTGCAAATTTACTTTAAGTTGACTTGAATATGTAAAATCACCCATGCAACACATTTAGTAAACTAGATTCCTAAGTAATTTTCCACCTTCACCCTGTTTTAATAAAACCCCCTATAAAAATATTCCACCCCCTAAACACATGCTTTTCCCTCGCGTTTAGATCGTCACTTGTAACGAAAACATTTTCTTGAATTCTCACACTATCCTCTGAAATATTCATCAGTTGGGTGTATATTTTTTTCTTCGTAAAGCTTGACCCAGGGCAATGAGCGTCCGTCGTGCTTCGCTATGTCATCGGTCCCTCCTCTTTGTTCCCTCGCCTCATCATCAGGGATTCCTCCCGCCGCCTCCCTGCAGAGGCGAGCGGTCGACGCAAAGGAACCGCACAATCTCTGCTCCGCTCCCCGGGAGGTGCCACGCGTCCTGCCCTCCCACTCTCATCTCCCTCTGCCTCCCTCTCTTTACGATTTAATAAATGCACGAAACATGAAAAATTCATTTCAACTTCTCCTCTCTTTCTTCTCTTCTATTCTCCCTCATTTCAGTTTTCCTTTCCCCTCGACCGTCTTTTCTCTCTTCCTTTCTCTCCCCATGTGCCTCAGTCGCCTCTTTCTCCTGTAAGAACCTCTCCGCCTCTCAGATGCCTCTGAGCCTCCACCCGAGCAACTTTCTCCCTTCCATCAACCCTTCTCATCGTATCATTTAGTTCGCAACCTTCTTCCTTCACATTATTAACTTTTTTCTCCTCCTCTCTCCTCCCCCTCCTAAGGAAGAGTCTTCGCCAATAGAACGTTTTTAAGGTACGAGATAAGAAGGATAAGTTTGAGCTCGTCATTGACACTATAACCTGAGCATATTTGAAAACATCCCAGACTTGTCTCTTTTGTTTGCCCATTTGTAAAGTGCGAAAATTAAAAAAGTTTTTCATCCAGGTACTTCGTATGGCTTTCGTAAATTTTCGGTGTAATTTCAAGATTTTTTAAAGGTAGCATAGTTTTATTTTTTCTAAAATTGTCCTTCTTCATCTTATGAATGAAAAATCAGTCTCAATTTTAAAGCTGAATGCCACCAATTATCTCTAACAATATTTGTCATTATTTGGTCCTTTTTACGTATGGCAAAGTAAAAGGTTTATAACATGAATACTTTTTCAACCATTTCTGTTCTCCCTTCTCTCTTCCTGCTTTCCTTCTGAGTTTTTCCTCATCGTCCTTTCATCACAATCTTCTTCCTTTGATCCCTCTCCGTTACGAAGCACACCTTTCAACGCCACTTCATCTCGCAGGCGCCTCGTCTACGCCTTTCCCCACTCCTTCTATCCCATCCTTCAGCGAAGCAACGGTGTGGACTTGCGTTGCTATCCATGTTGCCTCGAGGCTCTCCTAACACCTCCGCACCCTTCCTCTCCCACATCCCCACCCCTCGCTACCTGCACCCGTCTCCGCCTCCGTCATCGTCGGCTCCTTTATCTCAAGACGAAAAGGCGCCACCCCTTCCCCCTCCACTCCCATCCCCTGGGCACCGTGTGTGTTTTGGATTGCCTATTCAGGTGTTGGCAGGTTACCTTTGGATGGGGGGTAGGTGACACGGTAAAGGGGGGTTAGGGATTCCTGGCGAACGGCGAGCAAAAGGACGGGGAGACGGTAGCGGGTTGTGTGAGGGAGAAGAAAGGAGGAGCCTATTTTAAAGAGCTTTCTAGGGCCGTTTTGAAGGAGATGGGGAAACTTGAGATATAGGGTATATAGATTAAGGGTGAATCGACGGTATCCAGTATATATCGCTTATTGGTTTTTGTGAGCCAGGGTATCCAATTGGTTTAATGAGTTAGTTTGATAGGAAAAATAAATGTCGTTGAGATGTGCTACGGGAGTTCTCGTAAATTCTTCATTCTGCGCGGACACTCCACTCATGCGAGGACTATCTCTCGTGATGTAGGTACTGAAATTCTTCGAATATTGGAATGCTAAGTATCCTTAAATTCTGGGAATACAATATGAATTTGAGGAGATATCTATCGAAAATGTAGGACGCAGCCAGAAATAATAGCTCAAAATCTTTCCCTGAATAAGTATCTGAGACAGACAGGTTTGTTGCTTAGGTCTGGGTAAGAATTTTTTTCAAATAATAATGGGAGAAAATATTTTTTCAATCCTTTAAAAACGTAGATTTTCGATATAAATTGTATTTCATCAGCCAAGTAATTATTTTATAAACTCATAAGGGTACAATCAATACGGGTATACTACATTTTTATTAAAACCAATAAAACCTAATATAGCCAGCCCTTTTCTCTATTATCAATCTTTTACTTGATTTTACCTGCAAACAATACTTTGCTGGCTGATTCTATCTCTGGCGCATCAGAGATTGTGCAATGGAAGCCTCTAGTTTCACCATCCAAATAGATTTTTCAGAAACTGACATTTATTTTAGGAGACGACTCGAATTTCGGTACTTCTGATTAATGTTTCACGATGATCCGACTAGAAAGAGCTAGCTCCGTTGTTTTCCTCCTCATCCGGAAGGGCATCTTTTCAATGGGAATCTCGCCTTCATTGTTCCCGCACTCCCATTCACCGCGATGCCATCCTTCTCTATCCATTTGACTCCCATCATTTTCCCAACGAGTCACACCGCCATCTTTGCTCACCTTACACTTTACACTCCCCCCCCCCTTCCCAGTTCTCATTCCACGTTCCTCTTTTGGCCGCCTTCCCAAAATATACGGCAGAGGTCGCTTCGCTTCCTCCCCCGAAAGCACCGCACCCCCTCCGTGTCTGCACGGCACCGTTGTCTCGCCCCTCACCCCTTTCGCCTAAGCAAGTCAACCCCGTTTCTCACTCCCACTTTCCCCACCGCCGATTCCTTCCACCCCCAAGCCCCTTGTCCCACCCCCATTACGCAGCAACCCCTCGGAGCGATCCTCCGCACTCCCCTCCTCCCGCCCCCGTCAATTCGCCCACCCTCCCCCTGCCCTACGCCCTTCGCTCATCCCCTTTCATTCCACCCCCGCCTCGTCTCGAGCGATTATTTATCGCCTCTTCCCGGCACGTAATGCGAATAGGTGGACGTCCTATTACCCGCCATTTTTATTAGATACTCGCTCAAACTCGGGCGTTATTACGTTCCCCACACGGGAGTAAGCGATGCAAAGGTTACAGAAGCGTTGTAATTTCCTCTCAGTAGCCATCATACGGGATTTTTTCTCATAGGTATACATAAAAGCTTGAATGGTTTTCCCACGATTGACCTTTTTTTACTGAGTGGGTAAAATAATTCGTAGATGTAACTCATTTTCAGAGGAACAAAGGAACAGAGGACAAAAATCTATGATGTTTCCCTCAATTCTTCTCAATCGTAATTAAATTAATTAGTTCATACTTCGTGCGATTGAGCAACGCCATGCCCGAGGATTTTTTTTATATTTTGTATTAGTGTATTATTATTTTTAGTAGTTTTAGTAATATTTTTAGTAATTTTTTATTATAATTTGTATTTTTTGTTCTTAATAAAGTATTTACTGCGAATAGTTTCAAACTCTCAATCATAAAAACACATTTTCATAAACATTTTACGAGTTAGAGTAATTCAGTGCCTAATAAACATGTCGGAATGGAATACTTGATCGTACGCAAAACCTGCGGGCATTTATTTTTGTTGGCGTTGAAGAACAGCTCCAACCCGTCGGGTCATAGTCTACGACTTAAATTCTAATCTTAGCCTGGTGGCCAAAACTCTGACTAGAGACATGAAGGATATTTATCTAATGCAAATGACCATGTTTTCTTCCACCTTCTGTCCCTTACCCTGACCTTTGTGAAGCCCTTACCCCAGCTTATCGAGCCAATTGTCCACTGTCATATGTCCTTTCATCCTTTATTCCGAAGGGTGAACTAAGAGAGCAAGCGGACACGCCTTTTCACTGTCGTTGTTTGAGCTCCCTTGGTCTGAAGAGGTATGATCCGCGATATTCCCGTCTAAATCGTGGAGCTATTTAGGAAACTAGCAAGGAAAACTTAAATCAAACTGCGATTCCGTAACCTATTTAATAAGGATTCGGTAGTCGGTATCGGTTTTCTTTAGTAGGTGGTATGCGCACTGACTAATGCCAGTCATCTTCATGTTTAGTATGTGTTTGAGATATTCCCTTAAGCAATAGTTTGGTGGATTTTTGAATTTTTTTCAGTTTCAACGATTTTAGGGGAGAAACCAGTCGTCCGTGGAAGCAGTTACATATAATCTGCCTTTGTTCTTTGGTTGTGTAGTGTGCTGATATTGTTTATTACTATGAAAGTTTTCATTTCTGTGGGAGTACAATACTCTTATGGCCATTGTAATAAGTTTACACCAATATCTTTCAAATAAACTGGCTTGCGTTTAATGAGGCACGTTAAATAAACCTGATGCATACTTTGAATCTACACGCTGACCACTCTTCACTTACTTTTCGAGGTCAGTGTACGCGACAAAAACTCAATAATCGCACCCAAACTTCAATCAGAAGTTCCACAAATTCTTCCATGTCCGATAGATTAGAGTGCGGAGGATATTAGAGGAACCCTTTTAGCGGTAAACGGATAAGTTCCTCGCGTCAGCATCACATAACAGCTCCGCTCGATAAATTTAAAACGCTTGCGCGTCCAAGCGTGCCACTGCAGAGTGGGTTCGACGGTGGTCGTATATGTGTGTGCTTACACTCTCAATCTTGGAGTGGGGCTCTGGAACCGTACCTACTAGGGCGCGCCGGTTGCCGAGAGCCAACAAGCCAACGGTTTGACACGTCGAGTCTCGAAATTCAATAGCGTTGACTACCCATCATGCACCCCGATCATGGAAAGCAATCTCCCACCTCGACCACCCCCTGCGGTGCTCGGAAAAACCCTTCATCCCTCCTCTCGCCCCACTATGGATCCCATCGGACCCTCTCCCCCACTCCCCCTCCATCCGAAAAATCTACCTATCCCATTTTTTCCCATCCTCTGTCCCTTACCCGAGCCCTCAACCCTAACCCCACCCCCTGCGTCTCCCGTTACAGCGCCCCAATAACCCCTCGCCTGGACCACAGCATCTAACCCTCATGCATGCGTTCCGCCGTACCAAATCACATGAACCCCCCTCCCAACTTTACAAAATGCAAAAAGTAGCGACGGTGAAAATTTAATTTCGTCCTATCCAGCATTTCGCTCACGGATTTTCCCTTCCGCCCGTGCTCAACCCAGATCAAATTTATCCTCTCTATCTCCCAACTCTCCTTCTTTCCCCGTCTTGCATTCCATCTTCTTCCTTTTCCGCAATTCTCCTCCCGCGCCCACTACAACCGTTCTCTCCGCAGCGGTGTACTCTAATGCGGCCTCCTCGGTTACTAGGTCTTCACTCTTCCATCCTCCAGGGTCCTGTCCAGCTTCCTTTTTTCTTTCGCTCTACTCCTCCGCCTCCTCCTCGAAAATTTGCATGGAAAGGGAGACGTTAAGTGGGGTTTGTTCTCCCACCAGAGAGAAGGAAAGAGAGCTCCAAGAGAAAGCATTTTTAAATGCTTGGTTAAGAAAAGAGTTCGTTTTTGGTCGTGGAATAAATGGAATATTTTTATATATTCATTCAGGTCATCAAATATTTGTTGGAGGTGGAGTGCTCCTAACATTTTTATCATCATTTGTGGCTCCTCACATCTTTGCAGCTCCTCCTCTGCTCTGTTCGCTGCTTTTAATTCAATCATACATGAGCCCAATTTCGACAGCAAATTTATATTTAGGGTATTTCACGCCTCATGTTTCATGTCATTTTATTTATAATCTAATTGCGTGAAAATATGAATAACTTGAGAAAAATGGACTAACTAAATTCCTAAACGTTTTTCTTTTGATAGTCAGTATCTCTACTCTTTCAGTCTTGAGCCATTTTAAACATAAGTAGAGGGTGTGATAGTGTTTGAAGTTTATCATTTATATCATCCTTTCTTCTAGTAATAATCTAGCTAGCTCTACGACGTCATGTTATACTTATGATTTTTTTGTTGCTAAGTAAGATAATAGGTGAAAATAAAGGAAACACTAAACGTCCCAGTAAAAAAAACTTGGGAATGTCCAGTTTCATTTTTCTATTAATTTTACAGTAATGAATTGCAAATGCTACAGTAGGCGATGGGACATTCTTAGGAAAAGTTGTTTGTTGCTCACATTCTTTGAAATAATTACAGGAGTACATCCTGAATATTTGGTCGATGCTCATTAGGTTCCCGTGGATTTACACGGCTCGTTTTTCCCTTCGTACGTTGGCAGGGAGACGCAACGGAACTAAAATAATTTTTCGTGCCATTCTTATAGGAGGTGAAGATTACAGCTTTATTTCTATAACACAAACTTTCCCCAGCCGCCTAGGACTTCGAAATGCGTGTTCGTCTCTTTTCTACCCTGGATCCACTTTACTCAAGGTCGCCTCTACCTTATCAAGTCTCCTATTTCCGGATACCAATCTCTCGTAATCCATCAACGCAAGAGCTGAAAGTTCTCTGTATATTTATCCCTTCTCTTTGTACCTCTCCATTTTCCTCAATTTCCATACCCCCCTCTACCTCTATATCCTTGGCGTCACATGATCTAAGTGAAGAGACCGGGGCAGTGGAACATGGAGCCGCAGTCTCATACATTGAAAGTAGCAGCTCATAGATTATATTTAGAACCTTACTATTTCACGTTCTAGAAAAATTCGTAGTGAGATATAAATTTTTACTAACTGATTCTCAAATCTTTTTTTTTTAATTCTCGGAATATCTTAGGTTTTGCCAAGAATGACTGAAAATGTATTGCACAACGCTATTTTGGATCATAATGGACTTTAGGGCCTAGTTGTTTAGCATAGAGATTGTTTTTCTCTTTTCCTTTTGGCTTTCCAATGCATATATTACTGTAGAGTATTTAATGAATAAAAAACCCGTCACTTTAACCGGTTATTATACTTAACATACGTTTCTGTCACGCAAAAAACTTTTGCAGTAAAATTTAAGAGAAACTTATAAAGTGATGTACCCGAGTTCTTGTGACTAAATCACCGTATGGTTTTTATTTTAACCCATAGCAATAATGATAACTGCAAAGTACTATCATTTAGGTAGTATATTTTCTCTTTTTCCTTGATCAAACTCTTATATAAGTACGTCAATAGCCATGGAAAATATAACCACTCTTTTTGGAACTATTCTTTTTCAAATGTAAGATTTTCAGAAACCCGGATGTTTCACAAAACGGAAATGAAAATGTTTGAATTAAATAATACCATTAATTATTCCGCTGAAGAAAACTTTTATATGACGGCATGAGCACTATAAAGACATTGTTCGGTATACTTGATGTATCTTCAGTGGCGTGATTTTATTATCATCTTGAGCGCATAGATAAAAGCCAATCCATTATTTTCCCTCCATCTCACTTTCAAAGTTATCACAAATCAGATTTTTCTCAGCCCTGTCCCACAATTTCCGCTCCGTGGCTCTATCTCACTCCAATCCACTCTCCATTCTCTCCTCCCGCCGCTCACCCATACCCACACTCTCTCTCCCTCTATTACTCCTATCCTGTCCATATCACCTCTCCCCATCCAATTCTCTCTCTCTTTTATGTACAAAGCCCTTCACTCATCCCTCCGCTATCCGTCTAGCCCTTCGCCGAGACTTACGTTTCTCCATTTCACGGTCTCATCTCCTCTCCTTTCTTTGCGTAAAACGCCCTTCAGATCTCCTTCCTCTCCCACACACACATGCATACACTCCGTCGTTCGCACCCACTCTCCCATTTTCGCCCTTCACGGTTCTTCCAAATCTCTCCGTCTCCACTCCTCTTTCCTCCCCGCCCTTGACCTCCATTCCCTCCCTCCCTCTCCCGTCCTTCCGTCTCACCTCGTCGACGTTTCAGAAATTAACTTCCTACCCTCCACCTCCCGCCCTTATTACGTACCCGGGGGCCCCTCTAAAAAGCCCTTCTCCGGATCCTCCGGGCCTCTTCCCATCCTCCACCCCACCTCACCTCCCTCTCCCTTCCCCCCGTTCTCAATTACGCCGAGATCACGTTTCCCTCCCCTCCCCCTTCTCACGAGGGCACTCCAGAGCACCTATCTGGCGATATCCGTACTCACCGTGACGTCCAATAGCAATCGGCGCCGAAAGCCTTGCTTATTTCCCTCGAACCGTCCTCCGCTTTGCTTAGTATCATCCCCCCTGGAGATGTGACCAAGCTATTACTTTCCATCTCTGCGTCCTTCCAACTATCCCCAAAACACTTCCTCAGCAAAGTCTAGTCCTTTCACTCCTCAATTTGTCTCATTTTAACTTCATTTTTTTCCTAAATTCGTTCTATAATTAACTTAATATATGGTATCTTTATTTCTCCATTGGCGTTAGGTATTTTTAGGAAATGTTTAATACTTGAAACTTTCATGCTAACACATTACTTTTCTATGAATTATATATCCCTACATTTGACCAGCTATTGTCAAAACTCTTGCTTTTGTTATGGTTTCTACCTTGCATAAAAAGATACCCCATTTAATAATTATATAATATTTTTAATATATATGATACTGAGAATATTTATGGAAGTATTATCATTTTCCGCAAAAACGGTCGGTTTGTTCTTACGGCGCAAAACCTTTTGACGTTATTTCAGCCACTCGTAGACTTTACCTTAAAATGTCGCGTCTGGGACAGAAATACAGCCACAGAATTGAACTTAAAACGTTAAAGTATTCTCCCCATATTTCTCCTTACATTCTTCCCAGTGTTTAATTTCATTATTTTGTATCGGCTCCTACATCATCCACACTCCCTGCCCCTACTCAAGGCAGCCCCTCAGGTCATAAAAAGGCAAAGTTCCCCATAAAGCCGGTATTCATATGTTTTCTTAGATCAAATCAACAAGTTTGTGCTAAAACAAAATTTAAAAAATATAAACATCGTTTTATGACCAAGATTCTTTGGAGTTCTGTAGGAAATTTTAAAAATTTAACCAAAAAGTAAAACTAATACTGTCCTATCAATGAATTCTCGGTGTTGACATGGCTGATGGAAGAGATCGACATGCCTTGACTTTAGAAATTTACACTTAATAAAAATGCTGGCGCTCAGCGTGGGGATCAAGTAGCTCAATCTTCTTCGCATGCACCAAAGTTAGCTTAATGGTGCGTTATCGCATTAAGGTGTCACTCAAAGTATCCCATTTCCTCGATGAATGAAGTCATTTGGGTCCATGTTGTGTTCTGTCACCATGATGCTCAACATGCGTGCCCACATACCATGAGCGCCTCTTACATGTATGCTCATTTGCGAAGCATTTCCGCCGAATCAGGTACCCCTTCCACTTTCCCCATTCAAAACGATAATATACCCCTCATCCCCCCTCGAGTCCAACCATCTCAATGCCCCTTCCCCTCAGCTGTGCATGTGTGCTGACCCCTCCAACCCCGGCCCGCACCCACACGGCCACTCTCATTCCGTCACCCAATTAGCCCCCATTCCTCCGTGTCTAATTTTCCCCTCTCACCTTACCCTCTTCCGTGGCCATGTTTTGCCCATGGTCCACGAAATTTCCTCCCTGGACATATCCTCCCCCCCTCGTATGTTCCGTAATATTCACGAAAACGAGGGTTATACCTTTGGCCCCTCACTCCCTCAAAAATCCATTCCACGCCTAATGCGCCCGCAAAGGGACCATCGTTGCCCGGCAATTACCTCTCGGCATTCCCACCCTTCCCTTCTCCCGCCACCACCCTCCTACCTCCCTGCCCCCTCATCTCCTCTGTCTCGGACCCAGGGCTGGCTGAAAAGAGCGACCACACGGCCGAGGGAAATCAAGGCGCGAGCGTTTATTTTCCCAGTGCCGACGTCTCCCGATGTGAAAGCGCGCTAGCGTGGGTAGTCGTGCCGCGGGAAATGATGATGCCACGGTGGCACAGCGTTTTCAGAATGGCATGGGCGAAAGAGAGAGAGGGAAAATTTTGCAAAAGAGGCTTTTGGAGCGAGGCCGATGCCCATTGTGAATTGTGTGGTGCGGGGTGTTTGTCAGGGGAGGCAGTCGTGTCGTTGGTGATTCTCAAGACCATCTCCTCCTCCCCTGCTGTATTCCCTTCATCCTCCTCCCCCACAGGTCTGTCTGTCCATACGACTCTCCCTCGTCCCCTCTTATTAGTATGACTCGTGTCCACATGTCTCCCTACCAATCCCTCTCGCTCGCAGCAACGGGCGTTCGTGTCGTGTAGGCATAACGGCGTGCTTGGTGTTCTGTAATTAGACCGCGTAAGGGAAACATTTCCGCATGTTTTGAAATTTTTTCCTGCAAAACTTTCGACGTGGCATTCCTACGTTCAACTTAAACGAGCACTGAAATTGGAAAATATAATGCTGAAGACATCTCATGAAATGCATTATTCTTTATTCCTCCCTGGGTTTTACTGAGCGAGCTCTAGTTAGCCAAGCGGTACAGCATTACTCAGAAAAAGCATTAAAAATTAGCTCATTCTGGTCGCGGAAGTTTCTGGGTTATTTTTCACTGTGCGAAATAAAGACGGAGTTATTGATGGCAAGATCCTACCAAAGAAGGATGTCCAATTGAGTGAAACTTTTTTTCAAGCATTGTTGACAGTACTCCATCATTAGACAAAGCCATTACGTTAAAATAAAATGTAATTCAACACACCTTTGAGTTAGTAGTATACATAAAAAAAGTGATGTATTATGTTGATGCAAATGTCTTTAATATTCTTTGCTAATGATATATGCCAATGAACTACCCCTAACTAATTTGAAAATATTTTATGGCGAACTATCCGGAGACATACCTACATACACATCGTGGCGGAGGTAGGGTGCTTATTTATTAATATTTTAATATTGGAATAATAAACATCACTATGTAATAAATCTCCTCTAAGTTATGAAATTAAAAAAAAATGAAAAGTTATTACTCTCTTTTTTATGATTACTGCCATTCTACTGGGTTAGGTATTTTTATTGATACTAGAAATTACATTGCCAATTATTTACAGAGATATTTTATCTTCAAAAATAGCACCTATTTTTTCTTTCCTATACAACTATTATTCGACTAAAAAATCTTTTACTCTTTGGAACTAGTAATCAATTTATTTTTTTACGCAAAAATAAAACTTTGCCTCTATATATTTTTTTAGAAATTTCCAATTTTAAATTGTTTAAAATTGTGCAGAGCATTTATCTGATTTACCATTTTCTTCGGTTTATCATTCGATGAAATGTTCTTTTCTCAAAAGCATGTTGAGAAATAAGAAGTTTGACGTAATATGAATCACCGGATCATTAACACTAGCACTTGTGAGGCTAACACTGACAATTTGTCGGTACTTCCACTTTCTCTCTACGATCGTCATAAATCGGAGCGGAAATAACTTTCCAGGGGTTTCAGCGCCAGGGCGTTGATACCAGGTATTAAGGTCGGGACGGTCCGGCGGGGCTTCCCGTTATAGGAGGAAAGAGTAATGTGGCGAGAAGGGGATGAGAGGAGGGTTGTGGGGTGTGGGGAGGGGACAGGGAGAGAGAGAGAAATTTGCCAGGTTGCGTGGCTTTGGCTTGAGGCGCGGGCGTGGGAAACCTGTAGAGGTGGCGCTCAAGACGTGAGGGAAGAAAACCAAATCGACCCACGCCTCATCAAAACTCATCTCGGCGGGTGAGATTAGACCCCGAGGCGTGTGTGGAGCCACATGGACCTCCAATACTCGAACAGACTTCTCCTCGAATTCTCCCATCCTCTGTCTCCACGGATGAGCTTTCATGCTTCCCCTGATGTGCATGTTCTTCCATTTGCCCTCGAATTTTCAATCGTGGGGAGTATAAATCCGCAATGGACCAACTCTTACATGCGACAATTCATGTAAAAACCGTAAAATTTGCTGGTCGACTACTTAACTCACTTCTTACTGCTATTTACTTCAGTGTAAGTAATCCACGGTGAACCAAAGCTGGAGCCTAATTTATAACCCAGTTGTTTCGTAGAGAAGACTTACCAAGTTATAATTTTTCCTTAATTTAAGTTAAAACTGCTATTAATATTTCAACAAAATATAAGAGTATTGATGATGGGTGTTGAGTGAGTTGTTGAAAATGTACAATCCAATGTAGCGTAAACGTATTATTTGAAGATAGGATAATTTAAATAAATCTCCAGTGTATCTGCTTTTACTTAGTGTCATATTATAAATGAGAATGATTTGAATAAGGTCTTAGGTTAAATCTAAATTTGAGGTGAAAAGGTTAGGGTTTTGATGCTAAAGATGGATTAGCGTAAGCTGGAGGCTATTGAGATGTGGATGTTCAGGAGGACGGAAAATCTGGGTGGTGAGGGAAACAAATGAGGAGGATTTGCGCATGATAGGAGAGGAGGCTTGCGGAAGCAATTGAATGAGGTAGGAAAAGTGGCTTGTAAACGAATGGGGAAATGAATATGTATTGAAGAGGTTGGTAGAGAGGAATGTGCGCGGGAGAGGGAGGAGAAGAATAAGAATTATGAACTCTGAATTATGAATTAGTAAGGGAGAAATATATACGAAGTGTATGAGACGGGTTTGGTATTTGAAAATGGGCAGTTATGTGAAGGAATCTGCTAGGAAGACTCGTAGAACACTCCTAGACATATCATTCATTTGGTTGGATAGGTACTAATGGTGATGAATTCAAGCTCAAGAAAAATGAATACAAAAGTCCTCTCAAATTTACAAGCATGAAAAATGATTCTATTACTCGTTCATGAATTAGGACATATCACCTATAAAAGTTCTCCCAAGCGGTCTCTTCGTCCCCCTGAAAGCATATATTACCACGGGCGTGAATTTCTTTGTCGCGAGTACATCCCCTCTTCTTGAACACTCTTCTCCCGTCCCCTCCTCCCCCCTCACGACATACCCTGAAAAAGAATGCGCCTCGCCTCCTTCTTCCGAAATTCACCTTCATTCCCTTTCATGCATTCCTTTCTTCTTCTTCCTCCTCCTCAATATTCCCGTCCCTTTCCACCCCCGCCTCTGTCCCACCCTGCCCTCCTCTCTATCTTGCTCACTTCTGAAGTTTCATTATTATTTATTATTCAAGCTCTCATTCTCCAGCCCTGACTCGTGTTCATTACTCCATTCCTTTTGTCCATTCCTACTATTTCTCCTTTCCTTACCTTGCTTTCTTCCTGTCCCTTCTTTGACGCTTTTCTTTTGCGTATCTTCGGATTCGTATTCTGACGATAGGAAGTTGCGCGAGAAGGGTACACATTGACCTCATCCCCCATTCATTTTATATCCCTCCACGGTGAATATTTGCTCCAGTTCTCGTTTCACCCTGGTGTTTAATCAACTTTCCCAGCATTTCAATGAACCAATATTATTTTAACTTACTGCACACTCCAGTAGCAAATCTTACAATAATATTACTTGCTTCTCCTATCTTGAGTGTGAGTTGTTGAGAATTATGCCTTGTGTGTATTTTATAAATAGTACATTCGTATTTGAAAAGTTAAAAATAGCACATTCGTATTTGATATTAACATAGAATTTCAATTCACTATCTATGTCTTAATTTATGCTGTCGTTTGTTAAGGAATATTTTATTGTGAAAATTAAAGTTCACCAAGTTATACATTTTTAGTTGTCCAAACGTGCACGATGCTCTAATGTTCGGTGGTTGAATGTGTATTGAGTGTAATCGAAAATTTTCGGAGGGTTTTTCTGCCAGCAGGTCATTAATATCCAAGCAGCTTCCTCATTTCACTGGGCATTCAGAGACGCCTTGATACGTGATATTCCCAAGTCTGTATCTGCAGAGTGTTATTCTCTTCCTGCCGATACACAGCGTCTGTTTCCAAATTAAGGGGTACGGTGAGCACATTTATTTATTCATCCCGCAATAGCTTCCTATCTTTCTTCTTATTTTTTTCGTTCTCCGGGCTATTCCCACCTAACTTTGTTCAGCAGGAATACTCGATTTATGGCATTTTCCGCCTATTGAAACTACTAGTGGCGACTCCTATTGAAACACCCGTTTGTCCCTCCAGCACCTATTTGGATAAATATTATATATTTTTTCATTCCTTGACATAGATTTTATCCGTATGATATGCCATTTATTCTAGAGTTCTGTGAAAAAGAGAGCCTAAAAATTGCTAAAATAATGGCAAAGTACATTACAAATCATTAAAATCAAGAAAATATTTTTGGAGAGGTATAGTATGCATTTTTTGAAACGCTACAGCCGTTTTTCTTTGGGATAGGTTCATCGGATAAAATCAATTTTCATTCTTCAAAATCTATTTCTATCCCCCAGATATGGTGATAGGAGAACTTCGATGAGACATTTAAACATAGATTTAAAAAAGAGAGAAAATAGGTTATTGTGGAGACTAAAACTGAGGAGCGGGAGATAAATTACGTTGAAGGTGGATATGCCTCAAAGGACTGTTGAACTCCAGTTTGGAAAGTATAGTGTATATGCAAATTCAAGGCGCGTAATATAGAATGAAGAAAGGGAAGAGAGTTTTGTTAGAACAAAGGACTCGGAAATGGTGAGACTGGACAAGATCCTTTCTTTGAACTTCCTTCTGATGAGGACGGTTGCGAGGCGATAAAAGAGGTTTTAATCTTATTCTGTTTAGCCTTCAGAGTGTAACTTGCAGACTGTGTATTCTCCGTAATATCACAGAAAGCTATGCAAAAGTTCTTTGAAAGCGTCCCGGATAAGGAATCCCGAAAGTGTAAAAACATTAAACATGCCGTACAAGCTTTGACCTCCTTAGTTAGCTTCCTTGTTTTTTGTCTGGATGTCACCTTATTCATGAGAGTTCCTTGCTTTATAAAGCTTAATGCTAAATTATGATAAATGCTGCATTTGCCGACGAACTTAACTGAAAGTCTCCCTCCTACAATAGAGTGAAACCGAATATTGGAATAGATGATTATAGATGTAAGTTAAGTAATTCCACGAGAACCAGAGGAAGAATTCTTATGGAAAAATTAGATTTTTACCAATGATCATGAAGAATAGATTTCTCTAAGTCGTAAACAACGGATCATTTTCATAGATTTTCGATACTAAGCTGTTCATGGCTTGGAAGCTGTTTTTATGATTTATTGACCTACATGAATTTATCTATTTCTTCTGAGAGCTTTTACTTTTCTTTCTAGTATTATCGATTAAAAAATCGTTGGGCTGTAACATGGTTTTGCAGCATCATAATTTGAGGAAATAAAGTTACTTTGTTACTAAGCCCATGTTTAACTGAAAAGTTTTCGTCTTCATGGCGCTCTGCACCCGGTGACAGCTCAGGGAATTATCATCATCAGCCAGGATTCGCGCACTACCCCAAGGGGATGGTGCTTTCTTTCCTCTATCGCAATCTCTTCAAAAAACACGAAAGAAGGCAAGAAAATATAAAATCGTCTCTCCCGAGATGTACTATTCCTTTTCATTCCGCCGTAGGTCTTTCAAGCCCTGAGGGGGCGTGTTTATACGAAGGCTCTCAGCTGGGAGTTCTGTCTCTCTTTCTTTCTCTCTCTGTCTTTCTCTCTCTGTCTCTCTCTTCTCTCTCTGAGTAATGCCGTTGCGTGGAAGGCAATTAAGATTCTTGAGTCCCTCTCAAGAACCTTTCCTTCGCTCGAATTTCGTATGAGTATCTCTTTACCGTGCTCAGTGAGCCCAGAACATTCGTTTATACACGGTACATCAAATAACTCTGCCGATGTAAAACTAAATTTGCGCCCGTATATGTTCATTAGCATCGGGAATATTTTTTAAATGAATTTTCGTCGTTTTTTCTATGATGAATTCCCGTTAATGTCAATTATGGAGAGGATACTTAGTTTTTCAAGTCCCTACTTGTTATTTCTGCGTGCACTTGGAATAGCATGCTTTTTCATTTATCGTGTAAATTATTTAGGCATCAATTGAAATATGATATCTTAAAAAAAACTAATCAAAATCGTCGAGGGTAATTTATGTTGCATTAATTTATGAGAACTTGAAAAAAATCTTTTGATAATGAGTTGAAATGTATATTTTTACGTTACGTTCTCTTTTCTATGCTCAAATATTTCCTGAAATTTTCTTAAAGTTCTTTTGAATAATACCTGGCGACTTTCCGCTCACAGGAGGCCATCACAGGTTGAATTGGCATTGACTTATTCAAATAATTGTGTACAGTGAAATGTAATGCTGCGAATTAAAACTGTCTAATTCTTTGAAAACTCTGCTAACAATAGAAATTTCGGAAAAATAAAGTGAAGTCTGAACATCAAAAGAGATTTGCCTCCCTGCACCGCATCAGTGTGGATCAATTGTGGATTGGAACGGGTCTCATGGGTATTGTTGCATCCTGGCGCTTCTGCAACCACAGTTGCGTATAGGTAGTGTAAAGTGTCCGGCTTCAGGGGCACAAAGAATTGAACATTGGTACTTAAATGTTTGGAATATTTAGCAATATTGGTGTGCAAAAATAAGAAATTAAAAATGATGAAATTTAATTATTAAAGCAGTGTAGCGTTCATTCTAGGAGTTACGTATGCGAATGCACAGCTAATAAATAACTAGTTAATTGTACTAGATTCCTTAGAGCGAGCAAGAAAAGAGCTTACAGCATGACATTGAAACAGCGTAATGGCAGTTCCGTGGGAGAATAAGCAATCTTCTAAACTAGATCAGAGAGAATGACCGCGTATTACTCCGGCTGTTATGAGTTATTCCTTCCGGCATAAATTCACACTTAGTAATGAAGAAATGTGCATTCCATATCATAGTGGCATCATATTCATAGTGGTCCAATTCCATAATAGGTCCATTGCATACATTTTAAGGGAACGATTATTTGGCAACCATTCTTGCCCTTACTACATCGGTTCTCATTCTGTTAATGGGTGTGCTTCATCATTGCACATATATTTATTTCTGTTAAACAATAACTTTGCCAATTGCACTTTGCCGTTTCACTTCTAGAGGAGTTCCACATAGGCTCGGATACCAAATAAGTGGGCATGAATCTTAACTTTGCAGTCTATAATGCCCACAATTGCATATAAAGTCTTATTAATTCGTAGAAACACGATGTTTTCTTGTCAAAAATAATTTATTTATTTTGAAATTTCCATTATTTTGATGTTTTTTTGAATGAGGCTAGTTATTTGAGGATACATTGCACCTGGATACTTTCTGTTACTATTTTTTAAGTATGTAACTACTGAGTTACATAGTATAATTAATAAATTGATTATCCCACATAGTGTTTTATTATACGCTACCCTTACTGGTTTCAACGCTATCTCATCCTTTTCAAGGGGATTAAAAATGACGCTAAATCTTTAAACCGATTGGATTTACGTACAATAAAGTGCAATGTGGAATACACGAACATAATTCATTTAACCATGCATACAAAAATTCACTAGGTCAACTCGCAAGCTATTCAAATTTCAGCACCGAGTTACTCGTTTAATAAAGTAATCGGATTAGTTCACGCAGATTTCATTTTCAACCTTTATTTTGGTCCAATTTACCTTTCCCCTTGATAATTCAAATGTATCGTTTCCATAACTTCCAAAATATTCCCTTCGTGTCTCATATGCTCTTTAAATGTGTGTCGTGCACTCGAGGATTATCCCAGCGGGAGTGTTCGCGCACCAGCGCGAGAGCCTTAAGCATCAGTAGCCCTTCTCTTCTCATCCTGTTCCCCTTCCCTACCTTTGTTAACCTCAGAACCTTAAGCTCGTCCCGACAACAGTACGTGATCAAGGGCAGCACGACAGCGGGTAAGTCACGTGTAAGGTTGAAGACGACCCTCGCCGACTTGGGCTTCTTAACAGCGACCCTAACCACCTTCACGCCTGCGCGTTACCAGGCTCCTCCTGCTGCCCAACACCCCCGTAATATCCTCCCCTCTGTCCCCCCCCTCCATCACCCCTCCCCACACCCGCTTCCTTCCTCACTCGTCCACCGCTGTCCATTAATGCCGAGGCCCTGTATTCGGAGAATTCCGACAGCCAATCTTATCGCCCACTCTCCGCCTTGCTCCCGGGCCAACCATACCCGAACAAATCCCTTTAAAACTTGCACGTCCTCAGGGAGGTTTAGTCTCTCTAGGACATCAAAGCTCCCCCATTATGTTTACCCCGTTTTTCCTCCAACCCTTGTCCTCTTCGAGTAACACCCCAAGCGCTTCTGACTCCCTTGCCTCGAACATGATTACAAGCAACATAGACTTTTTCGAGACCTCTCTTTCCGTGTATCAAAGATCCTGTGTACTCGATCGCCGAAGGGGAAAGTTTACACTCTTTTTAAATAGGCATATTTTCCCCCAGAGAAATAAAAAATCGGAGCTTTATTCTTATGCTGTTAATGCACATACTTACTCATGTTAAATATAATATTATTTTCCCTTTTACCTCTTTCTACATCTTGCGACTCCATGCATGCTAACAAATGTAATATTTACCCATTGATGGCGGAGAACTTCTTTAAACTAGTAAGAAAATGCCTATATTTTGTTAATGAGTTTGATTTTAGTTTTTCTCCGTTTGTTTTAAATAGGGCAACAAAACCAGACGTATATTATAACGGTAATGTTATATAATAATTGGTGAACAAATATATTAAGAAATTCTAGTTATAACTTCTGACAAAGGAAATAGGTTTAGTCTTGAGTAAACCACTTGAGTTGGGTTTCGTTGAGATTCAATGCAGTCGGAAAAAGATAATAGCTAAACCAAATAAGAACTTCAAGTTGTTTTGACATAAAGTACAATAAAATTCCACAGAAAACTCAAGAATTTGTGATTTGAGCATTCTGATTTTCTAGGAGCGTATTTGCGTGCTACTCTCCAAGCTCGCATTAGGTATTTGACGGCAAAATCGCCGAGAAATTCCGTTGAATTCGCTCTTTAATGCCCTTTTTGGAGATATATCAGTGGGGAGTGAGTGGGGGGGGGGAAGGGTGATGATGAAATGCGAGGGGGAGGTGGATCCAGCCTGTGGGCATGTGTTCTATTCGGGACCCTGTGGAATGGCGAAATGGCTCCCTTGTGACCTCGTCGGCCACGGTGCCTCGGAGCGCCCTTATCTATTTGACTCTCCCCTGGGGGTGAGGGGCGCCAAACCCTCCCTCCCACGCCCCTGTTCTGCTCTTGTCCCTCCTCTTCCAATTTTGAGAGAGGACTCGTTGCACCCTCAACTCAACCTCCGCTACGTACAACATTACCAGCTTTCCATCTCTTTTATTTGAGCCCATGAATTTAGTTTCCGGTGGAATCGAACTAAAATTGCAATTAATGAGCAGTTACTGTCAGATTTTGTTTAATTTAGTCCAATACTTATCATGCTCTGATTTCTTTGCGATAGCAAGCAGCTTAAATTGTTGATTTCATGAGAGTAATATTCGATATCACGAGATGGTATCGTCAGTCTCCTCTGCATTTTCTTGAGCACCAACTTTGGATTCGGATACATCTGCAGAAATAATTGAAACATTGCGATCATGTTTGCTTATCTTGTTGATTATTATGTGGGTGATAGATTTTTGTAACCGTCATTTATTATTTTATCAAATAGTTATTCATTCCCATAGGTGTCACCGCTGTATATCTCTTTGATATCTGAATGAACGGATAGTTTTTAATAACAAAAAGGTTTTGTTATAATATGTAAAGGAATTGCATTCGTAATTTACATACCAATCATTAATTAGCAAACGGTAATATTTTATCAGCATGTGGTATCACCAAGGTGCAATGCATCGAGCTTTAATGATATTTCAGCGTTCTCGACGTAGGTTTCTTAGAGTCTTAATTTCTTTTGCAGTCGTGAGATATGCGAGTGCTTGTGGGACCGCGGAAGAGAGACTTTTAAGGCAAGGGTTGGTGGTCGCTAGACTGCTGATAGTGTCTTTAATAACTTAGGAGGTGCGAAAATAAGATGCTATACGTGCATGCGTGGCGCTGCAGTATATTATTTTCCTCGGCACAGGAGATACCACCGATATGAGTTGTAAGAGCATCTGGCATATTTTCCGTCTCGCCGGAGATTTTGAGCTAAAGTTTTGAGCCTCTCACCAATAAGCATGCATACGCGCATCCATTCGCGTGCAGGATAATGCAGTAGCCTCCCCTCGCTTTTCTTCTTCTTCGGGAAGGAGCCACTGCTCTTTTATCTTCCCTCGCGGGGTAAATTATGCGAAAACTTCGCCGTAGAGATATCCAAGTCTGCTCTCAAGAATGGGAGTTACGGCCGCTTTGTATCGCGGCCTCTTTTTCTTTTGTTTCGTTATTGCATATTACCTTCTTCCGGAGATCGTTTTTTGTTTCCCATCTTTATGCTAAGCCGTACGTGCCCCCGGTTTGTGCGCGAGGAATAAAAACTGCGGAGCGGCGCGCGAGAGAAATGTTATTCGCAGAACATTCCATCTGGTCCGGGAAGTGAAATGAGACTGTTGAATGTGAATCACATAGATTTCATTGACTCGTGCCCGGAGTTTTAATGACCCTCAATCGTGGCCCCGAAAACCTTAAATTTTCTATTCCCGTGTGGTTACAGCACGTTCCGGGTACTATTTATACTCGACTTTGATTCGTGCCGGACATAATAGTAAGTATGTATCTATTTTCAGAAAGTTTGTTTAATTTTCGCGTGCTTAAATTTTTGATATCTCATAAAACCACCCAATACTGTTGTGAATGATATTCTGGAGGTAACTGAGTGGCAAGTCCGTTGTTTTCGACACATTACGAACCATTTGTCACTTAAATCTATGCAATGCTGAATATTTACTAGTTCTTGATCATGATAACGTATTATTTTATTAATGGCGTGGTATGGGGGTAATTAAGGTAACAAAACTTACAAGACTTTTTGCCACTGTAGATGGTATATTATCAAAAATAAAATACCCAAAAGCTTCTGTTGTAGTTTTAATAGCTAATATTGTTCGTTTTTAATATCTGCATCAACATCTATAACCACTGCTACGTAAAAAAATGGACTCTTTGTTTATGTTATTGGTACAGAGCAGTGCATCGCACTCCCTTTAATATCATTTTACTATTTATGTAAGCGCAATACTATCTCTAATTATCAATTCATTCGGCTGTGGGTATTGTTTTTTTACAAAGTAATTTGATTTCCTAGGCGAAAAAAAACTATTTTCCTCCCTTCCTTGCTTATTTCCATCTCCTCTCGCCCACTGCCTCCCTTTTCAACCCGCGCACTCTCGGGAAATCGCACCTGAGGAGGAATCATCTCCTTCCCACAGCTCCTCGTCGACTTCCTCAAGAGAAAAAAAATGACAGGAGAAAAAATAAGTCTAATGCGAAAAAGTGGGAGGCAGGCGGACGGAGGAGGGAAGGAGAAGGAGGGAATCCTTTCTCTCTCTCTCCCTCTCCTCCTCCGCCCCTCTGGTGGCAGATACGCTCTTCTCGTCACCAACTCGCTTTCCCTCACTTTTTCTACTCGTTTTGCCTCTTCTCTCTCCCTCCTTTATCTTTCTTCCGTCTCTGTTCCTCTGTCTCCTTCTTTCTCCCTAAAGGCGGCACCCCAGCCATCCAAGCATTCTCTGGTTTGCCTCCACATTCCCGGCTTCCTAACATGCATCATTCCTTCTTTCACTCACCTTTTACGTCAGTTTACTTCATACTTTCATTTTCCCAATGATGTATAGTATTTACACTGTATATATTATAGTATAAAACAGTACGAAAACGAGCAAGAGAGATAATAATATTATTATACTCTGTCCTGTTCGTTATAACCTATGCTATTCCGTCACTATGTCTGCAAGTTAAACAATTGTTTAGCTCTTTGTTCAATCTTATATTGAATTTTGAATAGATCACTCCACATTGTCGAATTTTCCAATCTCGTCACTTTTTCTTATCCCTTCCTTACTGAACTCCTCTGCAAGTCCACTTCTTTTTTCCACTTTTCTCATTTTTTAACGACCTTTCTCTCTGTAATCCATTAATTTCCCAACTCAATGCGATGCATTTTTCTGCAAAGTCAATTTACTCCTGTGTCATGGAAGTTTTTTGTCTTCGGGTATTATAGAGCATCTTTCTTTTTCCAGTTCATTTTATGTGTGTTATTCATAGGTAATTTTTTCACTGTGATGCAACTAAATATTTCAGGAATAGATGCTTTCAGATGCATGAACATATTTATTTACGCAACTGTTGAATAATTTATCGTGTCTGACCACCTAATCATTCTAAAAGTCGTTACTTGTGCCAAAAGGTGCACATCCGCAGCTGGTTTACTCCAGAACCGTAGTCCTCTATCGCAAATGTATTTCTTTATCTCCTCTGTTATCGAGCTCTCACTCCCATCATCACGGTATTCTTTCTTTATCCGCATGATCGAGATGCGAACATCCGAATTAATAACCTTATCTTCCTCAGCCTATATTCCATCTCATCATCCTTCCCTCCGCCCTCTTGCAGCCCTTCTCCGTCGTCGACCCCGTTCCCTTCTCGCCACCCTTTCCCTTCGGATCTAAACCCTCGAGGGGGAAAAAAGGGTTCAAACGTCTTTAAACCCACCATTTAAGCCTCGTCTCTCCTCCCATTCTAGGGGCAAACCTCCTTCCATCCCAACATTCCATTCAACCAATCCAAAATGCCCTCCATTCGCCCTCGCTTGCTCAAATCTCTAACTGCCTCCTAAAATGTGAGTGCAAATGGTGGAGCGGACAAAATAATGAGGGTGGTTGGGTATATATATATATATATATATATATATATATATATATATATAGCTAGCAACAAGGCGTTGAGGTTGGGGAAGGATAGGAAAGTAAATCAGTGGACACTCACTGGCAACTGATCCTTTACTTTCCTATCCTTCCCCAACCTCAACGCCTTGTTGCTATCTTATACTTTTATATTTATTTCCTTTCCTTTTATATTTATATATATATATATATATATATGTAACACATACATATAGCACATACCTACATTTATAAACATATATTTTTTACAAGAAAGTACAAAGTGTATACATACCTACATATTCGAGTCCCGCAGGCTTACACATTTCTTCGTTTATGTATGTATTAATACATAATTACATTAATATATACAGGTATATAGGGCAAGGGTAATACATGTGGAAGATCTGTTTTTTAATCGAGAACGGCTGATAGAATTTAGCAGGACTCAGGAGCTGGAATGAGATCCGCGTCCTTAAGGGATGGGAGGCAGGGATGGAATGGAGTGGGAATGAGGATGGAATGTGGAATGAGGCGGGGGAGTCTCACGGGCCTCGAGGAAAAAAGAAGAGTGCGAGGGAATTGGCGGGACCGATGATGTACAGCGGGAAGAGAGACCCGGTTACCTCCCTCTCTCCTCCCCATCTTCTTTCCTCCTCTTTTTGCTCTCCCTTCTTGCCCCCCCCCCCCCACATTTTCAGACCACTTCCTGCTGTCACGACCCACTCCTGACTACACTTTGGGTGGTCATCACGATGGACGCTGAAGGGCAAACCCTTAGACCCTTAACGGGATCGTTTTTCTTATACACGTGTACCGAACCCTCTATAAAATTGGCTCTCGGTTGGGCTTTAGCTTTAATATGGAAGAAACCAGAGGGTTTGGATTTTTTTTCTTCCGAATTCTAGCAGCTGATTTTTTAAATTCTGTTGAATATCATACAATCAAGTGTCCTCCATGGTATGTCGCACATCCACAGCTTGTACCAGTATTTGACTGAGGATGAAGTCAGTGAATGAAATTAAGACCACGGTGACTAGAAAATTCTATTTGCATTTTCTCCTAATTGTGGGAGTGGATACACCATAAAACATTACATATATTTGGCCACCATTTCCTGCTCCGTGACTATTAATCCTAACCACTTTTGCGTTCATGTTTACTGGGTTTAGCGTTCATGATTGAAATTCACAAGAATTATGAACTCATTTTATGCTTAATCAATTAGTTTCAACTCTAGCGTGATGAAAAAAGTAATTAGTTGATTTTAATTTTTATCGGTGTGCCGAAGAAAGTATTTCTGTGGAATCCAGCATTAATCATTGGTCGTCGTTAACAGTCTTGAATACTCTCGTGTATTAGGCCCCTTTTCTTAAGATTCCTTTTTTTAAATTCTCCTTTGTATTGTCTTATTGAAAGTGGGTTTTTCCGATCCCGTTTGACTCCTTGTCAGTGCCAAGATCCACTTTCACTGTTTTTCCTCATTACATTCACATTCCCATCTTTTTGGGTAGTTATCTCCCGCATTGCTGATATGCATTCCATAAATTGCATTGCAGTCTTGGTGTCAGTCGTCATCTTTTTTTGCGATGTTTTTCATATTACCTAGCTTTTGCCTTGCCCTTGGTTTCAAGTATGTAGCCATCGCTTACAGTTACTCACCTTACCCTTGGTTACTTACCTTTTATCTTCAATTCAGAAATACGAGGGTAAGTTAATAAATAAGTCGCAAACGTTACGCATACGTTATAAACTGTTGCCTATAAACGCATACGTTATACGCTATAAACGTGATAAACGCATACGTTATAAGCTGTTATAAACATTTTATTGGGAACGCTTGGAACTTCCACTGTACGGTCCCGTCATAGCCTACAGTGATTTTCATCTCTTTGGGCTCCTAAAAAAAAGCACTTTGGAGACCGACGTTTTGAACATGATGCTGCTAAAGCCCAAGAAGTTACTCGTTTACTTCGACAGCAACCGAAAGACTTCTTTGATGTGGGCTATCAAGGACTTGTAAAGAGATGGGATAGGTGCTTGAATGCACAGGGTGAACATGTAGAAAAGTGAAATAAATTCAGGAAGTTACTTTGATTATTATTGCCTCTATCCAGTTTTGCGACTTATTTATTGACTTACCCTCGTAGAAAGTATTCATATAAGGTTCCTTAGGGCTACTTAAATCTGGGTTCAAAATGGTATTTTTATAATTTAATAAAATAAATTAAAAATATGTTTTTTCTCCAAAACTGGGTTTCTTGGAAAAAGTATATTTTCAAGCTCAAATTATCGCATTGAAATATGAGGCAAGACAACCGCTGTGAAGGCAATCCTTGAACGCTGCGGAACACCTGCCCCCTTATCACATCATTTCATTCCGACATTTAATTTCCGTAAGCTTCTGGATACCTTTGACGGTCCTAATCACTCCACAACTCCATCCTTTCGCTCAAAATTGGTGATAGTGGTATTTCATGCCCGTAGTTTGCGTGTTCATAGTTACATTTTCACATTAACTCGATCAAGCAATCCACTTAGCCCGGGAACGACGCCGAAAAACCCTCTTACTGCTCCTCACTCCCTCTCGCCACTCAGCACTCCAATTAAATGGCCCATTTCTCTTTCTTTTCGTGGCCCACCTCGCGCTCCTCATCTTTCTCCTCAATTCTCGATACTCACCCTCCCTCCTTCCCGACCTTCCAGCCTTCTGGACCCCCTCGTACCTCAATATTTCATGCTCTACCCCTCTGCATGTATCCAGCCCTACTTTATGTTGAATCCCAGTAAACAGTGACTCAATCTTTCAAGTTATATAAGCAACAGTTATTCACCAGAAATGTATTCAATCCCTTCTTGCATACGAGCTCTTCATCGCCCTTCCGGTACCATATCATGCCTCAAATATGACATGGATATTCCCCAGTTTCAGTTTACCGTACTAAGCACTTATAAAAACTATTTACACCTTTAATCTCAGTATCTCAGGTTGCAAATAGAGATGCATGTTGCTTGAGTCATTGGTTTTCAGGTGAGGTACCTGTTCGTTTCAGTAATAGTGGTGATGAAATTTTTGGAGATCATTGAAATGAACTTGCTTGGTGTTGAAAGCAATCTTTTTAAACGCTAAGAGATCCCAATATCATTAAGATGGCTTTTGCCGTTCTTTACCTTACTGCGGAGGTGATTTCGAACTTCGCTCCGAAGCGATTGCTTCCATACGGTGAAATGGCACGGTTGGCAGCGCTTAACATCCTCCCTCCCCATCTCCTCTCCTCTCTGTTTATCCTTCTCTCTCCCTCTTTTTCCTCTTTCGACATTTTCTCCGCTTCCCAAGCATTCCGCTCCCTCGCTCCCATCTCAATTCCGCTCTGCACCGAAATCCTCCAGCCTCCTCCCAACCCGTTTCCCCCCACACCCCTCCTTCGAATCCCGAATTTCTTCTTCCCCTTACGGGATTTGCGGCTCTAATCGCTTCTCTCTCCTTCCCACCTCCTCCTCACACCCTCTCCAAACCTCCCTTTTCAACCCTCTCACTCCCTCTCCCGCCCCTTAAAATCTTTCGACCGAGCCCCTTAAAATACACCACCCACCCTCACTTACACAGCCCCACCCCCTTCTGCTCCCCTAACACCAAACCACTTGGATCCAATTTCTCATATCCTTAGCTCCTAGGCCTGTGCGATGTTCGAATTTCAACATCGCGTAACGATATAGATTTTGCACCACTAAGGACGCGATGTATCGCATTCTATCGTATTACGTGAGGTATCGCATTGCTTTCAATTGCCTAACATGGTGCATTGCACTATATCGCTTTGATTCAATTCAGATCGCGTGTATCTCATTACATCGGGTGCTTTCGATTTGTGGTGAAAGCTGGTGATAGACGGCTATCGCCACGCCGTGTTGCTTCTCATTTAGCGTAATAGCTGACTATCGCTGGTTGTCGATGACTATCCTCTCCGAGGCCATGCCCCTGCAGCTCCCTATTCTCGCCTTGTTGTGATTTGTCCTCCTTATTGACGCAGCGGATTTTTGCGAACTGCCTTCACCACAAGTACATACACCAACGCTTCTTCCGCCACTTCCTTGTAATCCTTGTGATACACGTGAACGTTCGAGTTGGTGATAATTGTGAGAAGTGAAGTTCAGCTTTCGAGGTGATTTGTTCTTGTTTGAGTAACTTTCCTTCACATTGTTAACTTCTAAGAAAGTTATTTATTTGGAGAGTGCGTTCAAGTTCTGAGCTTCCCTTTCGGAAAGCAAGATGCCGAGAAGCTATTTCGGTCTTGGATGCAACGAGGAATACGGTTCGACAATTTTGAACTTATCCTTCTGCGGACCGGTCCGAGGCGAGCCGAATAAATAAAGAACAATATGCGCACTTGTCCACAGCTATCTTCTGAGGCTTATCTGAACGGAAGACGGACTGTTCATGCGAGAATAGCCGCTTGGGGCGGCTTTTGGGATGGATTTGGTCGCATGGCGATCGCCAAATGCTTCCGTCAACAGCCGGCTATCCCCATACTAAACCGGAAAGCAACCAAAAAGCCTGCCGAATCGCACTGCTTTGTATCACATTACGTCGCAATGCGGTGCTTCATTTTTGCGATAGCGATTTATCAACTATGCGATATTTCCAGCATATCGAACATCGCATCGCAACAAGGCTCAGCCCCCCATTCGCACCCCCCGCCATCCGCCGCTTCTCTTATTCCCTCCTCTCCGTCAATCCCTTCTCTCCCGCGCCTTCACCACTCCCCACCTCCGCTGTGGCGGGCGCGACCATTCCGGCCAAATTGCCCGTCGGAAAGCGAAGAGTGGTTCGAGTGAGATGGAGGTGGAGAGGGTGGGAGGGATGGAAATTATAAAGGTGGAATGGGAGGATGAGAAGGAGTTAACGGGGGAACGGGTTGAAGGAGTGAAGTGAAGAGAGCTGGGAGAAAAGGGTTGCCCCAACCCTTTTCTCCCGTTGTTGATGATAAGGGAGGGAGTTTTTGGGGCTGAGCGGGAGAATCTTTTAAGGGAGTCGCTTTCGGTGGGAGGGTGGGAGAAGATGTTGGAGGGCAGAGGGTGAGAGAAAGAAGAGGATGTGGAGGGAAAAGGGTGAGATAGTAAATGGGTAATCGATGGATGACGGACGAGGATATCAAACTGCGTGGGCGTAATGGGGAAGGTGCGCTGGTGTGCCAGCAAATGTTTTTCGTAAGGGTTTCCCCGCAATTCGGGTGACTTTAACCTGATAAATCGAAATTGTACTGTACAAGTCAATAGTGAAGTACACTACGCGCTTCTTCCCGAACTTATAGCATTGTGTTTTTTTAAATTTTTGTTGCTTTTTAATTCAGCCTAAATTTTGCAATCAACAATCACCAATCAAAATTATTCTTGTTTTTGCTAGAGTGAGGAGTTAGACTTGTGGTTCCATCCTGGATCAGAATCAATCTGAGTCGCCCTGTAAGTTAGAGAGTCCATGTTTAGGCCTATTTGTGTGTTGAATCGTAGAGAAAAGCCTAATTTTCCGATGAGGTTTCTCCTGAAAAAACGCTTCAAGAGATCCCTATACAAAAGCCAGGTACTTACCTCCTCTCTTTGCATGAGGGTCGCAAAAAACTCTTCAGGTTGGCATGAAATATCAAATAAAAAGTGTCCTTTCTTCCTTGGATTGCGTATATAAGAAATTAGAAATAAAAAAATGGCATGAATGGTTCCATGTTAACTGAAAGCAGTTAGTAAACACATCATTTCGATGAGCAAATCTGAGCCCACTCGTAGTATATAACCGTGACCGTGGAGGATTCTAACCTTGATCTTACATGAAGTAAGGAATGTGGATTGAATTTTGGATCGACAGTGGTAATACGTGAGTTAAAAGAAACCAATTGATATTGGAGCTCGTGAAATAAAATGGTACGAGTATTGCTTATGACTTATCCAACGGGGCGAGCACCAGAACGTGAATCGGGTCGGGTTTAGAGATGAGGAGGTATAAAGAGAAATGGAAGAGGAGAGAGCGGGCCAAAGAGAGGGAGAAATCTCGTCGATGTAGTTATCGGTCGTTTTTGCTTCTGGCTTCAGCCCACCCCCCTCAACCCCGTCAGTGCTTTACAGCTCTCTCTCTCTCCCTCACGTTTCTCCCTTTGCAATTCCAGACCCTCCACGAACACCCTCAGACGGTTGAGTTGGAAATCAAACGGGAAAGCACGAGTACGGTGCTTGACTTATCTGAATTGTGAACATAGGGAATGGAGTTGTGTTTACCAGGGTGTGTCAACGTCGAGGTCATTTTGCGCCTCTCTAAACCCATTTCTACACACTTCTAAGAGGGGAAATATCAACAAGGATGTAGCGAACAGCGTTCGAAGATGTCTCAGAATCAAATTCAGCTTAGCAGAAGGAATTACCGGCCATAAAAGTCGCAGCAAATCTATTTTAATCAAATATTCGAAAGTTCGATTAAGCACATCATAGATACATTATAAAATAGTATTCAAGCAGCAGAAAACGCTAAGAGTGTGAAGGCTTAGCAGATGTTTCCCGCATTCGGTCAGAATATGCGTCCCAATCAGAGCTGCGTGGCACTCAGTACAATTAGGAGAATTCTATTCAAGGTTAAGAGTGTGTTGAAGCATGAGGAAACGTAAAATTTCCATTGAAATATTAATGATTTAGAATAGGATATGAAATTATGTGAAGGTAAATACGAATACCTGTGAGGAGAGATCATTTTGGTACATCAAATAAATGTATTAATGAATATATTAATGAAACTCATGTTCGATGTCCAAAAACATTTATATCGGTTCTACTTTATTCCGTTAAAATATAAATGATTGATTATAAGAGTTGTGCCGGTAAAATTCCAGTTTCAAAGAGAAAATTAGTTAATGATTAAGTATTGATATCAGTTTTAAGCACTCATTATTTATTCATCAATAAAAATCCGAGCCATTTTAAATATTTCGCCATTTATTGCTTTTGAAATGACGCCCGCGGTTGCTTTCTGTTTACAATATCCTGGATAAATTGGATGAATTGCAATATTCATTGCATTAGCTTAAGATTTAAAAGGAGCATGGAATACCTGTCTGCATAGAGGCTATCGTTTGATTTTGGTAAAACGGGAGAACTTTGACGCAAATCGTTCTGGACGTAATCCATTTAGATTTTGATCGTACGCGCGGCTTTTTCCAGGAAAACTCTTTTGATTCAAAATTTCGTTATCAGAATTCTATGACGTGCATCAGATGAATGTCACCGAAGTTAACTATTCATTCCGTCTGGGCTAATGGAACGCTATGCCCTTCAAATTAAAAGCAAATGGTTTTTTACCTTCCCACAGTATGCCAGGGGTAAGCACATTAAAAGTTCTTTATTTTCTTAGAAATTCCAATTTGGTAACCTTTCTGTCCAAGGATTAAGTCAGAAAAAATGCAGAAATAGATGCGTTAAAATTCCCAATAGTGGAGAAGCTTTATTGCATAGGCAAGAGTAAAATAATCGTACGCTCACACCACGTAAGGTTTTGTTGCTTTTTTAAATCGGAATTTACGTCGACGTCCACCAGTTCCGTGTGTATTTTATCTCGAGGGAAAAGAGTTCGAGAGAAAGCACCCAAGTGCGAATAATATGTTTCAGCTTTCAATTTTCATAAGCTTCTTAAAAAATATTTCCGATTACATGATTGGTAACAAATTTTTATGAGTGTTAACAATGGTTTACATTTTATCTGTTTTAGATTTTGACGCATTAGCGAACGAACAGAAGTTATTAGTGCCGATAAGAATTCCTTTTCAATTTTTTGCCGAAGACTGTGCCCATAGAATTTACACAGACCGAATTCTAAGATTTTTATTTGAGGCAACAAAAGCCATTGTAGCTACACCTCATATTTTTCCACAGGATTACCTTCTCTCACCCTAGGATTTTATTCCCGGTCGCTGCTGATGCTGTGAGCTAAAATTAAAATTGCGTGATACATAATCAAAATGCCATTTGAGTTCATTATAAGTTCTCACGTTGCGGAAATTGGAATAAAACACACAAAATTATTTTTTTTTTAAATTGGAGTGATTTTATTCACCGTTCTGTCTGTTCCACTTTAAAAACCTTTTGACTCATTGCGTGTTTTTGATAATTCTACCATAGCATATAAATAACTTATAGTCTACTGCTGTAAACGAGGAATTGGGCCAAAAAGAAAGTCTTGAGGAAAAGAGTTAGCCATCTAACCACTGTCACCTGCATATTTGCTGACTGCCGTCATTAGCTCGTTAATTTCCATGACTAGTTCTTATTTTCTGTTACATATGAAGTTGGTAGAGTTCTCCAACAGAATCTGAAGCTCTTGATCAAAAGTTTTGGAAGATTCAAGACACTTCGGCTTTGAAATTGGTAATTTTCTGTAAAAATACATTATGTATTCGCTTATTAAACATTAACACCTGAAGAATATAAGAAGGAAGTGGGCTATTATTAAATTTTATTTCAAAACTTCAGATCCCTATTGAAATATCTAGACTTTATTCTCTTAAGATCAAAAATTGACTATTTTCGCGCTTAAATTTCATCACGCCCATCATAACAGAGTGAATGGTGAATGATAAGTTAAGTATACTGATTCTTTCAAGTTTCAAAAACATATTAATTAATGCGTGTGGAATATTAACCACTACATTCAATAGTTCATTTATTGTGATAGAGTAAATCTGCAAAACAAAGAATCCATAATGTGAAGAAAAAATTATGTGTCATAGAGGTACTTGAGGAAAGTCTTGATATTTCTAAGTATTTCTAAAAACCTAAGTATTTATCGTATTATTTGTTCAGATATGTTAAATTATGAGACGTTCTGGTGCATGAGGATTTACAAAAAAATAGAATCTTTTAAGAAATGACTTAAGGCATAAGATTAACTCACCGCCTGAATAATTGCCAGCTAATAGTGGTGTGTCCGTGAAAGGCTCTGAACTATCGCCTTTAATCTCCATTAGCTGTATCCGCTTTTTTTGCAAGGCCAGTGGGTGAGATGAAATTAGTGAAAGGTTGACGAGGGTGATGAGGCAGAGAGAGCTGTAATTAATGAGAATCATTAAGTGATGGCTTAGGACGTAGTTGAAAAACTTGAATGAGCTGTATCCGAGAAATTCTCCCGTGCCGCAGTAACAACGGAGTATACTCGTACAATACCTTCGATAATACATCCTTCAAATTGTTAGCATTATCTTTTCTACAATCAGCTGCTGTTGAACGCATGTGGTATTGGCTTAGACATTTGTAGTACTATTTCAATTCGTTGGGAATAAATCATCTCTGATTTCTTATATATAGTTAAAGTTAACCCTATAGCAGCTCCTGAGGATAGTGGAGTTCTAGGAGTAATAAATTTGACAAATATGGAATATGTTCCTAAGATGCTTTAATTAACGACTGTTAGACTGCGAAAAACGTTCAAGAACTCGTTATCAAATCTGAGAAGGGCGTAAATACTGCATTGCTTAAGGGTATTGTTTTTTTTAATCTCGCTTATTCGATCATTTAACCTTACTTGACGGTGAGGAAGCTTAGACAATTAAATATATATTAATAAGCTTAATTTCTTTATTAATTAGTACACTTCTTGAGAGTCATACTATCTAACTGTACCTACAATGTAATGGCATGTTCTTTTGTTGCAATAAAATGGCAAACGATATGAAATGATGATACTCATTGCCTGAAAAAATAGGTATCTTGTATCTTAGAATAAATAGGTCGAACGTCCAGCCTGCCTCTTTGTAAGAGGAAAAATTAAGCCTAAATAGAATACCATGCCTTCATTATTATCCGCCGAAGTATTTAGGTAAAGTACCGAGAATGAGCAAGTATTTCTGCTTATTATACTGAAACATGATTTCCCATCATCTAGAAATATGAAGAGAAAACGTCCGATTGATAAATGAATACCGTGTGTACAGTTTTATTCAAGAGAACTGAATCAGCATGGTTTGCCTATATCAGGTTAATGAAATTAAATATGTGATATTTACTATTTAGGGATTGCAGAAAATATTTTACCCCTGCATATCTCAAGTTTCCTTTAAAAAAAGTGAAACGGATTGAATGGTTTCCAAAATGATATTTTTAAAGGAATGTTAGGAATGCATCTTTGGGAGGAGGTGGAAATGTTTCATTCACCCTCACGAAAAAGAAAATGAAGGATGTCGAAACTTAGTTCTCGTCTGCTCCTTAAATTGTGCTTCCGTAATAAGATTTATGGCACAGAATTGTGGGGAAGAAAAAGGTCTGTTGGGAGAGAAATGAAGGCCCCAGCCATCCTCAGCAGTTCTCGGAGGAGAGAGAGAGAGAGAGAGAAAGGGGAAATGAAGTTTCGCGGCGGACGTTCTCACACTTCGAAAATGACAAAAGTGAGGTGGCGGGCAAAGAGAAAGGATAGTTTTCACCGACGAATGGGTGTTATTTTTCCTCCTGATGCGTCGTCCCGCTGCCTCTTATTCGGAGGGGGTGGTTGTAGATGGAGAAGGTCATTTGCCAGAGGAAGGGAGAAAAGACTTTGGTGTTGGAGGGCACAGAAAAGGATCAGCATGGGAGAGGGTTTGCGGTAAAAGGATGTGGGAAAAGGGTTCTTTCTCATCTGCGGTGTTTTGACGCCGGCTGCGAATTTCCCTGGATAACGGGAAGGGTTGATATTCTCTCCCTCAGCACTGCTTTCTTTTTCATGTGCACCGTGGCCGTGGGATGCTGCGAATGTGAGTTTCCCGAGGCCTATTCATATATATATAAGTGTTTATTACTCAAGCTTTTCCTTTTTGGGGCAATCCTATTTTATATCTACCTTCCCTTCCCGTCCCTCTCTCTCTCTATTTCTCTGTCCATTCCCATCTTTGTTTCGGAAGGGGGAGATGGAGATCTTTTTTCTTCGGGAGGTTCGAAGGAAAAGAAGTGGGTGAGTGTAGGAATGATGTTTGCCGCCGAATGAGACGAGATTGAATGGACGCCTTCGATTGGTCCAGTCCTACTCGCTG